>CM035150.1:81966720-83363640 GCA_020205605.1 Panax ginseng | reverse complement strand
TCCAAGTTGCTTCATCTAATGGGAGACCATCCCACTGGACTAGAATTTGAGACTCCCAGTGATTGTTGACTAATTTCTTCCTGGTATCTAAAATGGCAATTGGATGAAGTATGGGTTGGTTATGATAAGAGTGTGGTGGTAAATATACTGATGGTGTTGGACATTTCCCATAAATTTTTTTAGAAGAGATATATGAAATACTGGATGGATTTTGGAGTGGGTTTGTAGTTGAAGTTTGTAAGCAACTTGTCCAATCTTCTCAATGATAGGATAGGGTCCATATTACCTTTTGTTGAGCTTATAGGAAGATCATGTATTGCACACTATCTTTGTCTATAAGGTTGTAACTTGTGAGTACCGGATCCTACATGTTGAAATTTGAAATTTGTTCGTTGTTTATCCTGCATTTGAAGTTTCATTTTCTCCTGGTCAAGTCGTGGTGTTTTTCAAACCATAACTTTTCATCTCTTGTGCGCAGATGTGATGTCAACTACTTCCACATGCAAAGGCACGGTATGTATTGAAGCAAGGGTTGGCGGTTTCTTTCCAAATACCACTTCAAAAGGGTTTGTTGTATTGTGGAATGATAAGATGTGTTGTAAAACCATTCAAATTGAGCCTAGGAATCTATGCCATTGGTGGGGTTCAGAAGATACAAAGCATCTCAAATATTGCTCTAGGCATCTGTTAACTACCTCAGATTGTCCATCGAATTGAGGATGATAGGAGGAGGACATCTTCAATGTTGTGCCTTGTAAATGGAATAGCTCCTTCCAGAACTTGGATAGGAATATGGAATCCTTGTCACTTACAATAGATTTAGGGATGCCATGGTGTTTGGTTACCATATCCCAGAAAAGAGAGGCTACCTTTGATGCAGTATAGCTTGTAGGTAAAGGACCGAAGTGAGCAGCCTTGGAGAACCTGTCTACCACTACCAAAATACAGGTATATCCTTGGGATGCAGGAAGATGGGTGATGAAATCCATGCTTATGTCTTCCCAGATATTTTTAGGGACTTCCAATGGCTGTAAAAGACCACAGGGATTGACATTTATAGCTTTGACTTGTTGACAAACTGTACAATGTTTAATGTAAGCTTTGATATCTCTCCTCATCTGAGGCCAGTAAAAATTTACAGTTCCTTCAGCAGAATTATGGAACTCTTTCATGATTGAAGTCTTTAGTGAGGAAATATTGGGAATGTATAGTTTGTCCTGGTAAAAGTAAAGACCCTCTTTTATAGACCAAGGTGGGGTATTTGTGATGGATTGGAATTCAAGGGTTGAGTGTTGAGCTTGCTTGACATCCTCAAGTATTTGAAATGTAGGCATAGTAAGTGCTAATAAGGTACCTGAGTAAGTTGGGCATATATGGTTTATGGGTTGGGTTTCGAGACATGGCATCGGTTGGTGTATTATGCTTGTCGGGTTTGTAGATGATCTCATAGTTATATCCCAATAACTTACTGAGATAGTATTGTTGTTCGGGAGTTTGAATGACCTACTGCATGAGGTTCCGTAAACTCTGTTGGTCTGTGTAAATGTAGAATTTAGCACTGAGCAAATAGTGCCTCCACTTTGTTATTGCAGCAGTAATGGCGAATAGTTCTCTGAGGTAAGTAGAAGCTTGTTGCATTCTTGGGCATAATTTCCTGCTGAAGTAAGCGATGGGATGTTTTGCTTGAGTGAACACAACACCAATTGCATAAGTTGAAGCATCAGTTTCCAAGGAGAATGGTTGTGTGAAATCTGGCAGAGCTAGCACTGGTGCATTTGTGAGGCTTTCTTTAAGTTGTAAGAAGGTTGTGGTCGCTTTGGCATTCCATACAAAGCATCATGTTTTAGTAAGTCTGTTAAAGGGGCTGTAATGGTGGCATATCCTCTAACAAACTTTCGATAATATCCGGTGAGGCCTAAGAAACCTCGGAGTTGTTTCACATTTATAGGTTTAGGCCAAGACAAGATAGCCTCTATTTTATTCTTATCAGGCTGCACCCCTTGATGAGAAATTATATGGCCTAAGTACTCAATATTTGTAACAGCAAATTGACACTTAGAGAGTTTAGCATAAAAAGAATTTGCTTTTAAACAATTGAGTACTACGGATAAATGTTGCACATGAGTAGGTAAATCAGAACTATAGACCAAAATATCATCAAAGAAGATGATAACAAACTGCCTTAAGTTGTGACAACCCCAAAATAGGTCCATTCATCCAACCCATTCTGAGTTGCCAAATACATGGTACATAAAACAATTACAACTTTATTAATACAATTGTCGTGCAAGATACGACAACACTTAAACTGTGAGTTAAATACAAATATATATCAACTGTGACTCATGTCCCAACCATGGACAGCACCTCATAATGACACCTTACATAAAGGTATAGTCGAAAATTGTTTTAGAAATTAGAATCTTTGGGAAGTGCTCAAGGATACCTTCGTACACGGGAGGCCATGCTTTTAGGTTATGGTAGATATCATATGGCTACGTAATTATCCTTGGTTGATTAATAGACCCCAAAGAAAAACGAGAAGATTACTATCATATTCTTCCCAATGGTGAGTCTTCTCTTGACATATCATTATCTCCACTTTGTCTCTAATTGGGAATTATACTCCAAACAAACACCAAGATTATATAGGTAGTGCGTGTAAATATACTCAGCAAGTGGATGAGCACAACCACATCTTATGATGATACGAGGTTGTATGTCATTAGACATCTTGTATGATAGTGGCAAAACACCCTTCCAAGTTAAGTTCACCTCACCTCAACAGATTTATAGACCAACGTTTTCTATTCTCCTCCATTTCGACCCACCTACACTTTTATTACGAAAGGAATTGTGAAGCAAAAAGGGTGAGCAAAACTAGCTCGATAAAGAATATCATGACTAAAGATAAATAAATTATCAATAGCCTTCAACAGTAATAAATCAGAGATTTAGAACATATGGTAGATGATAAAACTTTTCAACCATAGTTGCAGCGGAACGAGCAATCCATTAGAAGAGTCAAATAGACCATAAAATTTATTATCTTCTCCATGTTAAAAGTCCACCAACAATGTTTTATCCCTGTAACATCAATCAAAAATTCCTGTCCACAATCACATGTATAACTCATAATCGTAGTTGTTATTCTAAATTCCTTTCCTCATCCAGGACAAAGATAATTTTCATCACCTGAAACATCAAAGATTATGGTTATACCAAATCAAAGTTCATGTTCATAATCCTACTAATAAATTCATCTTTGCACTACGGGCCAAAGATATACATCAACAAGTCATCTTTGCACTACAGGCCAAAGATATTTCATCAACAAGTCATCTTTGCACTACAGGCCAAAGATATTCATCAGTTGGTCATGTTCATCTAAACACCTGCTCATCTTTGCACTACGGGCCAAAGATATTCATCAGAAATCATTCATCTTTGCACTACAGGCCAAAGATATTCCGTTATATCATCATTTAGGACTGAGGATGATGAAAAATATTTTAAAAAAAACGAATCCAGTGAAGCAAAAGAACAAATATTAAGGATTCGTACTTTAAACAATTCTCATTCAAAAATACTTCATAAATAACCAGAGTGGGGTAAAATTCAAGAATGATCAAAACATGGATACAATCAAAGCTAGTATCCATAGATATTTTGGACAAAAAGAAGAAATTTCATTTTTTGGTGAATAGTGCCGTATACGTGAATAATGCCGTATACGTGAATAGTAACTCCGACACCAAAAGATAAAAATTTCACAAAAAACATCATCACGCTTCGTGAATAGTAACTCGTGAATAATAACTCATGAATAGTAACTCATGAATAGTAACTCATGAATAGTAACCCGTCGTGAATAGTAACTCATGAATAGTAAATCGTGAATAGTAACTCGTGAATAGTAACTCATAAATAGTAACTCGTGAATAGTAACTCATGAATAGTAACCCCGACATGAAAAAGTTTCAAATTTGATAAAAAGTTCAAACCAATATTTCAACATAATGATATTGAAGAAATAATATCACTTACGAAGAAAATAACATCCCTTTCAATCCCTTAAAATCCCCTACCTCAAAAGAGCAGTACTTCTGACTAGAATAACGCTGAACGAACTTGCACCGTATAGCAACACTCAAGATATCAAAATACTCACAAGAATACACTCGATAATATAGAGAGAGAAATAGAGAGAAAACTTCAGTTTCTGGTGTGATTTTCAATTCTAACCTAAGCACCTATTTATAAGAAATTGCTTAGAACTCCAAAGCAGAAAATTTAATAAAATATTATTATATATATCAAAAATTCTTACGCCCACTTTCTCAGATCTGAATTTAGCCAACAAAAAATAACAAAAACAAAAAAAACGTTTTTGTTATTAAAAATAATTAAAACTTTCAAAAATTAATTATTTCAGAACTTCGGAACGTCAATAATTCATAATGAATAGCCCTTTTATCAGAAAATTCAAATCTCGCGAATTTTTATAGGAAATTCAATTCTCTACAACTTTGCAGAAGAAAGTTTTTCTAAATTCCAAATGAAATTAGCGAAATCCACAAATGGACAATTTTTTACTGCTATAATCAAATTTCGGTCAAGAAATGGGGTCCTGGCAAACACACAAAACATGTGTTAATCATTTAATGCAACAAAAATACTCTTCCTCCTCATATACTCATATATCCCACATTCATTAAAATATCATCATTATTATATTATAATAATATAATAAAATATTATTTTATCGAGAAAAGATAAAATATCAATTTTCAACAATTGTCACTTTAAAAATTTTCTCCATCTATATCCACATAAAATGAATATTTTTCTCATCATATAAATCAATAATTAATTATTCACAAATAATATTACGTAATCACAATAATGACAACCGTGCAGTTCCGGAAGAGGGCTTTCAATAAGAATTTCTCTCTTCTTGCACTTAATTAGGTGACCAAACCTCTCCTTAGATGTAACTTTCTAGACATTGCCAATAATGTTATCTAATAATATTATTCAGATAATATGAATTATTGTTCGATAATAGAAAATCGTGTAGTGACAATTATTCAAACAACAAAGAATATAAAATATCAACGTAGCAATTATTGAATCAATAAAATAAAATATTGAGCAAATAATTACAGTAACAATTATTGAGTAGTGGCTTTACGTAAGAATCAATAATTCAAAAATCTTGTAATAATGCAAGTGTCTTTATTTGTGCAACAACAGCGTATTATTGTATTTTAACCACCGGAGTATTCCAAATGTTGTTACTTGATAAGAATAACTACGCCTGTTATTTATAAAACTCCATTTTGTCATTTTCTTCATCAAACAGTTATTCTACATTATGGGGCCCTAAATGGATCTTACCATCGCATTTAATATTCCCAACTGAAAGAATATTCCACAACCAAACGAATATTCCCCGATAGAAATGAGTATTTTATAACCACTTGTTTATTTTAAAAAAATTTCATATATCATCCTTAACTTTAAACTTTTATCAATTTAACCATTTACTGAATAGTAATTATAAGAAAAAATTGAATAATTTTATTTCATAAAATTCGGGGTCTTATATAAGTACTGTTGAAAAGTAGAGTTCATAGTAGCCTGAAAAGTTGAAGGAGCATTGGATAGGCCAAAAGGCATAACCAAGAATTCATAATGGCCACTGTGAGTTCTGAAGGCAGTTTTGTGGATGTCCTCTGCAGCTATTCTGATTTGGTGGTATCCCAATTTTAAATCAATCTTGGAATAGAATCTTACATCATGTAACTCATCAAATAACTCATCCACTGTAGGTATTGGGAATCTATCTTTCAACGTAATGGCATTCAAAGCTCTATAATCCACACATAATGAGAGCTATATGGGCTGGTACTTGGTTTAATGATTCCAGTCTCAAGCATACCCTGCACTTGTTGCTCAATTTCATTTTTTGGGAAGTGGGGAAATCTATATAGTCTGACATTTATTGGTTTTGAGTTTGGCTCGAGAGGGATGTGGTGATCACTTGTTCGAGGGGGGGGGAGTTGAGTTTAGTCGTTGAATATCTCTTTGAACTGAGTAAGCAATGAAGCAATAGTTGGTATGGGATGGTCAGTGGTGGATTGTAAAGAATAAAGGGTGGGTGTGGAGTTGGATTCTGATGTACAAGTGGAAAAAACAGGTGTCTGGATGAGTTGTAAGAGATAACATTGAGCTATTTCCTTTTTCTTATGTAATTGGTGTAAATGATTTGCAGATATAGTATCAGGACTTAGTTGAGTACCCTGTAAACACACCTCTTTGCCATCCAGGTTAAACTTAATGTAGGATTGCTGGAAGTTTAATTTTAATTCCCCAAAACTCTCTTGCCAAGCTACCCCAAGAACAACATCTGCACCATGTAAGTCTATCACAAAAAAATCAGAGGTGAATTTATTGCCTTGACAAATTCTACTCCAGTACATTGACCCACACACTTCAAGTGTTCACCATTTCCAACTAACACTGAAAAATTTGGAGAAGGAGTAATATTCAATCCCAGGTAGTTAGCTACCCTGGTTTGGATGAAATTATGACTGTTACCACCTTCAATTAACAGTTGGAGGACCTTGCCTGCAATACTACCCTGCATTCGTAAACATCTAGTATTTGGAGAGCCTATAAGAGGATACAGGTTTCCTATTTCTGGATCAGCTGGTGTTGAGTCATCACTTACCTCCTCACATGGATTTTCCCCTGGGTCCAACATATCACAACCCTCAGGCATTACACCATCCAATAGTAACAGTGACATTTGGCTCTTACATTTATGACCATTGTGCCAAATTTCCTCACAATTGTAGCATTGACCCTTGTCAATCTTTGTCTATCATTCAGCTAGTGTGAGGTGCTTAACATGTAATTTTTTGTACTGGGATAGTTGTGTGTTCGGAGTGGAAGGTTTGTCCAATTTATCAAGTGGTACATAAGGGACAACAGCATTTCGAGTAACATCATAATATTGGGGACTGGGTCCTAACAAAGACGTGTTGCTATAGCTTCTAGGATGGAAATTGTAAGGTTTTTCTGCCCTAAATTTTCCTTTATATAGCTTAGAAAGGCCTATGGCATGTTGAAGATTGTAAGGTTGTGCTCCAATAACCTCACATTGGATATCTGATCTCAGTCCCCCTATATAACATCCCTTGAGAAAGGATTCAGGTAACCCAGGGATTTTAGTGGAAAGTTGTTGAAATCTTAATTCATACTCTGTTATTGTGCTTGTTTGTGTCAATCTAGAGAGTTGTGTATTGGGATCATCATATGGAGAAGGTCTGAATCTAATATGCAATTAAAAAGTAAAGTCAACCCAAGATCTTACCAGGGGGTTCGTTTCCATCCATTGAAACCAACTGGAAGCAGCTCCATCAAGATGTAAAGCAACCAATGATAATTTGTTTTCCTTAGAAATTTTATGATATTCGAAATACTTGGTCACCTTGTAGAGCCATTCAGTAGGATCTCCACTCTCAAATCTAGGGAAATCAACTTTGGTTCTCCTGTGGAAGTCATCTTGCCGTCAATCAACTGGAGGTGGGTCCGGTGGGTGTTCCTCTCGGCCAATTGGTCTCCAATGTTGCATCTAATCTTGCATCAAAGGTGGGTGAATGTTTGAGCAAATTGATTGAATTGTTCAAACAACTGTTCTATCCGTTTAGGTTCAGCTCTCAATGAAAGCACCAATGATGCTGTAAGTATAGTCTTCAGCTAGACTTTTAGAGAATTTGAGCAACGGAAGAAAACAGAATAAAAAGATATATTACTTCATGATATTAACTTTAGCCCCAAGATAAGATACTTATAGGCTTACTAGTACAAGATTCTAATATTTCATCTCATCCCTACATCTTTTATTAATAGCTAGTTATTTATCAACCCTTAGATTGAAAACTGACATCACCTAACAAACTACTGTGTATTTCCTTTTCTGCCCCTGCTATACCCTTACCGCCATGTGGGTTCCTTAATTTATCTCCTTGATCTTCTGAGCTCATTTAGTGTGAACAAGTCCTCCAGCTCATCCTCCTCTAGCTCCATTTGATCACCTACCTCCGTTTTCTTCAATCCATCTGTGATGATTTCCTCATTTTCTGTAATCTCCATGTTAGTTTGTTCCTCGTTATTTTCCACTTCTTTTTCCTTCTGCACTGCTGTTTAATTGATATGAATTAGCTGACTCTTGTTTGTATCATCATGTATATGCATGCATTCATTAAATTATATTCATATTCTAATTCATGTATGAAATCATATAGATAGATGTCTTATAGTCTATAAATAACCTTATACCTGGATCAATTGAAACAAGTGAAAATGACGTCTGTCAATGAATTTTGTAATCCGATTATTGCCAAAGAAAGGGCTATGACTTCAAGTAAGGTATTACTATTACTTTCCACTCCAGTGGGGTATTTTTCTTTTGAGATTGGGGGAGGACCGGTAAAATTTGTACTGGTCATTAGTACTGTATTAATTTTGTGCCGTTAGATATTTTAAGATAGATTTGAGGGTTAAGATTAAACCCTTACTATCTCAGCCCCTTTCTCACTCCAGTCACTTTCCTCAACATGTCACCACCGCGGATCATTCCACCACCACCATTTTCTCAACAATTCACCGGCCATTTCATTTCCACCACCACCTCACCATCGCCGCTAATTCTCTCTTCTTCGCCATCACCACTCTACCCCAAACTCCTCGTCTCCATCATTACCAACTAACAAAACCTTGATCTTTCCCTTCAAATCTTTTACCATGTCGGCAAATTCCACCCCAATTTCCAGCATAATTATGACACCTACCACGCTATCATCAACAAGCTCGCGCATTTGAGCCAATGGAAACTCTTCTCGCCCAATTACAACAATCGGACAATAAATGCGGCGATAATCTATTCATAGTTGTAATTCAAAACTACGGAATCGCCAGTCGCCCCAAACAAGCCCTCCAAACTTTCTTACGGGTCAAAGAATTCGGCGTTGAAACCTCAATAAGGTCATTTAATACTTTGTTAAACGCTTTGATTCAGAACAAACAATATAATTTGGTGCATATATTGTTTGAACATTGTAAAAAGAAGTTCAACATAATACCTAATGTTTTTACTTGCAACATTTTTCTCAAAGGTCTTTATAAAAATAATGATATTGAAGGTGCCCTTAAGGTCTTAGCTGAAATGCCAATAATGGGTCTGGTGCCAAATGTGGTGAGTTATACTACCATATTGGGGGTTTATGTGTCTAGGGGTGATATGATTGGTGCAAAGAAGATATTTGATGAAATTCTTGACAAAGGGTGGATTCTGGATGCAACGACATATACAATTTTGATGGATGGGTTTTGTAAGCAAGGGAGGTTAATTGATGCAATTAAGGTTATGGATAACATGGAGGGTTGGGTGTTGTGTTGTAAGTTGATCATATGAATGTGATTCCATTTACTAGACGAGAGTCTTTTGGAACTAACAATCCCTATTTGATATATACTTTTCCTATCAATGTATTTATTATTATTATCAAATGACTGCAGGTAACAATTGAATGAGTCCTAGATCACTCTTATATGTTTAATAGTCTTGAAACTACTTTCACAGTGAATTCAAATGGCATTTTGTTTAGGAAGAAAACCATAATTTATTGTCTAAAATTTTCAAAAAATCCTTGTTAGAAGTCGAAGCATTTTTTTTCCTGGTATGAAATACATGCTCTGAAGTGGTTTTTCTGTTCTTTTATAAGCGGGTAGTGTTGCACTAGTGGAGGTTATTCACTTTATCAGATTTTTATCTGAGCGTCTATTCATCTATTTACTTTTCAGAAAATCAAAATGTCATTGTCCTCCATCACAAACACATGACGATACTTAAAAAATGGAAAACACGCGGTGTACCTAGTTATAAATATATATTTACTCGATCATAATTTTACTCGAGCAATAACAGACTAAATTTATACAAAATCATATCTCATCCAACCATCTTTCGAGACAAACAAACACATAGAACTTCCATAAAAGACAATCAGGCCCTGTAATATAGATAACATAACATGAAACAATGGACCAAAATGCAATAGCACATCAAAACACGCAATAAACAAAGCTTTCATAAGCACACAAAAACAAAAGCCTTCATAGGCAAAAATAGCTAGTCATATCCATGATGTCTTCACACATGACGCATCCAGAAACACAAGATTCACCACCTACAAAACATGTTATTCCTTCAAGTAGATCTTTCAAGTCAAGAACTGGCATTTCCACAGCAGAACAATATATCTCAAATAACACATTGCCTGCAAAAAAAGTTAAAGCTACTGTCGAACAAAAATGGTGAAATACAGAAGATCTAGCTCCATGCCACTTCTTGAATTGGTGCCATATTAAGATCAAAAATTGGTTCTTGCAAAC
This sequence comes from Panax ginseng, assembly GCA_020205605.1. NCBI lineage: Eukaryota > Viridiplantae > Streptophyta > Magnoliopsida > Apiales > Araliaceae > Panax > Panax ginseng. The sequence continues at coordinate 83,353,176 of CM035150.1, read as the reverse complement.
GAACATTGTGTTATATGTGGACTCGAGCAATCTTCCTACAAGTTTAAGAAATAAAAAAGTTAAAAATATCATCCATAACAAAACCAATCAAGTAAAGTACAATCATATATATAAAAGTTTAATTATTAACTTTTCTTGTACGTATCTCATGTTGTGGTTTCATTCTTCTTTTTCCCTTTCGACCTTCCTTCTTCTTCAATCCCTTGACATTTTCCAATCGATTGTTAACCTTATTTTCAAGCACTTTGTCAGTTTCAACTTATTGTAAAATTTTCAAGTTTCTTGCTACAGTTATTTTTCATCTTTTCCATGAAAATACGTGAATCTTTGTTCATTGAAGCTTGATATGTTATTCGTAGGAGTTGTGATTGGACTCTTCTAATTAATCCAATCTTTTGCATCTTCTTTATTTGGCTTCTCTTCATCTAATACAATCCATCTCTTTACAACCCTTGTAAGTCTATTGCAAATGTATTTCTCCAGAAATTTTGTCACATTTAGCCGACTAAATACTCTCAATATATGACAACAAAACATCCCCTCACTTTCAAACTTTTTGCAACTACTAGTCACCACTTCATTATTAGTGTTACAAAACACCTTATATTCTTTCTCTTTTTTCCAATGTGGAGAAACAATATATGTACAAGTGTCTTGTATGTCATCCTTCACTATAAACGAATCAACACAGCCATACTCCTCTTTAACTAGATGAAAAAAATTTAGGAGTGTACCTTTTTGATAATTGTCTTATTACTGGAGACTTGGAGAAACCTAATGAAGGGACATTTTCTCTCATTTTAAACTCAGCCTCTAGCTCCTTATTTCGCTTTTGGTCCACCACCCTATCAAAATGTTTGAAAAAATCACTGATGCTCAAAGTGTTTTTCAAATAATCTTTCAAATCACTGTTTAAACTTTCAGACATTTGTGTGCTTCGGATGTAAGACCCCAACTTTTATGAATAAAGAATAATTTTCTCGAAATATATTTTGAAAATTCGGTGTGGATTTGATATAATGTTATAGTTGTGGGTAATATTTACAAATTTTTGCAAAGTAAGCAAGTGGTTATATACTATTCGATTGGTCAGGGGAATATTAAATGACGACAGCACAATCATTGGTGGACCCCCACAATGTAAGTATTGTCAGTAGTTAGAAAATGATAGAATTATCTTTTATAAAAATAACGGTGAAAGTTTTACTGAATTAAAGCAGTTCGAACCACCCGATAGTAAAAGTACAAAGAATGTCTGGCGTGGTTGTATAGTAGCACACGGTATTGGTTATTGATGCTTACATGAGAAGTCACTCAATTATTGCTACAGTAATTGCTGCATCATATCTCTCATATTATTGATTCAATTATTGTCACAATATCATCTGCATTTTATGTTATTAAATCAATAATTGAGACGACAAAGTTATTCATATTATTAAATTTCAATATTTATAATGTCTAGAAGTTCTGTCAAGGAGAGGTTTGGTCATTTAATTGCGCGCCAATAAGGAGAAATCCTTATCGGAAAGCCCCCTCTTTCCCGAGAACGACCTGGTTATTAAATATTGTGAGTTATAATATTAATAATGAATAAGTTCATGTTGATTAAAGATGAAATTGATAGTTTTATTGTGTTGGAATTATTAGTGTTAGTGGAAATCGACATTTATTTTCTAGATTAATGGATGTCCGGAAGTTATCTTGACTACGGTCGGGTAATTAATCGGATAAATGAGCAATTAATTGCTATTAATTCACATGATTATAACTATTTATTCACATGTGTGTACTATTGATTCACATTCTCATTCTTGTGAGAGACTTTAATTTTATGAAATAAAAGTGTTCAATTTTTCTATTTTGGTGAATAGTTAAATTGATAAAAGTTTAAAGTTAAGGGTGATATTTAAAAATTTTACAAAGTAAGTGATGATGAAGTTTTGTTTTATTAGTATTATTAACGTAATAAAACAGAAACATCTTTATATATAAAATAGAATACTTTATTAAAGTTATTCTATAAATAAAATATATTATATTCTATTTGTGCATAGTGTTTGTATAGTAAAATATTTTTATATAAAATGAATACTTTATTAAAGTTATTCTATAAATAGAATATATTATATTTTATTATGCATAGTGTTGCATAGTGTTTTGCATAGTAAAATCTTTTTATATAAAATAAAATACTTTTATAAAGTTGTTTGTTTTATTAGGCAATAATTAGAATATATTATATTTTATTTAAAAGATTTTGCTTTAAATATGGACCGTCAGATTAAAGTAAATCAACTGGACCCGTTCATGGATTGGTTACTATGCAGTCCATTTTCCTATAAATAGGAAGCTTAGTTAGAATTGAAATCACCGTAAGTTCGTAGAATTCTCCTTCTATAATCTTGAGCGTATTTCTTAAGAGTTTTAAGAAACTTTGAGCGAAAGAACATAGTATATGTTTTCTTTAAGAAAATCCTCACCCTATCGGTCGGAATATTCTTCTTTTCTAGTAAGGGTGTTATTCTTTCTTATTCATGAAGAGAACTTCGTTATTCCATTCTTTATTATTCATTGGAATAACTCAGATAACGTGGCATACCCTATACATGGTGATCTTTTTTGTTATTCAATTCTTTATTATTCTCGTTGGAATAACCTCAGATGCACATGGTTTACCCTATACTTGGTGGAATGACTTCATTGATATGCGGTTTACCCAATACTTGGTGATCTTCTTTATTATTCCGCATTTACTATTCTGTCGGAATATCCTGTCGGTGTGAATTTCACCTGACCTGGTTCCATCATTTATTATTCTGTATTTACGATTCTGTCGGAATATCCTGTCTGTGCATTTTACGCCGGACCTATTTCCATCATTTATTATTTTGTATTTACGATTTTGTCGAAATATCCTGTCTGTGCATTTTACGCCGGACCTGGTTCCATCATTTATTATTCCGTATTTATTATTCTGTTGGGAATAACCTGTCTGTGCGGTCTCTATCGCATGCATGGTGAATGATCCTTTGTATTCATTCCTTATTAAATTGTGAAAATGATCTGTATACGTGGATTACTGCATGGCGGTGAAAATCCATTTGCAGTTTCATATATTCTTTATTATACTCAGTTGGTTAGAGTTTTGACTTCTATACTCCATGAAATTAGTGGAATATCCTTGATATTTGCGCTTCATCCAAAGATCTTTTCATGGAAATATTCTTCCGAACATTCTTGAATTTTACTTTACAAAAGAAGTATCATGTTGACAATTTGGACATTATTAGTTCCTGGATAAATAAATTCTTGAACTTGTTTTATTGAATTATTATGTCATTGTCATCATCCTTATGTTTATATTGTGTTGAAAGTCATCTTTGGCTTACGTGCATAGATGGACTTAGTATGATTATGACTCGAGGATCATTCGGTATAATCATGAACCGTGATGTTATAAGTGATGTGGTAAAAGTCCTCAAGTGGCTCGTAATGCATTGATGGGATGCTTTTTGGTATGATTATGACTAGGGATTATTCGGTATAGTCATGACCGTTGATGATTTAATGAATATCCTTGGCTCGTAGTACAGGGATGATTATAAGATGTGGTTTATTTATTAAGCTGAGTCTCAGCGATAAAAGTTGATGAAAACATTTTAAATCATAAAAGATAGTAGATTTTATTCTCTACTTGACTCTTTTAATGGATTGTTTGTTCTACTGTAGTTAAACTTGATGTCTATTGTATATTATCAGTTAAACATTATTGAAGACTAATGATAATTTATTCTGTATTATCTTAGTCATAATATTTCTTACTGGGCTAGTTGAGCTCACCCTTTCTTTCATTGTTCTCTTCAGAAAAAGAGAATGTAGCCGGGACTAGTCGGGGAATGGAGTGACGATCCAGACAGTAGCATTAGTAGTCCTCACTATTCTATTAAATAGTGTGATAATAAATGTAATGAGGACTAAATTGCATGTGGATATTGTCTAGATGACAATATTTGTATTTAAACTCGCAACATATGTTTTGAGGTATTTTACACGACTGTTGTATTATTAAGTTGTATATGAATTTTGTACCATGTATATGGCGACTCAAGATGGGTGATGTATACCTAATTTTGGGGGCGTCACAGTTACTATTAGGGGAGTTAGTGCAAGATTGATAATACTTGCAAGACTAAGTTAAAAATGGAGGTATAGATGGAGGTACTATACTGTAATTCGTATTTTCACATGTCTAGAACTATTGATTCACGTGATTTACTATTAGGGGAGGTGGTGCAAGTTTGATAATACTTGCAGGACTAAATTAAAAATAACGGAAAAGAGGAAGGTATTATACTGTAATATTCTGAGTCCCAAAATGTACAATTATCGAAACTATATTTTCCTATAAATAGAAGCTCATTTCTTCATTATTCTTCACCAATTCACTCAAGCTTATATAGAGCAATTATTATTAGAGAAATTATAGAGAGAAAGAAGAAGAAGTACGCTACCTCACTATTCCAAAGTATCCAGCTTTTTTTCTAAGGTAAGGGTATTATTTCTTTCGTGTTCTTGAAAAAAGAGCTATTGTTATTCCATCCCTTATTATTCTGTTGAATAACTCAGTATACGCGACCATCAGTATACATGGTGAAATTCTTCTGTTATTCCATTCTTTATACGTGGACTACTCGTGATATAGTCCCAAGAGATGCTTCATTAAGCTAAAGTTTTTATTATCAAGATAACAGTAAAAATAAGACCCAAGAGAGACTATATCAAGCAAAGCATAAAGAAATTTTTGGATGTCGATTCAACCCAAAACGTGAAAACGAGATCACAAACCATGGTTGTAATTAAATACACTACTCAAAACCCAATTGGATCAACATTCAAATAATAATAATAAATTTAAAAAAAAGAGGAGCAAATACCAATTACGGATGTGGGTATGCAAGAAATCGGAATGCAAAGGCCAAATTTCTTAGGAAATCGGAAAATCCCCAAAATAGGTATACATCACCCATCTTCGAAGTCGCCAAATACATGGTACAAAATTCAAATACAAACTAATAATACTTAATGGTAAAATACAACAAAACATAGAGTCAGAGTTTAAATACAAATATTGTCTTCTAGACAATATCCACTCTTTAATAAGTCCTCATTACATTTATTGTCACACTATTTAATGTAATAGTGAGGACTACTAGCTAATACTATCATCGGACCATCACTCCATTCCCCGACTCGTCTCAGCCCACACGCTCTCATTTCCTTCAAGAGAATAAAGGAAAGAAAGGGTGAGCTCAACTAGCCCAAAGAAGAAATATTATGACTAAGATAATGCGTAATAAATTATCATTAGTCTCCAACAATGTTAAACCGATAAAATACAATAGACATCAAGTTTAATCGCAATGAACAAGCAATCCATTAAAAGAGTCAAGTAGAGAATAAAATCTACTATCTTTTATGATTTAAAAGGTTTTTCATCACTTTTATCGCCGAGACTCAACTTAATAAATAATCCACATCATCATCCCCGCCGCACTACTACCAAGGATATTCATTAGGTCACGACCACAAATTATCCATGCACTACGCGCCAAGGATATTTTGTGTATTCATCAATGGTCATGATCATGCCAACAATCGCCCATCAATGCACTACTGGGCCAATGAGGACTTTTACCACATCATTTGTAACATTACGGCCATGATTACAATCAATAATCCTCGGTCATAATCATACCAAGTCCATCTATGCACACTATGTGCCACATGATGATGACTTTCAAAAAAAAATATAAACATGAGGATGATGACAATGATATAAGAATTCAATAAAACAAGTTCAAGAATTAATTTATTCAGAACCAATAACGCCCAAATTGTCAACATGACTTTTGTAGAGTAAAATTCAAGAATGCTCGTAAGAATATTTCCATGAAAAGATATCGGATGAAGCGCAAATATCAAGGATATTCTACTAATTTCATGGAGTATAGAAGTCAAAACTTTAACCAACCGAGTATAATAAAGAATGGAATAACAAAAGAAATCACCATGCATGCAGAGATTGATGATGACAAAAGTTATTCCAATGTAATAATAATAATCTTAACCAAAGTCGTGAAATTCACACACCGATGTGATGTTCCAATGTAATAATAAAAATGTAATAATAAAACATGACATGTATAGATATTCCAAATAATAATAATAAAGATTTTAACAGTGTCCTGTAAAACACACACAGATGTGATATTCCAAATGTAATAATAAAGATTTTAACTGTGTCCTGTAAAACACATGCATGTGATATTCCAACATGTAATAATAAAAGACGGAACCAGTCCTGTAAAACACATGCATGTGATATTCCAATGTAATAATAAAGATGTAATAATAGAAGAATGTCACCAAGTATAGGTAGCTCACAGATACAAAAGTTATTCCAATGTAATAATAAGGAATGGAATAATGTAAGTTCTCTTCATGAATACAAAAGAATAATATCCCTTACCGTAAAAGAAACTCTGAATATAAGAGTAGTTAAGTAGCAGTATCACTTTCTTCTTTCTCTCTTATAATTATATCTCTAGAGTTTCGTTGAATTCGTAAGAAAATAATGAAGGAATGAGCTTCTATTTATGTAAGAATGGATCAGATAAGAACTAATTCATGAATTCATCCAGATTGATTTACTTTTAATCTGACTATCCATATTTAAAGCAAAATCTTTTAAATAAAATATAATATATTCTATTTATAATTTAACTATAACTTTATAAAAGTTTTTACTATAAAACACTATGCAAAACACTATGCATAATAAAAAATAATATAATCTAATTATTATCAAATAAAACTATAAAATAACTTTATAAAAGTATTCTGCTTTTATAAAAGATGTTTCGCTTTTATTACGCTAATAATACTAATAAAACAAAACCGAGTGACTTATCACATAAGCATCAATAATCAATACCGCAAAGTGCTACTACGCAACCACGCGACATCGCACTTTTACTACCGAAAGTAGTTCAACAAAGATAACGGTAAAACTTCCGCCGTTATTTTCATAAAATATTTTTGTCGCTTTTTCAATCCGATAATAATTTCGCTGTGGGGTCCACCAATGATTGTATCATCGCATCGGATATTCCCCGACAAAAAGAATATTTTTCACCAATCTAATATAATATGACACAACTCAGCATACTTTGCAAAATTTGTAAATATTACCCACAACTATAACATTATATTAAATTCATTCCATAATACTCAAAAATGATAATTATAGAAAATTCATCTTTATTCAAAAAGTTGGGGTCTTACAACCTCCCCTTCTTAAGAAATTTTGCCTCTAAATTAGGGTACGACCGGTATATCAAGAGGTAAGGATACCTTGACTTCATTTCAGATTCTAACTCCTGTGTCATTTCTCAACATCGTGGTTTCTCCACAAAACTTCGACTTGAGGTATAACTCGAGCGTAGAATATGTTCCTTCTTATCCAAGATTTGAACAGAACCTCTTCATACGTTAAATCTTCCGCTATTTCGTCCGGTTCTAACTCAATAATGTGGTTCGGTCTTCCACATATTTACGTAATATGGATATGTGAAAAACGTTATGAACACGTAGACATACTCAAGCAGAAAGCGAGTCTATAGCCACAGCTCCTACCCGATCGAGGATTAAAATGGGCCAATGAATCGAGGATCGAGCTTTCCTCTCTTTCCAAATCTTGTAACTCCTTTCCATGGAGCAACACGTAACAACACATGATCTCCTATATCGAATTCCACGCCCTTTCGATGAAGATCAAGATAACTCTTTTTGTCGATCTTGTGAGGTTTTTATACGTTGTCGGATCGCTTCAATCTTTTCCGTAGTCATACGCATCAACTCCGGTCCCAACAACGTTGTTTCACCCACCTCATCCCAAAGATATCGAGAACGACACTTTCTTCCATACAACGCCTCGAATGGAGCCATGCCAATACTTGCTTGATAAATCGTTGTTGTAGGAAAACTCCACCAATGGTAAGAACTTATCCCAACTTCCTTGAAGTCAAGGACACGTAGTCTTAATAAATCTTCCAGAGTTTGAATAGTCCTCTCGATTGTCCGTCCGTCTCGAGGATGATATGCCAACTAAATCGTAGAACCGCGCCCATAGCTTTTTTGCAAACTAACCCAAAATCGTGAAGTGAATCTTGGGTCTCGATCGTAAACTATGGATACCGCATACCATGCGCCTTACAATCTCGCTTATGTACATACGAGCAAGACGCTCAAGTGTATAAGTTTCTCGATTGGTAAAAAATGAGCAGATTTGGTCAATCTATCAACAATGACCCAAATCGCATCTATGCCTCGAGAAACCTTGGGAAGACCAAGAACTAAATCCATGGTAATGTGCTCCCACTTCCATTTCGAATTTCAAGTGGTTGCAATGGACCTTTTGGTACTTGATGCTCATTCGACCGACTCGTTGACAAGTTAGACACCTTGAGATAAAAACGCGCTATCTCTCTTCATATTGCTTCCACCAAAATGTATTATTAAGATCACGATACATTTTGGTACTCCTGTGATGGATTGCAAAACTGGTGTGTGTTGTGCGCCCATCATGATTTTATACTTTAAATCGTGGATCGTTAGAACACAAAGTCCGGAGTTGACTCAAGTATTCCTTCATCATCGATTCTTGCTTCCTAAGAGATAAGACCTTCTTGCACTTTCTTCTCTCATACGATCACCTCCTGTGTCTCAGAATTTGAAAGCAAATTTTTAACTTTATCAATTAAAGTTGGTTCTACTCAGATATTCGCCATCATCACGGGGTCCCCGGAGTCTTTATCTCTATCTCCATCCTTTGCAAGTCATACAAAATGGGCTTCATATGAATATCGCACTGCACTCAGATATGATCTTCTACTCAATGCGCCGCCTACCACGCTCGCTTTTCCAGATGGTATCGATGGTATGATCATAATCTTTCAACAGTTCAAGCCAACGTCGTTGTGATGTTGAGTTCCTTTTGAGTGAAGAAATATTTGAGGCTTTTATGATCCGTAAAGATCTCCACTTTCTCCCCATACAAGTAATGCCTCCAAATCTTTAGTGCGAAGACAACAGCTGCCAACTCTAGATCATGAGTAGGATAATTCCTCTCATATTCTTTGAGTTGTCGTGAGGCATAGGCTATGACTTTCCCATGTTGCATGAGAACACATCCTAACCCTTTGCCCAAGCATCATCAGAGATGACAAATCCTCCAACCGATGGTATTGTCGTAACAAAATAAATGAGTCTCTCTCGAGTTCTTGAAAACTCTTCTCACATTCCTCGCTTCCAACCGAACTTTGTATCTTTCCGAGTCACCGAAAGTTAATGGAGTAGCAGCGATTCGAGAAAATCCTTCCACGAATCTCCGATAATAACCAAACTAAACCAAGAAAGCTACGATTTTGGCCATCGATTTAGGTTGCTCCCAACTTTGAATAGCTTCAATCTTTTGCCGGGTCAACAGATATTCCATGACTTGATACCACGTGCCCAAGGAATGCTACTTCCTCAAGCCGTAACTCGATTTCTTCAACTGGCATAAAGCTTATATTCACGTAAGCTTTTGGAGTATCATTTCAAGTGTTGCTTTCATGATCTTCACGGGTTTTGGAATATATGAGGATGTCATCAATAAAGACGACCACAAAGTGATCCAAATATTCCTTGAATACTCTGGCTCATCATATCCATGAAGGCAAGAGAGCATTAGTCAATCCAAAAGACATGACTAGAATTCATAATGCCCGCATCGAAAGTTCAAAGCCGCCTTTGGAATGTCATCTGCTCTAATCTTCAATTGGTGATATCCCGAACTAAGATCAATCTTTGAAAAGAATTTGGCTCCTTGCAATCGGGTCAAACAGTCATCAATACGCGGGCAATGGGTACCTATTTTTGATGGTGACATGATTCAACTCCCGATAATCAATACAAAGTCGCATACTCCCATCTTTTCTTCTTCATTAATAGTAACAGAGCACCCCAAGGAGAAGTACTAGATTTAATAAAGCCAATGTCTAACAATTCCTCGCAATTGGGTCTTTAACTCCTCAAGTTCAATAGAGCCATTCGATATGGGGCTTTGGAAATGGGTTTTGTACCGTGTTCAAGGTCGATACAAAATTCAATTTCACGCCTCGGGGTAGGCCAGAAGTTCTTCGTGGAATACGCCAGAAATTCATTAACAATAGAAATATCATTCAAAATCGACGTATTTTTGTTTAGATCCGTGATATGAGCTAAGAAAGCTTGACATCCATTTTTCAATAAACTAATAGCTTTTTATGGCTTGAGATGACAAAGTGATTGATTTTAATGGTTTGTTGTTTGAATTCGCATAATAGGTTGGTTAGAATATGAAAGCTAACAACCTTATTTAAAATAATCAATTTTTGCATGATGAGTAGTTAACCAATCAATCCCTAGAATCACATCAAATGCAAGTATTTTCAAAGAAATAAGATCGACAGGTAATGTGTGGTTACCAATTTGAATCAAACAAGACTTATAAACCGTGGATGTAATGAAGGTTTCTCCCAACGAAGTTTCAACAGATAAGTCAAAGTCCAATCTCTCCGGAGTCAAATTTAAACGTTGAGCGCAAAGTAGGAGAAATGAAAGAGTGGGTAGAACCAAGATCAAATAAAGTATAAACTTCGCTAGAGTTTATGATTAGCTTACCCGTGATGACCTCGCTTCGGTTTCTTGCTTTCGGGAGGTCACAACAAACGCCTCCTCAGACTACCGGCTTTGACTTTTCGGGATCGCCTTTGGTGCCTCCATCCCACCGGACTTGTCTTGGGTGCACGACACAAAAATGGGCCAGTGACCTTCTCTTCCACAATTATAACATGCCTTGATGGCATCGCGCAGCTTGGGACCGATGTGTCCCTCTCCTCCACACTTGAAGCATACGATAGTGGTCGTTCTCCTTCCTTAACGACAGTGTCGATGTCGACGCCTTTCCATCATTGTTGAATCTCTCTTCTTGAAATGTCCATTCTTATTATTTTGGCCATGATTACCACCAAGTGGTTACCATTTCGCATGTTGATTCCTCCACGCTTATTGTCACCGCTTCGATGATCGTTATCACCGGTATTATCATTTTTTACCGTACCGCTTCTTTTGGTTGGGTTGACTCATTATCACGCTCCAATAATCGAGCCCTATTAACAACATCTCAATACAAACACGCTTTATGAGAGATAAGATATCGACGATCTCGTGTTTCAAACCTCTTAAAACATTCGCGCCATTCTCTCCTCATTATCAACCAAATGGGACGCAAACCGACAACTCGGCAAACTTGGCTTCAGATCGCGATACATACTGGCCATGTTGTTTTGTTCCACTTGATGAACTCTACCTCTTTCATGTGATTTAATACTTTCGGAAAGTACTTGTCGTTGAACAGCTTCTTCGAACTTCTCCCAAGACATCTTCAAGGCGGCAGTTGAGTACGCTTATGTATTCCCACCAAGAATCGCTTCGCTCGCAACATGAAGGTGGCAAAAGGAACCTTTTGCTCCTGAGCATCCCAAGACATCAAATATCTTGTTGATCCGCTTAATCCACGCTCTCGCCTTTAAGTGGTTTTGGCTCTCCAAAAACTCCGGTGGTCCCAGCTTCCTTAAACCGCCATGGTGACCATCCGAGAGTTGCCAAGTGTTTCCACCGCATTTTGGACAGAGCCATTCTTCTACCGATGTTGCATGAATTGCATAAAGCCTCCGAACATTCCATCGCTCATCATTCGTCAATGTTGTTGTTTGCCTCGAGGAATGTCTCCTTCCCGATGCACATTATCCTCGATTATTGATCCGTGGAGACTCAACTATCTCTCGTGCTCCATTGATAATCTCAACATTCTCTGATGTCATTTTCAAATACCGCCACAAAACAAGAGTTAAATAACATATCACATATTATCCTTATACTCCGACCGACCAATTAAATACCAAATAAACTTAGGTAGGTCATACTAGCGTAAAGAATTTCTGCCTCTCCCTCCTAGTTCTTGTCTCACATCTTAGCTGTGGATCATATCCCTAAGCTTTGATATTAACCGTGACGCCCCCAAAATAGGTATACATCACCCATCTTGAGTCGCCAAATACATGGTACAAAATTCAAATACAAACTTAATTATACAAAAAAAGTAAAAGATTAAAAAAAACATAGTCGTGAGTTTAAATACAAATATTGTCTTCTAGATAATATCCACTCTCGTAATAAGTCCTCATTACATTTATTGTCACACTATTTTAATGTAATAGTGAGGACTACTAGCTAATACTATCATCCGGACCATCACCCGCTCCCCGACTCGTCTCCAGCCCACGCTTCTCATTTTCAAGAGAATAAAGGAAAGAAAGGGTGAGCTCAACTAGCCCAAAGAAGAAATATTATGACTAAGATAATGCGTAATAAATTATCATTAGTCTCCAACAATGTTAAACCGATAAAAAATACAATAGACATCAAGTTTAATCGCAATTGAACAAGCAATCCATTAAAAGAGTCAAGTAGAGAATAAAATCTACTATCTTTTATGATTTAAAAAATTTTTCATCACTTTTATCACGAGACTCAAATTTTAATAAATAATCCACATCATCCCCGCACTACTACGGCCAAGGATATTCATTAGGTCACGCACCACAAATTATCCATGCACTACGGCCAAGGATATTTGTGTATTCATCAATGGTCATGATCATGCCAACAATCGTCCATCAATGCACTACGGCCAATGAGGACTTTTACCACATCATTTGTAACATTACTACCATGATTACACCAATAATCCCTCGGTCATAATCATACCAAGTCCATCTATGCACCACAAAAGCCACATATGACTTTCAAAAAAATATAAACATGAGGATGATGACAATGATATAAGAATTCAATAAAACAAGTTCAAGAATTAATTTATTCAGAACCAATAACGCCCAAATTGTCAACATGATATCGCTATGTAGAGTAAAATTCAAGAATGCTCGTAAGAATATTTCCATGAAAAGATACTCGATGAAGTTTAAATATCAAGGATATTCTACTAATTTCATGGAGTATAGAAGTCAAAACTTTAACCAACCGAGTATAATAAAGAATGGAATAACAAAAGAAATCACCATGCAAGCGCAGATTCAGACAGACAAAGTTATTCCAACATAATAATAATAATCTAAACTAGTCGTGCAAAATTCACACCGGATGTGATGTTCCAATGTAATAATAAATACGGAAAACCAAGTAAAGTGTAAAACACATATATGTGATACAATGTAATAATAAAGATAATTCCAACAGAAGATATTCCAAAGTAATAATAAAGATGGTAACTGTGTCCTGTAAAAAAACAATGCATGTGATATTCCAAATGTAATGATAAAGATTTTAACCAGTCCCATGTAAAACACATGCATGTGATATTCCAATGTAATAATAAAGATGTAATAATAGAAGAATGTCACCAAGTATAGGTAGCTCACAGATACAAAAGTTATTCCAATGTAATAATAAGGAATGGAATAATCAAGTTCTCTTCATGAATACAAAAGAATAATATCCCTTACCGTAAAAGAAAATCAATATAAAAAGTAGTTAAGTAGTAATACTTTTCTTCTTTCTCTCTTATAGCTTTATCTCTAGAGTTTCAAAAGAATTTGTAAGAAAATAATGAAGGAATGAGCTTCTATTTATAGAAGAATGGATGCATAAGAATTAATTCATGAACGGTCCCGATTGATTTACTTTTAATCTGACCATATCCATATTTAAAGCAAAATCTTTTAAATAAAATATAATATATTCTATTTATAATTTTACTATGCACTAAACACTATGCATAATAAAATATAATATAATCTAATTATTATAATAAAAACTAATAACTTTATAAAAGTATTCTATTTTATATAAAGATGTTTTTGTTTTATTACGCTAATAATACTAATAAAACAAAACCGAAAGTGACTTATCACATAAAGATCAATAATCAATACCGTGTGCTACTACGCAACCACACGACAGACATCGTTTTTTTTACTACCGAGTAGTTCAACAAGATTAACGGTAAAACTTCCGCCGTTATTTTCATAAAAATATTTTTGTCGCTTTTTCAATCCGATAATAATTTCGTCAGGGGTCCACTAATGATTGTACCGCCGCATTTTGATATTCCCCGACAAAAAGAATATTTTTCATTTAATCAATATAATATGACAACTTGAATACTTTTGCAAAATTTGTAAATATAACCCACAACTATAACATTATATTAAATTCATTCCATAATACTCAAAAATGATAATTATAGAAAATTCATCTTTATTCAAAAAGTTAGGGTCTTAATTGATTTAATAAAATAAAATTTTTTAAATAAAATATTATATATATATATATATTATATATAACACATGCTAAATGAAGTCACAGGTTTGTAATCCCGTGAACTCCATTTCATAACCTCTTTTGACAAATTTTTCAAAGTTATATATATATATATATATAATAATAATAATAATAATAATAATAATAATAATAATAATAATAATAATAATAATAATAATAATAATTGTACTCCTTCCCTGCAATCTTTCAAACCATAATATATATATAATATATATACCCTCTTTTTCCCGTACTTCAACATCCCTCCATTTCCAATTTAGTTTCCAAAGTCACATGTGGGCCCACTGAAAAATTTCTACCAATTATTTTGAAAAAAATGGATAAATGGGGGTCCATAAAATAAGCAAAACTTCATAAAAATCACCTTAATAATTTTAACAACATTTATCACCTTCATTATAATTCACAATATTAATCGACTGTGTCGCTCCTGTGAAAGAGGGGCTTTCCAATAAGGATTTCTCCCCACATGGCCGCAATTAGGTGACCAAACCTCTCCTTAGCGTAACATCTAGACATCGTTAATATTGCAAATAATAATATTAATAACTTTATCGTCTCAATTATTGATTTAATAATATATAAAATATTGACAATAATTGAATCAAAATACGTGAGATACAATGCAACAATTACTATAGCAATAATTGAACAAAATTGAGTGACTTCTCACGTAAGCATCAATAATCAATACCGCAAGCCGCTTTATGCAACCACGCCAGACATCAGCATTTTTACTACCGAAAGTAGTTCAACAGCTTTTAATCGTAAAACTTCCGCCATTATTTTTATAAAAATATTTTTGTCGCTTTTCTCAATCCGACAATAATTCCGCTGTGGGGTCCACCATGATTATTATGCCGCATTTAATATTTCCTATTAAAATGAATATTCCCCGACCAATCGAATATTATATAACAACTTGCATACTTTGCAAAATTTATAAATATTACCCATAACTATAACATTATATCAAATTCATTCCATAATATTTAAAAATGATATTTATAGAAAAATCATCTTTATTAAAAAGATTGGGGTCTTACAGATATGATGCAGCAATTACTATAATAATAATTGAGTATAACTGAGTGACTTCTCACGTAAGCATCAATAATCAATACCGTGTGCTACTATGCAACCACGCCAGACATCGTACTTTACTACTTGAGTAGTTCAACAGCTTTTTTAACGGTAACACTTTCAATTTATTTTTATAAAAGATAATTCTGCTGCTTTTCTTACTACGATAATACTTCCGTTATTGTGGGGTCCACCAATGATTGTGCTTTGCCCCTACGGATATTCCCGACAAAAAAGAATATTCCCACCAAACGAATATTTTATAACAACTTGTATACTTTGAAAAAAATTCACATATCACCCTTAACTTTAACCTTTTTATCAATTTAACCATTTACTAAATAGAATAATTATAAGAAAATTAAATATTTTCATTTCATAATATTCGGGGTCTCACAGTGGTGGTGGCGAAGGAGAGTGAGACTGGAGTGAGAAAGGGGCTGAGATAGTGAGGGTTTAATCTTAATCATCCAATCTATCTTAAAATATCTAACGACACAAAAATAAAATAAAATTATACTAAGATCGCATAATAATATAAAGACATTTTGTATCTGGACGCCCTCTATTATCGACTTATGAAACACCTAACAATAAAACTTTTTAAACTCGAGTCTCTTACGTGGACCCACTTGGGTCCCACACCCCTACCGGACCCATGCCAAACTTCATAACGTTGTGCTGACAGTGACGATGACATATTGACATGGCAATGGTGTTTATGTTAATTGTTAGGTATAGAAATGGGGTCGAAGAGTTGGGAGTGTTTCCAAGCAACTAGTAAAAAGAACTTTTAAAATAGGGAAAAAACACTTTTAAAATAACTTGTAGGGAAAAAGCATTTTTACACCATTGTAGTTGTAGTGTTTTAAGCAATTAGCCACTGTACTTTTAAAATATTCAATTAACCCACTGTACTTTTTAAAAATGTTCAATCAAGTCATTCCGTCCAATTTCTTGGACGGATGTCAAATAATTACACACGTGGCATTGAAAAAAAATTAAAAAATCATTATTTTCTGATGTGGCAACACAAAAAAATAATAAAATAAAATCATTGATTATGTGGCAAAAAATAATTAAAATAATATTAAAATTAAAATAAATATTTTAATTAATTTTTTCATTTCCTATTTTCTTTCTCCTTCAAAATAAATAAATAAGCCTAAAATAATTCAAACTCAAACTGTTCATCTTCTTCCTCATTAAAACCCTAGAATTTCAGATCGAGCAATTTCATCCAGATTAGATATTTAGATAGATACTTAACAAAGCTAATTCGAAAAAGTAAAGAGAAGAATTAGGGTTCAATTTCAGTTTTTGAAGGACAGAATCGACAAGCTCGTCGAGAAATCAAAAAAAAGGTCCTTTATGGCATACAGACGGTGGAGGATGAGGAGGTGGCAAATCAAGCACGAGATAATTGCCTCAAGTTAGCTTTGTATTCGTCCTCGAGCTTCCATTGAAGGAATGGTGATGAGTGGATCGAGCCATGTGGTGGAGGAGAGAGAAAAGTTGATGAAGTGTACACTGAGCATTCGCCTTCTTGTTCTTTGGCCATTAGAAGGAATTTTCATGGTGGGAATTTGTAAAACCCCAACTTTTGAATAAAGATGAATTTTCTTTAAATATTATTTTGAATATTATGGAGTGAAATTGATATAATAGTTGTGGGTAATATTTATAAATTTTGCAAAGTACAAGTTGTTATATAATATTCGATTGGCTCGGGGAATATTCGTTTTAACAGGGGAATATTAGTACAACAAAGACAATCATTGGTGGACCCCTAATAATCTGAAAGTTATTGTGGATTGAGAAAAACGATAAAAATACTTTTACTGAAAATAACGGTGGAAGTTTTACCGTTAACTGCTGAAACACCGGTGTTAAAAGAAATAAAGAATACGCGTGGTTGCATAAGAGTAGACACGGTATTAATTATTGATGCTTAAGTGATAAGTCACTCGCTTTTGTTGGTATATTAATATAATAATACAAAAATCTTTTTTATATAAAATGTAATACTTTTATAAAGTTATTCTATAAATAGAATATATTATATTTTATTATGCATAGTGTTGCATAGTAGTTCAGATAGTGTTTTGTATAGTAAAATCTTTTTATATAAAATGTAATACTTTTATAAAGTTATCTCTGCTTTATTAGACAATAATTAGAATATATTATATTTTATTATGCATAGTGTTTGTATAGTGCTCGATATATAGTATTTGCATAGTAAAATCTTTTATAAAGTTATTCGTTTTATTAGATTATAAATAGAATATATTATATTTTATTTTATTTTGCTTTTAAATATGGACCGTCAGATTAAAGTAAATCAATCTCTAACTGCTCATGAGTTAGTTACTATGCATTCCATTTTTCTATAAAATAAGCTCATTCATTCATTATTTTCATTTAATTCAATTTCAAACTCTGTAGAGATAAACTATATAGAGAAAGAAGAAAGTATTTTGCTACTTCACTACTTATATATCCAAAGATTTTCTTCTTAAGGTAGGGAATATTATTTGTTGTACTTGTAAGGGGTGTTATTCTTTCTTATTCATGAAGAGAGAATCGTTGTTATTCCATTTTATTATTATTATGGAATCTCGTATAACGCTGGGTTGAATAACTTGGTGACATTCTTCTATTACGCTGGAACATCCTACCCTATACTTGGTGACATTCTTCTATTATTATGTTGGAACATCCCGTCTGGTGTTTTACACCCACCTCGTTCCGCCTTTATTATTTTTGAACATCCTGACCGGTTATATTCCTCTTTTTATTATTCTATTTGAACATCCCGCCGCATGCAAATTTTGCCCGACCGGTTCCGTTATTATTATTCTATTGAATAACTCCTATCTATGCGAAGCACCGCATTTACGGTGATTTCTTTTGTTATTCCATTTTTTATTATACTCATTGGTTAAAGTTTTGACTTTTATACTCCATGAAATTAGTAGAATATCCTCGATATTTGCGCTTCATCCAAAGATCTTTCATGGAAATATTCTTCCGATCATTCTTGAATTTTACTCTACAAAAAAAGATCATGTCGATAATTTGGACGTTATTGGTTCCTCGGACAAATTAATTCTTGAACTTGTTTTATTGAATTTTATATCATTGTCATCATCCTCATGTTTATATTTTGTTGAAAGTCATCTGTGGCCTCAGTAGTGCATAGATGGACTTGGTATGATTATGACTCAGGATTATTCAAGTGTAATCATGACCGTAATGTTACAAATGATGTGGTAAAAGTTCTCATTGGCCCGTAGTGCATTGATGGGATGCTTGTTGGCATGATCATGACCATTAATGAATACACAAATATTCTCGCCCGTAGTGCATGGATAATTGTGGTCGTGATACTAAAGAATATCCTCGGCCGTAGTAAAGTGTGGTGATTGATGATGATGAATATTTATTGTCGAGTCTCAACGATAATAAAGTGATGAAAAACCTTTAAATCATAAAAGATAGTAGATTTTATTTTCTACTTGACTCTTTTTAATGGATTGTTTATTTTCACCGCAGCTAAACTTGATGTCTATTATATTTTATCGCTTTAACATTGTTGGAGACTAATGATAATTTATTTTCGCATTATCTTAGTCATAATATTTTTATCGGGCTAGTTGAGCTCACCCTTTCTTTCACTATTCTTCGTGAAATGAGAATATAGCCGGGATTTAGCCTGGGAATGGAGTGATGGTCCAAAGGATAGCATTAGTAGTCCTCACTATTCGTGAAATAGTGTGATAATAATTGTAATGAGGACTCCTTTTGAGTTTGTATAATCTCTAGTAGATAATATTTGTATTCAAACTCACGCTTTATGTTTTGTCGATTGTATACTACGCAGATTAGAAGTTGTATTTGAATTTCGTATCTACGTATCTCGACGCACCCAAGATGGGTGATGTATACCTAATTTTTGGGGCGCCACAAGGTTTGGTATCAAAGCTTAGGATATGATCCCTGCTAAGATGTGAGACTAGAACTAGGAGGGAGAGACGGGAATTCCTTCGCTAGTATTGACCTACTTAAATTTATTTTGTATTTAAATTGGTTGGTCGAGTTTAGAGATATTATGTTACATGTCAATTAACCTTTGTTTTGTGGCAAGATTCAAAATGACATCCCAAAATGTTGAGAATAGCAATGGAGCACAAGAGACCGCTGAGTCTCCACATATCAATAATCGTGAGAATGTGCATCGTGAAGGCGATAATCCTCATGCAAACAACAACACCGACCAAATGATGAATGATGGATTGTTCAGAGGCTTTATGCAATTCATGCAAAAGAAAGAAAGAGAGTTCCTCATCCAAAATGTAGGTGGAAACATCGAAACTCTCTCAAGGTCACCGCTAAACAGCTTCAAGGAGCTGGGACCACCGGAGTTTAAGGAGAGCTAAAACCACTTATGGCGTAAGCATGGATAAAGCAGATCACCAAGATATTTGATGTCTTGGGATGCTCCGAGGAGCAAAAGGTTCCTTTCACGCCTTTTATGTCGCGCGCGGTGAGAGGCAGACATCGGTGGGAATCAGTAAAACGACTCAACTCGCCGTGCTAAAGATGTCTTGGGAGAAGTTCCAAGAGTTGTTTCAACGACAAATACTTTCCCAAAAGTATTCGTCACATGAAGGAGGTGGAGTTTATCAAAATTTGAGCAAAACAATATGACCGTGTCGCAATACGAGGCAAAATTTATGAGTTATCCCGGTTCAAGGCCCCACTTGGTGGATAATGAAGAGAGAATGACGCTAATGTTTTTAAGAGGTTTGAAGTTTAAATACGCCAACATCTTATTTCTCATAAACCGTGTTTGTATTCGATGTTGTAAATAGGGCTCATTGGTGGAGCACGATAACGAAAGTCAACGCAACCAAAAAAGAGAGCAACCAACACAAAATGATAATACCAGTGAGAAGAGCAATCATCAAGGGCTGGTGACAACAAGCGTGGAGGGAATCAACAGCCGTAAATGGTAACCACTTGGTGGTAATCGTGGCCAAAACAATAAGAATGGACATTTCAAGAAGAGGAGATTCAACAATGATGGAAAGACGCCAAAGACCAAAGACCCGTTGTTAAGGAAGGAGAAAGACCACCTATCATATGCTTCAAATGCGAGGGAGGGACACATCACCAAATTGTGCGATGTCATCCAAAGCATGTTATAATTGTGGAAGAGAAGGTCACTTAGCCCGATTTTATTGCTCAATCAAGACAAATTCAACTAGGATGGAGGCACCAAAGGTCGTCCCGTAAAAGTCAAAGCCAGAGTGCAAGGGAGAGCATTTGTTGTGACCTCCCGTAGAGCAAGGAACCCGAAATGAGGTCATCACGGTAAGCTTATCATAAACTCTAAATAAGTCTACACTTTATTTGATACCGGTTCTACCCATTCTTTTATTTCTCCTACTTATACCAACGATTAAATTTGACCGAGAAATTAGACTTTGACTTATCTATGGAAACTCCATTGGGAGAAACCTTCATTACATCCCACGCTTATAAGTCTTGTTTGGTTCAAGTTGGTACCCACACATTACCCGTCGATCTTATTGCATTAAAAATACTTGCATTTGATGTAATTCTAGGATTGATTGGTTAACTACTCATCATGCAAAAATTGATTGTTTTCGTAAGGTTGTTAGCTTTCATATTCCTAATCAACCTATTATATGCTAATTCAAGCAACCAAACCATTAAAATCAATCATCGTCATCTCAAGCCATAAAGCTATTCGCTTATTAAAAAACGGATGTCAAGCTTTCTTAGCTCATGTCACGATCTAAACAAAATACGCCGCTTTTGAATAATATTTCTATTGTTAATGAATTTTTCCGACGTATTCCCTCAAGAACTTCCCCGCCTACCTCAGAAAGTGTGAAATTGAATTTTGTATCGACCTTGAACCCCAGACAAAACCCATTTCCAAAGCCCCATATCGAATGGCTCTATTGAACTTCGTGAGTTAAAGACTCAACCGCAGGAATTGTTAGACATCGCTTTATTCGCCCTAGTACTTCTCCTGGGGTGCTCCTGTTTCTATTCGTGAAGAAGAAAGATGGGAGTATGCGACTTTGTATTGATTATCGGAGTCAATCATGTCACCATCAAAAATAGTACCCATTGCCACGTATTGATGACCTGTTTTGACCAGTTGTAAGGAGCCAAATTCTTTTCAAAGATCGATCTTCGCTCCGGATATCACCAATTGAAGATTAGAACCGATGATATTCCAAAGACGGCTTTCGTAACTCCTGCAGACAGCATTATGAATTCCTAGTCATGTCCTTTGATCGACTAATGCTCCCGCCGCTTTCATGGATATGATGAACCGAGTATTCAAGGAATATTTGGATCATTTTGTGGTCGCCTTTTTATTGATGACATCCTCATATATTCCAAAAGCCGTGAAGATCATGAGGAACACTTGAGGTCGATACTCCAAAAGCTTCGTGAATACAAGCTTTATGCCAAGTCAAGAAATGCGAAGTTCTCGCTTCGAGGAAGTAGCATTCCTTGGGCACGTGGTATCAAGTCATGGAATATCCGCTGACCCAAAGAAAGATTGAAGCTATTCAAAGTCGGGAGCAACCTAAATCGTGATCAAGTATTTAGCTTTCGCTTTAGTTGGTTATTATCTGAGATTCGTAGAAGGGTTTTCTCGAATCGCTACTCCACTAACTCAAACCGACTTTAAAGATACAAAGTTTGGCTGGAGCGAGGAATGTGAGAAGAGTTTTCAAGAACTCAAGAGAGACTCATTTCAAAGACTGCTCGACAATACCATCCGTTCGGAGGATTTGTCATCTACAAGTGATGCTTCTGCAAAGGGTTAGGATGTGTTCTCATGCAACATGGGAAAGTCATAGCCTATGCCTCACGATAACTCAAAGAATATGAGAGGAATTATCCTACCATGATCTAGAGTTAGCAAATGTTGTCTTCAGACTTAAAATTTGGAGGCATTACTTGTAGATGGGGAGAAAGTGGAGATCTTTACGGATCATAAAAGCCTCAAATATTTCTTCACTCAAAAGGAACTCAACATGCGACAACGACGCTGGCTTGAACTGCTGAAAGATTATGATCATACCATCCAATACCATCCTCGAAAAGCGAACGTGGTAGCCGACGATCGAAGTAGTAAGATCATACGCGGCACGAAAGTGCAATATTGTCAACGCAAAGGCCCATTTTGTATGACTTGCAAAGGATGGAGATAGAGATAAAGACTCAGGACCCACGATGATGATGGCAAATATACGAGTAGAACCGATTTTAATTGATAAAATTAAAGTCTTTCAAATTACGATCCCGAGTCGATGCGTATGAGGAAGAAAGTGCAAGAAGGTGCGATGCCGAAGCAAGAATCGATGAAGAAGGAATACTTGAGTCAACTCCTGCACTTTGTGTTCCTAACGACCCGATTTAAAGTATAAAATCATGATGGAGGCGCACAACACACCGCTTGTAATCCATCTCGAGAGTACCAAAATGTATCATGATCTTCGGCATACATACATTTTGGTGGGGCAATATGAAGAGAGAGATAATACTGCTTATCTCAAGGTGTCTAACGTGTCAACGAAGTCAAGGTGAGCATCAAGTACCAAAAGGTCCATTGCAACCACTTGAAATTCCGTAATGGAAGTGGGGAGCACATTACCATGGATTTCAAGCATCGGTCTTCCCAAAGTTTCTCAAGGCATAGATGCGATTTGGGTCATTGTTGATAGATTGACCAAGTCCGCTCATTTTTACCGATACGAGAAACTTATACACTTGAACGCCTTGCTCAGATGTACATAAACGAGGTTGTAAGATTGCATGGTATGCCAAAGATCCATAGTTTTCGATCGAGACCCAAGATTCACTTCACGATTTTGGGTTAGTTTGCAAAAGCTATGGGCACAGATTTACGATTTAGTTTTCAAGATATCATCCTCGCATTTGGACGGACAATGGAGAGGACTATTCAAACTTGAAGATCTATTAAGACTCGTGGTCCTTGATTTCAAGGAAGTTGGGACAAGTTCTTACCATGGTGGAGTTTTCCCACAACAACAATTATCAAACAAGTATCGCATGGCTCCATTCAAGCGCCAGATGGAAGAAAGTGTCATTCTCCAAGATGCCGGGATGAGGTGGGTGAAGCAACGTTGTTGGGACCGAGTTGGTACGTATGACTACGTAAAAGATTCAAACGATCCAAGAACGATAAAAACCTCACAAGATCGACAAAAGAGTTATGCCGATCTTCATCGAAAGGACGTGGAATTGGATATAGAGATCATGTGTTGTTACGTGTTGCTCCATGGAAAGGGGTTACTTAGATTTGGAAAGAGAGGAAAGCTCAATCCTCGATTTATCGCCCATTTTTAATCCTCGATCGAGTAGGAACTGTGGCCTATAGACTCGCTTTTACCGCCAAGATGTCTCTCGTGTTCATAACGCTTTTCACATATCCATGTTACGTAAATATGTGGAAGACCCGAACCACATTATTGAGTTGGAACCGACGAAATAGCGAAGATTTGACGTATGAAGAGGTTCCCTGCTCAAATCTTGATAAGAAGGAACATATTCTACGCACCAAGGTTATACCTCAAGTCAAAGTTTTGTGGAGAAACCACGATGTTGAGGAAATGACTGGGAGTTAGAATCAAATGAAATCAAGGTATCCTTACCTCTTCGACATACCGTATCGCACGACCCTAATTTCGAGAGGTAAATTTCATAAGAAGGGAGATTGTAAAACCCCAACTTTTGAATAAAGATGAATTTTCTATAAATATTATTTTTGAATATTATGGAGTGAAATTGATATAATAGTCAGGGTAATATTTATAAATTTTGCAAAAGTACGTAAGTTGTTATATAATATTCGATTGGCTCTGGGAATATTCGCTTTTAACAGGAATATTAGTACAACGCAAGACAATCATTGGTGGACCCCACAACGGAATTATATTTGATCGAGAAAACGACAAAATATTTTTTATGAAAATAACGGCGGAAGTTTTACCGTTAATCGCTGAAAACACCCGCTGTTAAAAGTACAAGAATAATGTGGTCGTACATAAAGACACCAGATTAATTATTGATGCTTAAGTGATAAGTCACTCAGCTTTGTTGGTATTATTAATGTAATAATACGTAAAAATTTTTTATATAAAATGTAATACTTTTATAAAGTTATTCTATAAATATAATATATTATATTCTATTATACATAGTGTTGTATAGTATATGTATAGTGTTTTCCATAGTAAAATCATTTTATATAAAATGTAATACTTTTATAAAGTTATCTGCTTTTATTAGACAATAATTAGAATATATTATATTTTATTATGCATAGTGTTTGCATAGTGCTCGCATATAGTGTTTGCATAGTAAAATCTTTTATAAAGTTATTCATTTTATTAGATTATAAATAGAATATATTATATTTTATTTTGTTTTTAAATATGGACCGCCGATTAAAGTAAATCAATCTCGACTGCTCATGAGTTAGTTACTATGCATTCCATTTTTCTATAAATAAGCTCATTCATTCATTATTTTTTTATTTAATTCACCAAACTCTAGAGAGATAAACTATAGAGAGAAAGAAGAAAGTATTCTCGCTACTTCACTACTTATATATCCAAAGACTCTTCTTCTTAAGGTAGGGAATATTATTTGTTGTACTCGTAAGGGTGTTATTCTTTCTTATTCATGAAGAGAAACTGTTGTTATTCCATTTCTTATTATTCTCGTTGGAATAACCTCAGATACGCTGGGCTCACCCTATACTTGGTGACATTCTTCTTCTATTATTCGTTGGAACATCCTGCTCGTGTGTTTTACACCAAACTAGTTCCGCTTTTTATTATTATTCCGTTGAACATCCCTGTTTGTGTGTTTTACACCTCGGACCGGTTCCGCTCTTATTATTATTCTATTGGAACATCCCGTCGTGTGTTTTACACCGGACCGGTTCCGCTTTTATTATTCTCGTTGGAACATCCCGCTTGCAAATTTTTGCCTCGACCCGGTTCCGTTATTATTATTCTCGTTGAATAACCTTTCTATGCTAAGTACCGCATGCATGGTGATTTCTTTTGTTATTCCATTCTTTATTATACTCTTATTAGTTAAAGTTTTGACTTCTATACTCCATGAAATTAGTAGAATATCCTTGATATTTTGCTTCATCCAAAGATCTTTCATGGAAATATTCTTCCGATCATTCTTGAATTTTACTCTAAAAAACAAAGATCATGTCGACAATTTGACGTTAATGGTTCTCGGACAAATTAATTTTGAACTTGTTTTATTGATTCTTATATCATTGTCATCATCCTCATGTTTATATTATGTTGAAAGTCATCTGTGGGTATTCAGAAAGTATGATGGACTTGGTATGATTATGACTGTGGATTATTCGGTGAAATCATGACCGTAATATTACAAATGATGTGGTAAAAGTTCTCATTGGCCCGTAGAAAGTGCATTGATGGATGCTTGTTGGCATGATCATGACCATTAATGAATACACAAATATTCTCGCCCAGAAGTGCATGGATAATTGTGGTCGTGATACTAAAGAATATCCTCGGCCGAAAAGCAAGCAGGGGGTGATTCGATGATGTGAAATATTTATTGTCGAGTCTCGCCGATAATAAATGATGAAAAACCTTTTAAATCATAAAAGATAGTAGATTTTATTTTCTACTTGACTTTTTTAATGGATTGCTTGTTCACCGCAGCTTAAACTTGATGTCTATTATATTTTATCGTTTAATATTGTTGGAGACTAATGATAATTTATTCTCGCATTATCTTAGTCATAATATTTTTACTCGGGCTAGTTGAGCTCACCCTTTCTTTCACCGTTTTCTTCGTGAAATGAGAATATAGCCGGGACTTAGAAGGAGTGGTCCAAAGAGTGATGGTCCTCACTAGGATAGTGTGATAATAATTAGTAGAAAACCCTCACTATTCTCTAGTAAATAATGTCGTATTCAAATAATAATTATAATGAGGACTCCTACTACGACAAGTTTGTATAATCTCGAACCAAGAGATAATATTTGTATTCAAACTCTTGTCAAGACTTAACGTACGAAGAGGTACTTCACAAGATCTTGGATAGGAAAGAGCATGTCCCACGCACGAAGGTCATACCACAAGTTAAGATTTTGTGGAGGAATCATGCTATTGAGGAAATGACCTGGGAGTTGAAAACGGAAATGAAAGCGAGGTATCCTCATCTTTTCGAAACACCGGTAAACGACGCCAATTTCAAGGACGAAATTTCATAAGGAGGGAGGTTGTAAGACCCCAAATTATTAATAAATAAAATTTAGTTTCTATTTATCATTTTGAAATAGTAAGGGTTGATTTGATTAATGTGGTTAGTTATAGGTAAAATGCGTAAATATTTTAAATAAGCGGTGATTATAAAATATTCATTGTTGTCGGGGAATATTTGTTTGGTCGTGGAATATTCTCATTGTTGAAATATTAGATGATTTGGGTTAATTTTTATGGGCCCCATAACAAAAAAGCGATCGATGAAGAAAACGACAAGTATAAGTTGTTTTATAAATAACGAGCGTGGTTATACCAAGTAACACTGTTGGAATACCCCGGTTGGTTAAAACACAAGAAGACGCGTTGTCGCGACACAAGAAGGTATTAGATTGCACCAATTATTGATTCTTACGTAAGAAGGCACTACTCAATAATTGTTACAGTGAATTCTTCAAAGATTTTATTTTCTTGATTCAATAATTGCTACGTTGATATTTTATATTATCGTTGTTTCAATAATTGTCACTACACAAGATTTTCCATTATCGAAGCAATAATTCATATTATCTGAATAATATTATTAGAAAACATTATTGGCAATGTCTAGAAAGTTACGCTTTAAGGAGAGGTTTGGTCACCTAATCTGCGCTTACAAGAAGGAGGAGAAATTCTTATTAGAAAGCCCCCTCTTTCATGGGAACGGCCTAGTTGCCAGTACTGTGATTCTGTAATATTATTTATGAATAATTAATTATTGATTTATATGATGAGGAAAATATTCATTTTATGTAGATATAGATGGAGAAAATTTTTAAAGTGACAATCGCTGAAAATCGATATTTTATCTTTTACGATAAAATAATATTTTATTATATTATTATAATATAATAATGATAATATATTTTACAATGAATGTGGGATATATGATTATATGAGGGAGGAAGAGTATTTTTGTTGCAAAAGTTGTTTAAAACATGTTAAACATGTTGGTGGACCCATTTCTCGATCGAAATTTGATTATAGCTCAAAAATCAATGGTATGTGGATTTCGATCAATTTCTGTTTGGAATTTGGAAAACCTTTCTTCTGCAAAGTTGTAGAGAATTAAATTTCTTATAAAAAGGCGCGAGATTCGAATTTTCTGATAAAAGGGCTATTTATTATGAATTATTAAAGTTCCGAAATTCCTGAATAATTGATTTTTGGAAATTTGAATTATTTTATTTAAGAAAAACGTTTTTGTTGTTTTGGAACATGTGTGGCTGATGTTTTTGCCAAAGAAGTGGGCGTAGGATGTTTAAGAAAATTATATTAATATTATATTAAATTTTCTGCTTTGGTATTCTAAGCAATTTCCTATAAATAGGGTGTTTAGGTTAGAATTGAAAAACACACCAGAAACTAAAGATTTCTCTCTCTATAATATTGAGCGTATTTTGTGAGTATTTTAGTACTTTGAGTATTGCTATACGGTGCAAGTTCTTTCAAAGACTATATCCAAAGATTTCAAATTTAAATCTATTCTTCTTTCGAGGTAAGGGAGATTATTTTCTTCATAAATGATATTATTTCTTCAATATCATTATGCCGAAATATTGGTTTGAACTTTTATCAAATTTGGAACTTTTTCATGTCGGGGTTACTATTCATGAGTTACTATTCATGAGTTACTATTCACGAGTACTATTCACGAAGCATGATGATGTTTTTATTAAATTTTTATCTTTTAGTGTCGGAGTTACTATTCACGTATACGACACTATTCACGAATACAACACTATTCACCAAAAAATGAAATTTTCTTCTTTTTGTCCAAAATATATATTTTGGATATTAGCTTTGACTGTATCCATGTTTTGATCATTCTTGAATTTTACTCCACTATGATTATTTATGAGGTATTTTTGGACATGGAATAGCTAAAATACGAATCCTTAATATTTATTCTTTTGTTTCACTTTGGATTCGATTTTCTTTAAAATATTTTCATCATCCTCGGTCCTAAATGATG
The DNA here is from genome assembly GCA_020205605.1 of Panax ginseng. Classification (NCBI taxonomy): domain Eukaryota; kingdom Viridiplantae; phylum Streptophyta; class Magnoliopsida; order Apiales; family Araliaceae; genus Panax; species Panax ginseng. The sequence continues at coordinate 83,324,228 of CM035150.1, read as the reverse complement.
ATATAATTGAATATCTTTGGCCCGTAGTGCAAAGATGAATGATTTTATGATGAATATCTTTTGGCCCGTAGTGCAAAGATGAAGCAGTGTTTAGATGAACATGACTAATCGATGAATATCTTTGGCTTTTGTAGTAAAGATGAATATTTGATTCGAGATATATATTTATTTATGTTCTGAGGATAAAAGATGAGCGATGAACTTTTATATTCATATATAGAAGATAGTAGATTTCATTCTCTACTTAACTCTTCTAATGAATTATTATTTCATTGCGAATATTGATTTAAAACTTGTTGTCTATTGTATTCTATTAGATTTTTCCCTGTTGAAGACTAACGATAATTTTTTACGTATTATCTTAGTCATAATGTTCTTCTTTCTTGGGCTAGTTGAGCTCACCCTTTTCCTTTTTGTTCCATTTTTCTTCTCTCGGGAGGCGAGAATGTATGAGTACTTAGTCGGGTATGGAATGATGGTTCTAGAAGTTATTTTAGTAGTCCTCACAATTTTTGTAAAATAATGTATCAATAATTGAAATGAGGACTTATTTGAGTGTGGATATTGTCTAGATGACAATATTTGTATTTAAACTCATAATTTTTATGTTGTATTAATAAAGTTGTAGTTGTTTCTGTGTACCATGTATTTTGACTACACGACCGGGTTTTTTATACTGTTTTGGGGGCGTCATAGTTGGTATCAGAGCTTAGGGATATGGTCTCTGGCGGAGATCGGGGAATAGTACTAGGAGGGGAGAGACGAGTAATCCTTCGCTAGTGTGTCATGCCTAAGCTTATTTATTGGTCAGATGAAGTATATGGTTAATATATGATATGTTAATTTGTTTAATTAACCCTTGTTTTATGGAAGTATTTAAGAATGGCAGCTGAGAATATTAACGGTGGAGTTAATGAGATCGTGAAAACACCTTTAATCACCACCCAAGGGAACGTGCAACAGGAAGGCAATATTCCTCCTGTAAACAACACCACTGAGCAGACGATGAACGACAGGATGTTTAGAAGCTTTTTGCAGTTCATGCAAAACCAGACGAGGGAGACTCGTGTATGTAATCTGGTGAAAATGATAAGAATGCGCCGACTTGTCACACGGCAAGCGATTCAAAGAGTTGGGACCACGAATTTAAGGGAAAGCCGGATCCGATCATGGCGGAAAGCGTGGGTCAAGAAAATTACCAAGATATTCGATGTCTTGGGATGCACGGAGGAATGTAAGGTTCAATCGCCACCTTTATGTTCCGTGGCATGGCAGATTACTGGTGGGAGTCTGTGAAACATACCTAGCCTGCCGCACTCCGCATGTCTTGGGAAACGTTTCAGAAACTTTTCAAAGAAAAATACTTTCCTGGAAGTATTCGCCATATGAAGGAGGTAGAGTTTATTAGACTAGAAAAAAACAACATGACGGTGTCCCAATATGAGGCGAAGTTCGCAGAGTTATCCAGGTTTGCACCTCATTTGGTAGAGAATGAGGAACGAATGACGAGGATGTTTCTGAGAGGTTTAAAACCCGAGATTCGGCAATATCTTATCTCTCATAAATTTGCTTTATATTCAGATTGTAAGACCCCGAATTTTATGAAATAAAACTTTTCAATTTTTCTTATAATTACTATTCAGTAAATGGTTAAATTGATAAAAGTTTAAAGTTAAAGGTGATATATGAATTTTTTTTCAAAATACGCAAGTAGTTATAAAATATTCATTGTTGTCGGGGAATATTCGTTTGGTCGTGGAATATTCTTTTCGCTTTCGGGAAAATTGCATTTGACGGTAGTATGACCATTAGTGGGCCATAATAATGAATAACTGTCGCATGAAGAAAACGATAAAATGGAGTTTTTATAAATAACGGCGTAATTATTACCATTATCTTTGTTGGAATACCCGTTGGTTAAAACACGATGTACACGCGTTGTTACGATAAAGATAGCTACGATATTGCACCAATTATTGATTCTTACGTAGAAAAGGTACTACTCCATAATTGTTATAATAATTATCGTTCGATTATTTTATTTTATTGATTCAATAATTCTTTGCGTTGATATTTTATATTCTTCGTTGTTTCAATAATTGTCACTACGGTATTATTTTTCATTATCGAAGCAATAATTCATATTATCTGAATAATATTATTAGATAACATTATTTGCAATGTCTAGAAAGTTCTGTCTAAGGAGAGGTTTGGTCACCTAATGTTGAATTTCTCTTTGACTTGAGTGTAAAGATTGGTAAAGTATTGGTATGATCGTGACTATGGGTTCTCTTTGACCAGTAGTGCAAAGTTGAATTGTTGACTAGTATGATCATGACCATTGAATTTACAATGGAATATTTTTAGCTTAAGTGCAAGGTGAATTGATCAACATGGTTATAATTATGGTTTATATAAATTACGGAAATGATTATGTATTTCTTTGAGATATGAATATCTTTGGCATGTGAGTGCAAAGATGACTGTTGTTGAATATCTTTTGCTCAGTAGTGCAAAAGATGAACTGTTGATGAATATCTTTGGCCCGTAGTGCAAAGATAAATTTATCGATATGATTATGAGCGAGGCGTGATTTGGTATAACCATGATCTTTGATGTTTGGGGTAAAGACATGTGATGAAAATTATCTTAATTCCGGATGAGAAGAGGAATTTAGAACTACAATTAAGATTATGAGTTATTCACATTATTGTGGATGAGAAGGCTGTTGATTGATGTTCTGAGATTAAAACATTGTTAGTGAACTTTTAACATGGAGAAGATAATAGACTTTATGGTCTATTTGACTCTTCTAATGGATTGCTTCGTTAGGTCTGCAACTATGGTTAAAAAGTTTTATCATCTACCATATGTTCTAAATCTACGATTTATTCTTTGTTGAAGGCTATTGATAATTTATTTATCTTTAGTCATGATATTCTTTCTTGAGCTAGTTGTGCTCACCCTTTTGCTTCACAATTCATTTCAGAGATAATATAAGTGTAGGCTTGGATGCGGGGAATAACAGGGGGGAATAGAGCGGTGGTCTATAGATGTTGAGGTGAGGTGAATTTAACTTGGAAGGGTGTTTTGCCACTATCATACAAGATGTCTAATGACATATAACCTCGTGTCATCATAAGTCGGGGTTGTACTCATCCTTTATCGAGTATATTTACAAGCACTACCTATATAATCTTGGTGTTTGTTTGGAGTATAATACCCAATTAGAGACAGTGGAGATAATGATATGTCAAGAGAAGACTCACCATTGGGAAGAATATGATAGTAATCTTCTCGTTTTTCTTTGGGGTCTCAGAATGGGTTGGATGGAATGGACCTATTTTGGGGGCATCACATAATTTATTCTATATTATCTTTGTCATAATATTTCTTACTGGGCTAGTTGAGCTCACCCTTTTCTTTCACTGTTCTCTTCAGGAATTGAGAATATAGTTGGGACTAGTCGGGGAATGGAGTGACGGTCCAGATGGCTGCTTTAGTAGTCCTCACTATTCTGTGAAATAGTGTGATAATAAATGTAATGAGGACTCCATTTGAGTTTGAATACTGTCTACTAGACAATATTCGTGTAAAAACTCTCAGCATATGTGTTGTCGTATTTTTCACTACAATTGTAATAATAAAGTTATAGTTATTTTCTGTACCATGTATTTAGCGACTCAGAATGGGGTGGATGAAATAGACCTATTTTGGGGGCGTCACACAGATGTTGTCAACAGGGCTCAATTATTAGAGCGAGATAGCGAGTACGTTCAACCAAGGACAAAGAATTGTGGTCATACAGGTGGCGGCGATCATCGAAATAATGAAAACCGGTGGGGAGGAAAACATTAGACAAAAGCAGTAACCACTCCGTGGTAATCGTGGCCATGAAAATAGAAGAAGCGACTCGGGGAGATTTTAAAAGAGGAGATTCAACAATGACAATGTGAAGGCGACGCACGACAAAGAAGAATCGGTTTTAAGGGAGGAGAATGACACCGTTCGTATGCTATAAATATGGAAAAGAGGGACATATCACCTAAAGCGCCCAACTAGCAGTTTAAGGTATGTTATAAGCGTGGAAAGGAAGGACATATCGCTTCGAGATTGCATCAGAGCGAAACCAAGTCCGGTGGGGATGGTGACTCAAAAGGTCATTCCCGAAAAAGTCAAAGTCGGCGGCTCCGGAAGAAGCGTTTGTCGTGGATCGGTCAACATGCGAGGAACCCAAACGAGGTGATCACAGGTAAGCTAATCATAAATTCATGTGAAGTTTATACCTTATTAGATATCGGTGCTACCCATTCATTTATCTCTCCTGCTTGTGCTCAACGTTTAAACTTGACTCCGAAAAAATTAGACTTTAACCTATCTGTGGTAACTCCGTTAGGAGAAACTTTTATCACATCCACTGTTTATAAATCTTGTTTGATCCAAGTTAGAACAATCACATTACCTGTTGACCTTATCTCTTTAAAGGTACTTGCTTTTGATGTGATTTTAGGGATTGATTGGTTAACTACTCATCATGCCAAAATTGATTATTTTCGTAAGGTTTTTAGTTTTCATATTCCTAATCAACCTGTTGTGCGAATTCAAGCAACTAAACCATTAAAATCAATCACTGTCATATCAAGTCATAAAGCTATTCATTTATTGAAAAACGGATGTCAAGCTTTCTTAGCCCATATTATGGATTTGAATAAAGACACGTCAGATTTGAATAATATTCCTGTTGTTATTGACTTTCCTGACGTATTTCCTGAAGAACTTCCTGGTCTACCCCCAGAACGTGAAGTTGAATTCTTTATTGACTTTGAACCTGGTACAAAGCCCATTTCTAAAACCCCATATCGAATGGCTCCTATTGAACTTCAAGAGTTAAAGGTCCAACTACAGGAGTTATTGGACATCGGTTTCATTCGTCCTAGTACATCTCCTTGGGGTGCTCCTATTTTATTTGTCAAGAAGAAAGAGCGGGAGTGCGCGACTTTGTATCGATTCGGAATTAAACCATGTCACTATCAAGAATAGGTATCCGCTACCTCGTATTGATGACTGTTTGGCGATTGCAAGGAACACAATTCTTTTCAAAGATCGATCTTCGCTCGGATATCATCGGTGAAGGTTAGGCGAGGATATTCCAAAGAGCGCTTTCGTAGAACTCGAGACGGGCATTATGAATTCTAGTCATGTCTTTTGGATTGACTAATGCTCCCGCCGCTTTCATGGATATGATGAACCAAGTATTCAAGGAATATTTGGATCGATTCGTTGTAGTCTTTATTGATGACATCCTCATCTATTCCAAAAGCCGTGAAAGATGATGAGCGCCATTTGAGTCGGTAATCTTGGAAAGGCTTCGTGATAACATTTATATATGCCAAGTTGAAGAAATGCTAGTTCGCTTGAAGAAGTAACATTCCTTGGGCACATGGTGTCAAAACATGGAGTGTCTGTTGACCCGACGAAGATTAAAGCAATACAAAGTTGGGAGCAACCAAAGACGGTGACCGAAGTACGTAGCTTTTTGGGCTTAGATGGTTATTATCGGAGATTTGTGGAAGGATTTTCTAGAATTGCTACTCCATTAACTCAGCTAACACATAAAGATACAAAATTCGTATGAAGCGAGGAATGCGAGAAGAGTTTCCAAGATCACAAGAGGAGACTCATTTTGGCACCTGTTTTGACAATACCATCTGGTTCGGATGGATTTGTTATCTACAACGATGCTTCAGGCAAAGGGTTAGGATGTGTTCTCATGCAACGTGGGAAAGTCATTGCCTATGCCTCGTGAAAACTTAAAGAATATGAGAGGAATTATCCTACTCATGATCTAGAGTTGGCAGCAGTCGTTTTCGCGCTAAAGATCTGGAGGCACTATCTATATGGGGAGAAAGTGGAGATATATTCAGACCATAAAAGCCTCAAATATTACTTCACTCAAAAAGAACTCAACATGCGGCAACGACGTTGGCTCGAGCTGTTGAAAGATTACGACCACACTATTCAATACCATCCTGGAAAAGCAAACGTGGTAGCTGACGCGTTGAGTAGAAGATCATATGCAGGAACGAGTGCGATGATGTCAAATATACGCTGATGCGTATGAAGAAGAAAGTGCAAGAAGGTGTTATTCCAGAAGCAAGAATCGATGAAGAAGGAATACTTCGAGTCCAGTCCAGACTTTGTGTTCCTAACGATTCTGATTTGAAGTACAAGATCATGATGGAGGCACACAATACACCATTTACAATCCATCCTGGAAGTACCAAAATGTATCGTGATCTTCGACATACATTTTGGTGGAACAATATGAAGAGATAGATTGCAAAGTTTATCTCGATGTGTTTAAATTGTCAACGTGTAAAGGCGGAGCATCAAGTGCCAAAGGGTCCATTGCAACCACTTGAGATTCTGAAATGGAAGTGGGAACACATTACCATGGATTTCGTTACTGGTCTTCCCACGGTTTCTCAAGGCATAAATGCTATTTGGGTTATTGTTGATAGATTAACCAAGTCTGCTCATTTCTTGCCGATACGGGAGACTTATTCCCTTGAACGTCTTTCTCGTATGTACGTAGATGAGATTGTGAGATTGCATGGCATGCCAGTATCTATAGTTTCGGATCGTGACCCAAGATTCACTTCAAGATTTTGGGTTAGCTTGCAAAAAGCTATGGGGATGAATTTACGATTTAGTTCGGCATACCATACTCAAACGGACGGACAATCAGAGAGGACTATTCAAACTCTTGAAGATCTATTAAGACTCTGTGTCCTAGACTTCATAGGGAGTTGGGATAAGTATTTACCATTGGTGGAATTCTCCTACAACAATAGTTATCAGACAAGTATAGGTGTGGCTCCATTTGAAGCATTGTATGGACGAAAGTGTCGCTCTCCAATATGCTAGGATGAGGTGGGAGAAGCAACGTTGTTGGGACCGAGTTAGTGCAATTACTACGAGAGAAGATCCAAACGATTAGATAACGCATTATACAAACCAGACACAGATCGATAAAAAGAGTTATGCGGATCTTCATCGAAAGGACGTGGAATTTAGTATTGGGGATCATGTATTGTTGCGTGTGGCTCCATGGAAGGGAGTTACAAGATTTGGGAAGAGAGGAAAGCTCAATCCACGATTTATTGGTCCATTTCAGATTCTTGAACGAGTAGGAAATGTGGCCTATAGACTCGCGTTACCTCCAAGTATGTCTCGTGTTCATAATGTTTTTCATATATCTGTGCTACGTAAATATGTGAGAGACCCAAACCACGTTATTGAGTTTGAACCGGACGAGATAGCCGAAGACTTAACGTACGAAGAGGTACCTGTCAAGATCTTGGATAGGAAAGAGCATGTCCTACGCACGAAGGTCATACCACAAGTTAAGGTTTTGTGGAGGAACCATGCTATTGAGGAAATGACCTGGGAGTTGGAAACGGAAATGAAAGCGAGGTATCCTCATCTTTTCGAAACACCAGGTACGTACGTCAATTTCGAGGACGAAATTTCATAAGGAGGGGAGGTTGTAAGATCCCAAATTATTAATAAATAAAATTTAGTTTCCTCTATTTATCATTTTGAAATAGTAAGGGTTGATTTGATTAATGTGATTAGTTATGGGTAAAATGCATAAATATTTTAAATAAGCAGGTGGTTATAAAATATTCATTGTTGTCGGAGAATATTCGTTTGGTCGTGGAATATTCTTCTTTGTCGGAGAATATTAAATGACTGACAGCCTTAGCGATCTTTTATGGGCCTCAAAAAAGCGATTGGATGAAGAAAACGACAAGTATAAGTTGTTTATAAATAGCAGGCGTAGTTATTCTTTATTAACATTGTTGGAATACCCGTTGGTTAAAACACAAGATGTCGCATTGTTGCACTATAAAGACGCACGGTATTGCACCAATTATTGATTCTTACGTAAGAAGGCACTACTCAATAATTATTACGATGAATTCTTATCAAATATTTTATTTTATTGATTCAATAATTCTTTGCGTTGATATTTTATATTCTTTGTTGTTTCAATAATTGTCACTACACAGTATTTTCCATTATTGAAGCAATAATTCATATTATCTGAATAATATTATTAGAAAACATTATTGACAATGTCTAGAAAGTTCTGTCTAAGGAGAGGTTTGGTCACCTAATTGCGCGTAAGGAGAAATTCTTATTGGAAAGCCCCTCTTTTTGGGAACTACAGCCGGTTGCGATCTTTGTGATTCTATAATATTATTTGTGAATAATTAATTATTGATTTATATGATGAGGAAAATATTCATTTTATATGAGATATAGATGGAGAAAAATTTTAAAGTGACAATTCTTTGAAAATCGATATTTTATCTTTTCTGATAAAATAATATTTTATTATATTATTATAATATAATAATGATGATATTTTTACAATGAATGTGGGATATATGAGTATATGAGGAGGAAGAGAATTTTTGTTGCAAAAGTTGTTTAAAACATGTTGGTGGACCCATTTCTTGACTGAAATTTGATTATAGCCTGTAAAATCGTCCGTATGTGGATTTCGATCAATTTCTGTTTGGAATTTGGAAAACCTTTCTTCTGCAAAGTTGTAGAGAATTAAATTTCCTATAACAAGACGCGAGATTCAAATTTTCTGATAAAAGGGCTATTTATTATGAATTATTGAAGTTCTGAAATTCCTGAATAATTGATTTTTAGAAATTTTAATTATTTTATTTAAGAAAAACGTTTTTGTTGTTTTGGAACATGTGTGGCTGATGTTTTTGCCAAAGAAGTGGGCGTAGGATGTTTAAGAAAATTATATTAATATTATATTAAATTTTCTGCTTTTGTATTTTAAGCAATTTCCTATAAATAGGGTGCTTAGGTTAGAATTAAAAAAACACATTTAAACTAAAGATTTCTCTCTCTATAATATTGAGCGTATTTTGTGAGTATTTTAGTACTTTGAGTATTGCTATACGGTGCAAGTTCTTTCAGACTATATCCGAAGATTTCAATTCCGAAGTCTTATTCTTTCGAGGTAAGGAGATTATTTTCTTCATAAATGATATTATTTCTTCAATATCATTATCTTGAAATATTGGTTTGAACTTTTATTAAATTTGGAACTTTTTTCATATCGGGGTTCTTATTCTTGAGTTCTTATTCATGAGTTACTATTCACGAGTTACTATTCACAAGTACTTATTCACGAAGCATGATGATGTTTTTGTGAAATTTCTATCTTTTAGTGTTGGAGTTCTTATTCACGTATCTGGACTATTTACGATATATGACATTATTCACGAATCGACCTTTATTCATAGAAAAATAAAATTTTCTTCTGTTTGTCCAAAATATCTATTTTGGATACTAGCTTTGACTGTATCCATGTTTTGATCATTCTTGAATTTTACTCCACTATGATTATTTATGAGGTATTTTTGGACATGGAATAGCTGAAATACGAATCCTTAATATTTATTCTTTTGTTTCACTGGATTCGTTTTCTTTAAAATATTTTTCATCATCCTCAGTCCTAAATGATGATATAACTGAATATCTTTGGCCCGTAGTGCAAAGATGAATGATTTTATGATGAATATTTTTGGCCTGTAGTGCAAAGATGAACAGGTGTTTAGATGAATATGACCAACTGATGAATATCTTTGGCCTGTAGTGCAAAGATGAATATTTGATTCCAAATATATATTGATTTATGTTACAAGGATAAACGATAGACGATGAACTTTTATATTCATATATATAAGATAGTAGATTTCATTCTCTACTTAACTCTTCTAATGAATTATTATTTCCGCTGCGAATATTGATTTAATACTTGTTGTCTATTGTATTCTATTAGATTTTTCCCTGTTGAAGACTAACGATAATTTGTTCTGTATTATCTTAGTCATAATGTTCTTTACTGGGCTAGTTGAGCTCACCCTTATCCTTTTTGTTCTATTTTTCTTCTCAGGAGGCGAGAATGTAGCGAGTACTAGTCGGGGTATGGAATGATGGTTCTAGAAGTTATTTTAGTAGTCCTCACCATTTTTGTAAAATAATGTATCAATAATTGAAATGAGGACTTATTTGAGTGCGAATAGTGTCTAGATGATAATATTTGTATTTAAACTCACAGTTTTTATGTTGTATTAATAAAGTTATAGTTGTTTCTGTACCATGTATTTTGACGACTCGTAAGCGAAGTGTGTTGTATACATTTTGGGGCGTCACATCCATGTTCTTCTATGTCCATTTTTTTTAAAAACAAATATATTTTAAAGTTAAACATAAGTATTTTAAAACATAAAAGTATTTTTATTTTTAATTTTAAAATAAAACATACATATTATAAATATTATAATATTAATTTTTATTAATATTATACATGTTATAAATATTTAGGTAAAGAAAAAGAAAGAAAATAAAACATAAAAATATTTTTATTTTTAAAAATTTTATAAGTATTTTAAAACATAAAAGTATTTTTATTTTTATTTTTAAAATAAAAAATACATATTATAAATATTATAATATTAATATTAAAACCACAGTGGGCCAATTGCATTTTTTTTAAAAGTGCAGTGGCTCAATCGTATTAAGAATTTGGTTGATTGGCTTGTCACGTAAGAAATAATGATTTTTTATTTTTTCAATGCCACGTGTAAAATTATTTGACGTTTGTCCAAGAAATTGGACGGAATGGCTTGATTGAACATTTTTTTTAAAAGTACAGTGGACTAATTGAATATTTTAAAAGCACTGTGGCTAATTGCTTAAAACACTACAACCACAGTGGAGTAAAAGTGCTTTTTCCCAAAGAAAAAAATAATTTTGTTGTTGCAGAGTTCAAATTGTAAAACCCCAACTTTTTGAATAAAGATGAATTTTCTATAAATATTATTTTTGAATATTATGGAGTGAACTTGATATAATAGTTGTGGGTAATATTTATAAATTTTGCAAAGTACGTAAGTTGTTATATAATATTCGATTGGTCGGGGAATATTCGTTTTAACAGGAAATATTAGTACAACGGCACAATCATTGGTGGACTCCACAACGGAATTATTGTCGGATTGAGAAAACGATAAAAATACTTTATAAAAATAACGGCGGAAGTTTTATCGTTAACTGTTGAAACACCCGGTGTTAAAAGTACAGTAATACGCGTGGTTGCATAGTAGCACACGGTATTAATTATTGATACTTAAGTGATAAGTCACTCAGTTTTGTTGGTATTATTAATGTAATAATACAGAAAATCTTTTTATATAAAATAGAATACTTTTATAAAGTTATTCTATAAATAGAATATATTATATTCTATTATGCATAGTGTTGCATAGTAAAATCTTTTTATATAAAGCAGAATACTTTTATAAAGCTATACATTTTATTATACAATAATTAGAATATATTATATTTTATTATGCATAGTGTTTGTATAGTGCTGCATAGTATTTGCATAGTAAAATCTTTTATAAAGTTATTCGTTTTATTAGATTATAAATAGAATATATTATATTTTATTTTGCTTTAAATATGGACCGTCAGATTAAAGTAAATCAATCTCACCGCTCATGAGTTAGTTCTTATGCATTCCATTTTTCTATAAATAGAAGCTCATTCATTCATTATTTTCTTATTTAATTCACTCAAACTCTGAGAGATAAACTATAGAGAGAAAGAAGAAAGTATTCTGCTTACTTCACTACTTATATATCGATTACTCTTCTTCTTAAGGTAGGGAATATTATTTGTTGTACTCGTAAGGGGTGTTATTCTTTCTTATTCATGAAGAGAGCTGTTGTTATTCCATTGCTTATTATTACATTGGAATAACCTTTATCTGTGATCTACCCTATACTTGGTGACATTCTTCTATTATTCTGTTGGAACATCACATGCGTGTGTTTTACACGGACCTAGTTAAAATCTTTATTATTATTCCGTTGGAACATCCTCGTTGTGTGTTTTACACAGGACGGATTAAAATCTTATTATTATTCTATTGGAACATCACATGCGTGTGTTTTACAGGACTGGTTAAAATCTTTATTATTCTGTTGGAACATCACAGCAAAATTGCAAATTTTGCACGACTGGTTCCGATTATTATAATTCTGTTGGAATAACTTTTGTCTATGCAAAAGTACCGCATGCATGGTGATTTCTTTTGTTATTCCATTCTTTATTATACTCAGTTGGTTAAAGTTTCGACTTCTATACTCCATGAAATTAGTAGAATATCCTTGATATTTGCGCTTCATCCAGTATCTTTTCATGGAAATATTCTTCTGATCATTCTTGAATTTTACTCTACAAAACAGTATCATGTTGACAATTTGGACGTTATTGGTTCCTGAAAAAATTAATTCTTGAACTTGTTTAATTGAATTCTTATATCATTGTCATCATCCTCATGTTTATGTTATGTTGAAAGTCATCTGTGACCTGTAGTGCATAGATGGACTTGTATGATTATGACCATGGATTATTCGGTGTAATCATGACCGTAATGTTACAAATGATGTAGTAAAAGTTCTCATTGGCCCATAGTGCATTGATGGACAGTAATACGCGTGGTTGCAGAGTAGCACACGGTATTAATTATTGATGCTTAAGTGATAAGTCACTTTCAGTTTTGTTGGTATTATTAATGTAATAATCTGAAAATCTTTTATATAAAATAGAATACTTTTATAAAGTTATTCTATAAATAGAATATATTATATTCTATTATACATAGTGTTGCATAGTATATGTATAGTGTTTTGCATAGTAAAATCATTTTATATAAAATAGAATACTTTTATAAAGCTATCTGTTTTATTAGACAATAATTAGAATATATTATATTTTATTATGCATAGTGTTTGCATAGTGCCTGCATAGTGTTTGCATAGTAAAATCTTTTATAAAGTTATTCGTTTTATTAGATTATAAATAGAATATATTATATTTTATTTTGCTTTAAATATGAACCGTCAGATTAAAATAAATCAATCTCGACCATTCATGAGTTAGTTACTATGCATTCCATTTTTTTATAAATAGAAGCTCATTCATTCATTATTTTCTTAGAAATTCACTGAAACTCTAGATAGATAAACTATAGAGAGAAAGAAGAAAGTATTTTGCTACTTCACTACTTATATATCCAGTACTCTTCTTCTTAAGGTAGGGAATATTATTTGTTGTACTCGTAAGGGGTGTTATTCTTTCTTATTCATTGAAGAGAACTGTTGTTATTCTATTGCTTATTATCTTTGTTGGAATAACTTTGTATCGCTGATCTCACCTATACTTGGTGACATTCTTCTATTATATGCATTGGAACATCCTCATGCATGTGTTTTACACCGGACCTAGTTAAAATCTTTATTATTATTCCGTTGGAACATCACATTTTGTGTGTTTTTACAGGGATTAGGATCTGTCTTATTATTATTCTATTGGAACATCACATGCATGTGTTTTACAGGACACAGTTAAAATCTTTATTATTACATTGGAACATCCTGCTTCGATTGCAAATTTTGCACGACCTAGTTCCGTTATTATTATTCTGTTGGAATAACCTTTCATCCAATCTACCGCATGCATGGTGATTTCTTTTGTTATTCCATTCTTTATTATACTCGGTTGGTTAAAGTTTAAACTTCATACTCCATGAAATTAGTAGAATATCCTTGATATTTTTGCGCTCATCCGATATCTTTTCATGGAAATATTCTTACGATCATTCTTGAATTTTACTCTACAAAACAAGTATCATGTTGACAATTTGGACGTTATTGGTTCGTGAACAAATTAATTCTTGAACTTGTTTAATTGAATTCTTATATCATTGTCATCATCCTCATATTTTATGTTATGTTGAAAGTCATCCGTGGCTGTAGTGCATAGATGGACTTGGTATGATTATGACCGACGGGGATTATTCGGTGCAATCATGGCCGTAATGTTACAAATGATGTGGTAAAAGTTCTCATTGGGTAGTAGTGCATTGATGGGCCGATTGTTGGCGTGATCATGACCATTAATGAATACACAAATATTCTTGGCCCGTAGGTAATGGATAATTGTGGTCGTGATAAAGAATATCCTAAGCAAATCTGCGAGGGTGATTCGATGATGTGAAATATTTATTAAAAGTGAGTCTCAAAGTGATAACAATGATGAAAAACCTTTTAAATCATAAAAGATAGTAGATTTTATTTTCTACTTGACTCTTTTAATGGATTGCTTGTTCGAGCTGTGATTAAACTTGATGTACATTATATTTTATCGGTTTAACATTGTTGGAGACTAATGATAATTTATTACGCATTATCTTAGTCATAATATTTCTTCTTGGGCTAGTTGAGCTCACCCTTTTTCCTTCATTCTCTCTTGAGGAAATTAGAATATAGCCGGGACCGAGTCGGGGAACGGAGTGATGGTCCAAAGGATAGCTTTAGTAGTCCTCACTATTCTGTGAAATAGTGTGATAATAATTATAATGAAAACTCCTTTTGAGTTTGTATAATCTCTAGTAGATAATATTTGTATTCAAACTCACAGTTTATGTTTTGTCGTATTGTACACGATAGTTGTATTTGAATTTTGTACCACGTATCTGGCGACCCAAGATGGGTGATGTATACCTAATTTTGGGGGCATCACAGAATTAGTTTCCTCCGCTCTTCTTTTACGTATTTGGGAAGAGAGGAAAGCTCAATCCACGATTTATTGGTCCATTTCAGATTCTTGAACGAGTAGGAAATGTGGCCTATAGACTCGCGTTACCTCCAAGTATGTCTCGTGTTCATAATGTTTTTCATATATCTGTGCTACATAAATATGTGAAAGACCCAAACCACGTTATTGAGTTAGAACCGGAGGAGATAGCCGAAGACTTAACGTACGAAGAGGTATCTGTCAAGATCTTGGATAGGAAAGAGCATGTCCTACGCACGAAGGTCATACCACAAGTTAAGGTTTTGTGGAGGAATCATCCTATTGAGGAAATGACCTGGGAGTTGAAAACGGAAATGAAAGCGAGGTATCCTCATCTTTTCGAAACACCAGGTACGTACGTCAATTTTGAGGATGACATTTCATAAGGAGGGGAGGTTGTAAGACCCCAAATTATTAATAAATAAAATTTAGTTTCTTCTATTTATCATTTTGAAATAGTAAGGGTTGATTTGATTAATGTGGTTAGTTATGGGTAAAATGCGCAAATATTTTAAATAAGCAGGTGGTTATAAAATATTCATTGTTGTCGGAGAATATTCGTTTAGTCGTGGAATATTCTTGCTGTAGGAGAATATTCGTACGACGGCGCAGTATTTTATGGGCCCCATAACGAAAAGCGATTGGATGAAGAAAATGACAAGTATAAGTTGTTTATAAATAACGGCATAGTTGTTACCGTTAACACTGTTGGAATACCCGGTGGTTAAAACACGATGTCTGGCGTTGTTGCAATGATAGCTTTGCAGTATTGCACCAATTATTGATTCTTACGTGAAGGCTTTACTCAATAATTGTTACGATGAGTTCTCATTCAAAGTATTTTATTTTATTGATTCAATAATTGTTGCGTTGATATTTTATATTACTGTTGTTTCAATAATTGTCACTACATAGTATTTTCCATTATCGAAGCAATAATTCATATTATCTGAATAATATTATTAGAAAACATTATTGGCAATGTCTAGAAAGTTACATCAAAGGAGGTTTGGTCACCTAATTACTTGGCGTCGATGAGGAGAAATTCTTATTGGAAAGCCCCCTCTTTCGTAGGAGCTACTAGTTACAAGATCTTTGTGATTCTGTAATATTATTTGTGAATAATTAATTACTTATTTATATGATGAGGAAAATATTCATTTTATGTAGATATAGATGGAGAAAATTTTAAAGTGACAATTCTTTGAAAATCGATATTTTATCTTTTTACGATAAAATAATATTTTATTATATTATTATAATATAATAATGATGATATTTTTACAATGAATGTGGGATATATGAGTATATTAGGAGGAAGAGTATTTTTGTTGCAAAAGTTGTTTAAAACATGTTAAACATGTTGGTGGACCCATTTCTTGTTGAAATTTGATTATAGCACGTAAAAATAAATGCGTATGTGGATTTTGATCAATTTATGTTTGGAATTTGGAAAAACTTTCTTCACGTAAAGTTGTAGAGAATTAAATTTCCTATAAAAAATCGAGATTGAATTTTCTCGATAAAAGGGCTATTTATTATGAATTATTGAAGTTCCGAAATTCCTGAATAATTGATTTTTGGAAATTTTAATTATTTTATTTAAGAAAAACGTTTTTGTTGTTTTGGAACATGTGTGGCTGATGTTTTTGCCAAAGAAGTGGGCGTAGGATGTTTAAGAAAATTATATTAATATTATATTAAATTTTCTGCTTTGGTGTTCTAAGCAATTTTCTATAAATAGGGTGCTTAGGTTAGAATTGAAAAATACACCAGAAACTAAAGATTTCTCTCTCTATAATATCGAGCTTATTTTGTGAGTATTTTAGTACTTTGAGTATTGCTATACGGTGCAAGTTCTTTCAAAGACTATATCCGATATTTCGATCGGAAATCTATTATTCTTTCTCGAGGTAAGGAGATTATTTTCTTCATAAATGATATTATTTCTTCAATATCATTATCTCGAAATATTGGTTTGAACTTTTTATCAAATTTGGAACTTTTTCATGTCGGGGTTCTTATTCATGAGTTATTATTATTCATGAGTTCTTATTCATGAGTTCTTATTCACGAGTTCTATTATTCAAAGTACTATTCACTGAGCATGATGATGTTTTGTGAAATTTTTAACTTTTAGTGTCGAGATTACTATTCGTATCACGACATTATTCACGAATCATCGACTATTTATTCATTCAAAAATGAAATTTTCTTCTTTTTGGCCAAAATATCTATTACGGATACTAGCTTAGATTGTATCCATGTTTTGATCATTCTTGAATTTTACTCCACTATGATTATTTATGAGGTATTTTTGGACATGGAATAAATGAAATCTGAATCCTTAATATTTATTCTTTTGTTTCTTTGGATTCGTTTTCTTTAAAATATTTTTCATCATCCTCAGTCCTAAATGATGATATAACTGAATATCTTTGGCCCGTAATGCAAAGATGAATGATTTTATGATGAATATCTTTGGCCTGTAGTGCAAAGATGAACATGTGTTTAGATGAATATGACCAACTGATGAATATCTTTGGCCTGTAGTGCAAAGATGAATATTTGATTCCAGATATATATTGATTTATGTTACAAGGATAAAATATCAACAATGAACTTTTAAATTCATATATAGAAGATAGTAGTTTACATTCTCTACTTAACTCTTCTAATGAATTATTATTTCCGCTGCGAAGATTGATTTAAAACTGGTTATCTATTGTATTCTATTAGATTTTTCCCTGTTGAGGACTAACGATAATTTGTTACGTATTATCTTAGTCATAATGTTCTTCTTGGGCTAGTTGAGCTCACCCTTTTCCTTTTTGTTTCCATTTTTTCTTCTCAGGAGGCGAGAATGTAGCGAGTACTAGTCGGGGTATGGAATGATGGTTCTAGAAGTTATTTTAGTAGTCCTCACCATTTTTGTAAAATAATGTATCAATAATTGAAATGAGGACTTATTTGAGTGTGGATATTGTCTAGATGATAATATTTGTATTTAAACTCACGATTTTTTATGTTGTATTAATAAAGTTGTAGTTGTTTTACGTACCATGTATTTGACGACTTCGTAAGCAGGTGTTGTATACCTATTTTGGGGGCGTCATAGTTGGTATCAGAGCTTAGGGATATGGTCTCTGGCGGAGATCGGGGAATAGTACTAGAAGGGGAGAGACGAGTAATCCTTCGCTAGTGTGTCATACCTAAGCTTATTTGTTGGTCAGTTGAAGTATATGGTTAATATATGATATGTTAATTTGTTTAATTAACCCTTGTTTTATGGCGATTTAAGAATGGCATTTGAGAATATTAGCAATGTGGAGTTAATGAGGACCGTGGAAACACCTTTAATCACCACCCAAGGAAGGCGGCAACAGGAAGGCAATATTCCTCCGTAAAAACAACACCACCTTGAAAGCGAGCGATGAACAGCGGGATGTTTAGAAGCTTTTGCGTTCATGCAAAACCCAGACGAGGAGACTCGTGTATACGAATACTGGTGGAAATGATAGAACGCGACTTATCACTGCCAAGCGGTCAAAAAGAGTTGGGACCACGAATTTAAGGGAAAGCGGATCCGATCATGGCGTAAACGTGGGTCAAGAAAATTACCAAGATATTCGATGTCTTGGGATGCACGGAGAAATGAAGGTTCCATTCGCCACCTTTATGTTACGTGGCGTGGCAAACATGGTGGGGAGTCTGTGAAACATACCCACTGCCAGACTCCGCATGTCTTGGGAAGCGTTTGTAAACTTTTCAAAGAAAAATACTTTCCTTAAATTATTCGCCATATGAAGGAGGTAGAGTTTATTAGACTAGAAAAAAACAACATGACGGTGTCCCAATATAAGGCGAAGTTCGCAGAGTTATCCGGGTTTGCACCTCATTTGGTAGAGAATGAGGAGCGAATGACGAGGATGTTTCGAGAGGTTTAAAACCGAGATTCTAAGAATATCTTATCTCTCATAAATTTGCTTTATATTCAGATTGTAAGACCCCGAATTTTATAAAATAAAACTTTTCAATTTTTCTTATAATTACTATTCAGTAAATGGTTAAATTGATAAAAGTTTAAAGTTAAAGGTGATATATGAATTTTTTTTCAAAATACATAAGTAGTTATAAAATATTCATTGTTGTCGGGGAATATTCGTTTGGTCGTGGAATATTCTTTTACGTTGGGAATATTAAATGCGACGGACGAAAATGACATTGGTGGGCCCCATAATGTAGAATAACTGGTCGGATGATGAAAAAGCGATTAAATGAGTTTTTTATAAATAACGGCGTAATTATTACAGATTATCTTTGTTGGAATACCCGTTGGTTAAAAACACGATGTACGCGTTGTTGCGAAGAGATGATGGCACGATATTGCACCAATTATTGATTCTTACGTGAAAGGCACTACTCCATAATTGTTATAATAATTATTGTTCACTATTTTATTTTATTGATTCAATAATTCTTTGCGTTGATATTTTATATTCTTGTTGTTTCAATAATTGTCACTACACGGTATTTTCCATTATCGAAGCAATAATTCATATTATCCCGAATAATATTATTAGATAACATTATTGGCAATGTCTAGAAAGTTCATCTAAGGAGAGGTTTGGTCACCTAATTCTTGCGCCAAGAAGGAGAAATTCTTATTGGAAAGCCCCTCTTTCAGGAACCGCTGGTTGTTAATATTGTGCTTCTGTAATATTATTTATGAATAATTAATTATTGATTTATATGGTAAGGAAAATATTCATTTTATGTGGATATAGATGGAGAAAATTTTTTAAAGTGACAATTGTTAAAAATCGATATTTTATCTTTTCTGATAAAATAATATTTTATTATATTATAATAATGGTAATATTTTTACAATGAATGTGGGATATATGAGTATATGAGGAGAAAGAGTATTTTTGTTGCATTAAATGATTAACACATGTTTTGTGTGTCGGTGGACCCCATTTCTTGACTGAAATTTGATTATAGCTTGTAAAATCGTCTGTATGTGGATTTCGATCAATTTCTGTTTGGAATTTAAAAAAACTTTCTTCTGCAAAGTTGTAGAGAATTGAATTTCCTATAAAAGTTGCGAGATTCGAATTTTCTAATAAAAGGGCTATTTATTATGAATTATTGAAGTTCCGAAATTCCGAAAAAATTAATTTTTGAAGTTTTAATTATTTTTAATAAGAAAAACATTTTTTTACCTTTTTGGGACTCATTTAACATGTGTTAGGATGACTTATTTCAGATGCTAGGTGTGCATAGGAAATTTATATAAATATATTATTAATTTATTAAATTTTCTGCTTTGGTGTTCTAAGCATTTTCCTATAAATAGGGTGCTTAGGTTAGAATTGAAAATCACACTAGAAACTGAAGTTTTCTCTCTATTTCTCTCTCTATATTATCGAGTGGATTCTTGTGAGTATTTTGATATCTTGAGTATTGCTATACGGTGCAAGTTCGTTCAGCGTTATTCCAGTCAGAAGTACTGCTCTTTGAGGTAAGGGATAGTAAGGGATTGTAAGGGAGATTATTTTCTTCATAAATGATATTATTTCTTCAATATCATTATGCCGAAATATTGGTTTGAACTTTTTATCAAATTTAGAACTTTTTCATGTCGGGTTACTATTCACGAGTTACTATTCATGAGTTACTATTCACGAGTTACTATTCACGAGTTACTATTCATGAGTTACTATTCACGAGTTATTATTCATTACAAAATTGGTTTTTTTTTATAACCAAATTATAGTTGATTTATGAATATTACTCTGGAGATTAAAACTATGTATTGATTATATTGATTTTATTATCATATATAACATTTTTATAACCCTGATGTTGAATTTCTCTTTGACTTGAGTGTAAAGATGGGTAAAGTATTGGTATGATCGTGACTATGGGTTCTCTTTGGCCATTAGTGCAAAGTTGAATTGTTGACTAGTATGATCATGACCATTGAATTTATAATGGAATATTTTTAGCTGAAGTGCAAGGTGAATTGATCAACATGGTTATAATTATGGTTTATATAAATTCTGAAATGATTATGTATTTCTTTGAGATATGAATATCTTTGGCCTGTAGTGCAAAGATGACTTGTTGTTGAATATCTTTGGCCTGTAGTGCAAAGATGAACTGTTGATGAATATCTTTGGCCCATAGTGCAAAGATGAATTTATCAAGTATGATTATGAGCGAGGCGTGATTTGGTATAATCATGATCTTTGATGTTTCGAGTAAAGACATGTGATGAAAATTATCTTCGTCACGGATGAGAAGAGGAATTTAGAACTACAATTATGATTATGAGTTATTCACATGATTGTGGGCAGAGGCTGTTGATTGATGTTCTGAGATTAAAACATTGTTAGTGAACTTTTAACATGGAGAAGATAATAGACTTTATAGTCTATTTGACTCTTCTAATGGATTGCTTCGTTCATTTGCAACTATGGTTGAAAAGTTTTATCATCTACCATATGTTCTAAATCTACGATTTATTCTTTGTTGAAGGCTATTGATAATTTATTTATCTTTAGTCATGATATTCTTTATTGAGCTAGTTGTGTTTCACCCTTTTGCTTCACAATTCCTTTCTGTAATAAAAGTGTATTTGGGACAAGCGGGGAATAACGAGGGGAATAGAAGCGGTGAATCTATAGATGTTGAGGTGAGGTGAATTTAACTTGGAAGGGTATTTTGCCCACTATCATACAAGATGTCTAATGACATACAACCTCGTGTCATCATAAGTCAGGGTTGTGCTCATCCACTTACTGAGTATATTTACAAGCACTACCTATATAATCTTGGTGTTTGTTTGGAGTATAATACCCAATTAGAGACAGTGGAGATAATGATATGTCAAGAGAAGACTCACCATTGGGAAGAATATGATAGTAATCTTCTTGTTTTTCTTTGGGGTCTCAGAATGGGTTGGATGGAATAGACCTATTTTGGGGGCGTCACATAATTTATTCTATATTATCTTTGTCATAATATTTCTTACTGGGCTAGTTGAGCTCACCCTTTTCTTTCACTGTTCTCTTCAGGAATTGAGAATATAGTTGGGACTAGTGGGGAATGGAGTGATCGGTCGGATGGTCGCTTTAGTAGTCCTCACTATTACGTGAAATAGTGTGATAATAAATGTAATGAGGACTCCATTTGAGTTGAATATCATCTACTAGACAATATTCGTGTAAAAACTCTCAGCATATGTGTTGTCGTATTTTGCACGACAATTGTAATAATAAAGTTGTAGTTGTTTTTTGTACCATGTATTTGGCGACTCAGAATGGGTTGGATGGAATGGACCTATTATGGGGGCGTCACACAGATGTTGTCAACAGGGCTCAATTATTAGAGAGAGATAGCGAGTACGTTCAACCAAGGGACCGTAACTGTGGTCATCTGGGTGTTAAAATCATCGAATAATGAAAACCGGTGAGGCGAGGAAAACATTCAGACAAAAGCGGTAACCACTCTGGTGGTAATCGTGGCCATGAAAATAGAAGAAGCGACTCGAGGGAGATTTTAAAAAGAGGAGATTCAACAATGACAATGTGAAGACGTCAGACCAAAGAAAGAACTAGTTTTAAGGGAGGAGAACGACCACCGGTCAGTATGCTTATAAATGTGGAAAAGAGGACATATCACCCAAAGCTTGCCCCCACAGTTTAAGGTATATTATAAGCAGTGGAAAGGAAGGACATATCGCTTCGAGATTGCAGACAGAGAAGCAAAACCAAGTCCAGCGGGGATGGTGACTCAAAAGGCTGTCCCAGAAAAGTCAAAGTCAACGGTTCCTGGAAGAGCGTTTGTCGTGATTGGTCAACATGCGAGGAACCCAAACGAGGTGATCACGGGTAAGTTAATCATAAATTCATGCGAAGTTTATACCTTATTAGATACCGGTGCTATCCATTCATTTATCTCTCCTGCTTGTGCTTAACGTTTAAACTTGACTCCGAAGAAATTAGACTTTCACCTATCTGTGGTAACTCCGTTAGGAGAAACTTTTATCACATCCACTGTTTATAAATCTTGTTTGATCCAAGTTGGCACCATCACATTACCTGTTGACCTTATCTCTTTAAAGATACTTGTTTTTGATGTGATTTTAGGGATTGATTGGTTAACTACTCATCATGCCAAAATTGATTGTTTTCGTAAGGTTTTTAGTTTTCATATTCCTAATCAACTTTGTTTGTATTTAATTCAAGCAACTAAACCATTAAAATCAATCAACGTCATATCAAGTCATAAAGCTATTCGTTTATTGAAAAGCGGATGTCAAGCTTTCTTAGCCCATGTTATGGATTTGAATAAAGACAATCGATTTGAATAATATTCTGTTGTTATTGACTTTTCCGACGTATTTCTGAAGAACTTCACGGTTCACCCCAAGAATGTGAAGTTGAATTCTTTATTGACCTTGAACTCGGTACAAAGCCCATTTCTAAAACCCCATATCGAATGGCTCTATTGAACTTGGGAGTTAAAGGTCCAACCACTGAGGAGTTGTTAGACATCGGTTTCATTCTGGCCCTAGTACATCTCCTTGGGGTGCTCATATTTTATTTGTAAAGAAGAAAGACGGAGTATGAAACTTTGTATTGATTACGGAATTAAACCATGTCCTTATCAAGAATAGGTATCCGCTACCTCGTATTGATGACTGTTTGACCAGATTCTGAGGAGCACAATTCTTTTCAAAGATCGATCTTCGATTCTAGATATCATCGGTGAAGGTTAAACCGAGGATATTCCAAAGATTGCTTTGAGAACTCGGCGATGCGGGCATTATGAATTCTAGTCATGCCTTTTGGATTGACTAATGCTCCTGCCGCTTTCATGGATATGATGAACCGAGTATTCAAGGAATATTTGGATCGATTCATTGTTGTCTTTATTGATGACATCCTCATCTATTCCAAAAGTCGTGAAGATCATGGCGCCATTTAGTTCGGTAATCGCAAAGGCTTCGTGATAACAAGCTATATGTCAAGCTGAAGAAATGCTAGTTCTGGCTTGAGGAAGTAGCATTCCTTGGGCACATGGTGTCAAAACATGGAGTGTCTATTGACCCGACGAAGATTAAAGCAATACAAAGTTGGGAGCAACCAAAGATGGTGACCGAAGTACGTAGCTTTTTGGGCTTAGCTGGTTATTATCGGAGATTTGTGGAAGGATTTTCTAGAATCGCTACTCCATTAACTCAGCTGACTCGTAAAGATACAAAATTCGTATGAAGCGAGGAACGCGTAGAAGAGTTTCAAGATCTCAAGAGGAGACTCATTTTGGCACTGTTTTGACAATACCATCGGTTCGGATGGATTTGTTATATCTGATGATTCTTGAGGGCAAAGGGTTGGGATGTGTTCTCATGCAACGTGGGAAAGTCATAGCCTATGCCTCGCGACAACTTAAAGAATATGAGAGGAATTATCCTACTCATGATCTAGAGTTAGCGAAGATTCGTTTATTATTAAAGATCCGGAGGCACTATCTATATGGGGAGAGAGTGGAGATATATTCGCACCATAAAAGCCTCAAATATTTCTTCACTCAAAAAAGAACTCAACATGCGGCAACGACGTTGGCTCGAAATTGTTGAAAGATTACGACCACACTTTTCAATACCATCCGGAAAAGCAAACGTGGTAGCTGACGCGTTGAGTAGAAGATCATATGCAGGAACGAGTGCGATGATGTCAAATATACGCATAGAACCGAATTTAATCGAAAAAGTTAAAGTTATTCAAGCCCGTAAGACGGAAGTCGATGCATATGAAGAAGAAAGTGCAAGAAGGTGCTATTCCAGAAGCAAGAATCGATGAAGAAGGAATACTTGAGTCCGATCCGAACTTTGTGTTCTAACGATTACGATTTGAAATACAAGATTATGATGGAGGCACACAATACACCAATTACAATCCATCCTGGAAGTACCAAAATGTATCGTGATCTTCGACATACATTTTGGTGGAACAATATGAAGAGATAGATTGCAAAGTTTATCTCGATGTGTTTAAATTGTCAACGTGTAAAGGCGGAGCATCAAGTGCCAAAGGGTCCATTGCAACCACTTGAGATTCTGAAATGGAAGTGGGAACACATTACCATGGATTTCGTTATGGGTCTTCCCACGGTTTCTCAAGGCATAAATGTTATTTGGGTTATTGTTGATAGATTAACCAAGTCCGCTCATTTCTTGCCGATCACGGAGACTTATTCCCTGAACGTCTTTTCGGTCAGATATACGTAGATGAGATTGTGAGATTGCATGGCATGCCAGTATCTATAGTTTCGGATCGTGACCCAAGATTCACTTCAAGATTTTGGGTTAGCTTACAAAAAGCTATGGGGACGAATTTACTATTTAGTTCGGCATACCATCCTCAAACGGACGGACAATCAGAGAGGACTATTCAAACTCTTGAAGATCTATTAAGACTCTGTGTCCTAGACTTCATAGGGAGTTGGGATAAGTATTTATCATTGGTGGAATTCTCCTACAATAATAGTTATCAGACAAGTATAGGTGTGGCTCCATTTGAAGCATTGTATGGACGAAAGTGTCGCTTTCCAATATGCTGGAATGAGGTGGGAGAAGCAACGTTGTTGGGACCAGAGTTGGTACGAATGACTACAAAGAAGATCCAAACAATTCGACAACGTATACAAACGGCACAGGATCGACAAAAGAGTTATGCGGATCTTCATCGAAAGGACGTGGAATTTAGTATTGGGGATCATGTATTGTTTCGTGTGGCTCCTTGGATGGGAGTTACAAGATTTGGGAAGAGAGGAAAGCTCAATCCACGATTTATTGGTCCATTTGATTCTTGAACAGTAGGAAATGTGGCCTATAGACTGCATTACCTCAAGTATGTCTCGTGTTCATAATGTTTTCATATCTCGTGCTACATAAATATGTGAGAGACCCAAACCACGTTATTGAGTTAGAGCCAGGACGAGATAAAAGAAGACTTAACGTCACGAAGAGGTACTGTCGCCAAGATCTTGGATAGGAAAGAGCATGTCCCTACGCACGAAGGTCATACCACAAGTTAAGGTTTTGTGGAGGAACCATCTTATTGAGGAAATAACTTTGGGAGTTGAAGCGGAAATGAAAGCGAGGTATCCCCATCTTTCAAACACCGGGTAAGTACGTCCAATTTCGAGGACGAAATTTCATAAGGAGGGGAGGTTGTAAGACCCCAAATTATTAATAAATAAAATTTAGTTTCCTCTATTTATCATTTTGAAATAGTAAGGGTTGATTTGATTAATGTGATTAGTTATGGGTAAAATGCATAAATATTTTAAATAAGCGGTGGTTATAAAATATTCATTGTTGTCGGGAATATTCGTTTCAGTCATGGAATATTCTTCATTATCGGAGAATATTAAATGCACGACACGCAGTCTTTTGTGGGCCCCATAACTTAAAAAACGATTGATGAAGAAAACGACAAGTATAAGTTGTTTATAAATAACGGCGTAGTTGTTACCAATTAACATTGTTAGAATACCCGGTGGTTAAAAACACGATGAATACGTTGTTGACAAGAAGGCACTCTGTATTGCACCAATTATTGATTCTTACGTAAGAAGGCACTACTCAATAATTGTTACAATAGTTCTTGCTCATTATTTTATTTTATTGATTGAATAATTCTTTGCGTTGATATTTTATATTACTGTTGTTTCAATAATTGTCACTACACAGTATTTTCCATTATCGAAGCAATAATTCATATTATCTGAATAATATTATTAGAAAATATTATTGGCAATGTCTAGAAAGTTACATAAGGAGAGGTTTGGTCACCTAATTGCTGGCGTTAGGTAAGGAGAAATTCTTATTGGAAAACCCCTCTTTCTTGGGAGCGGCTTGGCCCCGATCTTGTGATTATGTAATATTATTTGTGATTAATTAATTATTGATTTATATGATGAGGAAAATATTCATTTTATGTGGATATAGATGGAGAAAATTTTTAAAGTGACAATTGCTGAAAATCGATATTTATCTTTTCTGATAAAATAATATTTTATTATAATATTATAATATAATAATGATGATATTTTTACAATGAATGTGGGATATACGAGTATAAGAGGAGGAAGAGTATTTTTATTGTAAAAGTTGTTTAAAACATGTTAAGCATGTTGGTGGACCCATTTCTTGACTGAAATTTGATTATAGCCTGTAAAATCGTTCGTATGTGGATTTCGATCAATTTCTGTTTGGAATTTGGAAAACCTTTCTTTTGCAAAGTTGTAGAGAATTAAATTTCCTATAAAAAGCGGTGAGATTCGAATTTTCTAATAAAAAGGCTATTTATTATGAATTATTGAAGTTCCCAAAGTCCTGAATAATTGATTTTTGGAAATTTCAATTATTTTATTTAAGAAAAACATTTTTGTTGTTTTGGAACATGTGTGGCTGATGTTTTTGCCAAAGAAGTGGGCGTAGGATGTTTAAGAAAATTATATTAATATTATATTAAATTTTCACTTTGGTGTTCTAGCAATTTCTATAAATAGGGTGCTTGGGTTAGAATTGAAAAACACACGTAAACTAAAGATTTTCTCTCTATAATATCGAAGTATTTTGTGAGTATTTTAGTACTTTGAGTATTTCTATACGGTGCAAAGTTCTTTCAAAGACTATATCCGAGATTTAGGTCGACCAAGTACTATTCTTTCCGAGGTAAGGAGATTATTTTCTTCATAAATGATATTATTTCTTCAATATCATTATGCGAAATATTGGTTTGAACTTTTTATCAAATTTGGAACTTTTTCATGTCGGGGTTATTCTTGAAAGTTACTATTCATGAGTTACTATTCACACGATTCTTATTCACAAGTACTATTCACGAAGCATGATGATGTTTTTGTGAAATTTCTATCTTTTAGTGTTGGAGTTACTATTCACGTATACGGCACTATTTACGTATATGACATTATTCACGAATACGACACTATTCACCGAAAAATAAAATTTTCTTCTGTTTGTCCAAAATATCTATTCTGGATACTAGCTTTGATTGTATCCATGTTTTGATCATTATTGAATTTTACTCCACTATGATTATTTATGAGTTATTTTTGGACATGGAATAATTGAAATCTGAATCCTTAATATTTATTCTTTGTTTTTCTTGGATTCGTTTTCTTTTAAAATATTTTCATCATCCTCGGTCTAAATGATGATATAATGAATATCTTTGGCCAGTAGTGCAAAGATGAATGATTTTATGATGAATATCTTTCGCTTTGTAGTGCAAAGATGAGCAGTGTTTAGATGAAACATGACTAATCGGTGAATATCTTTTGGCACAGTAGTGCAAAGATGAATATTTGATTCGGATATATATATTGATTTATGTTACAAGGATAAGCGATAGGCGATGAACTTTTATATTCATATATATAAGATAGTAGATTTCATTCTCTACTTAACTCTTCTAATGAATTATTATTTAAAGCTGCGAATCTTGATTTAAAACTTGTTGTCTATTGTATTCTATTAGATTTTTCTATTGAAGACTAACGATAATTTGTTACGTATTATCATCTAGTCATAATGTTCTTTTACCGGGCTAGTTGAGCTCACCCTTTTCCTTTTTGTTCTATTTTTCTTCTCGGGAGGCGAGAATGTGGCGAGTACTAATTGAGGGGTATGGAATGATGGTTCTAGAAGTTATTTTAGTAGTCCTCACCATTTTGTAAAATATTGTATCAATAATTGAAATGAGGACTTATTTGAGTGTGAATATTATACAGATGATAATATTTGTGTAAAACCCCAAGTTTTTGAATAAAGATGAATTTTCTATAAATATTATTTTTGAATATTATGGAGTGAAATTGATATAATAGTTGTGGGTAATATTTATAAATTTTGCAAAGCCACGTAAAGTTGTTATATAATATTCGATTGGCTTGATTGAACATTTTTTGGGAATATTGAATATTTTAACAGGAATATTAGTACAAACCAAGACAATCATTGGTGGACCCTACAACGAATTTTCTATAAATTATTTTTTCATTTGATATAATAGTTGTGGGATCGATAAAAACGATAAAAATATTTTTATGAAAATAACAATGGCATAAAGTTTTACCGTTAATCGCGATAAAAATACTTTTATGAAACACGGGAAGTTTTATGTTAAGTTGAAAAAAAGTACAAGAATACGCTGTGGTGTGATAAGAGAAGACACCAGATTAATTATTGATGCTTAAGTGATAAGTCACTCAGCTTTTGTTGGTATTATTAATGTAATAATACGTAAAATCTTTTTATATAAAATGTAATACTTTTATAAAGTTATTCTATAAATAGAATATATTATATTCTATTATATAAGCAGATATAGTGTTCCAGATAGTTTTGTATAGTAAAATTTTTTTTATATAAAATGTAATACTTTTATAAAGCTATCTCATTTTATTAGACAATAATTAGAATATATTATATTTTATTATGCATAGTGTTTTCGTGATAAAGTTCAGATAGTGTTCAGATAGTAAAATCTTTTATAAAGTTATTCGTTTTATTAGATTATAAATAGAATATATTATATTTTATTTTTTTTTTTAAATATGGACCGTCGATTAAAGTAAATCAATCTCGACTGCTCATGAGTTAGTTACTATGCATTCCATTTTTCTAAATATAAGCTCATTCATTCATTATTTTCATTTAATTCAATTCAAACTGTAGAGATAAACTATAGAGAGAAAGAAGAAAGTATTCGCTACTTCACTACTTATATATCCAAAGATTTTCTTCTTAAGGTAGGAATATTATTTGTTGTACTCGTAAGGGGTGTTATTCTTTCTTATTCATGAAGAGAACTGTTGTTATTCCATTTCTTATTATTCTCGTTGAATAACTCAGATACGCGCATTTCACCCTATACTATACTTGGTGACATTCTTCTATTATTTCGTTGGAACATCTCGTTCTGTGTGTTTTTACACCTGACCGGTTCCGCTTTTATTATTATTCCGCTGGAACATCCTGCTTGTGTGTTTTACACCGGACCGGGTTCCGTTTCTTTTATTATTATTCATTGGAACATCCTCGTCTGTGTTTTACACCGGACCGGTTCCTTCTTTTTATTATTCTGTTGGAACATCCCGCTTGCAAGGCAAATTTTTTTACCCGACCGGTTCCGTTATTATTATTATTCGTTGAATAACTGCGTTATGCAAAGTACCGCATGCATGGTGATTTCTTTTGTTATTCCATTCTTTATTATACTCAAATAAGTTAAAGTTTGACTTCTATACTCCATGAAATTAGTAGAATATCCTTGATATTTGCGCTTCATCCAAAGATCTTTTCATGGAAATATTCTTCCGATCATTCTTGAATTTTACTCTACAAAACAAAGATCATGTCGACAATTTGACGTTAATAATTCTCGGATAAAATAATTCTTGAACTTGTTTTATTGAATTCTTATATCATTGTCATCATCCTCATGTTTATATTTTGTTGAAAGTCATCTGTGGATTCAGAAGTGCATGATGGACTTGGTATGATTATGACTGTGGATTATTTTGTAATCATGACCGTAATGTTACAAATGATGTGGTAAAAGTTCTCATTGGCCCGTAGTGCATCGATGGATGGTTGTTGGTATGATCATGACCATTAATGAATACACAAATATTCTTGGCCCAGTAGTGCATGGATAATTGTGGTCGGATACTAAAGAATATCCTCGGTCAGAGCAGGTAGGGTGATTCGATGATGTGGAATATTTATTGTCGAGTCTCAGCCGATAATAAATGATGAAAAACCTTTAAATCATAAAAGATAGTAGATTTTATTTTCTACTTGACTTTTTAATGGATTGCTTTGTTTACCGCAGCTTAAACTTGATGTCTATTATATTTTATCGCTTTAACATTGTTGGAGACTAATGATAATTTATTCTCGCATTATCTTAGTCATAATATTTTTATCGGGCTAGTTGAGCTCACCCTTTCTTTCACCGCTTTCTTCGTGAAATGAGAATATAGCCGGGACTTAGTCTGGGGAACCAGAGTGATGGTCCAGAGGATAGCATTAGTAGTCCTCACTATTCTCGTGAAATAGTGTGATAATAAT
The DNA here is from genome assembly GCA_020205605.1 of Panax ginseng. Classification (NCBI taxonomy): domain Eukaryota; kingdom Viridiplantae; phylum Streptophyta; class Magnoliopsida; order Apiales; family Araliaceae; genus Panax; species Panax ginseng. The sequence continues at coordinate 83,293,306 of CM035150.1, read as the reverse complement.
TGTAATGAGGACTCCTTTTGAGTTTGTATAATCTCTAGTAGATAATATTTGTATTCAAACTCACAGCTTTATGTTTGTCGATTGTATACTTATGCAGTATTAGTAAGTTGTATTTGAATTTTGCATCATGTATCTCCGACGCACCCAAGATGGGTGATGTATACCTAATTTTGGGGCGCCACAGCTTGGTATCAAAGCTAGGATATGATCCCCGCTAAGATGTGAGACTAGAACTAGAGGGGAGAGACGGGAATTCTTCGCTAAGTATGACCTACTTAAATTTATTTTGTATTTAAATTGGTTGGTCGAAGTTTAGAGATATTATGTTACATGTCAATTAACCTTTGTTTTGTGGCAAGATCTCAAAATGACATCCAAAATGTTGAGAATAAGAATGGAGCACAAGAGACCGCTGAGTCTCCACATATCAATAATCGTGAGAGAATGTGCATCAGAAGGCGATAATCCTCATGCAAACAACAACACCGACCAAATGATGAATGATGGATTGTTCAGAGGCTTTATGCAATTCATGCAACAAAGAAAGTAGAGCATGGCCCTCGCCCAAAATGTAGGTGGAAACATCGAAACTCTCTTGCGGTCACCGCTAAACAGCTTCAAGGAGCGGGACCAACCGAGAGTTTAAGGGAGAGCCAAAACCACTTATGGCGTAAGCATGGATAAAGAAGATCACCAAGATATTTGATGTCTTGGGATGCTCCGAGGAGCAAAAGGTTCCTTTGCCGCCTTTTATGTCATGCGAGAGAGGCAGACATCGTGGGAATTCCAGAAACGTACTCAAACCCGCCTGCAGTTAAAGATGTCTTGGGAGAAGTTCCAAGAGTCGTTCAACGACAAATACTTTCCCGAAAGTATTCATCACATACGTAAGGAGGTGGAGTTTATCAAATCGAGCAAAACAATACGACCGTGTCGCAATACGAGGAAAAATTTATGAGTTATCCCGCTTTCAGGCCCCACACTGGTGGATAATGAAGAGAGAATGGCGCTAATGTTTTTAAGAGGTTTGAAGTCGAAATACGCCAACATCTTATTTCTCATAAACCGTGGTTTGTATTCAGATGTTGTAAATAGGGCTCATTGGTGGAGCGCGATAACGAGTCAACGCAACCAAAAGAGAGCAAAAAGCAAAATGATAATACCAAAGGAGAGAAAGCCATCAAGCGGTGACAACAAGCGTGGAGGGAATCAAAGCCGTAAATGGTAACCACTTTTGGTGGTAATCGTACAAAACAATAAGAATGGACATTTCAAGAAGAGGAGATTCAACAATGATGGAAAGACGTCAAGACCAAAGACCCGTTGTTAAGGAAGGAGAAAGACCACCCATCATATGCTTCAAATGCGAGGGGAGGGACACATCATCCAAATTGCGCTGATGTCATCCCAAAGCATGTTATAATTGTGGAAGAGAAGGTCACTTTAGCCCGATTTTGTCGCTCAATCAAGACAAATTCAACTAGGATGGAGGCACCAAAGGTCGCCCCGTAAAAGTCAAAGCCCAGAGTGCAAGGGAGAGCGTTTGTTGTGACCTCCCCAGAAAGCAAGGAACCCGAATGAGGTCATCACGGTAAGCTTATCATAAACTCTAAATAAGTCTACACTTTATTTGATACCTGTTTCTACCCATTCTTTTATTTCTCCTACTTGGCGCCAACGATTAAATTTGACTCGAGAAATTAGACTTTGACTTATCTCGTGGAAACTCCGCTGGGAGAAACCTTCATTACATCCACGCTTATAAGTCTTGTTTGGTTCAAGTTGGTACCCACACATTACCCGTCGATCTTATTGCATTAAAAATACTCAGATTTGATGTAATTCTAGGATTGATTGGTTAACTACTCATCATGCAAAAATTGATTGTTTTCGTAAGGTTGTTAGCTTTCATATTCCTAATCAACCTATTATGCTAATTCAAGCAACCAAACCATTAAAATCAATCATCGCTATCTCAAGCCATAAAGCTATTCGCTTATTGAAAAATGGATGTCAAGCTTTCTTAGCTCATGTCACGATCTAAAACAAAATACGCCGCTTTTGAATAATATTTCTATTGTTAATGAATTTCCGACGATTCCCTCAAGAACTTCCTCGCCTACCCCAGAGCGTGAAATTGAATTTTGTATCGACTTGAACCCCAGACAAAACCCATTTCCAAAGCCCCATATCGAATGGCTCCTATTGAACTTCGTGGAGTTAAAGACTCAACCGCAGGAATTGTTAGACATTGGCTTTATTCGTCCTCCTAGTACTTCTCCCTGGGGTGCCCTGCTCTATTCGTGAAGAAGAAAGATGGGAGTATGCGATTTTGTATTGATTATCTGGAGTCAATCATGTCACCATCAAAAAATAGGTACCCATTGCCACGTATTGATGACCCGCTTTGACCACCAGTAAGGAGCCAAATTCTTTTCAAAGATTGATCTTCGCTCCTGATATCACCAATTGAAGATTAGAACCGATGATATTCCAAAGACTTTTCGTAACCCAGACGGCATTATGAATTCCTAGTCATGTCCTTTTGATCGACTAATGCCCCGCCGCTTTCATGGATATGATGAACCGAGTATTCAAGGAATATTTGGATCATTTTGTGGTCGCCTTTATTGATGACATCCTCATATATTCCAAAAGCCGTGAAGATCATGAGGAACACTTGAGGTCGACACTCCAAAAGCTTCGTGAATACAAGCTTTATGCCAAGTCAAGAAATGCGAAGTTCGCTTCGAGGAAGTAGCATTCCTTGGGCACGTGGTATCAAGTCATGGAATATCCGCTGACCCAAAGAAAGATTGAAGCTATTCAAAGTCGGGAGCAACCTAAATCGCTGATCAAGCACGTAGCTTTCTTGGCTTAGTCGGGTTATTATCTGAGATTCGTAGAAGGGTTTTCTAATCGCTACTCCACTAACTCAAATTGACTTGAAAGATACAAAGTTCTATTGGAGCGAGGAATGTGAGAAGAGTTTTCAAGAACTCAAGAGAGACTCATTTCAAAGACTGCTCGACAATACCATCCGTTCGAGAGGATTTGTCATCTACAGTGATGCTTCAGGCAAAGGGTTAGGATGTGTTCTCATGCAACATGGGAAAGTCATAGCCTATGCCTCACGATAACTCAAAGAATATGAGAGGAATTATCCTACTCATGACCTAGAGTTAAGCAAATTGTTGTCTTCGCACTTAAAATTTGGAGGCATTACTTCAGATGGGGAGAAAGTGGAGATCTTTACTTGATCATAAAAGCCTCAAATATTTCTTCACTCAAAAGGAACTCAACACGCGACAACGACGCTGGCTTGAACTGTTGAAAGATTATGATCATACCATCCAATACCATCTCGAAAAGTTTAACGTGGTAGCCGACGATCGAGAGTAAGATCATACGCGGCACGAAGTGCAATATTGTCAACGCAAAGGCCCATTTTGTATGACTTGCAAAGGATGGAGATAGAGATAAAGACTGTGGACCCACGATGATGATGGAAAATATACGAGTAGAACCGATTTTAATTGATAAAATTAAAGTCGCTTCAAATTACGATCCGGAGCCGATGCGTATGAGGAAGAAAGTGCAAGAAGGTGCGACGCCCAAGCAAGAATCGATGAAGAAGGAATACTTTGAGTCAACTCCTGCACTTTGTGTTCCTAACGCACCCGATTTAAAGTATAAAATCATGATGGAGGCGCACAACACACCGCTTTGTAATCCATCTCGGGAGTACAAAATGTATCATGATCTTCGACATACATTTTGGTGGGGCAATACGAAGAGAGAGATAGCGCTTGTTTATCTCAAGGTGTCTAACGTGTCAACGAAGTCAAGGCGGAGCATCAAGTACCAAAAGGTCCATTGCAACCACTTGAAATTCCGTAATGGAAGTGGGAGCACATTACCATGGATTTCACATCGGTCTTCCCAAGGTTTCTCAAGGCATAGATGCGATTTGGGTCATTGTTGATAGATCGACCAAGTCCGCTTCATTTCTTACCGATACGAGAGACTTATACACTTGAACGCCTTGCTCAGATGTACATAAACGAGATTGTAAGATCGCATGGTATGCCCAAGATCCATAGTTTTCGATCGAGACCCAAGATTCACTTCACGATTTTGGGTTAGTTCACAAAAGCTATGGGCACAGATTTACGATTTAGTTTCTAAGATATCATCCTCGGGGACGGACGGACAATGGAGAGGACTATTCAAACTTCAAGATCTATTAAGACTCGTGGTCCTTGATTTCAAGGGAAGTTGGGACAAGTTCTTACCATTGGTGGAGTTTTCCTACAACAACAAGCTTATCGCAAGTATCGCATGGCTCCATTCAAGCGCCAGTATGGAAGAAAGTGTCGCTTTCAAAGATGTCGGGATGAGGTGGGTGAAGCAACGTTGTTGGGACCGGAGTTGGTACGTATATGACTACGTAAAAGATTCAAACGATCCCAAGAACGATATAAAACCTCACAAGATCGACATAAAAGAGTTATGCCGATCTTCATCGAAAGGACGGAATTCGATATAGAGATCATGTGTTGTTACGTGTTGCTCCATGGAAAGGAGTTACTTAGATTGGAAAGAGAGGAAAGCTCAATCCTCGATTTATCTACCATTTTAATCCTTGATCGAGTAGGAATCGTGGGCCTATAGACTCGCTTTTACCGCCAAGTATGTCTCGTGTTCATAACGCTTTTTCACATATCCATGTTACGTAAATATGTGGAAGACCCAACCACATTATCGAGTTGGAACCGGACGAAATAATGGAAGATTTGACGTATTTAAGAGGTTCCCTGCTCAAATCTTGATAAGAAGGAACATATTCTACGCACCAAGGTTATACCTCAAGTCAAAGTTTTGTGGAGAAACCACGATGTCGAGGAAATGACTGGGAGTTAGAATCAAATGAAATCAAGGTATCCTTACCTCTTCGACATACCGTGCACGCATTCTAATTTCGAGGGCTTAAATTTCATAAGAAGGGGAGATTGTAAAACCCCAACTTTTGAATAATAAAGATGAATTTTCTATAAATATTATTTTTGAATATTATGGAGTGAAATTGATATAATAGTATGTGGGTAATATTTATAAATTTTGCAAAGTACGCAAGTTGTTATATAATATTCGATTGGTCTGGGAATATTCGCTTTTAACAGGAATATTAGTACAACGGCACAATCATTGGTGGACCTTATTAACGGAATTATCATTTGATCGAGAAAACGACATAAAAATACTTTTATGAAAAAATAACGGCTAAGTTTTACCGTTAATCGCTGAAACACCCTTATAAGTTAAAAGTATAAAGAATACGCGTGGTCGCATAGTAGCACACTCAGATTAATTATTGATGCTTATGATAAGTCACTTCACTTTTGTTGGTATTATTAATGTAATAATATAGTAAAATCTTTTTTATATAAAATAATACTTTTATAAAGTTATTCTATAAATGTAATATATTATATTCTATTATGCATATATAGTGTCGTATATATAGTGTCTGTGATATAGTGTTTTGCATAGTAGTAAAATTTTTTATATAAAATGTAATACTTTTATAAAGCTATCTATTTTATTAGACAATAATTAGAATATATTATATTTTATTATGCATAGTGTTTGCATATAAGGCTCAGATAAGTGTTTGTATAGTAAAATCTTTTATAAAGTTATTCATTTTATTAGATTATAAATATATATATATATTATATTTTATTTTGCTTTTAAATATGGACCGCCGATTAAAGTAAATCAATCTCGACTGCTCATGAGTTAGTTACTATGCATTCCATTTTTCTATAAATAAGCTCATTCATTCATTATTTTCATTTAATTCACCTAAAACTCTAGAGATATAAACTATAGAGAGAAAGAAGAAAGTATTTCGCTACTTCACTACTTTATATATCCAAAGATTTTCTTCTTAAGGTAGGGAATATTATTTGTTGTACTCGTAAGGGGTGTTATTCTTTCTTATTCATGAAGAGAATCGTTGTTATTCCATTTCTTATTATTCGTTGAATAACTCAGATACGCTGGCTCACCCTATACTTGGTGACATTCTTCTATTATTATTTCGTTGAACATCCTGTCTGTGTGTTTTTTACACCGACCGGTTCGCTTTTTTATTATTATTCCGTTGAACATCCCGCTCAGGTGTTTTACACCGACCGGTTCCGCTTTATTATTATTCGTTGGAACATCCTCGTCTCTGTGTGTTTTACACCTGACCGGTTCCGTTATTATTTTTTATTATTCTCGTTGAACATCCCGGCTGGCAAAATTTTGCCTCGATTCCGTTCCGTTATTATTATTATTCGTTGAATAACCGCTCATGCGCGCAAGCACCGCATGCATGGTGATTTCTTTTGTTATTCCATTCTTTATTATACTCAATTGGTTAAAGTTTTGATTTCTATACTCCATGAAATTAGTAGAATATCCTCGATATTTGCGCTTCATCCAAAGATCTTTTCATGGAAATATTCTTCCGATCATTCTTGAATTTTACTCTACAAAACAAGATCATGTCGACAATTTTGACGTTAATAATTCCTCGATAAAATAATTCTTGAACTTGTTTTATTGAATTTTATATCATTGTCATCATCCTCATGTTTATATTTTGTTGAAAGTCATCTGTGGGTTCTCGTAGTGCATGGGGATGGACTTGGTATGATTACGATGTGTGATTATTTCGGTGTAATCATGACCGTAATGTTACAAATGATGTGGTAAAAGTTCTCTCATGGCCCAGAAAGGCATCGATGGATGCTTGTTGGCATGATCATGACCATTAATGAATACACAAATATTCTTGGCCCAGAAGGCATGGATAATTGTGGTCGGATACTAAAGAATATCCTCGTCAGAAAAGTGCAAGGGTGATTCGATGATGTGGAATATTTATTGTCGAGTCTCGCCGATAACAAAATGTTGATGAAAAACCTTTTAAATCATAAAAGATAGTAGATTTTATTTTCTACTTGACTCTTTTTAATGGATCGCTTGTTCACCGCAGCTTAAACTTGATGTCTATTATATTTTATCGCTTTAACATTGTTGGAGACTAATGATAATTTATTCGCATTATCTTAGTCATAATATTTTTATCGGGCTAGTTGAGCTCACCCTTTCTTTCACCGTTTCTTCGTGAAATGAGAATATAGCCGGGACTTAGCCTGGGAACTGAGTGATGGTCCAGAGGATAAGATTAGTAGTCCTCACTATTTCGTGAAATAGTGTGATAATAATTGTAATGAGGACTCCTTTTGAGTTTGTATAATCTCTAGTAGATAATATTTGTATTCAAACTCAGAGAAATGTAATGGAGGGAAGCATAGTCTCTAAAAGTGTTTAATCTTGAGATGTACCTAAACAACATTATATGGAATTTTTAAAAAGTAGACATTGACATCATTCTTGTCTAGTGTGAAAGGGTTGCATGTGTCCGGGCATAAAATATGCGATCCTACAAATTGTTTCTCTCTTACCAAATCTATATTAAGGGAAAGACAACCTAGAATCTAAAGTTCTCAATCATCATTTAACCAAACCTAATTAAGTATTGTTTTCTCATGTGAAACCGACTTGATGACTTTAGAAATTCAGCATGAGACCAAAACTCAGCGACCCCAACAAGGTTTAATCACTTTATCAACTATTTAGTATGTTCGGCTACCACTGTTTATAGCATTTGCAGCTGTAGTGTTAGTGTGTTTGATTGGTGCGTTTGAGTTTCAAACGTTGCGTATATTAATTAAATAATAAGTTGCTCTCGTAGACGAACAAAATTCTCAAACGTGTTTGGAACTCTAAAAACACTAAACACGCCATAAGCTAGCAGACGAACAAGGATTTAGGGGGTATTTGATAAAAACTGAATGAATCTGAATCTGAATGAAAAAAACTATTTGATAATTGACAAACATCCGAATGACAAAACTTTATTATTTTACCTCGAAAAAATTTAAAATTGTTGTAAATTTATTTAATATTACTTAATATAATAGTTAATATTTTTTTATTTTTAATTTTTTTACTTCATTCTTTCTTCATTCATTTAGTCTAAAAAATCTGATTTAGTCATTCAAATTTCGTCCCATCTTACCGATTCGGTCATTCAGACCAAAACAAACGACCGACCGATTCGGTAATTCAGATTCAAATTTCCATTCATTTCTAAACAAACACGCCTGACCTAATAGATCTTAGCAATGTCTTTCTCCCATTAGTCTAACAGATCTTTTCTAGTACTATCTACTCCCAAATAACTTGTCCCTCTTTCTTCTTTGCTGTCTCAATTTAGGGAGGGGTACCATCAAGAAGGGCGTGTTGAATCAAGTGGGACAAATATTTTGGGATGGATGAAGTATCAAGCAAATATTTACACGATATAAACCCAGCTGGTTAGACAAATTCAAGCTTTTATGCCAGTATTTTAACAAGCCCAGCTTCCAAAATTCAACAACTGATTGTCCCTTCTTTTCTCGTTTTGTAAATTTTAATTTTCTAATAGCGCTTCTATTGCAGGCTTTTTGATCATTATTTCTAGTAAGATATACTGATTCAAGCGTTGAAAATTTGCATCCTTGTCATAAATCAAAGTTAAAACAATCTGGAATCTAGAAGTAGGCTAGATTGGTAACCAACATTAACTGAACGCTATTGGGCGGAACTAGGGGGGGTCATATGACCCCCCCAACTTGAAATCTGAATCTTGTTAATATTAGTTAAATTTGATCTTTGTTATGAGATAGTATTAATTTATTTGTTTTTTCATGTTTTTTCACCTATAATAAATTAACAATATTACTATAAGATAAAATAATGTTAAATAAATTTGATAATTAATTAATTAATATTACACTCATTTTGTCATATTGACTTAATCATACATTGGTATCAATTTTTTTGTAAATGAGAATAACTTAATTCATTTTCTTGCTTTGGGTGACTACTCTGTCTCTAAAGAAGATGACCAGAACTTTTGAATATATAATATTATAATTTGTAATTTATTTATAAAAGTAGCTAATTAGTTGACTAAAAAATTCAAAGTCTGATTAATAGTCTTATAGTTCGGGGGAAATTTATATATATATATATATATATATATATATATATATATTTAAAAGTTATTAGACTCACAACTCATAGGTTTACAATGGTTGGAATAGGATCTTGTAAAATACTATAATTGGGCAAAATAAATTTGAAAGAAGCACTGCAAGCATCAATAAATATTTTTTTTATTGATGTATTTTGACCCTCCTCTAAAAATGTTCTGGTTCCGCCACTGCTATTTTATGCTACCTCTACTAGCCTATTCTCAGTAAGATCAAAACCAACTGCTAGAAATTGTAAACTAATCGAAATCTAAATCGTAGTGTTGTATCTTGAGATCCTGAGAAACTGGCCAAGGACATTGTTCCATAAATTTTACAGCCACTAACCCAACACAATATTAAAATAATAATAATAATCATAAATCTTCATTCTATTTGTTAACTGATCCTCCTCATCCCAAGATGCTTCAAGATTTATTACCAAATTAATATACTAGATCTCTAGCACCAAAGATTGTTTTACATGGGTATAATCAATCATGATTTGAGAAGCAATGTTAAAACTTAAAAATGCTCATAAAACATTGTATTTGAATCAATAAACAGAAAATTATTTGAAAAATTTGTTGTTGATTCAAGTATAGGAACTAAGATACAACCTGTGTCCGCAATCTATTTGTATAACTTCATCCTAAATAGACAATATTCATCTATCCGAACAAGGGAAAATACATTTTTGAGCCCCTTAATCAAATTGAGATGAATGGGTATTGCTATGATCCTACAGGCTATAACACAAATGATGCATTCAATATGCAGAACAAAAAAACAAAACAAAACAACCAGAGTACAAAATGCTACTCTTCTTCAAGACAAAAAAGAAGTACCAGCATGGCTATGGTGCAAAAGATTATGAGCAATTGCATCCCTAGCCTTCATTGCGCTTACCGATCTCAATCCAATCTCGGGAACCATCTCATCATCAACAAGATTGATTACCAACTCTGGATCCATCTCCTCATTCCTCATTTCACATATATTATGCAAAACGCAGCATGCCCCAAGCACCACCGGTAAATCTTGAAGTTTAACTTCAGTTCGCTTCTGCAAGCAAGACCACCGCCCTTTCAACCTCGCGAATGCTCCCTTAGAAACACTCTGAATCTCCCCAATTTTCTCATTGAAAGCATGTTGAGTCCAGGTCAAATGCTGCTGTGTATAAGGCACCAATACCCAATCCATCAAAGGGTACCCAGAACTCCCAACAATCCACATACCCTTCAAAAGCTCTCTATTAGCCCTCTGATGCAGGGCAGACTTCTCCAAAACTTGATCATCAGGCATGGAACCAGGCCAACCAATGCACACATCAGTAAAACCCCATTTGGATCAACAACACCTTGAACAGTAATGGAGTAAGAAGTCTTTTGATTCCTCTCTGTATGGCGCTTATTAAAATAAGCAGCCACGCTAATCTTAGGAGCAATTATCGGTATATGAGTAGTATACATTGATCCCACCACATTAGGAATCCCAGAAATCGATTCAAACTCATCCTTAATCTTTCTCACTGAGCCCTCATTAGGCCATTGAAGATACTTAGGCATCAAAACAGTCCTAATTGCCAAACAAACCTCAAGAACAAGCTTATGACAAGTAGATATTCCTAAACCAAACCTTTTTGACACAAGCCTAAGTGGCTCTCCGGTTGCTAACCTCCATATACACACAGCCACACGCTGCCTAACCGGCACAGCATCCCTCAACATTGTATTCTCTTTGGCCACAGCAGAAGTTAACTCATTACAAATCATCTCAAAAGTATCTTTCCCCATCCGAAACGCCTTCTTAAACTCCTCTTCAGGGAAATCAGCACTATTACATTGATCCCACCACGCCTTTGACCGGGTTTTCACCCACAGCCGCCTCGGCTGGCCTCCAGCCACTCCACCACCACCACCACTACCACTGCCAACAGTAGCAGTCGAATTATTTACATCAGCCACAGCCAGAACAGCAGCAGCAACAACATTTCTCGACTTCCTTTTCCGAATCCCGTCAGAATTATCTAAATTCTCATGGTAATCCTGTATCTTAGAGTAATAATCCAACATAGCTTTAGTCTTCTTCTTGTGATTAACCTCAAACAAATCCCTTTCCTCTTCTTGGGTCTTTTCTCTCTCCTCTTTATCAATCTTTTCTTGCTCTTCAAGCAACAACAAAGAAGTCACAATCTCTTTCAACCCTTTTGTTCTAACACCTCCACCTTGCTTCCCAGTTGCTTCTACATTTGATTGATCACCTTCATCACTTCCATGGCTGTTGAACTCTTCTTTTACTCTTCTTCTTTGACTTTTTCTGGGGATTTCTGGGTTTTCATTCATTTGATCAAATGTATCTCTAAGCAAATTATAGATATAGGAGTAATCAGCTTCTTCTTCTCCTCCTCCTTCGTGGAAAGATTGGAGTTTCATATAGAAGACTGAATAAGAAAAAAGACTGAGAAAGTATTTGCCGTTGAAATGTTCGATGAAATGTGCAATTGAAAGTGTGAACGCGCTAACACAAATGTAACCGAGAAATGGAATTCAGGCTCCATACATATAACGTGTAGAGTTGAAAAGAACAGGTGGGTTTTTAGAGGAGAGAGAAAATAGTGTATATGCCCGTATATAAAATGATAATTGCGATATACGCCCGTATATAAAATGATAGAATTATAAGAATGATTTAATATATAAATGCAATAATATCACTTTCCTCATAAATAAATCATTACTTATGATTTTGTTTGTTTTTTTTTTTATCTGTGTAGATTTTGAATAAAAATTAATGACTTTAATTTTTTATATTATCCGTTAAAATTAATATTAACTTTTTTATTTTTCATTTTTAAGTGAATTTCAAAAGGATAATAATATTAAAAATTTACAATTAATTAGACAATATTTATTAATCCATGTTTTTTATCTTAAAAGATCAATATACAAAAGGACGCATTTTCGCTCAAAGTCAACATCAATAACAAGGAAGTCAAAAGCTAGAAATTTAGTGGCTTTGGCCAATATATCAAATTTACATGTTCATATAGTTGAAATTATGGTCTTTTTGGATTCAATCAATTCCCAATTGCCACCGCCCATTTCAAGTGGACCCACCAATACATATAAAATTGATGAGAAGTACCTTATTTTTAGGACATCTTTCCGTTAGATAAATCTCTTAATATTTGAGTTGTTATTGTTTAGTTGACAATTTATTTGTTTCATGTACCACATAGCATTAATTGAGTTATAGTGGGCCGTTTTTACTCATTCAGTTAGGACTCTGTAAAGGCTATAAAATACCAGACATGCTTTCAATAAACAAGTCATTCATTCAATTTGTTCTGATTTTGATCACTTGCAATCATCTTGATCGCCTATTCCTAACAAATTGGTATCAGAGCTCCCACTGGGCCTGAGAAAAAAAAGAAGAGGAAAGTCGCAGTCTTTCGAGTGACTTACAAACACAGGAGAGTAAGAGAGAGAGATGGCGAACGAAGGTAAGAGCGAAGGCAATGACAATTGCATCCAACCATCCATAGCACGTTTTGATGGTCACTATGATCATTGGAGCATGCTGATGGAGAATTTCTTGAGATCCAAGGAATTTTGGAGCTTGATTGAGACAAGTTATGTGGAGCCAGAGGTAGGAGCAGTTGTGACTACGGCTAAAGATAATCGTGTTTTTATCAACGGTCATGATCATGCCATAAAATAATTCATCTTTGCACCCTTGGCCAAAGAGAATCCATAGTCATAATCATACCAAAAACTGTCAATCAATGCACTACAGGCCAATGAGGACTTTTTCCACATCATTTGTAACATTACGGTCATGATTATACCGAATAATCCCTGGTCATAATCATACCAAGTCCATCTATGCACTATGGCCAAAGATGACTTTCAACATAATATAAGCATGAGGATGATGACAATGATATAAGAATTAATCAAATGAGATAAAGGATAAATATTAACCATTTATAATACAATTTATCCAGCGTTCAATAATAACCAAATGTTATCAATCACTTAATAATCTCATAATCTAATATCATTAATATTATAACAATATTTTAATCATTTCTTAAACTTATAAACAATTTATTTCAATTGTTTACACTTTATCAAATAATGCATTTAATCATTCAAAAATATCATACTCATAAGATTTCATAATCAATGATCAAATCCCTCATCAAAAAACTGCATATACCCTATATAGGATTCTCAAGCCATAAAATCCTATTTTCTAATTTTATTACTTCACATAACATATTTAATTCATTTACTCATAACTAGTTCATTTTCATGAAAAATACCAAATCAGTCCCAAAAATATTTCTTTTATGGGATTTAGCAGAATATAGTCCCATCTTGAACATATATTTTTCTCAAAATTTTTAAAATTTATTTACTATTTTTCATATGGCTAAAACTACATAATATTTAGACATGTATCATAAATTGTACTTTTGTCCAAAAATTCCGAAATTTACAGGGTATACTCCTGTTATATACATGTACTCCCAATAAAAATTTCACCAATTTTGGAGTTAACCACAAGGCGTTATAAGGGTTTACTTTTAAAATAGTTTTTTCCCATAAAATCCATAACTCTTAATCTATACATCCAAAAATAGCCATTTTTGGACACAATCTAGAAAACTCATCAAATTATCATTTTAAATTTTTCCAAAATTTTTGAGGTCGAAAAATTACTTAAACCGCCTCTGAAAGAAACCCTTTTAATAAAAATACTATTCGTATGAATATGAAGGATCATTTACAATGCATATGGTAATCCACATAGACAGGTTATTTCAACAGAATAATAAAGAATGGAACCAGGTCATGCGTAAACGCATACAAGCGGGATATTCCAATGTAATAATAAATAATGAAATAATGAGAAGAATTCACTGGCATGCGATAGGCCGCGCACAGACGGAGTTATTCCAATGAGAATAATAAATAATGGAACCAGTCATGCGTAAAAGCATAGGCCGGATGTTCCAACAGAATAATAAAGAATGGAATAATGAGAAGAATTTCACCATGTATACTATACTTGTGCAAACAAAGTTATTCTAACATAATAACAAATAATGGAATCATGTCAAGCGTAAACACACGTATACATGATATTACGACAAAATAATAAAGAATGGAATAATGTAAGTTCTCTTCATGAATACAAAAGAAATAACACCCCTTACATTAGTAGAAGATTGAATCGCAATAGTGTAAGAATGTATACTCTTCTTCTTTCTCTTATTCTCTATACTTTCTCTATAGCTTGAATGAATTAAGTCAAAAATAATGAAGAACTAGGCCTCTATTTATAGAAGATTTCCAGCTTAGCACTTGCAATGTGAAAAGGCAAGCGGCTTGACGACTGATGATGTGAAAAGAAAAGTGGTTTGACGTCTGTAATGTGAAACACCAAGTGGTTTGACGCCTGTAATGTGAAACACCAAGTGGTTTGACGCCTATAATGTGAAACGACAATTGGTTCGACGCCTGTAATGTGAAACGACAATTGGTTCGACGCCTGTAATATGAAACGACAAGTGGTTTGACGTTTGGTAAAGGTAATTCTATTGGCGAAAGAGACTCTTAGATGATGACATATGGGCGCCCATAGAATAATCAAATTTACCACAAACGTCTCATAATAGACTCTTTATATACATCAATGATTGAATAAATATTACCACAAATCATTTTTTTTAATCAACACATATTTAATCTTTCAACAATTATTAATCATTAATATTATAACTTGTCGTCTCAATTATTGATTTAATAATATAACATATTATACAGATGATAATGTGACAATAATTGAATTAATAATATAAGAGATATGATGCAACAATTACTGTAGCAATAATTGAGTATAACTGAGTGACTTCTCACGTTAGTATCAATAATCAATATTGCGTGCTACTATGCAACCACGTGTATTACTGTACTTTTAGTACCGAGTAGTTCAATAGTTTTAACGGTAAAACTTTCGCCGTTATTTTCATAAAAATATTTTTGTCGTTTTCTCAATCCGACAATAATTCCATTGCGGGGTCCACCAATGATTGTACCGTCGTACGGATATTCCCCGACAAAAAGAATATTCCTCGACCAATCGAATATTCCCCGAAAAAACGAATATTTTATATCAACTTGTTTACTTAAAAAAAATTCACATATTACCCTTAACTTTAAACTTTTATCAATTTAAGTATTTACCAAAATAAAAAAAAAATTGAATACTTTTATTTCATAAAATTCGGGGTCTCACAATCACCCATCCTTATGAAATTTCGCCCTCGAAATTTACGTACGTACCTGATATTCGAAGAGATGAGAATACCTTGCTTTCTTTTCAGATTGTACCTTCTCGGTAATTTCCTCTATAGCATGATTTTTCCATTGCTCATCTCCTGTATTTCAGATATCATTCTAGAATATATCTTCAAAATAAAGGTTAATTGAAATATCACAATTTATCAACTTATCAAGTAAACAATTTCAGCTTAGGTAAGTCACACACTAGCGAAGTATATAACTCGTCTCTCCTCTCCTAGTTCTAGACTCTTATTTTTGCCAGCGACCATATCCCTAAGCTCTGATACCAAATGTGACGCCCCCAAAATTAGGTATACATCACCCATTCTGAGTCGCCAGATACATGGTACAAAATTCAAATATAACTTCATTTATACAACTGTTGAACTGTCGTATAGAATACGACCACAGTTAACTGTGAGTTTTAATACAAATGTATGTAACTCTCATTGTGCCTCGACCACAACCTTATAATGGTACTTTACATAAAAGTATAGTCAAAAACTGTTTTAGAAATTAAAATCTTTAGGAAGTGCTCAAGGAAACCTTCGTACATGGGAGGCCATGCGTCTAGGTTATAATAGATATCATATGGCCACAGAATTATCCTTGGTTGACCCAATAGACCCCAAAGAAAAATGAGAAGATTACTATCATCTTTTTCCCAATAGTGATTCTTCTCTTGACATATAAATATCTCTGTTGTCTCCAAATGAAAATTATGTTTAAAATAAACTCCAACATCATACAGGTAGTGCTCGTAGATATATTCAACTGAAGTGGATGTACATAAACCATGTCTTATGAGAACACGAGGTTGTATGTCATTAGACATCTTGTATGATAAACAAGCGAAACACCCTTCCAAAGTTGGGTTCACCTCACCCTATTTGATGTATAGAATACAATACACTTTTCTATACTGTTTAGGGGGGACCTCCACAACTAGAGACCACTGTTCTATTCCCCGTTATCCCCACTCGAATTAAGAACACTCTTACTAAGCAACACTCTTATTACCCGAAAGGAATTGTGAAGCGAAAAGGGTGATAAATAACTAGCCCGAAGAAAAATATCATAAATAAAGATAATTAAATTATCAATAGCTTTCATCAATAATAAATCGTAGATTTAGAACATATGGTAGATGATAAAACTTTTCAACCATAGTTGCAGCAGAAAGAGCAATCCATTAGAAGAGTCAAATAGACCATAAGGTCTATTATTTTCTCTATGTTAAAAGTCCACCAATACTATTTTATCCATGTAAAATAAATCAACAGTTCCTGTCCACAATCATATGAATAACTCATAATCATAATTGTAGTTCTAAATTTCTCTTCGCAACCAGAACAAAGATAATTTTCATCACCTATCTTCACCTGAAACATCAAAAATCATGGTTATACCAAAAATAGAATTCCTTCTCATAATTATACTAATAAATTCATCTTTGCACTACGGCCAACGATATTCATTAACAATTCATCTTTGCACTAGATGCCAAAGACATACAACTTTATTTTAGAAGAGTCAAGAAGAGCATGATATCTACTATCTTCTACGAATTAAAAGTGTATAATAAATATTTTATCGCTGAGACTTAGCTTAATAAATAATCCACATCATCGAATCACCCCTGCACTACGGCCAAGGATATTCATTAATATCACATCCATGAATTAATATTTCATCACGAGACTCAAATTTCGATAATCAATCCATATCCTTTGAATTATCCATGCCTACACGCCTAAGGATATTCGTTAATATCACGACCACAAATTATCCATGCACTACCTAAAGATAATCATGTTTTCATCAACTACCATGATCATGCCATAAAATAATTTATCTTTTGCACCTGGTCAAGAGAATCCATAGTCATAATCATACCAACCATCAATGCACTACACTACGCCAACGATGATTTTTTCCACATCATTTGTAACATTACGGTCATGATTATACCGAATAATCCCTGGTCATAATCATACCAAGTCCATCTATGCACTATGGCCAAAGATGACTTTCAACATAATATAAACATGAGGATGATGACAATGATATAAGAATTAATCAAATGAGATAAAGGATAAATATTAACCATTTATAATATAATTTATCCAGCGTTTAATAATAACCAAATGTTATCAATCACTTAATAATCTCATAATCTAATATCATTAATAGTATAACAATATTTTAATCATTTCTTAAACTTATAAACAATTTATTTCAATTATTTACACTTTATCAAATAATGCATTTAATCATTCAAAAATGTCATACTCATAAGATTTCATAATCAATTATTAAATCCTTCATCAAAAATCAGATATACCCTATATAGGATTCTCAATCCATAAAATCCTATTTTCCAATTTTATTACTTCACATAACATATTTAATTCATTTACTCATAACTAGTTCATTTTCATGAAAAATACCAAATCAGTCCAAAAAATATTTCTTTTCTGGGATTTAGTAGAAAATAGTCCCATCTTGAACATATATTTTTCTCAAAATTTTTAAATTTATTTACTATTTTTCATATGGCTAAAACTACATAATATTTAGACATTTATCATAAATTGTACTTTTGTCCAAAAATTCAAATTTATGTGGTATACTGTTATATACATGTACTCCCAATAAAAATTTCACCAATTTTGGAGTTAACCACAAAGCGTTATAAGTGTTTACTTTTAAAAAGTTTTTTCCCATAAAATCCATAACTCTTTAATCTATACATCCAAAAATCGCCATTTTTGGACACAATCTAGAAAACTCATCAAATTATAATTTCAAATTTTTCCAGAATTTTTGAGGGTCGGAAAAATTACGAACCGCCTCGAAGAAACCCTTTTTAATAAAAATATTATTCGTATATTAATACGAAGGATCATTTACAATGCATGCAGTAATCCACATGTATGTGTGATTTCAGCAGTAATAATAAAGAATGAAATTCAGTCATGCGTAAACGCACGCATGTGATATTCCAATGTAATAATAATAAATAATGAAATAACAAAAGAATTCACTGTGCATGCGATAATCACATGCATATGTTATTCCAACGTAATAATAAATAATGGAACCGTGTCATGCGTAAAGCATAGACAGGATGTTCCAACAGAATAATAAAGAATGGAATAACAGAAGAATTTCATAATTTATGCGGTACTTAGCATAAACAGATTATTCCAACATAATAACAAATAATGAACCAGGTCCGGCGTAAACGCACAGACAGGATATTCCGATAGAATAATAAAGAATGGAATAACAGAAGTTCTCTTCATGAATACAAAAGAAATAACACCCCTTACATTAGTAGGAGATTGAATACTGCAGTAGTGTAGTAACAGAATACTCTTCTTCTTTCTATACTTTCTCTCTCTATAGCTTGAATGAATTCGTGAAAAATAATGAAGAACTAGGCCTCTATTTATAGAAGATGTCTAGCTTAGCATTTGCAATGTGAAAAGGCAAGCGGCTTGACGACTGGTGATGTGAAAAGAAAAGTGGTTTGACGTCTGTAATGTAAAACACCAAGTGGTTTGACGCCTGTAATGTAAAACACCAAGTGGTTTGACGCCAGTAATGTGAAACGATAATTGGTTCGACGCCTATAATGTGAAACGACAATTGGTTCGACGCCTGTAATATGAAACGGCAAGTGGTTTGACGTTTGGTAAAAGGTAATTACTATCGCGAAAGAGACTCTTAGATGATGACATACGGGCCCCATAGAATAACCAAATTTATCACAAACGCCTCATAATAGACTCTTTATATACGCCAATGATTGAATAAATATTACCACAAATCATTTTATTTTAATCAACACATATTTAATCTTTTAACAATTATTAATCATTAATATTATAACTTGTCGCCTTAATTATTGATTTAATAATATAACATATATATATGATGATAATGTGACAATAATTGAATCAATAATATAAGAGATATGATGCAAAGAATTATCGTAGCAATAATTGAGTATAACCGAGTGACTTTCACGTAAGCATCAATAATCAATACTGCGCGCTTTCTTATGCAACCACGCAGACATCGTACTTTTAGTACCGAGTAGTTCAATAGTTTTAACGGTAAAACTTCCGCCGTTATTTTCATAAAAATATTTTTGTCGTTTTCTCAATCCGGCAATAATTCCATTGCGGGGTCCACCAATGATTGTACCGTCGTACGGATATTCCCCGACAAAAAGAATATTCCTCGACCAATCGAATATTCCCCGACAAAATAAATATTTTATATCAACTTGTTTACTTAAAAAAAAATTCACATTACCCTTAACATTAAACTTTTATCAATTTAAGTATTTACCATAATAAAAAAAAATTGAATACTTTTATTTCATAAAATTCGGGGTCTCACAATCACCCCTCCTTATGAAATTTTTCTCGAAATTTACGTAGGAACTTGATATTCAAGAGATGAGAATACCTTGCTTTCTTTTCGGATTATCACACTTCCTGTAATTTCCTCTATATCATGATTTTTCCATTGCTCATCTCCTCAGTATTTCGGGATATCATTCTAGAATATATCTTCAAAACAAAGTTTAATTGACATATCACAATTTATCAACTTATCAAGTAAACAATTTCACTTAAGTAAGTCACACACTCAAGCGAAGTATATAACCTCGCTCTCCTCCTCCTAGTTCTAGACTCTTATTTCCGCCAAATGACCATATCCCTAAGCTCGATACCAAATGTGACGCCCCAAAATTAGGTATACATCACCCATTCCGAGTCGCTTGATACATGGTACAAAATTCAAATATAACTTCATTTATATTAATCGTTGAATCGTCAGAGTATAGAATACGACCCACGATTAATCGTGAGTTTTAATACAAATGTATGTAACTCTCATTGTGCCTCTAACCACAACCTTATAATGGTACTTTACATAAAAGTATAGTCAAAAAATCATTTTAGAAATTAAAATCTTTAGGAAGTGCTCAATGAAACCTTCGTGACATGGGAGGCCATGCGTCAGGTTATAATAGATATCATATGGTGCTGTAATTATCCTTGGTCAACCTAATAGACCCCAAAGAAAAACGAGAAGATTAGTATCATCTTTTTTCCAATGGTGATTCTTCTCGACATATAAATATCTTCGTTGTCTCCAAGTGAAAATTATGTTTAAAATAAACTCTAAGATCATCTGTGTAAAGTGCTCGTAGATATATTCAGCTAGTGGATGTACACAACCATGTCTTATGAGAACACGAGGTTGTATGTCATTAGACATCTTGTATGATAGTGGCAAAACACCCTTCCAAAGTTGGGTTCACCTCACCCTATTTGATGTATAGAATACAACACACTTTTCTATACTGTTTAGGGAGGACCTCCACAATTTAGAGACCATCGTTTCTATTCCCTCGTTATCCCCACTCAACCAACAACACTCTTACTGGAACACTCTTATTACTCGAAAGGAATTGTGAGTTTGAAAGGGTGAGCATAACTAGCCCAAAGAAAAATATCATGAATAAAGATAATTAAATTATCAATAGCTTTCATCAATAATAAATCGTAGATTTAGAACATATGGTAGATGATAAAACTTTTCAACCATAGTTGCAAAGAAACGAAAGCAATCCATTAGAAGAGTCAAATAGACCCTAAGGTCTATTATCTTTCTATGTTAAAAGTCCACCAATACTTTGCTTTTATCCATGTAAAATAAATCAATCAGCCTCGGCCCACAATCATATGAATAACTCATAATCATAATTGTGGTTCTAAATTCTCTCTTCGCAACCAAGGATTTAAGATAATTTTCATCACCTATCTTCACCTGAAACATCAAAAATCATGGTTATACCAAATAAGAATTCTTGCTCATAATCATACTAATAAATTCATCTTTGCACTACGGCCAACGATATTCATTAACAATTCATCTTTGCACTACATGCCAAAGACATACAACTGTATTTTAAAAGAGTCAAGAAGAGCATGATATATACTATCTTCTACGAATTAAAAGTGTATAAATATTTTATCGCTGAGACTTAGCTTAATAAATAATCCACATCATCGAATCACCCATGCACTACCGCCAAGGTATTCGTTAATATCACATCCATGAATTAATATTTCATCGCTGAGACTCAGCTCGATAATCAATCCATATCACTGAATTATCCATGCCCTACAGCTAAGGATATTCGTTAATATCACGACCACGAATTATCCATGCACTACAGCTAAAGATAATCGTGTTTTCATCAACGGTCATGATCATGCCATAAAACAATTTATCTTTGCACCCTTGGTCGAAGAGAATCCATAGTCATAATCATACCAAAAACTATCCATCAATGCACTACGGGCCAATGAGGATTTTTTCCACATCATTCATAACATTAAGGTCATAATTATACCGAATAATCCCTGGTCATAATCATACCAAGTCCATCTATGCACTATGGCCAAAGATGACTTTCAACATAATATAAACATGAGGATGATGACAATGATATAAGAATTAATCAAATGAGATAAAGGATAAATATTAAACATTTATAATACAATTTATCCAAATTGCTCAATAATAACCAAATGTTATCAATCACTTAATAATCTCATAATCTAATATCATTAATAGTATAACAATATTTTAATCATTTCTTAAACTTATAAACAATTTATTTCGATTATTTACACTTTATCAAATAATGCATTTAATCATTCAAAATGTCATACTCATAAAATTTCATAATCAATTATTAAATCCTCATCAAAATATACGATATACCTATATAGGATTCTCAAACCATAAAATCCTATTTTCCAATTTTATTACTTCACATAACATATTTAATTCATTTACTCATAACTAGTTCATTTTCATGAAAAATACCAAATCAGTCCAAAAAATATTTCTTTTCTGGGATTTAGTAGAAAATAGTCCCATCTTGAACATATATTTTTCTCAAAATTTTTAAAATTTATTTACTATTTTTCATATGGCTAAAACTACATAATATTTAGACATTTATCATAAATTGTACTTTTGTCCAAAAATTCCAAAATTTATAGGGTATACTCCTGTTATATACATGTACTCCCAATAAAAATTTTACCAATTTTGGAGTTAACCACAAGGCGTTATAAGGGTTTACTTTTAAAATAGTTTTTTCCCATAAAATCCATAACTCTTAATCTATACATCCAAAAATAGCCATTTTTGGACACAATCTAGAAAACTCATCAAATTATAATTTCAAATTTTTCCAGAATTTTTGAGGGTCAGAAAAATTATGAAACTGCCCCTGGAAGAAACCCCTTTTTAATAAAAATACTATTCGTATGAATACGAAGGATCATTTACAATGCATGCGGTAATCCACATAGACAGGTTATTTCAACAGAATAATAAAGAATGAAACCAGGTCATGCGTAAACGCACAGACAGGATATTCCAACAGAATAATAAATAATGAAATAACAAAAGAATTCACGCACGTCGATGATAAGCCGCATACATGTACATGTTATTCCAACGTAATAATAACTAATGGAACCAGTCATGCGTTAAGCATAGAGCGAGGATCTTCCAACGTAATAATAAAGAATGGAATAATGAAGAATTTCACCATTTATGCGATTGCAGATAAACAAAAGTTATTCCAACATAATAACAAATAATGGAACCAGTCCCATGTAACGCATTGCATGGGATATTAAACGTAATAATAAAGAATGGAATAATGAAGCTCTCTTCATGAATACAAAAGAAATAACACCCCTTACATTAGTATGAGATTGAATCGCGCAGTAGTGTAGTAATGAGAATACTCTTCTTCTTTTCTCTTATTCTCTATACTTTCTCTCTATAGCTTAAATGAATTCGTGAAAAATAATGACGAACTATGCCTCTATTTATAAAAGATTTCTAGCTTAGCATTTGCAATGTGAAAAGGCAAGCGGATTGACGACTGGTGATGTGAAAAGAAAAGTGGTTTGACGCATGTAATGTAAAACACCAAATGGTTTGACGCCTGTAATGTAAAACACCAAGTGGTTTGACGCCAGTAATGTGAAACGATAATTGGTTCGACGCCTATAATGTGAAACGACAATTGGTTCGACGCCTGTAATATGAAACGGCAAGTGGTTTGACGTTTGGTAAAGGTAATTACTATTGGCGAAAGAGACTCTTAGATGATGACATATGGGCCCCCATAGAATAACCAAATTTATCACAAACGTCTCATAATAGACTCTTTATATACGTCAAGGATTGAATAAATATTACCACAAATCATTTTATTTTTAATCAACACATATTTAATCTTTTAACAATTATTAATCATTAATATTATAACTTGTCGTCTCAATTATTAATTTAATAATATAACATATTATATGAGATGATAATATGACAATAATTGAATCAATAATATAAGAGATATGATGCAAAGTAATTATCGAAAGCAATAATTGAGTATAACCGAGTGACTTCTCACGTAAGCATCAATAATCAATACCGCGTCTACTATGCAACCACGCCAGACATCTTTATTTTTTAGTACCGAAAGTAGTTCAATAGTTTTAACGGTAAAACTTCCATAGTTATTTTCATAAAAATATTTTTGTCGTTTTTCTCAATCCAAGCAATAATTCCATCATGAGGTCCACCAATGATTGTACTCAGTCGCACGGATATTCCCCGACAAAAAGAATATTCCTCGACCAATCGAATATTCCCCGACAAAACGAATATTTTATATCAACTTGTTTACTTAAAAAAAAATCACATTACCCTTAACATTAAACTTTTATCAATTTAACTATTTACCAAAATAAAAAAAATTGAATACTTTTATTTCATAAAATTCGGGGTCTCACAATCACCCCACCTTATGAAATTTCGCCCTCGAAATTTACGTACGTACCTGATATTCGAAGAGATGAGAATACCTTGCTTTCTTTTCAGATTGTACCTTCTCAGTAATTTCCTCTATATCATGATTTTTCCATTGCTCATCTCCTGTATTTCAGATATCATTCTAGAATATATCTTCAAAACAAAGTTTAATTGACATATCACAATTTATCAACTTATCAAGTAAACAATTTCAGCTTAAGTATGTCACACACTAGCGAAGTATATAACTTGTCTCTCCTCTCCTAGTTCTAGAATCTTATTTCCGCTAGCGACCATATCCCTAAGCTCTGATACCAAATGTGACGCCCCCAAAATTAGGTATACATCACCCATTCTGAGTCGCCAGATACATGGTACAAAATTCAAATACAACTTCATTTATATAATCGTTGAACTGTCAGATAGAATATTACCACACGATTAATCGTGAGTTTTAATACAAATGTATGTAACTCTCATTGTGCCTCGACCACAACCTTATAATGGTACTTTACATAAAAGTATAGTCAAAAACTGTTTTAGAAATTAAAATCTTTAGGAAGTGCTCAAGGAAACCTTCGTACATGGGAGGCCATGCGTCTAGGTTATAATAGATATCATATGGCCACAAAATTATCCTTGGTTGACCCAATAGACCCCAAAGAAAAACGAGAAGATTAGTATCATCTTTTTTCCAATGGTGATTCTTCTCTTGACATATAAATATCTTCGTTGTCTTCAAGTGAAAATTATGTTTCAAATAAACTCCAAGATCATACAGGTAGTGCTCGTAGATATATTCAGTTAGTGGATGTGCACAACCATGTCTTATGAGAACACGAGGTTGTATGTCATTAGACATCTTGTATGATAAAGTGGCAAAACACCCTTCCAAAGTTGGGTTCACCTCACCCTATTTGATGTATATACTCTGTAATACAACACACTTTTCTATACTGTTTAGGAGGACCTCCATGAACTAGAGACCACGTTTCTATTCCCTCGTTATCCCCACTCTAATTCGTGAACACTCTTACTAACAACACTCTTATTACACGAAAGGAATTGTGAAGCCGGAAAGGGTGAGCACAACTAGCCCAAAGAAAAATATCATGAATAAAGATAATTAAATTATCAATAGCTTTCATCAATAATAAATCGTAGATTTAGAACATATGGTAGATGATAAAACTTTTCAACCATAGTTGCAAAGAAAACGAAAGCAATCCATTAGAAGAGTCAAATAGACCTAAGGTCTATTATCTTCTATGTTAAAAGTCCACCAATAATTGTTTTTATCCATGTAAAATAAATCATCAGCTTCTCATCACAATCATATGAATAACTCATAATCATAATTGTGGTTCTAAATTCCTCTTCGCAACCAGGACGAAGATAATTTTCATCACCTATCTTCACCTGAAACATCAAAAATCATGGTTATACCAAATAAGAATTCTTGCTCATAATCATACTAATAAATTCATCTTTGCACTACGGCCAACGATATTCATTAACAATTCATCTTTGCACTACATGCCAAAGACATACAACTGTATTTTAAAAGAGTCAAGAAGAGCATGATATATACTATCTTCTACGAATTAAAAGTGTATAAATATTTTATCGCTGAGACTTAGCTTAATAAATAATCCACATCATCGAATCACCCATGCACTACCGCCAAGGTATTCGTTAATATCACATCCATGAATTAATATTTCATCATTTGAGACTCAAATTTCGATAATCAATCCATATCATTGAATTATCCATGCCCTACGCCTAAGGATATTCGTTAATATCACGCACCACTAATTATCCATGCACTACTAAATTAAAGATAATCGTGTTTTCATCAACTATCATGATGAATGCCATAAAACAATTTATCTTTGCACCCTTGGTCGAAGAGAATCCATAGTCATAATCATACCAAAAACTATCCATCAATGCACTACGGGCCAATGAGGATTTTTTCCACATCATTCATAACATTAAGGTCATAATTATACCGAATAATCCCTGGTCATAATCATACCAAGTCCATCTATGCACTATGGCCAAAGATGACTTTCAACATAATATAAACATGAGGATGATGACAATGATATAAGAATTAATCAAATGAGATAAAGGATAAATATTAAACATTTATAATACAATTTATCCAGCGTTCAATAATAACCAAATGTTATCAATCACTTAATAATCTCATAATCTAATATCATTAATAGTATAACAATATTTTAATCATTTCTTAAACTTATAAACAATTTATTTCGATTATTTACACTTTATCAAATAATGCATTTAATCATTCAAAAATGTCATACTCATAAAATTTCATAATCAATTATTAAATCCCTCATCAAAAATATGCATATACCCTATATAGGATTCTCAAGCCATAAAATCCTATTTTCCAATTTTATTACTTCACATAACATATTTAATTCATTTACTCATAACTAGTTCATTTTCATGAAAAATACCAAATCAGTCCAAAAAATATTTCTTTTCTGGGATTTAGTAGAAAATAGTCCCATCTGAAACATATATTTTCTCAAAATTTTTAAAATTTATTTACTATTTTTCATATGGCTAAAACTACATAATATTTAGACATTTATCATAAATTGTACTTTTGTCCAAAAATTCCAAAATTTATAGGGTATACTCCTCATTATATACATGTACTCCCAATAAAAATTTTACCAATTTTGGAGTTAAACAAGGCGTTATAAGGGTTTACTTTTAAAATAGTTTTTCCCATAAAATCCATAACTCTTAATCTATACATCCAAAAATAGCCATTTTTGGACACAATCTAGAAAACTCATCAAATTATAATTTCAAATTTTTTCAGAATTTTTGAGGGTCGAAAAATTATGAAACCGCCTCGAAGAAACCCTTTTTAATAAAAATACTATTCGTATTGAATACTAAGGATCATTTACAATGCATGCAGAATCCACATGTACAAAAGTTATTTCAACGTAATAATAAAGAATGAAACTGTGTCATGCGAAACGCATTGCATATGGATATTCCAATGTAATAATAAATAATGAAATAACAAAAGAATTCACAGGCATGCGATAGATCGCATGCATATGTTATTCCAATGAATAATAACTAATGGAACCAGTCATGCAGAAAGCATGTATGTGATCTTCCAATGTAATAATAAAGAATGGAATAATGAAGAATTTCACCATTTATGCGGTACTTGACATAAACAAAGTTATTCAACATAATAACAAATAATGGAACCAGTCCCAAAACGCCGCGTAAGCGCACTGAGACGAGATATTCCGGCGTAATAATAAAGAATGGAATAACAGAAGCTCTCTTCATGAATACAAAAGAAATAACACCCCTTACATTAGTATGAGATTGAATACTGCAGTAGTGTAGTAACAGAATACTCTTCTTCTTTCTCTCTTATTCTCTCTATACTTTCTCTCTCTATAGCTTAAATGAATTCGTGAAAAATAATGACGAACTATGCCTCTATTTATAAAAGATTTCTAGCTTAGCATTTGCAATGTGAAAAGGCAAGCGGCTTGACGACTGGTGATGTGAAAAGAAAAGTGGTTTGACGCCTGTAATGTGAAACACCAAGTGGTTTAACGCCAGTAATGTGAAACGACAATTGGTTCGACGCCTATAATGTGAAACGACAATTGGTTCGACGCCTGTAATATGAAACGGCAAGTGGTTTGACGTTTGGTAAAGGTAATTACTATTGGCGAAAGAGACTCTTAGATGATGACATATGGGCCCCCATAGAATAACCAAATTTACCACAAACGTCTCATAATAGACTCTTTATATACATCAAGGATTGAATAAATATTACCACAAATCATTTTATTTTTAATCAACACATATTTAATCTTTTAACAATTATTAATCATTAATATTATAACTTGTCGTCTCAATTATTGATTTAATAATATAACATATTATATAGATGATAATGTGACAATAATTGAATCAATAATATAAGAGATATGATGCAGCAATTACTGTAGCAATAATTGAGTATAACTGAGTGACTTCTCACGTAAGCATCAATAATCAATACCGCGTGCTACTATGCAACCACGCGTATTACTGTACTTTTAGTACCGAGTAGTTCAATAGTTTTAACGGTAAAACTTCCGCCGTTATTTTCATAAAAATATTTTTGTCGTTTTCTCAATCCGGCAATAATTCTATTGTGGGGTCCACCAATGATTGCAAATCGCCGTGCATCGGATATTCCCGTGAAAAAGAATATTCCTCACCGATCGAATATTCCCTAAACAAAATAATATTTTATATCAACTTGTTTTCTTAAAAAAAATTCACATATTACCCTTAACATTAAACTTTTATCAATTTAACTATTTACCAAAATAAAAAAAATTGAATACTTTTATTTCATAAAATTCGGGGTCTCACAATCACCCCTCCTTATGAAATTTTGCCCTCGAAATTTACGTACGTACCTGATATTCGAAGAGATGAGAATACCTTGCTTTCTTTTCAGATTGTACATTCTCGGTAATTTCCTCTATATCATGATTTTTCCATTGCTCATCTCCTGTATTTCAGATATCATTCTAGAATATATCTTCAAAACAAAGGTTAATTGACATATCACAATTTGTCAACTTATCAAGTAAATAATTTCAGCTTAAGTAAGTCACACACTAGCGAAGTATATAACTCGTCTCTCCTCTCCTAGTTCTAGACTCTTATTTCGCATTAATGAACATATCCCTAAGCTACGATACCAAATGTGATTTAACCCAAAATTAGGTATACATCACCCATTTCGAAGTCAGCGGGATACATGGTACAAAATTCAAATACAACTTCATTTATATTAACTATTGAACTGTCAGATAAAATAAATCGACCACGATTAATCGTGAGTTTTAATACAAATGTATGTAACTCTCATTGTGCCTCACCACAACCTTATAATGGTACTTTACATAAAAGTATAGTCAAAACCTGCTTTTAGAAATTAAAATCTTTGGGAAGTGCTCAAGGAAACCTTCGCATACATGGGAGGCCATGCGTACAGGTTATAATAGATATCATATGGCCGCGTAATTATCTTTGGTTGACCCAATAGACCCCAAAGAAAAACGAGAAGATTACTATCATCTTTTTCCCAATGGTGAGTCTTCTTTTGACATATAAATATCTCCGTTGTCTCCAAGTGAAAATTATGTTTCAAATAAACTCCAAGATCATACAGGTAGTGCTCGTAGATATATTCAGCTTGTGGATGTGCACAACCATGTCTTATAAGAACACGAGGTTGTATGTCATTAGACATCTTGTATGATAGTGGCAAAACACCCTTCCAAAGTTGGGTTCACCTCACCCTATTTGATGTATAGAATACAACACACTTTTTTATACTGTTTAGGGATTACCTCCACAGCTAGAGACCACTGTTCTATTCCCCTGTTATCCCCACTTGACCCGGAAACACTCTTACGGCAACACTCTTATTACCTGAAAGGAATTGTGAAGCAGAAAGGGTGAGCACAACTAGCCCAGTAAAAAATATCATGAATAAAGATAATTAAATTATCAATAGCTTTCATCAATAATAAATCAGAGATTTAGAACATATGGTAGATGATAAAACTTTTCAACCTTAGTTGCAGCGGAACGAGCAATCCATTAGAAGAGTCAAATAGACCATAAGGTCTATTATCTTCTATGTTAAAAGTCCACCAATCTTTGTTTTATCCATGTAAAATAAATCAACAGTTCGCCCACAATCATATGAATAACTCATAATCATAATTACGGTTCTAAATTCCTCTTCCTAAACTGTGACGAAGATAAATTTCATCACCTATCTTCATCTGAAATATCAAAAATCATGGTTATACCAAATAAGAATTCCTGCTCATAATATACTAATAAATTCATCTTTCCACTACGTCCAAAGATATTCATTAACAATTCATCTTTGCACTACATACCAAAGACATACAACTGTATTTTAGAAGAGTTAAGTAGAGCATGATATCTACTATCTTCTACGAATTAAAAGTGTATAATAAATATTTTATCATTTGAGACTCAAACTTAATAAATAATCCACATCATCGAATCACCCCGCACTTTATGGCCAAGGATATTCGTTAATATCACATCCATGAATTTATATTTCATCGCTGAGACTCAGCTCGATAATCAATCCATATCACTGAATTATCCATGCCCTACGGCTAAGGATATTCGTTAATATCACGACCATGAATTATCCATACACTACGGCTAAAGATAATCGTGTTTTCATCAATGGTCATGATCATGTTATAAAATAATTCATCTTTGCACCCTTGGCCGAAGAGAATCCATAGTCATAATCATACCAAAAATTGTCCATCAATGCACTACGGGCCAATGAGGAATTTTTCCATATCATTTGTAACATTACTACCATGATTATCTTAGAATAATCCCTGGTCATAATCATACCAAGTCCATCTATGCACTACGGCCAAAGATGACTTTCAACATAATATAAGCATGAGGATGGTGACAATGATATAAGAATTAATCAAATGAGATAAAGGATAAATATTAAATATTTATAATACAATTTATCCAGCGTTCAATAATAACCAAATGTTATCAATCATTTAATAATCTCATAATCTAATATCATTAATAGTATAACAATATTTTAATCATTTCTTAAACTTATAAACAATTTATTTCAATTGTTTACACTTTATCAAATAATGCATTTAATCATTCAAAAATATCATACTCATAAGATTTCATAATCAATGATCAAATCCCTCATCAAAAATCTGCATATACCCTATATAGGATTCTCATCAAGCCATAAAATCCTATTTTCTAATTTTATTACTTCACATAACATATTTAATTCATTTACTCATAACTAGTTTATTTTTATGAAAAATACCAAATTAGTCCCAAAAATATTTCTTTTCTGGGATTTAGCAGAATATAGTCTCATCTTGAACATATATTTTTCTTAAAATTTTTAAAATTTATTTACTATTTTTCATATGGCTAAAACTGCCGAATATTTAGACATTTATCATAAATTATACTTTTGTCCAAAACTTCCAAAATTTACAGGGTATACTCGTGTTATATACATGTACTCCCAATAAAAATTTCACCAATTTTGGAGTTAACCACAAGGCGTTATAAGGGTTTACTTTTAAAATAGTTTTTTTCCATAAAATCCACAACTCTTAATCTATACATCCAAAAATCGCCATTTTGGACACAATCTAGAAAACTCATCAAATTATCATTTCAAATTTTTCCAGAAATTTTGAGGTTAGAAAATTATTAAATCGCTTCTGGCGAACCCCCTTTTAATGAAAATACTATTCGTATGAATACGAATGATCATTTACAATGCATAAATAATCCACATAGACAAGTTATTTTCAGAATAATAAAAAAATG
The DNA here is from genome assembly GCA_020205605.1 of Panax ginseng. Lineage (NCBI taxonomy): Eukaryota > Viridiplantae > Streptophyta > Magnoliopsida > Apiales > Araliaceae > Panax > Panax ginseng. The sequence continues at coordinate 83,261,403 of CM035150.1, read as the reverse complement.
TAACCAGGTCATGCGTAAATGCACAGACATGATATTCCACAGAATAATAAATAATGAAATAATGAAGAAGAATTCACGAGCATGCGATAGAGCCAAGACAAACAAAAGTTATTCCAAATGAATAATAAATAATGGAACGAGTCATTATTGAAGAAAATAACTCTCTTCATGAATACGAAAGAATAATACCCCCTACCTACCGCCGGAATACTCTTCTTTTTAAGGTAAGGGTATTATTCTTTCGTATTCATCGAAGAGAGTTATTTTCTTCAATACTAAGTGGTTGTTATTCCATTCTTTATTATTCATTTGAATAACTCCGTCTCGTCGATCTATCGCATGCCTCGATGAATTCTCTTGTTATTTAATTCTTTATTATTCATTGGAACAACTCGTCTCGTGCGGGCCTATCGCATTCTGGTGAATTCTCGTTGTTATTCTATTCTTTATTATTCATTTGGAACTTCACATGCATGCGATTACGTATGACTTGGGTTCCATTCTTTATTATTACGTTAGAACATCACATCTTATGCGGATTACGCATGGCCGGATTCCATTCTTTATTATTCATTGGAATAACACTGTCTGCATGCGGATTACGCATGCCCGGTGAATTCTTACATTATTTCATTCTTTATTTTTTACATTAGAATAATGCATCTCACGTGGATTACCGCATGGCGGCAAAAATCCATTTGCGGTTTCATATATTCTATTATACTCGATTGGTTATAGTTTTGGCTTCTATACTCCATGAAATTAGTGGAATATCCTTGATATGTGCGCTTCATCCAGTATCTTTTCATGAAAATATTCTTTTGAACATTCTTGAATTTTACTCCACAAAACAATATCATGTTGACAATTTGGACGTTATTGATTTTTGAATAAATTTTTAAAACAGACCAATAATTTTTAGAACAAATCCGTCCTGACCTGGCCTTTTAAAAAGCCTGGTCCAGTCTGGCCTACAGCTCGATCCGACCCAAGGCCTGGGCCGAGGCCTGAATCGGCCTAAAGCCTGGTCTAATATATGGAAAAATTAGACTTGGATTGAAGTCTCTCTCTTGTTATGTTTTAAGCTGAGAGCCCATAGTGGTGTACAAATGATTTTGAAGGATGCATGTTATATTTATAGTTTTAATAGCCTATAATAAATTAATGGTTAGGAGATGTGGGACTTAAACTAAGGTCCCATATGATCAGCCAAGGCACCAACAGTTAAATTCTCTATTTTCTTTGGTTCTTTTTCTCTCTCTCTCAAAAATGTCAATATAGATGTGCATGTTATCTCTGCCTTGATACGTATTTTCTCTCCTGTTCTATCCACATTTAAGAAGCTACCTTTACCAGAATTTGAATAATCATGGCCAAAGGCTACAGTTCCACTTGAGGTAGAATTCTGTTGGTGTTGCCTGGAGTTGAATCATTTTCAGTCAACACTTCCCTTTAAATTATTAAGACATGATTAAGACATGCTTTAAATTATTCTTTTTTATTATTATTTTAAAACAATTTAAAATAGTTTTTAATTTAAAATAGATGTAAATTCACCTAGTTTTTATCTAATATATACTACTACTACATAACTTCATCTCAAAATATAAAATTACTTTCCTATATAAGAAGAGAATACTTAACTTTTTCTCTTTTTTTTGGGTAAGTTGTAACTTGTAACCTCCCAAATTTGTTGCTACTCAATTAATGGACGTCTCATACAACTTGTCAAAAAAAAGAAAAGAAAGGATAGATACTTACATGAAGCAATACTTACATGAATGAACAATACTTATACAAAAATAATACTTACATGAATATTACCAGTACCTTTTGTACAAAAGCAATACTTACATGAATGAACCACTCATCTACATTATTTTTTTGTCAACGAAGGGAGTACTAATTTTCATGTCAAGTGGAATCACCACAGTTTGTGAAAATGGTTTGGATATTTATCAAAAAAAAAAACTCTAAAAACACCAGTTAAGATTTGAAGGGGAAAAAAGGCAATCAAAATAGAGAAATAAAGAATTATTGAGGTAACATATTTGCTATGAATGTAAATTATAGTATAATGCTACATCAAACTTTACAACATACACTTTAAAGTTTTGCATTGTGGGACTCATAACATTAATATACATTAGGCATGAATAACAAGGAATTATATATTGTAAGAGATTACAAAAAATAAGTATATGAAACTAAACCCAAAACCAACAAAACTGCTACTCTCAACCTTAACAAGCTTTACAAATAGCTCAAGAGTCCCACATCGTCTAAAAAAGTCTCTATTGTCCCAACTTTGTTCTATAAATTAAGGGGAGTTCAAGCCATCAAGATTTAATTGCATAGCAATCCAACGTAAATGTTTGAAAGCTTGGGCTTACTTGGGCCTGGCATGCGCCTGGGCTTGGGCCGGGCCTGGCCTTGAGGCCTTGACAGATCATGTTTTTTCTTTAATTATGTGGCCTAGTCCGGCCTGTTACTATTTAAGGTTGGGTCTGGCCTGGCCTGGTCAATGGTCAAAGCCTGGAAGGCCTAGATCAGGCCAGGCCAGGTAGCCTGTTTGTGCAACACTAGAGCAATCTGAAGGCTCTGCTAGAAACAAGGGAAAGGTTGCTGAATGATTTCAATATTATCTTGTGGGATAGTTTAATATTATTAAGACAATATTATATATTTATTATCATGTATTGTAAGGAATGATTAAAGGTTACGTACTTGGGAGCTAGACTTTGATAGATATGTAAATTAAGTTTAATATTTATATTATTGTTAGTATTATTCCGCTCATAGAAATGGTATCGTGAAGCACTGAATTCGGGTTTCAAGTACCTGGATTTGGGGGCTTTACAGATAGTTGTTGGCATGATCATGACCATTGATGAATACACGAATATCCTTGGCCCGTAGTGCATGGATAATTTGTGGTCGTGATACTAATGAATATCATTGGCCGTAGAACAGGGATGATGTGGATTATTTATTAAGTTGAGTCTCAGCGATAAAAGTGATGAAAAACCTTTTAAATCATAGAAAATAGTAGATTTTATTCTCTACTTGACTCTTCTAATGGATTGCTTGTTCCGCTGCAGTTAAACATGATGTTTGTTATATTTTATCAGTTTAACACTGTTGAAGGCTAATGATAATTTATTCTGCATTATCTTGGTTATAATATTTCTTACTGGGCTAGTTGAGCTCACCCTTTTGCTTTCATTGTTCTCTTGAGTAAAATGAGAACGTAGCGAGGGACTAGTCGGGGAGCGGAGTGGCGGTCCGAGATGATAACATTAGTAGTCCTCACTATTCTATGAAATAGTGTGATAATAAATGTATTGAGGACTTATTTTGAGTTTGAATACTATCTAGAAGACAATATTTGTATTAAAACTCATAGCTCATGTTGTATATTTAAGGTTGTATTTGTATTCTGTACCATGTATTTGGCGACTCAGAATAGGTGATGTATACCTATTTTGGGGGCGTCACAGCTTACGTGAAAAGTCACTTAGTTATACTCAATTATTGCTACAGTAATTGCTGTTTAATATCTCTCATATTATTGATTCAATTATTATCACAGTATCATATTCATAATATTTTATATTATTAAATCAATAATTGAGACGACAAAGTTATTCATATTATTATTTGCAATATTGACGATGTCTAAAAAGTTCTGTCGAAGAAAGGGGTTTAGTCACTTAATTGAGCGCCAATAGCGAGAAATCCTTATCGAAAAGTCCCTTCTTTCTTGGGAATGATCTGGTTGTTAAATATTGCGAGTTATAATATTAATGATGAATAAGTTCGTGTTGATTAAAGATAAAATTGATATTTCCATTGTGGTGGGATTATTTGTGTTAGTGGAAATCGACATTTATTTCGATAATAATTGATATCTGGAAGTTATATTGACCAATCGGGTAATTAATCGGATAAATGAGCAATTAATTACTATTAATTCACATGCTTATAACTATTTGTTCACATGTATGTACTATTGATTCACATGCATGTACTATTAGGGGAGGTGGTGCAAAATTGATAATACTTGCATGACTAAATAAAAAATAGAGGTATACATGAATGTACTATACTGTAACTATTTTTCACATGTATGGAACTATTAATTCACATGAATGTATTATTGATTCACATGCATGTACTATTAGGGGAGGTGGTGCAAGATTGATAATACTTGCATGACTAAATTAAAAATGAAGAAAACGATAAAGGTATTATACTGTAAAAATTCGAGCCCCAAAACATGCAATTATTGAAACTATATTTTCCTATAAATAGAAGTTCGTTCTTCTTTCATTCTCACCAATTCACTAATACTCACAAGAGCATTTATAGAGAGAGGGTCTATAGAGAGGAAGAAGAAGAGTATTCTGCTACTTCACTATTTCAGTATCCAGCCTTCTACTAAGGTAAGGGGTATTATTTCTTTTGTATTCGTAAGGGGTATTATTTCTTTCATATTCGTAAGGGGTATTATTTCTTTCGTATTCGTAAGGGATATTATTTTTGTTCAATATTCATATGAAATAATATTTTCTTCCATACTCTGTAGTATGTAAGTAATATTATTTTGTTTTGTATCCCTAATTCTACACTCATTTTGTTGAAGTATTGCTTCTATACTCCGTGAAATTAGTAGAATATCCTTGATATTTGCGCTTCATCCTGTATCTTTTCATGAAAAAATTATTCTGAGCATTCTTGATAATTATTGATTTTTCATGCCAGAATACTATTCATAGGGTACTATTCACAAAATACTATTCACGGGGTACTATTCATAAAGTACTATTCATGGGGTACTATTTACTCTGGTACTATTCACCCGGAGTACTTTTCATGACAAAAATTGATTTTTTTTCTGATATAATATTATTCTTAAATTTTACTCCACAAAGCAGTATCATGTTGACAATTTAGATATTTTTAAAACTCTGGATAAATTTAAAGTCTTTAATATTTATCCTTGATTTCGTTTGATTAATATTATATCATTGTCATCATCCTCATGCTTATATTGTGATGAAAGTCATCTTTGGCTTACATGCATAGATAGACTGTTGGTTGGTATGATTATGATAAGGGATCATTCAGTATAATCATGACCTGTAATGTTACAAGTGATGTGGATTATTGAAATGAGTCTCAATGACAGGTTGTTAGTATGATCATGACCACGCGTTCTTCTTGACGAGGTGCAAAGATGAATTGTTGTTTGGCATGATCATGACTAGGGATGCACAAAAGGCCCAAGGCCTGCGGCCTGGCCTTGATCTGGCCTGGGCCCGGCCTGGTCAAAGTCCGGCCCGGTCAAGGCCTGGCCCGGTCAGGCCTGGCCTGGAAGGCTTGAAAAGTCCGCTTTTTTTAGACAAAAATCTGGCCTGGCCTGGCCTGGGGTCTGGCCTGACCTGGCATGAGGCCTGAGACCTTACATGATTTTTTATCCAATTATTTATAATTTTTGAACTTTAAATTTATGATTATTCATCAATAAAGTATAAAATTTTACTTATTCATTATTGTAATTTATAAATTATAATACATTAGTTTTAATTAATACATCAATAAAATTTAAAATTTTAATTATTCATTCTTGATTTCTTGTTGATACATTTAATTAATATTCATCTTCAATGAATATAACTAGTTAGTATATTTAATATTAATAATAAGTTAGTTACTTAGTTGATTAAATATTAATAATAAGTTAATTTATTGTAAATACTAAAGTACTAATATTTAACAATAAAATTTTATTAATATTCTCTGTTACTTTAATGTTAAATATTAACATTAATTAATACATCAATAAACTAATTTTTAATATTAAATATTAATAATAAGGTAGTTTCTTGTAAATACTCATGTTCTTCATTAATTTGGATATGCTAAATTCTTGGGGGGATTTATGATTTTAGTTATTTTTAGATATTAATTATGTTGTACCAATTTAAATAAAAATTCCATAAAGTAATTAGAAAATTAACTGGAATTAATACTTGAGATATAATTATGTAAGTTTAATGATCATAAATGAAAAGATATGTGTGTTTAAACTTTACAAAATATATGTTCAACCGATCTGTAACGACGTCTTATAAGAAAATAAAATCGAAACTAACTTTATATTCAAAAAATAAAAGTTTAATCTACAGTATTTAAGTAATCTACAATATTAATATTTTACAAAATTAATTAATTTATATTTTATTATTTATGTTTTTAATATTTAATATGTAGCATTAAAAAAAGGGACCAAACAGCCAAGGCCTTGGTCGGGCTCTGGCTTCCGCCTTGGAGTGCTGGGCACTGGCACAACTGCAGTTTGATCAGTGCGAGCCAGCATGACCCAATGACCAAGTGTCCGGTTTGGCCACGGCCTGAAGGCCAAAGTTAAAACTGGCTGGCCCTGGTCAAAGCCCAAGGCCTGGCAGGCCCAGGCCAGACCAAGACAAGCCGGCCTGTTGTGCATGCCTAATCATGACCATTGATGAAAACACGAATATCCTTGGCCCGTAGTGCATGGATAATTCGTGGTCGTGATACTAATGAATATCATTGGCCCGTAGTGCATGGATAATTTAGTGATGTGTATTATATATTAAGTTGAGTCTCAGCGATAAAATTGATGATAAACTTTTAAATCATAGAAGATAGTATATATCATGCTCTACTTGACTCTTCTAATGGATTGCTTGTTCCGCTGTAATTGTTGATCTAAAACTTGTTGTCTATTGTATTCTATCAGTTATTATACTGTTGAAGGCTAAGGGTAATTTGTAAAACCCCGAATTTTATGAAATAAAATTTTTCAATTTTTCTTATAATTACTATTCAGTAAATGGTTAAATTGATAAAAGTTTAAAGTTAAGGGTGATATATGAATTTTTTCAAAATACGCAAGTAGTTATAAAATATTCATTGTTGTCTGGGAATATTCGTTTTGGTCGTGGAATATTCTTTCCGCGGGGAATATTAAATGCGATGGCACAACCATTGGTGGGCCCATATAACGTAATAATCGCGGATGAAGAAAATGATAAAACGGAGTTTTTATAAATAATGGCGTAATTATTATCAATTATCTTTGTTGGAATACCCGTTGGTTAAAACACAAGAATACGCATTGTTGTTACAAGAAAGCATGCAGTATTGCACCAATTATTGATTCTTACGTAAGAAGGCACTACTCCATAATTGTTATAATAATTATTGTTAGGTATTTTATTTTATTGATTCAATAATTGCTGCGTTGATATTTTATATTTATCGTTGTTTCAATAATTGTAACTCTACGGTATTTTCCATTATCGAAGCAATAATTCATATTATCCGAATAATATTATTAGATAACATTATTGGCAATGTCTAGAAAGTTACGTCTACATGGAGAGGTTTGGTCACCTAATTCGTAAGAAGGAGAAATTCTTATTGAAAGCCCCCTCTTTCCACAAGAACCTTTGGTTGTTAATATTGTGATTCTGTAATATTATTTATGAATAATTAATTATTAATTTATATGGTAAGGAAAATATTCATTTTATGTGGATATAGATGGAGAAAAATTTTAAAGTGACAATTGTTATAAATCGATATTTTATCTTTTCTGATAAAATAATATTTTATTATATTATAATAATGGTGATATTTTTACAATGAATGTGGGATATATGAGTATATGAGGAGAAAAAGTATTTTTGTTGCATTAAATGATTAACACATGTTTTTGTGTGTTTGTGGACCCCATTTCTTGAATCGAAATTTGATTATAATAGGTAAAATAAATACGTATGTGGATTTCGGTCCATTTTTGTTTGAATTTGAAAAAAAAACTTTCTTCGCAAAGTTGTAGAGAATTGAATTTCCTATAAAAAGTCTTGAGATTCGAATTTTTTGATAAAAGGGCTATTTATTATGAATTATTGAAGTTCCGAAGTTCCGAAATAATTAATTTTTGAAGTTTTAATTATTTTTAATAAGAAAAATATTTTTTACATTTTTGGGACTCATTTAACATGTGTTAGGATGGCTGATTTCAGATGCTAGGTGTGCGTAGGAAATTTATATAAATATATTATTAATTTATTAAATTTTTTGCTTTGGTATTATAAGCATTTTCCTATAAATAGGGTGCTTAGGTTAGAATTGAAAATCACACTAGAAACTGAAGTTTTCTCTCTATTTCTCTCTCTATATTATCGAGTGGATTCTTGTGAGTATTTTGATATCTTGAGTGTTACTATACTCTGCAAGTTAAGTTAGATTCGTTCGTTATTCAAATAAATCTTTGCTCTTTGAGGTAATAAAAGTGTAAATTTGGGACAATGCGGAGAATAATGAGGGAATAGAACGGTGGTCTATAGATGTTGAGGGTGAGGTGAATTTAACTTGGAAGGGTGTTTTGCCACTATCATACAAGATGTCTAATGACATACAACCTCGTGTCATCATAAGTCAGGGTTGTGCTCATCCACTTACTGAGTATATTTACAAGCACTACCTATATAATCTTGGTGTTTGTTTGGAGTATAATACCCAATTAGAGACAGTGGAGATAATGATATGTAAAGAGAAGACTCACCATTGGGAAGAATATGATAGTAATCTTCTCGTTTTTCTTTGGGGTCTATTGGGTCAACCAAGGATAATTCTGTGGCTATATGATATCTATCATAACCTATCGCGTGGCCTCCCGTATACGAAGGTTTCTTGAGCACTTCCCAAAGATTTTAATTACTAAAAGCAGGTTTTCGACTATACCTTTTATGTAAGGTGTCATTATGAAGTCTTTGTCCCACGGTTGGGACATGAGTCACAGATTGGTATATATTTGTATTTAAACTCACAGTTTAAGTATTGTTGTATTTTACACGACAATTGTTGTAATAAAGTTATAGTTATTTTCTGTACCATGTATTTGGCGACTCAGAATGGGTTGGATGGAATGGACCTATTTTGGGGTTGTCACAGGTTGGTATCGAGCTTAGGGATATGATCTCTAGCGGAGATCGGGATTAGAAACCAGGAGGAGAGATGAGTAAATCCTTCGCTTAGTGTGTCTACCTAAGCTTATTTGTTGGTCGGTCATAATATCGGGATATTATATGATATGTTAATTTGTTCAATTAACCCTTGTTTTGAAGTCAGATTCTAGAATGATATCTAAAATACGGGAGATGAGCAATGGAGAAATCATGATGACGGGGAAGATGGAATCGAAATGAAAGCAAGGTATTCTCAACTCTTTGAAATACCAGTGCACGTAAATTTGAGGGGGACTAAATTTCATAAGGAGGGAGATTGTAAGACCGAATTTTATGAAATAAAACTTTTCAATTTTTCTTATAATTACTATTCAGTAAATGGTTAAATTGATAAAAGTTTAAAGTTAAGGGTGATATATGAATTTTTTCAAAATACGCAAGTAGTTATAAAATATTCATTGTTGTGAGAATATTCGTTTGGTGCGTGGAATATTCTTTCCGTCGGGAATATTAAATGCGATGGCACGACCATTGGTGGGCCCCATAACAGAATAACTGTCGGATGAAGAAAACGATAAAACGGAGTTTTTATAAATAACGGCGTAATTGTTACCGTTAATACTGTTGGAATACCCGTTGGTTAAAACACAGTAATACGCATTGTTGCACAGTAGCACACGGTATTGGACCAATTATTGATTCTTACGTAAGAAGGCACTACTCCATAATTGTTATAATAATTATTATTCAGTATTTTATTTTATTGATTCAATAATTGCTGCGTTGATATTTTATATTACTGTTGTTTCAATAATTGTCACTACACAGTATTTTCCATTATCGAAGCAATAATTCATATTATCTGAATAATATTATTAGATAACATTATTAGCAATGTCTAGAAAGTTCTGTCTAAGGAGAGGTTTGGTCACCTAATTGCACGCCAGTAAGGAGAAATTCTTATTGGAAAGCCCACTCTTTCTTGGGAACTGCCTGATTATTAATATTGTGATTCTGTAATATTATTTGTGAATAATTAATTATTAATTTATATGGTAAGGAAAATATTCATTTTATGTGGATATAGATGGAGAAAAAATTTTAAAGTGACAATTGTTAAAAATTGATATTTTATCTTTTCTGATAAAATAATATTTTATTATATTATAATAATGGTGATATGTTTACAATGAATGTGGGATATATGAGTATATGAGGAGAAAGAGTATTTTTGTTGCATTAAATGATTAACACATGTTTTGTGTGTCGATGGACCCCATTTCTTGACTGAAATTTGATTATAGCCTGTAAAATCGTCTGTATGTGGATTTCGATCAATTTTTGTTTGGAATTTGAAAAAACTTTCTTCTGCAAAGTTGTAGAGAATTGAATTTCCTATAAAAAGTCTTGAGATTCGAATTTTCTGATAAAAGGGTTATTTATTATGAATTATTGAAGTTTCGAAGTTCCGAAATAATTAATTTTTGAAGTTTTAATTATTTTTAATAAGAAAAATGTTTTTTACATTTTTGGGACTCATTTAACATGTGTTAGGATGGCTGATTTCAGATGCTAGGTGTGCGTAGGAAATTTATATAAATATATTATTAATTTATTAAATTTTCTGCTTTGGTGTTCTAAGCATTTTCCTATAAATAGGGTGCTTAGGTTAGAATTGAAAATCATACTAGAAACTGAAGTTTTCTCTCTATTTCTCTCTCTATATTATCGAGTGGATTCTTGTGAGTATTTTGATATCTTGAGTGTTGCTATACGATTGCAAGTTGAATTCGGCGTTATTCAAATCAAAATCGCTTTCTTTGAGGTAATAAAAGTGTATTTGGGACAAGACAATGGGGAATAACGAGGGAATAGAAGCGGTGGTCTATAGATGTTGAGGTGAGGTGAATTTAACTTGGAAGGGTGTTTTGCCACTATCATACAAGATGTCTAATGACATACAACCTCGTGTCATCATAAGTCGTGTTGTTGCTCATCCACTTCATCGAGTATATTTACAAGCAATACCTATATAATCTTGGTGTTTGTTTGGAGTATAATACCCAATTAGAGACAAAGTGGAGATAATGATATGTCAAGAGAAGACTCACCATTGGGAAGAATATGATAGTAATCTTCTCATTTTTCTTTAGGGGTCTATTAGGTCAACCAAGGATAATTACGTGGCCATATGATATCTATCATAACCTATACGCATGGCCTCCCATGCACGAAGGTTTTCTTGAGCACTTCCCAAAGATTTTAATTTCTAAAACAGTTTTCGACTATACCTTTATGTAAGGTGTCATTATGAGGTGTTGTCCACAGTTGGGATATGAGTCACAGTTGGTATATATTTGTATTTAAACTCACAGTTTAAGTGTTGTTGTATTTTGCACGACAATTATTGTAATAAAGTTGTAGTTGTTTTCTGTACCATGTATTTGACGACTCAGAATGGGTTGGATGGAATGGACCTATTTTGGGGGCGTCACATAATTTATTCTATATTATCTTAGTCATAATATTTCTTACTGGGCTAGTTGAGCTCACCCTTTTCTTTCACTGTTCTCTTTAGGAATTGAGAATACAGTTGGGACTAGTCGGGGAATGGAGTGACGGTCCAGATGGCTGCTTTAGTAGTCCTCACTATTCTGTGAAATAGTGTGATAATAAATATAATGAGGACTCCATTTGAGTTTGAATACTGTCTACTAGACAATATTCGTGTAAAAACTCTCAGCATATGTGTTGTCGTATTTTGCACGACAATTGTAATAATAAATTTGTAGTTGTTTTCTGTACCATGTATCTGGAGACCCAAGATGGGTGATGTATACCTATTTTGGGGGCGTCACAACAAGAAAATGGTTCGAGGATATTACCACAGCTACCTACACCAACAACAATGTGTACTGCTTGTGTAGTTGGTAAGCAGCACAGAGATCCCATCCCAAAGAAGAGCCAATGGAGAGCATCTCAGAGGCTACAGGTCATTCATAATGACATATGTGGCCCAATCACACCAATCTCAGACAAAAATAAAAGGTATTCCTTATGCTTTATTGATGACTATATTAGGAAAGCATGGGTTTATTTTTTGGTAGAAAAATTAGAAGATTTCCAGTCTTTCAATCCTCAGCAAAATGGAGTGGCTGAGAGGAAGAATAGGACAATGATGAACTTGGTGAGGATGCTTTCAGACAAGAAGATTCCAAAAACCTTCTGGGCTGCAGCAGTGAACTGTACTATGCATGTGTTGAATAAGTGTCCCACTCTTGCAGTTAAAGAAGTGACTCCAGAAGAAGCATAGAGTGGTAAAGCCCTCAGTTGAACACTTTTAGAGTGTTTGGATGTGTGGCACATGTCCATGTGGCTGATGTTAGAAGAACCAAACTGGAAAATAAGAGTTTATGTTATGTACTGCTAGGTGTGAGTGAAAAATACAATGGTTACAGATTGTATGACCCTGTTGCAAAGAGGGTCGTGGTTAGTAGGGATGAAATATTTGAAGAAGAGAAACAATGGGACTGGGATACAAGTTACATGGAGCAGATACAAATGGATTTGGAATGGGGAGAAGAAGAGAGTGACATTGATGAAGATGAAGCAAATGGCAGTGAAGGTAATGAGACAAGTGAGAATGATACTGAAGGTTCAGGAAATGCTTCCTCAAATACAACAAGTGAAGACGATGCCAATCCAATTTATAGAAAAGAGATACATGCTCCTGTTTGGATGAGAGACTATGTCTCTGGAGAAGGATTATCAGAGGAAGAAAATGAGTTAAATATGACACTTGTAGCTCCTGCTGATCCACTAAGCTGTGAAGAGACAGTGAAGAGTTCCAAGTGGAGGCAAGCTATGGATGCTGAAATAAGGTCAATTGAGAAAAATGAGACGTGGAGTTTGACTGAATTACCAGCTGGAGCTACGAAGATTGGAGTGAAATGGATATATAAGACCAAGCTAAATGAGTTTAGTGAGGTGGATTAGTTCAAAGCCTGGTTAGTTACAAAGGGTTATGCTCAACAACATGGTGTGAACTACTCAGAGGTATTTTCCCCAGTTGCAAGGATGGACATTGTACGCATGATCATTGCTTTAGCTGCACAGAAAAGTTGGCTTATCTATCAACTCGATGTTAAATCTGCTTTTCTTCATGGAGAATTAAGTGAGGATGTGTTCGTGGAGCAACCAAGAGGGTATGAGCAGAAGGAAAGTGAGCACAAGGTTTACAAGCTACATAAGGCTTTGTATGGACTAAAACAAGCTCCTCGAGCTTGGTTTAGTCGCATTGAAGCTCACTTTACTTATGAAGGGTTCGAGAAGTGTATCAGTGAGCAAACCTTGTTTGTCAAGCAAAGTAGTAGAGGTAAAATTTTTAATTGTCAGTATTTATGTCGATGACTTGATTTTTACTGGTGATAATGAGCAAATGATGTTAAAATTTAAGGAGTCAATGATGAAGGTATTTGATATGCATGATCTGGGAAAGATGAGATTTTTCTTGGGTATAGAAATGTTACAGAAGGATGATGAGATTTATGTCTGTCAAAGAAAATATGCACATGAGGTTCTGAGACATTTTGGAATGGGAGAATGTAATGCAGTGATGAATCCTATTGTTCCAAGATTCAAAATTAGGAAAAATAGAGAAGGTGATAGAATTGATGAGACCTACTATAAGCAAATAGTAGGCAGTCTTATGTATATCACTGCTACAAGACCAGATATGATGTTTGTCGTAAGCTTTATAAGCAGGTTTATGGCCAGACCAACAGAACTTCATTTGCAGGCTGCAAAGAGAGCACTGAGATACTTGAAGGGCACTATTGATTATGAAATATTTTACAAGAAAAGTGGGAACAAGGAGTTGGTTGCATTTACTGACAGTGATTATGCAAGAGACTTAGAGGAAAGAAAGAGCACATCTGGCTATGATTTTATACTAAGTGGAGGAGCAGTTTCTTGGTCTTCAAAGAAATAGCCTATAGTCACTCTTTCAACAACTGAAGCCGAGTTTGTGGCAGCTGCAGCCTGTGCTTATCAAGCAGTATGGATGAGAAGAATTCTGGAGAAGTTAAGTCATGCATAAGATGGTTTCACTACTGTGATGTGTGATAACAGCTCAACCATCAAGCTCTAAAAAAACCCTCTTATGCATGGACGCAGTAAGCACATTGATGTGTGGTTTCATTTTCTACGTGATTTAACTCGAGATGAAGTTATTGAGCTTGTGCATTGTGGTTCTCAAGATCAAGTGGCAGATATGATAACTAAACCGCTTAAGTTGGAGGCATTTCTGAAGCTTTGAGATCAGTTGGGAGTGTGTATGATGCCTCGAGTAAACTAATTGCTTACACAACAGTTAGTTTAAGGGAGGGAATGATGAGAAGTACCTTATTTTTAGGATATCTTTCTGTTAGAATAAATCTCTTAATATTTGAGTTGTTATTGTTTAGTTGACAATTTCTTTGTTTCATGTACGACGTCGCATTAGTTGAGATATAGTGGGTTGTTTTTACTCATTCAGTTAGGACAATCTGTAAAGGCTATAAAATGCCAGACACATGCTTTCAATAAACAAGTCATTCATTCAATTTGTTCTGATTTTCATCACTTGCAATCATCTTGATCACCTGTTCATAACAAATATCCTATTGAAATGAGTGATGATTGAATACTAAAATAAGTAAATAACTTCTTCTACTACTTTATTTGTTTTTCCTTTTTTGACATAAAATACTTCTTACATATGGATTAATTTTCTGAAATTTTATTTTTTTTCACTTTAGGGATTATCTTCTCAATTTTTTTAATTACACTCTATTTCTGAATTTTAAAATGGACAGAAAAAAAAAATAGACGAAAAATTTAAGTTTTTTTCAATTCCTATTTTTCTGAGTTTTTTAATAAACGGAAAAGCAAAGAAATGGATAGAAAACTTGACCACTTTTAATTTTAATTTTTTTATTACGTCTAATTGATAATATTATGTCAGCTAAAAAATACTTATATGTAATATTGAGTCTCATTTTAACATTTATTCTATTAAATTTTTATACCAAAAATGGTAAATATAAAACAATTGTTAATTTTTTAAAATAAGATTAATACATTACAAACTCAACTTAAAAAAATCATCAATAATCAATATAATGATAAATATTTAAAAATATAGAAATGTACTACTAATTAAAATCTTGTTATTTCATAATCATAAATAATCAATATAATAATAATTTTACCCTTTTCAGTATGAATCTTAGTGGTTCAGTTGTAGGCGGTCTTAGTGACCCTATTCTTAGTGGATATTCTGCTCGTTAGAGTGGAAGATTGGATTAGAAGTTATTCAGTCTCCGAACCACTTAAAATATCTTGTGTCGTTGACTTTAGGTTATTTACATTCTATCTATATATATATTGTTATATCTTCTATGTATGTTCCAACTACAAAACTAAATTTAGACATGTGATTTACTTAATCTTTAAGGGGATTTTCAAAGAATATTTTGTTGTGCTTAATCAATATTGATTAACTGATTACTTAGTAATACATCTTTAAATTAATTGAAAAGTTTTAAAGATATCTATTCAACCCCCACCCCCTTTAGATCTCTAGTGTGCCTATGAGAAACAACAGTAATGTGTATTCTAAACTTTGTTTGGAATATAATTTTTTTTTATTGGTCTTGCTTGAATGTGATGTTTTCTTGGTGGTTATTGATTAAACTACCAAGACTCGTGTCTTACGTTTATTGTAATATAAATTTTGAATGAGTTCTTTGGTGTATCTATTTAGTTTATTTGATATATTGTACTTAATATTCTAGTTTATTTTATACTTTTATTGAGATATAATTTTACACTTGGGGCATCCTTTTGAATATGATGCATTGATATCTCTTTGTATGTTTCTATATGATTGTGCCAAGTGAAAATTTTGTAATGTAGAACTTACTCTAAATGTAAGGCATAGAGTGTGGGTTGGAAAGGTTAGAGTGAATTTTTGTAATGTACAACTCACAAAATTTCAGCGACAAAGGTATTATTGAAATTAGAAATTGTTGTTTGTTATGTTAATTTGAATGATATTGTGCTAATGTGATTTAAGTTCGAACGAGATTTTTAAAATATTTTTGCAGGTTGTATTGATTCTTAGTAAACTTGCTCAATTTAAAAGTCTTTACTTCTCTTGGAACATGAGGTACTATTTATCGGTATATTTTCTTTTTTATTCTTATTTTTTTAACTTAAATTTCTATTTGATAATACAAGTTTGACAAGAGTAGCAACCTTTTTGGAGAAAAGAGGGACGTAGTAAGAATGTAGTGGGGTATGGATTTTATGATAGATTTGAGGAATGAAAGAGAGGAATAAGTAGGTATAGAAGTAGGAGATGACTAATTTTATAGGTTCTAAATAGTTAGGGAAGTGGTATAAATATACATTATTCTATTTTATATATTATATATGTAATATACATATGTATATATGCATGTATATCTATAAATATATATTATATTATATACGTAATATACATATGTATGTATACATACATATTATATATTATATATTATATGTTACATATGTTTAGGATTGGTTTATGGATTGACTAATATACAAGTAATGTGTAATTTTAAACTTTGTTTGGAATATAATATTTTTATTATTGGTCATGTCTTAGGCTTATTGTGATATGAATTTTGAATGAGTTCTTTCGTGTATCTATTTAGTGTATTTGTTATATTGTACTTAATATTTTGTTTATTTTATACTTTTATTGAGAGATAGTTTTACACTTGGGGTACCCTTTTTAATATGTATTGATATCTCTTTTTATGTCTCTATATGATTGTGTAAGTGAAAATTTTGTAATGTAGAACTTACTATAAATGTAAGGCATAAAGTATGGCTTGGAAGGGTTGAGTGAATTTTTGTAATGTACAAGTCACAACTATGTAAGCTGAAGATGGATAAGAAGTAGGAGATTCAGTTTCTTGAAATTAGATCAATATTGGTATTTGCAAGCATGAAGAAATTTCGACAACAAAAGTATTATTGGAATTAGAAATTGTCGTTTGTTATGTTTGATTGATATTGTACTAATGCGATTTAAGTTCGAACGAGATTTTCAAAATATTTTGTAGGATGTATTAAACACAAGTTTGACATGAGTAGCAGTCTTCTTGGAGAGAAGAGAAGTAGTAAGAATGTAGTGGGATTTAGATTTTGTGATAGATTTGGGAAGGAAAAGAGGGGTAAATAGGTATAGACATGGGAGATGACTAATTTTAGAGGTTCTAAATATTTAGGGAAATTGTATAAATAGAATGGATCTAAAGCATACCTCTTAAATAACATAACTCTCTTAAATAACATACTTTTATTAAAACTACGTCGTTTTGAAGATTTTTTTAAAAACAAAATAATATGATCAAAAACGGACTCTTTTTTTTTTTTTTTGCTTTTTTTTTTAAAACTAAAAAAAATATTTAATATTTTATGAAACTGAAATTTTTTCATAATATAATGTTTTGGGCGTATTTTGAATACCTATAACAAAAAATGGTGATACAGTCTGCACAGACTGTACATACATGTTTTGTTTCCATAATTATTTATTTATTTATTTTTAGTTGTTTTAAAAAAAATAAAAAAAAAATAATCCGAACTTTAGCTCCATCCGGACGTCCGGACTGGAACTTGCCCCTATATATATATATATATATACGGAAAGGATAAGGGCTTACCCCTTGATCATACATACCTTGCATACCCCCTTTAGAGATGGATCAAGCGACGGTTCGATCTGTCGCTATAGGTTCGGTCTGTCGCTATATGTTGTTCATCACTAAAAGTTACGAGGACGGTTCTCTAATATAGCGACGAACCAAACCATCGTCCGGTCTATCGCTAAAGAGGGTGAGTATAGTATGTAAAATAAAGTGGTGAGCCCTTGAAATGGACTATATATATATATACGGTCCGGATCTTAAGTTCACCCCTTATCTAGCTCACCTTGTTCACCTCCCTTTTAGCGACGGACCGAGCGACGATTCGGTCATTCGCTATATGTAGAACAGTCGCTATAACTTTTAGCGACCGACAACATATAGCGAAATAAACATAGACGGATTATTCGATTGTAAACAGCTTTCTGCAATATAATCTGTCAACACTGAAAAACTAAATTTGCGAATATATCCCCATCATAATTTTATTACAATATCACTCCATTAAATACACGGCGTATAAAGCCATTTCAGTTCAAATTTAAAAATAAGTTAGCGGCAGAACACTATGTAATATAGTATTGATGAAGTCGTTTGCAGCTTCGCTGGTCTCTAAGATCACATTTACAACCAGGCAACGATTAGATTAATTTTTTCAGCGACGTTCAAAGCTTCCACAGATTCATTGGAGTTTCAGATCGGTGGACCGAGTAATCTGAAGAATTAGTCCAGAAATGTAGTTCCATTTTCGCGGGAAAAATCAGGTGAAAGGCAAACGGACAATGGGAACAAACTCATAAATTCATTAGGACTTGAAATAATCAAAAAGCCAGAAAGCTGGCAAGCGATTGGATCAAGTAAGGGATTTGCCAGCCCACTCCCGTTCTCGTCGCTTTTGCTTTGCTTGCATTTTGTTGAACTTCTCTTTTCCTTTCTCAAGGAGAGGGTCATGCACCACATAATCATTCACATTCTCACTACGAGACATATTATCCTGTTGCAATAATGCAAGGGGAAATCTAATTATCATGATAGCTGCCGTGATATCTTAACTAAGGCTGAAATTCAGTCAATCCAATTATTTCTGACATAAACTTGATTTGGAACTGGTGCATATTACAATCTTATCTTACTTGGTCATGTGCTCGAATCACTTCTTGTCAACTATTAATCGAAACTTCCAATGATTTTATACATGAGATGGATTTTGTATTCAAATGCTATGGATAAGATAATTTGAGGACAAATTTGTATATTGTACTTCTGCTAAAAGTGCTTCCGCCAAAATCACTATTCATTAAATGCACTTTTAAAGAGTAACCAATTCCTAATGTTGACCCCAAAATAAAAGGAAATGATAGTAGTGAGTACAGAAAAACAAAACCAAAGCATACCTTGCCAGGTTGAGGTGCAAACTTCAGCTTAACTTTCGTCCAGTCAGATAAATCCTCATTATTGTCACCTCCAGATTCACCATTAGATCCAATGGGTTTGGAAGACATGGAGGCCTTAAATTTCTCAAGCTTTGCTAGCACCTGCAAATGAAAATTCAAAATAGGAAAAGAAAAGGGAGCAAATCAATGTACGAGGAGATAAAACTGAAAAGCAACTAGCGAGTCACGTGAAGAAGTTAACAATACAAGTCTTTATTTCCATAAGCAAATAGTACAAGTTCAGAAGTTCTATTCTACCTCCCATTTCCCAATACAAATTTTTGGAAGCATTTCACATTTTCCAATTTCATATCATTCATTTTAAAAAAAATTATAAGTAAAGCAAATAATTATTTCATTCTATATTTTCATTATTCTTTAGACTTGAAACAAAATCATGTGGAAAACATAACACTATATTGTATTTTCAATAAATTGCATAGTTCAGTTGTTATATGTAGACATGCTTCTAAACTAAAAGCAACATGCATTCCAAGCGATGTAAGGAAAAGAAAAATTGTTAAGCATATGGATATTTATCACAGGTTTACAGCTCACCTCCTTGAATTCCTTTTTACTTTTCAAGCTGTCCTTTGATATGTGTAATAGGTAAATTTATTGAATTGAAAGATGGTGCATAAAATTACCACTTACTGGTTATCTACCATGCAAGTACTCAAGTGACGAGCTCGTCTTTTCATTTAGATAAGTGGAAGAAGAAAAAAGAAGGAAATTGATATTTCCACAACACTTCTTGATATTTCCACAACAAAAGTGTTGTCGCTATCGGACCTATAGCGACGGTTTTGTTGTGGAAATATCATTTTTTGTTGTTGGTTTATTAGTTTCCAAAAAGAAGGGTATGCAAAAGAAATTAAAAAAATGACAAAAACATTCTAAAATTATGACATACATCCTCTTCATGTCCTTGACGTCTGCGCCTCTTCTGCTTTTGCAGCTGCCTTTCTCGTTCAGCTTCACCTAATAATTGTAAGTCCACATCTGCATTTGCCATACGTTCAGCCCTGGCTTCTGATCCTATTCCTTTTTTCTTCAAAGACAACTTTTCCATTTTCGGCGGATCATCAGGATTTTCAGCATTTGACCTGAAAAACATGATTTTGCAATATTACTTGTATATCACTCCACTATAGGATGCATCTACAATATTGCACAATTTATACCATTATTTAGGTAAAGATAGTAAACGCATGTAGCAGAAAAGCCCACACTCACTACAACCCAAAATCCTAAACCAGCGCTATCAGAAATATTGTGGCATGACAAAGCCCAGGAAAGAAGAAAGTTAACCAACTAAATTAAAATAAAAAATAAAACCAGTACAGCATAAATTAGGTCATATACGTAAAGGAACTTTCCATTCAGAATAACCAAGGACCTGATGAGAACTCTGTATTATGCCTGAATGTTTTTTTTTCTGAGTAAGAATGCAGTGAATTACTCAACTTTGGCAACTTCATTCATAAACGCATTTATACTAGTTAGTACGAAAGAAAATATTGTTCATGTCAAAAAATGTAAGTTATTTAGAACGGAGTTATTCCACTTGAACTTGCTGAAGAGATTTCTATACCTTGATTAAATTCGACCAATTACAATTGTCGAAGTAATAAGCAATTTTAAGGCAACCTTGAGTACAATGTACATAAGAGAGGTCCAACGTGAACCTTCTACATATACAAAAGTTGAATCACTGTTGCAGAGTCGGTAAAGCATGTGAATTGCAAGGAGAAGAGAAAGAAAGGAGCCAGGGGAGGTGGTAGTCATCAATGTTGTTTGGCAAAGAAACAGCAGTAGTAAAAGAAGATAACGAAAAAGTAAGAAGAAAGAAAATTAGAAGGAAAAAATAAGTGCAACCACCTATTTCTCTGACTTCCAAGTTTTTAAGTGTAAACTTACAGTAAATGTCATTCCTTTTAAAGAAGAAACTAAAAAACTTTTTCATGGACTAGATTCCTATGAAAGGAAATATTCCCTCACATTTAGAGTTCAACAGTAGCATGTACGATAATCAAATGACAAAAAAGATGTAAGTGGAAGAGTAAACTAGTAAAGTGGCAAAAAAAGATTTATATAACCAATTCTAAATAGTTAGGACTAAACAAAGACCATGAAAAGGTCCTCTCTCCTTCCCCTCCTTTACTGTTCTTTCTTTTTTCTAATAAATTTCTTATCTAGAGGGGAAAAAAAGCTATGAACAAGAAACTAAATCCCTTAGTTTTGGCTCTCTAATAGACATGTAAGAAGTATAGCAGAAAATATGGTTATTAGAGCCGATAGGATCAGCAAAATTGTCCACAGTTTCACAATATACACCTAATAGCATTTTTGCATGAAAGCTGCCACGTAAAGTAAATGCTAAACATGTATTTCTATACAACTTGGAAATCAGCTGTCACAGAATTCCTTGGACACAACGTATCACTGAACAAAAGCAAAATGTCACTCAAGTGAATTACAAGCTTTAACTTTCTATGTCACTTAGGATGCAAGATAATGAAACAAGAAGCAAAAGAACAATATACAGAGTATAACCATTACCTATGGGGAGAATGTTCACGGTTCCTTGGACTTGAATTCTCTGCACAAACAAAATACCATTCCCACATTAGAATTTTTTACTGATAAAATGAAAATGAGAACCTTATTCGAAAATGTCGAAGGAATGAAGGATAGATAACATCAAGAAAACTGAAAAAAAAAAATTGTAAATTAGAAAAAAGGTAACATTTGAAACTCAGACAATTTTTTGTAACAACCTCTCTTTAGTGGACCTTTTGGTCATTATCTTTGGGATGTCAGACAAACTTTTTTTGCAATCCTTTGATATTATTTTATTATTTTAATTATTATTATTATTACAACAATTATTTAATTATTACAATAAATATTATTTTATTATTATTTACAATAATTATTATTTTCACATTTCATCCCTCATTTTAACGATCTAGTCAACTATACGAAATGTGCAAATTTATTTTAAAATTAATTTACTGTTCATATTTTTAAAATTAATTAACTGTTTATAATTTTAAAATTAATTTATTGTTCATACTTTTAAAATTAATTTACTGTTTATACTTTTAAAATTAATTTACTGTTTATAATTTTAAAATTAATTACTGTTTATAATTTTATTAATTAAAAATTATTATTATTGTTGTTATTATTATTATTTTGAAATTATTATTATTATTTAAAATTATTATTATTATTATTTTAAAATTATTATTATTATTCTTAATATTATTATTTATTTTTTATTATTATTATTTTTAAATTATTATAAGATACAATTATTTTTACACATAACAAAACCATATACACAATCGGACCCCAATCTGACTTTAGTTATAGTTTATCCCATAAGACCTCTGTCATAATATATGTAAAAAGGGGCGACCCAGATTTTAAAAAGAAGAAGAATTCCACGATTAATAGTAGCGGAAGGATTAAAAAATTAAACCTGGACCGCCCATTTCTCCTATTGACGACCAGAGATGTGTTTGCCTGAATAGAACCATAGTAAACATTTGTTATGTATCACTCACCGTAAATAATACATACATATATATATATATATATATATATATATATATATTAATATCCCGACGGAAATTTATAGTAGTTAGTATTAAGACTCCAATGAGGAAAAGTCTTGCATCGGACAGCATGTCTGCACTCTGCACACAGACACAACATCAAACCAATCCTTAGAAAGAGGCAAAGTGCTGTGACACTAGCAAGATACTACACACTGTGTAATCTAAGTTTCTTTTCAAGTTCAGAAAAATATAGATTAATAATAAATTTACTACTAATAAAAAAAAGATTTAAGCAATCTTGAACAGGAGATTCAGATGATCAACTAAATGAATTTTATAGTGAGGTCTGTTACCATTGTGCAACTTTTGCTTTGTTGGGTGATGTCCAAGCTCCTTTCTTTTTCTAAGTATCTGTTGGCGCATCCGGGCATCAAAGTTGGCCTCATCGTCATCACTATAATCAAGGGACTCAGAAAATTTATCTTGTGATTCTTCCTTCTTTGAGCTTAGAGCTCCTCTGACACTTAACTGCATATCCCTTATTGCTTTGGCTTCAGATGTGCTCTACATTTTACAAAGATAACATAATTCAAATAAGTGCACTAATATAGTTTTTTGTCAGTTAATCAAGCAAGTTTATTAATCCCATTTATCCGATCTATAATGAATCCACACAACTTATTTACTATGAGTTACAATATGTACTTCCACTAAAGCTTACAAAGGCAGCCTCATGTTAAAACAGAATTGGCATTTTCAAGGAACAAATCACAAGTTGTGGAAGAAATGGCAGAGGCCTTGAGGAATAACCTCAAGGTCGCTGGTTCCAATCCCCATATGGCAAAATCACCTATCAAAAAAGAACTTTTTAAGAAACAATTGTAAAAGCTGCAGGTACATGAGCAACTAAAAAATAAATTGTTATGTACAATTCTACTTGCTATGAATATTCCAAGAAGAGGAGCAAAAATGCGATGGTCCACCTTAGGAATAGAGAGTTAAATTCTCTCCTATTATTTTCTTCTTCAAATAGAAACAAGTATGTGCAACAAAGCAAGTAAAAAAGAGGGGAAAGGGAAAGAAAGCATCAAAGATTAGCTACTCTACTTGTATTACTGAAAAAAAAAACTCCTAAGAACAGCTCATTCGCCTTTATTTTACCTTTAAAATCTTTTAAGCAAGCGTACCGTATTTTCCTTCAATTTTTTAAACAAAGTGCGCCAAATTCAACTCCAACTCAGTTCTAGTTTCTGTTAAAGGTACTTCCATAGTGCCCAAACTGCCTTTAAACACTTTCAATTACTTTTCTAATTGAAGGTTTAAGCTTCAAATAGCCATTTGAAGATCTTAAAATCAAAATCTCACTAGAGTGCAGTCACAACATCAATTATGATTTTAAAGTTAAGGGAGACTTTTTTATAGCTTTTGTCCAATATCACTCTGCTGAAATTTTATCTAGGACCTATTAAGTGGCATACTGTTAAGCCTATTATATTATAATAGGCACAATAAAAGTATTGTAGTAATACCAATTTGCTGGTCGAAGTGTCTTCCTTCAGCAGACGAGGATCATCCAACACATCGTGACTGCTCTTTATCTTTGTCTTCACAGCTGCCAATTCTTTCTCCTCTTCTTCCGCTTCTTCTCCGAACGAAAGCAAGTTCAGCTTTCTGTATATGAGAATCATAGATCATATATAACAGGGAAAGAACAGTCATACATTGTGTAATTCACTAATTTGTCCATAACTATTTATCTTACTTTGAAGCTTTCTTTTTTGTAACTCTGTTGCCAGCATCATCTGTGGAGGGGATCATAGACTTTGCAGGTTCAGTTCTTGGAACAATATCATCAAAAGGGTTCCATATCACCTGAAAGACAAATTTCAGTAAGAAACATCCCACTATGCCAGTTAAAGTCTCTTTCACAAGTAATACTATACATTTTCCTCCTTTTGAAATTGGTATAATCATAGCTTGGGGAACTACGATTCATGTGGATCAATAGATACAAGAAACCATAAGAAAATTACTGACTTCAAATAAAAAAAGGTAGAGAATACTGTCTAAGTAGCTGTAACTGATATAAGAATACAGCTCATGCATTTTAGTAACGTTAAGGGCATGTTTGTACAGCTCTTTCACATCTGATTTCATTTTCTAAAAGTTGCAGAAATTTGTTTAAACAGTTTTCTGTTTTTAGGAAATATTTGATGTTTTCATGCTATCAGGAATAACAGGTCTAAAATGATTGAGAACATATTTGAGAACAAATGGAGACTCGAGAAAAATATTTAAAAACATATTTCCAAAAAACTAACTAAACACTAACTAAATTTAAGAAATTTAGAAAACAAAAATAAAAAATAAACTGGAATATGAAAATTAAAAACAGAGATGGTAACAGAACAGGCCTAACTTCCACCCAAGGTTTCCATATCATTGTCATCAACAATTGACGGCATTCAACAACCACAAAAAAGGTAAAAAAAAAAGGTATTAAATTCTGACATGAAGAGAAACCTACATACCTCAACTGAAATTAATTTGGGGGAGATTCTAATGGCGATCATCTTTATCAGTTTCGACCTCAGCAAAGTTTAAAAGATTATATAATGAATCTCCAGTTACCTATGAACAAAAAAACGAAGTTCAAGTAACATCAAAAGTTGGCAATAGAATCTTGAGGAAAAGGCTAAGCAAAATCAATATTACCTTTCCAAAAATGGTATGCTTACGATCAAGCCAATCGCACCGATCCAAGGTTATAAAAAACTGACTTCCATTTGAATTTTGTGATCCAGCATTTGCACATGCAACTAAACCCCGGTGGTTGAACCTAAGGCGTGAATGGAATTCATCAGAAAATGGACCTCCATATATACTTTCACCACCTGTGGATATGAACAAATGGCACCAATACATAAGGACACAAATGCATCTGAATATGCTGATGGATTTTATTGTGCATAATAGCCGAAGACAATAATCACTTGTCATTCCACAGTTCCAGACTGGTGCCAATCGACGTTCAAATAGAAATATCTAAAGGCCAGAACTTTATTTATTTTAAAAAAAAGGTAACCTAGTAATTGTCGTATATATCCCAGAAAGATTGGGAAGACCATAATTTCAAGGAATATGCCTTTGTAACAGTAAGTGTGAGTAAGGGATATATGTGACATTAGACAAACTCAAGCAAGGATATTCTTGTAAATCAACAATGAGTTAGTTTGTGAGAGTGTTATAAGAGGGGAACAATGGTGTAACGTTGGAGATTATTGAAGTAATATTAGTTTTTTTTCTTTTCTAGATCTCTCTTTTCTCTCTTATGTTATTCTCTTCTTTTTCTCTCTCTCTCTCTCTCATAATATTTGGTATCAGAGCGGTACCTTCCTGGAGGCCATTAATGGCGGAGGGAATTTGTTTGGCACAAATGGAAAAATCTCGCAAAATTATCAATGAAAAGTTGTAGGATTTGGCTCGAGGACATGACTGTTTGGGTGCCATTACAGTTATGGGGGAACAATTGGTGGGATTTGATGATAGATTGAAAGCTATGGGACTTGGTGTGGATGAACTTAAAGGGAAAATGCAGAGAAATTTCCAAACAATCATGGTTGCCATCAACAATGTTGCTAAGGAAGGACTTCGGAAGGACGTCATGTGTTCTGATTCGGAGGAAGAAGCCAGAGCAATTCCAACGAGAAATTATAGGGCTGAATCAGGTACAAAGCTCTGTGATCTACGTAAGAATTTTAAAATTGAATTTCCTAGATTTGATGGTACTGAACCTAGGGTTTGGATAAGGAACTGTAACAAGTTCTTTAATTTTAGTCCCATGAATGATGAAAGTAAAGTCGCCCTAGCCCAGATTTATTTGGAGGGTAAAGTGGATTCTTGGTTTCAAGAATTCCTGGGGTGAGAATTATTGGGTGGCCAAGATTTGTGGAAGAAATATTGATTAGGTATGAATCACCTAATGCTAAGGATCCATTTGAGGAATTTAAAATTTTGAAACAAACTGATACTGTGAGTGAATATCAAGAGAAGTTTGAACAGTTGAAGTTTATTTTGAAGTCCAAAAGTAAGTATTATACAGAGGAATTTTTTGTTTCAAATTTTATTAGTGGATTGCAGAAGATCAGACATCTGCTTAAATTGTTGAAACCTCCTACTTTGTCTGAAGCTATAAGTCGGCCAAAATATCAAGAATCTGCACTAGCATAACTTGATACTCCAAATCACAATAATATTCCTTTTTTGCCCACCACCACCTTACCCCCTTTATTGCCCAAACCAAATTCTTCACTGATTCCTTTCAAATCCTAGAATCAACAAACAAAACCATATAAATCCAATTCCAATTATACCAGACCACACTTTTCCAGTTCCAACAATTCCAGTACCAACTATACTAGACGTACCACAGATTCTAGCTCATATCCTTCAACCAGTTCAACTAAATCAAACCCATATATCATTAAAAGGTTGTCACCTGCAGAGATGCAACAGAGAAGAGAGAAGAAGGGTTATGTTATAACTGTGATGAAAAAAGTTTACTGCTGGCCATCAATGCAAGAGACAACAAATTTACATGTTAAAACTTGACTCAGAGGAGGAGCAACAGGAGGAAATTCAAGTCATTGATGAAATTGAGGAATTAGATTATTCAGAGGAAATTCCTAGTGACATGGAGATTTCTGTAAGGGCCTTAAATGGGGAAGTGAACACAATACTTTAAGAGTCAAAGGAATGGTAAAAAACCATTGACAATTTTGATTGAGTGAAGCACTCACAATTTCCTTGATTCACAACTGCAGAAATTCTTGATTCAAAAGTTTGGAGAACAACTAGTTACTTGTTACAGTGGCAGATGGAAGTAAAATCATAAGTGATGCCAAATGTCCTATGTTGAAATGGTCCATGCAGGGGCAGGAGTATGTACATGAAGTTAGGGTGTTACCACTTGGGGGTTATGATGCGGTGTTGGGAGTGGACTGGATGGGAAAATACAATCCAGTTACCTTTGATTTCCATAAACTAAAACTGACTTTTCAGAGGAATGGAAAACAAGTTACAATAAGGGAACTACTGAACAAGCTATGTTGCAGCCTATCACGGTGAAGGGAATTAAAAGACTTGTTAAGAAGAAGTCTTTGGGTTTGATTGGGCAATTGTTTTCACTAACAACACCAGTGGAAGTCCAGGACAGCAGTGCACAATCAGCTACAGGAGTACAAAACCAACTCAAGCCTTTACTTGAAGAGTTTTCTGTGGTGTTTCAAGAGTCCAAGCAGTTACCTCCCACACAGATCTTGTGACCACAATATTAAGTTGAAGGAAGGAGCTCAGCCAGTAAATACTAGGCCCTACAGGTACCCTTTTGCACAAAAGAATGAAATTGAGAAAATGATTAAAGAGATGTTGGATAGTGGAATCATAGAGCACAGTACCAACTCTTTTGCTTCACTAGTCTTATTGGTTAAGAAAAAAGATGGAAGTTGGAGGTTTTGCATAGATTACAGGGCCCTTAACAACATCACCATAAAAGATAAGTTTCCTATACCTGTGGTGGAAGAACTTTTAGATGAGCTCAATGGGGCTATGTATTTTTCTAAAATTGACTTGAAGGCTGCTTACATGCAAATATGGATGAATGAGATGACGTGCAGAAAACAGCTTTCAAAACCCATAGTGGACACTACTTAATTTCTAGTCATGTCATTTGGGCTGACTAATGCCCCAACAACATTTCAAGCCTTGATGAATACCAATTTTGCTGAATACTTGAGGAAATCTGTTTTGGTTTTCTTTGACGATATTTTGGTCTATATAGTAAGAATTTCCAATCTCATTTATGTCATCTTAAACAAGTATTCATGATTCTTAGAGATAATCAACTCTTGCAAAAATGTCAAAGTGTTCTTTTGCTCAGGAAAAGATTGAATACTCAGGACACATTGTAACCAGAGAAGGGGTAACAGTGGATCCAACCAAAATAGATGCTGTGGTTAATTGGCCTACACTGAAAACAGTAAAAGAATTAAGAGGATTTTTGGGACTGGCAGGTTACTACAGAAAATTTGAAGTCTTATGGGGAAGTGAGCAAACGATTGACAACTCTGTTACAAAAGGATAAATTTCAATGGAGTGATGCAGCTGAAGAAGCATTTCAACGTTTAAAGTTCGCATTGTCTAGTACACCAGTTTTAGCATTACCTGCTTTCACCAAACCTTTTGTGTTGGAAACAGATGCCAGTAACAAGGAGTAGGAGCAGTTCTTATGCAAAATGATAGACCAATAGCATTCCTGAGTAAAGCATTGGGTCCAAGAGCTTTGGGTTATCTACTTATGAGAAAGAACTCCTAGCAATTGTGATAGCAGTGGACAAATGGAGACCTTATTTGTCATTTGGGCAGTTTATTATCAGAACGGACCATCAGTCCTTAAAATATTTTATGGAACAAAGGATTACTAGTCTGATTCAGCAAAATGGTTATGCAAACTCTTGGATTGGACTATGTTATTGAATATAGAAGGGACAAGGAAAACATTGCAGCAGATGCACTTTCAAGAGTTGGTATGGATGATGCAAATTGTTCTATGATTTCAGTTGTTATTCCTACATGGATCGTGGACCTGACAAACAATTATGATGGAGATGTTAAAGCTCAACAGTTGATAACACAATGCCTATTGGATCCAGGTAACAAGATCAACAATTATAACGAGGGGGTATTGAGGTGTAATGGCGTTCTTTATGTGGGAGAAAATGGTGAATTGAAAAAAGACTAATTACTGAGGTTCACACTTCAGCCAATGGAGGACATTAAGGAATCAATGTAACTCTTAAGAAATTGCAGCAATTGTTTTATTGGCCAAATATGGCACAAGTCAAGAGTATGTTAAGCACTGTCATATTTGTCAACAATGAAGAGTGAATCAGTTGCTTCCCAATGTCATATTTGCAAATTCAACTCAATGGAAGATATAGTATGGATTTCATTGATGGGTTGCTAAATCAGAGGGTAAGGACAATATTTTGGTGGTTATTGATAGATACAAAATCTTGTCATTTCATTTTCACAAGCTCAAACAACTCAGGTTTTATAAACTGTACAAATCATGGGTGCCCAGCTATAGAGACAAAATTTCTTTGAGTTGATGGGAAGAGCTATTTAAAATGTTGGGAACAAAGTTGTGTTCCACCACATCTTATCACCCTCAAAGTGATGCACAAAGTGAGAGATTGAATAGATGCTTGGAGCAGTATCTTCAGTGTAGTTGACAAAAGCCCAACCAATGGGTTAAAATGGCTGGTTGCGAATTTTGGTATAACACTAGCTATCACTCTGCTATCAAGCTGACACCATTCCAAGCACTCTATGGATATTCACCTCCTCAGCTTCCTAGATACCATAGTCAAACTTCTAACGTTGCAGCAGTAGATGCTTTCTTGAAAACTCATGAGGATATGTTGAAACTATTCAAAGAAAATCTGCACATTGCTCAGCACAGGATGAAACAGAATGCAGATAAAAAGAGGTCAGAAAGAGTTTTTCAAGTGGGAGACTGGGTATACTGAGGCTACAGCCCTACTGACAATCTTCAGTAGTAATGAGGAAGTCACAAAAGCTTGCACCCAGATTTTACGGACCTTTTCCAATTATGGAAAAGATTGGTTTAGTAGCCTATAAAATGGAGCTAACTCCTACTTCAAAAATTCACCCTGTGTTCCATGTTTCATTGTTGAAAAAGAAATTGGGAAACAACGTAGTTCCTCAAACTATTTTACCACCAGTTGGGAAGGAAGGGCAGTTGAGAATGGAACCTGAGAAAATCCTAGAAAGAAGAATGGTTAAGAGAGGTAACAAAGTTGTGGTACAGGTATTGGTGTAATGGATTTCTTTAGCTCCGGAAGATTCTACATAGGAGGATGCGACTGAGATTGAAAAGAAGTTTCCAACTTTCCAATTTTCCTTTCAGTTTAGTTGTTGTTGACATTAATGTAGCTGCAATGCAGTTCTTTCCTAGTTTCAGTTTGGTTGGTTGTTGAATGTACTTATGTTGTAATTGAATTTTTGAGCCTTGAGGACAAGGATCTCATAAGAGGGAGGCAATATTGTAACAGTAAGTGACTAAGTGTGAGTAAGGGGTATATGTAACATTAGACAAACTCAAGCAGGGTAAATCAACAATGAGTTAGTTTGAGAGTGTTATACGAGGGGAACAATGGTGTAACTGGGGAGATTATTGAAGTAATATTAGTTTTTCTTTTCTATCTCTAGACTCTTCTTTTCTCTCTTTGTTCTTCTCATAATAGATACACAATAAACTACAAGTCTATAGTAAGATAATCTCCGGTAAGACATATACTCCCTCTATTCCACAGAAAAGTCCCATTTTGGCTTTTTAAAGTCAATGAAATCCTAAAATTCAAAATTAATGCAATTCATTTAAGTTCTAAAAAACAACAATTTTTGTAGTTAATAGTACATTTTATAAAATGATGACTAAAATCAAATAAATTCAAGTCGTTTTTAAATTTTAGGATTTCAAAAAGTAATGTGATTCATTCTGATTTCACTAAACCCTACCTACATTTAATCATGTATTTAGGGAAGATAACTGTATTTTTTCTATTGGAAAATAAACAGAAAAATCTAACTACAATCATTTTTGAGTGGACCATAATGGATATTGAACAATATTGAGTTGATAAATTTGGGCCTTAAAACTAATTAAGTTGAACATATATTTTATACTATTAAATCCTATTAAAATTATGAGAGTTAATAAAATGTATTTATATGATTAAAACGTAAACCCTAGTGTACTCAAATCAATATTCATCTTATATAAAAAGTAGCCGCTGCTAAAAAGAAACGAAAGGACCAAGTGGATTTTGCGAAAGGGAAAAAGAAGTTCTCAGAGAAAACAAAGTCAATTCAGTTTGTAATCAGGTTAGTGGCCATGGAATTCATTCAATCAAAAATTTATCATTATAATAATATTACATAAGCTATATAGATGTATATTATATGAAAAGTGAATGGGGTGATTGATTATAGGAACTTTTTTTGTCTAACTTTAATAATAAGTATAATATTATATATCACCAATTCATTTATTCCTAATCTTATTGCATCAGGAGGGAATTGTCATGTATATGCCGTTTAGGAGAATTGTAATAAATTGGTGTAATGTTAACTTAAAATAAAATTGATCAAATTTGTGAGTAAAATATAATTCGAAGTGGTATTGTGTATATGTATGTAAACAAATAAAATTATTGTTAATAATATTTTATAATATAATAATATAAAGGTTAAATTATTAAATAGTTAAACATTATGATTAATAGTATTCTATTATTGTGTTTTATTAGATTGGATTGAAGAAGATTAGCCAAAACTATTTAATTTTCGGGTATTACATTGCTTATTTCAGGTACGGATTCCGTACTTTTTCAGCGATACTCCTTTAAATTTAATTCGTTCGTTTTGTTACTCGTTTAGATATTTGGTATTGCCTCTCAGGATTATTCCTTGTTGTCAAAATTATTGAGATAGTTTCGTTTTGGCGTTGATATTAGAATTCGTATTTGTACTCTTTGAACTAGTTAATCGTGTCAATATGTTTTGGAGAATTTATTCGTTTGTATTATTGTTCGTATATTTTCGTTCACATTCGGGAGTTATTTTGATCATTGATATATCGTGATAATTAATAATGTTTGTATTTGATAGTTCGATTTCATTTGAATATGGTCATGTAAGCCTTGTGATTTGAACTCCTTTTGGCTTACATTTTGTAGTTTGATCCTTAGAGTATACTTGAGCTAACCACCTGTGGGGGTACCACAAGCATGTCCTCTTGACACAAGGGCATGACACCTTACGTGACGGTGTGATCAGTCCACGACGTATCCTTTTGTATGCTCTGGGTATGAGCTTTGGCTATTTGATATATTTGTTCAGGATACGTATGGGTCGACCCAGTATTTTGATTTGATTCAATTTGTTTGGCGGATTAGTGACGTATGTGTCGTGCGTACTATCCGATTTGATTTGTATACATCATGGTACCGATGTATTTTGTTAGCTTTTGGCTATTTGTATTTGAGCTCAGTATGAAATTGTTATCTTATAACCATTTGATTCAGCCTTATTTTGTTTGGAATTCTTTTGGTTGTAGTTGTCGGTTCGACAGTGTTAAGCATTTGTGCTTTGCCTCAATAAATTCGATATATTCATATTTGGTTATAAGTAGTAATTTTTCGTTCATTTAGTTCTTTTGGTACATATATATTGTTTTATATATGTGCATCTTTATATCCGTACTGGGCAATTGGCTCACGTTGTGTTCTTTTTCTGGCAGGTAATCAGGGGTGATCATGATTTGTGGGATGAGAGCTACCTTTGATCCAAATTAATAAATTAGTAAATTAGTTTTGAGACTATTATCGAACTTTGGTTTTCTAATATTTTGTAGATGGATGTTTCGTGCCTATTTTGGCATTTATTTTTTTTATAGTAGAGACTATGTAAATGTGGAGTTCCTTCTAGTTAAATTAGAGTATGGAACAATTGGTGTTCAATTTCATTTGAGATATTATGAGATTTATTAGAGGTTTGTATTTATTATGTTTGTGCGTGACATCCCTTTTCCTAGGGTTGTTACAATACCAAACCTAACCATTCTGATGCTTTGGGCATTTTGTTTCCATTTCACCAAAACCTACCTATACATTTAATTACTTCCGTATTTCAGAGAAGAAGACTGCATTTTTTTTACTGGAAAAATCAATAAACAGGAATACCAAACTACAATAGAATATGATGATGATTTGGGCAGATTATATCAAAGCTTCAGTACTTCAGTCACCATTCAATAAACAAAACACAGTGGCATATACATACACATACATATTTATAGAGAGAGAATACCTGTGCCGGTGCCAGTGGGATCACCACCTTGAACCATGAAAGACTTGATAATACGGTGAAAGATGGTATCGTCATAGTAACCTTCGAGGCACAGCTGCACGAAGTTCCTCACGGCTTTGGGCGTCTCTTTCGGCCATAGCTCTATGTCCAGCGGTCCGTACGTCGTCTTCAGTATCACCTTCCCTTTCGTCGGAGGCTCCGATACGTATATCGACGACATTGATTTTCCGATTCAAAATTACTCACAGTTTTTTCTGAGTGTGTAGTCAACTGTGTGTTATTGTCTCAAAAAAATCCTTCAGTCTTCAGATTAGGCGTTTGCTGGGTTTTGTGCTATAGCCTATACTGCTATGAACTTATGAAGAGAAGCTTGAACCCAACGACGTCGTACTAACATATTGGGGGGATTTTGATGAATAATCTTTTTTCCAATTTTATTTTTATAGATTTTATTCTTTTATATTTTATTTTGAATTAATGACTGAATATATTTTTTACATATTTATAATAGGAATAATTTTGTTAAAAATTTGCTTTTAAAAATATTTATTGATATATATTTCATTTTTCAAATTAAAAACATTGCATTTTATGATTTATAATGTTTTTTGGATATATATGTAAATGGTGAGACTGAGTGATGCCTCTTTCCATGATTTCCTATATAATGCATTTAAGGGATATATTAAATAGGGAAAAAATTGTTGATAAAATTGAACATGCATTAAATAGAAATAGAGCAATTTTTGGACAGCTTCTCTTGTCAACAACAACTGCAGCCTGCAGGACATACTAACAATACAAACATTAAACAGAACCTATTAACCTTATGTCTTTAGTTACACCATAATATATTACACTAGATAAAGTGAGAGCATTAGAAAAAAGAAAGTAAGGATCAAAAGACTTGAATATGTAATGCAACTAATTTTTCTCCATTCATTGGAATAAATATCAATATCAATGTTGCACCTAAAAGGCTAAAACATTACTTTTGATTTCAAAATTTTGACAAGTCTAATGACTAAATCTACAATGAAGACCATTCTTGCCCAATAATAATCCCTTAAATGCTAAATTTATAACAAAAATAACCGGGAGGGGGGAAGAAGAAGAAGAAGAAGAAGAAGAAATGGAAACAAAAGATCTCCATAATTTGAGGAAAAGAGAAGCACCCGCATACCAAAAAACCTCTGCCATATGAACCAGTTAGTTGACAAGGCTTAAAGCGAAAAGGCTGCAACTGAGTGCCTCGAACCCTGTCCCACCAGCAATGCTACTAGAAATTAGCCTCAATCTTTCGCTAAAATGGGTGCTGATAAACCCTGCATTTTCATCAGGGACAAGTACTTGGACGGTGGAAAAGCACCAGCCTTTGTACACAGATCCACTACGGCTGGAGCACGCACATAGAATTCCCGACCTTCATCCAGAAGTACAGGGGGATCTTGACGTCGTCGGAACCACACAACCTTAGGAGGAACCAAATCATCCATCTCTGCCTTCTTCCAGGAGTGATCCTTGTGCCAGCTCTCATCCTTAAACACACCACAAAGTCGAGCTTTGTAACCAGATGGCACCACATGAACTTCTGAACAATGTTTACAGACCTTTGCAGGATAAGTCAGCAACAACTTCTGCACCCCAGACCAAAGTGTTTCCCAAAAGTTCCTCGTGCAATAAACCTCTGATCATGAGGAGACAAAGATGCATCTCCAACAAAAGAATTCAAAGTTGTGTCAAAACTCAAATGGTGTAAATATTGATTTTCATCATTTTGAAATGCCCCTGCTTGTAAGCATAGCTCAACAACTGCAGGAACACGGTCATAATCAAACCTTTCTTGGTGTTGGATTACACCTTGGAACATGTATTTCAGATGAAATGTTTTTACAGGGACAATAATATCATCCAAGCTCCCTTTAATCCATTCATGCTCCTGATTTTTGGGAAGGTGCCAATAACGACCACAGGTCTTGATTAAATGACCTTTCTCGCCAATATATACTTCTGGACAGTGCCTGCCAAGAAACAATAGCAAGTCAGACCAACTGTCTTCCTAGAGACACTTCATTCAATTTTCCTCGTATACTGCAAATAAGAGATGTAAATGAGAATATTCAAAGAAATAACTAAAAAAATTTAAAATTGGTGTGTGAGCTCCAAAGGGTGATGCAACCCACAAGATATATAAGAGAGAATCCACCTCTACCTATGTCCCACCATAGGTCTACACCAACAGCATTCGACAACATACAAAATCTAGGAAAAAATCAGTGAAATGACAGATTTCCTAGAATACAACATTCCCTACAGAAGTTTGTAAAACTGACACTTTGATGTGGATTATGAGAAATGCAATGAGTTTGACAATCAATCCAAAGTAATGATTTATTTCTTTTAATCGGACTTGTGAGTCGTACAATGGACAAATATCCCTCCACAAATTCAACCAAGCCCCACCCCCCCCCCCTCCCCCAAAAAAAAGGGAAAATACAAAAAATAGCATCAGTACCAAAGACCATTTCTACCGAGTACAGTATCAAAGGAAGCTCCTAAACTAACTCCTCTGCTCCTTCACAAATACAACTTGATTGAGAGAGATGAAAAAAACTACGAACATATAAAAACTTATAATCTAAACTTAAATAAAGCTGCTGATACTAACTGGAATATTGGATACTTTTGAGGTCTCACAAGTCACTTCCATCTAAAAATTTCTTCGTAGACTGATTTGGCAGGATGCCAACTAGAATACGTTAGTTGCATAACCTTGCTCTTTAGTAAATCCATTATTCATAAAAGAAACTTGGATAGTCATAGGCTGGGCCCTTGTTTCAAAATCGGTTGTTACGTAAATATATTGGTGGTATCAATGCCGAACTGCAACCCATAGTTGTTACGGCACCATGACGGTAGCTGACCGCCATAACGCCTAGGTGATAAGGCGCCTATCATGGTGTCCGTATGGCGACAAGTCGTTCACAGTGTACAATTTATACATTATTTATTTTATATATATTAAAATCCAAACATATTTACTGAGTAACACTAAAAACACAATTATAGAAAAAACTTGAAACACCTTTGTGTATTTTTTTTAAATAAAAAAAATACAGAGACCTACCTGAAAGAAGAATACACAAATAGGGTAAAATTTGTGAAGTACAAAACTTAAGGGTTGAACTTAATAGATTACCAAACTATGAGAGACTTCGATGAAATTTTGCCTAGATGATAACAATAGAGTTTTATTTCCTTCATTACATTAATGAGGAAGCAGAGCAGACCTCTTTAGTCTTCTTCTTCTTTCATTGTTCTGATGTTGCTGATGGATTATCGCGGCTTAGACGTGCTTAGATCTGTTTTGTTCTTTTTCTTTCATTGTTCTGATGTTGCCAATGGCTTATTGCGGCTTAGATCTGCTTTGTTGTTGTTCTTCTTTCATTGTTTTGATGTTATTGATGGCTTATCATGACTTAGACCTTCGACTTTCTTTGATGCAGCTAGGTGACCACTCGACTTGGTGCGGCAGCAATGACAGGACGCCTTGGTGACGTCGTAACATCTATGCCGCAACCTTGACACGAATCGCAAAATTAGGTTCATGTCTGTAATTTTCGGCAAAATCTTGGCAAATCGTTGTAATGTGGCGGTTTCGGATTAAGTAAATGAGAAATCACGGCGTAAAGGAGAGAAACACCACAAAAAACGAATATAATGAAAGTTATGAAAGGATACAACAAAAGAGAACGAACATTTCTTTGTAAATTATAATTAAATTGTACCTATGTAGTACCTAATTAAGTATACCATACAAAAAATGAAAACATGTTGTACTTCAAATATACTTAGTTAAGTTAAATTATACTTAAAATGTACCTATCTAACACCTAGTTAAGTATAACTTTAATATATAATTAATTAAGCTAAATTATACTTAAATTATATTTAAATTGTACCTATATAGTACCTAGTTAAGTACAACTTGAAAAAAACTACACTTAAAATATACTTAATTAAGTTAAATTGTACTTAAATTATACAAAACATGTGTTCAACCATTTGAGCTAAAACAACATCAATATCAACTTTATTCAAACAAACATATCTGTGAGATGTCTGTTTTATCATTTGGACAATATTATGTGCACTATATAGTGTTTTTTGTGAACTTAATTGATTCATATTGTTGTTCTTATTGTTTAGAATTTTTAATATTTTTTTATTTTTTTTGAAGCTCCTAACTAGCTAACAGTTCATATCGCCCGAAACCGATACAGAATCAAAAAATGATTTTCCGAAACATAGGCCGCTAGCACGACTTTGAACCATGTATAGGCCCTTGTTTAATACTTCATATCATGGGTGATTATTACTATTTGAATGGAGAGGTCAGTGATGTTCACACCAATAATTCTCAAACATGCTGCAAATCGATATCTCGACAATAGTAAAAAAATTGCTATAAGGTGTGAGAATGTCATTCGTGTCTTTCTCATTAGCATTGGTCAAAGATATATACAATGCATATAAAATATTCTAGGCAATATGCTAGGCTACAATACAGGAAGATATACATGAGTATGATTTACATACTAAAAATATTATATATACACAAAGATTACTTTACATAATCTAACACACCCCCGTAGTCGAAGCGGGAGGTTGTCGGACGCTTAGACTGCCCCGAAAGTCATCAAAAAGTACGCGCGGAAGCCCTTTAGTGAAGATGTCGCAATCTGATCACGGGACGGAACATGGAGGGAACTTCA
Source organism: Panax ginseng (assembly GCA_020205605.1). Taxonomy (NCBI): domain Eukaryota; kingdom Viridiplantae; phylum Streptophyta; class Magnoliopsida; order Apiales; family Araliaceae; genus Panax; species Panax ginseng. Next base: position 83,222,915 of record CM035150.1, on the reverse strand, counting down.
CGAGAAACTTCTCACGAAGAAATATGTTTAGTTCATTTGATGTTGAACATGATTAGAGAGATATGTCACTAACATTATCACAATAATAATGTGGCCTTGTTGACCGGACAATGAAGCTCCAATAAAAGATTTCGGATCCAACAAGACTCGGAGACAACATTAGCAACTCCCCTGTATTCTGCTTCAGAGCGAGACAAAGTGGGTTGTCTCTTAGAGGACCAGGAAATTAGGTTGTCGCCGATAAAAAAACAAAGATGGCCGGAGGTGGAACGTCTTGTGTCTGGGCATCCACCCCAATCTGCATCTGTGTATGAGACAAGTGTGGTGACAGGAGATTTATAGAGATGCAAGCCAAAGTCGAGGCTACCTTGTATGTAGCATTGCGCTTAAGAGCATTCATGTGCTCTTCCTTCGGGTTATGCATATGAAGGCAAACCTCTTGCACGGCGTAGGAAACGTCAGGTCTGGTGAATGTGAGATATTGAAGTGCACCAGCTAGACTCCGATAATGAGAGGGATCCTCGTAGGAAGGACCTGCAATTGCCCCTAACTTTTGCTTAGTGTCAACTGGTGTGGGATTGCCTGAAGACATACCAGCTCGATCAATAATATCCTCTGCATACTTTCTTTGAGAAAGGAAAAGACAATCTGCATGACGAGTGACTGCAATTCCCAAGAAATAGCTTAGAGAACCTAAGTCTTGCATAGCAAACTCAGAGGCAAGGAGAGACATAATAGACTTTCGAAGAGCATCTGAAGAGGCAGTAAGTATAATGTCATCAACATAGAGTAGATGCCATGATGATAAATGAAAAGAGAATGATCACATTTGCTGTGATAAGAACCAATAGTGGCAACATAATCTGTAAACTGTTTGTACCAAGCACGGGGTGCTTGCTTGAGGCCGTAAAGAGACTTCTGTAGTAAACAGACATAATCTGGATGAGTATGATCTTTGAATCCCATAGGTTGATGCATATATACTGTTTCATTGAGATGGCCATGTAAGAAAGCATTCTTGACATCCAGTTGATGAATAGGCCAAGATTTAGACAAAGAAATGCTCAATACAGTTCGAATGGTAGCCGGTTTGACCACCGGGCTAAAAGTCTCCTCACAATCAACTCAATCTCACGAGACTTGCCATCACCAACAAGACGGGCTTTGTGCCGCTCAAAAGAACCATCGATTTCATTTTATTAGAAAAATTCACATGTAACTAATTATATTCACATCGTTGACGGGTACTAACTCCCACGACTTATTTTTAATTAGAGTATTATATTCATCCAACATGGCCGATTTCCAATTCGGGTCATTGAGAGCACTCATTGGGTTCCGTGGTAAAGGTGAAACAGATGTGGAAGTGGTAGCACTCAAGTTGAATTGGCGTTTAGGCTTAAAGATCCCATGTTGGCTACGAGTGGCCATACGTTGGGATGGTGGATTCGGTTGGGGGTTGTGGGTCTTGTGTGGTTGGGTGGTGGAAGTGGGGGCGGGTTGGAGAATGGGCTGCGGTGGAAAGTGTTGGTCGTGTTGTTGGGCCGAGAAATGAGAATTGGTTGTGGGGCTTGAGGCATACGCGAGTGGTGAGAGTCGGAAGAGGGATTTGGGAGTATAAAATAAGGTTTGATTGAGGCTCATCATTTACCGAAGTCGTAGCGATTCGAATCGAGCAGAAGCGGTTTGAACTTTTTGAATATGATCCGAAGTATAATTAGAAAATTACAATTTGAGAAGGTTGAGTAATTTATCGGTCATAGAATTTATATTTGAAGTCGAGGGAACTTTTAGTCGAGGAGTCTTAATCGAGTCTTAACTTTTTGCTCATTTTACAGTCTTACATATGCGGAGTAGCTGATTTTGCATGTAGTGTAGTATGAGTGGTGAAATTCCAGAATCCAAAAAACCATACGAGGTGATTGAGGGAGTATGTAATTTGGAGAATGGGAATTGAGTCTCATCAAAATTACATGCCTCAAAATGATTATTTTTCTTTCGACAAGTCACAAAGCATTTATAGCCCCGATGATTAGGAGGATAGCCCAAAAAGACACAAAGTGTGTAAACGGGCTTGAAATTTGTTAATGGTAGGGGAAGGAAAGAGAGGGTAACATAGACACCCAAATACCCGAGGGTGAGAATAAGATGGATTTTTTTGATATAGAATTTGAGTGGGAGATTTGTACCCTAATACCTTATTTGGAAGAATGTTGAGGAGGTAAGTTGTCATTTGTAAGGCATGATGCCAAAATGGGCAAGCAATGTACGAATGATATTATTAATGGACTTTATTTTTCGTTCCGCTTTACCATTTTGAGGTGAAGTATGAGGGCAAGAAAACCGAAATTGCATGCCATTTGATTCACAAAATTTTCTAAATGGACCATTATCAAACTCCCGCCCATTGTCACATTGAAAGTTTTTGATTTCTCTTTCAAATTGTGTTCGTATAAATGCCTGAAAGGATTGAAAGATGGAGTAAACCTGTGACTTGTGTGAGATTGAAAAAGTCCATAGAAAATTACTGTAATTGCCAAGAAAGAAGACATAATAACGGTGCCCACATGAACTTAAAACGGGAGATGACCATAAATCACTGTGAACAATATCAAAAGACATAGTAAAAGATAAAGAGTCACGAAATGACAACTTAATGTGCTTTCCAAGGGGACAAGAATGACAAAAAGAGTTACGGGCCTTATTACATTTAATGAAATTGCTACTACTAAAGAGAGCGAAGAAATAGTATCTCCGGATGACTAGGCAAGAATGCCATAAACTAGGAAAAAGCAACAAAAAAGAGAGGGTGTTGTGGCCCGATTTTTGGTGGTGATAGGATAGAGTTCTCCAGAAAGCTCACATCGCATTAGACGCCTCCCCGTCTGTAAATCCTTCACAGAAAACACAAACGGATCAAACTCAACTGAAACCATATTATCAGTAGTGAATTTTCGAACAGGAATAAGATTTTTGATGAGGTTTGGAGCATGGAGTATGTTGTTTAGGTTTTAATGGGGATTAGGAGGGTTGAGGGAGGTATTTCCATAACCATGAATTGGAATAGTGCTACCATTACCAACAATAATACCATAATTTTTGCTCAAATTAAAATACGACGTGAGAGTACCTTGATTTGTCGTCATGTGAGAGGTAGCACCGGTGTCCATGTACCGATGTTCATCCGGTTGAGAGATAGAGAGAGTGTGCATTGCGGCGTCGATGTCGGTGATCTAACATTTGATATGCTTGTTGTGGCCTCGGTCCAAACACCCATGCTTGTCTTGGTGGACGTTGCTGCCACGGTGACGTCGGATATGGGTGTGGGCGGTGTTGCTCATTGATTTGTGGCGTCAAGCGCCCAAAGAAGGTCATCGCCTTCTTTGGGCGGGACCATTGTTGTTGTTCTTGGGATGCCACGCCCCCCACTGCGGCCTCCACGTCCACGATTGTTGTTGTCTCTACCGCGGTTATTGCCTTTCTTACCGCATGATTGGTATACTGTTTGATTGTCAGGCGAAGAACCACCTTGCTGAGCGGTGGATCCGTGGTGGTAGTAGTATCATCCAAATCGACGGTGGTTGAGGAGCCGCAATTAAAGGCGATCTTTGGACTACCGTCTTTGCTTCGCTTTTGCCATGCTTGTTTCCTCTAAACGATCAATGAACGAGACTTAGAGAAAGGGGGAAGCGGATCGCTTTGTTGAATCAAAGTAGTGACTCCACCATAGGCATCGTTCAGGCTAGCGACCATTTGAAGAACCAATCTTTGGTTCGAGACTGGCGCCCCCGACATTCTTAAGTTGATCGGCAAGCAGCTTCAGCCTTTGACAATATGTACTCACGTTGGGAAAATCGTCCAAGTGAGTATGAGCGAATTGATTTTCAAGATGAACGACTCTCGAATGTTTGTTGTCATGGAACAAATCCGCCAAATGGTTCCAAGCATCCATGGAGAATAGAATATGGAGGAGATCATTGGAAATTGTCCCATAAATCCATTCCAAAACAATAGATCAAGCCGAGACCAAAGGTCGGTATCATTCTCCTTGATCGAAGAAGAAGATGGCTTGGCCGTGTTGGTGGTGGAAGGAGGAGGATGTGATCTAATAAATGATAAAGACGCGCATGGATTTGGATTTTGCAATTTAATTGTATTGAGAGTTTTCCATGTCTAATGTGATAGGAGAAGTTCTTCACGTTGTTGACAACTAAAGTCGGATGAAACTTCGTTGGCTCGGACATGGTTGAGGATGGCAGTGGTTGCTCGGCCATGATGAGCAGAGAAGAGGGGCTGCAGGGAGAGAGGTGGACGGTTACACAGAAGAGGTATAGAGAAGATAAAACCTAGGCTCTGATACCATGTGAGAATGTCATTCGTGTCTTTCTCATTAGCATTGGTCAAAGATATATACAATGCATATGCAATATTCTAGGCAATATGCTAGGCTACAATACAGGAAGCTATACATGAGTATGATCTACATACTAAAAATAATATATATACACAACGATTACTTTACATAATCTAACATAAGGTGCACTGCATAGGAATATTCAAAATGTGGACCTTATAATGGACACCCGAGCCAAACCAATATAGTCGATCTTCATGTCAACTGATCTGATGCAGCTAAAAATGAAGTTCACTTATATGAATTAATGCTAGCTTTCTCATAAAGAAAAAATTGCCTAATCACTGGCTCTGAGTTGAAAGCTGCAGACAAGAAAGAAAATTATGTGCATACTAGTAATAAAAGAGCTGCTAAAGACCCAAATTTAAAGGTACAAGTTCACAAAAACAAGACATGTCCCCTAATATGATCAGCTCCTGTCTGATGCTTAAATTGATATCCCCCCCCCCCCCCCTATTAATAGTACCCTGCTCATAAATTGATATCCACCCACTATTAATAATACCCCGCTCAAATAATTCTTGGAAAGTGGAAACAAATAATAAGGCCAATTGGTACTAATATTCAACATTTTACTGATCTAATTTGGAAACACAATACTACTTGTGGCCTAGCTCATTCACCTACAAATTTATAGTAGTTCTCAAAAAATCAAATTATAATTGATGGATTTCAAGTTTTGATTATAAGTCAGCAACCACTAGAATAAATATGAATCTAAAGCCCAATTCACAAGCAACAGACAAAAATGGTTCAACCTTTACTCACAACCCATAAACTTGAACATAAAAACGATCCTTGTTCTAAAGAAACATTGGCATGTTTTGGTGAATACCTATGATTTGAAATTCAACAAGTATATATACACACATACATACACGTGTGTATACATGTAGAGAGAACGGAGAGAGAATATAGTGAGAGAATACTTGCAGGACCAGACGGGAATGAATTGAATAAGGGTGGAAACCCCTTGGATGAGAAAGTTTCTGGCTTTGAGGACATTTTCGGCCATAGGAATCATGGATTTTACTGGATAATCTTTTGCTCGATTGTTTATCCTCTCCAAAATAAACGATCTCAGCTTATTCATGTCCACCTTCCAATTAGAACTACAGTAGAATCGGGAAAAACACCCATTTAAACCCCCTTCATCCAGCATCAACATAATACCACTTCGCCATAAATTAGGATTCCTCAAAATCAAAGCCATTTCTTCTCCTTCTTCTGAATTAGGGTACACTGGTACAGGATACTATAGTTGTTGAAGTTCTAGTACTAATTTTGGGTTTTATTGATGATACATATAGAAGGATTGTATGTATAGATAGATCATTTCGGAGGGGCAATGGCAACTCGTAGGCAGGAGCAGGAACAGGAACAGATAGAGGGGAAACTACTTTGAGCTAATGAGCGAAAAGTTCGGTCTTATATCGGGCGTGTAATGTGTATCATGTGCTACTCCTATTTTTTGTTCCAATTTCAAAATTTTAAAGGTCATTGATATTGTTAAAGATTAATTATGTGATTCACTGTACTACTAATATCCCCATTCCCCGGGGCTTTAAAATAAAAAAAATAAAAAAAAATAGTTTTGCATAAGCTTTTTTAACTTGTAATATTTATATAACACTCTAGTCTGGTATTGAAATATATAAAAAAAAATTATTCGATTAAATTATTATTAATAATATATTCAGTTATGACTTATGGGATTTGTGGTTTAATATCTTGTTTAGATGTAATTCGATTCAGACTTGAGATTTGATTTTAAATTTATTTCAGACTCAAGGTTTGATCCGAATTATTTCATACGATATTAAAGTTTGTGCACTGACTCACTAATACGATTATACTTTATACATAAAAATACTATTGAAAATAACTTAATTTATCAATTTTACTTTGCTAGCAAATTTCACCCATGGTTTTGATGCTTCATTTTGTTGTCACACTTGATAGACATGAATTTATAGTCATTCCCAATCAAAATTTACAATTATTGACCTATTAAAAGCTAATTTAAAAATATTTAAATTTTATTATTTCTTCGCAAATCTAACATGAGGAGCCCAAGGCTGCTTTTTATATATTTATTTAGCATTATGTAACAATAAATTTTATAGTTTTAAATAATTTATAATATTTATTTTTTATATTGATTAAAATTAAATTCATACATAGCAATGTAAGTTTTTCAAATTAACTTTCAATAAATTAATAATAATCTTATATTTTGAAACACTATGAACGTATAAAATATTACCCGCAAACTCATTATATACCAATTACGCGTGGTAATAAGACTTTTAATAATGAGAATTTCGATATATGTTCAATCAAAAATTTGTTTTTGAAATAGGTAAAGATTTTCGTTTCAATTTATAAGAGTTTTTTTAACGTATTCAAATTAATTTTTATAATATTTTTATATTTTAAATTATTTACTTGCTATCACTACAATTATTATGATATTGTAAACTATTTGCGAAGGTTTACTAATTATATGATTTACTTTTAGAACTTAAATTAATCACATAGATTTTGAGTTTGAAACTCATTTTATAAACTTAAAATTAATATTATAGTTTGAAAAGAATGAAAAATTAAAGAATTTTTATTTTTCGAGCTGAGGTAGTTATAATCGGTTTAGTTCGTTACATAGTCACCAAATAGGAGCCCATTTTGGCCCTCTCCATTCCAATTCCATTACCCACCAGAAAATTTATTTTTAGCCGAGGGCGTTCGGAGGAGGAATCTACGTAGCCGGCCGGGGAGGCAGAGTCGCCGGAACGGTGATCAAGCTCCTCCTCCGGCGCCCCATTGATCTAGTTCTCTCTTTAGCTTTTAGAACAAAATCAAACACACACAGTTAAGCTAGCTCCTCCTCCGGTGCCCCCCAGGTGTTTGTTGTTATTCCTCATTGATCGAAGATCAATCAATCAAAATGGATCACCCTTTGGCGCCTGAGGCCGGCTTTGCTCTGCCCAACAAAGTGGTGGCGGTTGCCATCGATAGGGATAATAATAGCAAACATGCTGCTAGATGGGCTATCACTAATCTCTTCACCAACAAAAACAACCACGCATCACTCATTCTCATCCATGTCAGGAAACAGAAACATCGTAGGTACCCTCTTGCTTTTTTTTCATTTTGATTATTTTAAAGCCATACTCATTTTGAAGAAGAAAATTTTCAATGTGGATAAATTAATTGAGGACGTTAGGTAATCAAAGGATAAATGAAATATTTTGTATGACATTAATCTTTTAATATTTTGTTCCATCATTTTATTATCTGGAGATTGGCCTGTCTGGCCTTTCGAAATGGCTTTAATACTCTTGTTAAACTATAGTATGTCTTTAATAGTCTGTATCCTAAAATAAGATAACAATCTTCTTCTAGAAAAGAGTAACATATTGTTTGTTAAAAGTTACATAATTTTTTTTATTACAAGATGGGATGCAGGGCATAAGCCAATTAATCAATCCAGTATTATTGTCAATCAATGATTTTGGGAGAGATGAACTGGCCCCTTTTATAATTTATGAAAAAAATGTAATTCATCATGTCTCTTAAGAACTTGATAAATGCACTCCTGAAAAAATAAAAAATAAAAAATAAATGTAACCAACATACTATTTTCCTTGTATAAAATGAAACAGTGACTCAATGAAGTGTGTTCTTGAGGCTTTTTATAGAGTCAAGAGTGCATTTATCTTCTCCATTTATGGTTTATAATAGGTTCACAACTTAAAATTAGTGAGATCTATGAAGTTCTCTAGACCCCTTGCACCACTAACCATTGTGGTACTGTGGTGTCTCTTTGTCTGTCTGCCAACACCCCACGACTATTTTGGCCATGCGCGCAGAATCAAATCTGTCAATTATAATTTATGAAACATTGTCCTAAAAAATTCTATGGGACAGATTATATTTGCAATGAGACATCTTGCAGAAACTGGTGATATGGATGGTACTGCTCCAGATGGACATGGTGAATCAATTGATGCTGATACATCACAGCTTTTTAAAGCCTTCCGTGCATACAGTTCAAGAAAAGGGGTATGTTAATTAGTCATATAGCAAAATAGATCAAGACCATGTAGCATTTCAAAGATTGTCATTAAATGGATATTTATCTGATAGGAAATATGTTGACAATTTTGATAACAATAATATCTTAGAACTTAAGAAGTAACAATATCCCCGTTAGGGACTTTAATCATTTAAGGATGTATGACCATGGTTAAACATAATTAAAATATAATTGGGAATCAGTTGTACCATCATGTCGACTAATGCCTTGACTGATTTTGGTTTTGGATTTGGATGCTCTTTAAGGTCCAAGCGAAAGAAGTTGTCATTGTTGATAATGATGTTTCTAAGGCACTTCTGGACTACATAGATGACAACATCATCACCAATATTGTTTTAGGCACATCAACAAGGAATGCTCTTCAAAAGTTGGTCTCTATCTTTCTCTTCCCCTCAATCACATACTAACACATGTGCAAGACCAAAATATTAATGATGATGCTGTCACAGGAAATCAAGGAGCCATGATGTTCCAACGATCATTAATAAATCTGCACCAGGGTTTTGTTCGGTGTACGTGATATCAGAAACTGAAATACAATCTGTCCAACCGGCTGTAGTTCCTGCAGCTAATTTTTCCAGTCTTCCTGATGCACCATATCATCAAACAATGCCATCTCATTTTCCAACCGAGCACTCTGAACCAGAGGAAGAAGTCAGGTAATAAGAAAGAAAAGATGGCAAAGAATTATGTTGGATAAATGAAGTGTAGCTTTGAAAAGAAAATTGGGGGGGGGGGGGGGGAGAGAGTTGAACAAAAAATTATTCAGTTACGATATTTTTGCTTTCTCCAATTTGGAGTTCATATTCTTTTGAACTGCTTATGAGAACAGGGAAATGGTTATTAGGGAAAAACGGAGAAGTATAAGATCTGAGAGGAGGAGGCCCAAGAATAGATCAGCCAATTTGTCAATAGACACCACTGATACTTTATTCAGGGGGAAGAAAAATTTGTCAAGCTGTCATTCCCTTGGCAATCACAGAGATTTTCCGGAGCAACTAATTTTTGAATCAATTGATGACGCTGCCCAAAATGTAGATTTTACCACTTCCCCCGAATCTGACAAGGAGGTCCAATCATCGCCTTTGGTGAGTGCATAACAATATATCAGTGATTTCCAAAAGAAATGGCTTGACTGGACTGACTTTTTGAATTGGCCGATTAGCAGAAAGATATTGAAGCCGAGTTCAGAAGAATGAAGCTTGAGCTGAAGCAGACCATAGGCTTGTGTAACATAGCTTGCAAAAAAGTGGTTATAGCCAAAAAGAAGGTAAGGTTACATCCTCAGAACTTTCTATCATGTTCTGTAAAATTGTTTTCAGTTTCAAACTAAGGTCCAATTATGTTATGATTTATGAATATATAATGATGTTGAAAAAAATAGGAAAAGCTGATATAGTCAAAGAAAGGTTCTTGGTGGAATTTTACCCATGAGGGTTGTGACTTCTGGGCCTCTGGCATATAATAGGAGATAGAAAGATGTAACTTTTAGAAATGTCACATATCTTACTAAATTTCAGGCTAAAGATATTCATCAATGGAAATTAGAAGAAGCTCGTAGATTTAAGCAAGCACAGCTTGTTAAAGAGGCAGCTTTTGCCTTGGTCGAGAAGGAGAAGGCTAAGCATAAAGCTGCTATTGAAGCAGCTGAGAAGGCACAAAAGCTAGCTACTATGGAAGCAGAGAGAAGAATGTATGCAGAATTGAAGGTCAAGAAAGAGGCAGAAGCGAAGAACCGAGCATTGAATGTTTTATCTAACAATGATGTTCGCTACAGAAAATACACAATAGAAGAGATTGAGGCTGCCACAGATTACTTCTCAGATTCCTTAAAGATTGGTGAAGGTGGATATGGGCCTGTTTATAAAGGCAAGCTTGATCACACCAGAGTTGCCATCAAAGTTCTTAGATCAGGTGATGCGGAAGGGAAGAGGCAATTCCAACAAGAGGTATAATGTTTTTTTACTGTTTATTCTTTACAGAACTACATTGATTAATGAAATTTTATTACATGAAAGGCATTCTATATGATCAGAAAACACCTATTTGGATGCTGGGCCAAGACCCTGGTGTCAGCAATAAAAAGGAAAACGAGTTGTTGTCGGAAGGCGGATCCAGCCCTTGGTCCAATGGTCAAATTTGAAGAAAAATTCTCTCAAAAAAAAATAAAATATAATACATTAAATCACAAAAGTAAATAATGCTTATATATTGTTTACAATAACATTTTTTCGAGCCTCCATAACTTGAAACTGTTGCATGATAGCCTCATTTTCAATAGCTACAAAAATATCATGTTCAATAATGTAAGTTACTAAACATTCATTCATTAATTTTTGAATTTTTATTTTTTTTACGGGTCGTCGTTATTGCAAAAATATCATGATAGCCTCATTTTAAACAATTATAGAAATTCACAAACAATTACTAAATTTGTGAAATTATAAAAAGAAAAATTACAATATGCTTTAAAGAATTTTTCTTTGATAGAAAAAAGAAAGAGCAGGTATTTTTGAGACATTCATTAATTTGGGAGACAAGGACAAATATAGAGGGGGAAAATTCAGGACAAATTAATTGTCCCCTCTGCCATAAGGTGTATCCGCCACTAGTTGTTGTGAACCTTCTATTAATATTGAAACAAAGTTATCTTGGTGATGATATTCTACCTAAATTACTATTTTTTTTTACCTGTATCTCAAATCAGAATTATAATCATTAACAAACTCGATATTTTAATCTTCCTTTACCTCCTTTATTTGACTAGGATCTTCCACTCTAGTATCATCATCAAAATGCACTAAAGAAATTCAATCAGAAGCCCGTCTTTCAATAAGATTCTTGAAAATAAATAATTTTTTTGATCACCAACTTGAAGTCACTGAACTCCAGATTTCTGCTTAAGAAACTCCTCATATTAAGATAAGTCCATATATTTCTTGCATTATCTTTATTCTTCTGAAGCTAAGAAGAGTCCATTGGATTCCTATCAGCGGCAACCTTGGCTGCATCAAAGTAAAAAACCCTAATTGAAAAAGGAATAATCACCTAATTAAAATCTACTACTATAGTTAAAACTTCTAGATGACCTACGTAATAAGTAATCAATGCTTACATCAATCACCAAAATATTTATCCATAAATAATAATATAAAATATTATTAAGAAATCTTTAGATCCTCTTCTTATGCTCTGCATCAACAATGCTCGAAGAAATTTCTTTATATTACTTTAAAAAAAATATGAAGTTCATTTTCACCAACTTTAACTTCTTATAGCGTCTGAACATTGAGGAAATATTAGTGTTACTGTATTAAATATTTACCTGCTTACATAGTTGAGACAACTTATTAAGACATCAGGACATTCCAAGAGAAACTGAGATACTTTAATTTACAAAAATCACCTGACAAATTGATTCTCACCTTATTATGTCATATCACAGTCCTATATATTAGTCCTATACCCTTAAAAGTGTCTTGGTTTTTTTCTTATCCGTCAAACATCAAAAATTGATTAATGTCAACAGGAAACATGCTTTGGTATATACGGTATAATTTATTGCATAAAACTTGCTCTATGAAAGTTTCTTTTTGTAATAGTGTTTCTGTCATATGCAGGTTGAGGTCCTATCTTGCATGAGACATCCAAACATGGTCCTCCTCTTAGGTGCCTGTCCCCAGTATGGGTGTTTGGTATATGAATACATGAATAATGGAAGCTTGGAAGATCGTCTGTTTCGAAAAGATAACACTCCTCCAATGTCATGGAGAATACGGTTCAAGATAGCGGCTGAGCTTGCAACTGGACTTTCGTTTCTGCACAGTGCAAAACCAGAACCTCTTGTGCACCGTGACCTTAAGCCAGCAAACATTCTTTTAGACCGCAACTATGCGTGCAAAATTAGTGATGTTGGTTTGTCACGACTGGTCCCAGCTTCAGTAGTTGATAATGTCACACATTATTACATGACTTCACCAGCAGGGACATTTTGTTACATAGATCCTGAATATCAACAAACAGGTAAGTTGGGTGTTAAATCAGATATATATTCATTTGGAGCAAGTCTACTCCAAATTCTCACTGCAAGGCCCCCAATGGGTCTCATTCACCAAGTCCAGAGGTTCATCGCAGAAGGAGAATTTGCAGATTTGCTTGACCCAACTGTGCCTTGTTGGCCTGTTGAAGAGGCACTTACCTTGGCAAAAATTGCACTTCAATGTGTTGAGCTAAAGAAGAAAGACAGACCAGATCTTTGTTCAGTTGTTTTGCCAGAGCTTAACCGGTTAAAAGTATTTGGAAAGATAATAGATCAAGCCAGAATTCTCCGAAATCGAGTCCACGTGAAAATTCAGCAAGTGCCAGGCAGGTTAGTGAGTTGCTCACTACGAATAGATTTAAATGCATTTCAAGTTTTTAAAGCAAACATTTCGGGTTCCCACAATAAGCTTAATTATGGTTTAGACCAGGGGAATAGCAAGAATTTAAGTCCAATTGGGTCAAAACGTAAAACTAGTGATCTTTTGTATATTGAGGGGGAGGGAGTAGCCATAGATTTACATTATTGCATTTTCATCTTATTTATCTCAGAAAATTGTAATTAACACTTGGAGAATTTCTCTTGTTCTCAAAGTTGGAATCTTCCCAGCATAGGGAGCAGGTATCTCCCACCATGGTTCATTTATTTATTGTTGCGGGAATATAGATATCAGTTCACTAAGCCCATGATGTCACCTTTAGAATAAAGAGGTTATGTATTACTCTCCCTGTCAATAGTTTCTTCGAAATAGGAAACTAATCCCAATAAATAGTGTTATTGCAATCATAATATGGTGATTTTGACTATGCTTTACATTTTTAACTATAGGTTTGGACATCAACTTTAAAGTTCTTGCATTTTTATTGGAAGAGCAACCACCATTTTTTCCTAGTAAAGTCATTTGAGGTTTCCCAAAGTTGGCATTGCATTTCAGTGATATATTTTTCTGTTAGGATTATATAAACAACTGATCGTTTTAAAAAGCATAACATTCGTATTGCCATATGCTTCCTTCAAATGAAAATTATTAGCAGTGTTTTTCCATACATTAAAAAGGTCCAGACATCTGTTAAACACCCTCACCAAAGGAAAAGAAAAAGAGATTTTCCAGAATTCATTTTCACTGTTACAATTATTGGAATATGTCAATGAAGCTTGACCATGTTGCAGCTAGTTAATACCTTTAAAGTATATGCATATTTCACTTTCAATTGATAAACAGATAAAGCAATGGAAATGCTTGAAAGACACAATAATATTCAGCTTATTGCTTATTCTTGAACTACACAGGGAGGGGTTTAACGAACAAGATGATTAAGTAATGTAAAAACATAACAATGAACTACTAATCTAAGAAGCAGCTTTTTACATACATTAGTGTATCAAAATTGCTTTAGAATCTTATTAATTATTTCTCCTTGTGAATTTCTTGGAAGCTTGGATGATTAGTGACACATTTTCAAAAGAAGGTAGCATGTTTTGACATTGAAGACAGATGAATGGAGCCGGAGAGTTGGTAAGCACTAAGCAGAAAGGTTATTGCCCTTGAAGCTTCAGGAGTCCAATGGTTTTTTCCCATGTATGTCTGAGAGTTCGTTTTCCTGATTACAGTATTTTCTTGTTCTCAAATTTCAGTTGTAACCATAAAAGTAAGCTGCATATAGTATAGAGAACTTACAAATATTTTCGTCTCACATTGCATTTTACTTGAGAATTTTAGGAGAAAAGAAAAGGATGTATTCTTCCTTATTTTTTGTAAGTTGAGAAGAAGATAAGAGGAAAACAATATTTTTAAGCTTTTTACATTGAGGAAAACAATATATTTAAACTTTTTAACATTGAGGAAAACAATTATTTAAACTTTTTAACATTGAGGAATAATAATAATTTAAGAAAGAAAGATAAGAAAGTTGAGGGGAGTTTTATTAAGTTTCATTGGATTGATTCCTTTCTTTTCCATTTGGAAAGAAAGAAAAGAAGAAAGTGGTAGTTATTTCTGTCATTCTGACCTCCTTTTTTTCCTTCATCCTCCTTCCACACACACACACACACACACACACACACACACACACATATATATATATATATATATATATATATATATATATATATATATATATAAGAAATTGAGACAACTTTTTCCTTATTTTTCATTCTCTTTTCTCTCAATTTCTAAATTCTCAAGCATTTTGATTTGCATTATTCTAATTTCAGGGCAGTTCTGGGAACCAGCCAAACCATAGTTATTGGAAAATATGATATGCTTACCAATCAAGATGACTGCAACATAATTGTGGAGAATATGGCTACCTAGTAATTCTGGTATGAACTCTTTTTCTACTTTCTTTTCTGTCTTTAATCGACTCTCTGGTCCAGAAATGAGAGTATCAGGCTATAAGCTGACCTATTTGCTATAAGCACATTTTTTTCAAGGATCTGAAAGTTAATTTGCACACTAAACTAAAAGGATACATTTAGACATCTTATCATTTCGATGATTGATTTTTTTAAAATATTCTTGGATACGGTTAAGTGTGTCCTATACAAATCTAATTAAGTGTAAAGAAACTTAAGCATTGATTCATTTTTGGACAGAAAATATTCTTGTCCACATTGTTATACTCTTTTTGATAAAAAATGTCCATTTTCCTTTAATAACCGGTTAAGTATTGTCCTATTATACAAATAAATAATACTTTTCTTATTCTAAGTGTAAAGAAACATTATTAAGCATTTCAAACACAACACTTCATGAGTACTTAATATATATTCCTGTTAACCTAACTTAATTTCATGCATGTGCAGGAAGATGGAATGGAATTCCAATATTAGAATGGTTGGGCTTGGGCATTTCTACTTCATTACACTTGGAGAGTGAAATATTGATGTGGCCTCTTTGTCCTAATAAACACTTTCCATGTTGTATTTTGTTTTGGAAACTTGCCCTAATCCATCTGGAATGGGTAGTTGTATTTTGTAAAAACAACAGGTTTTTATATACCATTTCAAATAAAAAAGAATTCCCATACGATCAAAATGATATTTTTGTTCAAGAATGCAATATAACAACAGTATATATTGTCAATCTTTTATCGTGATGTTGTTATATTTCTCATCACATCACGTGATAAGAGTGACAAGAAAAGGTCAAGTCAAAAGACGCGACTGGTGGTGTCTAAGGGTGGGAAAATGATCTAATTAAGATTATTAATATTAAAAATAGGTTTCTAGTTTATTCAAACAAGTGAAACAAGTAGAAGTAACTTAGAACCTGGCATAGAAGAAGGGATACTTTGGTAAGTCAAGTAATTAAAATAGATGGGATTCACTTGGCTAAAATACAAAAAAAGAAAAAGAAAGATGATGGGATAAACAAATCACAGGTCCATCTCTATAAGAAAAGAACACTCTTGAGAAGAAGAAAGCATAAAGTGTAAAAGTGCAAGTGAGGGAGTAAAAGTGTGCCTATACAAAGGTGGATTACAAAGTAAGAATTGATGAAAATACAAAGGTGGATTACAAATATATAAAGGCTTATTATGAAAAAAAAAATAGAATATTATTTAAGGTTTTAAAAATATATGGACCTATTACTTAATTTATTTATGTATTATATCCAAATTGCAATTTTATGAAAAAAAAAATTGAAGAATATGATTTGAACTAGGTTTTTTAAATTTACCTATATGGACCTATTACTTGAATTTATTTATGTATTATATCCAAATTGCAATTTTTAAGTGAAAAAAATAATGAGTAAAATGTGTAGTTTAAATGGTTAGTGAATAGTGATCAACATCTTGAAACCTATAATAAAAATACAAACTTTATAGTGACACCTTAACGTCTGTCTGTCAATATTTAATTTAACGTCTATGATTGTTTGATTAGTTTAAAATTTTGTACGTAGACAGAAAGAAAGTTGTTCATTTTTAGTATCCAAAGTTTAACATTTGATCATATACTTAGTGAAATATAATATTAATTCAATAAGTTGGTCACTTTCATCTTTTAATTTCTCATAAAAGAAGATTCTAACACATACACAAACAATGTAAAGCTAAATCTCTCTATAGTCATTGTTTGGCTTTTGCTCTCTCTATATGTCACAAAGAAATGGAACAGAATCCCAAACCTCTCTAGTCATGAAGAAAAAAAATTCCTATGTTTTTTTCTCAAGGGTTGGGATGATCATACAATTAATGCTTATATTTCCTACAGCAACATCAGAAAATCCAAATGCCATACCACCATCAGGAGGTTTACTATGCATTAGTGATTGCACAACCTGTCCAGTCATTTGCTCCCCACCACCTCCACCGGTCCACCACTCGCCGCCACAATATTATTATTTTCCGACACTGCCACCGCCACCGCCACCGCCTCCAACAAAATCAGCTCCACCACCATCATTTATTTCATGGGGAGAGAGTCCAACTCCGCCTTCGCCTCCGCCTCCGCCGCCTTACAACTATGTGACGGTTCCTTCCGGTAGTCAATGGCCACCCGTTACGGGACAACGGAATTCGTCATTACCTTACTATTACTTCTATGCCTCAAAGGGTTCATCTATTATCTCCCTCGAGTACTTTCCATTTTTCCTCATTTTGTTTGTTTTTGCCTGCAATGGTTTAGTGTTGAGTGGTTGTATACGTTGAAAATCTTGGAAATATTTGTACTAAACCGATTATTGCCATAGCATGAAATTTATTTTAAATAATGGTTTAGTGTTGAGATTATAGATACACTCATTCCTTGTCATATTACAAGAGTATAGTCATTTATATATTATTAAATACTAGTATGTCGGTTTATATATATATATATATTATATAGTTTTTATGCATCGAAATTCTTGAAAAATATAACATTGTTATTTTCTTAAATAATACTTTTCAAAGCTAAGTTTGAGTTTAAATTTAAATACCCGTACTCTTCAAAACGAATTAAAAATAAAAAATCATAAAATGATTTTTTAAATCGTTATAATATAAAAAATCGATTTTTATATAACGTTTTTGAATCAAAAATTTAAAATGAAAATGAAAAGCAAAACCTTGGAAAAATTAAGTTATATATGGTAAAAGAAAAGATGAACATTAATAATAAACCAGGGAAATCATAACCTGTATAGATGTATATTTTGTTTAAAATTTTAAACATCTTACCAAGATTCTTAATTGGTGCACGTGATTGGATTTATATGACAGAAAATATTTTTTTTAAAAAACAAATAAAATAAAAAACTTTTTACCCAATGATCAATTAGCAAACAAAAAGATTAAGAGGATGTTTGTTACTATAAGCCGTAAAAATTACTTCTTTCATCTCAAATTATAAATTATTATTGATTTTTAAAATTAATTTAAAATATTTTTAAATTTAAAATTAAAATAATTCATTAAAAATTATATAAAATAAAATAAAAAATAATTATATTAATTAAAATTAAAATAATTTATTTCAATTATGAGTTTAAAAATATATTCAATAATAATCTTATAATATAGAAATATATGGAGTATTTATTTAACATTTATATCAGTTCAAAAGTGGGTAATTAATAATTTAATACTCCTCCTCCGTTCCAAATTAAATGAGCATTATTGAATTTTGAAAATTAATTTTAAATATTTTTTTATCCATATATTAGTATGTAGTGATACAATATTCTCGAGTTTGTCAACATAATTTTATTATAATTATGTTATTATTAAGTTAATATTTTAATTTTTGTAAGTATAAATATAGAATTTAAATCAATATTTTAATATTTTTACGGGTAACTTAAATCAACGAGTCAGTATTTTTACTTATAAATATAAATAAAAATACACCTTTTAAGTATTTGAAAGTAATTAAGTACAGTATATTATAAATGATACATTTTTTTTGGGACCGGATGAACAGTCACTGAATTGAGCAACCCATTTACACCCGACGCCCGAACCGATTGGCCAACCCATTTACACCCGACGCCCGAACCGAAAGAGACAACTACATCATCAACATCGGTTGTCAACTTAATTGTACCAGTAAGCTCTGTCTATGGCTGTATAAACACAGAGATCTGCGTATTTTCTCTCTCTAAAATATATGAAAATTCTGAAATTTGAGTACCCAAAACATTGAATTGAGCTTCAAAGTTCATCATTAGATATAACAATGGAGTCCGAATCCCCAACAACAACAGCAAATGAAGTCAATGGTGTTGCAGCAGGTTTTCTCCCTCTCGCCTCCGACTCTCAGCAGCCTTATGTCTCCGAACTCCTCTCCTTCACTCTCGATCGTCTTCACAAGGTCCACCCCTTTCCCAATATCTCTCTATATCTATGTGTATCTATATATATATATATATATGCACATGTGGTTGTAATATTTGCTTAAATTGATTTTGTTGGGATTGTATTTATGATTTGATAGGAGCCGGAGCTTTTACGGGTGGATGCTGAGAGAATTCAGAGGCAGATGCAAGAGGTGGCTGTTGCCAATTATCGCGCTTTCATTTCTGCTGCTGATGCATTGTTTTCCATTCGCGAGGAAGTTTCTTCTATCGATAAACATCTGGAATCCATGGTAATTTCATTTCTATTCTTTTGTATTGATTGAATTGTTATTTTCTTCAATTTGCAATTTTCACTTGTATACACAATAACTACTACATAACTTCTGATTTGGGGGTTTATAATGTCGTAATGACTTGGGGTTTATAATGCACAACATTGATATGTACCTTGTGTTTTAGAAGAAATAACTAATCAGGAAAACCAGTTTGGATATTTTAATGGAGCATCACATTTTACCAATATAATTTGCTTTGTTAAACCTAACCTTATCTGCCCACTTTGCTTCCTTGTTATCACATAATTCCTAGTAGTCACGAATAGTAATAATGCAGCTTCCCCCTAGAATTCTAGCTTAAAGATTCGGACTTTCCTTGGTAAATCTAAAATTCATGATAGACAACAATTTTTCTTCTTGAGATTGACCTTTGACGATCTCGTTCTGCGAACAATTCTGTCTGCTATATTTCCAATCGGTAAGTAAATTGTACCCTTGTGACTGCTCCCAAGAAAAAGCAGTGCACAATTCGTTCATTTCCTTCTCTCATTTGCAGCTTGGTTTACTTTTGGGTCTTGATCTCATCTTAAACCCCTGGAAGATTTTCAAAAATCAACGAATATCCTATAGCTTCTTCTCTTTAATGGTTAACTCTTACGGAAAATCTTTGGAAGGCGAGGAAAGAACTCATCTTTAAATCCAACAAGCCTAATCTTGAAAGTTGAATCCATCATTAATGAGACATAAATTAGGCTCTAAGATTTATCAATTCAAAAGTAATCAGAAGTCATTAATTGCATTTCCATTCCCACAACACTTTGGCTGTGATTATGGTTCTCCCCCTCCTCATGGGGCGCTATCAAGATTAATTATGATGCCAATTTCACTAATGGCAAAGCAGTGTATGGTTTACTGGTGAGGGGTTCCAAGTGAGAAATCACTGCACTTCATACTCTACAAGAACTCTGCTCCTCTACTAGAATGGCTGAAGCTAGGGACGACTTTCATTGCTGCTGTATGGGCAAGACATTCTAACTAGACACATTATCGAAGGAGATGCCTGTAATATTATCAACGAGATGAACAGTTCCAGCACTAGCCTTCTATTGTCCTGCAACACTCTTATTTGTGATTTTAGATCCCTTCACTCTACGCGCCATATTGGTACGTAATTGCAGCTTAGCAGCTCATGAGCTTGGAACACTAGATTGCTACAAACCTTTCCAGTGAATTCTGTCCTACAGCTAGTCCTTGCTGCTGTTAATCAATATAAACCAGTCATAGGTCATTAGTGAGGCTTATAGTGTTTTCTATATTTCTTTCATTTGTTCTCGGTGTATCTCATCTTCAGTCAAAAAATAAAAATAAAAATTTGTGATATACTCAATTTATAGTTCTATAATCTCCTGATGTTAGTAATGCTATCTCTTTAGGTAAAATGTACGGGTCCTATCTTCTATCGGATACAAAGATAAAAAAACATGATATGATGTTTCCTCATAATAAACTAATAAATGGATAACTAAATAGAGCTCCATCCCCCGTTGTGCATGGGACTCTCACGTGGAAGAAATTTTGGTATGATATTTTAACATGATGAAAACTTATTACGTAGATTGTATCCTGGTAAAGGTAGAATGCTTTTATTGAAGACATTTTCTGGTCATTGAATAAGCACACCCCTCCTAGGGGTACCTTGATAGCGAAAATTAAATGATTGTATTTCTCAGTCATTAGCCTAAAATATCTCAATGGAGATAGGATATTGGATATTACTCCTTTGGACGTTGTAATCACTTCCCTAAATTAAATTTAAGCAAGAGTGCATCAAAACTCAAAATGGTTTTGCCTCTCATCTTCTAGTGTTTATTCCTTTACTTACATTCGGTGATCGTGTTAGTGATACAACATACTAGTGTTCTTTTGTTTTGCTCTTATCATATAGGTTGGGGACCCCAACAATGACAAAAAATAACAATACAGGCAATCACAATTTTGGTCTTTCAATCTGTAAATTGTCTATTGTAAGCAGAGGTAAAACACATAAGCTGTAAATCTTTCTTTCTTGTTATGCAGATTGCTGAGATCCCAAAGCTAACATCTGGTTGCACGGAGTTCATTGAGTCTGCAGAACAGATTTTGGAAAAGAGGAAGATGAACCAAACCTTGCTATCCAATCATAGTACTTTGCTTGACTTGCTTGAAATTCCTCAGCTTATGGACACGTATGTGTTTGACAATGTTGTAATGGTCACATCCAAAATTCTAATCAATGCCAATTTGCTGAAGGTCTAAAATGGATGTTGGTATTTGATAAGTCCTAAGTGTGTCGATTTTATTTTATAGATTAGTGAATTCAACTTGTGCGTTATTTAAGGTAAATGAGGGATATTCACATTTTCTCTTATTTAATTAAACATAGAATACAATGAAAATTGCCTTCGACGTTTGTACTGTAGTTTAGTGTTATTCTTTTTTTTTCTTTTTTGGGTTTGTTTTCTAAGCTATTTTTGGATTTAGACGTGCGTCCCTATATCGTCCATCGGAGCATCTTCTTGGAATCTCATTTTGTATTTCTTTTTGTAGTCATTTCCCCTGTATTTCTTGAAGCATCTCATGTCAAGAAAAAATATTTGGAGGCATAATTATGGGTTGTATCTTTTAGGTGCGTAAGAAATGGAAATTATGATGAAGCTCTTGACCTAGAAGCATTGGTTTGCAAACTTTCAACAATGCACCCAAAGTTAGTAGGTTTCTCTCCTCTCATTGAGCAAATCATCTCCTGCAAACCTCATAAATTCATCTAGCTTACTGAGACACTAATATGTTTATTTATTTTGTGTTTTCCTTTAAAAGATTACCCGTCATTCAAGCACTTGCTGAAGAAGTTCGGCGGACCACCCAATCTTTACTTTCACAGCTTCTCCAGAAACTCAGATCAAACATTCAGGTATTTCATGGTGACCACGTAAAATATATTAGAAGGCTAGGCATGTGTTTATGGTGCAAAAGTACACTTGTGGATACATGGATTCTTGACACAGCGAAAGACTAAAAAAGAGAATAGAAACAATCACATGAATTGAATATATATAACTTTGCAATCACACGAATTCATAAAGTTGGATAAATTGACTAAGCAGCCACAATAATTTTATAAAATTTGAATAATGAAAAGTTAACCCAAAAAACACGAAAACATCCTTTAAATACTAAAAAATAAGTTGTAAACCCTAATTAAAAATAGAATAGCAAAATTACGAAAAAACCAAATAACTCCAAAATTGGTAAAACTTGGAAGACCCAAACACATCTTTCCCGGCCTTTGCTGGTCTTAAAATGGTGTCCATCATGGCTGAAGGCATGAGTCTTGTAGGGCTCATAGTTAGCTTTGATTTGATATATTATGGGTCCCGTAACTCCAAACGGAGCCCCTCTTTGGGCTTGAGTTTTCTTCCTTTCCTCCCTTTGCGGACCGTGTCAATTCTCAAGTCTCAAACAGTTTCTGCATATCTTATATTGTATTGCAGTTGCCAGAATGTCTCCGCATTATTGGATATCTACGCCGCATAGGAGTATTCAGTGAATATGAAATGCGCCTACAGGTAGCTCTTTAAAAACTTAATCTAGGTCTGTGTAAATTAATCACTTAATTTACAGGCAATTTAACTTCCCAGTTCTTTTTGACCTTGTTAATATGTTTGCGTGCTCCTGCATCTGACCATAGATTTTCATTGACAGTTTTTAAGATGCCGAGAAGCATGGTTGACTGGAATTCTTGATGACTTAGACCAGAGAAATGCTTATGAATACTTAAAAGGGATGGTTAATTGTCATAGAATGCATCTTTTTGATGTTGTTAACCAATACAGAGCCATATTTGCTGATGATACATCAGGAAGTGAAGAAAACTATGATGGTGGCCTTCTCTTTAGCTGGGCCACACATCAGATTACCTCTCACCTTAAAATGCTAAAGATCATGCTCCCAAAGATAACTGAAGGCGGGTCATTGTCGAACATTCTGGATCAATGCATGGTGAGAAACTGTTAATTGCAGTCTAGTATAGTTATGAGATATTTATATTTCTTTTAATCATTCAGAGGGAAGATTAGATTTCCCATTTTGTTGTGTCTTCTCTGTAAGGAGGTCTGCATATGATTGACATGGTTTGCCTGAATTTTTTATTTTAATGGATAGCCTTTGGAGAAGATAGTAAATGCCCATACTTCGAATGGGAGCCTTCTTAATTTGTTAAATTTCCATTTTTTCCCTTTTCATTTTAACTTCTCATGATCATTGTTGATTGTACTTCATGCATCTTCTGAAATGTTTGTAACTATGTTTTCTGGAGAAAGAAGAGATGACTGATGAGGTCCATGAGGTTTCGCTGGTGGTTGGAAAGAAGTTGGATCCTTTGTAAGAAGAGTATAGAAGTTTAGAATTTTTGTTTCTGGGTTAGTTTTTAAATTTATTTTGAGTGGTTGAACTGTTGTTATACATTTTTTTTTATAGTTTTGATCACTGGTATGTGGGCTGTGTAAAAATAATTCACTGACAAATATTGGTGAAATTTTGTATGAAGAAATAATTGGATTTAATTTCATTAATAAAATATTGTTAGTCAAATTGACAGCTACAAATTTAGCTAAATGGAAGGGCAGAATATTAACTAATCTTGAGGGTGTTGCTATATGCCTATATGGTTGTTTTAATTATCAGAGTAAAATAACGGAACCCATTAGGAACTGTTTACTTGAACTTGGAAGCTATATTTGGAGTTGGGATGGGGATGCATTTTATGACAGTATAGTTGCATTGGGGGGCTGGGGTAAAGAAAAGACAACGTAGTCATAAATGAACATACGAGATAATTTATCTGTATAGATAAAATTGTGTCTATGTTTTTTGAAATCTATTAAATTATTTTGTTGTTGGTATCTGTTATGTGCCTTATTGATACAGATACCGGCAAAGTGATTTTTCCATATGATGTCGGTAGTCTTCCTTCTTTTTTTCTGTTACAGATATTTGTGAGCTATGTTTTGCTTGCTGTCAGGGATTGCATAATTTTTTTGATTACAATGGATGCTAATTTTATTATATTAGCCTGCTGTCTTACATCTGAAGTTTGACAAACAACCTTTTCTCTGTTTTTGGTTGACAGTATTGTGCCATGGGGCTTGGTTGGGTTGGATTAGACTTTCGAGGCTTGCTTCCGCCACTTTTCGAAGAGTAGACACATTTCTTTCATTTTCCTTTTGAAGCTACAATTCTAATGGAAAATTCCTATCATAATCTTCTTGCTTTATCTGCTTATACAGGGCTGTTCTCAACTTATTCTCAAAGAATATGAGTACAGCTGTAGAGAATTTTCAGGTATACTGCCATTTGAAATTTTTGCATCTGGTTTCTGATTCACAAAATCTAATTTTTTTTTATGGTTTTCCTATTGTAAGAAAATGAAGATATCACAGTAGTTTCTCGTTGACTTCTACTTGGCAGACATATTAGAACTTTAAGCTGAAAGTTTCCCTTGAAGCTAGCAGTTTATCATTATTTGTTGGTGATTAGTAACATATATGTTTTACTTCACTTCCAGTTAGTTCTGGATTCTCATCGCTGGGTACCATTGCCAGGAGTTGGCTTTTCAGCCAATACTTTTGGTGATGAAAACCATGAAGATGTTACTCCTCCTTCAAATCTAATGGAGCATCCACCTCTTGCTGTGTTTGTTAATGGTAAGTTTTTGTTAATGCATATGTACTATTCTTCTTTGCACTATAACTGTTGATAATACTTTGAAGTGATTAGAATCCATATTTTTGGATGGTTGTGCTATTTGTGCTTCATTTTTAACTATGTATCTGTGAGTTGGTCTAAAAATGCAAAATTCAAGAAATCCTCTTGAAAGCAGTATTATTCACTTGAGATTTGGAATTCTTATCTCTAAGTATCATAGGTCAAGAGACTTGGATAACAAAATTTTGATTATAGGATGTGAAATACGAAATGCAGAAAAAGAGGTCATAGTATTGCTGGATGATTATTGTGCGATAGTAATAATACTAGATGTAGAAGTTGCCCATAGCTTATCTGTCATTTTGCATTCATATGAAATGGGAATTGGTTTAGGGTTTTAATTCTATATATATGAGCATTCAAGCTGTCTTGTTAGATATGAGATTTGATATGTTATGCCAGGTAGATTAGATGAAAGCCAAATGATTATTGATGGTTAGTGCAAGGTGAGGTAGGAGACTAGTTTACAGTTTTTGTGTAGAATTCCCACCCAAAATGTCTTAGATTCACAACTTTGTAAAGTTTTCAAGGAAGAGGCTGGAAGTCTTTCTATAGGCTTATTTGCAGCACATCCATCTTTTACAGATTATTTTTTCAGATAAGTAAATGATATAATTAAATTGCTAAAGTGGGCGAGCCCAAGTTCACATGCATACAAGCATAGAAAATGACTTCTATGCTGACAAAAACGCAGCCTCACCCCATACACTGATCCACCCAAAAAGCTACCTACACTACAGGTCTACAGGTTATATGATTCATCTAGTCTGTGGAGCTATCTTTTCTCTTATCATTCAGTTTATAAGAGAGATCTCTTACTTTGTCGTCATACCTCTCCCCTCCTGTTTGGTGGGTTTTGATACATAAACCATAAGCTGGTTTAAGGGCTGTTCTGTTTGTGTTGACTATGTGCTTTAAATGCTTACTGTTATTGTTCTTTTATGGACATTTTTCCTGGTGGATTCTATTTCTAGTTAGGTGTAATGTAATTGGCTTTAAGCGAGTGTTCTGGCCTAATAAGTTTTTTTTTCCTTTTTTCTTTTCACCACCTAAATTAGATCTGGCTAATCAGGTAGGAAGTACTTAGATCTATTATCCAGATTGTAGCCCTTATTTACATTCTGCAAACTTAACGAGAAGCTTGGCAGTTGCTAATAATATATTTACATCGGGTTTTGCTGTGTCCCTTTAGCTCATACTTTCTGCGTCTCTCTCTTTCTCTCTCTCGTTGTAGGTGTATCTGCAGCAATGAATGAATTACGTCCCTGTGCCCCAATACGTTTAAAACATATAATCGCGCAAGAATTAATCAAGGGATTGCAGTCTGTCTCTGATTCTTTATTGAGGTACAATACTACCCGGATGCTGAGAGAGAATGAGTCTGTACTTTTCCTTTCACTTTGCCGGGCATTCATTGAGGTGAAAACTTCCTACAAACTTGTATTTAATGTTAAATTTGTTTTTGCACATCACAAACTTCCAGCAAACAGCCTTTTCTGTCGTATATATTTTCAGGTTGCTTTTCCACATTGCGCAAAATGCTTTGGTCGTTGTTACCTTAGTGGAGCTTCTCTTATCACGGACGCCAAGACCTTATTTGATGGAATTGGCCGCTTATTAGCAGCATCTACAGCAAGAGAACTACCCAAACCAGTCAATAACTCGGAGAAAAAGAGTGCATCAGAAAACGGCAATTTGCCTCTGGCGGAAAATGGGGTGGTGGCTAATGGTGAACAAACAGATGGTACTACACCGGATGAAAAGGAGGGGGCGAACAACACCGGTCCGCAAGTTGAGGAAACACATGCTGATGCTGATGATGAAGCAACAAATACCCAAATTGTATGATATGATACCCCATCTAAATTAGTAATGATCAACAGATGTTCTAGTGTTTAGATCATTACGTACCTTTAATCAAGTCATTTTAATTTTTATTGAGAAGGCGAATGTAATGACTTGTAAATTTATTCATTATTCATTATTCATAATGAGGTTTAATATAAAGAATTTTGGTTCTAAACTTTTTTCTCAAATGTCTGCTGCTGTGAATGCCAACAGTTGAGACAAGGATGCAAATTATTAGTGTTCCCTACTCACATTATAATTATCCAATGAAGCAATGAAATGAAATTGGACTCCAATTAGAATGTCACCTAGTTAGCGATGGAAGTCCCGTGTGAGAACTAAACACTCAGTTTTAAGATAGCATTGTTGTCTTAAAAGTGAACTTCATTTATATAAATATTAGGGGGTGTTTGATAAAAATTGAATGAGTTTGAATATGAATGAGCTGAATCTAAATCTAAATCTGAATAAAAAAAATTATTTGATAATTGATATATCCGAAACATCCGAATAATATATATTTATTATTTTACCTCTAAAAATTTAAAATTATTTAAAATTTAATGTAATTAATATTTATTATAAAAATTAATATTGTAGGGAAAAAGTCATTCATTTAAAAACATAGAACTTAGCCATTTAGGCGATTTTTCAAATCATTGAATGGTGAATCGGTCATCCATTCGACCATTCAAAGTACCATAATCAAAGAGCCTCTTAGACTAAGGGGTGTTTTTTTAGAAAACAAACGAATAACTCCCACAATCGTTGAATGGTTTGTTTTTTTGAGTGGTCATCCATCGAATGGCTAAGTCGATTTTTTAGTTGAATTCATTTGAATAATCAATTTGAATGAAGTAAAATTTTTTATTAAAATATTACTACTAATTAAGTAATATTAAATTGTTATATAATGGTAAAATAATAAAATATTTAATTTATGAATAATACTACGATTCAAATTCAAATTCATTCAAAAAAATTAAACTTCGTATTGTTATATATGACGAAATAAAAGAACGGAAAAAATAAGGAGCTAGACCAACAATTGAGTGTTTTACTTAGACTCCTGACAAACAGGTCCAAATTAAATAGGTCAACCTAGATTAACTAAAACTATTTAGGTTGATTAACTATTTTATATTATTGGATTGGATAAAATTTCAATCCATATATATATTTTTTTTAAAAAAATAGGCTTAAACCTGAACCCATTTTTATACATTCCGATTCCTAAGCCAAGAGAGCAATTAGTCCTCTATGTTGATCAAACAAAAAACAAGTCGTGCGTCTTCTTTTTCATCTCTGTGTCTGCACATTGATAACAAGCCAGGGTATTCATCCAACGTGCAGTCGTTTTCTGATTGGTCCATTTCCTATCTATCTTCTCTTATGTCTCTTCACTTATTTTCTTTTTCCTTTACATGTTCATCAGTTTTATTTTATCCCTTTTAAATTAGAGATATAATTTAATTTTTAAAGTTAAACAACGACATATTAAACTTTAAAATTGGTATGATTCATAAAAAATTATAATGAAATAAAATTTGTGATTAATAATTTTTGTTATATACTATGCAATTATAATAATTGTATCAAATAAAAAATAAATAAATTCACATAAATCTGAAGTTAATATGTTGCTATTTGATCTCAAAAGTCAAATTATATCTCTAATTTTGGAACGAAAGTATGACAAAAAGTATAATAGAAAAAAATATTTTTATGTATTGAAATGACTATGGATTTGAAAATTAAACATTTTTAAAAGCGTTTGGTTATAGAAGATTTTTTTTAATTGGCTCACAAATTGGCGTTTGGTTTCAGATGATTTTTTTTAATTCGCTCATAATTTAATGATTTTTTATTGTCATATTCAAGTTTTAAGTTCAATTGTAACCGGTATGTTTAGGGGTGAGTATTCGGTTATTAATCGAACTGAATACACATTTCAGTTATAATCGAAAACTGAATTTACACTATTTAGAATATCTGAACAACTACCCGAACTACATGATAACCGAATAATCGAATAACCAAACTAATTATTCGGTTAATAACCGAATTTAAGAGTACTCTCTAGTATGCATTTACTCTGCTTAATGAATGATCCAACAACAATAATTCGTACCAAAATGCACTCTCTAGTTTATGTATTTATATCTATCTATATATATATACACACACAAATACTCCTACTTGATCTCTCTCTTTACTGTCTGTAAAAAAAGCTGAAAAGAAATCTCTAAATGCACGGCCACACACCCACCCCGCTATTGGGTGTGGATCCTCACCCATGAGATAGAATCCAAGATAGAAAAGAATTGATTTTATTTGTGAGCAAGTAAGTGGGTTTACTTGATATTAATCCAATTAGAAATTGGGTTAATGGAAGCAATATTGGAATTGGAGATTCCATGAAAGAAATCCAAGTTGAAAAATGATTTACTTGTTAGAGTGGTTGGTGACCAAGACAAGGAGATGTGATTCCTAATTTGATTAGGAGAATAAATTGTTTCTAATCCATAATAGGAATGGATTAAGAAGAGTACTATAAATAAGGCTATGAGGGAGTCTTATTTGATACATGAGATAGAGAAGCTTGGTAGTAAGAAGATACCAAAAGAATAAATTGAGAGAATTATTGTTTGTTGTTAGGTGGGTATCCGCCATCATCTCAGATTCAATTGAAAGCTTGAAGACTTTATTGCTTGGGGTATTTTTTTGGTGGTGAAGTTAATTAGGTTTCTCAACTTAATTAAAGGTAAATTTGTATTATCTCAATTTATTGTGTAACCTCAAGTTTTAGGGCATAAAACTTGAGAGGATTATTAATAAGCCCATTATTAGTGATATAGTGGAGATTAGGAGTTTGACGTAGTTTTTACCTCTTAATTTTAGAGGGTTTTTCACGTAAATTTGGTGTTTTGCTTGTGGATGGTTATTTGTTATTTTGTTCTCATAATTGGTTTTGTTGATTTCATATTTAATTGCACAAAAGGCGGAAAAGTAATTCTGGGATATAGATTATTTTTGGCGTACTTTTTTCCCAACGGTGGTATCAAGAGCTTGGTTATTTTTGTGGTTTTCTTGTGCGAATTAAATGGAGGATTGGATGACGAGTTGCATGATTAATCTCAAGGCTACAAATTATGCAATTTGGAAGCCAAGAATGGAGGATTTGCTTTCTTTGCAAGGATTTATACGAGCCACTTGAGAGCGATGGAGTTAAGTCCACAAAAAAGAGTGGCAGCGGTGGAACAAGATGAGCAGGGAAGACTATTGGTGCGATCGGATCGTGGATTGATCAAAGTGTGTTTCATCATGTTGCCACGAAACTAAAAGCCTATGCTCTCTGGCGAAATTGGAGTCCATGTATGAAAGGAAGGCGGTATGAAAATAAAGCTTTTTGATTAGGAAGCTTGTGAATTCTAAATTGAGGATGGAAACTCAGTTTTGCGAGAACACTTGAGTGATTTTGAGTTTGATAAATCGGTTGAGTCGATGAAGATGGTAATTGTGATGAGATGCGAGGCTTTGTTGTTGTTGAGCTCTTTGCACGATAAATTTGGGAGATATTTAGTTGTATCGTTGAGTAACTCCGCTCCTAATGGCAAAAGTAACTATGGATACTGATTAAGGATAGTTTGTTTAACGAGGAGCAGAGGCGAAGAGATACTATGGTGATTAGTCTTTGAGTCACAAGAGTTTTTTGTCGCCTGAGTAGGGCAAAAACAAAGGAGAAACTCTCTGAAGATGACAAATTCGGGGAAGGTCAAGAGATAGAAAAAAAGTAATTTGCTTTCACTACCGAAGCCGGGTCACATAAGGCGAGTGAAGATTTTTAAAAAAAGGAAGCGATCTAAGGAAAAAAGATGAGGATAAAGATTCGATTGTGTATCTATCAAGCGTTGATGTAGCTATTGTTTGTGATGATAAACCCAAGTGTCATATTAATGATTGGATTATTGATTAAGGGTGCTTCGTTCCATGCTACTTGGCGTGGTGAAATCTTCACATCCTACGATAGTGGTGATTTTGGCCATGTATGCGGATGGGAAATGGAAGTGCATCAAGATTATAGGCATTGGAGATATTTGTTTGAAACTAACGGTGGTTGCGGGTTGATGGTTGAGAGAAGTCGGACATGTTAGGATATTCGTTTTAATTTGATCTCTATTTGGTAAGCTTGATGAGAATGGTTATAAAAGTTACTTTGGTGAAGGTCGATGGAAGCTCACTAAAGGGTCTCTAGTGGTCATTAGAGGTAAGAAGGTGAACACTCTTTTACGATGCGGTAGCATGTGAGAGGTGTTGAAGATGGGGAGTTAAGCGAGAAAAAGATGTGGTACAAAGCCGTGCGAGATGGGAGGAAAGCCTTGCATGAGAACCATGAGAAGAAAGCTCTTCGCTTTAAATGGGTACCAAAAGTGAAGAAGGAAAGTGATAGCTACATGACCGAGGGTACAAAGCGGTTGTGAATGAATTTGGTAAGCAAAAATTTATCAAGTTTGAGTTAGACCTCCCATTGAGAAGAACCATCTTGGAGTGAGACAAAATGGGACATGAAGATATTTGAAAATTTCAAGAAGATTGAGTTGAGCAAGACTTCGTTGGAATTAACTCGAAGTAAGGAGTTGTGGTTAGTGATCCCTCTCTCATGGGTTGGAGGGGAGATTGTTGGGTGTGGGTCCTCACCCATGAGATAGAATCCAAGATAGAAAAGAATTGATTTTATTTGTGAGCAAGTAAGTGGGTTTACTTGATATTAATCCAATTAGAAATTGGGTTAATGGAAGCAATATTGGAATTGGAGATTCCATGAAAGGAATCCAAGTTGAAAAATGATTTACTTGTTAGAGTGGTTGGTGACCAAGACAAGGAGATGTGATCCCTAATTTGATTAGGAGAATAAATTGTTACTAATCCATAATAGGAATGGATTAAGAAGAGTACTATAAATAAGGCTATGAGGGAGTTTTATTTAATATATGAGATAGAGAAGCTTGGTAGTAAGAAGATACCAAAAGAAGAAATTGAGAGGATTATTGTTTGTTGTTCGTGGGTATCCGCCATCATCTCCGTTCAATTGAAAGCTTGAAGACTTTATTGCTTGGGGTGTTTTTTGGTGGTGAAGTTAATTAGGTTTCTCAACTTAATTAAATGTAAATTTGTATTATCTCAATTTATTGTGTAACCTCAAGTTTTAGGGCATAAAACTTGAGAGGATTATTATAAGTCCATTATTAGTGATATAGTGGAGATTCGGAGTTTGACCCGTGGTTTTTACCTCTTAATTTTAGAGGGTTTTTCACGTAAATTTGGTGTCTTGCTTGTGGATGGTTATTTGTTATTTTTGTTCTCATAATTGGTTTTGTTGATTTCATATTTAATTGCACAAAGACGGAAATGTAATTCCTGGGATATAGATTATTTTTTGGCGTACTTTTCCCAACAGTGCTTTGATACCATTTTGTAGCGAAATTGTACGATCCATCCCACATTAATTTATCACCTAGCAGCGCACACCTATGTAGACGGGCCCAATAAGCATGTTGGACCACCTCCTTACCTAAAAGGTTAACCTATTAGGTTGAGGCTCTACCATACTTATTAACTCATCTACACTATTGAATTTATCCAATGTGGGATTCATGTGAAATATCCTAACAATCTCCACCTTTCACTTGAATACCCATCACAAGTATCATATCTAGAGTATTCTCATCATTAAGCACACCTTCTTTGAATCCTTCAAGAGTTCTCTGCTCGACTCTAATACTATTCCACCACGCCAGCAGCAAACGTGTGTGTCTCAGCAGTTTTTCCTAGAGCCATCTGAGCCCTGCTCCACCTGATTCAAATACTTCACCTTTGAGTCCTTCAAGAGCTTTGCTTGACTCTAATATTACTCCACCACGTCCGGGGCAAACGTGTCTCAGCAACTTCCCTAGAGCCTTCCTAAGCCCGATCCACCCGACTCAAATCATCCCGTGCTCCACCTAATTTAACTCTATTTACTCCACCCACGAGGCCTGCGAATTGTACCTTCGCGCACTCCCCTCGCACCTTGAAGTTGATACTTGGACTCCCACGAGGCCTGCGAATTTTATCCTCTCACTCTCCTCGCACCTTGGAGTTGTTACTTGGGCCCATCGAACCATGGGCTTTGATGCCATTTTGTAGCGGAATTGTACGATCCATCCCACATTAATTCATCACCTAGCAGCGCACACCTGTGTAGACGGGCCCAATAAGCATGTTGGACCACCTCCTTACCTAAAAGGTTAACCTATTAGGTTGAGGCTCTACCATACTTATTAACTCATTTACAGTCTTGAATTTATCCAATGTGGGATTCATGTGAAATATCCCAACACCCGCCACTCTAGGCGGAGCCACCGAATTCTCAACGGCCTTCCACCCCAATCTCGGCAAAAGCAGAGAGCTTCTATTCTTCTGCTAAAAAGGGTCACTCTGTCACTTCCCTCCTTCCGCCATGCGCCCACAGACTCCACCTCATCCGCCTCGCATGCCTCCTCCTCTATCCTCTGTCGTCCCCATAGCCTCACGTCGACCATTATACCCAACTTCGGAGATAGATCCACCGACCACTAAATGGGGGAAGCTTCAAGCTTGTATTAATTCATACCGGATGAGACTTGAGACTTGGGAGATGAAAGTTCTGAGAGTTTGAGATGAAGATTGAAGGGCTGCCGACTGTCGGGAGTTCGAGAGTTGATTAATCTAAGAGATTGAGACTCTAAGAGTTCGAGAGTCGAGACTTTGAGAGATCTCACTTCTCAGATCTGAGACTTCGAGAATTTAGTGGGCTGAGAATTTAGATCTGAGATGTAGTAGACTCAAGAGTCAAGACCTTGGTAAAGTAGTAAAGTAGAAATAATTTGCTACTGCTTGTAAGATGTAGTCTTTGCTACTGCTGAGTCACTCAAGTCAAGAGTCAGTCAAGAGTCATATACTTATTAGTAAAGTAGAAATGATTTGTTGATTTGTTCGGTTATTCGGTTTAACCGAATAACTCAAAAATGATATCCGTACAAACTAATCGAAAATCGTAAAAACATTCGGATATAACCGAAATATTAAAAATAACCGAATTTTCAGAAAATTTTGGTTAAATTATTTCGGTTCGGTTCGATAATTCGGTTATATCTATTTTTTGCTCAGTCCTAGTTATGTTGCGAGTTTAATTTGTAATTATTATTTTTTGTATAATTTAATTTTTTTCAGTGTGAGACGGTGACTAATGTGTTATTTTATATTAAAGGGCAAAAGAGTAAATCAGACAACAAAATTAAGAAAAACCTAAAAACAAATAACAAAGAGATCATCTGGTACGATTGCAACAAAAAACCACCACCATCACTATGGATAAAAAAATTTAGAGTGCATAAAAATTTTTAGGGAGGAAAAATATATAAAGTATTAGAGATGGAAGGTGAAAGAATATAGAAATTAAATATTATAAATAATTTATTTAATTGAATCATAATAATGCTAAGCTTGAAATTTAAAATATAGGTTGACCTATATTTTACCCATAACTATATAGTTTCAACCCACAGAACCATACTAAAAATATGTAATGTGGTTTTAGGTGGTATTTGATTGCATCCTAATTGATCTTAACGGTCCACCTTTTAATACATTTTAACTCCTCACATTTTTATATTTTGAGGTCATTGTTAACGCCTGACGAAATCACCAAAACAGCAGGCCAAAATCGCGTTAACGGTTGATGGAGTAATTGTTGTGAAATCAAACTCACGAAATACACTCAAATAAACATAAATAAAGAAATATAAAGTATGACCACAAGAATTTACGTGGAAACTCAATTGGGCCGGAAAAAACCACGGGGAGAGAGAATAATCCACTATAACCTGTGACGCCCCAAAATAGGTATACATCATCTATTACGAAGTGCCAAATACATAAGATGAAACAAATACAACTTCATTAAAGCTGTGAGTTTAAATACAAATAGAGAAGTATAAAAACTCAAAAGGAGTCCTCATTACAATTATTGATACCTTATTTTAAAAAATAGTGAGGATCGCTAAAACAACTTTTAGAACCATCACTCCGTACC
The DNA here is from genome assembly GCA_020205605.1 of Panax ginseng. NCBI lineage: Eukaryota > Viridiplantae > Streptophyta > Magnoliopsida > Apiales > Araliaceae > Panax > Panax ginseng. The sequence goes on along the minus strand of CM035150.1, from coordinate 83,188,039 downwards.
CCGACTAGTTTCTGCTATGTTCTCACCTCCTGAGAAGAAAAATGGAACAAAAGGGTGAGCTCAACTAGCCCAGTAAAGAATATTATGACTAAGATAATATACAACAAATTATCATTAGTCTTCAACAGGGAATAATCTGATAAAATATAATCGACAACAAGTTTTAAATCAACAACTGCAGCGGAAAACAACAATCCATTAGAAGAGTCAAGCAGAGAAAGAATTCTACTATCTTCTAAGATTTAAAAGTCCATCATCAATATTTTATCCCTGTAACATCAATCAACATACATCTTGAATCAAATATTCATCTTTGCATTACTGGGGCCAAAGATATTCATTTATATCACCAGGTTTGGTCATGTTTATCTCAACACTGTTCATCTTCTGCACTACGGGCCAAAGATATTCATTAGGTAATCATTCATCTTTGCACTACTGAGACCAAAGATATTCATTTGTATCATCATTTAGGACCGAGGATGATGAAAATATTTTAAAAAAAAAGCGAATCCGGTGAGATATGAGATCAAATATTAAGGATTAGTATTACGGTTTATCAAGTTTAATAATATTCGAAATAACCAATTTTGAAGCGTAATTCAAAATAATGATCAAAACATGGATACAATCAAAGATAGTAACCATAATAGACAACTTGGACAAAAAGAAGAAAATTTTATTTTTTATTGAATAGTGTCGTGATTCGTGAATAGTCTCAGTATATGTGAATAGTGCCGTATCGTGAATAGTAACCACGACACAAAAGTTCCAAATTTGATAAAAGTTCATACCAATATTTTGGCATAATGATATTGAAGAAAATATCATTTAAGAAGAAGATAATATCCCTTACCTCAAAATATCGTCTTCTTCCGATCGGAATATAAAGATAAGGTGAAGGAAACTTGCAATCGATTAATAGTAACTCACAAATTATCTAAATACTCACAAAGTACACTCAATAATCTAGAGAGAAAGAGAAAACTTGTTTTTACGGTGTGATTTTCAATTCTAACTTAGCCCTCTATTTATAGGAAAATGTTAAGACGTCAAGGCGAGACTTAACACGCAACTTTGATGGCTTTACACCGCTACTATTCCCACCCACCACATTTGAATAAAAATCTCAGCACATTTCTTCACCAACCAAGAGTGGGGCCCACCAATTCTAGAATTTTCTATCAAAATGATTTATAACTAGATTTCCAAATCAGCCACCTCTTAAAATTCATAACAAATCATACACTCATTTTTAACGGTTCAAAATTTGTGGACATATATTCAACTTATATATGTATAACATATCCAAAAATTACAACGATCCAGCGGTCGGATTAAAAATTATAACTCCATAATATATCTCAAAAAACACTGGTTTGATTTTTAATACCTCCAATCTGACAAAATACTAATAAAACACCTCAACATTAATTCTTTCATTTATAACCATATAAATAAATCCATAATTTATGTCCACATAAAATAAATATTTCCTTATCATATGAATCAATGATTAATTATTCACAAATAATATTCTGTAATCACATTTATAATGACGAAATTTTGTTCCGAGGAAAGAAGGGCTTTCAATAAGGATTTTTTCCTTCTTTGGGCGCAATTAGGTGACCAAAACTCTCCTTGACAGAACTTTCTAGACATTGCCAATAATGTTATCTAATAATATTATTCCAAATAATCTGAATTACTGATCTAATAAAGGAGATACTGTGCAGTGACGATAATTGAAATAACAATAATATAAAATATCAATGCAGCAATTATTGAATCAATAAAATAAAATATTGAACAATAACTACTGTGACAATTATTGAGTAGTGCCTTCTTACGTAAGGATCAATAATTCAACAATCTTTGTCATCAGATGCCATGGTATCTTCAACAACGCAATAGCGTATTACTTTACTTTAACCACCGGGTATTCCAGCGAGTGTTAGCAGTAACAACTTCTGTTGTTATTCAATTTTGTCGTTTTCTTTATTCGATCGTTATCCAGTTATGGGGCCCACAATTGGGCTGTCAAGTAGTAAATACGAATATTCCGACGTAAAGAATATTCCCCAAGACAAAATGAATATTTTATAACCACTTGCTTATTTTGCAAAATTTTCACATTTCACCCATAACCAAAGTTATTATATCAAATTAATACCTTATTATTCACAATAATAAATAAAGGAAATTTGATTTTATTCATTAAAAGTTGGGGTCTTACAACCTCCCTCTTATGAAATTTCGTCCTCGAAATTGGCGTGCGATACTAGTGTTTGAAAAGGTGAGGATACCTCGCTTTCATTTACGATTCCAACTCCGGGTCATCTCTTCAATAGCATGGTTTCTCCACAAAACCTTAACTTGTGGTATAACCTTCGATCGCGTAGGACATGCTTCTTTCATATCCAAGATCTTAACAAGTACTTCTCGTCGTTAAATCTTATTTATCTCGTCTGCGTTCTAACTCAATAATGTGGTTCGGGTCTTTAACATATTCTGAAGCATAGATATATGAAAAAATATTATGAACACGAGACATACTTGGAGGTAATCTGAGTCTATAGGCCACATTTCCTATTGATTGGGAATCTCAAATGGACCAACAAATCTTGGATTGAGCTTTCCTCTCTTCCCAAATCTTGTAACTCCCTTCCATGGTGCAACACATAACAATACATGATCCCCAATATTAAATTCCACGTCCTTGGGTGAAGATCCGTGATAACTCTTTTTGTCGATCCTGTGCCATTTGTATCGTTGTCGAATCGTTTAGATCTTCTTGTAGTCATGCGTACCAACTCTGGTCCCAACAATGTTGCTTCACCCACCTCGTCCCCAGCATCTTTGTAGAATGACATTTTCTTCCATACAACGCCTCGAATGGAGCCACACCTATCTTTCGCCGATAAGCTCATTATTGTAGGAGAATTCCACCGATGGTAGTACTTATCCCAACTCCTTTTGAGATCTAGGACCTGAGTCTTAATAGATCTTCAAGAGTTTGAATAGTCCTCTCTAATTGTCGAATCCATTTGAGGATGGTATCTTGCGAATCGAATCGTAAATCCGTGCCTATAGCTTTCTGTAAACTAACCCAAAATTGTGAAGTGAATCTTGGGTCACGATCTGAAACTATGGATACTGGTATGCCGTGCAATCTCACAATCTCGTTCACGTATATAATAGCAAGACGTTCAAGGGAATAAGTCTCACGTATGGGCAAGAAATGGGCAGACTTGGTTAATCTATCAACAATAACCCAAATCGCATCTATGCCTTGAGAAACCTTGGGAAGACCCGTAACGAAATCCATAGTAATGTGTTCCCACTTCCATTTCGAAATCTCAAGTGGTTGTAATGGACCCTTTGGCATTTGATGTCTCGCCTTTACACGTTGACAAGTTAAACACCTCGAGATAAACTCGCGATCTCTCTTTCATATTGCTCCACAAAATGTATGTCGAAAATCATGATACATTTTGGTACTCCCAGGATGGATTACAAACGGTGTGTTGTGTGCCTCCATCATGATTCTATGCTTCAAGTCAGAATCGTTAGGAACACAAAGTCTGGAGTTGATTCAAAGTATTCCTTCTTCATCGATTCTTGCTTCTGGAATAAACCTTCTTGCACTTTCTTCTTCATACGCATCAGCTCCATGTCCGTAGCTTGAGGATCTTTAACTTTATCGATTAAAGTCGGTTCTACTCACATGTTTGATATCATCACGTGGGTACTTGGAGCCTTCATCTCTATCTCCATCCTTTGTAAGTCATACAAAATAGACCTTTGTGTTAACAACATTGCACTCATACCCGCATATGATCTTCTACTTAATGCGTCAGCTACCACGTTTACTTTTCCAAGATGATATTGGATGGTGTGATCATAATCTTTCAACAGCTCGAGCCAACGTCGTTGCCGCATGTTGAGTTCCTTTTGGGTGAAGAAATATTTGAGGCTTTTTATGATGCGTATAGATCTCACTTTCTCCCCATCAGGTAGTGTCTCCAAATCTTCACGCTTGGCAACGATTGCTTGACTCCAAATCATGAGTAGGATAATTCCTCTCATATTCTTTGAGTTGCCGAGAGGCATAGGCTATGAATTTCCCATGTTGCATGAGAACACATCCTAATACTTTGCCTAAAGCATCGCTGTAGATAACAAATCCATCCGAACCAGATGGTATTGTCAGAACAGGTGCCGAAATGAGTCTTCTATTGAGTTCTTGAAAACTCTTCTCGTAATCCTCGTTCCAACCAAATTTTATATCTTTCTGAGAGTTATTTGAGTTAGCAGAGTAGCGATTCGAGAAAATCCTTTTACGAATCTCCGATAATAACCAGTTAAGCCCGAAAGCTTACGTGCTTGATCCACCGACTTTGGTTGCTCCCAACTTTGTATGGCTTCAATCTTCGTCGAATTCGACAGATACTCCATGTTTTGACACCACGTGTCAAGGAATGCTACTTCCTCAAGCCCGAACTCGCATTTTTCAACTTGGCATACAACTTGTTATCACGAAGCCTTTGCGATGATTAGATTCAAATGGTGCTCATGATCTTGCGGCTTTTGGAATAGATGAGGATGTCATCAATAAAGACAACAATGAACCGATTCAAGTATTCTTTAAACACACGGTTCATCATATCCATGAAAGCAGTAGGAGCATTACTCAATCCAAAAGACATGACTAAGAATTCATAATGCGTCTCAGGAGTTACTCAAGGCGTCTTTGGAATATCCTCGATTTTAATCTTCATTTGATGATATCCGAATGAAGATCGATCTTTGAAAAGAATTGTGCTCCTTGCAATTGGTCAAACAGTCATCAATGCGAGGTGGCGGATACCTATTCTTGATAGTGACATGGTTCGACTTTCGATTAGTCAATCTGAAGTCGCATACTCCCGTCTTTCTTCTTTACGAATAACACAGGAGCACCCCAAGGAGATGTACTAGGGGACGAATAAAACCGATGTCCAACAACTCCGTAGTTGGACCTTTAAATCTCGAAGTTCAATAGAGCCATTCGATATGGGGTTTTAGAAATGGGCTTTGTCTTTAGGTTCAAGGTTAATAAAGAATTTAACTTCACGTTCTGGGGGTAGACCGGGAAGTTCTTCAGGAAATACATCAGGAAATTCACTAACAATAGAAATAGTATTCAAATCTGACGTGTTTTTGTTCAAGTCCGTGACATGGGCTAAGAAAGCTTGACATCCAGTTTTCAATAAGCGAATAGCTTTATGGCTTGATATGATGATGGTGATTTTAGTGGTTTGGTTGTTTGAATTCGCATAATAGGTTGGTTAGGAATATGAAAACTAACAACCTTACGAAAACAATCAATTTTAGCATGATGCGTGGTTAACCAATCAATCCCCAAAATCACATCAAATGCAAGAATTTTCAATGAAATAAAATTGGCGAGGTAATGTGATGGTACCGAACTTGAATCATGCAAGATTTAAAAATAGTAGATGTAATGAAAGTTTCTCTTAATGAGTCTCAGCAGATAAATCAAAGTCTAATTTCTCCGAGTCAAGTTTAAGCGTTGAGCACAAGGGGAGAGATAAAAGAATGGGTAGAACAGGTATCTAATAAGGTATAAACTTTGCAAGAGTTTATGATTAGCTTTACCGTGATCACCTCGTTTGGGTTCCTCGCGTTTTGGGCGATCACGACAAACGCATACTTCCAGAACCACCGAGCTTTAACTTGTCAAGGACTGACCTTGAGTCACCATCCTGTTGAACTTGGTTTGAAACTAGACAATCTCTAGCTATATGACCTTCCTTTCCATAGTTATAACACACCTTGGATTGTTGTGGGCGGTTTGAGGGTGATGTGTCCTCTTTCGTGATTTATAACATCACACCCAACCGGTGGTCGTTCTCCTCCCTAAAAGCAGTTGATGTTGGTCTTTGACGTCTTTACGCTATCATTGTTGTACCTTTTCTTTGAAATCTCCTCCCGACTCGCTCCTTCTATTATCACGGCCACGATTACCACCGAGTGGTTACCGCTTTTGTCGAATGCTTTCCTTCCTCCTGGTTGTCATTGCTCAGATGGCCGCGCCCGCCGGTATGACCTACGGTTGTGTTCCTCGGTTGAACATACTCATTATCTCGCTCTAATAATTGAGCCCTATTTACAACATCTCGAATATAAAGAGAATTTATGAGAGATAAGATATTATCGAATCTCGGGCTTTAGACCTCTCTGAAACATCCTCGTCATTCGATTTCCTCATTTTCACCAAATGAGGTGCAAACACGGATAACTCTGCAAACTTCGCCTCGTCTTTGGGACACCGTCATGTTGTTTTGTTCGATCGATAAACTCCACCTCCTTCGTATATTGAATACTTTCGAGGAAAATACTTGTCATTGAATAGTTTCAAACATTTCCCAAGACATCTTTGAGTGCATTTGGTGAGTGCGCTTACTGAGACTCCCACCGGTAGTCTTCCTCATGCGGAACATAAAGGTGGCGAATGGAACCTTACGTTCCTCCGTGCATCCCAAGACATCGAATATCTTGGTAATTTGTTTGACCCGTTTTTTGCCCGCATGATCGGATCCGGCTTTCCCTTAAATTATGGTGGTCCCTGACTCTTTGAAGCGCTTGCATTTGTGACAAGCAGCGCATTCTTTAGCATTTCTACCGTATTTTGTGCACGAGTCTCCTCGTCAGTTTTGCATGAGCGCAAAAGCTTTTAAACATCCAATCATTCATCATTTGTTTGGTAACGTTGTTTACAGGAGGATTATTATCTTCCTATTGCACGTTCCCCTGGGTAGTGATCAAAGGTGTCTCCACGGTTTGATTCACTCAATTATTAACGTTCTCAGCTGCCATTCTTAAATCGCCATAAAACAAGGGTTAATAGTCATGCAACATATTATCCCTATACTACGTGACCGACCAAATAAATATCAAATAAACTTAGTCAGGTCATACTAGCGAAGAATTTCCGTCTCTCCCTCTAGTTCTTGTCTCACATCTCGGCCGAGGATCGTATCCTAAGCTTTGATATTAATTGTGCGCCCCCAAAATAGGTATACATCACTATTCGAGTCGTCAAATACATGAGTATGAAACAAATACAACTTCATTAAAGCGTGAGTTTAAATACAAATAGAGAGTATAAAAACTCAAAAGGAGTTCTCATTACAATTATTGATACACTATTTTAAAAATAGTGAGAATTGCTAAAACAACTTTCTAGAACCATCACTCGCATTTTGCATTTTAGTTCATATGTTCTCACCTCATGAGAAGAAAAATGGAACAAAAGGGTGAGCTCAACTAGCCCAGTAAAGAATATTATGACTAAGATAATATACAACAAATTATCATTAGTCTTCAACAGGGAATAATCTGATAAAATATAATCGACAACAAGTTTTAGATTAACAACCTGCAGTAGGAAAATTGACAATCCATTAGAAGAGTCCAAGTAGAAAGAATTCTCTTATCTTCTAAGATTTAAAAGTCCATCATCAATATTTTATCCATGTAACATCAATCAACATACATCTTGAATCAAATATTCATCTTTGCACTACAGGCCATAGATATTCATTTGTATCACCGATTGGTCATGTTTATCTCAACACTATTATTCATTTTGCACCTACGGGCCAAAGATATTCATTAAGTAATCATTCATCTTTGCACTTCTGAGGCCAAAGATATTCATTTTATCATCATTTTTAGACTTGAGGATGATGAAAAATATTTTAAAGAAAAGCGAATCCGGTGATAATGAGATCAAATATTAAGGATTAAGTATTACGGTTTATCAAGTTCAATAATATTAGAAATAACCAATTTTGAAGCGAATTCAAAATAATAATCAAAACATGGATACAATCAAAGATAGTAACCATAATAGATAACTTGGACAAAAAAGAAGAAAATTATATTTTTGGTGAATAGTCAGTATATATGATAGTATCGTGAATAGTAACCTTGAACACAAAAAGTTCCAAATTTGATAAAAAGTTCATACCAATATTTCGGCATAATGATATTGAAGAAAATATTATTTAAGAAGAAGATAATATCCCTTACCTCAAAATATCGATCTTACGATCGGAATATCAGTATAAGGTGAAGGAAACTTGCTGAGCGATTAACGTAAACTCACAAAGTATCTAAATACTCGGAAAATACACTCAATAATCTAGAGAGAAAGAGAAAACTTGTTTACGGTGTGATTTTCAATTCCTAACTTAGCCCTCTATTTATAGGAAAATGTTAAGACGGCAAAGCAGGACTTAACTCGCAACTTTGATGGCTTTACCCGGTACTATTCCCACCCACCACATTTGAATAAAAATCTCTCACATTTCTTCACCAACCAAGAGTGGGGCCCACCAATTCTAAATTTTCCACCAAAATGATTTATAACCCGATTTAAGAATCAGCCACCTCTTAAAATTCATAACAAATCATACGCTCATTTTTAACGGTTCAAAATTTGTGGACATATACTCAACTTATATATGTATAACATATCCAAAATTATAATGATCCAACGGTCGGATTAAAATTATAACTCCCTTAATATATCTCAAAAAACCTTTGGTTTGATTTTTAATACCTCAATCCGACAAAATACTAATAAAACACCTCAACATTAATTCCTTCATTTATAACCACATAAATAAATCCATCATTTATATCCACATAAAATAAATATTTCTTATCATATGAATCAATGATTAATTATTCATAAATAATATTACAGAATCACATTTATGATGAACCAACATTGTCCCGGGGAAGAGGGGTTTTCAATAAGAGATTTCTCTCTTCTTGGCAAGCGCAATTATGTGACGCCCCCAAAATAGGTATACATCACCCATTACGAGTACGCCAATAACATGGTACATAAATAACTACAACTTTATTGTTACAACATATAAAGCGTGAGTTTAAATACATATATTACCATACAGACAATATCCACATACAAATAAATCCTCATCATAATTATTGATACATTATTTTACAAAAAAATAGTGAGGACTACTAAACAACTCTCTAAAACCATCATTCCATATCCCCACTTGCATCACTTACATTCTCGCCTCCTCACGAGAAGAAAAATGGAACAAAAAGGAAAAGGGTGAGCTCAACTAGCCCGGTAAAGAATATTATGACTAAGATAATCTAGAACAAATTATCGTTAGTCTTCAATGAGGGAAAATCTAATAGAATACAATAGACAACAAGTTTTAAATCAATACTCGCATAATGAAAATATTAATTCATAGAAGAGTTACGTAGAGGATGAAATCTACTAATATCTATGAATTTAACGATCCATCATCAATATTTTATCCTGTAGCATCAATCAATGCACCTCTTGAATCATATATTCATCCTTGCACTTTCTGAGGCGAGGATATTCATCGATTAGTTAGTGTTCATCTAAACACTGTTCATCTTTGCACTACTGGGCCAAAGATATTAATCGATCGGTCATATTCATCTCAACACTGTTCATCTGTGACTACGGGCCAAAAGATATTCATCAAGAAATCATTCATCTTTGCACTATGGCCAAAGATATTGATAATATCATCATTTAGGACCGAGGATGATGAAAAAATATTTTAAAGGAAGCGAATCGATTGAAACAAAAGAACAAATATTAAGGATTAAGTATTTTAAACAATCCAAGTTCAAAAATACTTCATAAGTAATCAGTGGAGTAAAATTCAAGAATGATCAAAACATGGATACAATCAAAAGCTAGTATCCATAGTAGATATTTTGGACAAAAAGAAGAAATTTTATTTTTAAATTGAATAAAGTCAAGTATTCATGACTGGTAGTGTAAGTATCGTGAATAGTACGTATATCGTGAATAATAACTCCGACACCAAAAGATAGAAATTTCACAAAAAAAAATATTTTCACGCCGTGAATAATCTTTCGTGAATAGTAACTTCGTGAATAGTAACTCGTGAATAGTAACTCATGAATAGTAACCCGACATGAAAAAGTTCCAAATCGATAAAAATTTCCAACCAATATTTGGCATAATGATATTGAAGAAATAATATCATTTTCGAATAAAATAACATCCTTACCTCGAAAGAAGGCGATTACTTAGTTGAAACACAGGATATAGGCTATGACTTGAACTTGCAAGTATAGCAATACTCAAAGTATACTCAAAATACTCACAAGAATACGCTCGATAATATATATAGAGAAAACTTCGAGTTTCGGTGTGATTTTTCAATTAACCTAAGCACCTATTTATAGGAAAATGCTTAGAACACCAAAGTAGAAAATTTAATATAATAATAATATATATATTAATTTGTCTACGCCCACTTAGAATCATCTGAATTCAACAACTTAGCATGTGTTAAAGATGCCCACCAAACACAAAAAACGTTTTCTTATTTAAATTATTTTAAACTTCCAAAAATCAATTATTTGAGACTTTGAACTTCAATAATTCATAATAAATAGCCATTTTATAAGAAAATTGAATCTCGCGAATTTTTATAGGAAATTCAATTCTCTACAACTTTGCGAGAAGAAAGTTTTTCCAAATTCCAAGCGAAATTGGATAGAAATCCATAAGCCAGGCGATTTACGAAATTTATAATCAAATTTGATCGATAATTGTGTCACCAACACACAAAATATATATTAAATATTTAATGCCACAAAAATACTCTTCCTCCTCATATACTCATATATCCCACATTCATTATAAAAATATCATAGTTAATATATTATTAAAATAATATATTTAAATGAATTATTTTATCGGAAAAAGATAAAATATTAATTTTCAACAATTGTCACATTAAAAATTTTCTCCATCTATATCCACATAAAATCAATATTTTCCTCATCATATAAATCAATAATTAATTATTCACAAATAATATTACTGAGAATCACAAGATCTTGACAATCGGTAGTTCCGAAGGAAAGTGTGGCTTTCCGATAAGGATCTCTCACTTCTAGCCTTGATTAGGTGACCAAACCTCTCCTTGAGCGGAACTTTCTAGACATTGCCAATAATGTTATCCAATAATATTATTGAGGATAATATGAATTATTGTCAGATAATGGAAAATCTTGTGTAATGACAATTTATTGAAACAACGGTAATATAAAATATCAATGCGAATTATTGAATCGATAAAATAAAATCTTGAATAGTAATTACCGTAATAATTATTGAGTAAAGTGCCTTCTTACGTAAGAATCAATAATTGGTGCAATCAGGTATCTTCTTGTTCAACAACGCCAGTATTAGTGTGTTTTAACCTTTGGGTATTCCAACAATGATAATTGATGTAACAATTCTGTGAATTATTTATAAACAACTTATATTTGTCGTTTTCTTCATCCAATCGCTCTAGTTATAGGGCCCATGAAAAGGCTCAACTGCAGGTAAATACGAATATTCCTCGAAGCGATCACGAATATTCCACGACCAAACGAATATTCCAGACAATAATGAATATTTATAACCACTTGCTTATTGAAATATTTCGTATTTTACCTATAACTATCCACATTAATCAAATCAACCCTTACTATTTCAAAATAATAAATAGAAGAAAATAAATTTTATTTATTAATAATTTGGGGTCTTACAAATTAGGTGACCAAACCTCTCCTTGACAGAACTTTCTAGACATTGCCAATAATGTTATCTAATAATATTATTCCAAATAATCTGAATTCTTGATCCGATAAAGGAGATCTCATGCTGATGACGATAATTGAAACAACAATAATATAAAATATCAATGCAAAGAATTATTGAATCAATAAAATAAAATATTGAGCGATAGCTTCTTTGTGACAATTATTGAGTAGTGCCTTTTACGTAAGGATCAATAATTCAACAATCTGTAATATCTTGACGCCATCTTCATGTAACAAAGCGTATTACTTTACTTTAACCAACGGTATTCCAACGGTGTTAGCTGTAACAACTCTGTTAGTTATTCAATTTTGTCGCTTTTCTTCATTCGACTGATTATCAGTTATGGGCCCTGATTGGGCTTGCCGTAAATACGAATATTCCCTGACGGAAAGAATATTCCACCAACCAAAATGAATATTTTATAACCACTTGCTTATTTTGCAAAAATTTTCACATTTCACCCATAACCAAAGTTATTATATCAAATTAATACCTTATTATTCACAATAATAAATAAAAGAAATTTGATTTTATTCATTAAAAAGTTGGGGTCTTACAATAACTATATTGGGAGTACAAGTTGTGTATTTGTGTTATATCTCTTGTGCGCTATGATATTGTCTTCTTCCATTCAACCCTAGCTTGTAGCCGTATATATAGAAGTCACCTCCACTCGCATCCAATTAGGAGAAGGACTCCTTATCCCTCCAAATAAAGAAACACAATCCTATTTTAATAAGGACTCTTCCACTGTCAGAATAAATACACACGAGCCATCACCAGATTCGGTGTAACACCCCCAAAATAGGTATACATCACCTATTCTGAGTCGCCAAAAACATGGTACTGAATATAAATACAAACTAATTATACAACAGTCGTGTAAAATACGACAAAATATATGATGTGAGTTTTAATACAAATATTATCATCTAGACAATATTCACACTCAAAATAAGTCCACAATACATTTATTAACACACTATTTCACAGAATAGTGAGGACTACTAATGTTATCCTCTGGACCGTCACTCCGTTCCCCGACTAGTCCCTGCTACGTTCTCATTTTCTGAAGAGAACAATGAAAGCAAAAGGGGTGAGCTCAACTAGCCAATTAAGAAATATTATGACTAAAATAATGCAGAATAAATTATCGTTAGCCTTCAACAGTGTTAAACTGATAAAATATAACAAACATCAAGTTTAACTGCAGCGGAACAATCAATCCATTAAAAGAGTCAAGTAGAGAATAAAATCTACTATCTTTTATGATTTAAAAGGTTTTTCATCACTTTTATCGCTGGGACTCAGCTTAATAAATAATTCACATCATCGAATCACCCCTGCACTACGGCCAAGGTGAAAGTAGTATGCACACAAGCCAATCATGTTTGATGATAAAGAATATACTTTGTAACAATCTTATTCATGTATTAATAAAAATTTTTAATTTATTAAAGGCTTTTAATTATCTACATGATGCTGTTTTATAATATGTGATAAACCCATAGTTTTAAGTAATGCTTTTAGAATAATGATGATGATCATTCTAATGAGATCTAAATTCTTAGAAAGTTTAAAACAAAAATAGTTCCCAATCGTTGGATTACTAAATTGGGGATTAATGAATCCGGATAGATTGGTACATACGTTGCTTGCTTTCATTGGATGAGGATGATTGATCTCATGATCATTTATTGTGGAACACTAAAGCAAGTATGTAGGTCTTTATTGAGAATAAGTTCCTTTGAAGCGTTATTTCGCTAAGGAATACCTAATAGAGTTTTACTTGTTTGTCAATAGGAATTCCTGTAGTGATAGTAGTACAAGTGATCCTTGGACTTGAGATCATCATAGTATCTTGTGTATGATGAGTTATACTTTGACTTATTCCTTAAGACTCTTAGGGTATATCAAAGGGTAGAATAAATATTATTTATTTAAATAAATTAATAATTTAATTTATTTCTTTAAATAAGGTTAAAATTGTTCTAATTGATTTACTCACAACCGATTTAATATGGAGAACCTAAAGGGTCACACCATAAAAGGAAGAATAATTATTGAAGAAGTTAATGGCATAATCGTAATAATAAGTTAATTATATTTAATTTAATCTATGGTGATAGAATAAATTAAATAGCTTAATATTATTATTTAATATTTTGAAAATATTAAATATAAATTAATAAGAGAGTCTTTATTATTATTATTACTATTATTATTATTTAATTCCTAAAGGAGTTTGAGAATTAATTAATAAAAGTACTCTCATATATTCCTAATAAGATTAGGAGGTTAAATTAATTAAAAGAGTTTAATTAATTATCTCTAATAAGATTAAGGAGCTTAATTAATTAAGAGAATTTAATTAATTAAATAATACCCTTTTTTTTCTAATTAGATTAGAAGAGTTAACTGATATCTTTATAAGAGGAGTCTTATATCAGATATCTATATACGTAATTCCAACAGTTGGGAGAGTACGATCTTTTTCTATGAGAGATAGAAAAATTAGGTTTTTGCCAAAAAACCCATCTTCTTAAATCTTTATTCTTTCTTGGTGGATCACCTCTAGAGGCCAAACACTTGGGTGGCTAACGTTGATCAAAGGAAGGAATCAAACCCAGTGGATTCAAGTTGAACGCGAAAAGAATTGGAGGTGAACTTGTACCTGAGGAAGTTCGAATCTTCAAGGGTATGATTCTTGTTCTTCATATCTTTTTGTTTAATTAATAATTGTGCATAAAGGATGATCCGGGTATATGGTTTGTAAAATTTTTAAACTCTATTTTTCCACGTTTTTGCTTATTTTCTGCAATTTAATTGCGTTCATGAATATTACAAACCTAACAGTGGTATCAGAACCAAACCTTTATGCAAATTATTAATTGTTTTAATTTGATATGTATATTGATATGTGTTTTGAACAATTTAATTGGGTATAATTTTGTTGTATAAAATTTATTTTTTAAAAAAAACAGTAATCATTCGCGATACCTGCCTTTTGAAATTTCGTGATCCACTTGGTATCCATCGAGATTATATATATATATATATATATATATATATATATATATATAGGGAGCCCTTCCATGTAATTGGTTTGCCATGAAGCTGTCAACATGACCCCTTTTTGTCACAGATTGATAAACTTATTGGAAGAAATTTGAGATTGAAACATATATATGCCAAAGCCATGTGACATCTTAGGCTTTTATTTTAATATATGAAGACCCCACATAGTCAACATGTTATCGGTTTATTGAAATAAATTGAATTTTTAATATTAAATAATGCCCGTAAGACAGGTATAGAAGGTACTGTGCCTTTTTATAAAATACTCCCACCATTACATGCTCTTACTACCATTAAAAAAAAAAAATAATTCCAAATGGCACAACGTCTTACTACCCAAAAAAAAAAAAAAAAAAATCCAAGCACAACCTCTTTACGACTTGCACAAAAAAAAAATATATCCAATCAAATGGCACAACCTCTTACGATTGCATGATCAAGTTCTTTATTTCTTATTTCGAATAAAATATTTGTTATTTTTATAACTCTTTCATTTAATAACAAATAAAATTATAATTCAAATAAAAATAATATCCTATTTTATAAAAATATATTTTTATAATTTTTTATTTCTTATTTTTATAAAATATTTTATAAAAAATAAAGAATACAAAATATTTTATAACAAATAAAAATAGCAAATATTTTATATTCTTTATTTGTTATAAAATATTTTGTATTCTTTATTTTTATAAAATATTTTTATAACAAATAGCAAATAAAAATAGCAAATATTTTATATTCTTTATTTGTTATAAAATATTTTATATTCTTTATTTGTTATAAAATATTTTATATTCTTTATTTGTTATAAAATATTTTTATAACAAATAGCAAATAAAATAGCAAATATTTTATATTCTTTATTTGTTATAAAATATTTTGTATTCTTTATTTTTATAAAATATTTTTATAAAAATAGCAAATAAAAATTATAAAAATATATTTTTATAAAATAGGATATTATTTTTATTTGAATTATAATTCTTTATTTGTTATTAAATGAAAGATTTATAAAAATAACAAATATTTTATTTGTAATAACAAATAAAGAACTTGATTGTGCAAGCCGTAAGAGAGGTTGTCTTGATTGATTGGATATTTTTTTTTTTCTGTAAGTAAGAGGTCAGGCTATTGATTTTTTTTTTTTTTAACAAATGTAAGAGCTTCATAAATACCGGGAGTATTTTATAAAAAGGCACTGGTAATTATACAACTGTCTTGGTCGGGCATTATTTAATATTAAAAATTCAATTTATTTCAATAAAAAGCGACAACATGTTGACTATGTGGGGTCCTCATATTAAAATAAAAGTTAAGAAAAGTTGTGGCATTGGTATATTTATGTTTCAATCTCTCCAATAAGTTTATCAACAGTATAAAAGGGGTTGTTGCTACCTCATGGCAACCGATTACATATGGAAGGGCTCCATATATATATATATATATATATATATATATATATATATATATATATATATAATATATTAACTCGATGCAATTGAATCAACTGAAGCATGAATGCATGATTACTTTATTAATGAATGCAGGAGACTTCATCCCACACGTTTTTATTATATATATATATAATATATTTTTAATTATTTTATAATTAAAATAAAAAAGTTTATTTTAATCTTAAATAAAAGTTTATTTTAATATTAAAATAAAAAAAAGTTTATTTTAATTTTAAAATTGGAATTTCATGCTAACTAATTAGAGTTGGAATTGGATTCCATGATAACTAATTGGAGTTGAAATTGGATTCTATGTTTCCTTAAATAAAGGAGTTTATTTAAATATGAAATAAGATTTCATATTATTCAAAATAAAATAATTTATTTGTGAATAGGAAAAAGAATCTTAATTTTTTTAAATAAAGGAGTTTATTTAGGGGGGTGTATTCAATTAAGATTTTTAAAGACTTTTTTTAAGTGACAGACTTTTATAGAATTTGTGGGATTTTAATGACTTTCACAGACTTTAAAGACTTTTTTAAAATGACTTTTATAGATTTCATGAAATAAGTAACAGACTTTTATAAATTTTTTATCAAGACTGTGATAAACTTTTGTATACTTCTAATATATCTTGCAACTTAGTCCATGTGTACAACATTTCCCTCTTTTTTTATGAACTAGAGTAAATCTCATTATATTATTGTGGCATGAGATTTTATATATGTTGAAAGCGTTCACATTATTCTACTCATTTCATTGATACATTTGGATACTCGGATACCAATAAAATTTTAGAAACTACAGATGCAATACAAAAATTAAGCTCACTTTTCATTGAGCTATATATACTTTATGCATATGCGTACGCTTTTTACTAATAATTGATTGCTTTTTATTATTGATTGATTTACTAATATATATATATATATATATAAATATATATGTGTGTGTGTGTGTGTTGATTGTGTGATTGTGTGATTCTGTCAACCCAATTTTCTATCTTAATTGATGCTAATTTTGTTTGATTGTGTGGACCTTTTTATACTCGCCTAAATATATATCAAAGCGGTAGCGTTTTTCTTTTTTAAGGGAAGATAACGATTACATTAATTTGTCATGCAGGAATACAACCATATGTTACATTATTTCACTATGATACACCAAAGACACTTGAAGACGAATATGGAGGATGTCTCAAAATTAACAGTGATTTCCTTCGTTTAAAATGTCAGGAAAAAAAATACACATATACATCATATATTTTTTATTTTCATATATTATAATACATAATCTTTACATTTGACATGAGAGTTTTATGATTTTATCTCACATTTGTTGAACAAATCTCTTTTCTCTTTCTATTGGAAGCTTTCGAACAGCTGCTTTTTCCCTCACCAATTCAGATTAGGTCTAGTTATTTGTTTACTTATTAATATATCTTGTTAATTCTCTTATAATAAAATTATAATAAACCCAATTATTTTTATGGCCCAAATTTTATCAAATTATTTATCCATCATATATTAATATTTATTAGCCCATATAAAATAAATAACTAATTTGAGCCAATAAAAGATAAAGTCCAATTAATAACTAGTTTTATCCACCTTTGTGTTTATTTGGAAGTCTTTAGAAATCTTTAGAGATGAGGCAAGACTTTGAATATGGGTTGATAGTTATAATTTTTCTTCTAAAGTCTGTCAAACTCTATCATTTGATAAAAATCTTTAAAATCTATGATTTTTTGAATACCAAAATACTTTTATAGACTTTGTAAAAATCTTAATCCAATACCACTTAACTTTTAAAGACATTAAAAAAGTTGTAATTGAATACCACTAAACTTTTATAAACTCTTTAAATGTCTTGTTTGAATACAACCAAAATTTTAAAGTCTTTAAAAGTCTTTAAAAATCTTAATTGAATACACCCCCCTTAGATATGGAATAAGATTTCATATTATTCAAAATAAAATAGTTTATTTGTGAATAGGAAAGAGAATTCGTGTTTCCCTTAATAAATTTTTTTTTTTTACTTGGAATTGGATTCAATAATTAATTAAAATAAAGGAGTTTAATTTGATTAAAGATTTTGATTAAAATAAAATAGTTTATTTTATTCAAAATTGGATAAATTAAAATAAAAGAGGTTTATTTTGATTTAAATTTAGATTAAAATAAAGGAGTTTATTTTGATTCAAAATTAGATTTTATACTAACTAAATTTTCCCATTAAGTGATATCAATATATATATATATTGAATGTTTATTATTCATGAGATGGATGTTATTTATTGATGTATATGCTGATGTGTATGATAATAAATGGGATTGATTATGAACTATTGACCAATGTGATTGAATTTTATTTTAGTTGGATGCATGAATGTATGAGTTTTATTAAATGGGGTCTGCGTACCTCGTCTTCTCTAATTTTTTCTTAATGTAAATTCTAACTCCCTCCTATGTACTTCCCTCGATCACGATCAAGGTTTTATTTATTTTAAATAGTTTTGTAATAGGAATAGTTAGAATTATTTTAAAGAATTGGAGATCAAGGAGCAAGGAGCGCTTGAAGACCTGTTTGTATTGGAACCCGGGATTTAGATGTAATAGTTATATTTAAATTATTTTTTGCACCCCTAGGGTTTGACCTTTTGGTTCACTTGGTGGCTCTAGTGAACCAAACTAGAATAAAAGTTCATAATCAATCCAGGTAGAATATAGTATTCTATATGTGCATGCTTATACTATATATATTATATATTATGCAAACATGCTTCGCATGTTCATTACTATGACGCGTATTTTATATATATATGTGCATGCGCGCTAAACAAGATGAGACAAATTAATAACAAAACCCCTCAATTTTTTTTATATTAAGTCTTAAGCGTTCAAAGATATTTGGAATATCGAACGTCGCCTTCTAGCATGATAAAAATTAATAGAGTATTAAATATTTAATATGAGTTTGTTGTGTCATCACAAGGCAAATATTAAGTATTTAAGATGTTAATTTATCACATTTGATGCTTATAAAGAAAATTGAACAATATTGTTTTGTTGTGTCACCATAAGAACAATATTTTTCTTTTTTGAATATATGGAGTGCTAGGTTGGACTTAATTTGGATAATTTTGATTCGGATGTGCCACCACTTGATCAAAATAATCCAAGTCAAAATAGAAAGATTTGCATAGTTGATGTAATTAACAAGAGTTGTCTACCTATTTATTTATATATAGTTTGTTGTGTCACCACAAGGCTATATACATTTGAAATGGGATCCTTATTCTCACTAAAGAAATCTTTAATTAGATTTTCTTAGAACTATATAAGTGAGGTAATATAGTTTGAAGAAAATATTGGGAGATACCAATTTAAAACAAGACCTAATTTATTTTGGTAATTAATAAAAGAATGTATGCTAAAATGTTAGTAATTACAAATTCATTTCTGAATTTTTACAATGTCTAAATTACTATCAACGTAAAGCATATTAGATCTTTAAAATAGAATTACTTGGATAGTTAAGGAATTTGAGAATAGTTCTCATGGTTGAAAAAGCTATCTTACGTCATATCGCCTATCCTTGCAATGGTTGCGCACAATGCCTACGAGGAAGAGATTGCTATTTTAGAAAGTGGCAAGATGATGCACGATTGGCTCGATGCATCACGCTTGCATCCACGAGTAATGTGAGCTTCGCGTCAAGATGAAACTAGGGATGCTCTACTTATATTCATGCACATCAAGTAGTTGATGATGAGGAAAGTGGGGTGATAGATATCGAGATATCTAAGGAGCTCTTCCGATCTAGAATGACCAGGTGACACTCTGATGATGAGATAAAAGTCCTTAACATAATCAATTTGATTGATCAATTAGGACAACAGGTTTTGTCATGGATGGGGAGTTGTGCCAAGATTTGATCTTGCACTCACTCTCGGACTCCTTTCACAATTGTTGTAAATTTTTCATATGAACAAGCTAGATATCAGCGTCGCTGATTTGCTTAACATGTTGAAAAATGTTGAGTCACTTTCCAACCAAGAAAGACCATGTCTTACTGGTAGGAGCCAAAGGATCTTCTGGAAAGAAGAACGATTCAAAGAAGGTAAATAGAAAGGCTAAACAAAGGATAATAAGAACAAAAATGTTACGGATAGCAAAGGAGTTTGCTTCCACTGCAATAAGCCTGGACACTGGAAAGAAACTGCGAGAAGCATCTTGCAGAGGCTAACCAAAGAAGCTTAGTGAAGTTTTGATAACAAATATAGTTTTTGTTCATGATTAAAATAAATTTTTCTTTAAGTCAAGGTTCAACTTGGGTATTGGATACCAACTTTGGTTATCATAAATATAGATTTATGAAGGGACCAAGCAGAAGTAGAAAGCTAAACAAAGATAAGTAATTCTATGTATGGGAAATAAAGCAAAGGTTGCTGCATTAGCCATATGAACTTATTGTTTAGCATTGCCTATTGGCAAATCTATTAACTCAATAAGATGTTATTGTATTCCAATTCTCATTAGAAATATTATTTCTATTTTATTGTTGGACAATGAAATATTTGATATTATATTTAAGAACAATTGTTGTTCTATTTATAATAATAATGTTTTGTATAGAACTGGAATATTACTTAATAGATTTTATATACTTGACTTACGTGAAAAATAATTTTGCAAATTGAACAAACTAGTATAAGAAAAGGAGATGATTATTCAAAAAGTTGAATGTGTGTATTTGCTGAAATACAAGTGTGAATTATTTGAAAGGTTTAAAGAATTCTAAAGTGAAATAAATTGACAAAGTATTAAGATTCTTTGATTAGATCAAGGAATAAATACTTGTATAATAAGTTTCTAGATCATCTCAAATGGTTTTCTCATAATGGACGCCTCCTGATACAGAATAATTGATTGATGTATCTAAAAGGAAAAATCGTACCTTATTGGACATGGTACGGTCCATAATGATTTTACTAACATTCCAGTATCCTTCTGGGGTTATTCCCTAGAAATGGCTGCATACCTATGAAAAGGTAACCTCAAAATCTAGCCCTAAGACTCCATAAAAGTTATGGACAGGGAGGATTCCTAATCTTAAGTATATTAAGATAATGGGTTGTCCAACTTATGTGAAAAGGTTTCAAAGGATAAGCTTGGGACAAGATTTGACAAGTGTCGATTTGTGGGACATCCTAAAGTAAGTTTAGTGTATATGTTCTATAATCCTACTTAGTAAAAGGTGTTTATTGCGAAATACGCTGCCTTCTAAGATAAATATGTTTATCATTGAAGGAGCTAGTGGGAGGATAATAGATCTTGAAGAGTTCAAGAACCACAAATCACTATAAGTTAAATAAGAGGAACTTGTAGATGTCTTGTACACTGGCAAGAATCAGTAAATGCGGAATAATCTTAGAAGATACAGAGAGGTATGGATTCATCATAGATGATGATGATGAGTGCACGCATCATAGAAGATAATGATCCGATTTACATACGATGAGGTAAGAGTTGTGAGACACTCGAGAGAAATGGATTGAAGCAAGCTTCTCAAAAATGGAACATTCGTTTTGATGAAATAAATCAAAAGAGTTTGATTTTATCACAAACAAGAATGAACCTAGTGTACAAAAGGGTCGATTGGGGGCGTCGTGATATTTTAGTAGTATATATGTTGATATACTACAGATAAGGAATGGCATACCAATGCTACAATTAGTAAAGATAAAGTTGTCTAAACATTCTTCCATGAATGATTTAGGAAGAATATCTTAATTGGGGATACAAATCTATATAGATAGATTCAAGAGGATGCTCGACTTAAACCAAGGAACATATATTCATTTGATGCTAAAGTCGTTTAGCATGGCAAACTCTATGGGATGTCTCATGTTGATGAGCCCTGGAGTGTATCTATCTTAATAGTCCCCATAGACTCCTAAAAGAGAGATCGCATGAGTAACTATCATGTATGCAATGAAATGTATGGGACCTGATGTTGATCAGTCATATTCTGGAGAAGTTCACTGTGAGTCAGTGAAAAATATCTTAAAGTACTTACCAACACTAAGTATGTGATCATATTCATGGTGGGTCTAAATTAAAACTAAAGGGCTTAACAAACTCAAGTTTTTTAGACAGACCAAGACGACATAAAATCCACTTTAAGGTAAAGCATTACCTTGAACGGTGGTGCAGTGAATTGGAAAGGTTCCAAACAGCAAAGAGTTGTTGATTTAGGGATGAAGACAAAGTATATAGCTATAAATGAAGCTGCAAGTTGATTGTTTGGATGAAAAGTTCATTACAGAACTAGGAATAGTTCCTAAGTCTCATATTGGATCTAAACATGTGTTGTGGCACTTTCACTTGATTATAGGAATCATTGAAAGATGGGAAATCACTATAGAGACAGTGGACTCTCAAGAACAACATTACATATCCATTAACTAAAGCTTATCCAACAGCAGGATAATCGTCACTTAGAGAAGAAGGGTATGAGATACCATGGCGATTGACTTTAGTGCAAGTGGAAGATTGAAAGTAGTATGCACACAAGCCAATCATGTTTGATGATAAAGAATATACTTTGTAACAATCTTATTCATTTATTAATAAAAATATTAATTTATTAAAGGCTTTTAATTATCTACATGATCTTTGTTTTATAATATGTGATAAACCCATAGTTTTAAGCAATGCTTTTAGAATAATGATGATGATCATTCTAATGAGATCTAAATTCTTAGAAAGCTTAAAACTAAAATAGTTCTCAATCGTTGGATTACTAAATTGGGGATTAGTGAATCCGGATAGATTTAGTATACATCGCGTTGTTGCTTTCGTTGGATGAGGATGATTGATCTCATGATCATTTGTATGGAACACTAAAAGCAAGTATGTAGATGCTTATTAGAGAATAAGTTCATCGAGCATTGGCTCACTAAGGAATACCTAATGGAGTTTTACTTTCTGTCGATAGGAATTCTGTAGTGATAGTAGTCAAGTGATCCTTGGACTTGAGATCATCATAGTATCTTGTGTATGATGAGTTATACTTTGATTTATTCCTTAAGACCCTTAGGGTATATCAAAGGGTATGCTTGGGTATAATAAATTATACATGGAGATAATGTATAGTCAATAAAGAATCTACCACTTCTAGTAAAAGAAGAGAAATGTCCTATGTGATTCGATAAATGACCTTCGATAGTCATGGTCAATGAGAATGAAATTAGAAAGGAGTTTTTAATTTGTATTATTTGGAGTTGTGCATTTAAGAGTCAAAATATATATAATTAAATAAAATAAGACTTGACAGTAATTCCATGTCTTATATTTAATTGGGACATTGTATGGTGGAAGGATTGAATTGTACGGTAACTATTTACTCAAAGGTTCTTTTATGATTAATGTTGAAATTTATATTATCTGGAAAGTCGTTAATCGCTAGGGAGACTTATCCCTATTGTAAAATAAATATTATTTATTTAAATAAATTAATAATTTAATTTATTTATTTAAATAAGATTAAAATTGTTCTAATTGATTTATTCACAACCGGTTTAATATGGAGAACCTAAAGGGTCACACCATAAAAGGAAGAATAATTATTTAAGAAGTTAATGGCATAATCGTAATAATAAGTTAAGTATATTTAATTTAATATATGGTGATAGAATAAATTAAATAGCTTAATATTTATTATTTAATATTTTGAAAATATTAAATATAAATTAATAAGAGGAGTCTTATTATTATTATTATTATTATTACTATTATTATTATTATTTAATTCTAAAGGAGTTTGGGAATTAATTAATAAAATTACTCTCATATATTCCTAATAAGATTAGGAGGTTAAATTAATTAAAAGAGTTTAATTAATTATCTCTAATAAGATGAAGGAGCTTAATTAATTAAGAGAATTTAATTAATTAAATAATACCCTTTTTTCTAATTAGATTAGAAGGGTTAACTGATATCTTTATAAGAGGAGTCTTATATCAGATATCTATATACGTAATTCCAACAGTTAGGAGAGTACGCTCTTTTTCTATGAGAGATGGAAAAATTAGGTTTTTGCCAAACACTCATCTTCTTAAATCTTTATTCTTTCTTGGTGGATCACTTCTAGAGGCCAAACACTTGGGTGGCTAACGTTGATCAAAGGAAGGAACCAAACACGGTGGATTCAAGTTGAACGCGAAAAGGATTGGAGGTGAACTTGTACCTGCGGAAGCTCGAATCTTCAAGGGTATGATTCTTGTTCTTCATATCTTTTCGTTTATTTAATAATTGTGCATAAAGGATGATCCGGGTATATGGTTTGTAAAATTTTTAAACTCTATTTCTCCACGTTTTCGCTTATTTTGTGCAATTTAATTGCGTTTATGAATATTACAAACCTAACACAAGGATATTCTTTAGTATCACGACCACAATTATCCATGCACTATGGGCCAAGAATATTTGAGTATTCATTAATGGTCATGATCATGCCAACAACTGTCCATCAATGCACTACAGGCCAATGAGGATTTTTACCACATTATTTGTAACATTACTACTATGATTATATCGAATAATCCGGTCATAATCATACCAAGTTCATCTACGCACTATGTGCCATGATGACTTTCAATGAGAATATAAACATGAGGATGATGACAATGATATAAGAATTTAATAAAACAAGTTCAAGAATTATTTTATCGAGGAATCAATAACGTCCAAATTGTCAACATGATACTTATTTGTGGAGTAAAATTCAAGAATGCTCGGAAGAATATTTCCATGAAAGATCTTTGGATAAAGCGCTTGAAATATCGAGGATATTCCACTAATTTCATGGAGTATAGAAGTCAAAACTTTAACCAATTTGAGTATAATAAAGAATGGAATAACAAAAGAAATCACCGTGCATGCGATGATCCTTACAGACGGGTTATTCTAACGAGAATAATAAATAACGGAACCCGGTCATGCGTGAAGCGCATACGGACGAGGATATTCCAACGAGAATAATAAATAAGCGGAACGTGTCACGCATGAAATTACGCCCAAGCGAGGATGTTCCAACAGAATAATAAATAATGAGAACCGGTCATGCTTAAACGCACAGACAGGATGTTCCAACAGAATAATAAAGAATGGAATAACAGAAGAATTTCACCAAGTATAGGTTAGCTTGCATGATACTGAGTTATTCCATCAGAATAATAAAGAATGGAATAACAGAAGTTCTCTTCATAAATACAAAAGAAATAATACCCCTTACCTTAAAAAGAAGAGTATTTCGACGGGTAGGGCGAGAATATACTTGAAGAAAACTTGCACTATCTGCTACGCTCAAAGCTTTCTTAAATTAACTCTAAAGAAATACGCTCGAGATTATAGAAGAAGAACTCTCTCTATAGTTTCTCTCTCTATAGTTTCAGTGAATTCGTAAGAAATAATGAAGGAATGAGATTCTATTTATAGAAGAATGGACTGCATAGTTGTAAGACCCCAAATAATTAATAAATGAAATTTAATTTCCTCTAATTATTATTTTGAAATAGTAAGGGTTGATGTGATTAATATGGATAGTTATGGGTAAAATACGCAAATATTTCAAAATAAGCAAATGGTTATAAAATATTCATTGTTGTTGGGGGAATATTCGTTTGGTCGTGGAATATTAAATTTGTCGGGGAATATTTTATGTATTTAGTAGCGACCGTGTGTGGGCCCCATAATGAAAAGCGATTGGAGGAAGAAAATGATAAATATAAGTTGTTTAAAAATAACTGGCGTAGTTGTTACATTTATCTTGTTGGAATACACGGTGGTTTAAAAACACGATGTCTGGCGTTGTTACTGATAGCATCGCGGTATTGCACCAATTATTGACTCTTACGTGAAAGGCACTACTTTCAATAATGGTTCTGATAATTCTTTATTCGATATTTTATTTTATTGGTTCAATAATTGTTGCGTTGATATTTTATATTGTTGTTGTTTGATAATTGTCATTACAGTATTTTTCATTATCGAGCAATAATTCATATTATCTGAATAATATTATTAGATAACATTATTGGCAATGTCTAGAAAGTTACATCTAAGGAGAGGTTTGGTCACCTAATTGTGCCAATGAGGAGAAATTCTTATTGGAAAGCCCTCTTTCTGAGGAGGCGCACGGTTATCAATATTGTGATTCTGTAATATTATTTGTGAATAATTAATTATTGATTAATATGATGAGGAAAATATTGATTTTATGTGAATATAGATGGAGAGAAATTTTTAATGTGATAATTGTTGAAAATTGAAATTTTATCTTTTACGATAAAATAATTCATTTAAATATATATAATATTATATTTTAATAATATAATAATGGTGATATTTTTAACGAATGTGGGATATATGAGTATACGAGGAGGAAGAGTATTTTTGTTGCAATAAATGTTTAAAACATGTTAAACATGTAAATTGGACCCCATTTATTATTTGAAATTTGATTATAGCCTCTAAAATCACCCGTTTTGTGAATTTCGGTTAATTTACATTTGGAATTTGGAAAAACTTTCTTACGTAAAGTTGTAGAGAATTGAATTTCCTATAAAAACACATAAGATTCTAATTTTCCGACAAAAGGGCTATTTATTGTGAATTATTGAAGTTAGAAGCTACGAAATAATTGATTTTTGGAAGTTTAAAATATTTAAAGAATGAAAAACGTTTTTTTTGTTTGTGGGCAGCCTAACATGTGATGTAAATGCTGAATTCAAAATCTAGAAAGTGTGTGTAGAGAATTTGTTATATATATTATTATTATATTAAATTTTCGCTTTTGTTATTAAAGCATTTTCCTATAAATAGGGTCTTTAGGTTAGAATTGAAAATTACACCAGAAGCTGAAGTTTTTCTCTCTATATTATCGGTATTCTTGTGAGTATTTTGAGTATACTTTGAGTATTGCTATACGGTGAAAGTTCAAGTTATAGCTTTATATCCAAGATATTCAGGTTAAATCTTTATCTTTTCCGAGGTAAGGATATTTTTTTTCGTAATGATATTATTTCTTCAATATCATTATCTTTGAAATATTGATCTGAAGTTTTTATCAAATTTGGAACTTTTGGTGTCGAGATTCTTATTCCACGTATCTGACCTTTATTCACGTATATCTGATCTTATTCACGAATCTGACCTTTATTCATCGAAAAATGAAAATTTTCTTTTCGTCCAAAATATCTATTACGGATACTAGCTTTGATTGTATCCATGTTTTGATCATTCTTGAATTTTACACCACTATGATTATTTTGAGGTATTTTTGGACGTGGATAAAACAAAGTACGAATCCTTAATCCTTAATCCTTGTCATTTTGTTTCCTTTGGATTCGTTTCTTTAAAAAAAAATATTTTTATCATTCTCGGTCTTAAATGATGATATTATTGAATATCTTTGGCACTGTAGTGCAAAGATGAATGATTTCGATGAATATCTTTTGGCCCGTAGTGTAAAGATGAACATGTGTTTAGATGAACATGATTAATGATGAATATCCTTGGCTTTATAGTGCAAGGATGAATATATGATTCGAGATATATATTGATTGATGTTCTGAGAGATAAAATATTGATGATGAATTTATTAAATTCATAGATATTAGTAGATTTCATCATCTACGTAACTCTTCTTATGAATTAATATTTTCATTGCAGTATTAATTTAAAACTTGTTGTCTATTGTATTCTATTAGATTTTTCCACTGTTGAAGACTAACGATAATTTGTTACGTATTATCTTAGTCATAATATTCTTCTTGGGCTAGTTGAGCTCACCCTTTTCTTTTTGTTCCATTTTTTTCTCGGGAGGCGAGAATGTAGCGAGTACAAGTCGGGGTATGGAATGATGGTTTTAAAGAGTTGTTTAGTAGTCCTCACTATTTTTGTAAAATAATGTATCAATAATTATGATGAGGATTTATTTGTATGTGGATATTATTTAGATGGCAATATCTGTATTTAAACTCACAGTTTATATGTTGTAATAATAAAGTTGTAGTTATTTCTGTACCTTGTTTTTGACAACTCAGAATGGGTGATGTATACCTGTTTTGGGGGTGTCACAGTTGGTATCAGAGCTTAGGGATATGATCTCTGGCGGAGATCGGGGAATAGAACTAGGAGAGGAGAGACGAGTAAATCCTTCGCTAGTGTGTCCTACCTAAGCTTATTTGTTAGTTGGTCAGTATATAGGGATATTATGTGATATATTGATTTGCTTAATTAACCCTTGTTTTATGGCAGTATTTAAGAATGGCAACCGAGAATGTTAACAGTGGAGTAAATGAGGAGTGGAGATGCTGCAGATTTACCAGCGAGGAGAGAGCGTGCAGCAGTGGCAATGTTCCTCCTGTGAACAACACCACCCGAAAGCGAGATGATGAGCGAGGGATGTTTAGAAGTTTTTTTGCGATTCATGCAAAAATCAGACGAGGAGACTCGTGTTCAAAATCTGAGGAGAAATGATAGCAATTCACGGGTTATCACACCAAGCGATTCAAAAGTTGGGACCACGAATTTAAGGGAAAGCGGATCCGATCATGGCGGAGGCGTGGGTCAAAGCAAATTACTAAGATATTCGATGTCTTGGGATGCGGAGGAGCAGAAGGTTCCATTCGCCACCTTTATGTTAAAAGTGGCGAAGCGGACTCTTTGGTGGGAATCGTGAAGCGTACCCATCAATTGCTGGCCAAGATGTCTTGGGAGCGTTTTAGAAACTATTTAATGACAAATACTTTTACGAAAGTGTTCGTCATATGAAGGAAGTGGAGTTTATTAGGCGGAAGCGAACAACATGGCGGTGTCTCGATGGCGAAGTTTGCGAGTTATCGGTTTGCACCTCATTTGGTGGAGAATGAGGAGCGTATGCCAGCGGATGTTTACGAGAGGTTTGAAACCAAGATACGTCGGTATCTCATCTCTCATAAATTTTCTCTCTATTAGGATGTTTATATGAGGCTCAATTGTTAGAAGCGAGATAACTTGAAGTACGGTCAGCAGAGGTACCCACAATCGAGGATCATCTTAGGAGATAGCGATCAACAAAACAACGATAACCGGTGGAGAAAGAAAAAGAGCGGACAAAAATGGTAACCACTCGGTGGTAATTATAGCCATGAAAATAGAAAAGCGAGTCGAGAGTAGATTTTAAAAGAGGAGATTCAACAACGACCATGTGAAGGCAGCGATTGCAATGGAAGAATCGGTTCCGAGGAGGAAACGACCACCGGTCATATCTATAAATCTGAAAGAGGACATATCGGTCAAAGCGCCTACAGTTCAAGGTATGCTATAATTGTGGTAAGGAAGGACATATCGCTCGAGATTGCATGCATAGCGAAACCTAGTTCAGTGGGGGACGGTGACTCGAAAAGACCATCCCAGAAAAAGTCAAAGTCAGCGGTTCTGGAAGAAGCGTTTTGTTGTGATTGGTCAAAATCGAGAACCCAAGCGAGGTGATCACGGGTAAAGCTATTTATAAATTCTTGCGAAGTTTATACCTTACTTGATCCGGTGATACCCATTCATTTATCTCTCTACTTGTGCTCAGCGTTTAAATTTGACTCAGAAAAAATTAGACTTTGACCTATCCGTGGAAACTCAGTTAGGAAAACTTTCATCACATCCCTTTGTTTATAAGTCTTGTTTGATCAAGTTGGCACCACCACTTACCATTGACCTTATCTCTTTAAAGATACTTGTTTTTGATGTGATTTTAGGGATTGATTGGTTAACTACTCATCATGCCAAAATTGATTGTTTTCGTAAGGTTGTTAGTTTTCATATTCCTAAACAACCTGTTGTTCGAATTCTAGCAACTAAACCATTAAAATCAATCACTGTTATATCTAATCATAAAGCTATTCGTTTATTGAAAAATGGATGTCAAGCTTTCTTAGCTCATGTTATGGATTTGAATAAAGACACGTAAAATTTGAATAATATTCCTGTTGTTATTGACTTTCTTGACATATTTCCTGAAGAACTTCCCGGTCTACCCCCAGAACGTGAAGTTGAATTCTTTATTGACCTTGAACCTGGTACAAAGCCCATTTCTAAAACCCCACATCGAATGGCTCTATTGAACTTCGGAGTTAAAGGTCCAACTACTGAGAGTTGTTGGACATCGATTTCATTCGTCTAGTACATCTCCTTGGGGTGCTCTGTTTTATTTGTAAAAAGAAGAAGAAAGGCGGGAGTATGCGACTTTGTATTGATTATCGGGAATTGAACCATATCACTATCAAGAATAGGTATCCTCTACCTCGTATTGATGACTTGTTTGACGATTTAACGAACACAATTCTTTTCAAAAACCGATCTTAGATTACGGATATCATCAATTTGAAAATTAGGCGAGGATATTCCAAAGGCGCGAGAAACTCGGTATGGGCATTATGAATTCTTAGTTATGTCTTTCGGATTGACTAATGCTCCTGCGGCTTTCATGGAGATGATGAGTCGAGTATTCAAGGAATATTTGGATCAAGTCGTTGTTGTCTTTATTGATGACATCCTTATATATTCCAAAAGCCGTGAAGATCATGAGCACCATTTGAAGCTGGTACTCCAAAGGCTTCGTGAAAATAAGCTATATGCTAAGTTGAAGAAATACGAGTTCTGGCTTGAGGAAGTAGCATTCCTTGGGCACGTGGTGTCAAAACATGGAGTATATCTGTTGACGTGAAGATTGAAGCAATACAAAGTTGGGATGTAGAGAAGTCGGTGGTGAAATCACGTAGCTTTTGGGCTTATTTGGTTATTATCGGAGATTCGTGGAAGGGGTTTCTCGAATCGCTACTCCATTAACTTCAGTTGACTCTGAAAGATATAAATTGTATGGAGCGAGGAATGCGAGAAGAGTTTTCAAGAGCTTAAGAGAGACTTATTTGGCACTTGTTCTAACAATACCATCTGGTTCGGATGGATTTGTTATCTACGATCTTGAGCGCAAGGGGGTTAGGATGTGTTCTCGTGCAGCGTGGGAAAGTCATAGCCTATGCCTCACGACAACTTAAAGAGTATGAGAGGAATTATCCTACTTATGATCTAGAGTTGGCAGCAGTCGTTTCAGCGTTAAAGATATGGAGGCACTATTTATATGGGGAGAAAGTGGAGATATATTCAGACCATAAAAGCCTTAAATATTTCTTCACTCAAAAGAACTCAACATCTGGCGGTGACGTTGGCTCGAGCTATTGAAAGACTACGACCACACTATTCAATACCATCAAGGAAAAGCGAACGTGATACCGGCGTTGAGTAGAAGATCATATGCGACGAGCAGTGCGATGATGTCAAGTATACGCGACAGAGTAGAAAACTTTAATAGAAAAGTTAAGGTTGCTTCGACCCAGGCCGGGTGATGCATATGAAGAAGAAAGTATAAGAAGGTGCTTTATTAAGGCGAGAATTGATGAAGAAGGAATACTTGAGTCCACTCGGACTTTGTGTTCTAACGATTACGATTTGAAGTACAAGATCATGATGAGGCAACACAATACACCATTTGCAATCCATCGGAAGTACTAAAATGTATCGTGATCTTGACATATATTTTGGTGGAACAATATAAAGAGAGAGATTGTAAAGTTTATCTCAACATGTTTAACTTGTCAACGTGTAAAGGCGGAGCATCAAGTGCCTAAGGGACCATTGCAACCACTTGAGATTCTGAAATTGAAGTGGGAACACATTACCATGGATTTCGTTACGGGTCTTCCCACGGTTTCTCAAGGCATAAATGCTATTTGGGTTATTGTTGATAGATTAACCAAGTCGCACATTTCTTGCCGATCACGGAGACTTATTCTCTTGAACGTCTTGCTAGTATGTATGTAAATGAGATTGTGAGGTTGCATGGCATGCCGATATCTAAAGTTTTGGATCGTGACCCAAGATTCACTTCAAGATTTTGGGTTAGCTTGTAAAAAAGCTATGGAGTACGGATTTACGAATCGATTCGGCATACCATCCCGAAAGCGGATGGACAATCGGAGAGACTATTCAAACTCTTGAAGATTTATTAAGACTCGTGTCTTAGACTTCAAGGCGTTAGGATAAGTATTTACCATTGGTGGAATTCTCCTACAACAAGCAGTTATCGAGGAAAGTATAGGTGTGGCTCCATTTGAAGCATTATATGGACGAAAGTGTCGCTTCTACAATATGTTGGGATGAGGTGGGTGAAGCAACATTGTTGGGACCCGAGTTAAATGCGATATGACTCAAGAAAAGATCCAAATGATTAAACAAGCGTATACAAAGCGGCACAAGATCGACAAAAGAGTTATGCGGATCTTCATCGAAAGGACGTGGAATTTAGTATATGGGGATCATGTATTGTTGCGAGTTGCTCCATGGAAGGTAGTTACAAGATTTGGGAAGAGAGGAAAGCTCAATCCACGATTTATTGGTCCATTTCAAATTCTTGGCCGAGTAGGAAATGTAGCCTATAGACTCGCGTTACCTCAATTATGTCTCGTGTTTATAATGTGTTTCATATATCATGCTTCGTAAATATGTGAAAGACCCGAACCACGTTATTGAGTTAGAAGCAGGACGAGATATAGTAGAAGACTTAACGTATGAGGAGGTACTGTCAAGATCTTGGATAGGAAGGAGCATGTCTACGCATACGAAGGTCATACCACAAGTTAAAGTTTTGTGGAGGAACCATGCTTATAGAAGAAATGACACGGGAATTGGAAGCGGAAATGAAAGCAAGGTAACCTCACCTTTTGAAACACAGTGCGTATGTCAATTTCGAGGGACGAAATTTCATAAGGAGGGAGGTTGTAAGACCCCAAATAATTAATAAATGAAATTTAATTTCCTCTAATTATTATTTTGAAATAGTAAGGGTTGATGTGATTAATGTGGATAGTTATGGGTAAAATATGCAAATATTTCAAAATAAGCAAGTGGTTATAAAATATTCATTGTTGTTTGGGGAATATTCGTTTGGTGTCGTGGAATATTCGTCTTTGTCGGGAATATTCAGTATGATGATGTGACCATGTGTGGGCCCCATAAATCTGAAAAGCGATTGGAGGAAGAAAAGCGATAAATATAAGTTATTTAAAAAATACTTGGCGTAGTTGTTCTGGATTTACCTTTGTTAGAACACCGGTGGTTAAAATACTGATGTCTGGCGTTGTTGACTGATGGCGCGGTATTGTACCAATTATTGACTCTTACGTGAAGGCCTTTACTCAATAATGGTTCTGAGTAATTCTTTATTAAATATTTTATTTTATTGGTTCAATAATTGTTGCGTTGATATTTTATATTGTTGTTGTTTCAATAATTGTCATTACGAGTATTTTCATTATCGAATAATAATTCATATTATCTGAATAATATTATTAGATAACATTATTGGCAATGTCTAGAAAGTTACATCTAAGGAGAGGTTTGGTCACCTAATTAATTGCGCTTGATGTAAGGAGAAATTCTTATTGGAAAGCCCCCTCACAGGAAGCTGCACGGTTGTCAATATTGTGATTCTGTAATATTATTTGTGAATAATTAATTATTGATTCATATGATGAGGAAAATATTGATTTTATGTGAATATAGATGGAGAAAATTTTTAATGTGAATTGTTGAAAATTGAAATTTTATCTTTTTACGATAAAATAATTCATTTAAATATATATATTATTATATTTTAATAATATAATAATGGTGATATTTTTACAACGAATGTGGGATATATGAGTATCTGAGGAGGAGGAAGAGTATTTTGTTGCAATAAATATTTAAAACATATTAAACATGTCGGTGGACCCCATTTATTGACTGAAATTTGATTATAGCCTCTAAAATCACCCGTTTATGGATTTCGATCAATTTATGTTTAGAATTTGGAAAAACTTTCTTCTGCAAAGTTGTAGAGAATTTAATTTCCTATAAAAACTCAGGAGATTCGAATTTTATGACAAAAGGGCTATTTATTGTGAATTATTGAAGTTAGAAGCTACGAAATAATTGATTTTTGGAAGTTTAAAATATTTAAAGAATGAAAATGTTTTTTTGTTTGTAGGAAGCCTAGCATGTGATGTAAATGCTGAATTCAAAATCTAGAAAGTGTGCGTAGAGAATTTGTTATATATATATTATTATTATATTAAATTTTACTGCTTTTGTGTTCTAAGCATTTTCTATAAATAGGGTCTTTAGGTTGAATTGAAAATTACACCGTAAAGCTGAAGTTTCTCTCTCTATATTATCGGCGTATTCTTGTGAGTATTTTTGAGTATACTTTGAGTATTGCTATACGGTGAAAGTTCAAGTTATAGCCTATATCCGATTATTAGGTTAAATCTTGTCTTTCAGAGGTAAGGGATATATACTTTGAGCTTGTGAGTATTTTACATCACTATGATTATTTTTGAGTTATTTTTGGACGTGGATAAAACAAAGTACGAATCCTTAATCCTTAATCCTTGTCATTTTGTTTCTTTGGATTCGTTTCTTTAAAAAAAAATATTTTCATCATTCTCGGTCTTAAATGATGATATTATTGAATATCTTTGGCACAGTAGTGCAAAAGATTAATGATTTCGATGAATATCTTTTGGCCGTAGTGCAAAGATGAGCAGTGTTTAGATGAACATGACCAGTGATGAATATCTTTGGCACAGTAGTGCGAGGATGAATATATGATTCCGGATATATATTGATTGATGTTCTGAGGATAAAATATTGATGATGGGTATTAAATTCATAGATATTAGTAGATTTCATCATCTACATAACTCTTATGAATTAATATTTTCCATTGCAGTATTAATTTAAAACTTGTTGTCTAATTGTATTCTATTAGATTTTTCCTGTTGAAGACTAACAATAATTTTTTCTGTATTATCTTAGTCATAATATTATTTCTTTGGGCTAGTTGAGCTCACCCTTTTCTTTTTGTTCCATTTTTCTTCTCAGGGAGGCGAGAATGTGGCGAAATGCAGTGGGGTATGGAATGATGGTTTTAGAGAGTTGTTTAGTAGTCCTCATCATTTTTGTAAAATAATGTATCAATAATTATGATGAGGATTTATTTGTATGTGGATATTATCTAGATGACAATATCTGTATTTAAACTCACAGTTTATATGTTGTAACAATAAAGTTGTAGTTATTTCTGTACCTTGTTTTTGACAACTCAGAATGGGTGATGTATACCTATTTTGGGGGTGTCACAATAGTAACTAATTCATGAACGGTCCAGATTGATTTACTTTTAAACGGACGGTCCAGATTGATTTAATAAAATATTCTAATAAAACAAAATCTTTTAAATAAAATATAATATATATTATATATCTATCTATACAAAACACAAATGTTTTTGAAACAAATTAATTTTCCGCCCACAACTATTATAAGATCCGGACCGTCAAAAAGTTGAGATAAATCTGACCCTTAAAAAAAACAGATCAGCTTCACTTACAAAACTTATTTGCCGGAGGCGAGTATACCTCCTAATTTCCCTCTTTCCTTTCCTTATTACCTTTCCCTCTTTCCTTTTAGTTCTTAAATTTCTCCAATTCCCCTCTCATTTTAGTTCTCCCTCCCTTCTCCCTCCTTCGATTTCTTCAATATGCCTCCTAAGAAGTAAAGGGCTTCGGGTTTGCTTTGGGTTCGACCGTCACACCATCATCATCTCTCTGTATATATCTCTATCTCTCTCAATTGTTGACGGTTACAGATCGGACTTCTAGGGTATTGTATCATCATCTTCCCCTCCGGTAAGCACCTTTCCACCCCTTATTTCTAAGCGTTTAGGGTTTCAGATTCAATTTATAATTGTTTTCATAATAAAACTATATACACTTCTTTACACATGGTTTATCTGTAGATATTTAATTTATATACGTACCATCTAATTAGTTTATATATGTTTGTCAATTATTGTCAAGTATTGATGTCACTAAAATTATCCCGTTTTAAATTGATGCCAAATTGTGTAGAAAAATTAGTCCTTAATTCCATTTTAAATTACTGCGTACTATCATGCTTCCACGCCTGATTGCATATAATAATGAATATCTTCATTGAAATCATAGTATTGTTTTGGGTTCACTTATTAACCCATAAAAAAACCCAATGACCCAATCAAATTATTGAAAAACATGAAAGGAGTCTAAGTAGCCCAATTACTAATACTACATTTTTCCAGCAAAATAGAGTCTTTAGAATGTGAGACAATTATAAAAATTTGACCAATACTTATTAGAATAAAATTAAACCTATATAGACTTTATTTAGTGTGAAAGTCAAGTAAGAAAGGTCTTAAGTAGGTCTCATCTTAAAAATTCAGTCATTCACAATCATTTTGGGATCCTTGGATTTTCTTTTCCTCAAAAGTTTTGTCATTAAAATAGTATTTTTTACAAATTAATCAAACATGAGATTAGGCAAATGTGGCAATGTAGGATCGAATATGGAGCTGCATAATGAAGGGAAAAATTTTAAGCACTGGAAAGAAAATGACCACAATGATATAAATAAAATTGTCTGTTGCATAAAGATTAAGTACAATTCCTTCTATAATATGAAGGATTACATAAAGCTTACATGTTAATCAGGGAATGTAAGCTTTTGGGTCTTATGCAAGATGACGGGAAGCCTTTGGTTGATGATGCTTGGATCAATATACGCAGCAGAGTTAGAAGGATATCCTTTCTGTAACATTAGCTTTAATCACAGAATGCAAGTGAAATGGAAACACTTCAAAAGTTTATATAACATTAAGAAATCAAAACTACAAAATAAGATAAGGAGCTAAAGGTAAATAAAATATGGTAAGTGGCTTAAATAATTTTCTTCTGATAGGTTGGCAAGTGGTTTAAACATATCAAAACAAAATCATTTAAAAGCTAAAAATAGAAGGTTAACATTCCAAAAATGGAACTTTAAAAATAGAAGGAAGAGAGGCATGCATGTGAAGTATTTCAAAAGCAACAAAACATCCAATCATGTTCTTATCCACAAGTTTCAAGTGAAAGAGTTGAATTTTCAACTTTCTGGACTTCTGGATTAAATCAAAAATTAGGTAGCAAGAACAACTGGATGGCCACTACAAACGCTTTTTAAGTTGCACATCTCTTCTGCTTTCAAAACTAATCAAGACAACTCATATATGTTTAGGAAGACGACAACCAGAGAGCACATACTATTTCATCTTTGACAAATAAACTTAATGTTAAGCGAAAAACACATAGTTGTCAAACCAAAAAAGTGAAAAATATTTGCACAGTAAACTTACAGAAGACAAGGCTTGAAATGTGGCTTCTTTTCAACAATTTTCTCTAGAATAATTGGTTTTCTACTGTCAACAAAAATGCAATGCATACGTGTGTCCCTTAATCGCATAAGCACCCCATCAACTCTAAGCTGTGAGAAGAAAAGCAACAATCACTAGATGAAGAAGAAAAGTATCAACAATAGGGACATACCCACAAAAAACTTAGGTTAATACTTTTAAAACATTTTTATATTGAAGCACCCATTGTTGGATTCCAGGGTCCTGAAGCCCAATAATACCGGCATTAGTTAATATATGGAGGTAAATGATGTAAATCCACCTAATCTTTTATAAGGTCACTATTCAAAAGTTGCGATATCACTCATGAATATGTTGCATCCGAAAATAAAATACTCAAATTACTTTTGATGTCATTAAGAAATAATCCCTTCATTAAGAAATTACTTTTGATGTCATTAAGAAATAATCCCTTTTGAGGAGAGTATCAAATATATTCCATTTTTACCCATAGTGGATCCTACATATAGTAAACAAGGAATCTCAAATTTTGGACGGTGCTTATAGAACATTTAATCTCTTATTGCAGCACGGGTGCTTCTCTTCCTCCTTCTATGTCCACTGACTTCTCGCTCCCTCCGTAGCCATCTCCTGCTACGTATGCGATTGCTGATCCAGGTACCAAACCCTGAGTTACTTACTCCGTTTCTTTCTTAAACTGCATTTATATAATAGATAAGTGTCTACATTGATTTAAGCTCTTTTTGTTGTGTGGGTTTTTTTTTTGTTTCTTTCTTTTTGTTGTCTACATTGATAAGGTTCAGTCACGCTTAATCTTTTTTGGGTTATTCTGGTATAGGAAAATTTGATTTTAATGTGCATTTGTGGTTGTTAATTTAGTATGATTTTTATTGGGTTACTTTTTGTTTGATTTTATTTTTTGAAGTGATGGTTTGTTGTGAAGTTGTGGATTAATTGCTTGAAACTTTTCCTCATGGATATTTAGGTTCTTGGTAATAGGTATTTCTGCTCTGTTGGGTATCAGTGATTTTTTGAATTATTGTGGTTGAATTTCTTCAAGATTTTCTCAAATTTGGAAATAATATGGGATCAGATTAATGTCAGAACCTTTAGAAACTTATTAAGAGATTATAATCTGTAGCTTTGTTTTGAAATTGAATATGCCAATCAAAGAGCCAAGTGTTGCCACATATTTGCTCCAACCTATGAGAGGATTTCTAAAGTTTCTTGGCATGATATTCTCTCTGTTAACTAAGATTAAAAGGCAAGTAATGACAATGAAGATTTAAATTTGTCCAGTTTGTTCAAATTTCAAGAAATTTATTTTAACATTTAACTACGTGTATGTGACACATCCTAGCAAGCACAATCTTGAGTATTAAACAAATTCCGAAGAAAGTATATAACCTATTCCAACATTTAAGATGTACTACATACATTGTAGGAATTGTACTACTTTGAGGTTTTATCACATCGACTTGCACACATTATGCAAGTGAATGCAGAATTGTCATAAATCCACCACAAGCCCTTCCAATGTTGTGTTGTTCTAAATTTTGTACCGAGTACACACCTCCTGAAAATAGCAGGGGATATGAATGCAACATAAATACACACGTACACCTTTTTGTATGACTTTTCATTTTTTTTTAACATATTTATTTTTTGAAACATAGCCCAACTTTTTCAATAATTTTTTCCAACCAGGACTAATTAAAGTTTATTTTAAAATTTATAAAATGACATGATATTAATTCATAATTTGTCATTATTTTTATGTTATCAAGTTAGGCAACACACTATCACTATTAGCTTCTTAGCTAATATTAGGAAATATTTCGAAACATAAAATTATACTTAAAAGTTATCGTTTTAATTATGCAATTGAAAAGGAGTGAATTATTTTTATGTTATCAAGTTATGCATTTCAATATATGCATATTACAATCTCCTCCCTGGTAGTATGTGCCACAAGTCCAAAGATTTTGAATTTTGATTCTTGATATAATTCTTGGTGTCCTTCTGCTAACACAAAAGAGTACACTTTGAAATATATCCAATCAATTCTGAAACTTAAATGAAATTAATTATTCATCATTTCGAATTAAATAAACCCACGAAGATACTTCAAGTGACTTTCATTAAATAAGCCCTCTTTACCAAAAAAAAGTAGAATAAATTTTGCTAAAGTTTATATAATTAAGATGTGAAACAATTATGAAATCATTTGCTTTAGTAGAAGTTACCTTCACTTTTCTTAATTAAATGTTTAGTTTTGTCGAATAAGAAAGTCTCAAGTCTTTTACCCACTAAAGCGAAAAAATAAAAAAAGAGGCGTCTAACTTATTAAATATTTTAAAAAACACCCTTTTTCGGATTCTATCACAAGATTTTCATTTCCAAAGTAAAAATAAATTAAGTATCTATCTATACAAAACACAAGTGTTTTTAAAAAAACTTAATTTCCTGCTCAAGCCTATTAAAAGACCGGGACCGTCAAAAGTTGGGATAAATCTAACCATCTAAAGTTGGGATAAAATTTGGGACAAAACACGGAGGGGGGTTTAAACTTAAAAAAAGGGTTTCACTTGTTTCTTCTCTGTCAATCAAACTTTATAAATCGTTGGTTTTGATTGTTGGAATTAGATCTGCCCATCAGAGAGAAAGTAAGAAATTAAAGAAGGAATCTAAAGGAGTTGGAATTAGAGATAGGGTTTTAAGCTACTCACGTCGCGCAGCTTCATAGATCACACCCCAGGTTAATTCTCTATCTAATCTCTAAACCAAACATCTCTTCTACACATTTAATCTATTTAATCCATTCATTCCCATTTGAATTTGGTACTTTGCTTTTGTTCTTCATTTTTCATTTCTGTTTTTTATGGTTTAAAATGTAGTTTTGATATTGACATTGCGTGTAATTCGATTTATCATTTTAGATGTATCTATATTGATAACTTAAAGTAGATTTCTAAAATAAAAAAGACTTGAAAAGGGGTTCAGTTTCCAGTTGAGTTTTCTGAGCTTGGGCATTTTGGGGTTAATGACGCTTTAAAAATACTAAAGAGAAGTAAAAGGGTGAAAAAGAGAGCACAAACCATGCAAGCTTTTGCCAAGGAAACAACAAGAGCACCGTGAACAATACCAACAGAAAAGAAGAAGAAAACCCCAAATCTCCTGCTTCAAGCCTCGATTCCAGATTCAACCAGACCCTCCGGAATGTTCAAGGGTAAAGTTGATTCCCTTCAGTTCTCCTTAGATCCAACCACAATTTTTTTGCAAACCCATAATTTCAATCCCCAAGAAATTATTGTTCCGATCATTAGTCACTCATAACTTGATGCTTCTTTTTTTTCCCATCAAATTTGTTTATACCCATGTGGGCAATTGTCTCTGATCTTTGAAATACAATGAAATTTGAAGTGGACAATGATTTGTTTGATTTTGGATCTGTTGGTTGAAATTTTGCGATCTCTTTCATTGTTAGCTAAGAATTGATGGGTTAATTTTACTTAATTGGGTTTTAATGGTACGGAAAATGTATGTATTTTAATAGAGGTGTTTAGATTTGTAAATATGTATGTATTTTGGTAATACAATGATATATTTGCGTGCTTATTAAGATAATTCCTTTCTTATTAGTAGTCATTCTCCCTCTAATCGACGTGAGGCTGTTAGAATCGATGGATTTTTGTTTTGACTTACTTTAAGCGGTAGGATAGTTGGTTGCTTTAGCGGTCAACTTAACATCTTCCGATAAGTAAATCAATGTAGTTGTTAGATGTATACAATCAAGTTTGTATAGAAGATGCTCTTTCCACTACTTTATTCGTAAAAAGTTTGATGCTTTTTAAGCCCTTTAACTTTTCATTATCGTATCATTTTTAAATGATAATTTACGAAATCTTTTTCTCTTCAAATTTATGTGAAATTGTAGAAATTTTTTTAGGCTCTGTTTGACTGTCTTTCGTATCAGCTTAATAAAGTAGATTTCAAGCTAAGGTTTTTACTTGCTTTCTTTCTTTCTTTCACATAAGCTCTGTTGATTGTACCCTCGATTGTATATGATTAATGATACGTATTTTTCATACGAACCTAATTTTAATAAATTTTGAATTTTAGGTTTCCATTGTTAACTGGGGCCTTTATATGAGTTTTATTAATCTCCTTTATTATCTTCTCGGTATTTAAATTTTTTTTGTTTTTTGTTTTTGGTATTTATGCTTATCCTTTATTTCCTTTTTCTAAACTCTGAATTTGTATTTTGAATAAAACCTTTTTTTCTGCTCTGCTCTGAATAGATTTGGTAATTAGTAAATGGGGATGTAACTAGACTTGATGAAAGGACTTTGAGAATGTATAAAATAAGAATATTACATTGTTATGATTTATTTTATATGTTGATATTTTTTTTCCTTTGTATGAATATTGAAGGAGGAGTAAGGCATCTCACAGAAGTTTGAGCATCCTGTGCATGGCTCCCTTGGATTTCTCCCAAAGAAGTTGCTACCGCCGCCACAAAAGGAAAAGGTGAGGCCTTTCAAGTGTAATTTTGTATACTATTACTTCTTTTGATTTGTTTATAAACAATTGCATAATTAGGTTAAATTGTTTTTCAATT
The DNA here is from genome assembly GCA_020205605.1 of Panax ginseng. Lineage (NCBI taxonomy): Eukaryota > Viridiplantae > Streptophyta > Magnoliopsida > Apiales > Araliaceae > Panax > Panax ginseng. Next base: position 83,145,792 of record CM035150.1, on the reverse strand, counting down.
GTCGAGATTTGTTTAGGAAGGCTATATTGCAACCCTGGTCCACCTAGTAGATTTTGCACTTGATTGTTCAAGCCATAAAACCTCATGTTGTTTCTCATTCGTATATCTTTGTATGTGTATATACATTATGACCATATTTTTAGAGTTTGTTTTCTATTGTGATTTTTGCTATAATTGACTCATGACTCATTGACTCAAATTGCCTCACGCTAATAAAGTTAATTAATACTCCCTCCATTTCTTAATATAGGTCATTTTAGACATGTACACAAGAATTAAAGAAATAATTGAAAATCATTAACTATATTATCAATTGTCTATAATACCATTTACCTCACTTATCTCATAAATATGGATCAAAAAATTAGGTAGAGTAATAAGGGGCAATTTAGGAAAAATAGTGATTAATTCTCCTAGATAATCACAAACGACAAATAATTAGAAATAACAAAAAAAAGTCTAAAACGACCTAAATATAGGAATGGAGGGAGTATCTTATTATTTACTGTATTTATGCAAATGGTAAAGTGATAAACAAGACAGTCAAACAAAGTTTGCATAAATTGTCTACAGAAAAAAGGCAAATATTTCTATACCTCAGAACCTGAATCCTACTTACAACCTATACCTAACAATAGAAGACACATTATATAGTACACACTTTAGCCAACCCACTTCCACTCACCTAATTTACCAAAAAAAAAACCTTCAGATTAACTAGACTAAGATGTAACAGCTACTTACCTAAATTTTCATGGCACAATCAACTATTCAACAAACTTCATGAAATAAATGAAACGGAAATACATCAGACACTCTAGTGTTAGACTTTGGATACTGCCTTTTCAATTAAGTTTTATGGCAACTTTTGATCACATAATTCCTTGATATGAAAACAGGCAGACTTGCAAATAAAATAAGGGACAGGTAGGCGTAAATTTTGGATATGGAGTATATTGATTTGATAAAACTGAAGGCCACAACTAATAAAAACAGAACAATGTTGGCTTAAGATGAATTTGAGCTGGAGTTGGTGGTTTTTGTACGGCTTTGTATACTTAATAATAAATTAATAATAAATATGAAACAGAAGAAGAGAAGAAGAATTGTGCTTCATCCTCTCAAGAGTTGGAATTGGAATAACATGCAAATCACAATCATAAATCCATAAATAAACTTTAATAATGGATAGAAAGCCTAATATGAGTATGACCAAGCAGACACTAAATCCTCTCCTAAGACCTCCGTAATATAATAAAAGAGGAACATGGCCTGAAGAAGAAAAAAGAATTTGGCATGCATCTACAATCATTTGTCTTATTTCACTGAAGTTTCTACTATGATTATTTGGATTCTAATTATGCGATTAAGCAATTTGTGAACTAAAAAGGTACTTCAAAATTTCAAAGGTCTAATATTTTATTTGATTTATGTGGCTTACTCTGTTTCTTTCTTAAACTGTATTTATATAATAGATACAATGTCTTAGGCTCTTTTTGTTGTGTGGGTTTCTGATTATTAGTGATTGTGACTATCTTCTAAAGATTAAGTTTTGTTTTGTTGGGCTTTTTGATTGTGTCTATGGGTTGTCATCTGGGTTCAGTCACGCTTAAACTTTTTTGGATTATTTTGGTATGGGAAAATTTGATTTTAATGTGCATTTGTGGTTGTTAATTCAGTATGATTTTTATTGGGTTACTTTTTGTTTGATTTTGTTTATTGAAGTGATGGTTTGTTGTGAGATTGTGGATTACTTGCTTGAATCTAATTGAAAATTTATGTTTTTAGTTTTAAGGACTTTATATTGCTGATCTATTTTGGAATTGAAACTTTTCCTCATGGATCTTTGGGTTCTTGATAATGGGTATTTCTGCTCTATTGGGTATAGTGGAAAATTCTTTTTTTTTTGGAACTCTCTTATTAATTGAATAATCAGCTTTATATTATACGAATTTCGTATGAACAGAACATTTTTTTTTCAGATAGAAGTAGTGGATATCCTATCACTTTGTTGGGTTTTTGCTCTTTGAGATTTGGTGGGTTGCCGATGCTACTATTATTTGTTTTAATTTAGAGGTTTAATTTCATTTTCAAATTATTATTATTTATTATAAATCTCAGGTGTTATTTTACTGTGGGTGATAAAAGCTATTATTCAGTGTATTTATTTATTACTACTATTCTATTTTAATTTGTAGTGGTGCCTTGGAGTATATATTTTATGGGATACCGAAATCCTGTATGTTGATAGAAATTTAGAGCATTATATTTTTTGTCTCATTCTCAAGAAATGGTATTCTCAACTACCCCTGCCTTATAGTACAAACTTATTTGCTACGGTTTGATTGGAACCATTTACATACCTTTGGATATATATATTATACAAGCAATGTCCTATTCTATTAAACCATAAAGGTGACTAGCCGGTAATAATAGCTCTCTTTTTATATGCAAAATCACATAGGATTAAAAAGGTAAATTTCTCATTGAAAATCATCAAGTAACTAAAATGTTAAAAAGAAATTTGAAATATTAGAATATAATTATAAGAAAAAAGTTAGAAATTATTATTACTAATCATTTTGCTAGACATCAAATCTATCTAAATAATTTCTCAACTAAAATTGTATTAAAAATTACGTTCTAAGTCATGTCGATCACCTATGTTTTTCGTAGCAGTTGGATTATGAGAATATATTTTTTACAAATATTTTTGTTATTCTATAAGATTCATTGTCATATTAAAAATATACACCTAAGATGCAATTCCGAAAGAGTACAATTTAATAATATTGTAAGTTTATAAACTTCTCTTATGAATGGATTGATTAGACCGATAACATGTAATAATTTTAGATGGGTGGGTAATTTTAAATGGATATGAATAAAACTCATTAACCCAGAGGAGAATTGTTTATTAGTTACTTTTAACCCAAATGTATAAGTAGTGCACTATTACAGACCGTACTATGCAAAAAAGCTAATTCTATTATTAAGGTCATTTTATTTATTTAATTAGTTGTAATTCTATGGAGGAACTTTTTCTTGTAGGTAAATTAGGGGGAGCAGAGCAAGCACAAATACAAGTAAAATAAACAGATTTAAGAAGAACATTGCAAGTAATTTTATAAATGAAAGATGTATTCTTAATGATTTATATGCATACATACATTAAAAACCTGTACAACTCTGAATTATATGTTAAAGATAAATGATTTATATATCAACAAATTTTATTATGAAGTTAAATTGGTATTAACATAAATTTGTAGTGATGTGTAACAAGACTATATTAAAAAGACAATGAAAAGAGAAAGCCTTGATATCCAAATTTAAATATAATATATTTATTATTACCAAAAAATGGGCCGAGGGACCTGCGCCATTAGTGTTTTATAATTTTTCAAAACATTATTATTATTATTCGAATTGTTTATATTTAGAATCGAACTTTTAGTCGATCAAGTACAAATCAAACCCGAACTGTTTAGTTTATTTTACAGGAAATTACAGCCTTACTACCAAGACTGAATAATTTGTGATGCGTGATTTATTACAGCCTTACTACCAGTACTCGACAAAGTTCTCCTCATTGGAGCCTTTCCCTTCAAACAATTTATATAGCTCCATAACCTTCTTCTTCTGCTTAAATGTAGCACCTAGAGAATTATAACTAAACGATTAATTTCAATTTTTGCAGTCTTTGGATGATATTGCTATTGAATGGAAATGTGTTCATTCAACAACAAGTCGAGGATGAAGAAAAGTTAACACGATTATGTGTATTTTATAATTCTTAAATCGTATTCAAGTAATCACGTGTCAATTGTTTCTTTCTTGCGATACTACTAACATTTTGCTTTCTCTTATAAATAACATATTTTGTTACAAACACTATTTGTTGGCCGTGGACGTTGCTGATGGATAATCTTTCTTTTCAAAGGTAAGACATGGTAGAGCTTGAGAGATCTACAAGGAAAATGTTGTTATATGTATTTTTAAGAACATAGTTTATTACAAGTGGTAATATTTTTTGGTAGATAATTGAAAAATAGATGGTTGTAAAATCATTTTTTGGGGTACATTTGGATGTTGTTTATTATGGTTGATCAGACATTCAGAGCTTTGTTTGTTTATTTGACATGATTAATGCAATTTCTAGAATGTCCAAGTTCTCTTTTTGATAAAAGGTATGCAGGTTTGTATGGAGCAGTAAATATCTTATTTTTCGTAAACTAATTTGCTAACTTTGTTGGTTATGGGTTTATTAAAGTAAATGTATCAGGTGTTTTCATTTGTTTTATTTTTGGATAAATTATTGAAAGTAAACCAGAGCTTTGATATGTTCAAATTTGTCTTTGTGATTTCTTCTTTTATATCTACTTGGGTTTGCTTGGGAGCATGTAATCATGCTTTGGAATTGAATTTGGAGCCGAACTTTTCTTAGTTTTGAATTCGGATTTCAGTTGAGATGTGAGGGCATGATTTTGTATCTACATGTTTTCATGCTTATGGTGGTTTGTTTTCTCATAGGATAAGTTTAGATCTCAGCTAAGTTTTCTCAATAGTGGTGGCAACAGGAGACTATATTCATATTGGTGCTGTCAATTTAATGTTTTAAGTAAATAATGAGCATATAGTGAATTTTGATGGACAAGTAAATAATGAGCATGTAGATACAATTTGTGGCAAAATTCTTGACTTCTGTACTTTTTAGGTGGGATGTCTATTTTAATTAGAAATTTTCTTATTTACAACAAATAATTATGAAATTTTCTACTTTTTATCAAATATATACTCTTTTCACATTGTTAACTCACATTTTTCATTTAAATTTATTTTTAGGTATTAAATAATTACACGAGTATTCGTAGTGCTGGAGGCACGGGTTAACCCTAGTATATATATATAACGCCTGATAACTCAGGGGTTGCTACCCCCGTGATTACCATCTCACCAAAATTTCAACTATCAAATATATATATATATATATATATATATATATATATATATATATATATATAAAACATATAGTACTCCCACCATCCTTTTTCTTCTTCTTCATTACCACCCGTGAATCCCTTTCCCATTTTTCAACTTCACAAGCACCCACACATGCTTTTATATATATATATATATATTATATATATACAGAATAACTTTCTACCGATTATTTTGATAAACGGGTAAATGGGGGGTCCATAAAATAAGCTAATTTATATCAAATACTTCATAAAAAAAATCCCATCAATATTTTTAACAACATTTATCATCATTATTATAATTCACAATATTAATCGACCAGGTCGTTTCCAGGAAAGAGGGGGCTTTTCAATAAGAATTTCTCCCTATTGGCGCGCAATTAGGTTACCAAACCTCTCCTTGATAGAACTTCTAGACATCGTTAATATTGTAAATAATAATATTAATAACTTTGTCGTCTCAATTATTGATTTAATAATATATAAAATATTGACAATAATTAAATCAAATAACGTGAAATACTATGCAGCAATTACTGTAGCAATAATTGAACAAAATTGGATGACTTCTCACGTAAGCATCAATAATCAATACCGTGTGCTACTATGCAACCACACGACATTCTTTACTTTAATACGGGTGTTTCAACGGTTGATGAGTAAAACTTTCGGCCGTTATTTTTATAAAAAGATATTTTTGTCGTTTTCTCAATCCAACAATAATTCCGTTGTGGGGTCCACCAATGATTGTGCCGTCGTACGAATATTCCCTGTTAAAACGAATATTCCCTGACCAATCGAATGTAATATAACAACTTGCGTACTTTGCAAAATTTATAAATATTACCCACAACTATAACATTATTTCAAATTCACACCTTAATATAAAAAATGATATTTATAAAAAATTTTATCTTTATTCATAAAAGTTGGGGTCTTACATTCGGACCATTAAATAGACTGGACTGCACCATGGCTTGATTCAAATAATCACATCCCAACAGTCATCTTAATAGTTAAGATACAAATATGAGTCTAAACTATTCAAATGATCCTCTTAATACAAAAATATAAATTTTTAAAATGCATTAATAGGTGAGTTGTTAAGATGTATTAAGATATAATCAAACACTTAGTTTTTATAAATGAAATCATAACCAAATTTTGTAAACCAAAATCATAATTTTACTCATTTTTATTAGTAAGCAATACATAAATTCTACACTTGATGCACATCTTTTTGTGTGTACAGTTAGTGCACATACTATTATTCTTAATTTATTTTGACACTAAATATCATCCAATGTGTATACATGGGATTAGATATAGTAATTTTTTTTTATACATTATTATTTTATTTTACCGCTTTCAATTATTCTATACATCAAATATTTTTCCCTCCGTTTTCAAATTAGTAGATATATAAAATATTTTTCCGTTGAATAATACACTTATCGTATTATAATAAGATGAAAACTGATAGTTTCACATATTTTTTTGATATTTTCACATAAAAAATATCGTTATAAATGTACAACGACGGTGTAAAAACCACCGCTATAGGATCTTATAGCGACAATTTTTACATGAAAATATCAAAAAATCATATGAAAATATCAATTTCATAATTAGATTTATATATAGCCTTCTTATAATAATCTCAAATGGCATTTGAATGATTTATATGCAGCCTTCTTATGATAATAATCTCAAATGATCAAATACAATTTAATGAAAAGACTCAAATACAATGCTATTAAAAAAACTCCCTTTTTAAAAAAAAAATCAAAGAAGCAAAAAAAACAAGATAAAGGATAAGTGAGACACTGGACTATTCGCGGCTTACTCGAACAATTACTCAGCAGAAAATAAGACAAAGGGTCAAAAATGGCCCTAATGTTTACCTCGATGTCCCATTTGAACCCTAAACTAATTTTTTTTTCCAAAAATACCCTTAACGTTATATTTTTTTGGGTTTGTCGCCTCCGCTGATTATGTAGAAGACAAACGGGATTAAAATGTGATGATGTGACAGGCTTAAATATAAAATATATTTTAAATAAAATAATATATATCATTTAATCAAAACAAAAAAAATACTAAAATTCAAAATAAAAAAAGCATAACATATTTACATCATTTAATCAAAATAATAAAATTTAAATTATTTTGTTAACTAATCAAAACAACTAATTAAATAAAATAAGTTGTATAACATATTTACATCATTTAATCAAAATACTAAAATTTAAAACATAACATATTTACATCAAATACTAATTAAAAAATACTAAAATACTAAAAAAATCAAATTAAAAAAATACTAAAATACTAAAATTCAAATTATTTTGTTAATTAATCAAAATAACAAAATTCAAATTACATCATTAATACTAAAATCATAATACTAAATACTAATTGATATAAAAATTTAAATTACTAAAATCATAATACTAAATAAATTTTTAAAACTATATAAAAATTTGATGATGTAATAATCTATACATAACAAATATATGTTATAAATAATATAAATAATTTGACGATGTAATAATCTATACACAACAATATATGTTATAATTTGATGATGTAATAATATTTTTGAAAAATGTATTCAAAAATTCAAATTACATATATCATAATATTTTTAAATTTATATGATTTTAAAATTAATATTAAAAATTATTAAAATAATCATAATACTCGATTTTGAATTTTTATATAGTTTAAAAATATTATTTAGTATTATGATTTTAGCAATTTAAAATTTTATATCAATTAGTATTTAGTATTATGATTTTAGTATTTTAATGATGTAATTTGAATTTTTATTGTTATGATTAATTAACAAAATAATTTGAATTTTAGTATTTTTTAATTTGATTTTTTTAGTATTTTAGTATTTTTTAATTAGTATTTTAGTATTTTTTTAATTAGTATTTGATGTAAATATGTTATGTTTTGAATTTTAGTATTTTGATTAAATGATGTAAATATGTTATACAACTTATTTTATTTAATTAGTTGTTTTGATTAGTTAACAAAATAATTTGAATTTTATTATTTTGATTAAATGATGTAAATATGTTATGCTTTTTTTATTTTGAATTTTAGTATTTTTTTGTTTTGATTAAATGATATAAATTATTTTATTTAGAATATATTTTATATTTAAGCCTCATCACATCATCATATTTTAACTTGGTCATTGTCTTACATTAACTGGCAGAGACACAGGCGACCAATAAATGGCCATAGTTTTTTTTTATCAATGGGTATTGAAATTATTACCGAAGTTACAAATAATTTGGTGGGGGTTCGAGGCGGCTTCGAACCAATTTTTTTTTTTAATACTTTATATTTTCGAGTATATATATATACTATATTACAATAAAAATATAATGAGTAATAATATATGGTATATATATATACTATATTGACTCATACTAGACTTTTTTAATCACAACTTGCTCATAAGTAAGTAATTCATTATTTATTTTTAAAAATAATATAAATTAGATTATTATTTAGTTTAAAATATTATAGAGATACATATATTAAGAGGATATGAGTCATATCTCGATTAAAATTTGATTGACAAAGTTATAAATTTTCAATTTAACCCCGTATAATAAAAATTTATAAAATTTTAATGGGGTCAATTTATATATAATACTTAAAAATTTTAAAATTTACCTTACATTATAAAATAAATTTTTTTTTAGTAGAGGCGATTGACCCCATACAACTCCATGTAGCTTCGCCACTGCGGGCGACCCAAAAAATGTAACGTTAATGGTACTTTTGAAAAAAAAATTAGTGTAGAGTGCAAGTGTGACATCGGGGTAAATATCAGGGGCATTTTTGACCTTTTGCCCACAGAAAATAATTGTAGTGTATGTCTTAATTAGATTATGGATATTTAATAAACTCACATACCGAAAAAAATTAAACCCTACTAATCCCAAAAAATATAAAAAATACAAAAAATTCTAATGAAGAAATATTTATTTATTTATTTCTCCATAATTATAGTCAAGGTATTAAAGTTGGGGGTTCAAATAAAAAGCAAATGCTGGAAAATTAAAAGAAAAGGCTTGTGTAAATTATAATTTAAAAAAAAAAAGAATATACAATTTAAACTTGAGAGAAAACAATTTAAATTAAATTAATTGGTGATTGAAACAAGAATATGAATGTCTAGTTTTTCCAGATCTAATCGTGGCCCGTCATTGCTAACTGAACTCCTTAACCACTTTTCTAGACCATTGATCTTTTTTTTTATTATTATTAATTAGTGACTAATTAACAAATGCATATATATATATATATATATATATATATATCCAACCCTTGATCACCCCATTTAATCTTTACATCTGCTAGCTCCTAATTATTCTCTTGAAATTAAATTCCAAACTATTTCAATCATAATTCTGAATTTCAGTACTGAATTCGAAAGAAAATTCATTAATTAATGCGTAATGATCGGTTGTTACTGCACAACTCATCAACGCTTGATGAGACAGACGTGACAAGAATTGTCTTAACAGTTAAGAAGAAAACAAAAACCCTAATACGTACATTAATGGGAAATGGGTGTTCATCATCTCATGTATACATACGGAGGAATATAATTAATCTTCATTTTGAACAAATGAATAGTACTGATGAGGAATATTTCCCTTCCAATTGACCCTCTTCCTGAAAGTTGCAATTGGTTCCACCTGAAAAATAAATTATTCTGCTTGCCGGCCTGCTAGCTGAAAATTTATATTTATATTTATATAGGATAGGATAGGATAGGATATGTTTGGAATTATATTGATACTTAAATGATCAGTTTTTTCTTTAATCTGAAACATACTCCCTCAAATTCCAAATTTATATAGGATTATATAGTGTACGTGATTTTTATATATATTAATTAATTTGAGACACTTTCACATTAAAAATTGCTACACTTGCCAATACTAAAAACAATATATACAATTAATTCTATAAATTATCACATCAATTTTAAAAAACTTTAAAAAAAAGCACACTCTTTTTATGATAGTATTATACAATTAATGAAACAATATCCGTAATTAAGTTTGACATAAGAATTTCCCTATCGTACGGGCAATACTAATTAAATTGATTAACAACTTAGATGTACTGGTGCAAAACAAATTTTGTAAATGATTTCTTTTTGAACGAGAAGGGGATCCATATATATATATATATATGAGAAAAATGTATGTTCAGTACACAATTGACTATATATATTAATGACGATTTTTGGAAATTATATAATGACGGGTGAACTTGGTCACATATATTATTTCACAGCTCTGTTGACAAGTTAACCGTCACCATAGTCCAAAAAATCCGTTGTCATAACCCGACTGTGTAATATCCAACTGTACATATACATATAGCACTATATATATATATATATATATATATATATATATATATATATATATATATATATATATATATATATATATATATATATATATATACAAAGATCAGTCAGTATACCCTTTATCTTATTCACCATACTCACCCCTTTAGGCTGACGGCTTTTCGGATATACAATCGTCGCTTATACTTTTAGAGACGGACAACATATAACGCCGCTAAAAAGATACATATAAGCTGACAGTTGTATTACCAAAAAACCGTCAGCTAAAGTGGGAAGACACAGTGAATAAGATGAGCAGACCTTGATTGATTCTAATCGTATATATATATATATATATATCTTGTAACACATGCTGGTACAAAACACAAACTTACATAAATAATGCACTAGTAAAAACAATCCTTGCAAGAATATATCATTAAATTCATAATTCCCCATACTCAAATTATTTGGGCTTACAATTTACTGCATGAAATACTTAATTTCATACAATGTAGACTCAAATTCAGATTTCGGCCAAAATTGGTCAGAATACTTGACCCGTCCATTGAATCTTTGGTTGTTTTATACCGTTTGACTGTAGAAATATACAGATTGACTTAATTTTTTTTTAAAAAAACTATCTAATATAACGTATATGTTTGAATCCGATTGTATGATTATTGAGGAAATCACCATTAAAATACACTTTTAGATGTAAAGTTCATCACACAAAACCCTAAACTTATTAACAAAAAAATGTACAACATAGGCTTCCTAAGTCATCAAACACTTGCAATCTAAGGTCCACAAATTACATATCTACAGAAACAATTTTGTCAGGATTTGCTTACTCAGCCGCACAAATTGATAGAACAAAGATGGAAAGGAAAAGTGAAGGGAAAAGGAAGATGAAAAGGAAAAGTGAAGGAATTCTAAAAGGAGATTTGAGTGAAGGAATCCCCAAAGAAAATTTGATACTCTTTCCATTCCAAAATAAGTGTCGTTTAAAATTTTTGCACATGGATTAAGAAAGTCATTTAATACCATCATTTAATAATTAAAATCTGTGTGAAATTCCATCACTACCCCTTTATGGGAAGTTGAAAACTATTAATATTAAGGGTGAGAATTTCTTCTGGAATGAGAGAGAGGTAATGCTGAGATATAGGAAAGTAAATAATTTATTCTCCTAGAAAGTTGTAAACGACAGATAATTTGGAACAAATTTTTTCTTCCAAAACGTCACTTATTTTGGAATGAAGAGAGTAATTTATATCGTACGTACTTCAAACATATACGGTATTCGTTAGTTTTGTTAAATTAAGTCAATTCGTATATTTCTCTAGTCAAACGGTATAAAACAATCAAAGACCCAATAGAATTCATGAACGGGTCAGATATTCTGACCAATTTTGACTGAAATCTGAATTTTGGAATATATTGTATGAAATTAAGTGCTTTGTAGTAAATTGTAAACCAAATATTTTAGGAGTCAAATTATGAATTTGATGATACATACGGAATATATATATATATATATATATATATATATATATATATATATATAAACACACAAGCACATGCCCTGATGCCCATGCCCGGAGAGCGATGGGGTGACAGATAGAGGGTGAGCACACACAGCTTCTAGCATCATGCAAGAAATTACTATGAGTGCTCACTCTCTTCTGTCACCTCCTCGAGCTCTACTCCCATCCACCCTCCCTCCTCCAAAAAGAATAATATAAAATGAAAAGGACAAAAAAGCTCCCAAAAGCCCAAACAAACACACACACACACACATATATATATATATATATATATATATAGAGAGAGAGAGAGAGAGAGACGGAGTTAGTGGTGGGGTGACAGATAGAGAGTGAGCACACATAGCTTCAAGCATGGAAAATTAACATGCAAGAAAACACCATTTGTGCTCACTCTCTTCTGTCACCTCCCTTCTTTTAACACCCCACCTCCACCCCCGCAAATACATATTATATATACATATCAAACCTCTTGTTGTTGTTGCAGCAGACAAATCCAAAATCTGGGAATGCTCGCCATCAACAGTAGTTTAATTTTCGGCTAGATCAGTAATGGTATTTGTAATTTGATGTGAGGAGAAATGGGAGGTTTGCTGTGCTTTATATAGAGATAGAATGATAAGGATAGAGCCGGGAAGTTCCCTTACGTATGGAATGGGAATAAGTATGTATAATTGTTTGTGTGGGTTTATCTTTTCTTTTTAGTTATGGCTTGCTCGTTCTATCTATCTATCAATCTATCTCTCTCTTTGAAAGTCAAAGATATCATGCAACGACTCTTGTTGGTTGGTGGGTCCACAATAAGGTTTAACTTACTGTCTAAGAGTATTAATTTGACCGACCATTTAAAAATCTTGATAATTTTTTGATCTACGTTTAAAGATTTAATTAGTTCACTATCTAAGAGCATTAGATGGCTTAATTATATATAGGCTTAAACATGAATTACTACTCTGAACTATAAGTCATATTATACTTCGGTGATCAAAGTTTTAATTTTGTCAATTAGATGATTGAACTATCATTTTTTTTCAATTTTTTCAATTGAGACTGCCACATCAAAAATTGCTGACGTGGCTATCTTAGTGGGACACATCTCAGTTGGTCTGTATAAAAAAAATAGTTTCTTAAATTGTGATAAAACATATTTGCTATATTGAAGGATAAAATGGTCACACCCTATTCACTTAATACATCAAAACTAATTAAAACTTTCCAACAATCAGAAATTGATCAAATCAATCAAAACAATAAAATCTAAAACCATTAAAAATCGATCAAAAACACCTCTTAGCCAAATATTGAAGATCAAGATCTGCAGCCAAGAATCATTAAATCAATCATACAATGCAAAAAAAATTCTTCCATCTCATGTTCGTCGTACCACTTCGAATGAACTTATAATTTATCAAAAAATTTCGAATGAACTTATAATTTATCAAATATCAAAAATTCCAATACCACACAAAAGCAAATGTACCAAAATTCAAACCTGCATGAAAAAATCAAACATTTCCAACTAATTTATCACTAATAAAAACACAAGCCATTCGATTTATCACTAATATCAAGAAGATCTCCGGGAAGTCGATCGAGAACAACTCGACCAACTTCTAGGAGTTTACATCGGAATATAAACACAAGCCATTCGATTTCCTAAGCAATGCCTTTTCCGATTTGCCGATCGAACTTACAACTAATTAAACCCCATGTGTAATTGGGTTAAATCCTCTCAGATCCGTATCACCCCAGACACAGACACCTTTCTCGATTCGCTCCACTAAACCATGAACCCAATCAACGACCGATTCCAACCTGGAGGATTCTACGACGCATCATCGAGGGGCTTGATTTTCATGGAGGTGGAGAACTCTGAGATTTGTCTTTAATTATTAGATGGAGGGGCATCGATGGAGGTGGATCGATGGAGGGGCATTGATGGGGCTTGGTTTTCATGGAGGTGGTTTTCTGAGATTTGGTTTTCATGGAGCTTGGTTTTCATGGAGAGGATTTGGTTTTCATGGAGGTGGAGAACTCTGAGATTTGTTTTCATCGATAGAGGGGCTTGGTTTCCTCACGCTTATTTTGTTTTAATGAATCTGAGATGTGTTTTGTTTTTATTTTGTTTTATTTTGATTTGTTTTGATTATCTTTAATTAGGCTTTGTCAAATTTGCCCTAATTACCCAAATAATTTAAATTAATAAAATAATATAAATAATATTATTTAAATACACATCGATCAACTTTCTATATGTCCCACTTAGGAAAATACGTCATCAATTTATGACGTGTCAAGTGAATTTGGACAATAGTAGAAAAAATTAATAGTTCAATCATCTAATTGACAAAACTGAAAGGTGGATCACCGAAATGAAATATGGCTAATATATAGTTTAGAGTACTAAAATATATTTAAGCCTTATATATATATGACCATGTACTTAAAAATCATGGTAATTTATTAATACTTCTAATTAAAAGTAAAGTTGAAATTTTATGTACAAGAAATTAAATTAAGTTTTTTTGTAAGAGATTGAGATATATTTCTTCCGTTCCAAATTAAGACTATTCTTACTTTTGAAATAATGAGTAGTATTTATAAAATAATTTAATTAATCAATTTTAATTTTTAATTTTTTTAAATTGATTTATACTACCTCTGTCCCATAATAAGTGTTTTTTTAGCTTAAATTACACATACCAATATATAAGTTAAAATGGCAAAAATACTCTTAATATATTTTTTTTGAAGTTGAAGAGTTAATGAGTGTCATTTAAGTGTAGTGATGGTAAGATGCAATAAATACCATTGAATGCATAAGGGCATATATGAGAAAATATTGTAAAAATTGTATTGGAGTTCTAACACATCACTTATTTTGAAAAAAAATATTAAAGTTAAAAAAGTATTTATTGTGCGACGGAGATAGTATTTCTTATTATATTTTAAAAGAGAGGGAGTATATATATTACACACATTATATAGGGATGTAGAGAGAGAGAGGGATTGTTTTATTTACATTTTGATCTTGTAATTAACAAGAGTCGAGAATTATTTATTAGATTACTTTTACCAATGCATCTTGTAAATCTAAATGATAGTAATATCTTTAACCATCCAATAGTCGCTCCTCATCCTTTATGATCACCTTCCAAGCTCTTGTCTGTTTCTTCCCATGCTGCCAAGCTCTTCAATATTAAATGCATGCCCTTTATCAGTTGAATAGTGTGTTCATATGTGTGTGAGATAGATATATACTCCCTTTATCCCTTAAAATATACTGTAATATACTCGTTTTAGAGTTGTATATAAATATTAAGTAAATAATTATATAATATTAAATATAATATTAATTTTTTATATTGTTTTTGTATTGAAAAAAAAATATTATTTATTAGACAAAAAATAATGAGAAAACTAAAATTATAATTAATATTTGGGATAATATTAAAAATAATCAATTAATGCTTATTTAAAATTCTCAAATAACTTATACTCCCTCCATCCCATAGTTATAAGCTGATTTTTTTTGTCACATAGTTTAAGAAAATCAGTCAAGTGACAATTTTTAACATAAATTTTCCACATATACCCCTTAATATGGAATTAATGAATAAGTTAATTACTTTACTTACTTATCACATCGAACTCTAAACTTCATTGACCGACGTCTAATCGACCATTAAAATCCATAAACTTTAACTGAGAGAATACAACAACATTAAATGTGGTGATAAAAATAATGACATTGAATGTTGTTTCTTCAAAAAAAAGAGTAATAGTTGAATATTTATTATAAGGGCATAAAAGAAAAATAATGAACCAACTAAATTTTATAAATAGTAAGTAGCATATATATTGGGACATTTCAAAATAGAAAATTAGCCTATAACTATGGGACGGAGAGAGTATTAAGAGACAAAAACACTTATCTAAAACGACTTATATTAAGGGACGAAGAGAGTAAAGAGATGATATATATATATATATATATATATATATATATATATATATATATTATGAGAAAATGGAGAGTGTGTCTTGCACACAAGTTTATACATGTCCTATTATTTTAAAAAATTTTATTAATGATATTTTTAGTATTTAATTTTACCATTTTTATTAATAATTATTTTGATATTTTACTAATTTGCCAATCAAAACTACGTGGTATTAAGTGTGCACCTAATTCAGACGCTCCCTTTTTTTCATATGTTATATGTGAATCCAATGCCATAACATTTCATATATAGTACATTATTTTATCATACAAAATATTATAAAAAAATCCAATGATTTTTACATATGCTATATATTTTCATACAAATTAGAGGGAGAACTCACATTTAAATTAATTTTTTGTATTTATAATAAGGCTTTGTCTTGTGTATAGGTCACATGTATTTGTTTGCTCATTTTAACTAATTTATTTCTGCATGGTCAGTATGCATGCATGTAATCAATTTTAGTAACCTGAAATTAATGCTCCCAATCTAGTCTTAATAGCGAAATGGCCACATACTGAAAGAGTGAAAATGTCTAAGATCTATCTAAATGTAAGACTACGTACTATCAGTTCAATATTTTATGAGGCAAATAATCTTGAATATATATATATATATATATATATATATATATATATATATATATATATATATATATATATATATAAATAATATTCACATTGCACAATTTTAACTTTCTTTTTACTCTTCATATATATATAATCCTTTCCATATATCGTTACCATGCATGCATCTGTAAGAAACAATAATAGTGGCATGCAGGCCCCTTCTCTTTTAGGAAAAAAAGAAGAAGAGATAAAGATAAAAGATATAGGGCATTTTCTTATGCATCGATCGATTACTTGACCAATAAAAGATGAAGAACCTCCATATGAAGAACCACACCAAGTTCTTTTATCCCTTTTTTTATTCTTTAATTTTATTTTTTTAATCATATGATTTGATGGACCAGTTAATGATCAACAGAGACTTAGTAGGAATAACCACGCCAAGATCCTATTTCACTAAAGCAGCTTAAAGCTTGTATACTTTTTATTAATTAATTAATTAAAATGTGAGCATAATAAGAAAGCATAATGTTTTATAATAATAAAGCATACAAAGAATAATTGACAATGTTGACATGCAAGACGTCACGTCATCCCCATGGAGTAGTGTAATTGGACCGTATTAATTAATTACTACTATATAAACAAATGTTACCTTGTGTAAATTAAGTTAATTATACTTAATCACTTGTATAATTAATTAACCCTAATTACTCCCCCCTCCCCCTCCCCCTCCCCCTCCCCCTCCCTGTCCAATAATATGATTAAAGGTACAATTTTTTTTTAATAAAGATAAATTTGAAACTTTTTTACTCTATTTTCTCTAATTTTATTTTTTTATACAAATTGTACTTGTATTCATCATTTTAAGGACGGAGAGAGTACTTAGTTATACTTATGCGATTAGTTAATTAATAAAGTACTATTTGTGCTTTCATCCTGTATCCATCAATATAAACTAATGATTTGAAGAACTTAATTAAGCCAATCATCTAATCTATATTAAGCTCTTAATCAGTGGCAAGGGCAACTTTTAGGAGTTAGCTCCTAGGATGCTTCTAGCTAGGCTGGTATATATATGTACAATTTTTTATTAAGATTTTTCACAAAGAAAAGAAAACAAATTAAAATAACAAATATTGGTCATTAATTTTAAGTTTTTCTAAATGTTAAATGGTACATTCATTCTCTGCTAGGTCATAAACTTAACTTAGCATTAAACCCCACATATACATTTCATTCTCTTGATTTTATCTACTAAAAAAACAAGATTTTTTTGAAATATATAGAGGAATATATATAGATCCTATATATAATTATTTAATAATCCGTCCGTCTCCCAAAGACTATGGATGCAGGATTTATCCCAAATTTTGAACGGCTCAGATGATTTATTAGGGTGATAACGGAAAATTCAAAATCATTTATATTTTGTTAGATAGATTATTTATACAATTAGCACAAAGGTGAATAACTGATTGAAGCGTGAGGATAGCATGAAGGTAATCACTAATTAGTTCAACTTATGCTATAGTAATTAACTTTTGTTCTAATGATGTCAGGGGGAGTGTATAAACTTAAATTATAAAATATTTCCTTTTGTGGAAGTGGGAATTTTCGTAACATGGTTTGGACTTACCCTTTTGGGAGTGGGAGATGAGGGAGTTGCTTACATATACACAACTGTCTCTTCTATGAATCACCTCCTCTCTCTCTCTCTCTCTCTCTCTCTCTCTCTCTCTATATATATATATATATATATATATATATATATATATATATATAATTATAAATCATATTTAATAAAGATAGGATTATTCTTACAATAAATTTCTTACCGTCCAATACATAATTTAATGGTCAGATAAAATTATCCTCCGTATTTTAATATGAGAGATACTTATAAATTTAATTGCAAACGAGGTCCACTATGTCAATTCTCAAAAATAATTTTCTTTATGTAAAAAATAGTTTGGTCTACATAATTAAACTATAGATGGAGATATTTTTTTTAATGTAGAAAAATCCTTGGCATAAACATTTTCGACAGACAAATCAAATCATTCAAGACTTGTATGAAAAATTATACTTTTTTTAATTACAACTGTAGTTATGAATTAATCACTCTTCAAAAAATATATATATATATATATATATATATATATATATATATATTGAAGTGATTCATATATATGGTACCCAGTTGGGTGTCACCACCATGCATTTAGCAATCATGATAAGCAGCATCTTTTTGGCTGTCATGAAAGGAAAGTTTGAGGGATGATCCTCTTTTACCTTTGGCCGTGCTCTAATGGGAAGAAGGAAAAGTCCATTTAGTTGCATGTTCTCATATCCTATCCATTTATACTTTCGGCCACTATACTCACACATGAGACGCGGAGGTCCACTAGCCTTCCACGTGGCTTTCTAGGGTGATCCTGGATGGTTGTTGTAGCCTGAGCACAACTTTTTTATTCTTGCATTGCATGGGTCGATTTCTCTTTTTTAGGGTACTTATCTTATTGAACCACTTGTAAATTGCATATTCTTCTCCTTGTTTCTAAAATTTGCCAATTCAAACAATATGGGAAACCTACCACTTTTGACTTCTTCTAATTTCAACCGTTATTGGTACAGCAAAATTCTGAAATTGAATTGGATGTGTGGAAGAATATATATATATATATATATATATATATATATATATATATATATATAAGGATAAAGATCCATTATTTAGTTTAGATAGATATAGGTCAAGGGTCCCCACTCTTCAAATAATCGGATGAAATAATTAAGAATGAATCGACTATAACAACTATTTTTTCCGTCATTATAACATAAAAACATTCTTTCTATGCTATAACGACGAAAAAAACTATCGCTATAGTCGGTTCGTTCTTAGTTCTCTCATTCCAGTTCGCTTGGGAAGCGGACTGTTAGATATAATGTTATTGTGCAAGTTTATTTTTTATGTTATTTGTATTAAGAGTTGTTTTGGTAACAATTTATTATGATCTTATAATTGAGGATTTGATTTGGGTGATGATTTAATTTCAGTTAAACTTATGGATAATTTGAAGTATGTGTATTGATGGGACAATATGATAAAGTGAAAACTATTAATTATATAGGATCTCTTGTAAACTTGAGTTGTAGATATTCGAAATAATTAGATTAATCATTTGAGTTTAATGATCAATTTTGCTGCTATTTTCTAGTATGATGTTAAAATTATGTTGTACGAAGTTTTTGTGATAGTGAGAGGAGATCTTAGAATTTGTTGGGTTAAGGTTTGCAGTAAGAGAATGATTGATTCATTAAATGATTAAATATATAGTAAGTGATGAAATCCAAATGATTTTGAGAGATCTTGAACAACTATAGTTTGCGTATGCAGATAGTACGTAGAATGTGACTTGGGGAAGTGGTTAGCATGAAGTTTATTTTTGGGTAAGTTGGTCAATTAACCAATAGAGTACTGACACGCAGGCGAGGCTCTATGTGTGTCAACATTCTATTGGTCAATTGACCAATTTACTAAAAAATAAACTTCATGCTAATCGGATCCGTGACTTGGAGATTGATATGGTGTTGAAGAGATCTTAGTAGTATATTCTTTAGTGTAATAATATTTGAGAACTAATTCAGATTGAGGTTGGGATATTTTGAAGCTCTTGAGGTGCTAGATATAATTGGTAATATAGTTTGTAGAGTTGTTCTGTTTATCTGATATCATTGGAGTTTTTGTATGAATTTATGTAAAGTAAATAAATAAAAATAAATAATTTGTTAGATCCTAGTAATGTGCAGAATACGAACGTTTTACGAATTAAAGATAATTTTGATCAATATTTTGGGTATTAGAACTTTATTATAGAGGGAATAAAAAAAATATGTATTTTCGAATTATGTTCTGAAGAATATGTTTGCAACAATGAAAATCAAGGAAATTGACCGGGGCACTAGTTATGGAGCATGATGTTTAATTTGATGCAAAGTGAAGAACTTTAACGAGGTTTGACATCTGACGAATCTTTTACAAGTACATGGATAATTGCGTAAACCGATGGACTTACCAGTCTTGATCGTTACAAAAGAGCGATGCTACGTCTTAATTAAAGTTTATGAATAATTATGTAATTTAAATAAAAATAAAACGTTTTGTAGATTATTTGATTCCGGGGACGAAATTCTTTTTAAGAAGGGGGTGATGTAATACCCAGAAAAAATAAAAATAATAAATGACATTTAAATTTATATTTTAAATATTTTATTTGGGTTTTTCTTATATTTGGTGAAAGTTCAATAATAATCTAGAATGGGAATTGAATAGATTATTACAGATTAAAAAATAATCTTAGGTCTTTTTGAATTTTTTAAATAATTAATTTATAGTGTTAGAAATTATATTTTTCACAACAAAAATGTCTCTATAGATCCTATAGCGACGATTTTCTACAGCGATATTTTTTTGTGGAAATAACAAAAAATATTGTGGATTTAACAATTCCCTAAAAATACAATCACATAATGCACAAAGATTTGTCTGGTTCACAACATACATCCCAGGTATGTTGCTACGTCCAGTCTCAAGCTCCTCTCCAGAACTGAAGATCACATTACTATCAACTTTTATAATTATATTTCTTGGTAAGCAAATAAATTCACATAATTTTGTGATATAAAAGTTTAAATAACTTTTATATTTATGCAACAAATATTTTATGAATAAACAAATAAATGTTCAAATATTTGTACTCACAGACATCAAGTATAATAAATTAAATAATTTAAGCAATGTTTATATATGTAAATATTAAATAAGGCCACTTAGAACTTCAAGCATCGGTCGAATAATATTCTCGTTTAAAGAATACCTCCGAATATCGGTATCTAAAACTGACCAAATTTAAAGTTCCACTGTTAATATTTGTAAAAATATTTTCAATAGATCACTTAGAACTTCAAGAACCGGTCGAATAATATTCTTGTTTAACGAATACCTTCGAATATCAGTATCTAAAACTGATCTACTTTACGATATTTATATAAATAAATAATATCAATAAAGAGTCACTAGAACTTCAAGCACTTCCATTTCGAATGATATTTTTTGTTCAAAAGAGTACCTAAGAATATAAATTATCTAAACTGCTTTTTTATTGATATTAATAGATGATATATATATATATATATATATATATATATATATATATATATATATATATAAATGTGTATAACTATGTATATTTGTATATTTATAATTATAAGCAGATATAAGATAATATATATAAAATAATTTAATGATTTATCTTAAAATATTTTGATCAATTTTTTTTTTTTTTAAATATCATATCTTTAAGTAGAAGAGGTGACACGTTTTAGAGAAAGAATATGTAGGCAACGAGAGTATAAGCTTTATTCCATCTTTGTAAATTGGCAACTGATAACTGAAAAAATCATTCCTATTAATTTATAGTAAATGTTTAGCCGGGGATAAACTTATCGTTTAGGAATTTGATTTAAAAATAACGGCTCGGATGAATTTGTTTGAAAAAGAAGGATTGGATGAAGGACACGTTGTATTGCTTCGCCCACCAGTAACCAAATTCAAACAAGCTGGCAATTAAAACATGTGACCAAGCATTTAATGCATTCAATTCATTCTCATTTTAAAGCCAAATGGTCACCCGACAAAGACTCACAAGCTTTGCAAATCCGGAAAAAGCACATTAACCTAATTGTGATGGTCGTATTTTAAGTAATTAATTATTGTACTTTAAAAATATTTAATTGACCCATTATAGTTTTTAAAAATGTACAATCAAGTCATTCCGGCCAAGATTGTCCAATTTCTTAGACGGACATCAAATAATTACACACGTGGCATTGAAAAAAAAAATCAAAAAATCATTATTTTCTTATGTGACAACACAAAAATAAAATAAAAAATAAAATCATTGACTATGTGGCAAAAAAATGATGAAAATAATAATAAAATTAAAATAAATATTTTAATTCTTTTTTTAATAATTTTTTCTTTTCCTTCATCTCTTTTTCTTTTTTTTAATTATTATTTTTATTTTAAAATTAATATTAATACAATAACATTATTAAATTTAGGCTTAAAACATAAAAGAAACACTGCAATTAAAAATATTAAAATCTATTAATAACTAAACATAAAAACAAAAAACAAAACAAAATAAAAAACAAAAGCAAATCAAAATCAAAATCGCGTGTTTCTTCTTTCTCTTAAAATTCTCAAATTAAAAACCCTATTGCTTCCTCCACCTCTCCGATCTCAACAAAATCCTAGCCTCTCCGATCCCAACAAAACCCTAGCCTCGCTTCCTCCACCTCTGAACAATTTCAATATCTGAACTTTACCTTTGATCCGGTGGTGGGTTTGTACCAGTTCCACCAAGTCTCACACTCTTCACTACTCTGCTTGAAAGTTGATACCTTTTCAGAGAAAGCTCATCAAGATACTCCATAAAACGGCTTAATTCTTTGTTAATCGACTTTTTACCATTTCTAATCATTGGATCACCACCCTGAAAACAAACCAAAATCAGATCTTGTTCCAACAAGATTCATAAAGCTATGAAAGTAAGTTTCATATTTATATGAATGAATAAGATTTTGTACTGAATAGAGTCGAGCTTCAGGAAGCAAAAGCTCATGGCTTTTATGAGAGAGAGCTCGAGAATTAAAGTGGGTATTGTTAGAATGAGTGGATTTGAGAGTGTTGAGAGGCGATTTGATGTATGCGAGGTCTTTTAAATTGACAAATGGGGTCCGTGATCTCGCGAACAAGAAAGGCTCAAGTGGGTTTGGAAGGTACGGCAATGCAGGCGTGGCGAGAGAGAAAAAGAGGTAAGAATGGTGGTGGATAGAGGACTCGAGGGCGGAGATGCGGTGGAGGAGAGATGAGGGGGATTGATCATTAATTTTAAAATAATTTTTGGGAATGATTAATTATGTGGCAAAAATGATTTTTTTACAAGTTAATGATTTTTTTTAACCGAAATGATTAATAATTAATTTTAAAAATAAAAATAAAATAATCATTTTACAAGTTAATGATTAATTATTAATCATTAATTCCAAATATTTATTTTAATTATTTTATTTTAAAATTAAATTTTTTATTTTTATTTAAAATTATCACCATGGCCGCCTCGAAAAAAATGTGGGAATTATTGAATCCCTAGGAGATGAATATTTTGATTATTTGTATTATTTAGAATTAAATGGTTAAAAGAAAAGAAAAGAGATAAAAGAAAAGAAAAAATTATTAAAAAATTATGAGGTTTTGATTGTATAATTAATTTAATTTTTATGTCATTTGTTTAACTATTTTTTGCTAATTGTTTCAAATTTTGATTTTATGTTAATTATGTACTTACCTTTTTTATATCATTAAAATATATTTTAGTATTAAATTTTAAAATAAAAATAATTATTAAAAGAAAAAAAAAAGAGATAAGGAAAAGAATACAAATAAAGAAAATAAATTAAAATATTTATTTTAATTTTATTACTGTTTTAATTATTTTTTGCCATGTAATTTGTGACGCCCTCAAAATAGGTATACATCACCCATTCTGAGTTGTCAATACATGGTACAGAAATAACTACAACTTTATTATTACAACAAGAAAGCTGTGAGTTTGAATACAAATATTATCTTCTAGACAATATCTATACTCAAATAAATCCTCATCACATTTATTGATACATTATTTTACAAAAATGGTGAGGACTACTAAACAACTCTCTCTAAAACCTTCATTCCATATCCCACTGTCTTTCGCCTCATCGAGAAGAAAAAAATGGAACAAAAAGGAAAAGGGTGAGCTCAACTAGCCCAGTAAAGAATACTATGACTAAGATAATATACAACAAATTATTGTTAGTCTTCAACAGGGAAAAATCTAATAGAATACAATAGACAACAAGTTTTAAATCAATATTCGCAGCGGAAATAATAATTCATTAGAAGAGTTAAAGTAGAGAATGCAAACTACTATCTTCTATGTATGAATTTAAAAATTCATCGTCTATCTTTTATCCCTGTAACATCAATCAATATATATCTGGAATCAAATATTCATTTTTGCATTACTGGCCAAAGATATTCATCAGTTGGTCATGTTCATCTAAACACCTGCTCATCTTTGCACTACGGGCCAAAGATATTCATCGGAAATCATTCATGTTTGCACTTCTGAGCCAAAGATATTCAATAATATCATCATTTAAGACCGAGGATGAAAAATATTTTTAAAGAAAGCGAATCCAATTGAAACAAAATGACAAGGATTAAGGATTAAGGATTCGATATTTTGTTTTATCCATGTCCAAAAATACCTCAAAAATAATCATAGTGGTGTAAAATTCAAGAATGATCAAAACATGGATACAATCAAAGCTAGTATCCGAATAGATATTTTGGACGAAAAGGAAAATTTTCATTTTTGATGAATAGTGTTGTATTAAGTGAATAGTACCGTATATCGTGAATAAAGGTCGTATCGTGAATAAGTAACCCGAGCACTTAAAAGTTCCAAATTTGATAAAAACTTGAGATCAATATTTGACATAATGATATTGAAGAAATAATATCATTACGAAAAAAATAATATCCCTTACCTCGAAACATCAAAGATTTTAAATTAAAAACAGGATATAGGCTATGACTTGAACTTGCACCAGTATAGCAATACTCAAAATATACTCAAAATACTCACAAGAACGCTCGATAATATAGAGAGAAAACTTCAGCCCGTGTGTGATTTTCAATTCTAACCCAAGCACCTATTTATAGGAAAATGCTTAGAACACCAAAGTAGAAAATTTAATATAATATTATTATTTATATTAACCATTCATACGCACACCTTTGAATTTAGAATTCAGCAATTGTACACATGCAAAATGAGGCCCACTCATTGAAAAAACGTTTTTGTTAATATAAATATTTAAAACTTCTAAAAATCAATTATTTCGGAGCTTCGGAACTTCAATAATTCACAATAAATAGCCCTTTTGTCAGAAAATTCGAATCTCACGAGTTTTTATAGGAAATTCAATTCTCTAAAACTTTGCAGAAGAAAGTTTTTCCAAATTCCAAACAGAAATTGACCGAAATCCATAAACGGACAATTTTACAGGCTATAATCAAATTTCAATTAAGAAATGGGGTCCACCGACACATGCTTTAAATATTTTTGGTAACAAAAATACTCCTCCTCCACATATACTCATATATCCCACATTCATCGTAAAATATCATCATTATTATATTATTAAAATATAATAATATATTTAAATGAATTATTTTATCAAAAAAAGATAAAATTTCAATTTTCAACAATTGTCACATTAAAAATTTTCTCCATCCACATAAAATCAATATTTTTCTCATCATATGAATCAATAATTAATTATTCACAAATAATATTACTGTAATCACAATATTGACAAACGGACAATTCTAGGAAGAGGGGCTTTCAATAAGAATTTCTCTCCTTCTTGGCCAGCCGCAATTAGGTGACCAAACCTCTCCTTAGACAGAACTTTCTAGACATTGCCAATAATGTTATCTAATAATATTATTCAGATAATATGAATTATTGCTTCGATAATGAAAATACTGTGTAATGACAATTATTGAAACAACAGCAATATAAAATATCAACGCAGCAATTATTAAATCAATAAAATAAAATCTTTGAGCGGTAATTCATCGTAACCATTATTGAGTAGTGCCTTTCACGTAAGAATCAATAATTGGTGCAATATAAGGTGTCTTCTTGTGTTTTAAACCAAGAGTATTTTTAACAAAGATAATTGAGAACAACTACCGTTATTTTTAAACAACTTATATTTTGCGCTTTCTTCATCCAATCGCTTTTAGTTATGGGGCCCACAAAAGATCGGCTAGCACATCATACGAATATTCCCAGAACTGCAAAGAAGAATATTCCACGACCAAACGAATATTCCCCACAACAACAATGAATATTTTATAACCACTTGCTTATTTTGAAATATTTGCGTATTTTACCCATAACTATCCACATTAATCAAATCAACCCTTACTATTTCAAAATAATAAATAGAGAAAATTAAATTTAATTAATAATAAGTTGGGGTCTTATAACCTCCCCTCCTTATGAAATTTCGTCCTCGAAATTGACGTGACGATACAGTGTTTGAAAAGGTGAGGATACCTCGCTTTCATTTCCGCTTTCAATTCCAGTGTCATTTCTCTATAGCATGGTTCCTCCACAAAACTTTAACTTGTGGTATGACCTTCGTCGTAGGACATGCTCCTTCCTATCCAAAATCTTGACAGTACCTCCTCATACGTTAAGTCTTGGCTATCTCGTCGTTTCTAACTCAATAACGTGGTTCGGGTCTTTCACATATTTATGAAGTACAGATATGTGAAACACATTATGAACACGAGACATACTCGGAGGTAACGCGAGTCTATAGGCTACATTTCCTACTCGGTCAAGAATTTGAAATAGACCAATAAATCGTGGATTGAGCTTTTCTCTCTTCCCAAATCTTGTAACTCCCTTCCATGGAGCAACTCGCAACAATACATGATCCCCTATACTAAATTCCACGTCCTTTCGATGAAGATCCGCATAACTCTTTTGTCGATTTTGTGCCGTTTGTATACGTTGTCGAATCATTTAGATCTTTTCGGTAGTCATATCGCATTTAACTCGGGTCCCAACAATGTTGTTTCACCCACCTCATCCCAACATATTGGAGAAGCGACACTTTCGTCCATATAATGCTTCAAATGGAGCCACACCTATACTTTACGATAATCTGTTGTTGTAGGAGAATTCCACCAATGGTAAATACTTATCCCAACCGCCCTTGAAGTCTAGGACTCGAGTCTTAATAGATCTTCAAGAGTTTGAATAGTCCTCTCTCGATTGTCCGTCTGGTTTGAGGATGGTATGCGAAGCCCAGATCAATCGTAAACTGCGCTCATAGCTTTTTGCAAGCTAACCCAAAATCTTGAAGTGAATCTTGGGTCACGATCCGAAACTATGGATCTTGGCATGCCATGCAACCTCATAATCTCATTTACATATATACTAGCAAGACGTTCAAGGAATAAGTCTCCGTGATCGGCAAAAGAAATGAGCAAACTTAGTTAATCTATCAACAATAACCCAAATAGCATTGATGCCTTGAGAAACCGTAGGAAGACCCATGTGAAATCCATGGTAATGTATTTCCACTTCTATTTGAATCTCAAGTGGTTGCAACGGACCCTTAGGTACTAGATGCTCGCCTTTACACGTTGACAAGTTAAACACGTTGAGATAAACTTTGCAATCTCTCTCTTCGTATTGTTCCACCAAAATGTATGTAGAAGATCACGATACATTTTGGTATTTCCAGATGGATTGAAAATGGTGTATTGTGTGCCTCAAAATATAATCTTGTACTTCAAATCGTAGTCGTTAGGGCCTAAAGTCCGGAGTGGACTCAAGTATTCCTTCTTCATCAATTCTCACTTCCGGATAGCACCTTCTTGTACTTTCTTCTTCATACGCATCATTTCCGGGTCGGTGGCTTCGAAAGCAACCTTAACTTTTTCTATTAAAGTTGGCTCTCTACGCGATACTTGACATCATCGCACTCGTTCTCGCGATATGATCTTCTACTCAACGCTACATTTACCACGTTCGCTTTTCCGGGATGGTATTGAATAGTGTGGTCGTAGTCTTTCAATAGCTCGCCAACGTCATTGCCAGTATGTTGAGTTATTTTTTAGTGAAGAAATATTTAAGGCTTTTATGGTCTGAATATATCTCCACTTTCTCCCCATATAGATAGTGCCTCCAGATCTTTAGCGCGAAAACGACTGCTGCCAACTCTAGATCATGAGTAGGATAATTCCTCTCATATTCTTTAAGTTGTCGCGAGGCATAGGCTATGACTTTCTCACGTTGCATGAGAACACATCCTAACCCTTTGCCTGAAGCATCGTTGTAGATAACAAATCCATCCGTACCAGATGGTATTGTTAGAACAGGTGCCGAAATAAGTCTCCTCTTAAGCTCTTGGAAACTCTTCTCACATTCCTCGCTCCATACGAATTTTATATCTTTCCGAGTCAGCTTAGTTAATGGAGTAGCGATTCGAGAAAATCCTTCCACGAATCTCCGATAATAACCCAATAAGCCCAGTAAAGTGCACAGATCCTGCACACCGACTTGGTTGCTTCTAACTTTGTATTGCTTCAATCTTCACGGATCAACAGATACTCCATGTTTCGACAATTCGCGGTCCAAGGAATGCTACTTCCAAGCCGTAACTCGCATTTCTTTAACTTGGCATAAAGCTTGTTTTCACAAAGCCTTTGGAGTACCAAACTTCAAATGGTGCTCATGATCTTCATGGCTTTTGGAATATATGAGGATGTCATCAATAAAAGACAACAACTGGCCCGATCCAAATATTCCTTGAATACTCGGTTCATCATATCCATGAAAGCCAAGAGAGCATTAGTCGGTCGAAAGACATGACAAATAATTCATAATGCCCGTCATCAGAGTTTCAAGGTAGGTCTTTGGAATATCCTCGATTCTAATCTTCATTTGATGATATCCGTAAGCGAAGATCGATCTTTGAAAAGAATTGTGCTCCTTGCAATCTGGTCAAACGGGTCATCAATACGAGGTGAGGATACCTATTCTTGATAGTGACATGGTTCAATTCGAGATAGTCAATACAAAAGTCGCATACTCCCGTCTTTCTTCTTTACAAATAAAAGCAGAGCACCCCAAGGAGATGTCTTAGGGCGAATGAAACCGATGTCCAACAACTCCTATAGTTGGACCTTTAACTCCACGAAGTTCAATAGGAGCCATTCGATATGGGGTTTTAGAAATGGGCTTTGTACCGTGTTCAAGGTCAATAAAGAATTCAACTTCACGTTACGGGGTAGGCCAGGAAGTTCTTCAGAAATACGTCGGAAAGTCAATAACAACAGGAATATTATTCAAATTTGACGTGTCTTTATTCAAATCCATAACATGGGCTAAGAAAGCTTGACATCCGTTTTTCAATAAAGGAATAGCTTTATGATTAGATATGATAGTGATTGATTTTAATTGTTTAGTTTCTTAAATTCGAACAACAGGTTGGTTAGGAATATGAAAACTAACAACCTTACGAAAATAATCAATTTTGGCATGATGAGAATTAACCAATCAATCCTTAAAATCACATCAAAAGCAAGTATCTTTAAAGAGATAAGGTCAACAGGTAAGGTGATGGTGCCAACTTGAATCAAACAAGATTTATAAACAGTGGATGTGATGAAAGTTTCTCCTAATGAAAGTTTCTCCTAACGGAGTTTCCACAGATAGGTCAAAGTCTAATTTTTCCGGAGTCAAATTTAAACGTTGAGCACAAGTAGGAGAGATAAATGAATGGGTAGCACCGGTATCTAGTAAAGTATAAAATTCACAAGAATTTATGATTAGCTTACCCGTGATCACCTCGTTTGGGTTCCTCGCATTTTGACCAGTCACAACAAACGCTCTTCCAAGAACCGAATTGACTTTGACTTTTCGGGACAATCTTTTGAGCCACCGCCCCCATTGAACTAGGGTTTCGCTACTGCATAATCCCGAGATATATGTCCTTCCTTTCCATAATTATAGCATACCTTGAACTGTAGGCGGTTTGGACCGATATGTCCTTCTTTTCCGCATTTGTAGCATACGACCGGTGGTTGTTCCCCTCCCTTGGAACCGATTCTTCTTTGGTCTTTTGCCATTTCACATTGTCATTGTTGAATCTCCTCTTTTTAAAATCTCCTCCCGATTTGCTTCTTCTATTCTCATGGCTATGATTACCACCAGAGTGGTTACCATTTTTGTCCGTCTTTTTCCTTCTCCGCTGGTTATCGTTGTTTTGTTGAATGCCATCTCTGGTATGATCCTGGTTGTGGTCCCTCAGTTGACCGTACTCGTTATCTGGCTCTAATAATTGAGCCATGTTAACAACATCTGAATAGAGAGAAAATTTATGAGAAATGAGATACTGACGTATGCCAGGTTTCAAACCTCTAAGAAACATCCGCGTTATACGTTTCTCATTCTCCACCAAATGAGGTGCAAACCTAGATAACTCGCAAACTTTGCCTCGCATCGAGACACCGCCATGTTGTTTTGCTCTAATCGATGAACTCCACTTCTTCATACGACAAACACTTTCAGAAAGTATTTGTCATTAAATAGTTTCAAATGTCTCCCAAGACATCTTTGAAAGTGCGGCTTAGATGGGTACGCTTCACGGACTTCCACCAGATGAGTCTCGGCCGCGCCACGGAACATATAAGGTGGCGAATGAACCCTACATTCTCCGTGCATCCCAAGACATCGAATATCTTGATAATTTGCTTGACCCATGTTTCCGCCATGATCGAATCTCGGCTTTCCCTTAAATCTCGTGGTCCCAACTCTTTAAACCGCTTGGTGTGATAACCCGTGAATTGCTATCATTTCCTCCTCGTATTTTGAACACGAGTCTCCTCGTCCGATTTTTTGCATGAGCTACAAAAGGTTCTAAACATCCCTCGTTCATCATCTCTTTCGTTGGTGTTGTTCATGGGGAGGAACATTGCCACTGCTGTTACGTTCTCCTCGTTGGTGAGTATAAGCGCCTCCACGGTCTCATTTCCTTGTTAATATTCTCAATCGACATTCTCAATCTTGTCATAAAACAAGGGTTAATTAAGCAAATCAATATATCACATAATATCCCTATATATCGACCAACTAACAAATAAGCTTAGGTAGGACACCTTTAGCAAGGATTTACTCGTCTCTCCCTCCTAGTTCTATTCCCCGATCTCCATGAGAGATCATATCCCTAAGCTCGATACCAACTGTGACGCCCCCAAAATAGGTATACATCACCCATTACGAGTTGTCAATACATGGTACGTAAACAACTACAACTTTATTATTACAACAAGAAAACGTGAGTTTGAATACAAATATTATCTTCTAGATAATATCTATACTCAAATAAATCCTCATCACATTTATTGATACATTATTTTACAAAAATGGTGAGGACTACTAAACAACTCTCTCTAGAACCTTCATTCCATACCCCACTGCACTTCGCTTATATTCTCGCCTCCCGAGAAGAAAAATGGAACAAAAAGGAAAAGGGTGAGCTCAACTAGCCCAAGATAGAATATTATGACTAAGATAATATACAACAAATTATCGTTAGTCTTCAACAGGAAAAATCTAATAGAATACAATAGACAACAAGTTTTAAATCAATATTCGCGTAGAAATAATAATTCATTAGAAGAGTTAAGTAGAGAATGCAAACTACTATCTTCTATGTATGAATTTAAAAGTTCATCGCTCATCTTTTATCCCTTTAACATCAATTAATATATATCCGGAATCAAATATTCATCTTTTCACTACAGCCAAAGATATTCAATGGGTTGGTCATGTTCATCTAAACACTGCTCATCTTTGCATTACGGGCCAAAGATATTCATCGAAATCATTCATCTTTGCACTTCATGTGCCAAAGATATTCAATAATATCATCATTTAAGATCGAGGATAATGAAAATATTTTTAAAGAAACGAATCCATTGAAACAAAATGACAAGGATTAAGGATTAAGGATTAGTACTTTGTTTTATCCATGACCAAAAATACCTCAAAAATAATCATAGTGGTGTAAAATTCAAGAATGATCAAAACATGGATACAATCAAAGCTAGTATCCGTGATAGATATTTTGGACTAAAAGGAAAATTTTCATTTTTCGATGAATAGTCTTAGATTCGTGAATAAAGATCAGATACGTGAATAGGCCAGATATCGTGAATAAGTACTCCCACACTAAAAGTTCCAAATTTGATAAAAACTTCAGATCAATATTTCAAAGATAATGATATTGAAGAAATAATATCATTACGAAAAAAAATAATATCCCTTACCTCGAAAGATCAAGACTTACAAATTTTGAAACAGGATATAAAGCTATGACTTGAACTTGCAAGTCAGATAGCAATACTTAAAATATACTCAAAATACTCACAAGAATACACTCGATAATATAGAGAGAGAAAACTTCAGTTTCTGGTGTGATTTTTAATTCTAACCTAAGCACCTTATTTATAGGAAAATGCTTAGAACACCAAAATAGAAAATTTAATATAATATTATTATTTATATTAACCATTCCTACGCACACCTTTGAATTCAGAATTTAGCAATTACACACATGCAAAATGAGGCCCACACATTGAAAAAATGTTTTTGTTAATATAAATATTTAAAACTTCCAAAAATCAATTATTTCGAAGCTTCAGAACTTCAATAATTCACAATAAATAGCCCTTTTGTTAGAAAATTCGAATCTCGTGAGTTTTTATAGGAAATTCAATTCTCTACAACTTTGCAGAAGAAAGGTTTTTCAAATTTCAAACAGAAATTTACCGAAATCCACAAACGGACAATTTTACAGGCTATAATCAAATTTCAATCAAGAAATGGGGTCCACCGACACATGCTTTAAATATTTTTGGTAACAAAAATACTCCTCCTCTACATATACTCATATATCCCACATTCATCGTAAAATATCATCATTATTATATTATTAAAATATAATAATATATTTAAATGAATTATTTTATCAAAAAAGATAAAATTTCAATTTTCAACAATTATCACATTAAAAATTTTCTCCATCTATATCAACATAAAATCAATATTTTTCTCATCATATGAATCAATAATTAATTATTCACAAATAATATTACAGAATCACAATATTGACAACTGTGCAATTCCTGTGAAAGAGGGCTTTCCAATAAGAATTTCTCCTTCTCGACGCAAGCAATTAGGTGACCAAACCTCTCCTGTAGACGAACTTTCTAGACATTGCCAATAATGTTATCTAATAATATTATTCAGATAATATAAATTATTGCTTCGATAATGAAAAATAATTGTGTAATGACAATTATTGAAACAACAAAGAATATAAAATATCAACGCAGTAATTATTAAATCAATAAAATAAAATCTTCGAATAAAGAATTATCGTAACCATTATTGAGTAAAGGCCTTCACGTAAGAATCAATAATTTGTGCAATACCGTGTACTACTGTGTTTTAACCACCAATATTTTTAACAGTATTAACGGTACAACTACGCCGTTATTTTTAAACAACTTATATTTGTCGTTTTCTTCATCCAATCGCTTTCCATTATGGGGCCCACAAAAAGCGATAAGGTCGTGCCAATATTCCCCATGACAAAGCAAGAATATTCCACGACCAAAAGAATATTCCCCACAACAATGAATATTTTATAACCACTTGCTTATTTTGAAATATTTGCGTATTTTACCCATAACTATCCACATTAATCAAATCAACCCTTACTATTTCAAAATAATAAATAGAGAAAATTAAATTTCATTAATAATAAGTTGGGGTCTTACATAATGAATGATTTTTAATTTTTGTAGAAATTAATATAATGTTGTAATAGATCTCATTGATACAAAAATTTTGATATATTATTTGTAGGATAACCAAGCTTCATCCTGCCCAGTCAGCAAATACATGTAATAATTTTTTTCAAAAAGCCACGTAGGATATTTTTAGATGTCTGTTAGTCAAATTTGAATGAATGGCATGATTGTACATTTTTAAAAACCACAGTGGGTCAATTGAATATTTTTAAAGCACAATGATTAATTGCTTAAAACACGACAACCACAATGGGTTAAAGGTGTTTTTTCCCTTTGAAAATCATTTTCTTATTTAAGCTTTGAGCCCCACTTAAGTTGTTAACAAGTTTCAAATGCCCAACACCAACGAAAATCATCAATACAATTTAATGCCCAAATTCCCTTTCTCTTATTCGGATAAAACAAAGGCTTAAAGCCTTTTGTTTCTTCTTTTGAAAATATCATATATATATATATATATATATATATATATATATATATATATACTACTAGGATCTTAAACTTACCTCTTATCTAACATACTTTGCGGGTGAAAAACGGTCCGGATTACTCGGTACCCGACTCGAATTCGACCCGAAAATATGATCCGAGACTCGGATTCGGTAGGCATCCGAGCCGAATATAGGCCAAGGTCATTTTTTGGGTCGTAATACTGAACTCAAATGTGAGGAACACCGTTCGATTGTTTTAGGGTTCAAGTACACTGCCTTCGTCTGATCCATGCTCGATCCTTGCTAAATGATCCCAACTCGTTTAAGGGTTCAATACATACTCGATTCTTAGTCTCTGATTCTGATTTTTATAAAGAAGTGGAAAGGTTTTCCTATTCATCTCTATCATCTTTACTAGCCTCGTCTCAAGATTTCAGATTTGTTAGGACTTATGACTGAATCATCCCACAAAAGAGGCCAAATACATGAAAAATTATTGATTCAAACTCAGAATCACAAATTCCTGATTCCCCAAAAGACGAACTGTGATGGCGAAGCATAAATGTGTAAGTTTTTTTTGTTTTAGTTCGTTCATATTTCTTTTTCAGTTCTTCTCTTTCACTTAAGTAATCTTTATCTATGTATAACTTTAATATTTCAGACTCAATTTCAAACAACTTCTACTATACCAAAAATTCCCTATGAAAAAAATTAAAGCTATAATTTCTAGCTTTCAATTTCAATCTTATTTTGCTTTCATACATGTTTCAATAATTAAGAAGAGCTTCGTCTTGCATTTTTCAAGAGCAACAATAAGCAGAACCTTTTTACTGACATGGTATGTAGTGTTAATTCTTATTTGTTTGTAATCTATTATTCATTTTTGGGTTTTCTTATTACTAGAAGTAGGTAAAGATTGCGCTGAGTTGTTGTGTTTGTGGATTAAAATTTTTATACATAAGTAAATTGCTAGTTCTTTTTTAAATGACCATGAACTCATGTGTAGTAATTTGAATTTTATAAGAATTTACATATGAAAGACTATTAAAGGGAAGTCGTTTTAATTAGGGATAAATCCAAATGTTGGTCGTACGATATCCTTATTTGGCTCAAGCGCATTTATTCGATTACAATCATGCTTGATTATAGTTGATGGATGCCACTTTTATGAGTGGCTATTACCAAAAATAATGTCACATTAAGTTGATTTCATTGTCCCAGTTTGGTTGGGTTTATAATACATGTCCTGCTTTCCCTATAATTAGACATTCTCCTGATATTTCTTGTCGATTTTCGATTTATTTGATGTGAATCAGAATGGACATATTGACTTTGGAGAATTTGTGAGTATCTTTCATCCAGAAACTCCTGAAGCTAAGAAATTTTTATGTCAGAAATGTTATCTTCATTGAAGAATTCTATATTTTTTACCTTATTTTAAATATATGGACACAGAACTAGATGATGGAAAGAAAATTGTGTTGATTACTTCAAGTAGGTGGTTCCAAAGAACTTTTTGGGCTGAAATTGATTCACACATGTTATACCTTTTAGATTTATGGAAGTAATTTATGTAAAATCCTAAATTTACATAAACTTGTGTCATTTTGTTATGTTATTGCAGATCTATCACATCCAATAACTTACTTACATCAATTAGAACTTAGAAGCTATCTTGAAGAGCAGCATCAGTCATCACAATTGTTGAGTGAAATGGTTAGATGTAGAAGAAATAATACACTTAAATAAGTCATTATGAAGCTTGATTCCGTGAAGATCCATCGGATTGCTGCAGAGGTTAGTATTTTAAATTTTTGTGTACAAAAAATATAATTGCTACTAAATGCATTTATTACTTCTTATTACTGCCTCTGTAAAAAACATGGCTCAATATTACTTTTTATCATATCTCATGACATTTATACTTTGTTCATAGTAGCTTCTCTTAACTCCTACGTTAAAGTTCCTAATAGCTTAAAGTTATCTTTAATACTAACTCAAGGTAATGCCAAAGATATGAATTCAAATCTGTAATGCACCATAAGAGCTTTGTGAAATTTTAAAAAGATAAAAAATAAATTAACAAATTGATTAGCGAAAACAAATCAAACTCAGCCAAGAGTATGCCCTGAGATGCTAAGTGAATGAGATTGTTAAATAGAGCAAAATCAATTGTTGTATTCTTATTATTTTTTATTATTTCTTCTGTTCATATATATGTTGCAGAGAAGAATTGTTACTCACTTTATTATTTTTTTGTGTTATTTCATTCTTTAAATCCGTTGTGTTCTTAACTGTTGTAGGTGGTTGAGGAAAAACGAAGTCTAGATTTTCTTTCCATTTCCAGCCACATAAGGAAGATGTTTCTTGGGTTGTTAATGAGACTTATGTCATCCAAGGATGTGTCATTGCTTGAAGAATCTGAGTCCATTGAGCACAGAATAGTAGAACATCTCTTGCAAATGTCGTTGAAAATAAATAGAGATGATGTTACTAGAAATTGTATATATCATAATATAATTAATATTATAAATTTATCATTGTAATTTTTGTAATACGTGTATTTTTTTATATAAATGAAATTAAAGTTTTTCTAAGTTTTCATTTTTATGTCTCATTTTGTTGTGAATCATCTCAGACTCGAGCTCGAATAGAAAGGCTCAAGAATTACTCGTTGTGAAAATGAGTCGAGTAATTCCGAGTCGAGTAGTATCAAGTTATTCATCAAGTCGAACTTGAGCAGCCTTGAAAATTATTAGTTCGAATTCG
This sequence comes from Panax ginseng, assembly GCA_020205605.1. NCBI lineage: Eukaryota > Viridiplantae > Streptophyta > Magnoliopsida > Apiales > Araliaceae > Panax > Panax ginseng. The sequence goes on along the minus strand of CM035150.1, from coordinate 83,108,511 downwards.
AGTCGAACCTGAACACAAAAATTTTTATCCGAGTCGAGCTTGAGCATTAGGATGTTCGGATCGACTCGGGATCATTTTCACCCCTATGCATACCCCACTTTAGCGACGGACCGGGCGACAATTCGGTCCATCGCTATATATAGAACCGTCGTTTTAACTTTTAGCGACGGACAATATATAGTGACCGACAACATATAGAGACGTACCGAACCCATACCGACCGAGATAATCGTCGCATGGGTCCATCACTAAAGTGGGGTATGCAATGTATGTTAGATAAGTGGTAAGATTAAGATCTGGACCATATATATATATATATATATATATATATATATATATATATATATATAGAGAGAGAGAGAGAAGAAGGAGATAGTCTTTATCTTTATCTTCACTCGTCTCTCACCCCCCTTTGACGGATTCGACGACGGTTTGTCATACATAATAAATGCCTCATACTTTTAATGACGGACAACATATAGCGTCGCTAAAAGTATAGATGATTTATTGTAGGACCGAACCGTCATTTGATCCGCCGCTAAAAGGGAAGGGAAGTAATGGGTGAGTAAGATAAGAGGTATGACGACTTGATTCGATCGTATATATATATATATATATATATATATATATATATATATATATATATATATATATATATATTATTTTGAAAGAATTCTTTAAGAAGAAAATCATTTTAGGAATAATAGGAAATTCTCCCTACCTTAGAAAATGTTAATATTTGAATTAATTTTTTTCTAACACTTGATATTAAGTTATTAAGGCCAGGAAAATATTAATTCAATGAGGATGAAAAATATTTTTGGTCAAAATAAATAAGATAGTTAAAAAATAATTATATGTATAAATCCTATGGAGAGGATTCTAACCTTTAATAAAAAAAATTCTTAATTATTGTTATCATCAAAATATTTCTTAAAAATTGGACCATTTGGGTCAAATTATTTTTAATTTATGTAGACTATAATAAGTATGTGATTACATTCATTTGGGTCTAAACTAATTGGGTCAAACTAATTTCAAATCATTTAAGTTTGGGTTTATCAAACTTATTGAGCTCAATACATGTATTGATATTAATCGACTAAACAAAAGGATAGGATTTTTGGCGCAGCGAGAAAAGGAAGAGACGGAAGAGAGGGTTGTGAAATAAAATAAGAATTTGGAAAAGAAGATTGTGAGACTATATTCAACATAATCGTATCTTTAAAAGGTAATTATTAAACTTATTTTGTTGTTAAGAAGAATAATTGTTATTGTGAATTTGGAGTGTAATCAGTGGATTTATATATATATATATATATATATATGTGTGTGTGTGTGTGTGTGTGTGTGTGTGTGTGTGTGTGTGACGCCCCCAAAATAGGTATACATCACTCATCTTGAGTCGCCAAATACATGGTACACAATACAAATAAAAACTTAATTATACAACATGAAATGTGAGTTTTAATACAAATATTGTCTTCAGATAAAGATACAAACTCAATGGGGTCCTCATTATATTTATTATCACACTATTTCGGAGAATAGTGAGGACTACTAATGCTATCATCCGGACTGGCCACCCGCTCCCCGACTAGTCCCTCGCTACGTTCTTATTTTCTCAAGAGAACAATGAAAGCAAAAAGGGTGAGCTCAACTAGCCCAAAGAAGAAATATTATGACTAAGATAATGCGTAATAAATTATCATTAGCCTTCAACAGTGTTAAACTGATAAAATATAACAAACATCAAGTTTAATCAAGCAGTGAACAAACAATCCATTAGAAGAGTCAAGTAGATAATAAAATCTACCATCTTCTATGATTTAAAAGTTTTTCATCACTTTTATCGCTGAGACTCAGCTTAATAAATAATCCACATCTTCCCTGCACTACGAAAAATGATATTTATTAGTATCACAACCACAAATTATCCATGCACTAAGGGCCAAGGATATTCGTGTATTCATCAATGGTCATGATCATGCCAACAATCATCCATCAATGCACTACGCCAGCCAATGAGGACTTTACCACATCATTTGTAACGTTATTGGCCATGATTATACTTAATAATCCCTCGGTCATAATCATACCAAGTCCATCTATGCTTCATGTGCCACTGATGACTTTCAACATAATATAAACATGAGGATGATGACAATGATATAAGAATTCAATAAAACAAGTTCAAGAATTAATTTATCTAGAACTAATAACATCCAAATTGTTAACATGATACTTCTTTTGTAGAGTAAAATTCAAGAATGCTCGAGAAGAATATTTCCATGAAAAAGATATCGGATGAAGCTTAAAATATCAAGGATATTCTACTAATTTCATGGAGTATAAGTCAAAACTTTAACCAACCGAGTATAATAAAGAATGAAATAACAAAAGAATTCACGTACATGCGATAGATCGCATGCAGAAAGGTTATTCTAATGTAATAATAAATAACGGAATTCATTCAGTCACGCGTAAACGCACGTATGTGATATTCCAATGTAATAATAAATAACGGAACCACGCATGCCGGGATGTTCCAAATGTAATGATAAATAATGGAACTGTGTCACGCGAACGCATGCAGACAAGATGTTCAAACAGTAATAATAAAAATGGAATAATGTAAGAATTTCACCATGTATGCAGATTGCTGTGATGTATGATTATTCCAACATAATGATAAAGAATGGAATAATAGAAGAATTTTACCAAGTATAGGGTATGTAAGACCCCAACTTATTATAAATAAAATTAAATTTTCCTTTATTCATTATTCTAAATTAATAAGGGTTAATTTGATATAATTCTTTGGTTATGGGTGAAATGTGCAAAGTTTACAAAATAAAGTAAAGTGGTTATAAAATATTCATTATTGCTCGGGAATATTCGTTTGGTCGTGGAATATTCTTGTTGTTTGGAATCTCCGACGACGGTAGCAATCATTGGTGGGCCCCATAACTTGGAAAAACGGTTGGATGAAGGAAAACAACAAAGATTGAGTTTTATAAATAACGACGTAAATTGTTACCGAATTAATCGTTGGGTTACTCGGTGGTTAAAATACAATGAATACGCTGTGGTTACACAAGAAGACACCAGTATTGCACATTATTATTGAATTATTGATCCTTACGTAAGAAGGCACTACTCAATAATTGTTACAAAGAGTTAATTCGCTCAATATTATATTTTATTGATTCAATAATTGTCTGCGTTGATATTTTGTATTGTCGTTGTTTCAATAATTGTCATTACACAAGATTTTCCATTATCAAATCAATAATTCATATTATTTGAATAATATTATCGATAACATTATTGGCAATGTCTAGAAAGTTCGCTTACAAGGAGAGGTTTAGTCACCTAATTCTTGTAGCCAAGAAGGAGAAATCCTTATTGAAAGCCCCTCTTTCTGAGGAACTACCGGGTCACAAGATCTTGTGATTACGTAATATTATTTTTAAATAAGTAATTATTAATTATTATGATAAAGAAAATATTTATTTTATGTAGATATAGATGGAGAAAATTTTAATGTGACAATTGTTGAAAATTAATATTTTATCTTTTTTCGATAAAATAATTCATTAAAATATGTTATTTTAATAATATATTAATTAAGTGATATTTTTATAATGAATGTGGGATATATGAGTATATGAGGAGGTAGAGTATTTTGTGGCATTAAATGTTTAATATATGTTTTGTGTGTTTGGTGGACATAATTCTTGACCGAAAATTGATTATGTGATCGTAAATCGTCCGCTTGTGGATTTTTGGCCAATTTCTGCTTGGAATTTGGAAACATTTTCTTCCGCAAAGTTGTAGAGAATGTAATTTTCCCATGGAAAATCATGAGTTTTGAATTTTTCGATAAACGAGCTATTTTTACTTAATTATTAAAGTTTCGAAAGATAAAATAATTTTTATTAAATAATGGGTGGGACCCACTCTTGTTTTGAACATGTGGTCAGCTGGAAATTTCTTCAATGGTGGTCGGTCTAATTTCAAACTTAGCACATGCGAGAAATTTGATAAGAAAATATTATATTTTAATATTTTAGTCTCCTTTCATGTTCTAACATTTTTCCTATAAATAGAAGGCTAAGTTAGAATTGAAAATCACACCGTAAAACAAAGTTTTCTCTTTCTCTCTCTAAATTATCGAGCGTATTCTTGTGAGTATACTTTGAGTGTTGCTATCTGGTCATGGGTTTCACAAAGACTATACCGAAATTTAGTCAAGTACGGTTATTTTGAGGTAAAGGGTATTATTTTCTTCTTAAATGATATTTTTCTTCAATATCATTACGTCAAGTATTGGTGAATTTTTTATCAAATTTGGAACTTGTTGTGGTTGGGTTACTTATTCACATATACATTATAATTATTCACGATACGATACTATTCACGAAAGACGACATTATTCACCTAGAAAAATAAAAAATTTTCTTTTTGTCCAAAAATATCTATTCGGATACTAGCTTTGATTGTATCCATGTTTTGATCATTCTTGAATTTTACACCAATATGATTATTTTCGAGGTATTTTTGGACATGGGTAAAACAAAGTACTAATCCTTAATCCTTAATCCTTGTCATTTTGTTTCACCGGATTCGTTTTTTAAAAATGTTTTTCATCATCCTCACCCTAAATGGTGATATAAATGAATATTTTGGCTCAGTAGCAAAAGATGAACGATTAATCGATGAATATCTTTGGCCTGTGAGTGCAAAGATGAACAGTGTTGAGATGAACATGACCAATTGGTGATCTAAATGAATATCTTTCGCCCAGTAGTGAAAAGATGATTAAAATGTATATTGATTGTTATTACGGAGGATAAACTATTGATGATGGACTTTTAAACCTTAGAAGACAAAGAGAATTTCTTCTCTACGTGACTCTTCTAATGGATTGTTGTTTCCGCCGCATTTGTTGATCTAAAACTTGTTGCCTATTGTATGCTATTATATTTTTCCCTGTTGAAGACTAACGATAATTTGTTGTACATTATCTTAGTCATAATATTCTTTCTTGGGCTAGTTGAGCTCACCCTTTTCCTTTTTGTTCCATTTTTCTTCTCGGGAGGTGAGAACACAAGCAGGATCTAGTCTGGGTAATGGAGTGATGGTTCTAGGAAGATGTTTTAATTGTCCTCACTATTTCGTAAAAATAGTGTATGAATAATTAATGAGGACTTATTTGGGTGTGTATATGGCTCAGAAGACAATATTTGTATTCAAACTCACAACAGATTGTCGTATTCTACATTGACATCTGTATTGTCAAAGTTGTAGTTTGCTTTCTATACCATGTATTTTGGCGCATTTCGGAATGGGTGTTTTATACCTATTTTGGGGCGCCATGATTGGTATCGAGCTTAGGGATATGATCTCCAGCGGAGATCGGGGAATAGAACTAGAGGGGAGAGACGAGTAAATCCTTCGCTAGTGTGTCCTACCTAAGCTTATTTGTTGGTCTCATCATAATATAGGATATTATGTGATATGTTAATTTGTTTAATTAACCCTTTTTTTTATGGCGATTGTTAGAATGGTGCAAGAACGTTAACAATGGAGTTTATGAGACTGCGGGAGACGCCAGACTCACCAACGAGGAGAACGTCTGCAACAGTGGCAATGTTCCTCCCGTGAACAACGCCCATCGAGCAAATGATGAACGACGGGATGTTTAGAAGCTTTTTGCGATTCATGCAAAAATCGCACGAGGAGACTCGTGTACAAAATACGGAGAAATGATAGTAACGTGCGGTTTGTCACGGCAAACAATTCAAAGAGTTGGGACCACCAGATTTCCATGGAAAGCCGGATCCGATCAAGGCGTAAACGTGGGTCAAGCAAATTACCAAGATATTCGATGTCTTGGGGTACACTTGAGGAATGAAGGTTCCATTCGCCACCTTTATGTTTAGTGGTGAAGCTAGATTCTGGTGGGAATCGTGAAGCGTACTGACCAGATGCACTTAACATGTCTTGGGAAAAATTTGAATCTGTTCAATGACAAGTACTTTCCGAGAAAGTATACGTCGTATGAAGGAAGTAGAGTTTATTAGACTCGAATGTAACAAATGGCGGTGTCTCAAGACGAGGCAAGGTTCATTTGAATTATCTGTGTTTCGCACCTCATTTGGTGGAGAATGAGGAACGAATGACGCAGTATGTTTTCGAGAGGGTCTAAAACCGTAGATTCGTCAATACCTTATCTCTCATAAATTTTTCTTTATTCAGAGATGTTGTCAATGTGGCTCGAGTTATTAGAGCGAGATAGTGGAGTATACTCAACTTGAGGACCACAATCGAGGTAGTCATCGAACGATGATAACCAATGGAGGAGGAAAGAATACGGACAAAGCGCGGTAACCACTTAGGTGGTAATCGTGGACATGATAATAGGAGAGGTGACTCAAGTGGAAATTTCGTAAAGAGAAGATTCAACAATGACGAGAAGATATCAACCAGCGAAGACCAAAGACCAACAACAAATGCTAGGGGAGGAGAACGTACCGCCAGTTAAATGTTACAAATGCGGGGAAGGAGGGACATATCACCCAAATCGCCCACAACAATCCAAGGTATGTTACAACCTGTGGAAAGGAAGGCCACATCGCCGAGATTGTACTATCGTGAAACCAAGTTCAAGCAGGAGTGGTGATTCCAAAGAACATTCCGGATAAGTCGAAATCAACGGTTCTCGGAAGAGCGTTTGTCGTGGATTGGACAAAACGTGAGGAACCCAAACGAGGTGATCAAGGTAAGCTAATCTTGAATTCTTGCGAAGTTTATACCTTACTAGATACCGGTTCTACCCATTCTTTTATCTCTCCTGCTTGTGCTCAACGTTTAAACTTGACTCCGGAGAAATTAGATTTGATTTATATGTTGAAACTCCGTTGGGTGAAACCTTCGTTACATCTACAGTTTATAAATCTTGCATGATCCAAGTTGGCACTATCACATTACCTGTTGATGTTATCTCTTTAAAGATACTTGCTTTTGATGTGATTTTAGGAATTGATTGGTTAACCACTCATCATGCCAAAATTGATTGTTTTCGTAAGGTTGTTAGTTTTCATATTCCTAACCAACCGGTCATACGAATTCAAACCAATAAACCACTAAAATCAGTCACTGTCATATCAAGCCACAAAGCTATTCGTTTATTGAAAAACGGATGTCAAGCTTTCTTAGCCCATGTTATGGATTTGAATAAAGACAAGTCGATTTGAATAATATTTCGTGGTTGAGAATTCACGATGTATTTCACGAAGAGCTTCCTGGTCTCACCCCGTAACGTGATGTTGAATTCTTTATTGACCTTGAGCCAAGGGTACAAAACCCATTTCTAAAACCCCATATCGAATGGCTCTATTGAACTTCAAGAGTTAAAAGTCCAACTACAGGAGTTATTAGACATCGGTTTCATTCGCCCCCAAGACGTCTCCTTGGGGTGCTCTGTTTTATTCCTAAAGAAGAGAAAGACGGGAGTATGCGACTTTGTATTGACTATCGAGAATTGAACCATGTAACCATCAAGAATAGGTATCCGCTTACCTCGCATTGATGACCATTCGACCCGCCACAAGGAGCACAATTCTTTTCAAAGATCGATCTTCGTTCGGATATCAATTTGAAGATTAAACCGAGGATATTCCAAAGAGCGGTATTCGAGGACTCGATCACGGGCATTATGAATTCTTGGTCATGTCTTTTGGATTGACTAATGCTCATCGCCGCTTTCATGGATATGATGAACCGTGTATTTAAGGAATATTTGGATCGATTCGTTGTTGTCTTTATTGATGACATCCTCATCTATTCCAAAAGCCGTGAAGATCATGAGCACCATTTGAAGGCTGGTACTACAAAGACTTCGTGAACACAAGCTTTATGCTGTCAAGAAATGCGAAGTTCGGCTTGAGGAAGTAGCATTCCTTGGGCACGTGGTGTCAAAACAAGGAGTATCTGTTGACCGGCCAAGATTGAAGCAATACAAAGTTGGGAGCAACCAAGTTTCGGTGATCAAGTCTGTGACTTTTCGGGCTTAATTTGGTTATTATTCGGAGATTCGTGGAAGGATTTTCTCGAATCGCTACTCCGCTAACTCGGTGACTCTGGAAGATACAAAATTCATATGGAGCGGAGAATGTGAGAAGAGTTTCCAAGAGCTCAAGAGGAGACTCATTTCTAAGACTGTTCTAACAATACCATCTGGTTCGGATGGATTTGTTATCTACAAACATGCTTCCGGCGAGGGGTTAGGATGTGTTCTCATGCAACATGGGAAAGTCATAGTTTATGCCTCACGACAACTCAAAGAATATAAGAGGAATTATCCTACTCATGATCTAGAGAGTTGGTGATCGTATTATGCGTTGAAGATATGGAGACACTACTTGTATGGAGAGAAAGTGGAGATTTATACGGACCATAAAAAGCCTCAAATATTTCTTCACCCAAAAAGAACTCAATACGCAAGAACGACGTTGGCTTGAGTTATTGAAAGATTACGATCACACTATTCAATATCATCCCGAAAAGCGAACGTAGTAGTCGACGCGATTGAGTAGAAGATCATATGCAAGCACGAGTCTTGCGATATTGTCAACGTAAAGGCCCATTTTGTATGATTTGCAAAGGATGGAGGTAGAATTAAAGACTCTGAGGACCCACATAATGATGGCGAATATACAAGTAGAACAAACTTTAATCGACAAAGTTAAAGTCGCTTTCAAGCACTGGGACACAGGGGTGATGCGTATGAAGAAGAAAGTCAAGAAGGAGCTATTCCTAAGCAAGAATTGATGAGGAGGAATACTTGAGTCAATTCTAGACTTTGCGTTCTAACGATTCGACCGAAGCATAAAATCATGATGGAGGCACACAACACCCCGTTTGCAATCCATCTCGGGAGTACCAAAATGTATCATGATATTCGACATACATTTTGGTGGAACAATATGAAGAGAGAGATTAGGAGTTTATCTTAAGATGTTTAACTTTGTCAACGTGTAAAAGGGAGCGATCAAGTGCCAAAAGGTCCATTGCAACCACTTAAGATTCCTAGGAATGGAAATGGGAACACATTACTATGGATTTTGTTACTGGTTTTCCCAAAGTTTCTCAAGGCGTAGATGCAATTTGGGTTATTGTTGATAGATTAACCAAGTCCGCCCATTTTCACCGATACGCGTAGACTTATCCCTCGAACGTCTTGCTTCAGATGTGACGTGAATGAGATTAGACGATTGCATGGCATGCCAAGTATCCATAGTTTTCGGATCGTGACCCGAGATTCACTTCAAGATTTTGGGTTAGCTTGCGAGAAAGCTATGGAGCGCAGTTCTGATTGATTCAAAGATACCATCCTCAAGCGGACGGACAATCGAGAGGACTATTCAAACCCTGAAGATCTATTAAGACTCGTGTCCTAGATTTCAAAGGAAGTTGGGATAAGTACCTACCATCGGTGGAATTCTCTTATAACAACAAGCAGATTATCAAGCAAGTATAGGCATGGCTCCATTCGAGGCGTAGTATGGACGAAAATGTCGATTCTCCAAAGATCTTTGGGACGAGGTGGGAGAAGCAACATTGTTGGGACAAGAATTAAGACGCATGACTACGTAAAAGATCCAAATGATTCGACAACGTATTCAAACTTCACAAGATCGACAAAAGAGTTATCGCCGATCTTCATAGAAAGGGCGTGGAGTTTAATATTGGAGATCATGTATTATTACGTGTTGCACCTGTGGAAGGGAGTTACAAGATTTGGGAAGAGAGGAAAGCTCGATCCACGATTTGTTGGTCCATTTGAGATTCTTCGACCGAATAGAAAATGTGGCTATAGACTCGTGATTACCTCCAAGTATGTCTCGTTTATAATATTTTCACATATCCATGCTTTGTAAATATGTGAAAGACCCGAACCATATTATTGCGTTAGAACCCGCACGAGATAGTCAAGATTTAACATACGAGGAGATACTGTTGAGATTTTGGATAGGAAAGAGCATGTCTTACGCACGAAGGTTATACCACAAGTTAAGGTTTTGTGGAGAAACCATGCAATTGAGGAAATGACATGGGAGTTGGAATTGAAATGAAAGCGAGGTACCTCACCTTTCGATATACTGAGTATCGTCACATTAATTTCGAGGAACGAAATTTCATAAGGAGGGAGGTTGTAAGACCCCAACTTATTATAAATAAAATTAAATTTTCCTTTATTCATTATTCTAAATTAATAAGGGTTAATTTGATATAATTCTTTGGTTATGGGTGAAATGTGCAAAGTTTACAAAATAAGCAAGTGGTTATAAAATATTCATTATTATTCTGGGAATATTGTTTGGTCGTGGAATATTCTTTTTTATCGGGAATCTCGCATGACGGTAGTTGAGTCATTGGTGGGCCCCATAACGGAAAAGCGGTTGGATGAAGGAAAACGACAAAGATTGAGTTTTATAAATAACGACGTAAATTATTACCAATTAACTTTGTTGGGTTACACGGTGGTTAAAAATACGATGAATACGCGTGGTTGCACGATGAAGATACCAGATTGCACATTATTATTGAATTATTGATCCTTACGTGAAGGCACTACTCAATAATTGTTACAAAGTGAATTCTTTCGTTCAATATTATATTTTATTGATTCAATAATTGTGCGTTGATATTTTGTATTCTTGTTTCAATAATTGTCATTCTAAGTATTTTCCATTATCAAATCAATAATTCATATTATTTGAATAATATTATCGATAAATTATTATTGGCAATGTCTAGAAAGTTTCGCTAAGGAGAGGTTTGGTCACCTAATTGCACGCCAGAAGGAGAGAAATCCTTATTGGAAAGTTCCCTCTTCCACGGAACTACCGGTTGTCGATCTTGTGATTACGTAATATTATTTTTAAATAATTAATTATTAATTATTATGATAAAGAAAATATTTATTTTATGTAGATATAGATGGAGAAAAATTTTAATGTGACAATTGTTGAAAATTAATATTTTATCTTTTTACGATAAAATAATTCATTAAAATATGTTATTTTAATAATATATTAACAGTGATATTTTTTATAATGAATGTGGGATATATGAGTATATGAGGAGGTAGATTATTTTGTGGCATTAAATGTTTAACATATGTTTTGTGTGTCGGTGGACATAATTCTTGATTAGAAAATTGATTATGTAATCGTAAATCGTCTGTTTGTGGATTTGGTCAATTTTCATTTGGAATTTGGAAACATTTTCTTCTGCAAAGTTGTAGAGAATGGAATTTCCCATGGAAAGTCGCGAGTTTTGAATTTTTCTGATAAACGAGCTATTTTTTACGAATTATTAAAGTTTCGAAAGATAAAATAATTTTTATTAAATAATGGGTGGGACCCACTCTTGTTTGAACATGTGGGCTGCTGGAAATTTCTTCAATGGTGGCTGGTCTAATTTCAAACTTAGCACATGCGTAGAAATTTGATAAGAAAATATTATATTTTAATATTTTAGTCTCCTTTGGCGTTCTAACATTTTCCTATAAATAGAGGGCTAAGTTAGAATTGAAAATCACACCGAAACAAAGTTTTCTCTTCTCTCTCTAAATTATCGAAGCGTATTCTTGTGAGTATACTTTGAGTGTTGCTATGGTCTGCGGGTTTACACAAGACTATATCAAAATTTAGTCAAGATGCGGTTATTTTGAGGTAAGGGGTATTATTTTCTTCTTAAATGATATTTTTCTTCAATATCATTATGCCGAAGTATTGGTGAATTTTTTTATCAAATTTGGAACTTGTTGTGTCGGAGTTACTATTCACATATACTTTACTTTATTCACGTATACGATCTTATTCACGAAGTACGACCTTTATTCAAGAAAAATAAAAATTTTCTTTTTGTCCAAAATATCTATTCGGATACTAGCTTTGATTGTATCCATGTTTTGATCATTCTTGAATTTTACACCAATATGATTATTTTCGAGGTATTTTTGGACATGGGTAAAACAAAAAGTACTGAATCCTTAATCCTTAATCCTTGTCATTTTGTTTCTTTGGATTCGTTTCTTTAAAAATATTTTTCATCATCCTCGATCCCTAAATGGTGATATAAATGAATATCTTTGGCCTGTAGTGCAAAGATGAACGATTAATCGATGAATATCTTTGGCTGTGTAGTGCAAAAGATGAGCAGTGTTGAGATGAACATGACCAACAGTGGTGATCTAAATGAATATCTTTGGCCTTGTGAGTGCAAAGATGATTAAAGATGTATATTGATTATTATTACTGAGGGATAAACTATTGATGATGGACTTTTAAACCTTAGAGAGCGGTAGAATTCTTTCTCTACGTGACTCTTCTAATGGATTGTTGTTTCATTGCATTTGTTGATCTAAAACTTGTTGGCTATTGTATGCTTTATTAGATTTTTCCTGTTGAAGACTAACGATAATTTGTTGTACATTATCTTAGTCATAATATTCTTCTTGGGCTAGTTGAGCTCACCCTTTTCCTTTTTGTTCATTTTTTTCTTCTCAGGAGGTGAGAACATAGCAGGATCGAGTCGGGGTATGGAGTGATGGTTCTAGGAAGATGTTTTAGCTGTCCTCACTATTTCTGTAAAATAGTGTATGAATAATTAATGAGGACTTATTTGGGTGTGTATATTGTCTAGAAGACAATATTTGTATTCAAACTCACAGTTGTATTGTCGTATTCTACACGACATCTGTATTATCAAAGTTGTAGTTTGCTTTCTATACCATGTATTTTGGCGACTCAGAATGGGTGTTGTATACCTATTTTTGGGGTGTCACCGAGGTAGCAGCGTGATCTGAGTTATTCCAATGTAATAATAAAGAATGGAATAATAGAAGTTCTCTTCATGAATACAAAATAAATAATACCCCGTACCGTAAAAGAAACTAGATATAGGAGTAGTGAAGTAGCAAAATACTTTTCTTTTTTCTCTCTATAATTTCTCTCTCTAGAGTTTCAGTGAATTCGTAAGAAATAATGAAGGAATGAGCTTCTATTTATAGAAGAATTGACTGAATAGTAACTAATCCATGAACGGTCCAGATTGATTTACTTTTAATCGGACGGTCCATAAAATATTCTAATAAAACAAAACTTTTAAATAAAATATAATATATTATATATATAAAACATGTGCAGAGAAAAAAAATTCACGGGTGGAAACCCCGTGAATTGATCATATTACTCCCTCTGTCTATTTTTCAAACTTAATATATATATATATATATATATATATATATAATAATAATACTCCCACTAAATACCATATTCTCCCAACCCCCACCAAAACCCACTACCACACACACACTCCTACACACACGTAAACACACACACACATGTCAAATATATATATATATATATATATATATATATATATATATATACATTATAACTTTATGATTTTTTTAAAATAAGTGGGGGGTCCAAATAATAAGCAAAATTTTCCCATAAATACATCATAAAAATCTCCTCAATATTTTTAACAACACTTATCATCATTATTATAATTCACAATATTAATCGACCAGGTCGTTCCCAGGAAAGAGGGGGCTTTCAATTAGGATTTCTCCCTATTGTAGCGCAATTAGGTGACCAAACCTCTCCTTGATGGAACTTCGAACATCGTTAATATTGTAAATAATAATATTAATAACCTTAATCGTCTCAATTATTGATTTAATAATATATAAAATATTGACAATAATTGAATCAAATAACGCGAGATCTTATGCAACAACCATGTAGCAATAATTGAACAAAACCGGAGTGCCGTATATACATGAATAGTCATAGTGAATAGTACTCGTGATTAAATATACGTAAAATCAGTATCGTAAATAATCATCATATCGTAAATAGTGTCATATACATGAATAGTGCCGTATACGTGAATAGTAACCCCGACTCAAAAAGATAGAAATTCCATAATAAGATCCATACCAATATGTCAGTATAATGATATTGAAAGAATATCATCATTATGATGAATATAACATCCCTTACTATCCCTTACTATCCCTTACAATCCCTTACCTCAAAAGAGCATCACTTCTGACTGAATATCGGATATGACGTTGAAGGAAACTTGCACTGATGAATAGTAACTCACCAAGTATCTAAATACTCAAAAAATACACTCGATAATCTAGAGAAAAAAAGAGAGAAAACTTATGAATTCTGGTGTGATTTTCAATTCTAACTTAAGCACCTATTTATAGGAAAATGTTAGCACGCCGAAGCAGACTTGACCTGCTACCTGATGGCTTTACTTGCTACTATTCCACCCACCAAAAATCAGCCATCTTCCCCAACAACCAAAAGTGGAGCCCACTCATTTCTAGAATTTTCCACCAAAATCATTTATAAACCTAATTTTCGAATCAGTCACCTCTTAAAATTCATAAAAAATCATTCGTTCATTTTTAACGGTTCAAAATTTGTAAACATATACTCAACTTATATATGTATAACATATCCAAAAATCACAACGATCCAACGGTCAGATCAAAAATTATAACTCACGCAATAAAACTATAAGAACATTGATTTGATCTTTTAATACCTCCAATCCGACAAAATACTGATAAAACACCTCAACATTAATTCCTTCATTTATAACCACGTAAATAAATCCATCATTTATATCCACATCAAATAAATATTTCCTTATCATATAAATCAATAATTAATTATTCACAAATAATATTACAGAATCACAATTATGATGAACGACCAGCCTCAGAAAGAGGGGCTTTCAATAAGAATTTCTCTCCTTCTTGGTAGCAATTAGGTGACCAAACCTCTCCTTGACAGAACTTTCTAGACATTGCCAATAATGCTATCTAATAATATTATTCCAAATAATATGAATTATTGATCTGATAATGGAGATGATGTGCAGTGACAATTATTGAGCAACAATAATATAAAATATCAACGCAAAGACAATTATTAAATCAATAAAATATTGAACAAGTAATTACTGTAACAATTATTGAGTAGTGCCTTCTTACGTAAGAATCAATAATTGAAAAAAAATAATATGCAATCTGGTAATCTTCTTTGTCTTATACAGACATCGTATTTTAACCAACAAGGTATTCCAACGGTGTTAATTGGTAACCATTACGTCGTTATTTATAAAACTCAAATTTATCGTTTTTCTTCATCCGATGGTTATTACATTATGGGGCCCACAAATGATTCGCTAGCATTGCATGCGAATATTCCCAGATAGAAAGAATATTTAATTTGACTAAACGAATATTCCCTGACAACAATGAATATTTTATAACCACTTGCGTATTTTGAAAAAAATTCATATATCACCCTTAATTTTAACTTTTTTATCAATTTAACCATTTACTGAATAGTAATTATATAAAAAAATTGAATACTTTTATTTCATAAAATTCGGGGTCTTACAATCTCCCCTCCTTATGAAATTTTGTCCCCGAAATTTACGTACCTGGTATTTCAAATAGTTTAGAATACCATACTTTCATTTCAGATTCCATCTTCCATGTCATCATGATTTCTCTATTGCTCATCTCCTGTATTTCAGATATCATTCTAGAATACTGACTTCAAAACAAGGGTTAATTGAACAATTAACATATCACATAATATCCCGATATTATGATGACCAACAAATAAGCTTAGGTAGGACACCTAGCGAAGGATTTACTCATCTCTCCCTCCTAGTTCTATTCCCGATCTCCGCTGGAGACCATATCCCTAAGCTACGATACCTAACTGTGACTTGGACACCAACTTGTGTCAAGACCTCACTGTGGTACTATCGACTTGCCACCGCATGAGCAGGCGTCCTCACGGAGAGTCGGCGGTGCATCCCTCATCAACAGGAAGTCACCAGATAGAGGCTCGGGGCTCTTTACTTATGGCTCTGATACCAACTGTGACAACCCCAAAATAGGTCCATTCCATCCAACCCATTCTGAGTCGCCAAATACATGGTACAGAAAACAACTACAACTTTATTACAACAATTTTCGTGCAAAATACAACAACTCATGTGTTGTGAGTTTTGATACAAATATATATATATATAACCTGTGACTCTTGACACCAACTTGGGTAACACGTCACCATGGCACCTTACATAAAGGAATAGACAAAAACTGTTTTAGAAATTAAAATATTTGGGAAGTGCTCAAGGAAACCTTCGTACATGG
This sequence comes from Panax ginseng, assembly GCA_020205605.1. Classification (NCBI taxonomy): domain Eukaryota; kingdom Viridiplantae; phylum Streptophyta; class Magnoliopsida; order Apiales; family Araliaceae; genus Panax; species Panax ginseng. The sequence continues at coordinate 83,092,232 of CM035150.1, read as the reverse complement.
GAGGCCATGCTTCTAGGTTAGAATAGATATCATATGGCCACAGAATTATCCTTGGTTGACCCAATAGACCCCAAAGAAAAATGAGAAGCTTACTATCATATTCTTCCCAATGATGAGTCTTCTCTTGACATATCATTATCTCCATTTATCTCTAATTGAGAGTTATACTTCAACCGAACACCAAGATTATATAGGTAAGTGCTTTCGTAGATATAATCAATGAAGTGGATGAAAGACAACCACATCTTTATGATGACACGAGGTTGTATGTCATTAGACATCTTGTATGATAGTGGCAAAACACCCTTCCAACGTTGGGTTCGCCTCACCCTATTTGATTCACCAAATATAACTATTAAATGATGTATACAACACCTTTCTATACTTCTAGGAGAAACCTCCACATTAGAGACCACCATTCTATTTCCAGATTACCCTCGCAATCGACAAATTTAGTCTCTTATTACGAAAAGGAATTGTGAAGCAAAAGGGTGAAGCCACAACTAGCCCGAATAAGAATATCATGACTAAAGATAATTAAATTATCAATAGCCTTCATCGGTAATAAATCGGAGATTTAGAACATATGGTAGATGATAAAACTTTTCCACCATAGTAGTTGTAGCTGAACGAAGCAATCCATTAGAAGAGTCAAATAGACCATAAAATCTATTATCTTCTCCATGTTAAAAGTCCACCAACAATGTTTTATCCTGTAACATCAATCAACAATTTCATCCACAATCACATGTATAACTCATAATCGTAATTGTAGTTCTAAATTCCTTTTCTCATCCGGGACAAAGATAATTTTCATCACCGAAACATCAAAGATCATGGTTATACCAAATCACAGTTCATGTTCATAATCATACTAATAAATTTATCTTTTACTACTGGACCAAAGATATTAATCAACAAGTCATCTTTGCACTTTATGGCCAAAGATATTCAACAACAGTCATCTTTGCACTACTGAGGCCAAATATATTAATATCTCAAAGAAATATATAATCATTTCGAATTTATATAAACAATAATTATAACTATGTTGATTATTTCACCTTTTAGACTTAAGCTAAAGATATTCAATTATAAATTCAATGATCACGATCATACCGAAGAATAATTCAACTTTTCACTCATCGGCAAAGAGAACCCTAGTCATGATCATACCAATAATCTACCCATCTTTATACCACAAGTGAAAGAGAATTTCAACATCAGGGTTATAAAAATGTTATATATAATAATAAAAATAATATGATCAACAACTGCACTTAATCTCAAGAGCAACAATCATAAATCAACGATAATTTGGTCAGAAAAAGAAACCCAATTTTTTGTGAATAGTAACTCGTGAATAGTAACTCATGAATAGTAACTCGTGAATAGTAACTCATGAATAGTAACTCATAAATAGTAACTCATGAATAGTACTCTGTATTCGTACATAGTAAATCGTATCGTAAATAATGTCATATATCGTAAATAGTGCCATATCATGAATAGTGTGCATTATCGTGAATAAATAGTGTATACGTGAATAGTAACCCCGACTCAAAAAGGTAGAAATTCCACAATAAGATCCATACTAATATATCGAAGATAATGATATTGAAAGAATAACATCATTATGAAGAATATAACATCCCTTAATATCCCTTACAATCCCTTACTATCCCCTACCTACAAAAGAACAAAGACTTACATTTGAATATCGGATGTGATATTTGAAGGAAACTTGCAGATCGATGAATAGCAACTCACCAAGTATCTAAATACTCACAAAATACACTCGATAATCTAGAGAAAAAGAGAAAACTTATGAATTATGGTGTGATTTTCAATTTAACTTAAGCACCTATTTATAGGAAAATGTTATGACCCAAAAAAGCAGACTTGACTTTCACCGATGGATTTTTACCGCTACTATTCCACCCACCAAAAATCAGCCATCTTCCCAAAAAAAACCAAAAGTGGGGCCCACCCATTTCTAGAATTTTCCACCAAAATCATTTATAAACCTAATTTAAAGAATCAGTCACCTCTTAAAATTCATAACAAATCATTCGTTCATTTTAACGGTTCAAAATTTGTAAACATATACTCAACTTATATATGTATAACATATCCAAAAATCACAACGATCCAACTACGATTAAAAATTATAACTCACATGCAATAAAAGCTGTAAGAACATTGATTTGATCTTTTAATACCTCCAATCCGACAAAATCACGATAAAACACCTCAACATTAATTCCTTCATTTATAACCACGTAAATAAATCCATCATTTATATCCACATCAAATAAATATTTCCTTATCATATAAATCAATAATTAATTATTCACAAATAATATTCTGAGAATCCACAATTATAATGACAAGAAGATCCCGGAAAGAGGGCTTTCCAATAAGAATTTTTCTCATTGGCGCAATTAGGTGACCAAACCTCTCCTTGCACGAACTTTCTAGACATTGCCAATAATGTTATCTAATAATATTATTCCAAATAATATGAATTATTGATCGATAATGGAGATGATGTCGTGACAATTATTGAGCAACAATAATATAAAATATCAACGCAACAATTATTGAATCAATAAAATAAAATATTGACAAAGTAATTACGTAACAATTATTGAGTAGTGCCTTCTTACGTAAGAATCAATAATTAAAAAAAATAATGTGCAATCTGGTAATGTCTTCTTTGTGCAACTACGCCAGACATCTTGTATTTTAACCAAGGGTATTCCAACAGTGTTAATCGGTAACCATTTGTAGATTATATATAAAAACTCAAATTTGTCGTTTTCTTCATCAGACAGCTTATTCATTATGGGGCCCATGAAATGATGCTTGTGCATCGCATGAATATTCCCGACTGTAAAGAATAATCGACGACTAAACGAATATTCCCCGACAACAATGAATATTTTATAACCACTTGCATATTTTGAAAAAAATTCATATATCACCCTTAATTTTAACTTTTTTATCAATTTAACCATTTACTGAATAGTAATTATAAAAAAAATTGAATACTTTTATTTCATAAAATTCGGGGTCTTACATGTCGAAGAGGTAAGGATACCTTGATTTCATTTCAGATTCTAACTCCCAAGTCATTTCCTCAAAATCATGGTTTCTCCACAAAACTTTGACTTGAGGTATAAACTTGGAGCGTAGAATATGTTCCTTCTTATCCAAGATTTGAACGAAACCTCTTCAACGTTAAATCTTCCATTTATTTCGTCGGGAGTTCTAACTCAATAATGTGATTCGGGTCTTTCACATATTTACGTAAGATGGATATATGAAAAACGTTATGAACACGAGACATACTTGGTGGTAAAGAGAGTCTATAGGCCACAGTTCCTACTCGATCAAAGATTAAAAATGGGCCAATGAATCGAGGATTGAGCTTTCCTCTCTTTCCAAATCTCGTAACTCCTTTCCATGGAGCAACACGTAACAACACATGATCTCCAATATCGAATTCCACGTCTTTTCGATGAAGATTAGCATAACTCTTTTGTCGATCTTGTGAGGTTTTTATACGTTGCCAGATCATTTGAATCTTTTCCGTAGTTATACGTACCAACTCCGGTCCAACCAACGTTGCTTCACCCACCTCATCCCAGCATACTGGAGAACGACACTTTCTTCCATACAACGCCTCAAATGGAGTCATGCCAATACTTACTTGATAACTGTTGTTGTAGGAAAACTCCACCAATGGTAAGAACTTGTCCCAACTTCCCTTGAAGTCAAGGACATAGAGTCTTAATAAATTTTCCAGAGTTTGAATAGTCATCTCTGATTGTCCGTCCGTCTGAGGATGATATGCCGAACTAAATCATAAATACGTGCTCATAGCTTTTTGCAAACTAACCCAAAATCGTGAAGTGAATCTTGGGTCTTGATCAGAAACTATGGATACTGGCATACCATGCAGTCTTACAATTTCGTTTATGTACATACGAGCAAGACGTTCAAGTGTATATGTTTCTCGTATAGTTAAGAAATGAGCAAGACGTTCAAGTGTATAAGTTTCTCGTATAATACCCGTACTGAGTTCTAAAAGCCGTCTTTGGAATGTAATCGGTTCTAATCTTTAATTGGTGATATCCGAAACGAAGATCAATCTTTGAAAAGAATTTGGCTCCTTGCAACTGGTCCAACAGGTCATCAATACGTGGCAATGGGTACCTATTTTTGATTGTGACATGATTCAACTCCCGATAATCAATACAAAGTCACATACTCCCATCTTTCTTCTTCACGAATAGAACAGGAGCACCCCAAGGAGAAGTACTAGGACGAATAAAGCCAATGTCTAACAATTCCTGCAGTTGGGTCTTTAACTCCTGAAGTTCAATAGAAGTCATTCGATATGGGGCTTTGGAAATGGGTTTTGTCTTCGGGTTCAAAGTCGATACAAAATTTAATTTCACGCTTTCTGGGATTAGGCCGAAGTTCTTGAGGGAATACATCGTGAAATTTATTAACAATAGAAATATCATTCAAAAGCCCGACCTCATTCGGGTTCCTTGCTTCGAGGAGGTCACAACAAACGCTCTCCTCAGACCACGGCTTTGACTTTTCTACGACGGCCTTTGGTGCCTCCATCCTAGCTAAACTTGTCTTCGGTGAACGACAAAATTGGGCTAAGTGACCTTCTCTTCCACAATTATAACACGCTTTTGAGCAGCGCGTATTGTTTGGGGTGATGTGTCCCTCCCTTCGCATTTGAAGCATATGATAGGTGGTCATTCTCCTTCCTTAACTTAATGGTCTTTGGTCTTGACGTCTTTCCATCATTGTTGAATCTCATCTTCTTGAAATGTCTATTCTTATTGTTTTTGCCACGATTACCATCAAGTGGTTACCATGGCAACATTGATTACCTCCACGCTTGTTGTCACCGCTTCGATGACTGCTCTCACTGGTATTATCATTTTTCCGGCTGCTTTTTCTTGGTTGCGTTGACTCGTTATCGCGCTCCAATAACTGAGCTCTATTTACAACATTTGAATACAAACACAATTGATGAGAAATTAGATATTGACGTATCTCGGGTTTCAAACCTCTTAGAAACATCCGCGTCATTCTCTCCTCATTGACAACCAAGTGAGACGCAAACCGGGACAACTCGGCAAACTTAGCTTCATATTGCGACACGATCATATTGTTCTGCTCTAACTTGATGAACTCTACCTCTTTCATGTGAGGAATACTTTCAGGAAAGTACTTGTCGTTGAATAGTTCTTGGAACTTATCCCAAGACATCTTGGTCTGGCGAGTTGAGTCACGCTTTCCGATTCCCACCAAGAATCCCTCTCCGCCGCAACATAAAGGTGGCAAAGGAACCTTTATTCCTCGAAGCATCCCAAGACATCAAATATCTTGGTGATCTGCTTTATCCACATCTCCACCTTAAGTGGTTTTGGTTCTCCAATAAACTCTGGTGGTCCCAGCTCCTTGAACTGTTTAGCGGTGACCGTCCGAGAGTTGCCTGTGACACCCCTAAAACAGGTATACACCACTCATCTTGAGTAGCCAGATACAAGGTACTGAATACAAATACAACTTAATTATACAACAGTCGTGTAAAATACGACAAAACATAGGCTGTGAGTTTTAATACGAATATTGTCATCTAGACAATATCCACACTCAATGGAGCCCTCATTACATTTATTATCACACTACTTCACAGAATAGTGAGGACTACTAATGCAACATCTATGATCATCACTCTGTTCCCCGACTAGTCCCAGCTACGTTCTCATTTCCTGAAGAAAACAGTGAAAGAAAGGGTGAGCTCAACTAGCCCAGTAAGAAATATTATGACTAAGATAATGCAGAATAAATTATCATTTGCCTTCAATAATGTTAAATTGATAGAATATAATAGACAATAAGTTTAACTGCAGAGGATCAAGCAATCCATTAGAAGAGTCAAGTAGAGAATAAAATCTACTATCTTCTATGATTTAAAAGGTTTTAAATCACTTTTATCATTGAGACTCAGCTTAATAAATAAAATCGAATCATCCTTGTTCCACAGCCAAGAATATTCATGTAATCATCAATGGTCATGACTATACCGAATAATCCCTGGTCATAATCATACCAACAACTGTCCACCAATAAACTACAGGCCAATGAGGACTTTTACCACATCATTCGTCACATTACTTGGCCATGATTATACAAGAATAATCCTTGGTCATAATCATACCAAGTCCATCTATGCATGTAAGCCAAAGATGACTTTCAACATAATATAAGCATGAGATGATGATGACAATTCAATAAAACAAGTTCAAGAATAAATTTTAAAGATTTATAAGTTAATTTATCCCGAACACAATAACGCCCAAATTGTCGACATGATCTTTGCTTTTGTGCAAAGAAAATTCAAGAATGCTCGGATGAATATTTTCATGAAAAGATACTGGATGAAGCGCAAATATCAAGGATATTCAACTAATTTCATAGAGTATAGAAGCCAAAACTTTAACCAACTGAGTATAATAAAATATATGGAACTGCAAATGGATTTTCACCCGCCATGCAGTAATCCATGTATACAGATCATTTCCATAATTTAATAAGGAATGAATACAAATGATCATTCACCATTCATGTGGTAATCCACATAGACAGGTTATTCCAACAGAATAATAAAGAATGGAATAACAGAAGGATTCATCATTGTGACGCCCCAAATCCAGGTTCTCTAACCTCAGATTCAGTGCTCACGATCCTATCATCATCATAAGCATTCTATAACTATTTCGAAATAATAAACATATATTGTTCATTATAATAAGGTCTCATAATATGGTCCCAAGGTCTCCATAACCTTAACTTTAAATACACCATTAATAATACAAATAGTTTACTTAAGAAATTCTATTAGATAATAACTAATTTAACATTCATTTTAAAATTACTCCTGGATCTTGCCCTTGCCCTTGTCCTTCACGTTAGATCCTTCGGGCTTAGCTGAAAATAGAGGTCATGATATAAAAAGAGTAAGCAACTAATTTGCTTCACAAGTTTATAAAGACAAAGGATATATATCATGACTTAGAAAGAAATATTGCCTTCAATGTTCAACAATAATATAAGATTGTGGAGGAACATGAATTAATAATCAACAATTGAATATTCGATAATTGAATAACATGAATCGAGTGGTTTGAATAACCATGAACATTTGCCAAGGTGCTCGATGATTTAAATGGACCTTTTAACAAGTTTTGGTATTCAAGGATCACCTTTCATACCCCGTGATTTATGCATAAACACTTAATAATCCGACATTGATATCATGCCTTAATCAAATTTGTCCATTTTTTGATCAAGAGTTCTTACCATATCAATTAATAAAACGAGTTATTTAAAATCCATTTGATTTAACAAATTTAGACATGCTTGATCTAAGGCGATACAATTAGCATAGATCTATCCCATAATTAGTTCATAAATGAAGAACTTTAATTTAATTCACAGTTCAATGGCGGTAGAATCGAATTCGATTGCACAAAGTGCGTAATTTCAATAATCAATAAAGGCGTGAATAATCATCAATAATTATTCACTAGCATGTTTTGAAAATAATAACTCAAGTTGAGTTAGGAAACTTGCATCGATCGTGGAGTTCTGAGCCACGTAAATTAATTTCTATCCACTATGCAGGTTAAATTATCTTCCTTTGAGAGACCTATAATTAGTCTTTCAATTAGTCAATGCATAACATCGATTATGTAATCACATAGATATTATACATTACAATAAGTTCTTATAAACATTATCATGTATACAGATAGTGTTATTATTAATTAACGACTACCTTTAATTCACATAATATTATTAACTTAGATAATATTAATTCACCTTCTAGTATTATTGGTTCACTAATAATACTTTAAATCATTTACTAATATTTTATTCACTTACTAATATTATTAATCATTTAATAATATTTTATCCCTTTACTAATATTATTAATCATTTAATAATATTTTATTTAATCTCGAATATTATTATTTAATAATAATACTCTAATCTAATATTTTTATTTACATAACAACATCATATTATAATATTATTAATATTATAATAATATTCCAATGATTTATTAAATTAACAAACAATTTATTCTAATTGTTCATCCTTTATTAACCTCTTATTTAATATCCATAAAAGGTCATAAATAATATTTATTATTATAAATTACCAAAATGCCCTAAGATAGTCATGATATAATATATTATGAGCATTCAAGCATAAAATCATATTTTTCTCATTAAAGACATCATTTAACTATTTATTTCCTTTTATTCACAACCTAATCATTTTTAGGAAAAATAGCAAACTGATTCCAAACATTCTCAGCTTCTGGATTTTAACAGAATATGAACCAACAATGATCCTCTAATTTTTCTAGAATTTTAGAAAATGATTTACTATTTTTAAAGTGTCCAAAACACTCGGATCTTGCTCTATTTTTCATAAATTGATTTTTACTCAGAAAAATATAAAATTTTCAGGGTATGCTCTCTTAACATATATGAAGCTACTGTAAAAATTTTGGAATTTTTCAGTGTATACACAGTGAGATATTCGTAGGATAATATTTATGGAGTCCTTTACGGAAATAGTCATTATGCACAATATATAACTCGAAACGTGTCCGTTCTTTTTCCTACGCGTAGATAACTTCATAAGGTACCTCTGTAATATTTTTCCAGATTTTTACAAGACAAGGAACTGACCGAAAACAGCCTCATGAAAAAAAGTCAGTAGCTGATTTAGAGTTTCAAAGCTTTAGCATATAAAGTGGACTATTTTGGGAAAAATAATCTCAAAGGTTCCAAAACATGCTAGATTTGTGTCCTATCACTTGGGTTTACTAGGTAACTCATGTATCTAGCACCCCCTTTGACGGATCACAATTCCAAGTTGTACAACTTGAGTTACACAAGATTTAGTGGAAGAAAAACAAGAGTTTTCACCCTTGGAGAACATATGCTCATTTTCTTCCTCTAAGCCTTAGATCCAACACTCAAGATCCTTAATTTCATGCATGATGATATGTAGAACTAGTGTATCTTGAGTAGTTGTACACAACCCCATCAAAACTCAAGCTAGCAAAACAAAGTAAAGAAGAAGATGAAGGTACATTATACCTTGACTTAGTTCTTTACCTTCCTTGATTTTCCAAAGTAACTAATAAACTTAGGGGCATAAACAACTAGCACTCCTATATTTTTCTTCCTATGGTCAATCCTCTCACTCTTTTCTCTCTTTGAAGTTAGCTAGCTTGGGAGCAAAAGATAGAAGAAAAGATGAAGAGAGAATGAGATGTTGGAAGAATGAAAACAAAATGAAGTGGGTGATTCACTAATAACCCTCCCACAATTATTTTGTTGCCCATTAGGTAAAAACTTTGTATTATTACTTCCATTAACCTAGACATGATTAAATGTGCATAATGGAGTGGCAACCAATGAGAGCTTAACAACATTGTCCTTATGTTTAATAATGTCTACTAATGGACAAGTTAGCTTAATTATTCCAATTAGGATCCTCATAATATCCTCCATTTAGCTTTTATTTTAAATGCCCAATTTTGATTAATCAAATGTCTAGAATATCCCTAATCAAGTGGGCTAAGTATTGGATTGTATTTTATTTCCTTTGGGCTTTTCTTTTAATTGATTTGGGCTAGATAATAAACATAGTCTAGCAATTTCAATAATGTTACCCAATTTGATAATTTAGGGCTTTCATTTCTAATCATATGGAGTTTAATTACTTACACATATGATTTTATCTCATAACCTAATTAGATTTACAAGAATTAGGTTTAGAATTATTAGTCACTTAAAATACAAAGTTTCCCCACTTAAGTTGGTATACATATAAAATACTAACTTTTTTCATTATTACCATAACCCTTAGGTTATTTAATAGTCTTACCTAATATATAATTAGGTCACAAGGCTTTCATTTTAATGAAATCTATAAATGTATGTATCCATAACTATAATATATATGTTAATTGACCCACGCACCACTTCACATGTGTTGTCACATATTAAATCCTTATGTAACACAAGGTTAAAAAAATCCATAATGTACATACATATATAGTGACTTAAATTTCACGGTTATTACAATCATGCGCATGCGATAGATCGCATGCATGTGTTATTCCCACGAGAATAATAAATAATGGAACCAGTCCCAAGCATACACGCGAAGACGTGATATTTCGATGAGAATAATAAATAATGGAACCAAGTCCAAGCGTAAGCATACAGACGCAGGACATTCCGGCCGAATAATAAATAATGGAACGGTCAAAGGCAGAACGCATGACAGGATATTCCACAGAATAATAAAGAACGGAATATTAGAAGAATTTCACCATGTATGTGTGATTGCCGATAAAACAAAGTTATTCAACGAGAATAATAAGAATGGAATAACAAAAGAATTTCATCAAGTATATGGTAGCCCGCGTATACAGGTTATTCCAACAGAATAATAAAGAATGAAATAACAAAAGTTCTCTTCACGAATAAGAAAGAAAGAATACCCCTTACGAGTACAACAAATAATATTCCCTACCTTAGAAAACTCGAATCTTGAAGTAGTGAAGTAGCGAATACTTTTCTTCTTTCTTTCTATAGTTTCTCTCTACAGAGTTTTAAAGTGAATTGTAAGAAATAATGAAGGAATGAGCTTATTTATAGAAGAATGGACCTGAATAAGTAACTAATTCATGAACGGTCCAGATTGATTTACTTTTAAAGCAGACGGTCCATATTGATTTACTATTAAAACTTAAAGCGACGGTCCATCTTGATTTACTATTAAAACTATAAACCGGTGATCTATATTGATTTACTATTATAACTTTCCACCAATGATCCATATTGATTTCTTATTATATCTTCAACCAACTATTCGAAAAAATTAGCACATCTCCTCATGGAATAATATTGTACCCAAAAATGATTTGGACCAAAAAGAAATATATCCTACGCGTGAATAGTACCCCGTGAATAGTAACTCATGAATAGTAACTCGTGAATAGTAACTCATGAATAGTACTCCGACACAAAAAGTGTCCCGAATACCCGATTGAACAATATAACCTCCAAACATCAATTATACTAACACAAATAAGTCCAACACAAAGGAACTATAACATTCATCTTTAATCAACACGAACTTATTCATCATTAATATTATAATTCACAATATTTAACAACCAGGTCGTTCCCAGGAAAGAGGGGGCTTTCCGATAAGAATTTCTCCTTATTGGCGCGCAATTAGGTGACCAAACCTCTCCTTGACAGAACTTCTAGACATTGTCAATATTGCAAATGTTAATATGAATAACTTTGCCGCCTCAATTATTGATTTAATAATATATCATATTATGCAGATGATACTGTAACAATAATTGAATCAATAATATGAGAGATATGATTGTAAGACCCAGAATTTTATGAAATAAAAGTATTCAATTTTTCTTATAATTACAATTCAGTAAATGGTTAAATTGATAAAAGGTTAAAGTTAAGGGTGATATATGAATTTTTTTTCAAAATACGCAAGTGGTTATAAAATATTCATTGTTGTCGGGGAATATTCGTTTAGTCGTGGAATATTCTTTCTGTCGGGGAATATTCGTATGACGGCGCAGCCATTTGTGGGCCCCATAATAGAATAACTATCGGATGAAAAAAAAGACAAATTTGAGTTTTTATAAATAACAGGCGTAGTTATTACCAAGTAACCTTTGTTGGAATACCGGTGGTTAAAAAATCGTAATACGCAGCGTTATTGCACAAAGAAGTTATTACCAGTATTGCACAATATTTTTGAAATTATTGATTCTTACGTAAGAAGGCACTACTCAATAATTATTACGATGAATTATTATTCAATATTTTATTTTATTGATTCAATAATTGTCGTTGATATTTTATATTATTGTTGTTTCAATAATTGTCATCAAGATATCTCCATTATCGGATCAATAATTCATATTATTTGAATAATATTATTAGATAGCATTATTGGCAATGTCTAGAAAGTTCTATCAAGGAGAGGTTTGGTCACTTAATTGCGGCAAGAAGTGAAAAATCCTTATCGGAAATTCCCCTCTTTCCTGGGAACTGCCTGGTTGTCATTATTGTGATTCTATAATATTATTTGTGAATAATTAATTATTGATTTATATGATAATGAAATATTTATTTGATGTGGATATAAATGATGGATTTATTTATGTGGTTATAAATGAAGGAATTAATGTTGAGGTATTTTATCGGATTGGAGGTATTAAAAGATCAAATCAGTGTTCTTACAGTTTATTGTGTGAGTTATAATTTTTAATCTGACCGTTGGATCGTTGTGATTTTTGGATATGTTATACATATATAAGTTGAGTATATGTTCAAAAATTTTGAACCGTTAAAAATGAACGAATGATTTGTTATGAATTTTAAGAGGTGACTGATTCGGAAATTAGGTTTATAAATAATTTTGGTGGAAAATTCTAGAAATGAGTGGGCTCCACTTTTGGTTGTTGGGGAAGATGGCTGATTTTTGGTGGGTAGAATAGTAGCAGGTAAAGCAATCGTAGTGTGTCAAGTCGCTGCTTGACGTCTTAACATTTTCCTATAAATAGAGGGCTAAGTTAGAATTGAAAATCACACCGAGAATTCATAAGTTTTTTTCTTTTCTCTCTAGATTATCGAAAGTGTATTTTGTAAGTATTTAGATACTTGGTGAGTTGCTATTCATCGATTGCAAGTTTCCTTGATTGTCATATCAGATATCCGATCAGGAAGTGTTCTTTCTTTTGAGGTAAGGGATAGTAAGAGATTTTAAGGGTTGTTATGTTTTTTAGTTCGTACTTCTTCCGGCCTTCAAAAAATTCTGGAAAAATTTGAAATGATATTTTGATGAGTTCTATTGATTGTGTCCAAAAATGGTGATTTTTGGATGTATAGATTAAGAGTTATGAATTTTATGAGAAAAGACTATTTTAAAAATAACCGCTTATAACTCCTTGTGGTTAACTCTAAAATTGATGAAATTTTTATTGGAAGTATATCTATTTAATATCAGTATACTCTGTGAATTTCGGAATTTTTGGATAAAAGTACAATTTATGATAAATGTCTAAATATTCTAATGATTTTGGCCATATAAAAATAGTAAATGAATTTTAAAAATTTGGGAAAAATATATGTTCAATATGGGACTATATTCTGCTAAATCCCAGAAAAGAAATATTTTTGGAACTGATTTGGTATTTTTCATGAAAATGGACTAGTTATGAGTAAATGAATTAAATATGTTATGTGAAGTAAGAAAATTGAAAAATAGGATTTTATGGCTTGAGAATCCTATATGAGGTATATGCAGATTTTTTATGAGAGTTTTGGTTATTGGTGATGAAATCTTATGAGTTTGGCATTTTAGGATGATTAAATGCATTATTTAGTAAAGTGTAAACAATTAAAATAAATTGTTTATAAGCATAAGAAATATTACTCTTTCAATATCATTATACCGAAATATTGGTATGGATTTTATTGTGGAATTTCTACCTTTTTCATGTCGGGGTTACTATTCACGAGTTACTATTCACGAGTTACTATTCATGAGTTACTATTCACGGGTACTATTCACGACAAAATTGGTTTCTTTTTCTAACCAAATTATAGTTGATTTATGAATATTACTCTTGAGATTAAACTATATGTTGATCATATTATTTTTATTATCATATATAACATTTTTATAACCCTAATGATGATATTTCTCTTTGCCTGAGTGTAAAGATGGGTAGATTTTTTGTATGATCATGACTATGGGTTCTCTTTGGCCAGTAGTGCAAAGTTGAATTGTTGACTGGTATGATCATGATCATTAAATTTATAATTGAATATCTTTAGCTTAAGTGCAAAGGTGAAATGATCAATATGGTTATAATTATTGTTTATATAAATTCTGAAATGATTATATATTTTTTTGAGATATCAATATCTTTGCCCTGTAGTGCAAAGATGAACTGTTGTTGAATATCTTTGGCATGTAGTGCAAAGATGATCTGTTATTGAATATCTTTGGCCCGTAGTGCAAAGATAATCTGTTGTTGAATATCTTTGGCCCGTAGTGCAAAGATTAACTGTTATTGAATATCTTTGGCCTGTAGTGCAAAGATGAGCTGTTGATGAATATCTTTGGCCGTAGTGCAAAGATGAATTTATTTGTATGATTATGAACAAGAACTGTGATTTGGTATAACTATGATCTTTGATGTTTCAGGTAAAGACAAGTGATGAAAATTATCTTTGTCCTGGGTGCGAAGAGGAATTTAGAATCACAATTATGATTATGAGTTATTCATATGATTGTGGAAAGGAACTGTTGATTGATGTTACAGGGATAAAACATTGTTGGTGGATTTTTAACATGGAGAAGTTAATAGACTTTATGGTCTATTTGACTCTTCTAATGGATTGCTCGTTCCGCTGCAACTATGGTTGAAAAATTTTATCATCGTATGTTCTAAATCTCTGATTTATTACTGTTGAAGGCTATTGATAATTTATTTATCTTTAGTCATGATATTCTTTACTGAGCTAGTTGTGCTCACCCTTCTGTTTCAAAATTCCTTTCAGGTAATACAAGTGTAGCTGGGTTGAGCGGGGATAACAGGGGAATAGAACGGTGGTCATCATTTAGTAGTTATATTTGATGAATCTAATAGAGTGAGGTGAACCCAACGTTGGAAAGGTGTTTTGCCACTATCATACAAGATGTCTAATGTCATACAACCTCGTGTCATTATAAGACAGGGTTATGCACATCCACTTGCTGAGTATATTTACGAGCACTACCTATATAATCTTGGTGTTTGTTTGAAGTATAATTCACGATTAGAGACAGTAGAGATAATGATATGTCAAGAGAAGACTCACCATTGGGAAGAATATGATAGTAATCTTCTCATTTTTCTTTGGGGTCTATTGGGTCAACCAAGGATAATTCTGTGGCCATATGATATCTATCATAACCTAGAAGCATGGCCTCCCATGTACGAAGGTATCCTTGAGCACTTCCCAAAGATTCTAATTTCTAAAACAGTTTTTGACTATACCTTTATGTAAGGTGTCATTGTGACG
The DNA here is from genome assembly GCA_020205605.1 of Panax ginseng. Classification (NCBI taxonomy): domain Eukaryota; kingdom Viridiplantae; phylum Streptophyta; class Magnoliopsida; order Apiales; family Araliaceae; genus Panax; species Panax ginseng. The sequence goes on along the minus strand of CM035150.1, from coordinate 83,076,987 downwards.
TGCTATCCAAGGTTGGGATGAGAGTCACAGTTGGTATATATTTGTATCCAAACTCACAGCATATGTGTTATTGTATTTTGCACGACAATTGTTGTAATAAAATTATAGTTGTTTTCTATACCATGTATTTGGCGACTCAGAATAGGTTGGATGGATTGGACCTATTTTGGGGTTGTCACATGATGCAACAATTACTGTAGCAATAATTGAGTATAACTGAGTGACTTCTCACGTAAGCATCAATAATCAATAATGTGTGCTACTATGCAACCACGCGTATTACTGTACTTTTACTACCGGGTAGTTCAACAGTTTTAACGATAACACCTCCGCCGTTATTTTTATAGAAAGATAATTTTGTCGTTTTCTAACTACGACAATACTTAGTTAATAGGGGTCCACTAATAATTGTGTCGTCGCATCGAATATTCCTCGTTAAAACGAATATTCCCGACCAATCGAATATTATATAACCACTTGCTTACTTTGCAAAATTTGTAAATATTACCCACAACTATAACATTATATCAAATCCACACCATAATATTCACAAATATATTTCGAGGAAATTATTCTTTATTCATAAAAGTTGGGGTCTTACATTGCCAGTGTTTCCACCTATATTTTGGACAGGAGTCTCTTTTGCCTGATGTTGTACGAATTGCAGAAAGCTCCTAAACATTCCGACTCAACGGTCTCCTGTGCTCCATTGATATTTTCAACATTCTCGGATGTCATTTTTAGATACTGCCACAAAACAAGGGTTAATTGACATGTAACATATTATCACTATACTCTGACCGACCAATTAAATACCAAATAAACTTAGGTAGGTCATACTAGCGAAGGAATTCCCCGTCTCTCCCCTCCTAGTTCTAGTCTCACATCTTAGCCAAGGATCATATTCCTAAACTTTGATACCAACTATGACGCCCCCAAAATAGGTATACATCACCCATCTTGAGTAGCCAAATACATGGTACATAATACAAATAAAAACTTAATTATACAACATGAGCTGTGAGTTTTAATACAAATATTGTCTTCTAGACAATATACAAACTCAATGGGGTCTTCATTACATTTATTATCACACTATTTCATAGAATAGTGAGGACTACTAATGCTATATCCGGACCGTCACTCCATTCTCCTCGACTAGTCCTTGCTTACGCTCTCATTTCTCAAGAGAACAATGAAAGCAAAAAGGGGTGAGCTCAACTAGCCCAAGAAGAAATATTATGACTAAGATAATGTAGAATAAATTATCATTAGCCTTCAACAAAGGTTAAACCGATAAAATATAACAAACATCAAGTTTAATCTGCAATGAACAACAAGAAATCCATTAGAAGAGTCAGTAGAGAATAAAATCTACCATCTTCTATGATTTAAAAGTTTTTTCATCACTTTTATCACGAGACTCACTTTAATAAATAATCCACATCTTCCCCCGTGACTACTAAGAAATGATATTTATTAGTATCACAACCACAAATTATCCATGCACTAAGGGCCAAGGATATTCGTAGTATTCATCAATGGTCATGATCATGCCAACAACTATCCATCAATGCACTACGGGCCAATGAGGACTTTTACCACATCATTTGTAACGTTACGGTCATGATTATACCGAATAATCCCTGGTCATAATCATACCAAGTCCATCTATGCACTACAAAGCCACGAGATGACTTTCAACATAATATAAACATGAGGATGATGACAATGATATAAGAATTCAATAAAACAAGTTCAAGAATTAATTTATCCGGGAACTAATAACGTCCAAATTGTCAACATGATACTTCTTTGTAGAGTAAATTCAAGAATGCTCGTAAGAATATTTTCATGAAAAGATATCGAATGAAGCTTAAATATCAAGGATATTCTACTAATTTCATGGAGTATAAGTCAAAACTTTAACCAACTAAGTATAATAAAGAATGAAATAACAAAAGAAATCACCGTGCATGCGATAGATCAAGATGCATGTGTTATTCCAATGTAATAATAAATAACGAGAACCGGTCGTGCAGAACGCATTGCAACGGTGATATTCCAATAGAATAATAAATAAAGGAACTGTGTCATGCGTAAAGCATGCATGTGATGTTCCAATGTAATGATAAATAATAGAACTGTGTCATGCGAACGCATGCATGTGATGTTCCAAATGTAATAATAAAAATGGAATAATGTAAGAATTTCACCATGTATGCAGATTGTGTAGATAAAAGTTATTCCAACATAATGATAAAGAATGGAATAACAGAAGAATTTCACCAAGTATAGGGTAGCCCGCGTATACAGGTTATTCCAACAGAATAATAAAGAATGGAATAACAGAAGTTCTCTTCATGAATACAAAAGAAATAATACCTCTTATCGTAAAAGAAATTGGATATAGGAGTAATGAAGTAGCATCTTCTTTCTCTCTAGAATTTCTCTCTCTAGAATTTCAGTGAATTCGTAAAAAATAATGAAGGAATGAGCTTCTATTTATAGAAGAATGGACTGAATAGTAACTAATCCATGAACGGTCCAGATTGATTTACTTTTAATCGGATGGTCCATAAAATATTCTAATAAAACAAAACTTTTAAATAAAATATAATATATTATATATATATATATATATTATATATATAAAACATGTGTAGAGAAAAAAAATTCACGAGTGAAAACCCCGTGAATTGATCATCTTACTCCCTCTGTCTATTTCTCAAACTTAATATATATATATATATATATATATATAATAATACTCCCACTAAATACCATATTCTCCCCACCCCTACCAAAACCCACTACCACACACACACACCCTACACACACGTAAACACACACACACACACATGTCATAATATATATATATATATATATATATATATATATATATATATATATATATATATATACATTATAACTTTCTCGATTTTTTTAAAAAAATAAGTGGGGTCCAAATAATAAGCAAAATTTTCCCATAAATACATCATAAAAATCTCCTCAATATTTTTAACAACACTTATCATCATTATTATAATTCACAATATTAATCGACCGTGTCGCTCCTGTGAAGAGGGGCTTTCCAATAAGGATTTCTCCCATTATGGCATGCAATTAGGTGACCAAACCTCCTCGATGTAACTTCTAGACATCGTTAATATTGCAAATAATAATATTAATAACCTTGTCGTCTCAATTATTGATTTAATAATATATAAAATATTGACAATAATTGAATCAAATAATGCGAGATACTACGCAAAGAATTCATGTAGCAATAATTGAACAAAACCGAAAGTGACTTCTCACGTAAGATCAATAATCAATACCGTGTGCTACTATGCAACCACGCCAGACATTATGCTTTTAACACCGGGTGTTTCAACAGCTTAATCGTAAAACTTTCGCCGTTATTTTCATAAAGTATTTTTGTCGTTTCTCAATCCGGACAATAAATCCGCCAGGGTCCACCAATGATTGTGCCATTGTTATTTAATATTCCCCGTTAAAATGAATATTCCCCACCAATCGAATATTATATAACAACTTGCGATTTTGCAAAATTTATAAATATTACCCACAACTATAACATTATATCAAATTTACTCCATAATATTCAAAAATGATATTTATAGAAAATTCATCTTTATTTATAAAAGTTGGGGTCTTACAATATATATATATATATATATATATATATATATATATATGGATTTACTAATCTTGGGGGGAAGACAAATCTCTATAAAAAAATTAATGTATCCTCGTCAATAAGCAGTACTCGGCTATTTGAAGAATCAATCCTAACTAGTTGTGAAGAATCCTCCTACATATATACATATACATATTTACATATATATAAATATATGTACTATTATTTTCTAATAAAGAATTCGATAAATATCATATAGTATATCTATAACTACTTGATTTGGTTAGAGTCATTGGGTTGAGACATGCACAAATTTCGCACCTACTCAAGCCTCAACAGATTGAGTGGTTCTACGATGTTCTGGTTCGTCTTCCTTCGGACCACATAGCTTCCCTATTTCATTAAAAATAATGGTTTTGGCACTATACTTTATTCTCCTCACAAGGTCATAAGGCAGTTCGGATTTGACCAGGAACGCCCTTTCGGTCACACATGTCGGAGGAATTATGATGATGCTCTTCTCAACTTCGTCTCTACCTTCCTCTATTTTACATGATCCTTTCCTTTTGTCATACCAGATGATTCTCGGAGCGGGCGATATACTATTGGGGAGCGTAACTACTGACAGAACAATCTTAAAAGATGGCAAGATGATACCTTAATTTGTTCAATGTCAGTTTCTATTCCAAAATGTCTCTAATGGGGCCGACTGTTATGTTCTCCTAAGACCAATGTCTGCTCAGCACTTTGGCCAGTCAGTAGCCGATTTATTGAGCGTGAGGCATTGATGCCTAAGTCTTCTCATCCTCAGTTAGCAGACATTCATCCTACTTCCTCGAGGGGGAATCCTTCTGAGACTATTGTTGATGTTCATCCTCCCCAAAAGGATTCTGCCGAGTTGGTGATTGCTCGGGACGGCATTGTTGATAGTACTTTGGGTGGGTTAAATGACATTCCGCTTTCTGTGGCATCTCCCAACTCTTTTTCCATTAGTTATATTGTGAGTATCTTTCTTTAGTCAACATATGATTTTTCTTGAATTTCCTCTCTTTTTCCATAATATATTGTGCTTTGACATTTTGTTTTCAAAGCGAGAAGATGAAAGATTTGCCTTTGCTTGTTGAGGCACTCGCTTTATTTGATGCTCTCCATCCGGATGTTGCTCACTCGTCATATAGTGACCTTGGTTATCCTCCATATGCCAAGGCTTCGAGGAATCATCAGCCATACAGAATCTTCCTGCTACTCCATCCTTTGTCTCGATAAATTCTATGGTGGCCTCTAAAGTAGCTTCTGCCAGAGCTTCTTTCAATCCAAGTAGGGATCTTATTTCTTGGAGAGGCTTCCAAATATCATCTTCTAGTCAGGAAAGTCTTGAGAGTCTTCTAGCTCGGTTCCCGCAGATACTTGACCGGCTGATTATTAAGGCGGCTTTCGCCCAAACCTTCTTCCTAGATCAACTCGCAAACCTTGTTCTTGGGTTGCACACTCTTTCTTTATATTCGTTGCAAGTCGAGGACTTGAAGAAATTAAGCGATGATGTAGACGACCTTACTACCGTGGGAGTTGATATGTCTCCTTTTCATGCTAGGCTGGATCTTCTCAAGTCAAGTTTTAATCTTGTTGCACTACGTTCGAAGGTTGTTGTACGTAAGTGTGAAGATGAATCCTTTTCAGTACAGCTTTCAGAGCTTGACAAAGCCACATACAAATTGAAGATCCAATCTCAAGATTTAGAGGGCAAACTTCGGGATCTAGAGGCCAAGTTTCAGGATGTAGAGTGCCAACGACGGGACTTAGAGTCAACTATCCGAGAGGTTAGGGAGCTGAAAGATGCAAATCTTAAGATTCAAGATACTGCCATTGCTGACTTGGAAGCTTTAGCTATGCCTCCATTTCAGTTTGATATGTTATTCGGTTCGTCACTATATGTTGTCCGTCGTTAAAAGTTAAGACGACGGTTCTATATATATATGCAGCAACGGACCGAATCGTCGCCCGGTCCGTCGCTACAGGGGGGTGAGCAAGGTGAGCTAGATAAGGGGTGAGCTTATGATCCGATCGTATATATATATATATATATATATATATATATATATATATATATATATATATATATATAAGACAAAATGCTTATATTGATTGCTTTACTATCCACAGTAACATATTATTATTTTACTACTATTATTGGTGATCCGAATTTCCATCTTTGTGTTTAATATTTGGAAGTCTTTAGAAATCTTTAGAGATGAGGTCAGACTTTGGATATGAGTTGATAGTTATAATTCTTTTTCTAAAGTCTGTCAAACTCTACCATTTGATATAAAACTAAAAAATCTATGACTTTTTGAATACCAAAATACTTTTATACTTTGTAAAAATCTTAATTCAATACCACATAACTTTTAAAGACATTAAAAAAGTTGTAATTGAATAGCAGTAAACTTTTATAAACTCTTTAAATATCTTGATTAAATATAACCAAACTTTTAAAATCTTTAAAAAAAATTAAAAATCTTAATTGAATACACCCTTTTAGTGTTTTAGTTTTATCAATGACTTATTCATATTAAATTTAATTTTAAAACTATGTACATCAACTTCAAAACAATAAAATGCATTTCTATTTTCCAATATATTTCTAATTTGGGGATATTGTAGTACATTGTCTGGGCATGAGGAAATAGGATTGGTTTGTTTACTATTCAGCCCCAGTTTGAAGCCTAAAGCCAATTCACAAATTTAACCCAATATTTGGGCCAACTAGGAATTTCAAGAGTCCTAAATTAGGCAACTGACATATATATATACTCTTTCCATTTCTGTCTCTATCCTGTACAAAGAAAGAAATCAGCATTCTCAATTCTCCTCTCAATCATTTCTCAACTCCGCGGCGTAGATCCGAGGAGCTTGAGAAAACCCTAACCATAGACTTCAAAATCTGCAATACCCATCTCTCTCTTTTCATCAACAAATCAACTACTATAAGGTAATCATCCATATATTTACTTATGTTTTCTTTTTAATTTCTTTCTCTATATATGTGTGAAAAATTACTACTTCTATTTTTTATTGTATAAGTTGTAGCTAGTTGTCTTTTAATGTTGGGTTTGATGTAAAGTTAATATTGTTGTTGAAAAATGTTAAATTTTAGTGGGTTCTGCTTACTATGCTACCATATTATCATAAAGTTGATCGATTTGATTTGGGTTTGTTTGGATTGGAGATTTTTTTTTGAGTGATGGTATTCAGTTAAAGTAAGATATGATCTAGATATGCGACTTTTTTTTTTGTAGGTAATAGACTTTTTTAAGGTTATATGTAACTGAACTAATATTTGAAAACTAAATATTCCTCCCTCATTTGAAACATTGCAAGAGTGGAGTGCTAGAAGCTTTAATTGGAGTTTAATTCTCATTACAATGTTTTTAATGCTTGATTTTGGCTCTGATTATCCAAGTAGGGTGACTGATGTGTTTATCATAATTTTCAACATAGTATCTATATGTATATGAGATATGTACTACTTATTAAATGATCCTTGCTATAAGTTAGAACTGTCGAGCTTTGTTATAAGCAAACAATCATTCTATCATAAATGACAAATTTTTGATGGTTCTCAACAATAATGGATTTTAGTATGTTGTAAGTTACATATTGCGTCTAAGTGGGCACTCTTTCTGCAATTGCTTTATTGTTTCCAAAGTTAGAAATTTTATGATGATTTTGTAGAATATACCCTTAAATCTGATGCTACGATCCCCTATTTTTCGGCCTTCTACTTTCTTTTGTGTTACATCTCTTTCTGAAGTAGTAATTGGTCTGTTAGTTCTGCATTGTTGTATTTTACTATGCCAGCTTAGACTATCCCCCTTGCTTCCCTAAAATAGTTGGCAGTTGCTACAATTTTCCTTAGCCATACGTGGATATGTTGTTTATTAACTGTCGTCATTGAATTGTTGCATATACTTGGCCTTGTAATAGGCTTGTAGAGTTTCTGCTCAAGTTTGCGGGAACCGTACTATTTGATGTCATAATTATAACGAACGCATTTGCATATAGGGGATTAGAATGTTTTAGACTGATTCTCGTTCCCTTTTCATAAATTCATGTGAGTAATGTTCATCTCTTTTCCTTGCTATAGTCATGGCTGCACCAGAAGGTTCTCAATTTGATGCACGTCAATTCGATGCAAAAATGACTGAGCTGTAAGTTATCCCGAGTTAATTTCAGTTCATTGTAGCTGCTCAATAAATAAAGCAGATTTGCCTTTTGGTTTGCTACTTACATACTAATATGTTCTTTTTCTTTAGCCTTTCTTGCTGACTTTCTTATGAAGAATAAGCATTTTAGCTTCCTTGACGATGATATATTTGTGTTTGGTGTATGAATTGATTGGAGCAGACTTGGGGCTGGTGGAGAAGAATTCTTCACATCATATGATGAGGTTTATGATAGTTTCGATGCTATGGGATTGCAAGAAAACCTTCTGAGAGGCATATATGCTTACGGTAAAGGAGATTTTAACCATGTTTCTGTTTTTCTTTTCCTTATTTATTTTCTTCCAAACCTGTCTGTCAAGGCAGGGGCTTCATGAGATAACTGCATTAAAACATATTCATTTTTTTGACTACTTGATGGGCCATCTGTACAGCAGCAGTCTTCTATCCATATGGCAATGTGATTAATTTGTTCCTTTTATGATGGAACTGTGACACCCCCAAATCCAGGTACTTCATTCCCATAGGATTTGGTGCTCACTATCAAAATAATTACATCTAACTACACATAATAAATGATAAAACATTAATTAATTTAAACAATAATCTCTCCCATTAAAGGTTACATCATCTCATAAACAATCCCAGGTAATCTAACCTTAATTTATTACATAAGTATGCGGAAAACATCATAAAAGAAAACAAGTCTTATAACATCATGCATATAAATAAATTCTAAATAACTCTTGAACACTTGATCTTGCCATTTCCTTTGCTAGTAGATGACTCATCGACTCTTTTCAAATTTTTAGTCAGAATAAAGACCGTAAAGAGTGAGCAAACAATTCGCAATAATCGATATAAAGAGTAGTAATAGTAACAACATGAGAATGAACAACGAATGCTGAACAATAATGAACTTGTTCTACAAATCCAAAAATAGAAAACAAGTTCGAATTTAATATCTGAAGGTCTTAAGACCACGAACTATGTCTTCGGTATTTAGGTATTATTACCTCAACCTTAACAGTCATTTAGACTATACACTCTTCTTAACGTACTTAAGGGGATCAGCCATTTGTACCATGTCTTGTGCACAAACATCTAAACGTTACACGTACAAAATCCCCTATGTTAGGGTTGTTCGTCTCAGTTTGAATTTAGAATTTTCGCACTAAAGAAAGTTTAGTTTGGAACTAGCTTATCAGTATTTCCAGAATTTTAGAACATTATTCAATTATAGATTAATTCAATCAGTAAAGGTTTGCTTACTACTTGAAGGTTTAATACAACAATGAAGCTTTGAATAAGTTTATCAAAGTTAAGGACCGAATAACAACGATGTATAATTAAATAATCATGATATACATGCAAAGTGTTATATCCAAAAGAGTTAGAACAATCTCATTTGAATCGATGTACTAGAATAATATATGCTTTGAATAATAATATCAAGATGTAGAAAAGTAAAACTCGCTCAAGGTAACTAATTAGGTTACAAGAGCTTGTGTACAAACTCTCACGCAAAGATAGATTAGCTTGCTCAACTTTACATAGAATCTTAGGAACTTGTACAATGATAATTTAAGAATAGAAACTTGCATTCAATATGAAAAGAATGAAGTTAGAAAACTTGCTCAATGTAAAGAGTTAAGGTTTAGAAACTTGCCTTGTATGTAAGCTACACAAATGTAATATTCGCCAATTACCCTACATATATCATTGGAATCGCAACAACAGTTAGTTGTATTAATATTAGCTTTATGGGATTAACCCATCATTTAGGTCATAACCTTAACATTTTAGGGTTACTAACCACATGATACGTTTCTGTTTTAACCTTGTTATTACACATTTGACACACTAACATAATCATTAAGCCAAGTTATAATGAATGTCCAAAGTCTGCAGTATAGCAGACTTCCTTTGTCTGTGGATCGACTCATTGGTATGGCAAGGCCAAGATACTCTAAGTTATCATACACACACACACCGGGCCCAGCTTTTTACTGAGTAACACGAAACTAGACTCTGCTATAGGCCAAAAATCCCAATTCCACAGAAATTCACCAAACTTCAACATCTAAAACTTTGTAATATCATAGTTAAGCATGTTATACACCATTCTATATACAAAAACATTACATATACATCATTTTGAGGAATCAAAACCATAGTTTTTTCTAAAATTCTTCATTTTTACACTTTTAACGAATTCGATCACCACGAATTCGTTTCTCAATCAATTGACATGATTCAAATTACTCCGCTTTCGTTTCTTAACATATTAACATAATCCAATAACAAATTACAGATTATAACACATATAGAGCATCAATTTTCGTACTTTCTAAAGCCAATTTTCATGTAAACACTGTGATTTTCCTTTTCTTCCTACAACCAATTTACACGAATTTGATACTTTAAACAACACTTGTGTATGATAACTAAAGATTCTACAACATAACCCACATCCTATAATCAACGTTTGAACAACAAATCCACAAAATCAATTTACAGAGAACTTAAATAAAAACTAAAACTTGAAAATTTAAGAATGAATTATACCTTAATCCTCTTGATTATATGCTAGCACAAGATGGTGAATCTCTCCTTCCTCTTGACAAAATCACAGAGATTACTCTCTTAATTTCTCACTCTCAATACTCTGTGTTTCCTTCTTCTCTGTATCTCTGTTATCAAGCCTTAGGAAAAATAAGACGCGTTGAACTATACTAACTCCCACTTCCCCACTAACGTCAGGTAAAAACCCAACAGGTAGCGTCAGTTGAATAAGCCAAAGGCCACAAGACCTTGTTTGGCTACCACATAATTCTCAAACTAGATTATTTTTATATTATTATATTATATAGTTTCCACTTGTCACACTTTAGTTAATTTAAATAACTTATAATAGTAATAATAAAAATCTTATTATCATTATACTTATAATTAATAAATAATTATATATCTAATTTAATTAATAAATTAGAAACATCACTTTATTTAATTTATTTATTTCCTTTAAATTAAACAATTTATTTAATTTAATTATTTTCTTAAATATTAAGCAATTGATTTAATTTAATTATTTCTTAAATTAAATCCTTCAAATAAAATTAACATTATTCAATTTAATTAACATTAATCAATTTAGTTACTAAATTAATTCACTACAATTCATCAATTATTTATTTTCCTCAATAAATAAATTATTTAAAATATTTATTTAATTCAATAAATATTTAAATTAAATTACAAATTTCTCAATCGTTACAGGAACTTTCTTACCATTCGATAGTTCTATATTGAGTTGCTTATTAGAGCTCCCTTGAGGTTATCTGTATCTTGTGATTGCCATAAACATCAATTTTATGTTACCTGTCATCATTTGTTTATTGCAAATTCTTGTTGAGCCACTTTCTGGGAAGTGGGTTTATTTTTTTATTTATTTTATTTAAGGTTTCGAGAAGCCCTCTGCAATACAGCAACGGGGCATTGTTCCATTCTGCAAGGGACTTGATGTTATTCAACAGGCACAATCTGGTACTGGTAAAACAGCAACGTTCTGCTCTGGAGTTCTGCAGCAACTTGATTATGGCGTAGTTAAATGTCAGGCATTGGTCCTGGCACCCACTCGTGAACTTGCACAGCAGATTGAGAAGGTTATGCGGGCTCTTGGTGACTATCTTGGTGTGAAGGTTCATGCTTGTGTAGGTGGAACTAGTGTCCGGGAAGATCAGCGCATTCTCTCGAGTGGAGTCCATGTTGTCGTTGGTACTCCTGGCCGTGTGTTTGACATGTTGCGGAGGCAGTCACTGCATCCAGATTACATCAAGATGTTTGTGCTGGATGAAGCAGATGAAATGCTTTCAAGAGGTTTCAAGGATCAGGTATTCGTCCTTCTCATGATCTGTATGTGCTCATTTGTTGTTTTTTGTCTCTGTTAGCCAAAATCGTCAAATGTGGTCGTTTGCTATTTGTCTAATCATTAAAGGGTATGGGATTCATGTCTTGGAGAATATCTTCTTAATAAAAATATCTTAACTAAATATGTAAATGACTGATTTTTTTTTATGCTTTTAGTATTTTGTTCAACACATTTTGGTTTGGGATATCTACTTGTTTAGATGTTTCATTAAAACTGGAAAAGCAGCTGTGTTCTGCAATACTGAATTCAGATTGTTTTCCACTTAAAGTGGATTCATGTTTTCTAACGTTCAACTTATTCTTGTCAGATATATGATATATTCCAGTTGCTACCACCCAAAATTCAGGTTGGGGTTTTCTCTGCCACCATGCCTCCTGAGGCTCTTGAAATCACAAGGAAATTCATGAATAAGCCTGTGAGGATTCTTGTGAAACGTGATGAGCTTACTCTCGAGGGTATCAAGCAGTTTTACGTTAATGTTGATAAGGAGGACTGGAAACTCGAGACACTCTGTGATCTATATGAGACTTTAGCCATTACCCAGAGTGTTATATTTGTTAACACCAGGCGCAAGGTTGACTGGCTCACTGACAAAATGCGCAGCCGTGATCACACAGTCTCTGCCACCCATGGAGACATGGATCAGAACACTAGAGACATCATTATGCGGGAATTCCGTTCCGGCTCCTCCCGTGTGCTCATCACCACTGATCTCTTAGCCCGTGGTATTGATGTCCAACAAGTATCCCTCGTGATTAACTATGATCTCCCAACTCAGCCAGAAAACTACCTTCATCGAATTGGGCGTAGTGGGCGTTTTGGAAGGAAGGGTGTTGCCATCAACTTTGTGACCAAGGATGATGAAAGGATGCTGTCTGACATACAGAAGTTTTATAATGTAGTAGTTGAGGAGCTGCCAGCCAATGTTGCTGATCTCCTTTAGTGCGGTTTTGATGGTACGAGGTATATTGTTGTTATTTAGAAGTAATTTACTAGTTGAAAATGTATTGCACGTTCATGTTGTTTATGAAATTACTGTCATGTTAACTTGTTCAATTTTGATATCTTAATATATTAAGGGGGTGTTTGTTTAGAGCTGAATGGAGCTGAATCTGAATGGCTGAATCGGTTAGTGCGTTTGTTTTGGTTTGAATGGCTGAATCGGTAAGATAGATGAAATTTGAATAAATTACTAAGTTTTGATTTTTGAGTTGAATGAGCAGCTAAATGAAATAAAAAAAAATTAAAAAATTAAAAAAATTAAAAAAAAATATTAACTATTATATTAAGTAATATTAAATAAATTTACAATAATTTTGAATTTTTTTAGAGGGATAAAATAATAAAGTTTTGTCATTTAGATGTTTCAAACATGTCAATTATCAAATAATTTTTTTCATTCAGATTCAGATTTAACTCATTCAGATTCAGTTTATTCAGATTCAGATTTATATTTATTTAATTTTTATCAAACATTTCCTTAAGTCTTTGTTTTGGAACTTGACAATAAATGAGAGTACTAGCAACATTTGAGTCGTTTGAAAGTTAATTTGAGTCTCAAATATTACGTTTGAAAGTTAAATAATCTATTTTTAGATGAGATGAAGAAGAGTTTTAAGTATATTTGAATTTGTAGAATATAACAAATGATAATTAGGTTATAAGGTAAGAACAAATGTAAATATTACACAAAATTTTAAAGATGGGACCAAATCGATGCATTGAAATGACAATTTATTATGGAAAATGATATATAAGTCGATAAATATAATAATGATGTTGGATTGCGACCAACGTGTAATTCTAATCGACAAGATCAAATAATAATATTTGGGCCTCTTTTTAATTCCTTTTTATTTTATTTATTTACATATGGCCATATTTAATATTGACATAAATTTATTACACATGACGCAGATCATTATATTATAAGTATTTATTATGTATTGTAATAAATTTTTGTCGAATTACAATTATTGAATTTATAAATACATGAGTTTGGATAAGTAATTATACAGAACTCTACTTATTACACATCTCTATAAAAAAAAGTTATTAATAATACTTATTTATTTTTAAATGTAATTAAACATTTGCAATATATATATATTTTTTTCTATATTATACTCGTGTTGTATTATTGAGAAAGAATATATTAGGTCGAAAACCAAATCCATTAACCAAAAGGCGCATGATCCAACTCATGTCAGCAGTCAATCAACCATAAAATTGAGGGTTCAATTATTGGTGGTGGACTTTTTATGCATATTAAGAAAAGGAATAAAATGATAAAATTATCCATAATAATGTCATTAAATATGAAGAGAGAATTAGAATAAAAAAAGTATGAGATATTTAATGCTACAGGCATAATAGGAAAAAATGTGTAAAAGTTTGTGTGACGCCCCCAAAATAGGTATACAACACTCATTCTGAGTCGCCAAATACATGGTACATAAAACAAACTACAACTTCAATAATACAAATATCGTGTGAAATATGACAATACATACTGTGAGTTTAAATACAAATATTGTCTTCTAGACAATATCCACACTCAAATAAATCCTCATTACAATTATTTAAACACTATTTTACAGAAATAGTGAGGACTGCTAAAACATCTTTCTAGAACCATTACTCCATACCCCGACTCGATCCTGCTATGTTCTCACCTCCTGAGAAGAAAAATGGAACAAAAAGGAAAATGGTGAGCTCAACTAGCCCAGTAAAGAATATTATGACTAAGATAATATACAACAATTTATCATTAGTCTTCAACAGGGAAAATCTGATAAAATATAATAGACAACAAGTTTTAGATCAACAACTGCAGTGGAAACAGCAATCCATTAGAAGAGTCAAGTAGAGAAAGAATTCTACTAGCTTCTAAAATTTAAAAGTCCATCATCAATAATTTATCCCTGTAACATCAATCAATATACATCTTAAATCAAATATTCATCTTTGCACTACAGGCCAAAGATATTCATTTCAGTATCACCAATTGGTCATGTTCATCTCATCACTGCTCATTTTGACTACGGGCCAAAGATATTCATCAGTTAATCATTCATCTTTGCACTACGGGCCAAAGATATTTAGTAATATCATCATTTAGAATGGAGGAAGATGAAAAATATTTTAAAGAACGAATCCAGTGAGATAGAAGGACAAATATTAGGGATTCATATTTTAGTTTATCCAAGTTCAATAATATCCCATAACAAACTATAGTGGAGTAAAATTCAAGAATGAAGATCAATACATGGATTTAATTTCAAGAATAAGTGTCACAACAGATAACTTGGAAGAAGTGAAGCGTGAACAAAGACTCGTGAATGTGAATCGTGAGAACAGACTCGATGTGAATGCATGTGAATAAAGACTCGCGACGACAAGATTTCTTGTGAAGCATACCCAGTCATGAAAAGTTCCAAATTTAATAAAAAGTTCAGACCAATAATCTTATGAAATGATATTAGATGAAGCGAAATTTCTAATCATTTCAGAAATTATAGAAGCAATACTTACCATAGTAAGTTCAAATTTAGGAATATGAAATAAAATAATATTCCTTCCATACTATGGAGTATGAAAGAAAATAATATTTCTTACGAGTATTGAAATAAAATAATATCCTTTACCTTAGTAGAAACTGGATTTGACTGGAATATCAGATATTATTCTGAGAAAATCTTGCAAAAAAATTACGCTCAAAGTATTCTTATACTCAAGAAAAATATTCCCAATACTCTAGAATAAAAATTTCTGATTATCAATTGGTGTGTTGAGGAAGGAGGGTTACCCCTCATTTATAAGAATCTCAAGGAAAGCATGATGAACCCACCTACCCCCGCCAAATTTTTATGCCTAACTTCCTTTAATTCTCTCTCTTTTTTTTTCAAAGTCAGCTACTACTTTTATTTTTGAAAATAGGTTACAAAGCCTTTGCAGTAGAATTTCAATGCCTAACTTTCTTATTTTCTCTTTGTCTGCCAATTCTTATGGGCAAGGCCCACCAACTTGAAAAAATGCTTTGCAGAACTTTCACCCACCAATTTGAAAACAAGGGATTGCAGGAGACATTCCTCACTTGAAAAGGAGTGCACGCAACAATAAACTTGCACACTTAATTTGAAAAATAAGAATTTCAAACTAACTTGTTTACTTCTTTTCCCACATGTTTAAATATATATATATATATATATAACAATAATATTATTAACCAATTATAAATTATTGTAATAATAATTTGAATAAATATTCTATCGGAGAAATAATTATAATTCCACAAAAATTATGTCAAACTTTCAACAATTATTTCATGCTAAAATTCTTTCATTTATATCCATATAAATATATCCATCATTTATATCCACATAAAATAAATATTTTCTTATTATATAAATAATTAATTATTCATAAATAATATATTAAGAATCACAATTAATTCGGGAAAGAGGGCTTTCAATAAATTTCTCCTTCTTGGCCTTGATTAGGTGACGAACCTCTCCTTATTTTCTAGACACATTGTCGATAATGTTATCTAATAATATTATTCAAATAATATGAATTATTGATCTGATAATGGAAAATACTGTACAGTGATAATTATTAAAACAACAATAATATAAAATATCAATGCAGCAATTATTGAATCAATAAAATAAAATATCGAAAAGAAATTACTGTAACAATTATTGAGTAGTGCCTTCTTACGTAAGAATCAATAATTTAACAATCTTGTACAATCATATCTAGTGTCTTCCATGCGACCATAGCGTATTACTATATTTTAATCATAGGTAATCCAATGATTATTAGAATAACAATTACTGAATTAATCATAAAAACTAATACTTTATCGTTTTCTTCATCCGACAGTTATTCCGTTATGGGGCCCACAATTGACTGCGCCATCGTACGAATATTCTCGACAAAAAGAATATTCCACGACCAAACGAATATTCTCCGATAACAATGATCATTATATAACCACTTGCTTATTTTATAAAATTTGCACATTTCACCCATAACCAGAGCATTATATCAAATTAATCCTTATTATTTTAAAATAATAAATAGAGAAAACTTAATTTTATTTATAATAAGTTGGGGTCTTACAACCTCCCCTCCTTATGAAAATTCGTCCTCGAAATTGACGTACGTACCTGGTGTTTTGAAAAGGTGAGAATACCTCACTTTCATTTCTGATTCCAACTCCCAGGTCATTTCTTCAATACCATGGTTTCTCCACAAAACCTTAACTTGTGGTATAACCTATAAGACCCCGAATTTTATGAAATAAAAGTATTCAATTTTTCTTATAATTAAATGGTTAAATGGATAAAAGTTAAAGTTAAGGGTGATATATGAATTTTTTTTAAAAATACACAAGTGGTTATAAAATATTCATTGTTGTTTGGGAATATTCGCTTTGGTCGTGGAATATTCTTTTCCGTCAGAATATTCGCATAACCACAAGCAAACCATTTGTGGGCCCCATAATAGAATAATAACGGCATCGGATGAAGAAAACGATAAAATTAAGTTTTTATAAATAATCTATGTAATCGTTACTGCTAACATCGTTGAATACCTTATGGTTAAAATACGATAATCTGGCGTGTTTGTACAAAAGTAGCACACTGGCTTTTTTACAAGATTTTGAATTATTGATCCTTATATAAGAAGACACACTACTAATAATTGTTACAAGAATTATCGCTCAATATTTTATTTTATTGATTCAATAATTGTCGTTGATATTTTATATTATCGTTGTTTCAATAATTATCACCGCATAATATTTTCATTATCAAATCAATAATTCATATTATTTGAATAATATTATTAGATAGCATTATTGACAATGTCTAGAAAGTTCATCAAGAGAGAGGTTTGGTCACCTAATCATGCCGCCAAAGAAGAGAGAAATTTTTATTGAAAGCCCCTCTTCCTGAAGCGTCAGTTGTCATAATTGTGATTCTGTAATATTATTTGTGAATAATTATTGATTTATATGATAAAGAAATATTTATTTGATGTGGATATAAATGATGAATTTATTTATGTGGTTATAAATGAAGGAATTAATGTTGAGGTATTTTATCAGTATTTTTGTCGGAATGAAGGTATTAAAAATTAAATCAGTGTTTTTGAGATATATTGCGTGAGTTATAATTTTTAATCCAACCGTTGGATCGTTGTAATTTTAGGATATGTTATACATATATAAGTTGAGTATATGTCCACAAATTTTGAACCGTTAAAAATGAACGTATGATTTGTTATAAATTTTAAGAGGTGAATGGTTCAGAAATTGTTGAAGTATCCGAATTTAGCATTTTGGTGAAAAATTCTAGAATTGAGTGGGCCCCACTTGTGATTGGTGAAAAAATGTGCTGAATTTTATTTCAAATGTGGTGGGTGGGAATAGTAGAAGTAAAGCCATCGAGTCACAGTGTCAAGTCTGCTAAAATTTTCCTATAAATAGAGGGCTAAGTTAGAATTGAAAATCACACCAGAAATAAGTTTTCTCTCTTTCTCTCTCTAAATTATTGAGTGTATTTTATGAGTATTTAGATACTTGGTGAGTTGATATTCATCAGTGCAAGTTTCCTTCAGCGTCATATCCGATATCCAGTCAGAAGTGCTGCTCTTTTGAGGTAAGGGATAGTAAGGGATTTTAAGGGTTATTATGTTTTTCAGTTCATACTTCTTCTGACCTTCAAAAAATTCTAAAAATATTTGAAATGATATGCTGATGAGTTTTATTGATTGTGTCCAAAATTGGTGATTTTTGGATGTATAGATTAAGAATTATGAATTTTATGAGAAAAGACTATTTTAAAAGTAACCGCTTATAACTCCTTATGGTTAACTCCAAAATTGATAAAATTTTTATTGGGAGTACATCTATATAATATCAGTGTACTCTGTGAATTTTGGAATTTTTGAATAAAAGTACAATTTATGATAAATGTCTAAATATTCGACAGTTTTGGCCATATGAAAAATAGTAAATGAATCTTACAAATTCTAAGAAAAATATAAGTTCAATATGGGACTATATTCTGCTAAATCCCAGAAAAGAAATATTTTTGGAACTGATTTGGTATTTTTCTTGAAAATGGACTAGTTATGAATAAATGAGTTAAATATGTTATGTGAAGGAAGAAAATTGGAAAATATGATTTTATGGCTTCGAGAATCATATATGTGGTATATGCTTGATTTTGATGAGGATTTTGGTTATTGGTGATGAAATCTTATAAGTTTGGCATTTTATGATGATTAAATGCATTATTTAGTAAAGTGTAAACAATTAAAATAAATTGTTTATAAGTTTAAGAAATGTTATTCTTTCAATATCATTATACTGAAATATTGGTATGAATTTTATTATGAAATTTCTACCTTTTTATGTCAGGGTTACTATTCATGAGTTACTATTCACGAGTTACGGGTACTATTCACTATAAAATTGGTTTTTTTTTCTAACCAAATTACAGTTGATTTATAAATATTACTCTGAAGATTAAAACTATATATTGATTATATTGATTTTATTATCATATATAATATTTTTATAACCCGATCTTTGAAATTTTTTTTCTTTGGAGTGTAAAGATGAGTAGATTATTGGTATGATCATGATTAGGGTTCTCTTTGGCGATAGTGAAAAGTTGAATTGTGGTGGTATGAACATGACCATTGAATTTATAATTGAATATCTTTAGCTTAAGTGCAAAGGTGAATTGATCAACATGGTTATAATTATTGTTTATATAAATTCGAAATGATTATATATTTCTTTGAGATATTAATATATTTGGCCCGTAATGCAAATATGAGCTGTTGATGAATATATTTGGCTTGTAGTGCAAAGCAAATGAATCGTTGATGAATATCTTTGGCCCAGTAGTGCAAAGATGACTGTTAATGAATATCTTTGGCCGTAGTGCAAAGATGACACCGTTGTTGAATATCTTTAGCCGATTAGTGCGAAGATGAAGCGTGGATGAATATCTTTGGCCCGTAGTGCAAAGATGAATTTATTAGTATGATTATGAGCAGAGAGCGTGATTTGGTATAACCATGATCTTTAATGTTTCGAGGTAAAGACATGTGATGAAAATTATATTAATCTTCTTGGAGTACGAAGAGAATTTAGAATCACAATTATGATTATGAGATATTCATATAATTGTGGAAAGAAACTGTTGATTGATGTTACTGAGGATAAAACATTGTTGGTGGACTTTTAACATGGAGAAGATAATAGATCGTATTATCTATTTGACTCTTCTAATGGATTGCTTTCGTTCACATTTAACTATGGTTGAAATTTTATCATCTACCGTATATGTTCTAAATCTACGATTTGTTATTGATGAAGGCTATTGATAATTTAATTATCTTTAGTCATGATATTCTTTTCTTGAGTTAGTTGTCTCACCCTTTGCTTCACAATTCCTTCGGGTAATAAAAGTGTAAATGGGTCGAGCCCGGGGTAACAAGAGGAATAGAAGCAATGGTCTCTAGTTTGTGGAGTTCTCCCTAAGCAAGTATAGACAAGTGTGTTGTATACATCTTTTAGTAGTTATATTTGGTGAATCATATAGGGAGAGGCGAACCCAACGTTGGAAAGGTGTTTTGCCACTATCATACAAGATGTCTAATGACATACAACCTCGTGTCATCATAAGACAGGGTTGTGCTCATCCACTTGCTGAGTATATTTATGAGCACTACCTATATAATCTTGGTGTTTGTTTGAAGTATAATTCTCAATTTGAGACAATGGAGATAATGATAAGTCAAGAGAAGACTCACCATTGAAAAGAATATGATAGTAATCTTCTCATTTTTCTTTGGGGTCTATTGGGTCAACCAAGGATAATTCTATGGCCATATGATATCTATCATAACCTGAAGCATGGCCTCCCATGTATACGAAGGTTTCTTGAGCACTTCCCAAAGATTCTAATTTCTAAAAGCAGGTTTTGACTATACATTTATGTAAGGTGTCATTGTGACGTCTTATCCAAGTTGGGATGAGAGTCACGGTTGGTATATATATTTGTATCCAAACTCACGGTATATGTGTTGTTGTATTTTGCACGACAATTGTTGTAATAAAGTTGTAGTTGTTTTCTGTACCATGTATTTGGCGACTCAGAATGGGTTGGATGGAATAGACCTATTTTGGGGTTGTCACATAACCTTCGTGCGTAGGACATGCTCTTTCATATCCAAGATCTTAACAGTACTTCTTCGACGTTAAATCTTGGTATCTCTCGTCGGTTCTAACGCAATAATATGGTTTGGTCTTTCATATATTCTGAAGCATGGATATGTGAAAACATTATGAACACGAGACATACTTGGAGGTAACGCGAGTCTATAGGCCATATTTCCTATTGATCAAGAATCTCAAATGGACCAACAAATCGTGGATTGAGTTTTCTCTCTTCCCAAATCTTGTAACTCCTTTCCATGGTGCAACACGTAACAATACATGATCCCCAATATTAAATTCCACGTCTTTTCGATGAAGATCGAAGCGATAACTCTTTTTGTCGATCTTGTGAGGTTTAAATCGTTGTCGAATCATTTTTGATCTTTTCGTGGTCATGCGTATTAATTCGGTCCCAACAATGTTGTTTCTCCCACTTTCGTCCCCAAAGATTTGGAGAACGACACTTTAAATCCATACAACGCCTCGAATGGAGCCATGCCTATACTTGCTTGATAAGCTGTTGTTGTAGGAGAATTCCATCGGTGGTAGTACTTATCCCAACTTCTTTTGAAATCTAGGACATGAGTCTTAATAGATCTTCAAGAGTTTGAATAGTCTCTCTACGATTTTCCGTCTGTTTGAGGATGGTATATGAATCAATCAAATCCGCGCCCATAGCTTTTTGCAAGCTAACCCAAAATCTTGAAGTGAATCTTGGGTCACGATCCGAAACTATGGATACTGGCATGCCATGCAATCTCACAATCTCATTCACGTATATACGAGAAGGGCGTTCAAGGGAATAAGTCTCACGTATCGGTAAGAAATGAGAAGACTTGGTTAATCTATCAACAATAACCCAAATCGCATCTATACCTTGAGAAACTATGGGAAGACCTGTAACGAAATCCATGGTAATGTGTTCCCACTTCCATTTTAGAATCTCAAGTGGTTACAATGGACCTTTTGGCACTTGATGTTCCGCCTTTACACGTTGACAAGTTAAACACCTCGAGATGAACTCCGCGATCTCTTTCTTCATATTGTTCCACCAAAATGTGTGTCGAATATCATGATACATTTTGGTACTCCCAGGATGGATTGCAAATGGTGTGTTGTGTGCCTCCATCATGATTCTATGCTTCAAGTCAGAATCGTTAGGAACGCAAAGTCTAGAGTTGACTCGAAGTATTCCTTCTTCATTGATTCTTGCTTCTGGAATAACACCTTCTTGCACTTTCTTCTTCATATGCATCATCCCCAGGTCCGTAGCTTGAGCAGCTTTAACTTTATCGACTAAAGTTGGTTCTACTCGTATATTCGCCATCATCACGTGGGTCCCTGGAGTCTTTAACTCAATCTCCATCATTTGTAAATCGTACAAAATGGGTCTTTGTGTTAACAACATCGCACTTGTACCCGCGTACGATCTTCTACTCAATGCGTCAGCTACTACGTTTGCTTTTCCAGGATGGTATTGAACGGTATGATCGTAATCTTTCAACAGCTCGAGCCAACGTCGTTGCCGCATGTTAAGTTCCTTTTGGGTGAAGAAGTATTTGAGGCTTTTATGATCCGTATAGATCTCCACTTTCTCCCCATACAGGTAGTGTCTCCAGATTTTCAATGCGAAAACGACTACTGCCAACTCTAGATCATGAGTAGGATAATTTCTCTCATATTCTTTGAGTTGTCGTGAGGCATAGGCTATGACTTTCCCATGTTGCATGAGAACACATCCTAACCTTTGCCTGAAGCATCGCTGTAGATAACAAATTCATTCGTACCAGATGGTATTGCCAAAACAGGTGTCGAAATGAGTCTCCTCTTGAGCTCTTGGAAACTCTTCTCGCATTCCTCACTCCATACAAATTTTGTATCTTTCCGAGTCAACTGAGTTAGCTGATAGCGATTAGAAAATCCTTCCACGAATCTCCGATAATAACCAAATTTAAGCCCGAGAAAGCTTCACGACGGTCGCAACGACTTGGTTGCTCCCAACTTTGTATTGCTTCAATCTTCGCCGAGTCAACAGATACTCCATGTTTTGACACCACGTGCCCAAGGAATACTACTTCCTCAAGCCAAAACTCGCATTTCTTCAGCTTGGCATATAACTTGTTTTCACGAAGCCTTTCAAGTATCAGCTTCAAATGGTGCTCATGATCTTCACGGCTTTTGGAATAGATGAGGATGTCATCAATAAAGACAACAATGAACTGATCCAAATATTCTTTGAATACACGGTTCATCATATCCATGAAAGCAGCAGGAGCATTAGTCAATCCAAAAGACATGACTAAGAATTCATAATGCCCGTACCGAGTTCTGAAGGCAGTCTTTGGAATATCCTTAGTTTTAATCTTCAGCTGATGATATCCAGAATGAAGGTCGATCTTTAGAAAGAATTATGCTCCTTGCAACTGGTCTAACAGGTCATCAATGCGAGGTAACGGATACCTATTCTTGATGGTGACATGGTTCAATTCTCGGTAGTCAATACAAAGTCGCATACTCCCGTCTTTCTTCTTTCTGAATAAAGCAGAGCACCCCGAGGAGATGTACTAGGACAGAATGAAACCGATGTCTAACAATTTCTCAGTAGTTGGACTTTTAACTCCGAGAAGTTCAATAGGAGCCATTCGATATGGGGTTTTAGAAATGAGTTTTATACCCGGTTCAAGGTCAATAAAGAATTCAACATCACGTTCTGGGGGTAGACCGGAAAGTTCTTCAGGAAATACATCAGGAAATTCACTAACAACATAAATTTTATTCAAATCTGACGTGTTTTTGTTCAAGTCTGTGACATGGGCTAAGAAAGCTTGACATCCGTTTTTCAATAAACGAATAACTTTATGGCTTGATATGACAGTGACTGATTTTAATGGTTTAGTAGTTTGAATTCGTATGACAGGTTGGTTAGGAATATGAAAACTAACAACCTTACGAAAACAATCAATTTTAGCATGATGAGTGGTTAACCAATCAATTCCTAAAATCACATCAAAAGCAAGTATCTTTAAAGAGATAAGATCAGCGAGGTAATGTGATAGTGCCAACTTGGATCATGCAAGATTTATAAAGCGTAGATGTAACGAAGGTTTCACCCAATGAGTCTCCAATCGATAAATCAAAGTTTAATTTCTCCGAGTAAAGTTTAAGCGTTGAGCACTGGCGAGAGAGATAAAAGAATGGGTAGAACCGGTATCTAGTAAGGTATAAACTTCGCAAGAATTCAAGATTAGCTTATCCGTAATCACCTCGTTCGGGTTTCTCGCGTTTTGGCGATCGCGACAAATATTTCTTCCGAAACCGTGATTTTAACTTATCCAGGACAACCCTTGGAGTCACCATCCCCGTTGAACTTGGTTTTGCTATAGAATAATCCCGAGCTATGTGACCTTCCTTTCCACAATTGTAACATACCTTGGATTGTTGTGGACAAGTTTAATGATATGTCCCTCTTTCCGCATTTGTAACATCTAAGCGGCGATCGTTCTCCTCCCCTAGAATTTGTTGTTGGTCTTTGGTCTTTCTTCTTTGATGTCTTCCGTCATTGTTGAATCTCCTCTTTCCGAAATTTCCACTTGACTCACCTCTCTCCTATTATCATGGCCTACGATGACTTTTTAGAAGTGGTTACGCTTTTGTCCGAATGTTTTTCTCCCTGCTTTGGTTTTTCATTGCTCAGATGGCTACCGCCACCGGTATGACTACTGTTGTGGTCCTCGGGTTGCACATACTCATTATCTCGCTCAATAATTGAGCCACATTTACAACATCCGAATATAAAGAAAATTTATGAGAGATAAGATATTTAGAATCTCGAGCTTTAGACCTCTCGAAACATCTCATCATTCGTTCCTCATTCTCGACCAAATGAGGTGCAAACACTGGATAACTCTGCAAACTTCGCCTCGTCTCGGGCACCGCCGTCATTGTTGTTTTTGTTCTAGTCGATAAACTCCACCTCCTTCATCGTATACGAATACTTTCGGAAAGTACTTTTCATTGAATAGTTTCAAACGTTTCCCAAGACATGTTGAGTGAGTGCGGTGGTGGGTAGGCTTCACAGACTCCCACCGATGAGTCGCCTTTCTGCATGGAACATAAAGGTGGCGAATGGAACCTTTGTTCTCCGTGCATCCCAAGACATCGAATATCTTGGTAATTTGTTTGACCCACGTTTCGCCACGTGATCGGATCGCTTTCCCTTAAATTCGGTGGTCCCAACTCTTTGAACTATTTGGGTTTGTGACAATGGCGCATTGCTAGCATTTCCACACGTATTTTGTGTGCGAGTCTCCCTAAATCGATTTTGCATGAAGCTGCAAAAAAGCTCCTAAACATTCCATCATTCATCGTTTTGCTCGGTAGTGTTGTTTACGGGAGGAATATTGCCTTCTGTTGCGTTCTCTGGTTTTGTAACTAAAGGTTGTTTCCTGATCTCATACACTCCATTATTAACGTTCTCGTGACCATTCTTAAATATTGCCATAAAAAGCAAGGTTAATTAAATAAATTAACATATCACATAATATCCCTATATTATAAGCGACCAACAAATAAGCTTAGGTAGGATATCTTAGCGAAAGATTTACTCATCTCTCCCTCCTAATTCTATTCCCGATCTCCGCAGAGACCATATCCCTAAGCTCGATACCAAGCTGTGGCGCCCCCAAAATAAGTATACAACACCCATTACGAGTCGCCAAATACATGGTACATAAAGCAAACTACAACTTCAATAATACAAATGTCGTGTGAAATACGACAATACATCTTGTGAGTTTAAATACAAATATTGTCTTACAGACAATATCCACACTCAAATAAGTCCTCATTATAATTATTCAAACACTATTTTACGAAATAGTGAGGGCTGCTAAAACATCTTTCTAGAACCATTACTCCATACCCTTTGACTCGATCCTCGCTATGTTCTCACCTCACGAGAAAAAAATGGAACAAAAAAGGAAAATGGTGAGCTCAACTAGCCCAGTAAAGAATATTATGACTAAGATAATATACAACAATTTATCATTAGTCTTAAATAGAGAAAATCTAATAAAATATAATAGACAACAAGTTTTAGATCAACAACTGCAGTGAAAACAACAATCTATTAAAAGAGTCAAGTAGAGAAAGAATTCTACTAGCTTCTAAGATTTAAAAATCCATCATCAATAATTTATCCCTGTAACATCAATCAATATACATCTTGAATCAAATATTCATCTTTGCACTACAGGCCAAAGATATTCATTTGTATCACCAGTTGGTCATGTTCATCTCATCCCCTGTTCATCTTTGCACTACGGGCCAAAGATATTTAATAATATCATCATTTAGGACGGAGGAAGATGAAAAATATTTTAAAGAACGAATCCAGTGAGATAGAAGGACAAATATTAGGGATTCATATTTCAGTTTATCCAAGTTCAATAATACCCCATAACAAACTATAGTGGAGTAAAATTCAAGAATGAAGATCAAAACATGGATTTAATTTCAAGAATAAGTGTCACAACAGATAACTTGGAAGAAGAAAAAAAATATTTTTTCTTTTTGTGAACGATGCAGTGAGC
Organism: Panax ginseng; assembly: GCA_020205605.1. NCBI lineage: Eukaryota > Viridiplantae > Streptophyta > Magnoliopsida > Apiales > Araliaceae > Panax > Panax ginseng. The sequence continues at coordinate 83,050,334 of CM035150.1, read as the reverse complement.
GACCCGTGAGCGAAAGAAGCGATTGCAAGTGAGCGAAGACTCGTGAAACGATGCCGTGAAGCGATGCAGTGAAGCGATGCTTGTGAATAGTACCCAGTCATGAAAAGTTTCAAATTTGATAAAAAGTTCAGACCAATAATCCTATGAAATGATATTAGATGAAGCGAAATTTTTAATCATTTCAGAAATTATAGAAGCAATACTTACCATAGTAAGTTCAAATTTAGGAATATGAAATGAAATAATATTCCTTCCATACTATGGAGTATGAAAGAAAATAATATTTCTTACGAGTATTGAAATAAAATAATATCCTTTACCTTGGTAGAAACTGGATTTGACTGGAATATCAGATATTATTTTGAGAAAATCTTGCGAGAAAAACTATTTCCAAAGTATTCTTATACTCTGAAAAATACTCCCCAATACTCTAGAATAAAAATTTACGATTATCAATTGGTGTGTTGAGGAAGGAGGGTTACCCCCTATTTATAATAACGGAAGGAAAGACAGATGAACCCCCACTACCTGCCAAATTTTTATGCCTAACTTCTAATTCCTCTCTCTTTTTTTCAAAGTTAGAATACTTTTTTTTTTTGAAAATAGGTCATGAAAGCCTTTGCGTAGAATTTCAATGCCTAACTTTCTTATTTTCTCTTTTATGCGCCAATTCTTATAAGCAAGGCCCACCAACTTGGAAAAATGCTTTGCGAACTTTCACCCACCAATTTGAAAACAAGGGATTGCAGGGAGACATTCCTCACTTGGAAAAGAGTCAAGTGTAACAATAAACTTCACACACTTAATTTGAAAAATAAAATTTCAAGCGAACTTATTTACTTTTTCCACATGTTTAAATATATATATATATATATATATATATATAACAATAATATTATTAACCAATTATAAAATATTGTAATAATATTTTGAATAAATATTCTATCGGAGAAATAATTGTAATTCCATAAAAATTATGTCAAACTTTCAACAATTATTTCATGCTAAACTTCTTTCATTTATATCCATATAAATATATCCATCATTTATATCCACATAAAATAATATTTCTTTATCATATAAATAATGAATTATTCACAAATAATATTGAGAATCATAATTATGACAACTAGTAGTTCCCTAAAGAAAGAGGGCTTTCAATAAGAATTTCTCCTTCTTGCGCCAATTGATTAGGTGACCAAACCTCTCCTGACGTGAACTTTCTAGACATTGCCAATAATGTTATCTAATAATATTATTCAAATAATATGAATTATTGATCGATAATGGAAAATATCAGTGATGATAATTATTGAAACAACAATAATATAAAATATCAATGCAAAGAATTATTGAATCAATAAAATAAAATATCGAGCGATAATTCATCGTAACAATTATTGAGTAGTGCCTTCTTTACGTAAGAATCAATAATTTAACAATCTTCATGCAATCACAGGTGTCTTCTTGTTGTGCAACCACGCGTATTCTGTATTTTAACCACCGTGTAATCAAGCGGTGTTACTTGGTAATAATTGTAGTTATTCATAAAAACTTATACTTTGTCGTTTTCTTCATCCATGTTATTAGTTATGGGCCCACAATTGGCTACTTGGCAAATCGCATTTAATATTCTCGGACAAAAAGAATATTCCACGACCAAACGAATATTCTCCGACAACAATGATTATTATATAACAATTTGCTTATTTTATAAAATTTACACATTTCACCCATAACCAGAGCATTATATCAAATTAATCCTTATTATTTCAAAATAATAAATAGAGAAAACTCAATTTTATTTATAATAAGTTGGGGTCTTACGGTTTGGTTATTAAAAGAAAGTGGACATTTAACATGGGACAACCCTAAATAGTAATAAGGACTTTTATCCTGGGACGGAGGGAGTATTTAGATAAAAGGATATAACGCTTAAAAGAAATGCAGTAGAATAGTTTTTAGTTTAATGTCAGGGGTTTGAAATTTTTTGTTTTAAATGACATAATATTAAATACTAGTTGTATTATCCGTGCCTCCGACAGTAGGTACGAAGGGGATGAGAGATTGTCGACGCTAGAAAATGGAGGAGGTAGAGGGCGAGCTCTGGAGAAGGAGGAAGAACGAAGGAGGATCTAAAAGTGAGAGATAACAATTTTTTATCCTTTGAAGTTAAAGAGAATATAATGGACGATGAGATTTATCCCAAACTTTGGACGGTTCTGATCGTTTATTAAGGTGAGCCGAAAATTTAAAATCAGTTGTATTTTGTTATTTAGATATTAATAATATTTTATAACATAAGTAATCCTGTGAGATTTATTGAACCAATAAGTTTAGGGGGACATTTTTTAGTGACATTTCTAGTGACATTTTTTTTTACTATTTTTTTTTGGTTTTTTTTTTTGAATATTTCCAAAAAAATGTATAGTATTTATTTCAACTGAAATTTTTGTAAAAAATAGTGTTTTATGTGTAATTTGGATACATACAAAGAAACAGACTGTACAGACCCTGTTTCTTGTATGCATCCAAATTACACCTAAAACACTATTTTTTTATAAAAATTCCAGTTGGAATAAATACTATATATTTTTTGGGAGGTATTACCAAAAAAAAAATCAATTTTTTTTTTAAAAATATCACTAAAAAATGTCCCCCTAGAAGGACTCTTATTGAACTAATATTACAATGACACATAATTTGAGGCCAAAATTTTAAGACTAAAAAACAAATAAATACTCCCTCCATCCCTAAATAATTGACGTTATAGGGAGTTTAAAATTTCTCAATATATTTGACGTTACCAAGTTCCTAGGAAGCATTAATTATAATTTTTCCTCTATTGCCCTCAACTATATGGAGTATTTCATTTATTTAGACAACTATATGGAGTACATCTTTTCTTAATTAATGTAAAGGTAATTGTGGTAATACATATCAATCTTAATGACAAAATTAGAATAATAAATGACTTTCTTAATAAATATAAAAACCTTCAAAACGTCAATTATATAGGGATGGAGGTAGTATGTTGGTTATTATCACTCAAATTTATGTAATACATTAATACTGTCGTAATATGTTTGACACGGCAATACTCAAATCATTGAATTTATTTGTACACAATCATTGGAATTATGATACTCCCATTAAATACGATGTCAAGTCTAAGTACACAAATTCCAAATTACTACTAAAATTGAGTTATACTAATATTATTAAAAGTAATTAATTTTAATGTTATTTTTTTTTTGTACAAAAAATATTAAAAAATAATTAAAAATCAATTCACTTGATCACAAATTTTAGTTATTGGGTTTAATAACCATCTGTTGCTATATTACTAATACTTCTTTAGAAAAATGGAAGCCAACTTGTCTACCATACTTCTTGGTCTCTAATATTCACTAGTTCGGCTCCCACTCCCACCCACTCGCCAATCTGTTCATTTTCTCTCTCATCCCCGTCAGTCAAGACCCAAGTATTCCCTTCAATTTCTCATCTACAAAAATAATGGGAGATTACAGATCAAAATCATTTGCTGATGGGAATATGCAGATGGAGAGATACTATGAACCCAGAAGCGCCTCAATAAATTCTCATGATTTCAGGTCTTACAGTGCTTCATATGATGCTTCATATGCACCTCCATCCACCCAGGTGGATGGTGTCAAGGAATTGAAGTTCAAGAAGGGCAAAAGTGTAAGTGGGTCTTCTTCAAAATCTTGGAGTTTTAATGATCCAGAGTTTCAGAGGAAAAAGAGGGTTGCTAGCTATAAAGTCTACTCTGTTGAAGGTAAGGTCAAAGGGTCTTTTAGTAAGAGCTTTAGGTGGCTTAAAGATAGGTACTCCAGGGTGATTTACGGGTGGTTGTGATTTATTGTTGATTTGCACCCAAAAATAAATAAATGATTTATTGTTGATTTTGTTTATCGTGTTTTTTAGCTTGCTGCTTATTTGATAAAAGTAAACAATTTGTCTAATGGGCTTTCATGATAAATTCATCCTGTAAGTTTTCCTTGATATTAACAAATTTATTTATATAACTTTGGTGTTTGATTTATTTTTTTCCCACTTTCGGATTGGGTTTTAAAATATCTCAATAAATAATGGTTATTTGAAGAACATTCTTTCCCTTGTGTATGTATTATCACATATGTTGCTGTATTTGAACACACTGTTTATTTGTTTTGTATATGTTTGTATGAGATCTTCAAGTAGTTCAGAAAGCAGTGCTGCAGTTGGGCATTGGATGGTGATGAGACCTCTTGGGGTTAACTTATTAAATGCTTAGGTACTAGTGGTATGACAAATATCGAACTTTTCGTTTACAAGATCCTAGATTTATGGTTGTCACTTGTGTGATTATGAACTTCAAAATGTTACTTGTCCTGAATGATGTACTCCTTGGATGTTGTTACTTCTGTACGAGCGAATTCATTGTTAACTGTTGACCTCTAAATTGGGCCGTATATTAATGTTGCAGAAGGTTTTGGAGATGATATAAAAATATGTTATGTTGCAGATATTGGTATCGTGTTTCATAATTCACCATTGATCGTTTGTTCTAGTTTTTAATTTTTCACTTTGTCGTTTCCAGATTAGGAGAGTTGTGTACTCCTTATACTACTTCCTACACCTATGTCTATCTATGTGATCAGTGATGTCTTAAATGTTATTTGAACAAAAATGTTGCTTTCTGCTTGAGTTTTACCTTCTCTTTCATTTGCTTTTCACTTCCTGTTACCCATCACATACATTCCCATAATTTTTTGGATCACAAGCGTTCCAGAAGTTTCATGCTAACGTCTCTGATATTCCTTATATTTGATGTTTTTGTTTGATTAAATATTAATTGCCTTTTGAGTTGTCTTCTCTCATACAACTTCCTTGGCCCCAAACTGAAGTAGCCCATCTACATAGCTATGCTCTGTCCACTAGGACATTAATATTACCTGATACTCTTGCATGCTTGCCAGGGATAACTCCTCACTACTACTCTTCATAGATATCAGTAGAAAATTGACTACTTCTAGCCAGTATGTGCCTGCAAAATTCAATTATTCCACTTTTCAGGTGCAGCTGCACGCACTTCACTTGAGAAATTATATATTCTGAATGTATCAAAGGTTTCATTTAGCAATGTGGATTTAGAAACTTGTTATCTGTAGGATATATGAGATTAGTGTAGTTTCTTCCAAACATCATAAAGTAACTTGTGTGAGAATAAGTACAGGCCGTTCACAAGGTTTAACAATGGAGGCTTAAGTGTTTAGTGATCAAAGATGTATTACCTCTTGATTGTAACCCTAACCTTGTATTTATAGTACTCTCGTCATCTTTAGACTCATTCTTCCAGTCGAATTAGGACTCCTAAACATGGTAATTACCATATTATGGTCCAACACAATCTCCTTAAAAGGTGCAAGTGGAATTCCATCCAAACACTACCTTTGGAGTTGCCTTATTCAAATAGGGTTAGGACTCTAGACTCTGTACGCAGGATGGCCCACTGCACAGGCCCAACCCAACCGAACTCACCAAAACGGTCTGAGCCTCGGCCCAAAGGACTCGAGGGCCCGACCCCGAACACCATACAATAGGGCAAGGTTCCGGTTTTGGACTCGGATGCCGAACCCAAATACCATCGACTTCTCCATGGGCTTCGGCCCGATGGGCTCTAAACCCCTTCTAATGTCAGGCTTTTGGCCCACGTAAGAGTCGGTAAAATGCTCCCGAACATTAAGCATATGCTGGAAAATTTTATTTCTATAAAATCTAAGCACCTGGTAGATAATCTCTCTCATCCTTGTTATACCAATGAGAATTGTTCTCTTGATGTCTCAATTTCGAATGTTAAGGATCCATTGTTTCACATATCATTTATAAGTCTCCTTGGCAACCAAATCCTTTTCTACTAGAGGATCTAAGGTGTTTTTTTTTTGTGCGGGAGAAATTTTATTTAACTTCTCTGTGCTAGAAAATAAATAAACGGAGAAAATGTTATTTTTCTCTGTGGAGTGTTTTTGTGTTGATCTTGTAACAATTTCCTGATTTGAATTTCTTGAAAAATGGGTGATAGGGAGAAGGTAATGGTGGAGGGTATGATATTTCTATGTTTTTGGAGTTCTGGATACATTTGTGTGGGTGTATATGCATGTGTATGTGTATATACAGAATTGATTGTTGAGTAAATTTTGGTAAAGAAGAAGAAAAATGTTCTAAAACCCCTCATTGCTAGATCTTGAAGTTAAGTGGAAAGATATGGGTCTTTGCTTAATCCGACCCATAAACGAAATGGGATTTGGAGATGATGAAGGAAGTGCGTAAGCCTGTAAGTTTATTTTTTTAAAAAACTTTCAATTTTAATGGATTTAAAAGAGTGTTGACAGCATAAAGCAGTGTAAAAGAAAAACTCTAGTAGAAAGTGTCAAAGATTCTATTGGCTCAATTGACAATTCAATTTATTTGAAAACGCTACTCAAAAATAAACTTCATACTAACCCGATCCGTCTTTGAAATGGAGATGATCCTAATTCTTTGCCTAATCCCACCCATACACGTCAGAATATTTTTTCAAAAAACTTTCAATTTTAGTGGATTGAAAGAAAGTAAAGTAGTACAAGCATTTGTTTGCAACTTTTTTTAGATGGAGATTTTATTTGTTAGTCGTGCTCTGCTACAAGCCTCAGCCATCAAAACTTTGATTCAACTGTTAAATTGGCCAAATTTTTAGGAATTTGATATTTTTACAACAAAAATATCGTTATAGATGTATAACGACGGTAGAAATCGTCGTTATTATAGGATGTCACGATTAATTTCTATAGACATGTCGGTTTCCAATTTTTATACTAAACTTTATATTTGTGAAATCCAATTTGACTGACTCAACTTGTTTTAACTTCTATTTGACTTGACTGAACTCGTAGAACTCGATCTTGACAAGTTAAAGAATGGATTGAACTCAAATTTTTTGCACCTTTGCTTTTAACTGGTAAAAATAAGTTTTTATTCATGCTCCCGCCAAAAAAAGAAGAAGAAAATTAAAACTAGAAATTATTATCATCCTTACATGATATTTGAATGGGTGGCGTATTCGAGAATGACTTATTTTAAAATGATTTTTAAGTTAAAATATAAATTGATTTATAAATAAAAATATTTTGTATCAATTTGATTTATAAGTTAAAAATTAAGTTAGAATAAATTAAAAAAATGTTCGAACCTCTGCAGTGACAAAGTAGTGCGCGTGAGTTTAAATTTTATCTTAAATTAGAAAAAAAAAGATTTTCGGTTCATAATGACTTATAAATTAAAATAAATGTAAAGATTACTAAAAATGACATTAATAAAAAAGGCAAAATAGACATTATATTTGGTCAAACTAACTTATTTTAAAATGACTTATAAGTTATTTTTAAATAAGTCAAAAATAATTACTTATTGTTTTTGACTTAAAACTCAATTAATAATTTAATTTTATAATTCAACATCTGTCAAACACCTTAATAACTCATATATTATTATTATTCTATTTTATAACTTTCAATTTTATATTAATTCTAATTCATATTCGACATAAAACTAATCTTTATATATTTCATTTTTGATTTAATTACATTACTTTTTTTTTTTTACAACAATCTTGTTTCTCTTTTTATTTTATATGACTTGATTTGTTTTAATTTTTTTTATAGAGATTTCAAATGAACAAATCAAACTTCTAGCATTATTTGCTACATAACCCTACCTAATTCCAAGCCCAATTCATTTGGGCGAAAGTTTGATTTTAACATCAATAAAGACGAATTTAAATTAATTTTACCAGTTTGATTTCTAAGACACATTTTTTCTTTTTAATTAATTATATAATAATAAAAGATATTTAAAAGTAGCTCTATTAAAATTAATTTTCCAATTTACATATGGAGCCTTTTTGGGGGATTTGGCTCTCCTCCATTATACATTTCCTCTATTTCCATCTAATATACCAATTATTTAATTATAATAATTTTGTTAATAATTATCAAAATATGTTAGCAGATAGTTGATATATTAAGTTCAATACTATAAAAATTAAAATTATAAAAAATATTTTTATTTTTACCGATAAAGTTTAAAATAATTTTCATCAATTGAAATTTTAATAAAAATCTATATATTCATTAAATGATAAAAAATAATCAAATGGTGAAAAATATTAAATTGTTATTATTTATAAAATAATTATATTATTCAAGATAATAAATTTATTGATCGATATGAAATTTTCGATTATATTATTTATAATTAAAAAAATATGGTGTTTCGCATGGAATAGGCCTAGGGGGATCCAAGTCCTTTTTTTGTTGGTTCTTTCTTCCCCTCGTTCATTTTTTTTTATTACTTTCTTTGACTTGCACAAAAAATATATAAATCTCCCAAACCCACCAATAAAATTTGGAGTGAGCGAATCGAGAGGAACAAAACACGGATTGTGCAAGAGAGAAATTTACACAAATATAGAGAAAGAGGAGGAAAGGGGGAGAAAAAAAAAGGCAAATAGGGGGGAAAGATGTGGGAATCGATCTTCCTCACGGTTGCAGCAACCGCCGGTAACAACATCGGAAAAGTCCTCCAGAAAAAGGGAACCGTCATTCTCCCTTCTCTCTCGTTCAAGCTCAAGGTGCTCTAATTCTAATTCCTTTATACCCTCTGTCTATATGTTACTCTTTTCTTCATTTTACAGCCACCCCTCTTTCAAATATAATGCTTTGTCATTTTTTTTTTAATGTTTCTTGTTAGTTGAATCCCTATGAGCTTACCCTTTAGCTATTTTGATGTGGAAACTTCTGGATACATATGAAAAAGGACAAATCTGAAGTTTTGTTTCGGTGGGCTATTAAAGTTACAAGGCTAAGTTTTTGGTTTTTGTGATTTTAAAATGTATTGGTTTAAGTTGCCTAGATTTATATTTTCATTTGGTAATTGATCTTATTATGACGATTATTGATACTTGAAAATATCAGGAGTTGAAGTAGAGATGGTGGCTGACCAAATAAAACATGTTGATTCATTAAAATGTTATAATCCATAACATCCCCACCACAACCAAAAAAAGAAAGGAAAGAAAAATGAATTAGGGCGGCAGCACCTTACTGTTTTTATTAGATACATGGTAATGTTGCTCTGGAACACAGGAATCTATCTTTTTATTTATTTAGCAACTTTCAAAGAGTGGGGCAGCGATTGTATTGTGCAGTAGTAATCAACAAATTGTTTCACCAACTGGCATCTGGAAGAATGTGCTATTAAGTTGCTTATAGGGTGGATAGCTTGAAAAGGAGCATGTACTTTTCCACTATGTAATATTTAAGCTGGTTTTTGTGTTAAATTATTGTGAATCTATCAATCTGGACACTTTTGGAGGTCAATGAGTCGTCCCGAGACCTCAGACAGCCCTGGACACATTAGGACACTGAAACTTCGAAGGTCACTGTGTCTTGTATCATACTTAATATTCAACTTTTTTCATAGCCAAACACGAGCTTATGCATAGTTATCTACTTGATACCATTTTATAACCAAGCACAACTTAGTAGGTATATGTACTACTAATTTTGAAATGGCTCTCAGATTATTAAGTTTCACTCTCTTAATTTATGAGTACTACACTGGGCATACTGCAATTGGGTTACTTTGTAGTAGGATTGACTATATTTGTTCAAATACAAAAGAAGTTTAACTCGCCAAAGACTCAAAATGCATTTCCTTGCTAAATGGTTGTGTATCCTCTCATATCTGTATTTCTTGTCGAATAATGAAATAATCGAAGAGTGGAATACCTTCTTTTTTCTACCTCCAAGAGTATGTCCTTGAATGTTCCTTTGTGTGAAGCCCAAGTAATTAAAATGACTCAATATCCATTTTGCAGGTGATAAGAGCATATGCTTTCAACAAAGTTTGGGTTATTGGTTTCCTCATGGATATAGTTGGAGCCATGTTGATGTTGCGAGCATTATCTCTAGCTCCTGTAAGTACATCAGCTGCTAGCTTCTCTTTGGTTTTAATTAAATCTTATTAATTGAGTCTAGATAACACGCCAAAGAGGCATGCTATGTTATCTTGTTGCATCCCTGTATAACATGTTGTAATCAGTATGATGTTCAGGTTTCTATCATCCAGCCAGTTTCTGGATGTGGACTCGCCATCCTTTCTATCTTTTCCCATTTTATCTAAAGGAGATGATGAATGCTGTTGATTGGGTTGGGATCACTTTGGCTGGCATTGGCACCATAGGTAATGTAAGTTTCTTAAAGTTATAATTTTTTTAAATGCAGCAGTTGGATATGGTATTATAGGTATTGATATTAATTTCTTAGAAGTAAAGGTATTCAATATCCACAATTACATTTGAAAAGCTACTTGTGGTAGATGAACTAGGTTAAACCTATTGCAAATGAAAAAGATCCTTTATATATATATATTATTTTTTAAATTTTTTTTGGATAAGTACAAGGTGGTCCTTTGTTTTCAAAACTGTTTGATCACTCGTCTAGATTATATTGATCATAATATCATTGTAAATTAGACTATAAGATTGATATGACTTTTGAGTGTAAAGTTACATGTATCCAGTCTAATTAGATAATGGGACAAGTTACAGTAAACAAAACCTAAGCTATTAAGCAACTGAATTAGGACTACTTAACGTACACTTTTGAGATTTCTATTGTATTTTTGTTCAAAACTAGCTATAGCCTTGTCAGTAGTTCAAATAGTTCCCTTAAAACAATACTTAAGTGTATTCTATTCATGTTTTAAGTTATTCGAGTTATTATGATGGTAATCAAACTTGTAAATATTGAGACATGCTCATATGTGAAGTTGCTTATTATTGTAATATAAGACAGAAGGACTATAAGTTTTGGACGTTATTTGGTTACCAACAAATGTTTTACCTTAATTTCTGCCGGTTGTGAGAGTTTGACCACGTAGTTCTCTCAGGATTGATTTGAATTTGCATTTCATTGATTAAACCAGTATTAGTTATGCAGTTATGCTTATACACACTCCTTAATTTGCAGGAGTTGGTGCTGGAGGGGAGGAGCAAGAGGCTTCTTCCATCTCAATTTTCCACTTGCCATGGCTTGCATTTGTTGTTGCATTCATGTTTGTAGGTATCTTAACCTTTGCACCATCTGATATTAGTAATGTTCATGTGTTTCATGTTTCTATTGTCGATCTGCAAAGGGTTTGGAGGGAAGAATTATTGTAGTCTTTGTACTTGGCTTGTGTTTGATTTGGAAGATTGTCGGTCCTTCTAACCTCTTTTACTCTTTCTTTTGCTAATGAATCTTAATTTCTATCTAAAGACACACGATTAATGTTGTTTTCAACGTTAAATAGAAGTCTAAATGTGAAATACTTGCCCATATCATTGGACTTGGCAATGCTGACTTGTAACATAGTATCAATATTAAGAATTTACTCGAGTATACCCGCAGTCTTGTGCATTATGCTATTATGAAGTTTGCCTGCACTGTCTGCAGGTATTGTGAAACGGAACATAAAAAGGTCATGATCTAGAACATGGCTTAGAGTATTATCACTAAATTTTTAGACAAAGATATTAATGAAAATTTAAACTTGTACTTCTACCTGTCAAAGAGAATTACATTATGCAAGTATTGACTTTGGATAAGTATGATAAATATATGTCTTGCCATTTGTCTTAATAAAACCTTGTTATGAGTTATCTTGATTTCACTAGTTTAGAGGATTTATTTATGGCATGATGTAGTGGATATTACTTATTAATAATGCTGAATTTATCCAACTAGCAAGTATGGTGTAATCTGCCTACTACTTTACTAATACTTGGGGGATTACTTTTTTCTGTTACTGATATTGATTCAATTCACTTGCATCTGGAAGGGGGATACAAAATTTTATTTTGTTTACTCAACCCATTTTTTTGTACCATTATACGGATGAATAGTTCCTATTTGTGCGGTTTGTATTGTTACAGTAAGCGAGACTATTTTAACGAGAATGTTGTTTTTTTCCAATTCTCAATAATTTTTCATGAGCTTTTGTGGGTGTAGGTTCTCCTCAATGGATGGCTTCGAATTTATAGACGCCAGCGCAAAGAACAGGAGCTAGTAAGTCCTTATAGGTTTTCTAAAAGGCTTATATGTTCGTTAAATCTTAACATATATCTTTTCGCCTTCTTATATATATGGATTTTTTTTCCCCGAATTTCCATCCAGATGCAATCTGAAGTTGTTGAAGAAATTATCTGTGGCCTGGAATCTGGCATTTTGTTTGGGTATGTTTTTACCTTAAATACTCCTATTGCAATTAGATATTATTGTCCTTTTCAATTCTCACTTTATTCTGTCTAGGCTCATAGGTTTGGTGGTCATATAAGCATACTACGGAAAAATTGCATTATTATTTTTACTTTTTCATTTAAAAACTGATATGGGTGCATGATGCTTATTTTTGGCAGCTTTTAGAGACGAATCTAGAAAAATATTAGCACCCTTTGGCCATGGCTTAAAACATGATTGCTTACGTTATTTTCAAAGATCATATAGTCTTAAACCTTGATTATTCTCAAGTTTTGACTGCTTTCTGTGACTAAGATGAGATAAAGAATCGGCATGTTTAATAGGGTCCATGGTACTTGTATCATATTTATGTTTTTCTTCAGAATGTAGGGCATATTTGAATTGGGTTCTAACCAGTTAAAATGTTCTGAACATTCATCAAACACTTACTTATGAGGCATCCCAACCAACAAATGTAAGCTTATGAGCGAGAAAACCTAAGCATTAAGCAATCACTTTTAGACTTTCATCAAACACATGACAAGCATCTAAACCTCCAATCTATTTTTTGTAGCTTTCTCTTCATCTATTTTATTTGTAAGTCCTCTCAAAAATATTGACTGCAGGATTGCATCTGTGATATCAAAATGGATTTGTATTCTTGGAGCAGGGCTTCTCCAAGTTGCTGGTTCCTCTTTGCATTTCAATCAGTATATGCTGTAGTGGTTCAGGATTTGTCTACCAGGTATGTTAGACGTTTCTATTTATTACAATTCTATTTCATTTTCGTTTATGTTATAATATCGAAATCTGCTTGCAACGCATTCTTGTATGTCCTTTGCCTCGTTGATCATGCATGCATGTTCTACTCGTGTCAAATTACATGCTTTAATATATAGCTATCCATATGTAAAATATATGCGTAAGGGCCATCATCTTCCCTGTTTAGAGCAAAATGCTTTTGTGTAGCTTTACTTACTGAGACTATTGGAATAACAAAATATCTTTACTGTTCAACTTGTGTGAAACCATTGTAATAATGTTAACTTTGTTTAAACAGACACGTGGCTTGAAGCATGGGAGGGCAATTGTGGTGTCCACATGTGCTGCCGTGGCATCTATTGTTACTGGTGTACTTGCTGGTATGCTTGCTCTCGGCGAACGATTGCCTTCAGCCCCAATCGCTCGTCTGTGGCTTTTACTTGGATGGTAATGTAATTCACTTCCATGTTTTCCATTCACATCTCTTGCTAGACATAGAACCTCTGAAACTAATCATCAAACACATGTTCATATAAAGGGCCCTTTTGTAGGGATTGACGGTGGCAAGAAAACATCTTAAATGGTTTCCATATGATTTGTTTTGGAATACAAAGTCCTTGCTGAGTTGTGACATGATAAGAAATTTGATGACAAACTTGAGTTGAGGACATAGTGTCATTTTATACTACTAGTAATAAATGGAGAACTCTGTGTTTTTTTTTTTTTGGGATAAATCAACTTTTGGTACTTGTACTGAGACACGACTTACAATTTGGTATCCGAAGTGAAAAAAGTTACAAACTGGTGATTGTACTCGAAAAATGTTACACTCCGTTAAACATTAGGGACACGACTTACAATTTGGTACCCGAAGTGAAAAAAGTTACAAAATGGTGATTGTACTCGAAAAATGTTACACTCCATTAAACAGTAGGATTTTATCTTTATTCTTTTTGAAAATTAGGGTTCTCTTCTTCTGTCCTTCTTCTTCTCTCATTCTTCTTGTCTCGATTCTCCATTGATTACTTCATTCTTCTTGTCTCGATTCTCCATTGATTACTGGTTTCCATATATTTATTAAAGGGTTTTCAGTGTTTAATTGAAAGGATGAGCTCGTCTTGAAGTGGAATCGTAAATGAAATCGAGGAAGAAGATTGTAGTTCATGCAACAAAAATGAATGGATTACACCAAAGTTCCCAAGTCGGTGCCACTGTGGAGCAATGGTGCGAATGTGGGAGGCAAGAAAAGATGGAACAAAACATCGAGGATCTTCTTCGCATCGACTTCGCTTCTCTCTCTGTATGTTTGTCTCTCCCGTTGAATCAATTTTAAAGATTATTTAAAAATTGAAAAGTACAAGCACCAGAATACAAATTTTTTTTAGTACAATCACCAGTGTGTAACTTTTTTCACTTCGGGTACCAAATTATAAGTCGTGTCCCTAATATTTAACGGAGTGTAATATTTTTCGAGTACAATTACCAGTTTATAACGTTTTTCACTTCGGGTACCAAATTGTAAATCGTGTCCCACTACAAGTACTAAAAGTTGATTTATCCCTTTTTTTTTGTGGCAAATGGGACTTGTTTTGTGGAATAAAGGGGTATGTGATATCTTTGGATTTACTTCTTAGGACATTGTTTGTTGGATTTTCATCTTCCTCTTGCCAAGCTGGGTTTACAAAGATTAAGATGTTGTTTTCTGTTAATTTTTTTAGCACTTTCTAAGTGATTAAATTCAAGTTTCCATAGAACAACAGAAAGAAAATGAAAAATGCTGTAAAAAATGAGGTGTTAACATTTTGTATACAAGTTTTTTACAAGGGTCCAAGTAGTAAATTTCACATTTCTACCCAGTAATATGTTAAATTAACCATGAAATTTTCCAATTGCAGGATATTGATCATCACAGGTGTGATACTACTGGTAACTTCAGCAAGGCTGCTGCGATATCTTCCAAGGTCATGGCGGCGATTGACGCGAACTGGTGTTGATAAGAACTTTGGTCTTCGTGAGAGCTGGCTCACTCCGTGTAGCAAGGATCCTAGCCCAGTGCTGTTATCCAGGCAAGCACATTGCATCATTTGTTATCATCAGCTCCTCGAGACAGAAGGCTTGAATATCAACAAGGATGCTGAATATCATTACCCTTTAAAGGTCGCAAGAGATGCTTACATATAAAATGAAGCTGTGGGTTTGGGTGTGTACAGTTGCTCATATACCTTACTGGTTATTGGAGGGTGTGAAATATTAAGATCATTCTTTTAATTTGTTGATTATAAACGGGGTACCAAGCCTACTTATTATCAGATGGAAAAAGGCAATTCAATGCACATTTCTTGGTACCATTGTGACCCATCTTTTTAATGGAGCTAATGGAAGGTTTTAGGTGTTTTTCTGTTGGGTCAGCGGCAATTTGGAAATTCTTACCGAAAAATGGTTAAATTTCTTGCTTTGTAGGTTTTACTTCGTTGATACACTATTGTTCTCTTTTTCATCTTGTACAATAATATGTGCATAAAGTACAAGATTTCTAACCATCTGAGCTCTATTTTATGCATCTTTTATTTATTAGCAATTACAAGCCTCTTGAAGGCTCTCTTATTTTTATTTATGCTTTGAATGAGCCTCTTAAGTTATTAATTCTTGACATAATCTTCGGATCTGGTGAAGGTGAAGTTGTCACACCACATATCACTATGAAGTTCTATAATTTTTTGGTGCATTATTTATTATAACAAATGTTGCATTTTAACTCTAGCGTCCTGTTTATGGGCCTATAACCAATGCAACAAAAAGCTATAGAACTTCGTGGTGACTTCACTATCATCCCTTTTCTTATAGCATTGACAGCGAAGTGTATACACGACAGGTATGAACTAATCTGCAATTTAATTTGGTGGTTTTTGGTGTTTATGCAGAGTATAATTTCCTTTCCTTCTTTTCTTGTAGTTCTATGCAGTTCTACAGAACCCAAAGTTAGTGTTCAAAAAGTCTCCGAACACTGCACAATTTTAGTAAAATGAGGCCATTCTAAAGGTAGAGGACTAGAGGCCCCTACTTGGTGGAAGGACCAACAATACTAAAGTCCATTTCATTGTTAATTTTGTCTTTCTGATAGAACCTGGGAGGGCCGGAGCATTATGAACGCTGTTAAGATCACTATTGCAGCCACTGATAACCTTTTCGGCCCCTATGGGCAGGGCCAGTTGGGACCCCTAAAGCACGATCTACTGCTCCTACTAGCATGAAGATGGAGCCGGCCTGGACCATGTCTGGTAAACTGTAAATAAACGGTTGCTGGCTTTTCACTTTGATGCAGAGACCAGTACCATATGCCCTTCATTAAGAGGGAAAAGAGAAAGGACCCCATGAAGGGAGCCAAATTCCCTCACCATCAATAAAGTTCCACAAAACCATCAGACCATAAGGTCCACCACAGGTTGGATATTGAACCACCTTGTAGGCTCTACTAACAATGACGCTCTCCAAGGCATCATTAAACTAGCAACTTGAACAATCATAAGAAGCCACATCATGCCACCAAGATACAGAAAAATATACCTCAAATAATTGACATATAAAGAGGGACAAACAAGGAGAGAGACTGTTTAGACATCTTTGCCCCCCCCCCCCCCAGTAATTAATTTCCGGAGAGATCGAGAAACCACATGAGTTGCGGTTGGCATCTCCAGATAAGGATAATGTGTGATAATAATGCTATGGCACATATCATATAGGTCCTATAATTTGGGACAAAAGAACCCCTATTATATCCTTGTCTACTACCATTTGTGGTAAAATTAAGGGTGTCTAAAACAAGCAGATTGACTTGATTAGTTGATCCAAATTCCAACTTTCTGTATAGTAGGTATCACAATGACAAAAAAAATTTACCATGGTCATATATAGAGAGAGTAAATGGGGTCATATGCAAATTGAAAATTTCATAATTGACAACATATTGAAGGATCTAAGAGGCCTAGTGGTAAAGGCACCTCACTTTACTGTGCAAGGTCTGAAAATGTCAGAATTAACCAAGACACTACATGAAGAGGGTAAATTTCCCCTAGGTTCCCCTCCTGACCCCTTGTCCAGGTTCCCCCCTAGGCCCCTAGGATGAAATGTATCCCTAGAGTTGAATTGAAATAGTATAGGTTCTTAAAAAAAGAAGAGGCAACTGAAAGAACAAGAGATCTACAAGTGAAATATCAATACTAGTCGCTTATTGGAAATATCCTGAAACTATTCAATTAAAACATGCTTTAACAAGCTTATCAAGACTTTCTTTCGCACAACTTTCACAAATGGAATTCCCTTTGATATCTTAATATTCAATGCCTTCCCCTCAATAATCTAGTTTATCTCCACAGACCCTTCTGGTCTTCGACTTTATATCAATTAAAAATTGTAGTTATTAGTTAACCTACTGCAGTACAAGAAAATTGTGTTCGACTCTAGAATAGTTGTTTCTAGAGCTACTTCATTATCTCTTAGCATTTCAAAGTATTTTGCATTATCAAAAGTGGAACACCCAACATGACAGTAGAATACTGCAATCGTTGGCCATTATATCATAAATCAATGTTTGTTCTGCAAAACAGCAAGAATGATTTGAGCGAAATCAAATCACAAAGAATGAAAAAAGTACATAGTAACATTAGCATTCTGTTGCCCACCTGATCGGATTCTCATTTACAACTTAAGAGTAGGATGAATCAAATCAGGAATCAATCGGAGAAAGATGTAGAACCAATAAGAAGTCATTGCGGATTCTATTCCTTTGGATACTTACCCAATTGCTCCATCTCCCAGCTCTCATGAGGGGCAACATGGTCATGGGAAGGAGTATATTGCTGCGAAGTAAAAAAAGAAAAACATAATCAACTTCCATGTATAATCGCTCCTACTTTTTCATTTAGTAATGATTTCCCAACAGAAGAAAAAGAAAAAGAATCTTCAAGTACTCCAGTGAATAGGAATTAATCTGTGCCAGGGGAATCAAAACATGCATTTGATGTCAGAGTATAAACAATGCAGCAAGAAAAAGACATGATATTAAAAACACAAGCCCCCTCATCAATTCTCTTTTGTACTCATGAGACAAGAAGACAAACTACATTTCTTGACATATGGAGTTTCCTTCGCCTGGGCCCATAACGATTTGTTTTCCCCCCATAAAACATGCTGACTTAAATCCATGCGACTTGAAAGAAAGTTATATAATTAATTTCAAGTTTATCAGGAATCCTTCAAATTCAATGGAATTGTACCAAAAAAGCTGGTGAAAAAGAATTCCTATAAGAAAAGAAATAAACATCATACTAGCTACTGCATATACATCATAAGTGAATAATGTTTGATTTCTTACAAGACATGAAATCCACCATTGCACCATAACTAAACCCAAGACTAGGAAGTATAGCGCTTTAGCGAAGATTGAATCAGTACCTCCATCTTTATTAGAAGCTCTTTGGCAGTTTGAGCAGAGAGAATTATGTGCCGAGCACCAGGCTTGATGAAACCTTCTTCAACGCCATTGTCAAATAAAGCAAGCAAAGAGTTATAATATCCATCTACATTTAGGAGACCGACCTGTACAGGGAATTACCATCACAAAATGAACTAGTAATCTGTCTCATTGAGCTTTAAAAGGGTAAAATTTAATACATCACCGGTTTTTTATGAATTCCAAGTTGCGACCAAGTTATCATCTCCAACAGCTCTTCCATAGTTCCATATCCTCCTGAAGTTTTCAAAAAGTCAATAAATGCTATCTACAAATATATCAGGAATACTTCTATCTTGAAGGAACAAACAAACTTTGAGGACAATTACCAGGAAGAGCAATAAAACCCTCAGCCTCTCGCGCCATTTCAGCTTTACGCTCATGCATGTCTGAAACTATTCTTACTTCTCCAACAGTTTCACCAGATATCTGTCATGTACCAATGTTCATTCTCAGCTTATTTTAGTCGGTCAACTTAAATTTAAATTTAGATTTTTTTTTCCTGCAAGCCCCAGATTGAAACCTTTTGGCCTATTGAACTAGGAATAACATTAAAGAATACAAAGAACTATTCTCCCAAATAATCCCTAGTAAGAACTACAGCTCTGATTCATTCCAACCCTCTATCATGCCTCAATAGTATTGAAATTGCATTTTAAGGTTACTATATATGTGTCAGGCAGTTTCTTCCGTATGTTAAATGAAGAATAATAAAGCACTGCAACCTAAAAGGAAATGTCAAAAATTGGATTAACCTCAAGGCTTAGAAAAGAGCAACTCCACAGCATACTATTAGTCGGAAATATGTCAGATTTCAAGAACAATTTCCTTATGCTAGGTAAAGAAATGAAGGAATCATTGAATCTGAAAATATAGTTATACAAATGAAAAACACGATTACCTCAAGAGGCACAAGAGCTTTAGGAATAACCCTGCATTGGAAGAGCAATCAAGACGAGTTAATTGTTATAACATAACATGAGCCTAGAGTACATTGACTAAAATTATTATCTAATGAAAATATATATATATATATATATATATATATATATATATATATATATATATATATATATATATATATATATAGTGTTCAAGTTCCATATTCTTAGTTACCCAAGTACATGGCAGCCTCCTTCATACACTCTCTGGGAAATCAAACCCATCAAACCAACACTACCACCACCATACACCAAGTCAATCTTCCTATTCACCTGAAACAACAAGCATATGATCATACACTTATTAGGCACAATGGTTATATGAATATAATGAAAACAACCTCAAAAACTAATGACCCGATTCACAGTCCCAAAGAAAAAACTTCAAACACACACACACAAAAAAAAAAAAACAGTTCAATACAAATTAAACTTTCATAGCAGAAACAGATTAACCCAAGTGGTAAAACATTACCCAATTCACCAAGTTACCAAAATAACCATTTTTTGACACCAAAACAAGAAATTTAAACACAAACCCACCATTTTGAATCAAAACAAGATTCTATCAAAAAAGTATAATGAAATAAAACCAACCAGTTCATCTCCCAAATCAACAGCAGCATCACTGAAAACTTGTCTACGGCCAGGGTGACTTCCACAAAAGACACAGAGTCTCTTGAATCTGCTACTAGTATTGCCCTCCATTAATGGTGCCTTAGAACTTCTCAATTCAATCCCAAACTATTTGAAAAGGAATAAAAAAACACCCATTATTAATTTTGCTTATACACTTATTATATATCATCAATAAACCAAAAGCAAAGATTAGATATATTACAAGTAATAGAAAAGACAATCATCTGGGTATTGCCTGGATAGAAGAATAAAGCAATTTGAAGTCAAAGAAATCACAAAGGCTTCATCTGTTTGTGTTGTATATTATATATTTATATATACAAAAATGTAGGCAAATATGATGAGAAAAACATAAAAAGCCCACATACTCCATTCCCTTTCCAATCCAACGTCTACTTGTCGGGTTCTGAGATTAGTTTAGTAGGAGCATATAATTATTCAAGTTACTGGGAATTTTATCTTTATCAGTATTATATTCATAATTTCATATAATAGTCAATTATTCAGTGTTTAGTGTCTTTACACTAGACTAAATATACGATGATAAGTCTCTCCTTAATGGTTTATACTAGTATAATTATTGGAAGGACCCACATATTAAATTTTATTTTAGCATTTACAATTTCACGCTATTCATATTTGATATAAAATTAATTGACATATATATTAAAAAAAATATAAACTAGGGGATATATTAAAAGAGGTGTTGCCTTTTCTAGAAAATATTCTTTTAAAAAGATCTTGTGGCTTGTGTCCTTAAATTTCTGGAAATTACAGTAATATTCCCATATATATGTTGCCTTTTCCAGGAAAAAAAATCATTGTATATAAATATTAACATTCGAATAAGGCACATTAATTACACATTATTAAAGTTTAATGTTGAAAAAAAACCATTAAAAAATATATTTAAAGTGTTTTATACAAATTTTTATATTTATAAATAAAAGAGCACGAGAAGTGAAAGACACTTGATATTTTTACGAGAACTATCCCCCGAAATATATACAACACTCTTTTATAATATAAGAATTTATTTTTATATATTCAATTACATAAAATAATATTATTTTTCACGATAACTCAATTAATTATATGTAACGTCTGTTATGTATCTATCTATCTTTTTGTCAATGGGAGTAATACTTTTTAATTCCTTTTTTAATAATTTTTTCTCTGTAATAATAATTTTTGTTATCCAAATTTAATACTTGAAAATAAAACCTTTAAAAAGTATATTTAAGATGTCATTGTATATTTATAAACAAGAAACACAACACGGGAGATGAGAGACATTTATGTTTCTGCGTGAGTTGTCTCCCAAAATAATACTGTTTTAAAAAATTATAGAACATACTTTTGTATACAACATGGAAGAAAATATATTTTTATATATTAAATTATACAAAATAATGTTATTCTTTTGCGATAGCTCAACCAATTATATGTATTGTTGCTTACCTATTATTCTTTTTGCCAATAAACAATAGTAACATAAAAAACAATGGAAAAAAACACCAAGCAAAGGGAGTAATATTTTGGTAATGTTTGAACTTGAAGTTGACCTTACCACTAATATAATTTCGGTAGCACTTGGCTACTTGCTTGCAAGAAGAGTAACATTCGGTTGTGTTTGATAAAATTAGTTGTTAAAATTTAAATAGTTTAGATATTTGAATAATATAGAGTATATTTAAATAGAATTTTATCTGAATGAAAAAAATATTATTTGATAATTATTTTTTTCAAAATATTTGAATAACATGTTTTTACTATTTTAACCCCCTTCTTCTTCTTCTTCTCCCACTCTCAGCATCTCTTTGGTCCCACCCCACCCCCACCCCCACCCCCACCCCCACCTCACCCCACCTCACCTCACCTCACCTCAAAACCCCCGCCCCACCTCACCTCACCTCACCTCACCTCACCTCACCTCACCTCAAAATATAGGTTTTTGTTTCCTCCCATCAGTTATTCTGTCAAAGTTTGAGATAAACCTGCATCTAAAAAGAAGTAAAGTTTAATTTAGAAAATTGATATTTTTACATAAAAAGTGTCGCTATAAATATATAACGACGATATAGCGACGATTTTCATATAAAAATATCATTTTTTGTTGTGCATTTATCAATTTCCTTTAATTTACGATCATTGTATACATAATCGGTGTTAAGATTATAATACATTATTTCTGAAGTATTAATGTTAGACATCATTATCTTTATCTTATTGACATATTATGATCCTAACACAATTCGTGTATATACTACTCTCTCAGTCCCATGATAAAAGTCATTATTACTATTTTGGATAGTCCCATGTTAAATGTCCATTTTTCTTTAATAACTAAATTTTTACACATATTTTCCTATTATACCCGTAGCATTAAATATCTTATACTTTTTTTATTCTAATTTTCTCTCCATATTTAATGACATTATTATGGACAATTTTGTCATTCATTCATCTTCTTAATATGCGTGAAAAGTCTATCAAAACTTTTATCGTGGGACGAAGGGAGTATTAGTGTATCAAATTTTAATTCAAATAATTTTTTTTTAAAGTTTCAGTGTATATACAAGCAGGGTTAGAACATTCACAACAGTTTTTTATCTCTATCCCTATTCTGCAGTGTTATTGGGTCATTATGTAGGATAAGGATTCAATTTTTTCATTATATACCCAACAAGTTCCTTATATTGATTCCTTATATTGATTCATTAAATATTAAATTTTGAAATTTGAAATTTAAAAGTTAAAAGTTAAAATTTGAAAGTTCCAACAATCAAAATTTTGAACGTTGTAACTATTTTTTATTTAAAAGTAATTGTTGTTTGAATTTAAAAATTGCAATTATTTTAATTTAAAAATAGATATTGCTAGAAATCAAAATGTGCAACGATCATTATGTGTTTATAAGATCTAAAATAAAATTATTTTAATTATAAAATAATAAAATTTATAATTATTAGTAATATTTTTTACAAAAATGATCAAAATCAAAATTTGACTGATTTTAAAAAAAATTTATAGTTCTCTTTCTTCTCTAAATCCTCTATTTAAAAAGTAAAAATGAGTGAATTTGATAGACATACCCAAATCAAATAATTAAGTGAGATAAAATCCTTTAACCAACATAAAATCGTAATAAATAGGGTGTGAAATGTCATTTTACATAAATAGAAACGCTCAAAATAGGTATACATCACCCATTCTCGAGTTGTCAATACATGGTATGTAAATAACTACAACTTTATTATTACACAAAAGAAATCTGTGAGTTTGAATACAAATATTATCTTCTAGACAATATCTATACTCAAATAAATCCTCATCACATTTATTGATACATTATTTTATAAAAAATGGTGAGGACTACTAAACAACTCTCTCTGTAACCTTCATTCCATACCCGACTGCATTTCGCTATATTCTCGCCCCCGAGAAGAAAAATGGAACAAAAAGGAAAAGGGTGAGCTCAACTAGCCCAAAGAAGAATATTATGACTAAGATAATATACAACAAATTATCATTAGTCTTCAACAGGAAAAATCTAATGTAATACAATAGACAACAAGTTTTAAATCAATATTCGCAGCAATGAAATAATAATTCATTAGAAGAGTTAAGTAGAGAATGCAAACTACTATCTTCTATGTATGAATTTAAAAGTTCATCGCTCATCTTTTATCCCCAGAACATCAATCAATATATATCTCGAATCAAATATTCATCTTTGCACTACAAAAGCCAAAGATATTCATCACCTGGTCATGTTCATCTAAACACTGCTCATCTTTGCACTACTACGCCAAAGATATTCATCGAAATCATTCATCTTTGCACTATGTGCCAAAGATATTCAATAATATCATCATTTAAGACCGAGGATGATGAAAATATTTTTAAAGAAACGAATCCAAAGGAAACAAAATGACAAGGATTAAGGATTAAGGATTAAGGATTCAGACTTTGTTTTATCCATGTCCAAAAATACCTCAAAAAATAATCATAGTGGTGTAAAATTCAAGAATGATCAAAACATGGATACAATCAAAGCTAGTATCCACAATAGATATTTTAGATTTAAAAGGAAAATTTTCATTTTTCGATGAATAAAGGTCAGATTCGTGAATAAAGGTCAGATACGTGAATAAAGGTCAGATACGTGAATAAGAACTCGACACCAAAAGTTCCAAATTTGATAAAAACTTCAGATCAATATTTCAAAGATAATGATATTGAAGAAATAATATCATTATTTAAAAAAATAATATCCCTTACCTCTCGAAAAGATCAAGATTTAAATTAAACACCTGATATAAAGCTATGACTTGAACTTGCACCAGATATAGCAATACTCAAAATATATACAAAAAATACTCACAAGAATACGCCGATAATATAGAGAGAAAACTTCAATTTTCGTGTGATTTTCAATTCTAACCCAAGACCCTATTTATAGAAAATGCTTGTAACACCAAAGTAGTAAAATTTAATAAAATATTATATATATAATTTTTATTCCAACGCACACTTATTTTGCTTCAAAACCTCACCACCAAACAGCCCACCACAAGACCAAACAAAAAAACGTTTTTGTTATTTAAATTATTTTAAACTTCCAAAAATCAATTATTTTGAGCTTCGTAACTTCAATAATTCATAATAAATAGCCCTTTTATCGTAAAAATTGAAATCTCATGAAGTTTTTATAGGAAATTCAATTTTCTACAACTTTATGTAAGAAAGTTTTTCCAAATTCCAAAATGTAAATTGACCAAATCCACAAACCAAGATTTTTATGTGCTATAATCAAATTTCAACCAAGAAATGGGGTCCACCGACACATAAAATATGCTTTAAATATTTTTGTAAAAAAATACTCCTCCTCCACATATACTCATATATCCCACATTTATCGTAAAAATATCATCATTATTATATTATTAAAATATAATAATATATTTAAATGAATTATTTTATCGTAAAAGATAAAATTTCAATTTTCAACAATTGTCACATTAAAAATTTTCTCCATCTATATCCACATAAAATCAATATTTTTCTCATCATATGAATCAATAATTAATTATTCACAAATAATATTACAGTAATCACAATATCGACAAACTGTGCGCAGCCTCCTCAGAAAGCAGGGGCTTCCAATAAGAATTTCTCCTCATCGCGCCGCAATTAGGTGACCAAACCTCTCCTTAGATGTAACTTTCTAGACATTGCCAATAATGTTATCTAATAATATTATTCAGATAATATGAATTATTGCTTCGATAATGAAAAATATACGCAGTAATGACAATTATCAAACAACAAAGAATATAAAATATCAACGCAAAGAATTATTAAATCAATAAAATAAAATATCGAATAAAGAATTATCAGAACCATTATCGAGTAAAGGCTTCTTCACGTAAGAATCAATAATCGTGCAATACCGCGTGCCATCGTGTTTTAACCAATTTAGTATTTTAACAAAGATTAATCTCAGAATAACTACGCCTGCTATTTTTAAACAACTTATATTTGTCGCTTTTTCATCCAATCGCTCACATGGGGCCCACACACGGTCGCTACTGGTCGCATTTAATATTCCCCGACAAAGCATTTAATATTCCACCACCAAACTAATATTCCCGACAACAATGAATATTTTATAACCACTTGCTTATTTTGAAATATTTCATATGATTTTACCCATAACTATCCACATTAATCAAATCAACCCTTACTATTTCAAAATAATAAATAGAGAAAATTAAATTTCATTAATAATAAGTTGGGGTCTTACAACCTCCCTCCTTATGAAATTTCGCCTCTAAATCGACGACGCATTCTGTGTGTTTCAAAAAAGGTGAGGATACCTCGCTTTCATTTCCGCTTCCAATTCCCTGTGTCATTTCCTCTATAAAGATGATTCCTCCACAAAACTTTAACTTGTGGTATGACCTTTTCAGGCGTAGGATATGCTCCTTCCTATCCAAAATCTTGACAGTACCTCTTCAGACGTTAAGTCTTCTCGCTATCTCGTCCCGGCTCTAACTCTATAACGTGGTTCGGGTCTTTCACATATTTTTAAGTATGTGATATGTGAAACACATTATGAACATTTAGACGAGACATACTTGAGGTAACGCGAGTCTATAGCTACATTTCCTACTCTTGGCCAAGAATTTGAAATGGACCAATAAATCGTGGATCGAGCTTTCTCTCTTCCCAAATCTTGTAACTCCCTTCCATGGAGCAACTCGCAACAAATACATGATCCCCTATACTAAATTCCACGCCCTTTCATGAAGATCCGCATAACTCTTTTGTCGATCTTGTGCCGCTTTGTATATACGCTTGTTTAATCATTTGGATCTTTTCAGTAGTCATCATACGTATTTAACTCGGGTCCCAACAATGTTGCTTCACCCACCTCATCCCAACATATCGAGAGAATTACACTTTCGCCCATATAATGCTTCAAATGGAGCCACACCTATACTTGCTCGATAATCGTTGTTGTAGGAGAATTCCACCAATGGTAAATACTTATCCTAATCGCCTTGAAGTCTAGGACACAGAGTCTTAATAAATCTTCAAGAGTTTGAATAGTCCTCTCTCGATTGTCCGTCTGCTTGAGGATGGTATGCCGAATCAATCAGAACTGCGCTCATAGCTTTTTTGCAAGCTAACCCAAAATCTTGAAGTGAATCTTGGGTCACGATCCAAACTATGGATACCGGCATGCCATGCAACCTCACAATCTCATTTACATATATACTAGCAAGACGCTCAAGGAATAAGTCTCCAGACGGCAAGAAATGAGCAGATTTGGTTAATCTATCAACAATAACCCAAATAGCATTGATGCCTTGAGAAACCGTAGAAGACCCCAGAACTAAATCCATGGTAATGTGTTCCCACTTCCATTTCGAATCTCAAGTGGTTGCAACGGACCCTTAGGTACTAGATGCTCCGCCTTTACACGCTGACAAGTTAAACACATCGAGATAAACTTTGCAATCTCTCTCTTCATATTGTTCCACCAAAATGTATGTCAAGATCACGATACATTTTAAGTATTTCCGTGATGGATTGCAAATGGTGTATTGTGCTCCATCATAATCTTGTACTTCAAATCGTAGTCGTTAGAACACAAAGTCTAGAGTGGACTCAAGTATTCCTTCTTCATCAATTCTCGCCCTAATAGCTCCTTTCAGACTTTCTTCTTCATACGATCGCCCCGGCCTGCCTGTGGCTCGAGTAACCTTAACTTTTTCTATTAAAGTTGGCTCTATGCGATACTTGACATCATCGCACTCATTCCTCGTGATATGATCTTCTACTCAACGCGCCACCTACCACGCTCTTTTCCGTGATGGTATCAATAGTGTGGTCGTAGTCTTCAATAGCTCGAGCCAACGTCGCCGCCGCATGTTGAGTTCTTTTTGAGTGAAGAAATATTTAAGGCTTTTATGGTCCAATATATCTCCACTTTCTCCCCATATAGATAAGGCTCCATATCATATCTTTAATGAAAACGATCGGGCCGCTAACTCTAGATCATGAGTAGGATAATTCCTCTCATACTTTTTAAGTTGTCGCGAGGCATAAAGCTATGACTTTCCCACGCTGCATGAGAACACATCCTAACCCTTTGCTCAAGATCGTCAGAGATAACAAATCCATCCGCATCAGATGGTATTGTTGTTAACAGCCAAATGAGTCTCCTCTCGAGCTCTGGAAACTCTTCTCGCATTCTTCGCTTCCAAACGAATTTTGTATCCTTCCGAAGTTAGTCAAGTTAATGGAGTAGCGATTCGAGAAAACCTTCCACTAATCTCCGATAATAACCATTTAAGCCCAAAAGCTACGATTTCAACCACCGACTTTTTGCTGTTCTAACTTTGTATTGCTTCAATCTTCACGATCAACAGATACTCCATGTTTCGACACCACGCGCTCAAGGAATGCTACTTCCTCAAGCCGTAACTCGATTTCTTCAATTTGGCATATAGTTTGTTTTCACGAAGTTTTCGAGTACCAAATTTTCAAATGGTGCTCATGATCTTCACGACTTTTGGAATATATGAGGATGTCATCAATAAAAACAACAACGAATCGATCCAAATATTCCTTGAATACTTGGCTCATCATATCCATGAAAGTCGCAGAGAGCATTAGTCAATCCGAAAAGACATGACTAAGAATTCATAATGCCCGCATCGAAGTTCTCAAGGCGCTTTTGAATATCCTCGCCTAATCTTCACCGATGATATCCGTAACTAAGATCGATCTTTGAAAAGAATTGTGTTCTTGCAATCGGTCAAACAGTCATCAATACGAGGTAGAGGATACCTATTCTTGATGGTGACATGGTTCAATTCCCGATAGTCAATATAAAGTCGATACTCCCCGCTTTCTTCTTCTTTTAATAAAACAGAGCACCCCAAGAGAGATGTACTAGATTAATGAAACCGATGTCCAACAACTCCTCGTAGTTGGACCTTTAACTCCTCAAGTTCAATAGAGCCATTCGATATGGGGTTTTAGAAATGGGCTTTGTACTGTGTTCAAGATCAATAAAGAATTCAACTTCACGCTCGGGGTAGACCGGAAGTTCTTCAGAAATACGCCAGAAAGTCAATAACAACAGAATATTATTCAAATTTGACGTGTCTTTATTCAAATCCATAACATGGGCTAAGAAAGCTTGACATCCGCTTTTCAATAAAACTAATAGCTTTATGATTAGATATGATGATGTTGATTGATTTTAATGGTTTAGTTGTTTGAATTGCATAACAAAGTTGGTTAGAATATGAAAACTAACAACCTTACTTAAAAAACAATCAATTTTGGTAATGATGATGAGTAGTTAACCAATCAATCCCTAAAATCACATCAAAAGCAAGTATCTTTAAAGAGATAAGGTCAATGTGTAAGGTGATGGTGCCAACTTGAATCAAACAAGATTTATAAACAAATGGATGTGATGAAAGTTTCTCCTAACTGAGTTTCCACAGATAGTCAAAGTCTAATTTCTCCTGAGTCAAGTTTAAACGCTGAGCACAAGTAGAGAGATAAATGAATGGGTAAGACCCAGATCAAGTAAGGTATAAACTTCGCAAGAATTTATAAATAGCTTACCCGTGATCACCTCGCTTGGGTTCTCTCGATTTTGACAACCACAACAAACGCTTCTTCCAGAACCGCTGATTTTGACTTTTTTCTCGGGATGTTTTTCGAGTCACCGCCCTCACCGAACTAGGTTTCGCTATCGCATAATCTCGAGCGATATGTCCTTCCTTTCCACAATTATAGCATACCTTGAATCTGCAGGGCGCTTGACCGATATGTCCTCTTTCCAGATTATAAGAAGATACGACCGGTGGTCGTTTCCTCCCTTAGAACCGGGCTTGTCGCAAGACCGCTGCCTTCACATGGTCGTTGTTAAATCTCTTTTTAAAATCTCCTCCCGACTCGCTTCTTCTATTTTCATGGCCATGATTACCACCAGAGTGGTTACCATTTTTGTCCGCTCTTTTTCTTTCTCCACCGGTTATCGTTGTTTTGTTGATCGCTATCTCCCAGATGATCCTCGATTGGGTCCCCATTGACCGTGATTTCAAGTATCTCGCCTAATAATTGAGAGCCCTGCTTACAACATCCGAATAGAGAGAAAATTTATGAGAAATGAGATATTGTCGACGCCGGTTTCAAACCTCTCTCGTAAACATCATCCGCCACACGCTCCTCATTCTCCACCAAATGAGGTGCAAACTCGATAACTCGCAAACTTTGCCTCGCATCGAGACACCGCCATGTTGTTTTGTTCTAACTGATGAACTCCACTTCCTTCATACGATTTAACACTTTCGTGAAAGTATTTGTCATTAAATAGTTTCAAACGTCTCCCAAGACACGCCGAAAGCATACGGATGGGTACGCTTCATGCATCTCCACCAAGAGTCGCTTCGCCATTTAACATAAAGGTGGCGAATGGAACCTTCGTTCTCTCTCCGCATCCCAAGACATCGAATATCTTGTAATTTGTTTGACCCATGTTTCCGCCATGATCGGATCCGCTTTCCTTAAATTCGTGGTCCCAAACTTTCGAATCGCTTGGTCGTGATAACCCGTGAATTGCTATCATTTTCTCCTCAGATTTTGAACACGAGTCTCCTCATTCGATTTTGCATGAATCGCAAAAAGCTTCTAAACATCCCCTCGCTCATCATCCGCTTGGGTGGTGTTGTTCACAGAGAACATTGCCACTGCTGTTGACGCTTCTCCTCGCTGGTGAGTACAAAGCGCTCCACTGGCCTCATTTCCATCATTATATTCTCAACGACATTCTCAAACATCGCCATAAAACAAGGGTTAATTAAGGAAATCAATATATCACATAATATCCCTATATATCGACCAACTAACAAATAAGCTTAGTAGGAGACACACTAACAAGGATTTACTCTGCCTCTCCTCCTAGTTCTATTCCCCGATCTCCGCCAGAGATCATATCCCTAAGCTCGATACCAACCGTGACGCCCCCAAAATAGGTATACATCACCCATTCTCGAAAGTGTCAATACATGGTATGTAAATAACTACAACTTTATTATTACAACAAGAAATCTGTGAGTTTGAATACAAATATTATCTTCTAGATAATATCTATACTCAAATAAATCCTCATCACATTTATTGATACATTATTTTACAAAAATGGTGAGGACTACTAAACAACTCTCTGTAACCTTCATTCCATACCCGACTGCACTCGCTATATTCTCGCCTCCCGAGAAGAAAAATGGAACAAAAAGGAAAAGGGTGAGCTCAACTAGCCCAAGAAGAATATTATGACTAAGATAATATACAACAAATTATCATTAGTCTTCAACAGAAAAAATCTAATGTAATACAATAGACAACAAGTTTTAAATCAATATTCGCAATGAAATAATAATTCATTGTAAGAGTTAAAAGAGAATGCAAACTACTATCTTCTATGTATGAATTTAAAAGTTCATCGCTCTATCTTTTATATCCCCAGAACATCAATCAATATATATCTCGAATCAAATATTCATCTTTGCACTATGTGCCAAAGATATTCATCACTTGGTCATGTTCATCTAAACACTGCTCATCTTTTGCACTACGGCCAAAGATATTCATCGAAATCATTCATCTTTGCACCATGTGCCAAAGATATTCAATAATATCATCATTTAAGACCGAGGATGATGAAAAATATTTTAAAGAAACGAATCCAAAGGAAACAAAATGACAAGGATTAAGGATTAAGGATTCAGATTTTGTTTTATCCATGTCCAAAAAATACCTCAAAAATAATCATAGTGGGTTAAAATTCAAGAATGATCAAAACATGGATACAATCAAAGCTAGTATCCACAATAGATATTTTAGATTTAAAAGGAAAATTTTCATTTTTCGATGAATAAAGGTCAGATTCGTGAATAAGGTCAGAGATACGTGAATAAAGGCCAGATACGTGAATAAGAATCTCGACACCAAAAGTTCCAAATTTGATAAAACTTCAGATCAATATTTCAAAGATAATGATATTGAAGAAATAATATCATTACTTAAAAAAAATAATATCCCTTACCTCGAAAGATCAAGATTTTAAATTAAACAATTTGATATAAAGCTATGACTTGAACTTGCACCAGATATAGCAATACTCAAAATATACTCAAAATACTCACAAGAATACGCCGATAATATATAGAGAGAAAACTTCAATTTTTCGTGTGATTTTCAATTCTAACCCAAGACCCTATTTATAGAAAATGCTTGTAACACCAAAGTAGTAAAATTTAATAAAATATTATATATATAATTTTTATTCCAACGCACACACTTATTTGCTTCAAAAAATCCACCACCACAAAAGCCCACCTCACAAGACTTGCACAAAAAAATTTTTTTGTTATTTAAATTATTTTAAACTTCCAAAAATCAATTATTTTGAGCTTCGTAACTTCAATAATTCATAATAAATAGCCCTTTTATCGTAAAAATTTGAATCTCATGAAGTTTTTATAGGAAATTCAATTTCTACAACTTTGCGTAAGAAAGTTTTTCCAAATTCCAAATGTAAATTGACCAAATCCACAAACCAAGCGATTTTATTGTGCTATAATCAAATTTCAACCAAGAAATGGGGTCCACCGACACATAAAACATGCTTTAAATATTTTTGGTAACAAAAATACTCCTCCTCCACATATACTCATATATCCCACATTTATCGTAGAAAATATCATCATTATTATATTATTAAAATATAATAATATATTTAAATGAATTATTTTATCGTAAAAAGATAAAATTTCAATTTTCAACAATTGTCACATTAAAAATTTTCTCCATCTATATCCACATAAAATCAATATTTTTCTCATCATATGAATCAATAATTAATTATTCACAAATAATATTATGTAATCACAATATCGACAACTGTGCAGCCTGAAAGAAAGCAGGGGCTTTCCAATAAGAATTTCTCCTCATCTGGCGCGCAATTAGGTGACCAAACCTCTCCTTAGATGTAACTTTCTAGACATTGCCAATAATGTTATCTAATAATATTATTCAGATAATATGAATTATTGCTTCGATAATGAAAAAATATCGTAGAATGACAATTATCAAACAACAAAGAATATAAAATATCAACGCAAAGAATTATTAAATCAATAAAATAAAATAATCGAATAAAGAATTATCAGAACCATTATCGAGTAAAGGCCTTCACGTAAGAATCAATAATAATTGTGCAATACCGTGCGTGCCATCGTGTTTTAACCAATTTAGTATTTTAACAAAGATTAATCAGAATAACTACGCCGTTATTTTTAAACAACTTATATTTGTCGCTTTTTCATCCAATCGCTCACGCTATGGGCCCCACACATGGTCGCTACTGGGTCGCATTTAATATTATTCCGACAAGCATTTAATATTCCACCACCAAACTAATATTCCCCGACAACAATGAATATTTTATAACCACTTGCTTATTTTGAAATATTTATGATTTTACCCATAACTATCCACATTAATCAAATCAACCCTTACTATTTCAAAATAATAAATAGAGAAAATTAAATTTCATTAATAATAAGTGCAAGAGGTTGCTTGTTGTTCGTTGTGACAAGACTTCGTGTGAAGGTGTGTTCTAGTGAGTTGAATGCGATTGAGGATGACTCTTCACCAAACTTGTGGCATAAGAGGCTTGGCCACATGAGTGAGAAAGGGTTGCAGTTATTAGCAAAAAGGTCACTCATTTCTTTTGCTAAAAGTACTATTTTAAGCCCTTGTGATTATTGTTTGTTTGGGAAACAACATAGAGTTTCTTTTAGTAGTTCAGCTAAAAGAAAATCAGAGCTACTAGAGATAGTATATTCTAATGTATGTGGACCCATTGAGGTTGAGTCTTTGGGTGAAAATAGGTACTTTGTTACCTTTATTGATGATGCTTCGCGGAAGGTGTGAGTATTTCTGTTGAGAACAAAAGACCAGGTATTCCAGCATTTTCAGAATTTTCATGCTATGGTTGAAAGGGAGACTGAAAAATCGTTGAAGTGTCTTCGTAGCGACCACAGAGGGAATACACTTCAAAGGAGTTTGCTGAATACTGTAGTAAACATGGTATTCGGCATGAGCAGACTGTTCTTGGTACTCTACAACATAATGGTGTGGCTGAGAGAATGAACCACACTATTATTGAGAGAGTGCGATGTATGTTGAGAATGGCTAAACTGCCTAAGTCATTTTGGGGTGAAGCTGTTCGTACTGCTTGTTATTTGATTAATAGATCTCCATCAGCACCGTTGGATTTTCAAATTCCAGAAAAGATTTGGAGTGGTAAGGATTTGTCTTATTCTTATTTGAGGGTATTTGGGTGCAAGGCTTTTGCACATATCCCCAAGGAACAAAGATCAAAACTTGATGACAAGTCTACTCCATGTGTGTTTGTTGGCTATGGAGATGCAGAGTTTGGATATCGATTATGGGATCCAGTGCAAAGAAAATTATTCAGGAGCAGAGATGTGGTGTTTCATGAGCACCAAAATTATGAGCATTCTGATAATGCTACACAGCCCGGAGATAATAGAGTTCCAGATCTCAGTGAAGTTCCTTTTCCAGTACAGAATGTCATAGTTGGAGAAGGAGGTCAGAATGAAGATATGACTGATATAGATTTGCACGATGGTGATGGGTCAGATGCAGAGAGTATTGATCAGGGGGAGCAACCTGATATTGAAGAACCTCATCTAAGAAGATCCACTAGAGAACGTGTGCTATCAGTCAGATATCCTTCATCTGAATATCTTTTAGTTGTTGAGGAGGGGGAGCCAGAGGATTTTCAGGAAGTCAAGACTCGTAAGGAGAAGGGAAATTGGCTGAGAGCTATGCAAGATGAGATGGATTCTTTGCACAAGAATCACACCTATGAGTTGACTACACTTTCGAAGGGCAAGAAAACATTGAAGAACAAATGGGTGTTTAAGCTTAAGAAGGATGGCGATAAACTAGTAAAGTACAAGGCTCGATTAGTTGTCAAGGTTTTTGCTCAAAAGCAAGGTATTGACTTCGATGAGATTTTTTCTCCTGTTGTGAAGATGACTTCTATTCGAGTAGTGTTGGGATTGGTTGCTAGTATGGATCTTGAGCTTGAGCAGTTGGATGTGAAGACTGCTTTTCTTCATGGTGATTTGAAGGAAGAAATTTACATGGAACAGCCAAAGGGATTTGAAGTTAAAGGGAAAGAACACTTGGTTTGCAAGTTGAAGAAAAGTTTGTACGGCCTGAAACAAGCCCCAAGGCAGTGGTACATAAAAATTGATTCATTTATGGCGGATCAAGGTTATAGTAGAACAGTTGCTGTAAGACCCCAACTTTTATAAATAAAGATTAATATTCTATAAATATTATTTTTGAATATTATGGAATAAATTTGATATAATGTTATATTTGTGGGTAATATTTATAAATTTTGCAAAGTAAGCAAGTTGTTATAAAATATTCGTTTGGTCGGGAAATATTCTTTTTGTCGGGGAATATTAATACGACGGCTCAATCATTGGTGGACCCCATAACGGAAGTATTGTCGTAGTTAGAAAACGACAAAATTATATTTCTATAAAAATAACGGCGGAGGTGTTACCGTTAAAACTGTTGAACTACCCGGTAGTAAAAAAATGCGATGTACGCGTAGTTGCATAAGTAGCACACGATTATTGATTATTGATCTTTACGTGAGAAGTTTCAAATTTATAATCAATTATTGCTCTGATAATTCTTGCGATCATATCTCTTATATTATTGATTCAATTATTGTCACAAGAT
This sequence comes from Panax ginseng, assembly GCA_020205605.1. Classification (NCBI taxonomy): domain Eukaryota; kingdom Viridiplantae; phylum Streptophyta; class Magnoliopsida; order Apiales; family Araliaceae; genus Panax; species Panax ginseng. The sequence continues at coordinate 83,014,773 of CM035150.1, read as the reverse complement.
CATCTCGTATAATATGTTATATTATTAAATCAATAATTGAGGCGACAAGTTATAAATGATTAATAATTATTGAAAGATTAAATATGTGTTGATTAAAAATAAAATGATTTGTGGTAATATTTATTCAATCCTTGATGTATATAAAGAGTCATTATGAGACATTTGTGGTAAGTTTGGTTATTTTTATGGGGGCCATATGTCATCATCTAAGAGTCTCTTCGTCAATAGTAATTACCTTCGTCAATAGTAATTACCTACCAAATCGTCAAAACCACTTAGTTTTCATATTACAGGCGTCGAACCACTTATCGTTTCACATTACTGAGCGCCGAACCAATTGTCGTTTCACATTACATACGCGTCAAACCACTTTTCTTTTCACATCAGTCAGTCGTCGAGCCACTTGCCTTTTCACATGGCAAGTGCTAAGCTAGAAATCTTCTATAAATAGAGGCCTAGTGCTTCATTATTTTTCACTTAATTCATTCAAGCTATAGAGAGAAAGTATAGAGAGAATAAGAGAGAAAAAGAGAAGAGTATTACTACTACACTACTGCGATATTCAATCTCCTACTAAAGTAAGGGGTGTTATTCTTTCTTATTCATGAAGAGAAGCTGTTGTTATTTCATTGTTTATTATTACATTGGAATAACACGATAATCGTGGTTTACCCTATACTTGGTGACATTCTTCTATTATACATTGGAACATCCTGTTTGTGTGTTTTATCTGGGACACGGGTTAAAAGTCTTTATTATTATTATGTTGGAACATCACATACGTGTGTTTTACAGGACTGGTTAAAATCTTTATTATTATTATGTTGGAACATCCGTCTCGTGTGCTTTACTGTGGGACTGGTTCCATTCTTTATTATTATTCGTTGGAATATCCATGCATGCGTTTTACATCGGATTGGTTCCGTTATTTATTATTCTGTTGGAATAACTTTTGTCTGGTCTATCACGTGCATGGTGATTTCTTTTGTTATTCCATTCTTTATTATACTCGGTTGGTTAAAACTTTGACTTCTATACTCCATGAAATTAGTGGAATATCCTCGATATTCAAGGCTTCATCCGATATCCTTTCATGGAAATATTCTTCTAAGTATTCTTGAATTTTACTCTACAAAGCGATATCATGTTGATGATTTGGATGTTATTGGTTCTGGATAAATTAATTCTTGAACTTGTTTTATTGAATTCTTATATCATTGTCATCATCCTCATGTTTATATTATGTTAAAAGTCATCTGTGGCTGTAGTGCATAGATGGACTTGGTATGATTATATATTTCAGGATTATTCGATTGTAATCATGACCGTAATGTTACAAATGATGTGGTAAAAATCTTCATTGGCCCGTAGTGCATTGATGGACAGTTGTTGGCATGATCATGACCATTAATGAATACACAAATATTCTTGGCCGTAGTGCATGGATAATTGTGGTCTTGATACTAAAGAATATCCTTGGCCGTAGTGCAGGGGTGATTCGATGATGTGGAATATTTATTAAGCCGAGTCTCAGCTATAACAGTGATGAAAAACCTTTTAAATCATAAATGATAGTAGATTTTATTTTCTACTTGACTCTTTTAATGGATTCTTTGGTTCATTGCAGTTAAACTTGATGTTTATTATATTTTATCGGTTTAACAATCGCCGAAGGCTAATGATAATTTATTACAGTATTATCTTAGTCATAATATTTCTTACTTAGGCTAGTTGAGCTCATCCTTTCTTTCACTTTGTTCTCTTGTGAAATGAGAATATATATTTGGACGAGTCGGGGAACGGAGTAATGGTCCAGAGGATAGCATTAGTAGTCCTCACTATTCTGTGAAATAGTGTGATAATAATTGTATTGAGAACTCCTTTTGAGTTTGTATAATCTCTAGTAGACAATATTTGTATTCAAACTCACAGTTTATGTTTTGTCGTATTGTACATGACAATTGTATTAGTAAGTTGTATTTGAATTCTGTACCATGTATCTGGTGACCCAATATGGGTGATGTATACCTAATTTTGGGGGCGTCACAGTTGCAGATCACTGTGTGTATGTCAAGAGGTTCCCGGATGGTAACTTCGTTATTCTATTGCTATATATAGATGATATGTTGATAGTTAGGCGGGGATCTTTGATATGATTCGGCAGCTCAAGGGTGAGTTGTTCAAGTCCTTTGATATGAAGGACTTAGGTCCAGCCTAAGCAGATTTTGGGTATGAAGATTGTTCGTGATAAGAAAGCAAGAGGTTGTGGTTGTCACAAGAGAAGTATGTTGGCGGGTCTTTGCAAGATTCAACATGAGTGATGCTAAACCAGTTAGCACACCTTTGGCTAGTCATATTAAGTTGACAAAGTGCATGTGTCCTTTCTACCAAGGAAGGAGAGATGATATGGGCGATTCCCTACTCCTCCGATGTAGGAGTCTTATGTATGCAATAGTTTGTCACGCGGCGGATATTACTCATGCAATTAGGCGTTGGAGCGGTATTTGTCAAATCTGGCGAAGAACAGAGGAAGCGATTAAGTGGATTCTCGAGATACTTGAAAGCTACTTCCGGCCAGGTTTGGTTTTTTGGTAGAGTCCGGTCTTGGAGGGTTTTACTGATGCGATACATGGCGAGTTACGAAGAAAAGAAGTCTACTTTAGGGTATTTGTTTACTTTTGCGGGGAAGCGATGATCATGGCAAATTCAAGTTGCAAAAGTGTGTTGCTTTTGTCTACAATCGAGTCGAAATACATCACCGCTTCATGAAGCGAGGCAAGGAGATGTTGTGGTTAATAAAACGGTTTCTCCAAGAGTTGGGTTTAAAACAAGATGAGTATGTGGTTTATTGTGATAGTCAGAGTGCAATTGACTTGACCAAGAATGCCACGTATCATAATCGGACCAAGCATATTGATGTTCGTTATCACTGGCTTCGAGAAGTGATGGAAAAGGAATTGATGAAAGTGAAGAAAGTTCATATTGACGAGAATCCCTCAGACATGTTAACAAAAGTTGTTACTCGTGACAAGTTGGAATTTTACAAGGAATTGGTCGGGATGGACTCCAAGTGACGGGGTCACAGAGATCACCTCCTCTAATGGGTTCGGAGGGGGAGATTGTTAGTCAAAAATTCCTCACCCACTTTACCAATTAGTCAAAAGTTCCTCATCCACTTTACCAACCTTTGAATAATTGTCCCTTCATTTACTCCTCTTCTCCCATTTGCTTTGGCTATAAAAGGTAGCCATGACATGAGGGAAAAATACACCCAACAATACATACTCCATCCGAGAGTAAGAAAGAAGAGAGAAGAAAAGCTTTTGTAAAGCTTTAAAAAATAGAGAGAGAAAGGTAGTTCAAATAAAAGAGTGTTTTATTTGGGTTCCATTACATAGATTATTGTGGTGAAGTAATTTGGGTTTGTACTCAAATTAAGATATCTTTGTATTCTCTCATATTATTCTAGTAGATTTTTCGGAGATCGTCCCGTGGTTTTTACCTCTTAGTTTTAGAGGGTTTTTCACGTAAAATTCTTGGTGTCTCGTGGTTTGATATTTTCTACTTATTATTTTCTGCAGTGATTATTATTTTGGTGGAACTGTAAATTGAATCTAGTTGGCATGTGCTGATATTTTATCCTTCTAATTTATCAAAGACAACAGTATTTGGGAGGTGATTTTTCTCAACAAAACTGTTGTGAATGCTCTTAGTATCATGATGCCTTGTTAATGAAGTATTAATTTTGAATATTATTATCTTTATTTTATAATGACATGTCATAAAAGAAATAATGCTCATATATACATTTTCAGTGTATCAAATTTCAACTCCAAAGAAAATCTAATTTTAGGACTTGGTGATTCAACTAGAGTTTGATAGGTGAAAATTTCAAGTGACGCAATAATGCCAATAAGTGAGAAATAATCAAGGCTACATAAGCCTAGAGATGTTATGCAAGTTCATCAAATCCTAGCTAGCTTCTTTCGTCCCAAAGAATAAGGATAAATAATAACTTTGGTACAAGTAAAATTAAGATTTGTATTGCTATATATCTACAGCGATACTTTTATTATGAAAATAATAAAAAGTGTTGTGAATTTAATAATTCTCTAATTAAATTATGGTTGAATGACACTTCTCTTTTCAAGTTGTCACCCACTTTTAAAATCATTCATAAAGTTCATTTTTCATCAAAGTGACATTTTTTAATTCTGTTCCTTTTATTTTTATTTTTTTACTTTTGAAAATAAGTTTTACATAAAAATTGTAAAAATCTATATATTTTTTTGTAAATTAAGTTTTGTTTTCTTCTTTTTTTTTGAAAATAAAGTTGTACATAAAAAAATCTAGTTTTTTTTTGCAAATAAAGTTTTATTTTCTTATTTATTTTTTTGAATCTATATTTTATGAAATTTTACTCATAAAATATAATAATTTAGTTTTTTATTTAAAAAAAAAATTGAATTGGTGAAATTGGGATAAAGTTAAAATGGGCCGGGTTAGGTTAAAATTGGTCAGGTTATAGTTAAATCGGGTAAAAAAAACAAAATCGATAAAAATCGTCACTCTAAAGACTTAATTGACGAAAAATAAATTTTAATAACAACTTTAAAAATAGATGACAACTTGAAAAAATAGAAATGTCATTCACCAATTTAATGATATTTCTGAACTTCACCGACGCCCTCTTGCTTATTCAAATATCAAACTCCCACATTTTAGTCTTGATGATTCTTTTGCCCCTTGTTTATTTTGATATCCACACCCATTGTCTCCCATTATTACCACCTACCGCAAAAGCCATATGGCATCCATATCCCCTCATCAAATTAAAAGATAATATGACTATTTTTACTGTGACAATTGCAAAGGAAAACGAATTAAATTTAGAATAGAGAATTGATGTTTTTATAAGTAAATTTAATAGTTTTATAAAGTTTTTCCTCGCATGAAGTGAACTCTATTTATTATTTATGTGAGAAGAATATTGTAAAATTATCAAATTTATTTGTGAAAATATCAATTCTGTTTAAAATATCCAACTTATTACTGTGGAGAATGTCACTTTGTTAGTCATGTTCATTGTATTATGTTAGAGGTACTACTACTTCTATACTTCGGAATTTAATTTCATAATTTATAATCAAACTTAGTCCCCTTGTCAATTCCTTTCAAGCTTTCTTTTGATTATCTTTTTCAATATTATGAAGAGAAAATTAAATAAATATCGACTTGATTATTGTTTATTTTGAAGGTACTAAATCATTTACAAGAAAAAGTCAATCTTGACCGAGGAATTTTCCGATATGAAGCTCAAAGCATCAATGATTCGAATTAATTTCAACAAGTCAAAACTGCTCTTATTTTTAAACAAACGAAGTATTATATTGTGAGAATACGTTCAAATCCTTTGTATAATTTGACGTCTTCATAACTATACTGTGAACGAATTTTTTACCTTGAACATTAAATGTTTTTTTTGGAGGGTTGAATAAAACTTTCTACCCAACTTTTGTTATGAATTATTATTGGAACGTTCATAGAAGAGACACCACTAATCACACCATCTAGGATTAACTTAATTTGGTTGGCAACTTGGCATAAGCATGCATGAGAAAGTGGGAGAATCCAATAATGTGGAATTTGCAGATTGTGGCATATCAACAAAAGTGATTGAAGTGTTTAATAAGCAAGTGTTTGAAACGTCTGTGAATGGGGATGGGGTACTTGGGTAGAGCTGATGCACGAAGATTTGATCACCTATCTACTTCATTAAAAAAAAAATACAATTTTTAATATATAATTTTCATAGTTATTGCTTGAACATATAATTGTTTACTCAAATAGTTGGTTCAACCATATTTATATATCAAGTTTAGAATTCAACACTACTTGGTATATGTTTAGTATGATTTCAACTATTAGAATTACACATTGTTTAGTGTATGTTTGGTTATTCTGCGTTTATAACGTTTGGTGTGTTTATAACACTTGAAAATCTTATTCGTCTAGCAATAACTTATTTTAAACGCAATTTATTTAACTCACAAACACAATGTTTGAACCTCAAACACAACACATCAAACGATGCGTCACGTTTGAAGGTCCAAACGCTATCGCCGCAAACGCTGATAGCCGAACAAACCCTTAATATTTTTTTAAACACTGTAATGTGAATGAATTAATATATTTAAACATTGTTACTCTCCCAAAACATTTTTATTTTGTATATATAAAAATATAAGTCTTTTCAATGAGTGTACTTTTGAGCTTTTAATTAAAAAAATTAAATGCTAAAAGGATAGATTTTTTTATTTTTTATTTTGGTTAAAACCAGTAAAGGAGGGTGTGGAAGGAAAATATAATATTTATATATGCAAGTGTTTCTCTTTCTTATCAAAATTAGTCAAGTGAACTCACACTTTCTTTCTAACTTGAGTGCCTAGTATTTTTTTTTGTCAACAAGTACATCTAGTCCTATATATCTCCATGGAATATTTTTAAGATGAAATTTGAACCATAATTAACATGGAATTAATTCTATGTCAAAATTAATTGTTTTACTGAATGGGCACATTTCATATATAAACCATAAAAGTAGGGGGAGGAGGCTCATCATCACTCATGGATGGTTTAATCAACTTATTTCCTAGTATATACATGTTTCAAGAAAGTAACAAACTTAACGGTCAACACATTAGCTTATGCTAAAATAAGAACAGTAGTCTTGTGTTTTTACTCCCCAACTGTGACGCCCCCAAAATAGGTATACAACACTCATTTTGAGTTGCCAAATACATGGTATATAAAGCAAACTGCAACTTCAATAATACAAATGTCGTGTGAAATACGACAATACATACTATGAGTTTAAATACAAATATTGTCTTCTAGACAATATCCACACTCAAATAAGTCCTCATTACAATTATCCAAGAAATAGTGAGGACTGCTAAAACATCTTTCTAGAACCATTACTCCATACCCCGACTCGATCCTGCTATGTTCTCACCTCCTGAGAAGAAAAATGAAACAAAAAGGAAAATGGTGAGCTCAACTAGCCCAGTAAAGAATATTATGACTAAGATAATATACAATAATTTATCATTAGTCTTCAACGAGGAAAATCGATAAAATATAATAGACAACAAGTTTTAGATCAACAAGCTGCGGCGGAAACAACAATCCATTAGAAGAGTCAGTAGAGAAAGAATTCTACTAAAGCTTCAAGATTTAAAAGTCCATCATCAATAATTTATCCTCGTAACATCAATCAATATACATCTTGAATCAAATATTCATCTTTTTACTACTGTGCCAAAGATATATTCATTTGTATCACCGATTAGTCATGTTCATCTCATCACTGTTCATCTTTGCACTACGGGCCAAAGATATTCATCGATTAATCATTCATCTTTGCGATGCAGACGGCCAAAGATATTTAGTAATATCATCATTTAGGGTGACGGATGAAGATGAAAAATATTTTAAAGAACGAATCCAGTGAGATAGAAGGACAAATATTAGGGATTCATATTTCAGTTTATCCAAGTTCAATAATACCCCATAACAAACTATAGTGGAGTAAAATTCAAGAATGAAGATCAAAACATGGATTTAATTTCAAGAATAAGTGTCACAATAGATAACTTGGAAGAAGAATTTTTTTTTTCTTTTGTGAATAAAAGACCCATGAGCGAGAATCGTGAGCAATGACTCGTGAATGATGACTTGTAAGCAGTACCGATCATGAAAAGTTCCAAATTTGATAAAAAATTCAGACCAATAATCCTATGAAATGATATTAGATGAAGCGAAATTTCTAATCATTTCAGGAATTATAGAAACAATACTTACCATAGTAAGTTCAAATTTAGGAATATGAAATGAAATAATATTCCTTCCATACTATGGAGTATGAAAGAAAATAATATTTCTTACGAGTATTGAAATAAAATAATATCCTTTACCTTGGTAGAAATTGGATTTGACTGGAATATTAGATATTATTCTGAGAAAATCTTGCAGAAAAACTACGCTCAAAGTATTCTTATACTCAAGAAAAATACTCCCAATACTCTAGAATAAAAATTTTTGATTATCAATTGGTGTGTTGAGGAAGGAGGGGTTACCCCCTATTTATAGCAACGGAAGGAAAGACAGATGAACCCACATACCCTGCCAAATTTTTACGCTTACTCGCTTAATTCCTTTTCTTTTTTTTTCCAAAGATGGGGCCACTTTTTTTTTTGAAAACAGGTTGCAAAGCCTTTGCAGTAGAATTTCAATGCCTAACTTTCTTATTTTCTTTTTGTCTGCCAATTCTTATGGGCAAGGCCCACCAACTTGGAAAAATGCTTTGCAGAACTTCCACCCACCAATTTGAAAACAAGGGATTGCAGGAGACATTCCTCACTTGGAAAGGAGTGCACGCAACAATAAACTTGCACACTTAATTTGAAAAATAAGAATTTCAAACGAACTTGTTTACTTCTTTTCCCACATGTTTAAATATATATATATATATAGGTCTCCATCCACAATGAACCGGTTGTTGGGGAGCAACCTATTTTGGCCGGTAGAGTGAGCTTTCTAGCTTAGCTTATAAAAAAAAAAAAAATTGTCTAAGGCCTGCAAGTTTCTACCTAGGGTGGCTAAAATGGTTTGCTCTTTCCCCAACAATAGGGTTCTTTGTGGATGGAGACCTATATATATATATATATATATATATATATATATATATATATACAACAATAATATTATTAACCAATTATAAAATATTGTAATAATATTTTGAATAAATATTCTATCGGAGAAATAATTGTAATTCCACAAAAATTATGTCAAACTTTCAACAATTATTTCATGCTAAAATTCTTTCATTTATATCCATATAAATATATCCATCATTTATATCCACATAAAATAAATATTTCATTATCATATAAATAATTAATTATTCACAAATAATATTATGAATCACAATTATGACAACCAGATTGCTCCGGGAAAGAGGGCTTTCCAATAAGAATTTCTCCTTATTGGCGGCCGCAATTAGGTGACCAAACTCTCCTTGATGAACTTTCTAGACATTGCCAATAATGTTATCTAATAATATTATTCAAATAATATGAATTATTGATCCGATAATGGAAAATCTTATCTTGATGATAATTATTGAAACAACAATAATATAAAATATCAATGCAAAGAATTATTGAATCAATAAAATAAAATATCGAATCAAAAGTAATTATTGTAACAATTATTGAGTAGTGCCTTCTTACGTAAGAATCAATAATTTAACAATCTCTGCAATACCGCTGGAGTGTCTTCTTGTGCAATCACGCGACATTCTTTGTATTTTAACCACCGTAATCCAACAATTGTTACTTGAGTAACAATTACTGTAGATTATTCATAAAAACTCATACTTTGTCGTTTTCTTCATCCGATGAGTTATTACATATGGGGCCCATAATTGGCTACCATTGTATTGCGAATATTTCTGACAAAAAGAATATTCCACGACCAAACGAATATTCTCCGACAACAATGATTATTATATAACCACTTGCTTATTTTGTAAAATTTGCACATTTCACCCATAACCAGAGCATTATATCAAATTAATCCTTATTATTTTAAAATAATAAATAGAGAAAACTCAATTTTATTTATAATAAATTGGGGTCTTACAACCTCCCCTCCTTATAAAATTTCGTCCTCGAAATTGACGTACGATACAGTGTGTTTCAAAAGGTGAGGATACCTCGCTTTCATTTACGATTCCAACTCCCGGTCATTTCTTGATAGCATGGTTTCTCCATAAAACCTTAACTTGTGGTATAAACCTTGCGTGGGACATGCTTCTTTTCCTATCCAAGATCTTAACATGATTTCTTAAAGACGTTAAATCTTCACTATCTCGTCTGGTTCTAACGCAATAATATGGTTCGAGTCTTTCACATATTTACGAAGCATGGATATGTGAAAAACATTATGAACATGAGACATACTTGGAGGTAACGCGAGTCTATAGGCCACATTTCCTATTCGGTCAAGAATCTCAAATGGACCAACAAATCGTGGATTGAGTTTTCCTCTCTTCCCAAATCTTGTAACTCCTTTCCATGGTGCAACACGTAAAAATACATGATCCCCAATATTAAATTCCACGTCTTTTCGATGAAGATCAGCATAACTCTTTTGTCGATCTTATGAGGTTTGAATACGTTGTCGAATCATTTTGATCTTTTCTGTGGTCATGCGTATTAATTCTGGTCCCAACAACATTGCTTCTCCCACCTCGTCCCAGCATACTGGAGAACGAAACTTTTGTCTATACAACGCCTCGAATGGAGCCATGCCTATACTTGCTTGATAACTGTTATTGTAGGAGAATTCCACCAGTGGTAGGTACTTATCCCAACTTCTTTTGAAATCTAGGACACATAGTCTTAATAGATCTTCAAGAGTTTGAATAGTCCTCTCTGATTGTCCGTCCGTTTGAGGATGGTAAGCTGAATTGAATCGTAAATCCGTGCCCATAGCTTTTTGTAAGCTAACCCAAAATCTTGAAGTGAATCTTGGGTCACGATCCGAAACTATGGATACTGGCATGCCATGCAATCTCACAATCTCATTCACGTACATACGAACAAGGCGTTCAAGGGAATAAGTCTCACGTATCGGTAAGAAATGAGAAGACTTGGTTAATCTATCAATAATAACCCAAATCGCATCTATACCTTGAGAAACTTTGGGAAGACCTGTAACGAAATCCATGGTAATGTGTTCCCACTTCCATTTCGGAATCTCAAGTGGTTGCAATGGACCTTTTGGCACTTGATGTTCCGCCTTTACACGTTGACAAGTTAAACACCTCGAGATGAACTCCGCGATCTCTCTCTTCATATTGTTCCACCAAAATGTGTGTCGAATATCATGATACATTTTGGTACTCCCAAGATGGATTGCAAATGGTGTGTTGTGTGCCTCCATCATGATTCTATGCTTCAAGTCGTAATCGTTAGGAGCGCATGAAAGTCTGGAGTTGACTCAAGTATTCCTTCTTCATCGATTCTTGCTTACGGAATAACACCTTCTTGCACTTTCTTCTTCATCGATCGCCCCCAAGTCCAGTAGCTTGAGCGACTTTTAACTTTATCGATTAAAGTTGGTTCTACTTGTATATTCGCCATCATCACGTGGGTCCTCAGAGTCTTTAACTCAATCTCCATCCTTTGTAAGTAAATCGTACAAAATGGGTCTTTGTGTTAACAATATCGACTTTCATACGCAAGACACGATCTTCTACTCAATGCATCGACTACTACGTTTGCTTTTCGAGGATGGTATTGAATGGTATGATCGTAATCTTTCAACAGCTCGAGCCAACGTCGTTGCCGCATGTTGAGTTCCTTTTGGGTGAAGAAGTATTTGAGGCTTTTATGATCCGTATAGATCTCCACTTTCTCCCCATATAGGTAGTGTCTCCAGATTTTCAACGCAAAAACGACTGCTGCCAACTCTAGATCATGAGTAGGATAATTCCTCTCATATTCTTTGAGTTAATAAGTGAGGTATAGGATATGACTTTCCCATGTTGCATGAGAACACATCCTAACCCTTTCCCGAAGCATCATCAGAGATAACAAATCCATCCGTATCGGATGGTATTGCGTAGCAGCAGCCGAAATGAGTCTCTCTCGAGTTCTTGGAAACTCTTCTCGCATTCCTCGCTCCATACAAATTTTGTATCTTTCCGAGTCAACTGAGTTAATGGAGTAGTGATTCGAGAAAATCCTTCCACGAATCTCCGATAAAAATCAGCTAAGCCCGTAAAGCTTCATGCGACTTGATCACCGACTTCGGTTGCTCCCAACTTTGTATTGCTTTAATCTTCGCTGGGTCAACAGATACTCCATGTTTTGACACCACGTGCCCAAGGAATGCTACGTCCTCAAGCCAGAACTCGCATTTCTTCAGCTTGGTATATAGCTTGTTTTCACGAAGCCTTTCAAGTATCAGTTTCAAATGGTGCTCATGATCTTCACGGCTTTTGGAATAGATGAGGATGTCATCAATAAAGACAACAACGAACTGATCCAAATATTCTTTGAATACACGGTTCATCATATCCATGAAAGCAGCAGGAGCATTAGTCAATCCAAAAGACATGACTAAGAATTCATAATTCCCGTACCGAGTTCTGAAGGCAGTCTTTGGAATATCCTCAGTTTTAATCTTCAGCTGATGATATCCAGAACGAAGGTCGATCTTTGAAAAGAATTGTGCTCCTTGCTGAATCGTCAAACAGGTCATCAATGCGAGGTGTGAATACCTATTCTTGATGGTGACATGGTTCAATTCTCGATGAAGTCAATACAAAGTCGCATACTCCCCGTCTTTCTTCTTTACAAATAAAATAGAGCACACCCAAGGAGATGTCTTAGGAAGAATGAAACCGATGTCTAAAAATTCACGTAGTTGGACTTTTAACTCCACGAAGTTCAATAGGAGCCATTCGATATGGGGTTTTAGAAATGGGTTTTGTGCGGTTCAAGGTCAATAAAGAATTCAACATCACGTTCGGGGGTGGTCGGGAAGTTCTTACGAAAATACATCAGAAATTCACTAACAATGAAATTTTATTCAAATCGGCGTGTTTTTGTTCAAGTCTCGTGACATGGGCTAAGAAAGCTTGACACCATTTTTCAATAAGCGAATAGCTTTATGGCTTGATATGACAAATGGTGATTTTAGTGGTTTAGTAGTTTGAATTAAGTATGATAGGTTGGTTAGGAATATGAAAACTAACAACCTTAAGAAAACAATCAATTTTAGCATGATGAGTGGTTAACCAATCAATTCCTAAAATCACATCAAAAGCAAGTATCTTTAAAGAGATAAGATCAACAGGTAATGTGACAGTGCCAACTTGGATCATGCAAGATTTATAAACTGTAGATGTAATGAAGGTTTCACCCAACGGAGTCTCCACTGATAAATCATAGTCTAATTTCTCCGGAGTAAAGTTTAAACGTTGAGCACAAGCAGGAGAGATAAAATAATGGGTAGAACCAGTATCTAGTAAGGTATAAACTTCGCAAGAATTCAAGATTAGCTTACCCATAATCACCTCGTTCGGGTTCCTCGCGTTTTGGCCAGTCACGACAAACGTTCTTCCAGGAACCGCTGATTTTAACTTATCCGGGACAACCCTTGGAGTCACCATCCCCATTGAACTTGGTTTTGCTACAGAACAATCCTGAGCTATGTGGCCTTCCTTTCCACAATTGTAACATACCTTGGATTGTTGTGGGACGGCCAATGATATGTCCCTCTTTCCTCATTTGTAACATCTAATCTGGGGTCGTTCTCCTCCTCTAGAATTTGTTGTTGGTCTTTGATGCATCTTGATGTCTTCCCATCATTGTTGAATCTCCTCTTTCCGAAATTTCCACTTGACTCACCTCTCCTATTATCATGGCCACGATGACCACCGAGTGGTTACCGCTTTAATCAGAATGTTTTCTCCCTCGCTGTTTTCATTGCTCAGATGGCTACCACCACAGGTGATGACTACGGTTGTGGTCCCCGGGTGCACATACTCATTATCTCGTTCTAATAATTGAGCCCATTTACAACATCGAATATAAAAAATTTATGAGAGATAAGATATTGCGAAATCTCGGGCTTTAGACTCTCGAAACATCCTCGTCATTCGTTCCTCATTCTCGACCAAATGAGGTGCAAACTTGGATAACTCTCCAAACTTCGCCTCGTACTGGGACACCGTCATGTTGTTTTGTTCTAGTCTGATAAACTCCACATCCTTCATATGACGAATACTTTCAGGAAAGTACTTGTAATTGAATAGTTTCTGAAACGTTTCCCAAGACATACCGAGTGCGGTACCGGATGGAGTACGCTTCACAGACTCCCACCGATGAATGCATTTCACCGCGGAACATAAAGGTGGCGAATGGAACCTTCATTCCTCCGCATCCCAAGACATCGAATATCTTGGTAATTTTTTTGACCCACGTTTCCGCATGTGATCGGATCCGGCTTTTTCCTTAAATTCGGTGGTCCCAACTCTTTCGAAGCTGTTTCATTGTGTGACAAGTCGCGCATTGCTAGCATTTCCACCGTATTTTGTGCACGAGTCTCCTAAATCGATTTTGCATGAAGCGAAAAAAGCTCCTAAACATTCCATCATTCATCGTTTGCTTTTAGTAGTGTTGTTTACATGAGGAATATTGCCTTCTTTGTTTGACGTTCTCACGGTATGTAACTAAAGGTTGTTCCACGATCTCATACACTCCATTGTTAACGTTCTCGTGACCATTCTTAAAATCGCTTATAAAACAAGGGTTAATTAAATAAATTAACATATCACATAATATCCCTATATTATAACCCGACCAACAAATAAGCTTAGGTAGACATACTAGCGTAAAGATTTACTCATCTCTCCCTCCTAGTTCTATTCCCGATCTCCGCCGGAGACCATATCCATAAGCTCGATACCAACCGTGACGCCCCAAAATAAGTATACAACACCCATTCGAGTCGCCAAATACATGGTACATAAAACAAACTACAACTTCAATAATACAAATGTCGTGTGAAATACGACAATACATCTTTGTGAGTTTAAATACAAATATTGTCTTCTGTATAATATCTACACTCAAATAAGTCCTCATTACAATTATTCAAGAAATAGTGAGGATCGCTAAAACATCTTTCTAGAACCATTACTCCATACCCCGACTCGATCCTGCTTTATGTTCTCACCTCACGAGAGAAAAATGGAACAAAAAGGAAAAGGGTGAGCTCAACTAGCCCGAAGAAAGAATATTATGACTAAGATAATATACAACAATTTATCATTAGTCTTCAACAGGAAAATTTGATAAAATATAATAGACAACAAGTTTTAGATCAACAAGCTGCGGTGGAAATAAAGAATCCATTAGAAGAGTCAAGTAGAGAAAGAATTCTACTAGCTTCTAAGATTTAAAAGTCCATCATCAATAATTTATCCCCAGTAACATCAATCAATATACATCTTGAATCAAATATTCATCTTTGCACTACGTGCCAAAGATATTCATTTCAGTATCACCGATTGGTCATGTTCATCTCATCACTGTTCATCTTTGCACTACGGGCCAAAGATATTCATCGATTAATCATTCATCTTTGACTACGGGCCAAAGATATTTAGTAATATCATCATTTAGGATTTGAGGAAGATGAAAAATATTTTAAAGAAACGAATCCAAGTGAGATAGAAGGACAAATATTAGGGATTCATATTTCAGGTTTATCCAAGTTCAATAATACCCCATAACAAACTATAGTGGAGTAAAATTCAAGAATGAAGATCAAAACATGGATTTAATTTCAAGAATAAGTGTCACAACAGATAACTTGGAAGAAGAAAAATATTTTTTTTTTCTTTTGTGAACAAAGACTTTGAACAAAGCACTACCCATGAGCGAATCTGTGAACAATTGTTGATCGATTTCGCAATCAATGAATACGTGCAAGTATACACGGTCAACAAGTAATAAAGTGATAAGAAAAGTATCGTTCCCACGAGGAATTATTTAATAAAAATCACCAAATACTAATTCTTAACCAAACTAATTTGTTTAAACAATCTCAAATCATGATTTTTCTAATTAAGAAAACTAAATTAACCAATTAAAACTAGGTTACATTATAAATAAATTCAAATAAATAAAGATTAAGACTCCAATATTTCCAATTATGAACTATAAACCAATTATCCAATTATCCCAATTATTATGCCTACTGAATTGTTAACAGGAATTCTCAAGTGCCAAAAGCCCTTTCTCAAGTGATCATTTGCCTTCTATTTAATCCAGATTAATTTTGCTATATCTCTATACAAAACAATTTAATTAAACTAACTACAATCCCAATTACTTATGTGTTAAATGCGGCAAATAGATATTCTCATTCTATTCACAAACCTAATTATTCACTGTGCAAATAACTAAGTCACATGCCACCATGCCCAGTTCTAACCCTAGAATTCCTTTCCCAATTCATTCTAGAGTAACAAGGTAATTATTGGCCAGATAATTAATCAATAAGCACAAAGCAAGATGAACAATTCACTTCAACATAAATAATTGGAATAAATCAAATAATCAATTCATAATCATAAAAGGTTCCATTGGAATCTTAATAAAAGAAATTAGTTCATAGTTAATAAATTAAAACCAAGAATCCACAATTGAATAGACATTAAAAGATAAAAGTATGATAAGAGAAGAGAATAGAATCTGTTGTCAGCAAATCTGATGCTCCCCTCTTGCTTCTGCTTTGAATCTTCAATGGTCTCCAAGTTGCTTCAATCTCCAAAACTAATAAGAACTAGGGTTATGTTCTAATCTAAAGGAGTGTTTAATCTAGGCTAAGCTATGTAATCTCCCTTTATTTTATGCCTTACATCATGTATTTATAGGTTACAAGTCCAATTTTTAGCTTAGGAACAAACCCAATCCTATTTGGAGTCAAAAAGGTGTCAAAATTCGCCAAAAACGCGTCCAGGCCATCACCAAGCCCTTCCCCAGCGCCCCAGCACTGGGCACGGCGCTCAAACTCTGCTCCCCAGCGCCCATAGGCCAAAAATGGGTGCCCCGGCGCTACCACATGTTCTGACATTTTTTGCTCCGACGTCCTTTGGGAAAATGGCCATAACTTCTTCGTCCGAACTCCGATTTTGATGATTCAAGATGATACGGAAAGAGGAGAAGTAGATCTACAACTTTAATTCTTTGAGTGTTTCAAAATAAAGTCCGGAACTATACTCAAATTGGCTCTGAAGTGACTGCTGTGTAAATGACCACCCAAAACCATGACGTTCGACGTCCGTTGGTACAACGATCATAACTCTTGCATCCGAACTCTGATTGGAATGATTCAAAATGTTCCGAAAAGCTAAGACGATGCTCTTAAATGTAAGCTAAGTTCCAAACCAAGAACATGAAGTAAACATGAAAGCCTAAATGATGTCCGGGTTTGCTTTTCTTTTGCGTTTTCTTTGTTTTTCCTTACCAATAGTCGCTCACACGCGCCCCAAACGTATAACCTACAAAATGAACACAAAATACATGAAAAGTAACTAAGACACATAAATATAAGCAACTAATTCAAGTAAAGATCTTAGGATAAGTGTATATAAAATCCACTTATCAAATACCCCCAAACTTAAACCGTTGTTTGTCCCAAGAAACACAACATAATGCAATGCAATGAAATGCAACTCATCTATATGCCTACGAATCCAAAGAAGATTTGATAGAATCAAATCTATTCACTCGCCCCAGAAAGCAATCAAGCAAACACGACAATAATTCATATCAAAACCAATCAACAATTTTCTAGTCAATCATCAAATCTTAAACTATTATTACGGGTATATAGTGCGTGTGTGTGCTCAACAACCATGCTAATCGATATAAAATCAAATTTAACACATAACAAGTCTCTTCAAGGCATCATACGTTGTAAACTCAAGAAATCTCAAAGATAGGCACGATTCAACTAAAATTAAACTCAACCAAATTCAAGTGGTACACGCAGGATACTTATACTTTCTTTTCTTCCTTCTTTTTTTTTTTTTACGGGGCTTTTTTTCTTTTCCGTGATTTATTCATTTTTTTATATATACATAAATGATCGTGCAATGTCTCATCCCATTAGGCTAACGGTGTTACCCTCTTATGAAGCTTTCGACCAACGACTCCTGGACCATAAAAAGACCTTAGGGCGCTAGGTGTAAAGACAATCCCCTCGGGCGTACTTGCTCAAGTAACAAAGGCCCCGAAACAAGACTAGTCACCTTGTATACCTTTTTTTTCCCTTTTTTTTTTCTTTTGATAGATGGTTGGTGAGTGCGTTTTACACTCCATCTCACGCTTGTGTTTATGGGGAGTGTTTCTCCTTAACCCACCACAAGACTCAACATGTTTTTTTTAAAGCTTATATACCCCACATATAATCCCCCAAACTTAGGTTCTTGTCTAACTTTAGTCATCACTACTTATTCTTGTCATTCTTTCATTCAAACTAGCATTATCCTTTAGAGTCCCATTATGTAACAATTTAAACTCAATCAATCAACAAGTTGTTTTTACCGTGTTATCATTATTATACTAGTTTCAAACAGAAAAAGATTCAATTCATAACAAGAAATCACATCAAAGCTCTAATAGTCAGTATTATACTTGTCTACCCAATTCCAATCTCATCATTGGCCAAAATAAACTTAACTATAACAAAGCTACTTTGGACTTATGCAAAATGAACATAAGTAACTAACTATTATTTTTGAATTTTTTTTTATAATGAACCTAAACTATATTAACAACATATGCAAAATAACATAACATAAACATGAAACTAAACATGCAATAACGAACTAAACTAAACTCCCCCAAACTTAGCAATTACAATGTCCTCATGTAGAAGAATATAGCGATAAGTAG
Organism: Panax ginseng; assembly: GCA_020205605.1. Classification (NCBI taxonomy): domain Eukaryota; kingdom Viridiplantae; phylum Streptophyta; class Magnoliopsida; order Apiales; family Araliaceae; genus Panax; species Panax ginseng. The sequence continues at coordinate 82,996,228 of CM035150.1, read as the reverse complement.
AAGAGAACTTCCCCAGTAATCCTAAGCGTGAGGTCTTTGGTGGAGATGGTAATGACGATCATTTTCCTATCCATTGAACCTCCAATACCGCCGTAATGAAGAGAGAAAACATGTATTAGATTATAAGAGAACTTACTAAGCAAATTAATTTCTATCTACTAAATAAACTAGTAAAGCATATAAATATAAAAATTTCTGGGTTGCTCTCCCCAACAACATTGATTTATAGTCTTCAAACTGGATTGTGCAGGTCAATGCTATCCAATTCCTCTTCGAAAGTTGAGAACCTCCATCCATCGGAAATAATATAGCTTTTGGTAGGTTCCCATTTATGATAGCCATTGTATTAAAGTCACCTAGCATGCTTTGTTTAGATAAGATCACATTAAAGAACGTCCAACATCTAGGTGTTTTTTCCATTGTGTCTGCGAATAGATTCTGGCATTGAGGCTTGTCAGACACAACAATCTCTTCTTCTATCTTCTCCAACTCATTGAACCATGGCTTCGAAGTTGTACTCGCTTTTACGTCACAAGGAGTATTGCCGACGACATGACTACCTAGCGGACATGGTTTTGGAAATCTAACCGGATTCTTGAACTTTGGCGGAGAAGGAACTTGGGGCACTAATAACATCGGCTCCTCCTCGTTGGTAATCAAAGTTAGATCTTCGCCGATCTCCTTTTCTTGGTTCCCAATTGTTTCCTCTCTTTCAACATCTTGTGGCTCATCTAGTTGTAGATTTTGTTCGGGCTCTCCATTAGTCTCGGAATCCATGTCATAGGGCCAGGTGTATTGAGGAAGTTTGTTCAACGCATGTGCTATCTGTTCCACATGATTTTCCAGATTCTTGATCAACGCCCCTTGGCTTTGCAAATTCAGCTCTACTTGATTCATTTTCTTGTCTTGTTCCTTGTTCCTTTTTTCAGAAGCTTTAATAAATTTTTCCAAGGCTTCCTCCCAATTTGAATGTTCTTCCTGTTGTAATGGAGGTGGACACGAGAAATCCTGTAGGTATATTGGACTTGGAGCATAAAATTGATCTTGATTGTTACTCCATGAAAAATTCGGGTGATACCCCCAATCCTGATGATAGTTGTTGGGATAGACATAATTATTGGGGAAATCACCACTATACTGTACCGGCTTGAAACTGATGGCGCATTGATGATTCATATGATTTCCAGCACAATAATCACAAGTAACCGCCATACTTTGACGACGTTGAACTTCAAAAGCTTCAAACATCCTCGAAAGTGTGTCTCAATCAATCTCGATAATGCGTAAAGTTTCTCGAGTCTGTCAATCTCTGCTCCCTTGGTTGAGTCATGTTCGTGTATGGCCATTGATACATAAAGTCATCCATGGTACTGAAAAGAGAGAAATATAGAAAGAGAATTAAAATAAAATAAAATGTTTAAATTAAGACTAATTTGATTGAAATTAATATTGGTAAATAATTATTAAATTAAGTCCCCGGCAGCGGCGCCAAAAACTTGTTGATCGATTTCGTAATCAATGAATACGTGTAACAAGTAATAAAGTGATAAGAAATGTATCGTTCCCACGAGGAATTATTTAATAAAAATCACCAAGTACTAATTCTTAACCAAACTAATTTTATTTAAACAATCTCAAATTGTGTTTTTTCTAATTAAGAAAACTAAATTAACCAATTAAAACTATGTTACTTTATAAATGAATTCAAATAAATAAAGGCTAAGACTTCAATATCCCCAATTATGAACTATAAATCAATTATCCAATTATCCCAATTATTATGCCTATTGAATTTGTAACAGGAATTCTCAAATGCCAAAAGTCCTTTTCCAAGTGATTAATTGCCCTTTATTTAATCCAGATTAATCTTGCTATATTCCTATGCAAAACAATTGAATTAAACTTTTTCCAACCCTAATTCCTTATGTGTTACATGCGGTGAACAAATATTTCCATTCAATTCACAAACATAATTATTCACCATGCAAATAACTAAGTCACATGTTATCATGCCCAGTTCTAACCCTAGAATTCCTTTTCCAATTTCTTATAGAGTAACAAGGTAATTACTGATCAAATAATTAAGCAATAAGCACAAGACAAGATAGACAACTCACTTTAACATAAATAATTGGAATATAATGAATAACTAATTCATAGCCATAAAAAGTTCAATTGAAATCTTAAGGAAAGAGTTAGTTCATAATTAATAAATTAAAACTAAGAATCCACAATTGAATAGACATTAAAAGATAAAAGTAAGAGAAGAGAAAAGAATAGAATTTGTTGTCAGCAAATCTGATGCTCCCCTCTTGCTCTTGCTCTTGCTCTTGATCTTCAATGATCTTCAAGTTGCTTCAATCTCCAATGGCTAATTAAGAACTAGGGTTTATATTCTAATCTAATAGAGTGTTTTATCTAAGCTAAGCTGTGTAATCTCTAAATTTTATGCCTTACATCATGTATTTATAGGTTACAAGTCCAATTTTTAGTTTAGGAACAAACCCAATCCAATTTGGAGTCAAAAAGGTGTCAAAGCCCAATGCGCTTCTCAAATAGCCAAATATTTGTTCACGACACCGAGAATCGCTTTATAGCACCCGGGCGGCTCAAAATGAACTAAAATAGCTCCTTGGCGGCTCATAAGTTCTCGACATTTTTCATCCGACGTCCTTTGGAAAAATGGCCATAACTTCTTCTTCCTAACTCCGATTTTGATGATTCAAGATGATCCGGAAAGAGGAAAAGTAGATCTACAACTTTTATTCTTTGAGTTTTTCGAAATAATTTCCGGAGCTATAGTCAAATTGGCTCTGAAGTTACTGCTGTGTAAATGGCAAGCCAAAAACGCGAATCTAGCCACCCTGAACGTCGATCCATGTAACTTTTGTCCCAATTCCTACAAAACAATATAAAACATGTTTGAATAGACACAAACACATAAAAACATCCTAAAAGACTTGAGAACAACAATAAATTAAGCCCGAATGTATCCAATTCATGTGTATAAAACTCACTCATCAATAAAGATTCGTGAATAAAGACTCGTGAACGTGACTCGCATGAACGAAGATTTGTGAACAAAGACCTACCATGAAAAGTTCCAAATTTGATAAAAGTTCGGACCAATAATCCTATGAAATGATATTAGATGAAGCGAAATTTCTAATCATTTCGTGAATTATAAACAATACTTACCATAGTAAGTTCAAATTTAGGAATATGAAATGAATAATATTCCTTCCATACTATGGAGTATGAAAGAAAATAATATTTCTTACAAGTATTGAAATAAAATAATATCCTTTACCTTGGTAGAAACTGGATTTGACTGGAATATCATATATTATTCTCGAGAAAATCTTGCAGAAAAAACCACGCCAAAGTATTCTTATACTCAAGAAAAATACTCCCAATACTCTAGAATAAAAATTTTCGATTATCAATTGGTGTGTGTTGAGGAAGGAGGGTTACTCCCTATTTATAAGCAACCAAGGAAAGACATGATGAACCCACCTACCCTACCAAATTTTTATGCCTAACTTCCGCCTTCTAATTCTCTCTTTCTTTTTTTTTTTTCAAAGTCAGCTACTTTTTTTTTTTGGAAAACAAGTTGCAAAGCCTTTCAGAGAATTTCAATGCCTAACTTTCTTATTTTCTCTTCGTCTCGCTTAATTCTTATGGGCAAGGCCCACCAACTTGGAAAAATGCTTTGCAGAACTTCCACCCACCAATTTGAAAACAAGGGATTGCAGGAGACATTCCTCACTGGAAAGAGAGTGCATTTAAACAATAAACTTGCATAACTTAATTTAAAAATAAGAATTTCAAAACGAACTTGTTTACTTCTTTTCCCACATGTTTAAAATATATATATATATATATATATATATATAACAATAATATTATTAACCAATTATAAAATATTGTAATAATATTTTGAATAAATATTCTATCGGAGAAATAATTGTAATTCCACAAAAATTATGTCAAACTTTCAACAATTATTTCATGCTAAAATTCTTTCATTTATATCCATATAAATATATCCATCATTTATATCCACATAAAATAAATATTTCCTTATCATATAAATAATTAATTATTCACAAATAATATTACAGAATCACAATTATGACAACCAGGCCGTTCCCAGGAAAGAGGGGGCTTTCCAATAAGAATTTCTCCTTATATTGCCAATAATATTATCTAATAATATTATTCAAATAATATGAATTATTGATCTGATAATGGGAAATACTGTGCAGTGATAATTATTGAAACAAAGAATAATATAAAATATCAATGCAAAGAATTATTGAATCAAAAAAATAAAATATCGAGCAAGAATTACCGTAACAATTATCGAAAAGGCTTTCTTACGTAAGAATCAATAATTTAACAACACTGCAATACTGCAAGTAATCTTGCAAGCAACTAACGCCAGACATCGTATTTTAACCACCGGATAATCTAACAAAGATTGTTAATTGTGAATAATTACGCCGTTATTCATAAAAACTCATACTTTGTCGTTTTTTCTTCATCGATGTTATTCCAGTTATGGGGCCCATAATTCGATCGCTAGTAGTATTTAATATTCCCGACAAAAAGAATATTCCACGACCAAACGAATATTCTCCGACAACAATGATTATTATATAACCACTTGCTTATTTTGTAAAATTTGCACATTTCACCCATAACTAGAGCATTATATCAAATTAATCCTTATTATTTCAAAATAATAAATAGAGAAAACTCAATTTTATTTATAATAAGTTGGGGTCTTACACCAACTCCTCAATTCAAGCAATCTGTTTCGCATAACATTCAAATCCAAGAGACCCAAATTACCCTTTTCATTTCTGATCTCAATTACCTCCACAAAACTACCAAAAACAAGATCTTAATTTCCACCATTTTTGAACATTGAATCTGCAAAAAGAAAGAGATTAGAGAAAAATGTGATATGTCCAGCTTTTTGTTCCTATCTTGATCTCGTTTTCTTTTCCTTTCCCTTGAACATTTCATCCATGGGAAGGAAATTTCCGGCAGGGGAAAATCTAACAATCAATCCAATATTATCATTGTCACTTGTCATTGCATGTGTTGTTTCTATAATTGCTATAATTTCATCGTTGTGTGGTTCTTTTTCGCGAAAAAAAGAATCTTCACCCGAGAGAAATTCAACCGAAAATGCAGACATGGATGATGACAATAATATGTCATCAATTATGTCTCATTCAGATTATCAAGCCCATCGCTACCACCGAACCGTAACCACAACCACAACCGGATGTCACGACACTCAATGGCCACTAACTAAGGGGGCATTGGGGTATTCAAGTTTCTAGGGAGGCGGTCAAGAGGAACTAGGAGGGAGAGGGGCAAGGGCTGGGAAGTGGGAAGGGACCTGAGGGGAACCCCACCAAAGCGAAGCGTCAGCCGCATGGCCGAGCTCCTGTCTTTCAACTTCTTCTTCTTCGATTCTTCTCCGACTCGATCTGCAGTTCTTCTCCGACTCGATCTTCTCCTCGCTTCTCCCGACTTCGATCTACTGGTTTGGGTTTAAATTTAAAGGCTATTATATTTCTTTAAAATCTTACTTCTCATATCAAGATTAAGAACGATTGTAATAAGAACTAATCTAAATTGCACCACAATACAGTGATTAATATATATATGCAAACCCGAGAATTTTTTAGTAATTTGGGAATTTAGTAACATGCTAACTTTTTATTTTTAATTTTTTATTTGGGAATTTAGTAATTTGGGATTCTATATTAATATTTTAGTAATTTAGTTTTCAAAATTGTTTCTGTTGGAGTAATCTTTAATTATTGTTTAATTTCTGTTTTCTTAAATCCTAAGAGAATTGATGAATGATGAAATTATTATGAAATGTTTAAATTGATGAAATTATTGATTAGCAATTGATATTTTTATTTATACTAGATTATGGATAAATACTTGATTAAGCGACGTCTTTTGATGAGAGATATGAACAAGAAGTTTCGAGAAAACTAGTGTATAAACTAAGTGAAGTATAATTCCAATGGATGACTTTTGTATAATCAATTGCATTATGTGCTTGTTATTTTTGGAGTTAATTTTTGTTATCAGTGAGTGCGCATTCATATTTCGAAGATGTGGTTTGTAGATATTGTATTTTGGTTCTACCACAAACTTTTGTTTCATAACTTAAAAAGACTTTTTGCTGATAAAAAAAATAATAATAATTAATTACCAAGTTCAAGAAGTGCCAGTATTAATAATTTTACCGCTTTCCGTTTAAAAATTTTGATTTCTACAAAAAGGTTACGGTTTGCCCGCCAACGCACTCAAGGGCATCTTCTTACCATTTTCAGTCAAACTCAATTGGGTCGTTTGGGAGACTAACATCAAGTATGAGCATGAGAGTGCAAGGCGGATTAAGTGGGCTTAGACAATCATCGCGGAGGGAAGATTCAAACAAGAAGAAAGAGAAATATTTCAATCACGAAGAAGACTCGATTTGAAAAAAGCAAATTATATTAGGGGAGAAATGTAGAGTTCCCGATGAGGATGACACAATTATTTGCGACGAAAAGGGAAATAGAATCTCAACATATCATCCCAAGACCCCTTCTTCTTTAACATTGTCTAGACAATCCTCTAGTATTGATCCAAATGCAAATCCAAGCTAAGAGGAAAAGGTTAGAAAATTCTTTTTACCCCCTCATAAATGTTCATTGTATTCTAATTTTAATTTATGGGGGTAAAGGGTCTAATAATATTTTTTTATTTAAATAAAATATATAAAATAAAGAATAAATACTCACATCCCTTCCATACAATTTTAGTTTTGAGGTTGCAATGAAATTCAACGTTGTATCACGTGATAATAATGGTCATCAGAAGAAAAAAGGGCTAAAAACAGGTAAAAGAAATACAGTACACCTCGACCATTTCTCACGCGTGACCAGTACTTTATTTAACTCCTAAAAACTCGTACGCCCAAACCGCCCTTCCAAATTTCCAAATTCCAATAACAAACGACAAGAAGAAAAATCTTGAGAAAAAAAGAAGAAGCTCCAGCAAAGCCTTCTTCACACGGTGAGGGAGAACGGGTTTTTATATTTATTTTTTTTGAATTTTTGGGGTTTACCTGTTCTCCTTAACCGAATATTCCCCTGGAAGGTTGGTTATCAACTATTCTTGTTTGCTCGATATTCATACATAAAATTTATCAATTTCATCTGGGTATTGCTAATTTTGTCTTGAATTAATCTGGGTATTGTTTATAATAGGGCGGGGCTTGATTGTTCGATCTGTTTCTTCGGGTTTTGATTAAAATATTGCATAATTAGTTATAAACTTCAATTGGGTATTGGTTATTTGGTGTTATATTTGTCTGGGATTCGTTTATTTGGATAATTGGACATTTATAGCTGGTTTCTGGTTGAAGAATCTCAGTAGGGATTGATGAATTTGGTGAGGATTGATGGGAAATTTGTTTGATTTGAAGATTTTTTGATTATTTGAGTGGTTATCTCTTTTGTGCATCTGTTGATGTATATGGTTATTACAAAAGAGGAAGCTTGGCTTGTGAACATATCCTGCTTATTTCCAGGTGTTCTCAGGCCATTGTTGTCTTTGCTTTTTGAGCAGAATTATTTCTCATTTTGTATTCCAAGAGATAGATGGGATAAGGAATTCTTCAAATTGCAGAGTGGGTAATTGGTAGTTTGTTTATTCATAATATTTTTGGATCAAAATAGTTTTCTTAGGTAAGATTACTTTGAGATGAGTTCTTCGCAAGGGTCCTCGTTGTCCACAAATGTGGCGTCAGGTTTTGTTGATGGGTCTTCTGCCCGAATTGAGGTTTCATACCTCGATTCTTTGCCTGTCTATGTGAAGGAGCTAATTGCTGGAGGTGCTGCTGGAGCATTTGCTAAAACTGCTGTTGCTCCTTTGGAAAGGATTAAAATACTCTTGCAGGTGAGTTTCTTTTTAGTCACTGCTTAATATGTTCTAAAAGGCTTTAGAGCTGAAACCAAAGAAAATGTTGTATATATGTTCTAAATTGATAAAGGCTTTAGAGTTGAAACCTGTTTGAAAGAAAATGTTGTATCATTTGGAAAGAGTGACACAAATGAATTTCAAGAAAAGAGAGTAATTGTCGTAATATTAATATATACTGCATAAAACTCTTTATAATCAGATTTGCTGGAATCATGTTGGAATTCAAAAGAGAAATAAACTAATACTATCATATTCATAGGAAGTGCATGAAGTGAATGGTGGTGCTTTTGAAATAATTTACTTGTCAAAAAAAAATAAAATTAAACCTTTTATATTCAGAATTCAAATCGAATGCATAAACTTAACACATGTTAAATATTGAATGCACAACAAGTGCTCATTAGGTGCTCTTTGCTAATATCGTTGAGATACTTTTCTAGTTGTGTGATTATATGATGAATGTATTTAGTAGTTATTTAGCTCTTCTGACCCACTCTTCCTCTCTCACTTGGTCTCTTTTTGGATGTATGAAATATATATTTTAAAATGAGGTTCTTGAGTGAAAGAGTTTTTATTTTATTTATAATATTTTTGTGTTATGCAAATTTGGTACTTCCAAATTTGTTTTAAATATGGAGAGAGAATTTAAATGTTATTATATTACAATGTAAAAAGTTTTTATTATTATTACTACCCAATTTTTTGCTGATATATGGTTGGGATACTTGTGTGATTGTGTGCATTTGTACTTACTAGCTCTTCTGAGCTCTCTCTCTGCCTCTCTCCCCCTTTTATATGTATATAGACGAGAACTGAAGGTTTCCATTCTCTGGGTGTGCATCAATCTTTGAAGAAGCTGCTTAAACATGAAGGTGTATTAGGATTTTATAAGTGAGTTCAAGGATGAGTTGAATTTAATGATCTATATATAGATGGTGTTTTCACCCAACAATTTATATAACTTGTGCTTTTCTTGTGTTTCCAGAGGAAATGGAGCTAGTGTCTTTCGAATTGTCCCATACGCTGCATTACATTTCATGACATATGAGCAGTATCGATGCTATATTTTGGATAACTACCCTGTCTTAGGAACAGGGCCTGTTGTAGATCTTTTAGCTGGTTCAGCAGCTGGTGGAACCGCAGTTTTGTGCACATATCCCTAGATTTGGCTCGTACAAAGCTTGCTTATCAGGTTTATAGGCATTTAGTATTGTGATTCAACCATTTCTCTTTATCAAACTGAGCTGATCTGTAGAAATTAATGCCTCGGATAAGGATAAATTTTGATATTAATGGGAATTAGTCAATGCTCTTACAATTGTTTCATTTAAGTTTATGTGAAATATCATTGTAATTAAGTGTTTAGATTTAAGTTCTTGATCAAATAGAAATGAAGCAAGAGTCAGTGTGATAAAAAAGCAATCTTCAAAAATTTTGACCGAGAGGATGCGTGAGAGCTTTAAGTTCTTGATCAAGTAGAATTGAAGCAAGAGTCAGAGTGTGATAAAAAACAATTTTCAAAATTTTTAATTGAGAGGATGCGCGAGAGCTTATGGGGGTGATTTATGCATGTATACTATACCTTATAACTGCAAGTCTTTTCGTCAGTGCTTCTATTTATATACATGTGGTTATTATTTTATTAGAGGTCAATGCATGAATGGATTATATGAAGTTTTTCGTATTGTTGATATATTCCTTCCTGTTTTTATAGGTTGTGAATACAAGAGGAAGTTTGGGAAATGGCACAAGAAGTCTTCATGCTCAGCTTCCGTATAATGGCATAAAAGATGTCTTAGGGAGCGTCTATAAAGAGGGAGGAGTACGTGGGCTGTATCGGGGTGTAGGTATATATTGTCTGTCTTGTGATTGTTTGGGCTTTAGAATTTTTTATTGCGTCTCGTCCACAGCTATGATTAGTATTCAAGTTAAAAACTTATTTTTAATTTATGATGCTACACACTATTCACAGACTTCCTTATTATGTCAATTGATTTTGATTGGTGTGGTTGAAACTTATCTGATGCTAAATATGTGTCGCAACTGTCTTATTCCAGTAATTTTTGCAACTTTCTATTCTTTTTTTGTGTTATATGAACTCTTTAGTTGAGGGTGAAGTACCCATGTCGACATGGGTGTGGGTATGGGATCCGTGTCGGATCCTTCACTTGTTGATCGGAAACAATGAGTCACCAACAATTGATATTGTACCACATAAACTTTATGGTATTTCAAAATTGAACCAATAAACTCCGTACTTTTTCCACCAAATCTGCCATATTTGCGTCATACACTTAAATTTAACCCACTAATTATCTTTTATGTTCAAATTAACACCAAATGTTTGGCCTTTTTTTCCCACTAAATCTCACATAACATTAACTTTAAGCACCATTACTTGTCGTAGTCACACCACCCGTATCTAAACTTTAGATCCCCTTACACTGTGTCCCCGTATCGTATTGTTTTAGGAATAGACAAGATGGTAGCCAGGCACCACCAACACCCGATTTCCTTACCCTGAGTCCATGCAATATAGGTCTTTCTAACATGATTTCCTTGTCCTATTTTCAGTTCTGTTGTAATTATTTATGGAGTTCTTTGAGTGACTGATTGATGAAGCTATATTTAAGCAGGCCCAACACTTATTGGGATTCTGCCTTATGCTGGTTTGAAGTTTTACGTCTATGAGGAACTTAAGAGGCATGTTCCTGAGGAGCACCAGAAATCTATTATAATGCGTCTATCATGTGGAGCTCTAGCTGGTTTATTTGGGCAAACCTTCACATACCCATTAGATGTTGTTAGGAGGCAGATGCAGGTATGTTTCCATGACTCACTATGATAGCGTGTAAATTTTTATCTTCCATGAACTTTAAGAATGAACTATTCATTGCATCATTTATAGTTGGAAATTTTAATGGTATGCTCTATAGTAAAATATGGAAGATATCGTGGAGATAGAGTAGGTGCCCATTTGGCGAATTGCTACTAATAGTGTTGTAGGAAAAGGTATTGTTGACGTAAAAAAGTTTAATAGTGTTTGGTAAATAAAATTAAGGAACTTTATAAAGATATTTGGGTAAATTTTTTAGTGTGAATACAAAAGCAATTTGAAAAGCACCAATTTTGGAGAATGCCAAAATTGCTTTTGCATTGAAAAACTATTGATTAGTAATTTTAAGGAAGCATTGCTGGTGCAGTAACTGGATTAAATAGATTTTGGTTATTGATTAGTAATTTTATATCTTTTTCAGGTTGAACATTTGCAATCTTCGGTTCATGGTGGTGCCAGATACAGGAACACATGGGAGGGGCTTACCACTATTGTCCGTGATCAAGGTTCAAGACAGTTATTTGCTGGCCTCAGCATCAACTATATCAAGGTAACTCCTTCATTTTATGCGTGACAGCTCTTGTCCGTATTGCTTTGAAGACATTTTGGAATGCTCGTTATAAAAGTATTGCATGTTTATGGCTCGTCTTATTGTTTGACTAGTGACTACATTTTCTGCTATGGTTGGCTGCTAAGGGCTTCATATTGGCCCTGATGCACTCTTTAGCGTGGTGGAACTTAGAGATGCATCTCATGTAGGATGCCTGTGTCATATTATTATGTGAGAGTTGAGATACATAAAACTAAGACCTAATCATTTTGTGTAAGAACCGTCTATAGGCCCAAAAGCACAACTGATATACATTTGCCATGGGCTGTCATTTTATGTTGGAAAAAACTCCTCCATTCTAAAAATATAAGAGCATTTTGCATTTTGCACGTGCTCTTATATTTTGGAACGAAGAAAGTATAAAAATATTTAAGATGCATTTTAATAATTTTTAGTGTTTATATATCATTTGGAACTTGGGAAAGGCCAAAGAAACCCTGCTTAGAAAGTATCATGTTGTTTTTCCATTGGTGTGTGGCAGTAGCATGTTTGGGATACATAATTGTTGCACCATTAGCTGTACCACGACATAATAGGATTTGGTTCGGTGACTATGATATCAATTATAAAAAAATTGGGGCTTCTCTATTTTTTGAGGATCAGCTGTTAGGTTGTGTCTCTATATATATTGGTCATGTCGTTTTTAACAAAAACTTTAAAAGAAGGATCGACTTCTTTTTTCTAAGCAACAGTAATGCTTTTAGGCTAAATTTCCAGAAAGTAGTAACCTTTAATGCCAAAATGTCCTTTTAAATTTGAGTTCCTATGCAAGATCCTAATTCCAAACTAACATGTACCATTGTACCTAAACTCCATCCCTTTTACCAGGTAAACTGTCAGGCCACACCTTGGTCTGACTTGAATCTGCAGAGATAGAACAGATAATAGAGGGATAGATGGAAGGAATTTAGGGAGGAAAGAGAGGAACAGACAGATAGACTCAATTTTAGGGGAAGATAGGTGTGAGAGCAAAACTGCTTCTCAGATTTTCATATCATTTATCACTTTAAAATAAAAGTTAAAGGACTCTTTGTATTTATAGTCTAAACCTACAACATATTCTTTTATCCTACACTCAGAAAATAACTAACTACCCATGTGCTCACATGCTTACTCAAAATATACCAACTCTAGAATATACTAATTTATTGCTTGCTTCCCAAAATGCCCTCTGCCTAACATTCCCTTCCCCTTAAAAGCATTCATGTTCTCATGAATTTTTAGCAAAAACAGAACAATTGTAACCCAGGCAGGTGGCTCTTCCTGATTTCCTCCAGAATCAAAGATGAAACTTTGGAGTTTACTGATTAAAACTGTCATTGCAATACCTGTCCACATGTTTAATGAAAACTTTTGGTTTAAAATTTCCTTCTTGAATTTTTAGTTGTTGTTCCTTGTGAATTTCAAGGGATACCCATAGTTTAAAGGAGAGACTCTAAGGTCATTTGCACATCCTTCATGCTTTATTTTCCATTTAAAGAGTGACCACTTATAGCTGCCAAAGGATGAATCTTCACCATTCATAGTGCCACCAATTAATCTTTTGACTGTGTTAGAAACATTTACTCGTTGCATGGTAATTGCTTGGATGTACATAAAATGTGCCAAAGATTTTGTCCCAGTTTGAATTTGGAAGCCTTTGCCTTCTAAACCTGTGGATATTCTTGCTTTTGCACACCAACTACTCCACAAGTATAAACACTTATCCCAGTGCAACAACTCGTATGAAAATACTCCATGAACTTATCCTATTGAGATGACATTTGGCCTATCTGGATCTGCTTAAGGAAGGTTCAGCTGGTGATAGCCTCCATGTTCCTTGCTTCTAATACAGTAAGTTACCTTGACCCCAAATTGACCTATCTTGGAGTTCTTGCTTAAATACCTCCAATAAGTAGAGACAAGATACTGCTTCTTGGACCATAAGTGCACATTTTTACTATTTTCAAGGTTAAACATCACAAGATAGAAATGTTGCATCAATAGAACTATGACACTAGTTCCCATAGAATTTTTGTTTTCCTTTATTTTCCACTTGAATAGGGAATATCTTCTGAAGTTACTAAGAGGCAGGATTTTCTGATTCAAGGTCACCTTTTCCTTGCTTTTACCCAAAACTTTAACATGATCAAACCATAGTCATTGCTTTTGTAGAATTTCTTAGCATTCAAAATGTCCTGCAATAACTTCTGAACATGAGAATTTCCAGTAGAGTCACCAACAAGAACAACATTAGGGAAATGCAAGTGCTCCTATACATCATAGCTTCCTTAAAGCTATTCCCAGTATTATCCATATACTTATTAAGGAAATCGATGATAAACTCATTGTAGCAAATTCACTTAACAATTCTACTAAGCCTTTGATCTGGGATTTATTGACTTGTTTATTGGGAAGGAAGCTAGGTTGGTTTACAAAACTTGTAGTGGACTTACTATGATCATAGGGTTGGAGAAATAAGCTAGTGGTTTTTTCAACATACTTGGGAGAGGCATAGGAAGAGAGAAATTTTTGTTCTGGTTTTCTCTAACTGTATGTTTTGACTGGACATTTCCACTTTATCTCTCCAAGGTTCAAGAGATGCAAACCGTTCCTTTTGGGACTGAATTAGATGACAAACAACACCCTGACTGCATCCCATTTTGTCAAAAGTTCAGTATAAGGTTTGGGACCATTTGGAGTTGTAATGTTAGTGACTTTATGCTCACTTTCTAGCCTGAGTTTCCTTTATCCAATTTCTATCATTATCTCCTTCATTAAATGATGGCATGGAACACAAGCTTGTGATGCTTGAGTTCCTTTCCCTTCTCATTTTCTTCACCAAAGTTGTTCCTCCTCCTCCATTGGACATCATCTTCTTCCTTAACTTCTTAGCATGGCTGAATTTTTTAACTTCTCTATGGCATCTTGCCCTTCCTTTTATCTCCCAACGGAATAAACAAAACCCACCTCATAATCTAAGCTTTTTTGATTTAACAACTCATTCATACCACTTGTGAAATAATATAATTTTTCATTAATGAGCTGCAACTTTTCATTGGTATAATCTCTATAGCTCAGATAATCTTGTTGAAACATTTGGTGTGCAGGTTCAACCATGATTCTCAGAAATTTAGAATGAAAGTGAATCACAGAACAATTGTGATTTTGAGTTCAACAAAACAATCAAGTAGCAGCAATACTGCTTGATATTAAAGTAATTGAACTTGAGTAGTTTTTTAAGTTGTAAATGGACTTCCTCGGTGAAGCAAACTGAATTAGAACAAAATTTAATCTCAACTAGTTATAGCTAAATTGAATTTTAACAGAGTAGCTGAACACACAAACAAGCACAAGCACCAAAGGATCCAAGCTAAATACTAACATAAGTTACCCAGACAGTAACAAACACTAATACTAGCAATATTGCAAAAAACTGTATATATAAAATGGAATGATGAACAAATCTGGGTGAGAGTGTATTGGTTTGATGTTAGATGATTAAGTGTAGTGCGTAATGATGCTATATGATTAATCTAATACACAATAATCACAACTAATCTAGTATAAGCACTGAATTGAAATATATTTGGATTTTTCTCGATATGAACTGAATGAAATTAACTTTAGAATATACTAATTTATTGCTTGCTGCCCAAAATGCCCTCTGTCGGACATAAACCCATGTTCAAGGGACTCTCTTCGTCTTTATTAGGTTACTAATCAAAAAGCAAAGCATACATCATATTTTTCTTCTAAATAGATTAGTGTATTGTTTTAGCCAACTGACTTTTTATTTCTTGTTGTTGCCAGATTGTTCCTTCAGTTGCGATTGGCTTCACTGCATATGACATGATGAAATCTTGGCTTCATATACCACCGCGACGGAAGTCAGGATCAGCATCTGCTGCTGCTGCATAACCTAGTTATCGAGTTAAAACACCCCCATGAATTCTTGTGAACCAAAAAAAGAAGAAAAAACACTTGTTGTAGAATGATGATACTTTTGTATCTATATTTCTATGATAAAGTTGCTTATAATAAATCAAATTATAACTTCTCTCGTGTGCAAACTGAACTGTTTATGTAGATTTTTCTTTTTATATCATATTGCTCTCCCACAACTCTATTTTCACGGTTATTCTGCTCTCATTTTGGTCGTTGCTACTACAAATATGGCTTTTGTTTACTTTTCTTATGGCTACTAAGATGTTTCAATCAGCCAGATGGTCTTCCTGTCCATGGATTTAGCTTTTACCTTTAGATAATATTTTATTTTATAAATGAAACTTTTTGTGAAACAGATGAAATATTATTTATCATATTCTCTTCGTTTTAAAATTAGAGATACATTTGTATAACGACGATTTTTAAAGATAATTTTATGTTCTCAAACATAACCTTGTTTAGTTAGGAATTTGATATTAAAAATGATAGTGAAAAAGTAATAACAAATTAAAATAGAAATATATCTCTAATTTTGAAATGGACTAAAAAGAAAGAGAATTGATATTTTCTCAAGTAAATTTGATAGTTTCACAAGATCCTCTTTCATATGAAGTGGACCCCACTTATTATTCATGTAAGGAGGAACTTGTGAAAGTATGAAATTTATCTATGGAAATATCAATTTTCAAAAGAAAAATCTATTAAATATATTAAATTACAGTACATAACACCTAGACCTGGCAATATAGTTGGTTAACTGCCGGGTCAACCCATATTAACTGGAACCAAATGGGTTGGTTAACTGTTTTTATTTATTTGGGTTGGTTAAAGTTTGGAACCATATTTTTAAAAAGAAATATAGTTCCAACTCGGTTAACCATTTTTCGACCCATATTTTATTCCAAATCTAAATTAAAAGTTTTTCCACCCATATTTACATACTAGCTTAGTCCCGTGTCTCCGGCACTGTATGGACGGTGAGATTTATCTCAAACTTTAAACGGCCCAGATGATTTATTGAATGAGCGGAAAATTCAAAATCATTTGTATTTTATTAGATAGATTCAAGAAGCTCAACCACCCACCCCACTCCACCCCCCACCCGCCCCCACCCACAGCCCCCCCACCCCACCCCCACCCACACCCCCACCCACACCCACAAAAAAAATATTATGTGATTATGTATACACCCCCTACCCCCACCCACCCCTACTCCACCCACCCACCCCACCCCACCCCCCATCCCCCACCCCCACCCCGACCTCCATAAAAAAATATATTATGTGATTATGTTTACACCCCACCCCACCCCACCCATCCCACCTCACCTCCCACCCCACCCACCCCCCCCCCCCCCCACCAAAAAGATATTATGTGATTATGTATACACCCTTACCCCCACCCCACCCACTCCTACCCCACCCACCCCACCCCCACCCCCACCTCCACCCCCACCTCCACCTCCACCTCCACCAAAAAATAATATTATGTGATTATGTATACACTCCACCCACCCCTACCCCCTACTCCACTCCCCCTACTCCACCCCCACCCCACCCCCCACCCCCACTCTACCCCACACCTCTACCCCCCACACACCCCACCCTACCCCCACCCAAAAATCCCCACCACTCCCCAAAAAAATTAATATTAAGCGATTATGTATACACCTCCCACCCTCTACCCCTACCCATACCCATACCCATACTCATACCCATACCCATACCCACCCCTTATATCCGTCTCTCTATCTATAGTATATATTAATTTTATTTTTTAAAAATTTATTTAAAAATCAAAACATCTTAAAATGGTTAATATGATTTTTAACTATAATCATATGGTTCCAACCCACATTATCCATATTAAAAATGGTTAATATGGTTTTAGTTCTTAAATGGTTGGTTAACCATATTTTAAAAACCAAAACCAACTCATAACCATATTTTGCCAAGTCTAATAACACCATTACATGACATCTATCATTCCTAAATTGCAACACATGTCCTACATAATTAATGTGCTCATCAATTACTCCGGTTTTTACTTCTTACATAATTACACCGGTTTTTGAATTTTATAATATTATACCTTTTATATTATTATACCATACATATATATAAGTTCCAACATTACTAACCGTGACAACCCAATAAATTCGTTTTTTAGAATTTTACAGTATTATATACCATTTATAATCTTATACCATACATTATATCATACATATATATAACCCCACACTAATATGTTTTTTTATAATCCCCCAAATCCACTACTTTTCTAAACTGTTACTAATTTAATTATGTTAAAACATAATTATTATATCATAAAATCACTACTTTTCTAATATTATACCATACATTATATCATACATGTATGATATAATATTATAATACACGTATATAACAAAATTACTACCTATCCAAATCTGTAAGGATATTATCATTACTAATTTAATTATATTACAACATAATATTATACCATTTATAATTATATTACAACATAATGTTATATGATTTAAAACATTTAAAATAACAAATAATGTCAATTATAACTTACTATGTTGATTTTATAATCCCTAAATCACTATTTTTTCAAAATAAGTGATTTTTATATTATCGTTACTTAATTATTATCTCCTAAAATCACTACTTTTTAATCCCACATTAATATTTTGATTTTATAATCCCCTAAATCACTACAAATCTAAATTGTTCTAAAATATTTCGATAATGTTAACTATTCTAATATTATCATTACTAATTTAATTATTATCTCCTAAAATCACAACTTTTTTAATCTCAAATTAATATTTTGAATTTATAATCCCCTAAATCACTACAAATCTAAATTGTTTGGTAATGTCAACTATTCTGATATTATTCTTTCTAATTTAATTATTATCTCCTAAAATCACTACTTTATTATATTATCATTACTGAGCTATTATTATTACTCTCCAGTATTTAACATAATTTTCTCCCTATAAATACATATCAACTATTACACAACAACTCACGCTACAAACAATTATCTCCTTATTATTTTCTGCTAAACATTTATCTTATATATTTACCTATCCCATTATTTAGATGACGACTACATATGATTTTGTTGATGACATCAGCCCTGTCAAAAAGACATGGAAGATTAAAGTCGGGGTAACTCGACTCTAAAATATGCCAAGTTTCAACAAAACAGACTACATAGACAACATCGAGATGATATTGTTGGATGAAAAGTATATATATATATATATATATATGAAAATGATGCATAGCATGTATTTACTATGAATGAAAATTGGACAAATAATATTTATATCACACATTACATAAATCAAGGGTAGGGATTAAAAAGGAAACACCGCCGTCCGCTAGTTGAACTAGCATCCAACTAGCGGACGCTGCTTAATAAATTTTGACACAAAATAGCCCCTAACGCCTTGGATTTCTGGGACAAAACTCCATCCGCTAGATGATCTAGCGGAACTCTAAATCAAATCTATATTGCAACTAGATCCCAAGCAGCTAGATAGATATTCGCGTAAGCAACTAGATCCCAAGCAGCTAGATAGATATTAGCGAAATCATTCATTAGAAAAACAGAGAATGAAAACAGATAATAGAGAACAGAAAATCCGAGAATAGAGAATAAAAAAATAATTCAAGTCGCAGACAACTCTATAAAAAATAATTCAAGTCTCAGAGAATAGAGAATAGAAAATAATTCTCAAGCAAGTCTTCGCAGATCAAAATATTATTATGTAATATTACAAAAAGAATTTGTGGAAGTGTTACAATAATCCATGGCAAGCATAATTCGACAAGCCAAATCTAATATTGAAATCCACACTGTCAGGTTGCATGAGTTGCACCAATTTTTCAACCCCTACAAATATAAGTTCACCTCTATCTGAAACAATTATATAATCTACAAACAGTGTAACTGACTAAACAAGCAATTAGCACTTGAATTCCGAAACTTGCGCAATGACATTATCTTGCACTTTGTTAGGTATCTGAACTTCGACATTTGCAGAAGCAGGAACTAATTCACTTCCAGGTTGACTTAGATATCCAGTTTCTATAGATTCAGGGCAGGTAATTTTCTGGTCTTGATGAATGGTGTGTGAAAAAAGCTTTATTCCGACATCTAAATTGTCAGCCTCGGGAAGACCAGTTGTGAGAAAGCTTTGCACAGAATGATCCACAAGATAAGGCTGGTCACAACACTGAAAACAAACACTTAATAAGCACAAGTTAAAAGGGCAAATATATTTTCAAAATCGATCATAGCAACCAAGCCAAGTAAATGACAAAGCATATAATAAAAGATCATCAGCTGACTCGATCACAGTACTGCTCAATTTGCACACTGGAAAGCCGGACAGGAACCCAATATTCAGCAAATATAGACGTGCCAGACTTGCGTTCCAATTTTTCAATAAATACCTAATTACAACAATTTTTACCTAATTGAACATGCCAATATGTTGATTATTTGTACAGTTACATACTGCTGCCAAATTCCAGTCCTTAAAGTTGATAAGGGGGAAGAACCTGTAGGTTTACTGCCAATACATTGGTAACATAAGCCAGGTTGCATTGCAAAAAAAAATTCAATTAGTATTGTAAGGCCAATTCATAGTAGCAGATTTATTATCATATTTTTAGGGGAAATAATGCTATTTATAAGATTCATTTATCTGAAAAACAAATAGAGCAAAATGTTGTACCATTCTGCTTGAAGGTCTTTCAACATGTCTGTCTACAATGGCAGCGTCCAAGCACCTGGAAAACATCTTAAGGAAATTATTCTAAACGATAGAAAACTGTTATGGTGGAAAGAATAAGCGAGTTTTCACTGATATTTACCAGCAATTATTCAAGGATTTTACATAAGCATTGAACATCCTCCTTTATTTCAGTTTCACAGATACTCACCAGTCACATGTCATAAATACCTGAATCGGGATGTTATATCCTCCCTGACGATTGCTGGCTTTTCTGATCAACCCACTTCTCCACCTGCAAAGGTGTTATATTAAACAATTATATAATCTATCTTTAAAGTAGTAGCTTCTAATTAGTGGATTCCTAAAGTGGATAAAATACTGAGACACAACATGGTTTGCACAAATAAAATAATAGAGGCGCTTGGTAACATTCAAGTATCAAAAAACTGATCATAGAAAATGAAGATGCAAAGAAAAAAAAATCTACAATTGCAGAATACTTACTCTCAATCTACAATTGCATCATACTTACACACACACATATACCTTAAAAGTCCCACTACCTTAACAGGATTGACCCTGTCATGAGATGAGTGGTCCTGCATCCTATCTGGCCTATTTAATTGGCTAACATCAAGACCACAAGATGCTAATTCTGAAGCAGGTTCAGTCCCTTGATACTCGAAATTGTGAATATACATTTGTATAAATGGAATATACAAGGCTACAAAGAAAATTTTCAGTATATGTAAAGAATCATGTGGCCTAATAGATCAAGGGAAATATGCACAAAATAAGCGAAACTCAAGTACACTTTTAGAAATACAGAGATACACATCATACCGAATGACACTTCAGCTATCACTTCTCACCCTCCTATTAATATGTTTATTTTTGAAATATGAATACCATAAAAAAATTAAGCTGTTAGAATCACTCATAGCAAACCACTGCTACCAATATATATTGCTGTAGTTCTATGTAATAAGCTGAAGGCTGAATAACAACAATGTGGTGTACTAATATTGAACTGAGTTAGCTGAAATTCTAGTGATTGTCTCCCCTCCTATCTTGGTACCATAATAGTTAGCAATGAAGATGACTAGACACTTTGGCATAAGAATGGGATTCCAAGACACTAACGCATACCCAAAGGAGCGCGCTAGTGCCAAATATACTACTGATTTGGTAGAAAAGCAAAATGAAAGAAGTGGAAGCAAGTTTCCCCAAATTGGAGGATGGTCTCCGCCTCGACCTACAAATTTCTTCTTTCCAAAATTTGGGCAGAAAAGAAGGCAGCGAAATGAAACTTTGACTTTAATATTAATTGGAACAATTGTCCTTTTTACATTTTATCACAGCACAAGCTTTTCAAATTCTATCCAATTACAATGGATATGATGATTAATTTAACGTTATATTAAGTTTATCCCTACCCAGTAATACCTTTTCCCTTGGACCTCAGATACTCTCCTACCCTTCTTCCTACTAGAAAAGGCATGAACCGGAACCAACAAGTAATTCTAGAATTAGTCTATAACGAAAATTAAAAACAAAATAAAATACCCAGGAACAATATTTCAAAAAAGAAAAAGCAAGATTGAAACCCATTGGGCCAATGGGGTGGTTAATGAAGTACACACTAGAGAAAGCAAATCAGGCTGGAAACTAACCACGACTGACTGGAAATTGGAGAACACAGAGCTATATGTATAAGAAATTTTATACTCTGTCCGCTCATAGAATGCCCCAGTATGTAGCAATCAGTTAAGTAAACACTTTTCTCCAAATGGTATTCATATAGCCAGATTATTTACTGTGACACCCACTCTCCCAGCCATGGAAAACAATGGAAGTGTCAATATGGAATGAACCTCGAAATCGAAACCGCAGAGGAGGGTTTGGTTTAGAGGATTCGCCACACAAGCAGCAGAGGATGGAATCACACATGCAGCAGCGGATGGAATCATACAGAGGCAGCAGAGGATGGAATCAAGGTTTTGGTTTAGAGGATTCGCCACAGAGGAGGGTTTCGAATTGTCGCAGCGCTCGTACGCTATAGACTCAGCAAGGACAAAGATTAAGGGCAATTCTGTCTCAAAATTTATTAAGCAGCGTCCGCTAGATCAACTAGCGGACGGCGGTGTTTACTTTTTAATCACCGCCTTTGATTTATGTAATGTGTGGTATAGATGCTATTTGCCCAATTTTTATCAATATCAAATATATGCTATAGATCATTTCTCATATATATATATATATATATACACACACACATACGCAACTCCAAATTATAACATCTTAAAATTACAGCATCTTAACATCTTATCGTATGTATATTATACTTTTTTAGGACGGCAAAATACAAGCGAGGATCAAAAGGTCACTTTTTACTAAATTTCAAACAACAGTCAAGAAACAAAAAAAATTTATAATCACCAATTTCGTTGTCAGTCAGAACAGTGGTTGATGATTCATACTTAGTTGGATTTCAATTCACTCTCGAGTTATATGAGACTCTCATTCATACATATGGATTTCAATTCACTCCATACAATCAAATATTATCAACATTGGTTGGTGATTCATACTTAGTTGGTATGTTTAACAATAATTACCCCTTCAAATTTTTACATACTGGATTTTTTATTTACCTACATAATTTTGTTACGTATAACCAGAATTTATTGGACAACTAACTGTGATAGGGAGTATAGAAGTCAGCACAAACAATAGTAAACAGAGCAAGAGAGTTAATATTGAATTAATTGATAACATGTAACTTTTTAAACTGTATTAACACTACTTTTATTTATAACTATGATCATTTAAATTAATCTTACATTGTATTTTTCTTACAGTCATAATGTATTGAGCTGCACCTTGTGGGATGACTTTGCAAACCAGATTTGTTCCTTTACTGAAATAGAAAACCAAAATAACATTATAATTGTTTTACAGTTTGCAAAAATCAAGTTCTGGAAACGTATAATCACTTATATTTCAATGAAAAATCTCTCTCCAAACATATGATTATTAATTATACAACATCTGTCATTAACTAGGTACACCAACGTTGTCAAACTCAATATTCGGTTCGAGACTTCTTATAAATGCAGATATCCCTGAGGTTGTTACTTTTAAAAATAGGTATATTGCATACTTCTTTGATTCCTTATTAAATTCTATTACTACTACAAGTTAATTTTTCCTTTAACTACCCTCACTGTTGTCTAACAGCATTTGTGATGCAACAAATAATAAAACTACAATAAATCATTTCTCCAGCCAGAGCACATTATCTATTACAAATGAATTCCTCCAAATCTGTAATAGGAAAACTCTTGATGACATACGGGATGCAACAAAGGTAAAATCGTTTTTTAAACACCTACTTCTTTCACAACATTATCTTATATTCTGTTACTCATTTTCTATTTAACACTCCAGGAGTCAACATGTGTGTTACTTGCTACTATTCTGTGTATAGAAATCGAATACAATTAGTTCTACAATTTCTGCAAAAAAGTAAAACTCGACAACGAAAAATATTGGTGTGATAAATGTTCTAACTATGTTAATTTTGTTACACCAAGGTATTGTGATACAGTATTTTGCTATACGTTATATCTACCTTATGTTCATACTTTGTGCACTCTGTTAATACTATCTAACTTCGTAAATGTAACTTTTAATTATAAATTTAAAGTTCAAGTTAAAGTAATGGATGATACGTCTAGTGCATCTTTTGTTCTATTTGATTGTGAAGCCCAACAAGTCATAGGAAAATCAGCTTATGAATTGAGGGAACAATTGATTAAGGCCAAATTAAAATAGAAAAAATTATTACATATTTAAAGTATACATTCTTAACCTTATGTACATAATTGCTTTTAATTCATGTTTTTTAAATGTGTTAAAGGATGGAGACTCTAATTGTTTTCCGGATGAACTCAATTTATTGTTGCAAAAGAGGTTTCTTTTCAAGATATAAATATCATCTTATAATTTGAAGGCAAATTATGCGACATTCACAGTTGCTAGAATGACTGACGATGAAAAAATATTTGAATCTTATAGAAGCTTATGTGATGAACCTCATGTAATATCAATTTTACACATTTAATTTGGTAACAACAAATATTACATACGTTACCAACTATTTCTTATATCTTTGTTTTAATTCTGTTACTACAATCTATACAGGGTGAGTCATTGCCAGATGTTGTCAACTGTGTCACACCTATAAGCAAAAGGCCTATACATTCAATCAGTGATGATGAGGTACAAGGATCTCAGTCAACTGATGTTGAAATGTCAACCAACAACCTGCAAAAGAAGATCAAAATCGAGAAAGATGACAACTTTACTACTTCAAATTAATTTGAACCATTATCTCATTTTACTACGTGACTTGGTTGTTTTAAAATTTAGTAATTTCTGAAGACTTTTAGTATAATCATCTTTGAGTTTTTAAAATGGATTATTTGGATGAAACTTCCTTATTATTGGATATTATGTAGTTTTATTATATGATTCGGTATATTCAACATAATTCTGCCATCCTACATAATATAAACCAACACAAAAAATAATAGAAAACTGATTATTTGGTTTTTTTTAAATAAAATACTATCTTATTTATATAATATAATAATACTCTCCCATTAAAAGTACCCAAGTATGCCTGTTATGACACAAACAATGTGACCATGTCTGTTATGACAAAAACAATGTGAGTATGACTGCTACAAAAACAATGTGATTTATACTATTTATGACAGCAATATTTGCCTAACGCATGTTAATTGAGTATATTGTACAATGTCAAATACAATAACCAATCAAATTAAACTGAGTAATCTAAGTCCGTTCAGCTAATTAAACAAGATAAATAAAACTAAAATAAAAGTTAACTTATAAGTAATTATTTTTCTTATTTTATTATAATTAATAATATTAAATATAATTAAGACCAAATAAAGGGCTCCTTCTTTGGAAGAGTTTGAAGAGAGTAACTGTGTTGAAATTGTTAATATACTACAAAATTTGAGCCCATAAATAGCTAACCCAATAAACATGATTTGGGGTTTCCTAACTTATTACTAATGTATTTTCATAAATTTTATGTTGTTGCAAACCAATTATTATTTTTAAATTTCTCTTAAAATTATTAACTGACTTTAGTTAATATGTAATAAAAAAAATTCAAATAAAATTAATTAATGTTTGTCTACCATTCAAAACAAAAATTCTTATTTAAATAAAAAAAATTATACTTAATTTATAAACCTCTTTGAACCCTAACCCAACGCTTCGCCCCTAAAATCTCTCCCTACACCCACAAAAAGTAATCCCCTAAACCTCCTAAACAAAAGGCTCTCATGATCCCCAACCATAATCTCCGCATATTCCTCTTTATCACCATCAATTTAGAATTTGTAGTAATCTTGTGATGCCAAGTTTGAATATAATCAATTGTTACGCTTTGAACGTTTTGTGTACGATTGGGTTAGGTGAATTGGGGGAATTATCGGGAATTGTGGCACAGGAGCTGTTTCGAGCTTTGGGTTAAAGGAGTTGTTTGATACTCTAAGGAATTGTACTGACACGAAATCTAAGCTTTGGCAGTCTGTAACTAAAAGAGTACTCCCTCCGTTCCTAAAAGATTGTCGTTTAAGGTTTTGACACATGGATTAAGAAAGTATCATTTACCAAGTAAAATTTGTTTAAAATTTCATCACTACCACTTTATTGGAAGTTGAAAACTATTAATACAAGGGAGAGAATTTCTTGGGACAATGAGAGAAGGTTGGGGTAATATAGGAAAGTAAATAATTTATTTTTCTCGAAAGTTGTAAATGACAAACTTTTTGGAACAAATTTTTTCTTCTAAAACGATAATCTTTTAGGAACAGAGGGAGTATCATTTTTTTTCTTATTTTGTAAGGGTTTGAAAAGTTGCACAATTATATTACTCTAATCATTTATCGCTTTTAATCTATTTCAATACCTTTTGCAATAAATCATGTGTAGTGATGAAGTCTTTGCTTGCAAAAATCATCTTGATCCTTAAATATTTAAAACTATATATTAATCTTAATATGCAATTGTTTCCTATACCATACGATAGTTGAGAATTCTATCAATAGGAATTAAAACAAAGCAGCTGTGAATGAATTGTGGTGTGTGCGCGATCCGTTCATTTTTTGTGGAATTATCTATGATTTTGAGTTGGAATGAATTTGGAATCTTTAAGTGTGTCTTGCAAACTGAAAGAGAATTGGTGAAAAAGTCCCGACTACTTATTATAGACACGCATGTTCTTGATATTTTGGATAATATCCGTTAGTATTTAATTTTTAATATTAGATTTGATTTTTTTAACTATGTGGTGCAATATTTTTATATTTGAATCCTATATTCATGCATGTAGTTTACAAGATGCAAGAGCCTATTTCGCCAAAAAAATCCAAAAATTGGGAAAATCAACCATAAGCCATATATGTCAGAAAACAATGAAAAACATGAATTTACTGTCAACCAGTGGGACAAAACTCAGTCAAGGATGCGTAGAAGGATGATTATACTGTAAAAGCGAGAAAAAAAACTGCAACATATACTTTTTAATCAGGCATTCATTAATTAAGTGTATAAAAATATTTCTCTACTGTCAAATTATCCTATGCATATTGATTGTGCTTCCTATTTCATGTTAGAATTCATCAACAAAATGAGCACAAGTATTACATCTGTTAGAGCAAGCAAAACATCCAGAATGCATCTGAGTGACATTTCAAGTGGTAATTATTTCATTATATCTTTGTATTTATTTTTTCGCCAATATAATTGTTTATGCTAATATAATATGAATTTTTTATGTAGTTTGTACAAATCTCAATTCAACTTTCGATGAAGTTGTTGTTAGTCGTATTGATTCAATACCAAATATACATTTACAAATAGCAAAACATTGGTAGCCTATAAATCAACAAAATTGTGTTCATCCAGTAGCTAATGATGGTATTTCTATATTCAATTTCTTTATATAAGAGCTTTGAAATTCAAATTAATTTCATGAAATCTCATTTTTTTTTATCATGGCACAAAAGTTATTCAAGGAAAGAAAAACACTTCGGTTAGCAGAGAAAATTGTATTCATCTTTCAGCTAATGATATTCAATGTTTCCATTTTAATTATTTTCTTTGTGTTATTGAATTGAAAAAGTTATAATACTTCAAAAAATGTGGAATGTCAGATTTATATATGTTCGTGTATTTGTTATTATGTTCTAGGTACCTATCCAATTAACCTTTCTACAATTTCTACTTTATTGATCAAATCATCCAATACTGCCACTGGAAGAGATATGCTTAATAGGAAACATAACAAATCAAGAATGCCAATGTCCGACATTTCAAACGGTAATAAATGTCTACTAGTTTGCTTACTATATGTGCTGAACTATGATTATTTGTCATAACTAAAAATTTAGTTATTTTATGCAATTTGTACAGATCTTAGTACAACCTTTAATGAAGTAGATGTCAATCATCCTGAATCACATGCTACTGAATTGACGTGAACATCAAGGTTTAATCAACAATATATTCCGTATTCCAACAGACATAATGTTACTCAGAATAGGAAGAGTAAAGCATCTCAACGAGGATTGGTACATATTGCAGATCATGTTAATGCATCTATGAATGAACAAATACTTGATGCCGGCACATTTCAACATTCAGAATTTTCTATTGATCCCCTTGACAATGGTATGATGTTACCTTATTCTACTAATAAACACCATGCACATTTAAATTTAAGTTATTTTAACATCATTTGGCTTGTTCCAATATTTTTAATTTTCTATGACAATTGTACTTTAATGATAATATCCGCTTAAATGTACTAAATTCATATTACTGGGACATTGGTGACAAAAACTGGGAATGTTCATTATGTAATGCGTTGATGTGGTATCAGAAAAGAATAAAAAAGAATCAAAAAAATAAAAATCCAGAATTCTCAATGTGTTGTGCTGGAGGAAAAGTGCAATTGCCTCTGATGAAAGAACCACCCTAAATTCTGAAAGCTCTTTTTAATGGTTCTGATCATAGAAGCAGACATTTTATTTACAACATTCGTGCATACAATATGATATTTTCTTTCACATTAATGGGTGGGAAGATTGATTCATGGCCAAAATTATCACAAAATCGGAAGTTTGATACCAAATATAGGATCCACTCCAAAGTTTGCTCAACTATACATATTTGTACAAAAATGAAATTGCAAATAGAATTGGTGCCCTTAGGTTTGTATTACTTTTTTTTACATAATCTTCAAATTTTAATGTTTATTATATATATTACTAATTGACTTTTTCTTTTGTTACTTTATTAAACAGTTTAGCAAATAATTCAAAAACATTTGAATCATCGATTGTAGCAGATTTAAAAAAGATGCTTGATGACAATAATGTTGTGGTTCAATCATTCAGGATGGCTAGGGATAGGTTTGATTCAAGAGAATTTAGAGATTCTAAATTGAGGCTTATTAGAAGAAGGAACTGTGATGGATGAAGGTATAATCTCCCTACTGCACCTGAAGTTGCTGGTTTAATTGTTTGTGACATTGCAAGCTTAAATAATAATAGGGATATTGTAAGACCCCGAATTTTATGAAATAAAAGTATTCAATTTTTTCTTATAATTACTATTCAGTAAATGGTTAAATTGATAAAAGTTTAAAGTTAAGGGTGATATATGAATTTTTTTAAAATAAGCAAGTGGTTATAAAATACTCATTGTTGTCGGGGAATATTCGTTTGGTCGTGGAATATTCTTCCCGTCGGGAATATTCATAATGACATTTACGTATAACCTTTGTGGGTCCCATAACGAAAAAGCGATTGGATGAAGAAAGCGACAAGTATAAGTTGTTTACAAATAACGACGTAGTTATTCTAATTATCTTTGTTGGAATACCCGGTGGTTAAAAACACGAATACGCTATGTCAGACTTGAAGAAGACTGCAGTATTGCACCAATTATTTATCGATTCTTACGTGAAGGCACTTTACTCAATAATTGTTACAATAATTGTTGTTCAATATTTTATTTTTGATTCAATAATTGTTGCGTTGATATTTTATATTATTGTTGTTTTAATAATTGTCACTGCACATTATTTTCTATTATTAAATCAATAATTCATATTATTTGAATAATATTATTAGATAGCATTATTGGCAATGTCTAGAAAGTTCTGTCTAAGGAGAGGTTTGGTCACCTAATTGCGCTTTTGAAGAAGGAGAATTTCTTATTGGAAAGCCCCTCTTTCCTGGGAAGCTACAGTGGTTTGTGATTATTGTGATTCTGTAATATTATTTGTGAATAATTAATTATTGATTTATATGATAAGGAAAATATTCATTTTATGTGGATATAGATGGAGAAAATTTTTAAAGTGACAATTGTTGAAAATCGATATTTTATATTTTTTGATAAAATAATATTTTATTATATTATTATAATATAATAATGATGATATTTTTACAATGAATGTGTGATATATGAGTATATGAGGAGGAAGAGTATTTTTATTGTAAAAGTTGTTTAAAACATGTTAAACATGTCTGTGGGCCCATTTCTTGACTGAAATTTGATTATAGCCTGTAAAATCGCCCGTTTATGAATTTCGGTCAATTTCTGTTTGGAATTTGAAAAAACATTCTTCTGCAAAGTTGTAGAGAATTGAATTTCCTATAAAAATTTGCGAGATTCAAATTTTTTGATAAAAGGGCTATTTATTGTGAATTATTAAAGTTCTGGAATAATTGGTTTTTGAAGTTTTAATAATTTTTATTAAGAAAAACGTTTTTATATTGTTGGTGGGCCACACTGGTGTTGAATGCATGCTGAATTCAGATTCTTGGTGTACGTAGGAAATTTATATAAATATAATAATATTATTAAATTTTCTGCTTTGGTGTTCTAAGCATTTTCCTATAAATAAGGTGCTTAGGTTAGAATTAAAAATCACACCAGAAACTGAAGTTTCTCTCTATTTCTCTCTCTATATTATCGAGTGTATTCTTGTGAGTATTTTGATATCTTGAGTGTTGCTATACGGTGCAAGTTCGTTCATCGTTATTCCAGTCAGAAGTACTGCTCTTTTGAGGTAAGGGATAGTAAGGGATTGAAAGGGATGTTATTTTCTTCGTAAGTGATTGTGGCGACCCCAAAATAGGTTCATTCCATCCAACCCATTCTGAGTCGCCAAATACATGGTACAGAAAACAACCACAACTTTATTACAACAATTCTCTTGCAAAATACAATAACACATATACTGTGAGTTTGGATACAAATATATACCAAATGTGACACATATCCCAACCGTCTTGACAAAGACTCACGTTGACACCTTACATAAAGGTGTAGTCAAAAATTGATTTAGAAATTAAAATCTTTGGGAAGTGCTCAAGGAAACCTTCGTACATGGGAGACCATGCTTCTAGGTTATGATAGATATCATATGGCCACAGAATTATCCTTGGTTGACCCAATATACCCCAAAGAAAAACGAGAAGATTACTATCATATTCTTCCCAATGGTGAGTCTTCTCTTGATTTATCATTATCTCCACTGTCTCAAATTGAGAATTATACTTCAAACAAACACCAAGATTATATAGGTAGTGCTTGTAAATATACTCAGCAAGTGGATGAGCACAACCCTGTCTTATGATGACACGAGGTTGTATGTCATTAGACATCTTGTATGAAAGTGGCAAAACACCCTTCCAACGTTGGGTTTGCCTCTCCCTATATGATTCACCAAATATAACTACTAAAAGATGTATACAACACACTTGTCTATACTGTTTAGGGAGAACTCTACAGCTAGAAACCACCGTTCTATTCCTCCGCATTCCCCCTGGCCAACCCAAAATTTACACTTTTATTACCCGAAAATGAATTGTGAAGCAAAAAGGGTGAGACAACAACTACTTCAAGAAAAAGAATATCATGACTAAAGATAATTAAATTATCAATAGCCTTCATCAGTAATAAATCAGAGATTTAGAACATATGGTAGATGATAAACTTTTCAACCATAGTTGCAGCGGAACGAGCAATCCATTAGAAGAGTCAAATAGACCATAAAGTCTATTATCTTCTCCACATTAAAATTTCACCAACAATGTTTTATCCCTGTAACATTAATCAATAGTTCCTTTCCACAATTATATGAATAACTCATAATCATAATTGTAATTCTAAATTCCTCTTCGCATCCAAGACGAAGATAATTTTTATCACCTGTCTTTATCTGAAACATCAAAGATCATGGTTATACCAAATCACAGTTCATGTTCATAATCATACTAATAAATTCATCTTTGCACTACGGGCCAAAGATATTAAATCATCGATTCATCTTTGCACTACATGTGCCAAAGATATTCAATAACAGTCATCTTTGCACTACGGGCCAAAGATATTCAACAAATGATCATCTTTGCACTCTGAAGCCAAAGATATTCATATCTCAAAGAAATATATAATCATTTCAAAATCTATATAAACCATAATTATAACCATGTTGATCAATTCACCTTTGTACTTAAGCTAAAAATATTCAATTGTAAATTCAATGGCCATGATCATACTAGTCACAATTCATCTTTGCACTACTGGACAAAGAGAACCCATAGTCATGATCATACCAATAATCTACCCATCTTTACACTCAAGTCAGACAAATTTTTCACCAAGATTATAAAAATGTTATATATGATAATAAAAACAATAACATCAGAACATGGATTTAATTTCAAGAGTAAGATTCATAAATCAACGATAATTTGGTCAAAAAAAGAAAACCAATTTTGTCGTGAATAGTATCCGTGAATAGTAACTCATGAATAGTAACTCGTGAATAGTAACTCATGAATAGTAAACCCGCCTCAAAAAGGTAGAAATTTTACAATAAAATCCATACCAATATTTTGGTATAATGATATTGAAATAACATTTCTTAAACTTATAAACAATTTATTTTAATTGTTTACACTTTACTAAATAATGCATTTAATCATCCTAAAATTTCAAACTCATAAGATTTCATCACCAATAACCAAAACCCTCATCAAAAATTTGCATATACCTCATATAGGATTCTCAAGCCATAAAATCCTATTTTCCAATTTTCTTACTTCACATAACATATTTAATTCATTTACTCATAACTAGTCTATTTTCATGAAAAATACCAAATCAGTTCCAAAAATATTTCTTTTCTGGGATTTAGCAGAATATAGTTCCATATTGAACATATATTTTTCTCAGAATTTTTAAAATTCATTTACTATTTTTCATATGGCCAAAACCACCGAATATTTAGACATTTATCATAAATTGTACTTTTATCCAAAAATTTCGAAATTTACAGAGTATACTGATATTATATAGATGTACTCCCAATAAAAATTTCATCAATTTTGGAGTTAACCACAAGGAGTTATAAGCGGTTACTTTTAAAATAGTATTTTCCGTAAAATTCATAACTCTTAATCTATACATCCAAAAATCACCATTTTTGGACACAATCAATAAAACTCATCAAAATATCATTTCAAATTTTTCCAGAATTTTCTGAAGGTCGGAAGAAGTACGAACTGAAAAACATAATAACCCTTAAAATCCCTTACCTCAAAAGAAATAAGATTTAAATTCAGATATCTGATGAAAAGTCTGAGGAAACTTTGTTTCGAATAGCAACTCTCAAAGTATCTAAATACTCACAAAAATATGCTTGATAATATAGAGAGAAAACTTATGTTTTCGATGTGATTTTCAATTTAACTTAAGCTTCTATTTATATTTATAGGAAAATGCTAGAACGCCAAAACGAGAGACTAAATTAATAAAATATATTATTATTATTTCATTTCTCCCACGCCACCTACCAGCCACCAAAGAGTCAAAAGACCAACTTGGAATAGCAAATCCACATGTTATTAACACCAACCAAAGTGGGTCCCACCCATAAATATAATAAAATTATTTTATTCTCAAAACTTCAACAATTCATGAAAATAGCTAGGTTATCGTAAAATTCAAACTCGCTATTTTCCATAGAAAATTCCATTATCTACAACTTTGCAGAAGGAAGTTTTTCCAAATTTCAAAACAAAATTGACCAAATACACAAACGGATGATTTTAAATCACCGCTACAACACCTTTTAAAATTCATAACAAATCATGTTAATTTTCAACGGCTCAAAATTTGTGGATATATACTCAACTTATATATGTATAACATATCCAAAAATCACAACGATCCAACTACGATCAAAATTATAACTCATTTAATAGAGCTTTTTAACCGATTTGATCTTTTAATACCTCCAATCCAACAAAATAACCGATAAAACACCTCAACATTAATTCCTTCATTTATAACCACATAAATAAATCCATCATCTATATCCACATCAAATAAATATTTCATTATCATATAAATCAATAATTAATTATTCACAAATAATATTATGTAATCACAATTATGACAACCAAAGCTGCCTGTGTGAAAGCAGGGGCTTTCCAATAAGAATTTCTCCTCATCGCGCAAGCAATTAGGTGACCAAACCTCTCCTCGATGTAACTTTCTAGACATTGCCAATAATGCTATCTAATAATATTATTCAAATAATAATAATTATTGATCCGATAGTGAGAAATATTGTGCAAAGTTGATAATTATCAAACAACAATAATATAAAATATCAACGCAAAGAATTATTGAATCAATAAAATAAAATATTGAAAAGTAACCATCGTGCCTTCTTACGTAAGAATCAATAATTCAAAAATACTGTAATACCGTAATGCATCGCGGCAACAACAACGCCAGACATTTTATTTTACCAACCGTATATTCCAACAAGTTGTTAATTCTGTAACGATTACGCCATTATTTATAAAAACTTAATTTTATCATTTTCTTCATCCGACAGCTTATTCTTGTTATGGGCCCAAAATGGTCATACATACGTGCATTTAATATTCCCGATGTAAAAAGAATATTCCACGACAAAACGAATATTCCCTAATAACAATGAATATTTTATAACCACTTGTGTATTTTGAAAAAAAATTCATATATCACCTTTAACTTAAATTTTATCAATTTAACCATTACTGAATAGTAATTATAAGAAAAATTGAATACTTTTATTTCATAAAATTCGGGGTCTTACAATCTCCCCTCCTTATGAAATTTCATTTGTCCCCGAAATTTACGTACCTGGTATTGCAAAGAGTTGAGAATACCTTGCTTTCATTTCAGATTCCATCTTCCCTGTCATCATGATTTCTCCATTGCTCATCTCCTATATTTCAGATATCATTCTAGAATACAGCTTCAAAACAAGGGTTAATTGAATAAATTAACATATCACATAATATCCCGATATTATGACTGACCAACAAATAAGCTTAGGGAGGACACACTAGCGAAGGATTTGCTC
This sequence comes from Panax ginseng, assembly GCA_020205605.1. Taxonomy (NCBI): domain Eukaryota; kingdom Viridiplantae; phylum Streptophyta; class Magnoliopsida; order Apiales; family Araliaceae; genus Panax; species Panax ginseng. The sequence goes on along the minus strand of CM035150.1, from coordinate 82,961,565 downwards.
ATCTCTCCCTCCTAGTTATATTCTCCGATCTTCGCCAGAGATCATATCCCTAAGCTCGATATTAACCGTGACGAACCCCAAAATAGGTCCATTCCATCCAACCCATTTCGAGTCGCCAAATACATGGTACGTAAAACAACCACAACTTTATTACAACAATTGTCGGTGCAAAAAATACAATAACATATATATCGTGAGTTTGGATACAAATATATACCAAATGTGACACATATCCCAACCGCACAAAGACCTCACAAAGGACACCTTACATAAAGGTGTAGTCAAAATTGATTTAGAAATTAAAATCTTTGGGAAGTGCTCATGAAACCTTCGCATATGGGAGACCATGCTTCAGGTTATGATAGATATCATATGGCCATGAATTATCCTTGGTTGACCCAATATACCCCAAAGAAAAACGAGAAGATTACTATCATATTCTTCCCAATGGTGAGTCTTCTTGATTTATCATTATCTCCACTCGCCTCAAATTGAGAATTATACTTCAAACAAACACCAAGATTATATAGGTAGTGCTTGTAAATATACTCAAAGAAGTGGATGAGCACAACCTCGTCTTATGATGACACGAGGTCAGATGTCATTAGACATCTTGTATGAAAGTGGCAAAACACCCTTCCAACGCTGGGTTCGCTCTCCCTATATGATTCACCAAATATAACTACTAAAAGATGTATACAACACACTTGTCTATACTGCTTAGGAGAACTCTACTGCCTAGAAACCACCGCTCTATTCCCTCGTTACTACCCCGGCCAACCCAAATGCCTACACTTTTATTACCCGAAAATGAATTGTGAAAAAAAGGGTGAAAACAACTACTTCAATAAAGAATATCATGACTAAAGATAATTAAATTATCAATAGCCTTCATCAAGAATAAATCGTAGATTTAGAACATACGGTAGATGATAAACTTTTCAACCATAGTCATAGCAAATGAACGAAGCAATCCATTAGAAGAGTCAAATAGACCATAAAGTCTATTATCTTCCACATTAAAATTTCACCAACAATGTTTTATCCTCGTAACATTAATCAATAGTTCCTTTCCACAATTATATGAATAACTCATAATCATAATTGTAATTCTAAATTCTCTTCGCATCCAAGATTTAAGATAATTTTTATCACCGCCTTTATCTCAAAACATCAAAGATCATGGTTATACCAAATCACAGCTTCATGTTCATAATCATATTAATAAATTCATCTTTGCACTACGGCCAAAGATATTCATCATCATTCATCTTTGCACCACGTGCCAAAGATATTCAACAACAAAGTCATCTTTGCACTACGGCCAAAGATATTCAACAATGATCATCTTTGCACCATGTGCCAAAGATATTCATATCTCAAAGAAATATATAATCATTTCAAAATCTATATAAACCATAATTATAACCATGTTGATCAATTCACCTTTGTACTTAAGCTAAAAATATTCAATTGTAGAATTCAATGGCCATGATCATACTAGTCACAATTCATCTTTGCACCATCGGACAAAGAGAACCCATAGTCACGATCATACCAATAATCTACCCATCTTTACACTCAAGTCAAAGACAATTTTTTCACCAAGATTATAAAATGTTATATATGATAATAAAAACAATAACATCGTAACATGGATTTAATTTCAAGAGTAAGATTCATAAATCAACGATAATTTGGTCAAAAAAAAGAAACCAATTTTGTCGTGAATAAGATCCGTGAATAAGAACTCATGAATAAGAATCGTGAATAAGAACTCATGAATAGTAAACCCGCCCACTCAAAAAGGTAGAAATTTTACAATAAAATCCATACCAATATTTTGGTATAATGATATTGAAATAACATTTCTTAAACTTATAAACAATTTATTTTAATTGTTTACACTTTACTAAATAATGCATTTAATCATCCTAAAATTTCAAACTCATAAGATTTCATCACCAATAACCAAAACCCTCATCAAAATTTCATATATACCTATATAGGATTCTCAAGCCATAAAATCCTATTTTCCAATTTTCTTACGTCACATAACATATTTAATTCATTTACTCATAACTAGTCTATTTTCATGAAAATACCAAATCAGTTCCAAAAATATTTCTTTTTCTGGGATTTAGCGTAATATAGTTCCATATTGAATATATATTTTTTTCTTAATTTTTAAAATTCATTTACTATTTTTCATATGGCCAAAACCAATTTAATATTTAGACATTTATCATAAATTTTACTTTTATCCAAAAATTTCAAATTTACAGTAGAGTATACTGATATTATATAGATGTACTCCCAATAAACATTTCATCAATTTTGGAGTTAACCACAAGGAGTTATAAGCGGTTACTTTTAAAATAGTATTTTCCGTAAAATTCATAACTCTTAATCTATACATCCAAAAATCACCATTTTGGACACAATCAATAAAACTCATCAAAATATCATTTCAAATTTTTCCAGAATTTTTCAAGGTCGGAAGAAGTACTTAACATGAAAAACATAATAACCCTTTAAAATCCTTTACCTCAAAAAAGCAGATTTCAATTCCAGATATCGGATGAAAAGTCTGAGGAAACTTTGTTTGAATAGCAACTCTCAAAGTATCTAAATACTCACAAAAATATGCTTGATAATATAGAGAGAGAAAACTTATGTTTCGATGTGATTTTCAATTCTAACTTAAGCTTCTATTTATAGGAAAATCTTGTAACGCCTAAACGAGACTAAATTAATAAAATATATTATTATTATTTCATTTCTCCCACGCCACCTACCACCACCAAAGAGCTCAAAACCCAACTTGGAATAAGCAATCCACATGTTATTAACACCAACCAAAGTGGGTCCCACCCATAAATATAATAAAATTATTTTATTCTCTAAACTTCAACAATTCATGTAAAATAGCCTTGTTATCGTAAAATTAAAACTCGCTATTTTCCATAGAAAATTCCATTATCTACAACTTTGCGTATGAAGTTTTTCCAAATTTCAAACAAAATGAACGAAATACACAAACGGATGATTTTAAATATCGTTACAACACCTTTTAAAATTCATAACAAATCATGTTAATTTTCAACTGCTCAAAATTTGTGGATATATACTCAACTTATATATGTATAACATATCCAAAATCACAACGATCCAACTACGATCAAAATTATAACTCACTTAATAGAGCTTTAACCGATTTGATCTTTTAATACCTCCAATCCAACAAAATAATCGATAAAACACCTCAACATTAATTCCTTCATTTATAACCACATAAATAAATCCATCATCTATATCCACATCAAATAAATATTTCATTATCATATAAATCAATAATTAATTATTCACAAATAATATTACGTAATCACAATTATGACAACCCAGCCGCTCCTCTGAGAAAGAGGGGCTTCCAATAAGAATTTCTCCTCACTTGGCGCCGCAATTAGGTGACCAAACCTCTCCTCGATGTAACTTTCTAGACATTGCCAATAATGCTATCTAATAATATTATTCAAATAATACTAATTATTGATCCGATAAGGAGAAATATTGTGCGTTGATAATTATCAAACAACAATAATATAAAATATCAACGCAAGAATTATTGAATCAATAAAATAAAATATTGAAAAGTAATCATCGCGCCTTTCACGTAAGAATCAATAATTCAAAATATCGTAATACCGTGGTGCTATCGCAACAACGCCAGTATTACATTTTATTTTTACCAACCGGGTATTCCAACAAAGTGTTAATTGTGAACGACATTACGCCATTATTTATAAAAACTTAATTTTATCATTTTCTTCATCCGGATGCTTATTCTGCTATGGGGCCCAAAAATGGTCATCGCTTTGGTCGCATTTAATATTCCCGATGTAAAGAATATTCCACGACCAAATGAATATTCCACGACTACAATGAATATTTTATAACCACTTGTGTATTTTGAAAAAGAATTCATATATCACCCTTAACTTAACTTTAATCAATTTAACCATTTACTGAATAGTAATTATAAGAAAAATTGAATACTTTTATTTCATAAAATTCGGGGTCTTACAGTGATATTATTTTTTCAATATCATTATGTTGAAATATTGGTTTGAACTTTTTATCAAATTGGGAATTTTTTCATGCTTGGGGTTATTATCACGAATGAGTTACTATTCATGAGTTACTATTCATGAGTTATTATTCACGAAAGTTACTATTCACGAAGTTACTATTCAATTTATAAAGTTACTATTCACGAAAGTTACTATTTATGAGTTACTATTTACGAAAGTTACTATTCACTAGTACTACTCACTACAAAATTAATTTCTTTTTCTAACCAAATTATAGTTGATTTATGAATATTACCGAGATTAAAACTATGTATTGATTATATTGATTTTATTATCATATATAACATTTTTATAACCCCGATGTTGAAATTCTTTTTCACCTGGAGTGTAAAGATGGGTAGATTATTGGTATGATCATGACTAGGTTCTCTTTTGGCAAGAAAGAAAAGTTGAATTGCGGATCTGGTATGATCAGCTGACCATTGAATTTATAATTGAATATCTTTTAGCTTAAGTGCAAAGGTGAATTGATCAACATGGTTATAATTATTGTTTATATAAATTCGAAATGATTATATATTTCTTTGAGATATGAATATCTTTGGCCTTTAGTGCAAAGATGAATTATTGATGAATATCTTTGGCATGTAGTGCAAAAATGGTCTGTTGATGAATATATTTGGCCCGTAGTGCAAAGATGAATTTATTAGTATGATTATAAACATGAACTGTGATTTGGTATAACCATGATCTTTGATGTTTCAGGTAAAGACACGTGATGAAAATTATATTCGTCCTGAATGCGGTAAAAGGAATTTAGAACTACAATTATGATTATGAAGTTATTCACATGATTGTGGATGTGAACTGCTGATTGATGTTCTGTGGTTAAAACATTGTTAGTGGACTTTTAACATGGTGAAAATAATAGACTTTATGGTCTATTTGACTCTTCTAATGGATCGCTTCGTTCACCGCAACTATGGTTGAAAAGTTTTATCATCTACCATATGTTCTAAATCTCGATTTATTCTTGATGAAGACTATTGATAATTTATTTATCTTTAGTTATAATATTATTTATCGAGCTAGTTGTGCTACCCCTTTTGCTTCACAATTCCTTTCTGTGTAATAACGAGTGTAGCCGGGTCGAGTTGGGGTAAACAGGAATAGAATCGGTGGTCATCATTTAGTAGTTATATTTGTTGAATCAAATAGGGTGAAGCGAACCCAACGTTGAAGGTGTTTTGCCACTATCATACAAGATGTCTAATGACATACAACCTCAGATCATCATAAGACAGGGATGTGCTCATCCACTTCACGAAAGATATATACGAAAGCACTACCTATATAATCTTGGAGTTTGGTTGAAGTATAATTTCAATTATAGACGGTAGAGATAATGATATGTCAAGAGAAGACACACCATTGGGAAGAATATGATAGTAATCTTCTCTTTTTTTTGGGGTCTATTCAATCAACCAAGGATAATTTTGTGGGCATATGATATCTATAATAACCTGCAGACGCATGGCCTCCCCACGCACGAAGGTTTCTTGAGCACTTCCCAAAGATTCTAATTTCTAAAAACAGCTTTTGACTATACCTTTATGTAAGGTGTCATTGTGACGTCTTATCCAAAGTTGGTGTCCCAGAGTTACAGCTTGGTATATATTTGTATCCAAACTCACAAAGATATGTGTTGTTGTATTTTGCACGACAATTGTTGTAATAAAGTTGTAGTTATTTTCTGCACTATATATTTGGCACTTCAGAATGGGTTGGATGGAATGGACCTATTTTGGGGTTATCACAATTGGTATCGAGCTATAAAGTAAAGAGCCCCAGCCTCTTTCTTTGGTGACTTTCGTTGATGGGGGATGCACCAAGCCGCACTCTCCGTAGGGACGCCGTTCTTCTGTGTGGCAATCGACAGTACCATCGTGAGGTGTTTTCACACTTGGGACATGAGTCACGATTGGTATCGCACCTTAGGGATATGATCTCCAAGGAGATCTGGATTAGAACTAGGAGGGAGAGATGAGTAAATCCTTCGCTAGTGTGTCTTACCTAAGCTTATTTGTTGGTCGTCATAATATCGGATATTATGTGATATGTTAATTTGTTAAATTAACCTTTGTTTTTGAAGTCGTATTCTAGAATGATATCTCAAATACAGGAGACGAGCAATGGAGAAATCATGATGACGTAAAAGATGGAATGAAATGAAAGCAAGGTATTCTCAACTCTTTGAAATAGTAGTACGTAAATTTCGAGGACGAAATTACATAAGGAGGGAGATGTAAGACCCCAATTTTATGAAATAAAAGTATTCAATTTTTTTCTTATAATTACTATTCAAGAAATGGTTAAATTGATAAAAGTTTAAAGTTAAGGGTGATATATGAAATTTTTTAAAATAAGCAAGTGGTTATAAAATACTCATTGTTGTCGGGAATATTCGTTTTGGTCGTGGAATATTCTTCCCGCTTCGAGGGAATATTCATACGACGCTTGACTTTTGTGGGCCCCAGAACGAAAAAGTGATTGGATGAAGAAACGACAAGTATAAGTTGTTTATAAATAAGCAGAGCGTGGTTATTCAATTAATATCGTTGGAATACCCGATGGTTAAAACACAAGAATACGGCGTTGTTGCACAAGAAGCACGCAGATTGCACCAATTATTGATTCTTACGTAAGAAGGCACTACTAATAATTGTTACGGTAGAATTATTGCTCAATATTTTATTTTGATTCAATAATTTACTGCGTTGATATTTTATATTATTGTTATTTTAATAATTGTCATTCGATAGTATTTTCCATTATCAAATCAATAATTCATATTATTTGAATAATATTATTAGATAGCATTATTGGTAATGTCTAAAAAGTCGCTCATTTAAGAGAGCGTTGGTCACCTAATCATGCTACCAAGAAGGAAAAATTCTTATTGAAATCCCCTCTTCTTGGGAACCTACTGTCATTTCAGATTATGTGATTTTGTAATATTATTTGTGAATAATTAATTATCGATTTATATGATGAGGAAAATATTCATTTTATGTGGATATAGATGGAGAAAATTTTTAAAGTGACAATTATTGAAAATCGATATTTTATCTTTTTGATAAAATAATATTTTATTATATTATTATAATATAATAATGATGAAATTTTTAAAATGAAATGTGATATATGAGTATATGAGGAGAAAGAGTATTTTTGTTACAAAAGTTTGTTTAAAACATGTTAAACATGTCCTGTGAGCCCATTTCTCGATCGAAATTTGATTATAAACCGTAAAATCGCCTGCTTATGGATTTCGATCAATTTACATTTTGGAATTTGGAAAACTTTCTTCGCAAAGTTGTAGAGAATTGAATTTTCTATAAAATTACGCGAGATTCAATTTTTCGATAAAAGGGCTATTTATTGTGAATTATTGAAGTTCTTAATAATTGGTTTTTGAAGTTTTAATAATTTTTATTAAGAAAAACATTTTTATATTGTTGGTGGGACCCATCTGGTGTTGAATGCATGTCAATTCAGATTCTTGGAAAATGAGAAAATTTATATAAATATAATAATATTTTATTAAATTTTCTTTTTGTGTTCTAAGCATTTTCCTATAAATAGGGTGCTTAGGTTAGAATTGAAAATCACACCGTAAATTGAAGTTTTCTCTATTTCTCTCTATATTATCGAAAGTGTATTCTTGTGAGTATTTTGATATCTTGAGTGTTGCTATACGGTGCAAGTTCGTTCAAATATATTCTAGTCGTAAATCGCTTCTTTTGAGGTAAAGGATAAGACGGAATTTTAAAGGATTGAAAGGGATGTTATTTTCTTCGTAAGTGATATTATTTCTTCAATATCATTATGTTAAAATATTGGTTTGAACTTTTTATCAAATTTGAAACTTTTTCATGTCGGGGTTACTATTTATGAGGTACTATTCACGAGTTACTATTCACAATTTACTATTCACGAGTTACTATTCACGACGGATTACTATTAATGAGTTACTATTCACGAGTTACTATTTACGAGGTATTATTCACGGGTACTATTCACTACAAAATTGGTTTCTTTTTCTAACCAAATTATAGTTGATTTATGAATATTACTCTGGAGATTAAAACTATGTATTGATTATATTGATTTTATTATCATATATAACATTTTTATAACACTGATGTTGAAATTCTCTTTCACTGGAATGTAAAGATGGGTAGATTATTGGTATGATCATGACTAAGGTTCTCTTTGGCCAAGAAGTGAAAAGTTGAATTGTTGATGGTATGATCATGACCATTGAATTTATAATTGAATATCTTTAGTTTAAGCAAAAAAAGTGAATCGATCAACATAGTTATAATTATTGTTTATATAAATTCGAAATGATTATATATTTCTTTCGAGATATGAATATCTTTGGCCAGTAGTGTAAAAAAGATGAATTGTAAGACCGAATTTTATGAAATAAAGTTATTCAATTTTTCTTATAATTATTATTCAAGAAATGTTAAAATTGATAAAAATTTAAAGTTATGGGTGAAATATGCAAATTTTACAAAACACACAAGTGGCTATAAAATATTCATTGTTGTTTGAGAATATTCGTTTCGTCGTGGAATATTTTTTTTGTCGGGAATATCCGCATCGATTTGCCGCTGATCATTTAGGGCCCCCATAACTGAATAACTGGCTTGATGAAGAAAATGACAAGTTTGAGTTTTACCGTTAACACTGTTGGAATACCTGGTGGTTAAAATACAATAATACGCGTTGTTGCACAGTAGCACACGGTATTGCACAGTATTTTTAAATTATTGATTCTTACATAAGAAGACACTACTCAATAATTTTACAGCTTATTATCGCTCAATATTTTATTTTATTGATTCAATAATTGTCTGCGTTGATAATTTATATTATTATTGTTGTTGGAATAATTATCAACGCATAAAGATTTTCCATTATCGATCAATAATTCATATTATTTGAATAATATTATTAGATAACATTATTGGCAATGTCTAGAAAGTTCTCACAAGGAGAGGTTTGGTCACCTAATTGCGCGCAAGAAGTGAGAAATCCTTATTGGAAAGCCCTCTATCCTCGAATCCTCTCTTTTGTCAAGATCTTGTGAGTGTGTAATATTATTTGTGAATAATTAATTATTGATTATTATGATAAAGAAAATATTTATTGTGGATATAGATGGAGAAAATTTTAATGTGACAACTATTGAAAATTAATATTTTATCTTTTTCTCGATAAAATAATTCATTTAAATATATTATTCTAATAATATATTAATTCAGTAATATTTTTACAATGAATGTGGGATATATAAGTATATGAGGAGGAAGAGTATTTTTGTGGCATTAAATGTTTAACACATGTTTTGTGTGTCGGTGGACACAATTTTCGAATGAAAATTTATTATGTATCGTAAAATCGTCCGTTTGTGGATTTCGGATAATTTCTGTTTGGAATTTCGAAAAATTTTCTTCTGCAAAGTTGTAGAGAATGGAATTTCCCATGAAAAGTCGCGAGTTTTGAATTTTTTCTGATAAACGGGCTATTTTCTATGAATTATTGAAGTTTGAAAAAATAAAATAATTTTTATTAAGTTATGGGTGGGACCCACTTTTGGTGGGTGTTGAATACAACACATGGGTGCTGATTTTGGTTCAAAGAAGGCTGCCTAAATTGATCAAGAGAGGTATGAGGAAATTTGAATAAAATAATATTAATTTATTATTTTAGTCTCTTTCATGCTTCTAAAGATTTTCCTATAAATAGAGGCTAAGTTAGAATTGAAAACACACCGTAAACCCAAGTTTTTCTCTATTTGTCTCTCTATATTATCAAATATATTCTTTTATCTTGAGTGTTGCTATACGGTGCAAGTTCGTTCAAATTATTCCAATGTAAATACCGCTTCTTTCGAGGTAAGTGGATTTTAAGGGTTGTTATGTTTTTTTATGTTTCAGTAACATTTCGGACCTTCAAAAATTCTGGAAAAATTTGAAATGATACTTTGATGAGTTTTATTGATTGTGTCCAAAAATGGTAATTTTTGGATGTATATATTAGGAGTTATGGATTTTATGGGAAAAGACTATTTTAAAAGTAACCGCTTATAACTCCTTGTGGTTAACTCCAAAATTGGTAAAAATTTTTATTGGGAGTACATATATATAACATGAGTATATTCTGTAAATTTCAGAAGTTTTGGACAAAAGTACAATTTATGATAAATGTTTAAATATTCTTGGTTTTGGCCATATGAAAATAGTAAATGAATTTTAAAATTATGAGAAAAATATATGTTCAATATGAGACTATATTCGCTAAATCTCAGAAAAGAAATATTTTTAGAACTGATTTGGTATTTTTCATGAAAATGGACTAGTTATGAATAAATGAATTAAATATGTCGTGTGAAGTAAGAAAATTGGAAAATAAGATTTTATGGCTTGAGAATCCTATATGAGGTATATGCAGATTTTTGATGAGGGTTTTGGTTATTGGTGATGAAATCTTATGAGTTTGGTATTTTAGAATGATTAAATGCATTATTTAGTAAAGTGTAAACAATTAAAATAAATTATTTATAAGCTTAAGAAATATTATTCTTTCAATATCATTATACAGAAATATTGGTATAGATTTTATTGTGGAATTTCTACCTTTTTCATGTCTGGGGTTACTTATTCACGCAGTTACTATTCATGAGTTACTATTCACGAAGTTACTATTCACTGTAAAGTACTATTCATTTACAAAATTGGTTTCTTTTTCTAACCAAATTATAGTTGATTTATGAATATTACTCTTGAGATTAAATCTAGATGTTTTGATTATATTAATTTTACTATCATATATAACATTTTTATAACCCTAATGATGATATTTCTCTTTGACTTGAGTGTAAAAATGGGTAGATTTTTTGGTATGATCATGACTATGGGTTCTCTTTGGCGAAGGCAAAGTTGAATTGTTGAATTGGTATGATCATGACCATTGAATATATAATCGAATATCTTTAGCTTAAGTGCAAAGGTGAAATGATCAACATGGTTATAATTATTGTTTATATAAATTCAAATGATTATATATTTCTTTGAGATAATAATATATTTGGCCTATAATGCAAATATGAACTGTTGAGGAATATCTTTGGCCTGTAGTGCAAAGATGAATTATTGATGAATATCTTTGGCCTGTAGTGCAAAGATGATATGTTGTTGAATATCTTTGGCCAAGAGTGCAAAGATGAACATGTGTTGAGATGAATATGACCATTTCTGGTGATCTAAAATGAATATCTTTGGTCAGTAGTGCAAAGATGAAATTATTAATATGATTATGAACAAGAAATGTGATTTGGTGTAACTATGATCTTTGATGTTTCAGGTAAAGATAGGTGATGAAAATTATCTTCATCCCCGGATGAGAAGAGAATTTAGAACTACAATTATGATTATGAGTTATTCATATGATTGTGGGATGTGAATTGTTGATTGATGTTACAGAATAAAACATTGTTGGTGGACTTTTAACATGAAGAAGATAATAGACTTTATAGTACTATTTGACTCTTCTAATGGATCGCTCATTCCACCGCAACTATGGTTGAAAAGTTTTATCATCTACCATATGTTCTAAATCTCGATTTATTATTGATGAAGACTATTGATAAGTTATTTATCTTTAGTCATAATATTCTTTATCGAGCTAGTCAGGCTCACCCTTTTGCTTCACAATTCCTTTCATGTAATAAAAGTGTATTTGGGTCGAGTGGGGATAACAGGAATAGTAATCGATTGGTCTATAAATTTGTTGAGGGTGAGGCAAACCCAACGTTGAAGGGTATTTTGTCACTATCATACAAGATGTCTAATGACATACAACCTCGTATCATCATAAGACGAGGATGTGCTCATCCACTCTTTGAGTATATATATACGAGCACTACCTATATAATCTTGGTGTTTGTTTGAAGTATAATTCTCAATTAGAGATAGTGGAGATAATGATATGTCAAGAGAAGACTTACCATTGGGAAGAATATGATAGTAATCTTCTTGTTTTTTCTTTGGGGTCTATTAGGTCAACCAAGGATAATTCGTGGCCATATGATATCTATCATAACCTGACGCATGGTCTCCCATGTACGAAGGTTTCTTGAGCACTTCCCAAAGATTTTAGTTTCTAAAACAGCTTTTGACTATACCTTTATGTAAGGTGTCATTTGAGGAGGTCATCCACTGGTTGGGACATGTGTCACATTTGGTATATATTTGTATCCAAACTCACAAAGATATATGTGTTGTTGTATTTTGTACAACAATTGTTGTAATAAAGTTGTAGTTATTTTACGTACCATGTATTTGGCGACTCAGAATGGGTTGGATGGAATGGACCTATTTTGGGGTTGTCACATGAATTATTGATGAATATCTTTGGCATATAGTGCAAAGATGGTCATTGATGAATATCTTTGGTCCAGTAGTGCAAAAGATGAATTTAGTAGTATGATTATGAACATGAATCGTGATTTGGTATAACCATGATCTTTGATGTTTGAGGTAAAGGCAGATGATGAAAATTATCTTCATCTGAATGCGAAAAAAGGAATTTAGAACTACAATTATGATTATGAGTTATTCACATGATTGTGGGCCGAGAACCTGCTGATTGATGTTCTGAGGTTAAAATATTGTTGGTGGACTTTTAAGATGGAGAAGATAATAGACTTTATGGTCTATTTGACTCTTCTAATGGATCGCTTGCTCATCAGAACTATGGTTGAAAAGTTTTATCATCTACCATATGTTCTAAATCTCTGATTTATTACTGATGAAGACTATTGATAATTTATTTATCTTTAGTCATAATATTCTTTACTGAGCTAGTTGTGCTCACCCTTTTACTTCACAATTCCTTTTAGGTAATACGAGTGTAGCTGGGTCGACCGGGGGTAACAGGAGTGTCAGAAATAAACATATGAACGATATTCCTATTTAATATATGATTTGATTATGATATATATAAATGAATGAATATGCAAGTATGCTTGCATGAAGAAAAGCTGTAAAGTCCTTTGATAGATAATAGAAATATATGTACAAGGACTTATAATAAATTGATCAAATATGTTAGGTTGATCCTACATAAGCAAAACAGCTTTGTAAAGTCCTTAAAAAGAAATGATGCACAAGGACTATAAATATAGAAAGATCAAACTTGTTAGGTTGATCTTATAATGTAATAGATAGCCTAGTCCCGATAAATCTATCATCGCACTGAGAAGTCGTGATGCTGCGAGGTGAGTCAAGGTTAACTCTGGAGCTATCGGTAGGAATAGGAGTATGCAATATAGTAGATCTCAGAGTTAAAGATCGCCAGGGAAACGAAGAATGATCGTAGTGTATCGAGAAGAGCTTCCCCGGGATCAAGTGTATCGAGAAGTCGTGTTCGTAATCGTGAGACAATGACTGCCAAGAGCCGAACGATCATCTGCCAAAGCCAAGTCCGAAACGTAGACTACGCTCAGAGTCGTAGAGCCTAGTGATGCCGAAGCCAAGTCAAGGATCGTAGACTACACTCTGAGTTCGTAGAGTCCATTGAGTGCATACAGAGATCGTAGTCAGGCAAGATCAGATGAAGACAACAAGCACAAGGCAGAAATCGTAGAGTGTCAAGATCGATCTCTGGATCGTAGTGTCTCGGCACAGCCAAAGATGAATCGTAGAGTGCAGAACTACGACTCCAACAGAAGTGCTCACAGTGACAAGTCGTAATCGTAGAAAGCGATCACGGTTCTCAAAGAATGAGCACTCCCAAAATATCCAAAGGTACGAAGCCTCTAGTCAGCCTATCGCAAAGATGCAATCCACGAAGTGGAAACGAGAGAGCACTCAACGTAATGGCATGCAAAGCTAAGCGGAAGAAGTAAAGACTAATCCAATTAAGCATCAAGATTGAGTTGAAGGCCATTCGTGATGAAGTCTTCCACAAGATGATTCAAAGAAGACTTCAAAGAAATGACTAAGGAAAAGTCACTAATGCGATTCTTGTCGAAGAATAGAAGACAACGATCTTGGAAGCAAATCAGGATCGTAGTGTTTGTTAGACAAAGAAAGAAGCTGATGGAAGGTGAACCGAGATCTTTCGTCAGACTTCTAAAAGAGCAAGGCTAAAGTGATTAAGTGTTGTGGTCGGTTCATTGATGATAAATGAGCGGAAGATCACCAGGAGAAAGTAAGCTGGATGCGCCACAAATCTGAAGTGTCTTGATATTTAGAAGGGGACCAGAGCAAGGAATTAGGCCATCGATTGTCGAGAACAAATCAAGCAAATGTAAGTATGAAGCACCGCACAATACAAGGAAGAGGTGTTCTACATTGAAGATCCAATCAACACTCTTCGGGATCGTAGTGTTAACTCTACTAAGTCAACGAAAGCAACACTCAAAGAAGACACTACGATCGGGTCCTCGAAGGCGTGCATCGAATCGTGAGAGTTCGGGACACCAAGAATGAAGCATTGCAAGCGGTTCAAATCGAAGGGTAATATTCTGACAAGTGCTTATTGAGAGCATCGATGCAAAAGGACAACCCTCGATCAAGAAATCGGAAGAAATAAAGTCTTCAACCCCGCCCCAAGATAGTAAAGTAATACATCGACGAGGTAGGGGTGAAACGAAGAGACCGCAGAGTCGGAAAAAGTATGTCATGTCACATCAAAACAGTCTACCTCAAGCAACTTGAGATCTGTGAAGACATTTGAATAGCTTCCGACGGCTACTTTCCAACGGAAGGATTGGGAAGGTGTATAAATGTAGAATAGCTTCAAAGATCAAAGGTTGCTGGAGTTGTGAGTTTTAAAGAGAAGGTGGACTGATCTAATCAAGTGATAGTGAGTCCAAAGGCTCACTCTACGATCCACCAAGAATACTCAGAAGTCAGATCAAACAAGAAGTAGAAGTGTGAGTTCTACTATGTAGAAGTGAGAGTTCTACTACATGAAGAGTGTTCTGAACTGCCGAGAGAAAGAAGAGCATCATGCCATCTGGATTTCCATCATGGGAAGACTCTAAGTACAATAGAGAAGAGCCTACAGTCAGCTTAGCAAGTCCATCATGGGAAGGCATCGAGGAGCAAGAAGAGAGATCACAAAAGCCATCTTGGTGACAAGCATGAGAAAGTTTCTAAGTACCTAATGAAGAGCTTATGATCATCTTAGAAGCCTCTCATGTGCAGCCATCAAGTACCAAGAAGAATGATCTTCAAGGTAGTTCATCAAGGGGTCATCCGGAGTAGTTGAGCAACCTAAGAAGCTGAACATCATGCAATACTCAACTGCTCTTCAAGGATGATCAAGCCAAGTTGCTAAGGATAGAAGATGTTCAGAGCATGAAGACATCTTAGCAACTCAGACCAAACTCAAACAACAATAAACAAACAACTCAACGAAGCTAGGGCACGAGGGGTCCTTATCCGGAGGACTAAATGAAGCAGGCCAAGAGGTCCTTATGCGGAGGACTAAACAAAGTAGGCCAAAGGGTCCTTGTCCAAAGGGACTAAATGAAGTTCCAAGTTCTTTGGGCTTGAAGAGTTCCTAGGGAACTAGAGAGTCCCAAGGTCGATGGCCTCAAGAGTTCTTAGTGAATCAAGTCCCAAGGTCTTTGGGCCTCAAGGAATCGTAGGGATTGAGGGTGCTGTCATTCCTTAGTGGAAATCCTGCTAGTTGAAAGCAGAAGAGTGGATTAGGAGATTGAGTCTCTGAACCATTTAAAACCCCTTGTGCTTTTTACATTATGTCATTTACATTATGTCTATAACTGCTCTAACTGTTATGTATGTTCTAACTGCTTACAACTAAACTAACCCAACGAACAATGTATGCATGATTACGAATATATCAATGAAGGGGAATCTTTTACTTATTCCGCTGTGCTTGAAAAGATTCTTATGTTTGTCATATACTTAAATATGAATAATACAACATAAACCAGAAAAGTATTTGAAATAAAAAGGATCTATTCAACCCCCTTCAGATCTATTGTGCCTCTCCAGGAACTAACAATTGGTATCGAGGCGGTGTTCTCATGCTATATTCAAAAGCTAATCGCTTTGAGTCTGATCCCAGACATTAGCATTGTTCTAAACTTAGTTTAGTAGGAAGTAACTTGTTACGCAGAAGAGCTCACACATTGAAAATATTGTGTATAGGTAAAATGTGTATACACTGAAGTCGCTTTCAGATCGGGTCCGTATCCTCGATTGCTATATCAACAAGACCAATCCTAGGCCATGATCAATCTTGTAGTCTCAAGACCGCAGACGAGAGAAAGAGAGCAAGAGACATCAATGACAAAGAGTAAAGCATTCATCAAGATGAAAGATGAAGAGGCCCGCAGCGTCTTAAGAAATCTTGATCGAGAGGAGAAAGAAAATCTTACGAAACTTATGAGTGACCAACCAACAACCTGGAGCTGCTATCTCAGTAAACTCAAAGATGTCAAAGATATTAATGCCACGATTCTCTTGATCTACATCTTCAAGACCACGACTGATTGATGAAAGGCCAACAAGAGCATTAAGTTGAAAGGAGCAAAAGTAAAAGCTGTACACATCAATACCTGAACTCAGTATATCTAAGGTAAATGACTGTTAAGAAACTAACAGTAAAAAGGTACGGTTCCTCACCATTATTAATGTATACATCATAGTTGCACCATCTTATGAACTATGATAGTATTCTGTCAAGAAGTCATAATCTACCTAAAAAGGTGAAGAGAAAAAGTAGTCTGAAGATGGAAAATTCAAATGTCTACAAACTTTCTCTTTAACCAAGTTTTAAGGCCGAAGATGACATCTTGAAGAAAATCTGAAATAGATCATAAGAGTATCACAGACCAGATGAAATTTATGTTAAGTAATCATTCTTGGTGTCTTTAGTATGTATGTACAAGCCTATGTTCTAGGTGTTTGACAACACACGAGAGAATGATCGATTCTGAGAGGATCTTTGACGATTTAAACCGATCACATCCATGAATCAACAAGATACTCATAAATCGTAGAGTTGACTCACAATCTATGAACACTTAAACATTGAGAACATAACCCAAACAAATGATGAAACCATCATAGATGAGAGTGTGTCATTAATTGTCAAATCCTACACACACTCACCATCACGCATCTCAAAAATGTATTATCTCAAGATAGTTGCTTGCATGAATATATCTCATTGGTGATAAACATGATGATTATCCGATTAAGAGGAATAGGGGTTTAGAAAACTAACTCAAAGCAGGACCCATTCAACAATGGGGACCAAAAGTAGAAATATACTTAAACCTGCAGTACTTGGTCGGGCCTAACCACACACTCAAGGAATGTGAAGCGAAGACTTCATTCATTAGGAATCAACCAAAGAGAAAGGCTAAGGACCATTGGAGATGATTTTGATAAGGTTCCTATATGTCCAAGCCTGTCCTTGAAGACCCTCTGAGCTAACCGGAATGGAGCTCTCATGGCTGCAAATCTGTATATGGGAGCATGCCATAAAACAAAAGATAAAGAGGATTCTATGTGCCCATATTAGGAAAGACATGCTTTATGGAAAGGATCCTCAAGGGAAGCTCACACGGAAGATCATTGAGCTTAAGACAAAAGGAGTTCTTTACGAAGCAGAACTTCTCAAAACAAAGGATCACAAAGAAGACTACGTCAGAGTCTTTCGTCAAATGATCGTAGAGTGATCAATCTCGAAAATACTCATCTCTACGATACAAGGAAGACTAAGCAACGATGATGATCCAGTCGGAAGGAGAAATCTTTGGCGACCTTTCAAATGAACATGAAGAAGGCATCACATCTATCTGAGAAGACAGCATCAACAATGGGGGAGCAGTGATATGTTAAGGAAAAACAGCACTATTAAACCTGGAAGAGATGTACCAGCTACAGAGTCCCAAAACTTTGTGGCTGATGAACCAAATGAAGATCCATAGTCAGTAGGAACGTCTCAAAACGTACTACTGATAACCCTTCAACCACCTAATTCATAATCGTGAAGTGCCTACGATCAAACATATGATCATAGAGTAAGAGCAGGATGACACCACGATTTCAGCAATGCAGATACTTAAAGCTAATTGAAGATCTTCCCATCAGAAAAGGTCTAATGAGATGTCATTACAAAACACTGCCATAGTATTTCATCTAGAAAGTGCCTCAGGGACAAACCTGACCCTTAGCTCTCTCTAAGAGGTTGGCCCTTCCTGAGCTACCTTATCCCAGAAGGAATACTTGATCTAGTTCATCTCAGAAGAATCAAGTCAGCCAACGATCGTAGTGTCTGACCACAACGATCGTAGAAGACAACTCAACGATCGTAGTTCTACCAAAGGGTACTCCAGCTCATAAGGAGCATGAAGAATGAGACATCTGCTAAGCCATTCAAGTTAAGGAGATAAGTTTGAATATATCAGTGATTGAGCTATGCTGCACGAAGCCATCCACTGCAGCATCTCTAAGAAATTTATTGTTGAGTAAACAAATGAAATCGTAGAGTCTATAGCTATCTCATCATGTTACTCTACGAATCAAAAGGTCAACGGTCAAAGCCACGTCAATTAAACGTCCACTCCTCTAATAAGCGAAAAGTTGTGGGAGTTCTGACTCATTCTTGTGCAACGTGCAACCAATGGAAAGTTGACACATCACTGAGTATGCAGAGTTAGAAGGAACTTCCATAAAGACAAGTTCAAATCTGCAGACAGTTACCAAAAGATATCAAACATTTCTCCCTCCTATTTTCAAAACCCTAGAAAGCTTTTCAAGAGAAAAATTAGTTAACCTCGAGCCTTACCAACCGCATGACCATCTCAAGATAAACTTCTATATCTAATACCCACATTCTTCAAACTACTCAAAATGGAAAAGCTGCAAAGTGATCACCTGGTATTCATCTTGGAACCAAATCGTTTGAGAAATCTGAAAAGAAGTTCGAGGATATTCTCGAGCTTCAAAGAAAGGTGGATTTTCGAGAATGCCTTGAGGCAAATACTCGAGTCTCATCGCTGACTGGTTAAAGAATTCTACTCAAACGTCTCTATAAATTCGGAAACCCTTACTACCAAGGTTAAAGGTCAGTCTCTCAAGTTAAAATCTTCTGACCTCAATCAATGCCTAGGTTTTCCTAACCAAGGGCTAAAGAACCTTGATAATGTCAACACTGAACTAGGAAAGGAAGTTATGGGGTATCAAAGAAACCCTAGTTTCAAGGACAAGAAGAAGAAGGAGTTTCCTAAGCAATATGAGTTCCTTGCTGAAATAGTTGGAAAGTGCATACTGTGTAAGAACACTGCACATGACACAGTGATCGACCAGCAGTTGAAAATCATGTCAGCAATAGTTCTGAAGAAACAAATCGACTTTGGAGCTATCTTGTTTGATCAGATCTCCAAGTGGGTAGAGAAGGCTGAGAAGAAGCCCCTGACCAAGGTATTTCATGGGAGGCTGTTGAGTATCATACTGAAGAAAAAGCTAGGGGGAAAGATCAAGGATGATGAGGGAGAAGCCCTGAATGTGCACAAAGTAATGTCTCCACAGTTATTTGAAAACTGGAAGAAGAGCCCCAAGGAGAACAAAAGGTCGACAATTTGGGAGCAAAGTGATGAGAGCCTCTGCTAAGAAAAGGAAGATAGTAGAGACAGAGAGCTCTGAGTCTGATGACTCTGCAAAGAAATTGAAATCACACCTGACCAGAAGAAATCAAAAGTGGTGAGCAGAGTGGTGATGATGAAGAAAGCCCAGGCCCCACCAAGGAGAGTTTCCTCCTTGAACAAGGATAAAGAAGAAAAGACCCAAACTATTTGAAACCATAAAAAGAAGAAGCGTGAGGTTGTTTCAAGGGCGGTCGAAGAAGAAAGCTAAGGTGGATGACAAACCAAATTTTAGCTTCTCAAATCAATACATCTGTTGAAGAAAGGGGCGTGAAATCAGAAGAGAAAGAAATTGAAACTGTTGATGAAGAAAAGTGCTCTAGCCCCATGGCAAATTCTCAGAGAAGCAACTCTGATGAAAAAAAAGAAATTCATGATGATCAAAGTGCATCCCCAAATGCAACTGCCCTAACCAGCCCAGAGAATGGGTCAAAAAATGCTATTCAAGAAGAAGAAGATGAACATGTCCCCTCAAATCAAGAAAGCTCTCATGATGGCTCAGAAAGTGATGAGGCCAAGAAAGAAGAATTTACTCCTGCCAGTGCTGATCTCCAAAGAAGTTTATCTGATGAGCAAGAGAAGTCAGAGACTGAAGAAGAAGAAGAAGAAGAAGAAGAAGAGTCTGTCTCTCCAATAGTTGAACCTCCACGAAGAAGGAAGAGCTACAGGCTGCAAGCCCAGTTTGCCTCCAAGAGGAACAGTAGCCAATTAAATGCCATCATTGAATTAAGTGATGATGAATCTGTATCCCCAGGAGAAGATGCTGAAGAAGAAGCCAGTAGTGAAGAAGAAGAATCTAAGGAAAAACTTGCTGAAGAAATTTTTGACAATGAAATTCAGCAAGAAGGTCTCTTTGTTGAAGATGATCAAGAAGATTCTGATAATGAAATGCTACAGCAAGAAAGACTATCTGCTGAAGCTGATCTAAGTGGTTCTAGTCCAGAGAAGGAAGAAGCAGAAAATGATTCCAACTCTGAAGATAAGGAATCAAAAGACTCAGAACTCCACCCTGTTCTCTCACCTGCAAGATTTACCAAGAGAATTATGGTAGAAGTTCCCAATGAACCATCAGAAACTCCTCCTGACAGATGGGTAAACCATGGAGGTGAACAGATCAGAATAGTAAGAATGACCTCCTTTGACTTAGTCAAGAACTGGAACAACATGGAAATGGACTACACAACCATTCTCTACAACCCTGATGATTTGTTGATGAGATGGTTCTTCCAATCAATGCCTTGGTTGAAGGCCTTTACTGAAGGAGATGGAAGTTACTTCAGCTGGTGTTACAAGACTTTTCCAAGCATGGAACTGGTAGCTCAAAACTTTCCAAGGGTGAAAACTTATTCTACCAAGATGATAACCAACCAGCCTCACTTTAAGATTTATCAACAAGCTAAGAATCTCTATATCCCCTACGATCATTGAGTGGATTCTGAAGGAAGAAGGGTCATGACCAAGGAGCTGATCGTAGAGTCTGTTAACTCTACGGCTGATCATGTTCAAGCCCAATCCAAGAAGCCTTCTTATGATCAAGACATCTATCTTATCGACACTCCATCATCCTACACAAGCAATTGGTACTCCACGATTGTTCAGATTATCCACACCTTTGAAAATCTGTCCAAAGATGACAATCGTAGAGAGTCCAATCCATTGCCCAAGTTGAAGCTGCCAATCAAGAGGATCAAACCGCTTTGGGCGGGAATTACAAAAAAGTTCGATGATTTAAGCAAAAGATCTCTATGCTCACTAAAGAATCACGTAAGCGAGATAGAAGCGAGGAGATGATTCTTTCAAGCACAAACTTCAAGCTATCTTGGTGATGTATCTCTCAAACTACAAGAGAGGGATAACATCTATCGGAAGGCAATACAAGATCGAGGTAAGGTGAAGCTCTACAAGTTCAGGAGGCAAATGCAAAAAGCAGATCATGACCCTCTCGACAAGATTGGACGATATATGAAGCAAACACATTCTCAAGACAACTTGAGCTAGGTCGTGCAAGAACTAAAGTTTGAAGTTGTCAACACCTCTACACGATGGGCGAGCTTTTTAATTCCAACATGGAGTAGTTGTCTCAAATGATTAATGACAAAAGGGGAGAAAAGAGGCATAGAAAGAAGAGGAGCAAAGGGCATCGGAAGAAGAAGAAAGAGAGGTTAAGAGGAGAGAAGACGTCTAAAGAAGATAGTAGGCTGTCAAAGAGTATCATCATCCGAGGGGAGCCAAATAAGAAAGATGATGAAGGGAACCAAGCAAAGACAAAAGGTCATCATCCGAGGGGAGCAAGAGCAAGAAAAAGAGCAAGAAAGAAATTAGATGAGTAGGTGATCAACAAGAATCACGGAAACATACTGAGAGCAAGGAGGTATAACTCTAACTCGTTAGGTATGTTCTCGGATCTAGGATATAGAATGTCCGAATATATAATTGCCATATTAATATAAATGACATTCATGATTAAGCTATTTAGAAATACAATCGCTCACCGTATCTAAGATTCATTCATAACATGCATATGCATTTATTGTTTTTGTCATAATCAAATAGGGGGAGATTGTCAGGAATAAACATGTGAATGATATTCCTATTTAATATATGATTTGATTATGATATATATAAATGAATGAATATGCAAGTATGCTTGCATGAAGAAAATTTGTAAAGTCCTTTGATAGATAATAGAAATATATGTACAAGGACTTAGAATGAATTGATCAAATATGTTAGGTTGATCCTACATAAGCAAAATAGCTTTGTAAAGTCCTTAAAAAGAAATGATGTACAAGGACTATAAATATAGAAATATCAAGCTTGTTAGGTTAATCTTATGATGTAATAGATAGGCTAGTCTGATCGTCGAAGTTAACCGCACTGTAAGTCGTGAATCGGTGGTGAGTCAAGGTTAACTCTTGGAGCTATCGAGGCGAGAATAGAGAGACGCAAGATAGTAGACCTCGGAGTTCGTGACCGCCAGGAAAATGAAGAAGGATCGTAGTGTATCGAGGAAGAGCTTCCTCGGGATCGTAGTGTCTTTGAGGAAGTCATGTTCGTAATCATAGAGACAAACTGCCAAGAGCCGAACGATCATCCGCCAAAGCCAAGTCCAAACGTAGACTACACTCGAGTCGTAGAGCCTAGTGATGCCGAAGCCAAGTCAAGGATCGTAGACTACACTCGAGTTCGTAGAGTCCATGCGTGCGTACGCAGAGATCGTAGTCGAGCAAGATCGGATGAAGACAACAAGCACAAGGCGTAAATCGTAGAGAGTCAAGAGATCGATCTCGGGATCGTAGTGTCAGACTGACCAAATTTGAATCGTAGAGTCGCGAACTACGACTCCAACAAAAGTGCTCAATGAATGGCAATGAAGCTAGCGGAAGAAGTAAGCACCAATCCAATCAAAGATCAAGATTAAGTTGAAAGGCCATTCGTGATGAAGTCTTCCACAAGATGATTCAAAGAAGACTTCAAAGAATTGGTAAAGGAAAAGTCACTAATGCGATTCTTGTCACAAAAAGCAGAAGACAACGATCTTGGAAGAACCAGATCGTAGTGTTTGTCGACAAAGAAAGAACCTGATGGAAGGTGAACCAGAGATCTTGGTCAACTTCAAGAGCAAGGCTAAAGTGATTAAGTGCGAGGTCGGTTCATTGATGATAAGTGAGCGGAAGATCACCAGAGAAAGCAATTTGGAATTTACGCCATAAATCGAAGTATGTTGATATTGAAGGGGACCAGAGCAAGGAATTAGGCCATCGATGATTCGAGAACAAGTTGAAAAAGCGTAAGTATTGAAGCCTTTGCACAATACAAGGAAGAGGTGTTCTACATTGAAGATCCAATCAACACTCTTCGGATCGTAGTGTTAACTCTACTAAGTCAACAAGCAACACTCAAAGAAGACACTACGATCGGTCCCTCAAGACGTGCATCGAGAATCGTAGAGTTCGGATACGAAGATCAAGCATTGCAGCAACGCTCAATCGAAGGGTAATATTCGACATAAGTGCTTATTGAGAACATCGATGCAAAAAGGACAACCTCGATCAAGAAATCGAGAAAAATAAAGTCTTCAACCCGCCCAAGATAGTAAAGTGATACATACATCGGGGGTAGGTGAAACGATGAGATGCAGAGTCAAAAAAGTATGTCATGTCACATCAAGCAGTCTACCTCAAGCAACTTGAGATCTGTGAAGACATTTGAATAGCTTCCAACGGCTACTTTCCAACGGAAGGATTGGGAAGGTGTATAAATATAGAAGAGCTTCAAAGATCAAAGGTTGCTGGAGTTGTGAGTTTTGGAGAGAAGGTGGACTGATCTAATCAAGTGATAGTGAGTCCAAAGGCTCACTCTACGATCCACCAAGAACACTCAGAAGTCAGATCAAACAAGAAGTAGAAGTGTGAGTTCTACTACATGAAGAGTGTTCTGAACTGCCGAGAGAAAGAAGAGCATCATGCCATCTGGATGTACATCATGGGAAGACTCTAAGTACAATAGAGAAGAGCTACGGTCTTGACAGAAGTCCATCATAGGAAGGCATCGAGGGCAAGAAGGAGATCACAAAGCCATCTTGGTGACAAACATGAGAAAGTTTCTAAGTACTCAATGTAAGAGCTTACGGTCATCTTAGAAGCCTCTCGTATGCGTACCATCAAGTACCAAGAAGAATGATCTTCAAGGCAGTTCATCAAGGGGTCATCCAGAGTAGTTGAGCAACCTAAGAAGCTGAGCATCGTGCAATACTCAACTACTCTTCAAGGATGATCAAGTCAAGCTGCTAAGGATAGAAGATGTTCAGAGCATGAAGACATCTTAGCAGCTCAGCACCGACTCCAATAACAACTAACAAATAACTCAACGAAGCCAGGGCCTGAGGGGTCCTTGTCCAGAGGGACTAAATGAAGCAAGGCCAAGAGGGTCCTTGTCCGGAGGGACTAAACAAAGCAGGGCCAAAGGGTCCTTGTCCAAAGGGACTAAATGAAGTTCCAAACCTGCTGGGCTTGAAAAGTTCCTAGGGAACTAGAGGAGTCCCAAGGTTGCTGGCCTTGAAGAGTTCTTAGTGAACTGAAGTCCCAAGGTCAGCGGGCCTTAAAGGAATTGAGAGATTCAGAGGTCTTGCCCTTCCTTGGGAAATCTCGCTAGTTGAAAGCGAGAAGAGTGGATTAGAGCTTGAGTCTCCGAACCACTTAAAACCCTGTGTCTTTTACATTATGTCATTTACATTATGTCTATAACTGCTATAACTGCTATGTATGTTCTAACTGCTTACAACTAAACTAACCCAACGAACAATGTATGCATGATTACGAATATATCAATGAAAGGGAATCTTTTACTTATTCCGCTGTGCTTGAAAAGATTCTTATGTTTGCCATATACTTAAATATGAACAATACAACATAAACCAGAAAAGTATTTGAAATAAAAAGGATCTATTCAACCCCCACTTCTAGATCTATTGTGCCCTCTGGGAACTAACAAGGGGAATAGAACGGTGGTCATCATTTAGTAGTTATATTTGTTGAATCAAATAGGGTGAAGCGAACCCAACGTTGAAAGGGTGTTTTGCCACTATCATACAAGATGTCTAATGACATACAACCTCGTATCATCATAAGACAGGTATGTGCTCATCCACTTGCTGAGTATATATACGAGCACTACCTATATAATCTTGGAGTTTGGTTGAAGTATAATTCTAAATTATAGACGGTGGAGATAATGATATGTCAAGAGAAGACACACCATTGGGAAGAATATGATAGTAATCTTCTCATTTTTCTTTGGGGTCTATTGGGTCAACCAAGGACAATTTTGTGGGCATATGATATCTATAATAACCTAGACGCATGGCCTCCCATGTACGAAGGTTTCCTTGAGCACTTCCCAAAGATTCTAATTTCTAAAACAGTTTTTGACTATACCTTTATGTAAGGTGTCATTGTGACGTGTTATCCAAAGTTGGTGTCCAGAGTTACAGTTGGTATATATTTGTATCCAAACTCACAAAGATATATGTTGTTATATTTTGCCACGACAATTGTTGTAATAAAGTTGTAGTTGTTTTCTGTACCATGTATTTGGCGACTCAGAATGGGTTGGATGGAATGGACCTATTTTGGGGTTGTCATAGTTGGTATCAGAGCTATAAATAAAGAGCCCCGAGCCTTTTGCTGGTGACTTCCTGTTGATGGGGATGCATCGAAGCCAAACTCTCCGTAGGGGACGCCATTCAGCGGTGGCAAACTGATAGGTTTATTAAAATGAATAAGTGGGTTTCACCCTTCTTACCTTGCAATGCAGTACCTGTTAATTTTCCCATATGGTGAAGATAGATTTAGACATTATATTTTTCTTAGTGAGAATTCAAAAAGAAAAAGGGGAAGAGTAAGCATGAGACAATTTTTTATCTTTAGGATACAAGAAAGAAAAATGAATCAATGACACTTTTACATTCAAGGAAATTGTTTCAACAATTTTTGGTCGATTCTTACACTATAATTGAGGCAGATATGTTGTTTTTTTATTCGTAATAATCAAAAGAATCTAAGAGCAGATATGTACAAAGGTTTAACTAAAGCTTTGTTGAAAGGAGAAACTGATCCATCATCACGAGGGAAGTGAATTATATTACCTTCTTCATATGTTGGTAGTGCACGATACATGATCGAAAATTATCAAGATGCTATGACGATTTGTAGGTGGGCTGGATACCCTGACCTTTTTATTACATTCACGTGCAATTCGAAGTGGCTAGAAATACAGAGGTTTGTCAATCAAAGATGCATTAGACCTGAAGATAGATCTGACATAATTTGTAGAATCTTCAAAATAAAACTAGATCAGTTAGTTACATAATTGAAACACAAACAAGTTTTTGGAAGGGTAAAAGCAGGTATGCTTAATTTTATTAAATTTTTATAATAACATTCTTTCATCAAATTCTATTTTGATTATTTTTATCTTTTGCAGTTTTGTATACAATTGAATTCCAAAAACGTGGCTTGCCTCACACTCATATTCTACTGTTCTTTCATCCAGAAGATAAGTTTCCTACTGGTGATGATATCGACAAAATAATTTCAGTGAAAATACCGGATCAAGAAAGAAATCCAAAGATATATGAAGTTGTGAAAAACTTCATGATACATGGACCGTCCAGTGTTTCTAACAAAAAATCGCCATGTATGAAAGATGACAAATTTTCAAAACACTTTCCTAAAAGGTTCAATGATCAAACCACTGTAGATAGTGAGGGATATCCCCTATAAAGATAAAGAGATGATGGTAGAACTATGAAAAAGAATGGAGTTGTACTTGACAATAGATTTGTTGTTCCTTATAATCCACAACTATTGTTGAAGTATTAGGCGCATATTAATGTTGAGTGGTGCAATCAATCAAGGTCAATAAAGTATTTGTTCAAATATTTAAACAAAGGTCATGATTGGATCACTGATGTTTTCTCTATGTGAGGCAACTTGGAGAATATTTGGTTTTGAAATTAATTACAGGGATCCATGTGTGGAGAGGTTAAGTTTCCATCTTCCAGAAGAGCAGACAATTGTATTTGAAGATGATGATCCAATTGACTCGGTTTTGAACAAGTGTACGAATAACTAGTCGATGTTCTAACAATGGATGCAGACTAACAAGGATTACCTAAAGGCTAGAGAACTTACATATGCTCAATTTCCATCAAAGTTTGTATGGAAGGAGCAACTTGAAAGTGATGGAGTTACAAAGAAGAAAAAATGGTGACCAAGAAAGCAACGGGTAAGCGTTGGTAGAATATTCTGCGTTCCTCCAGGGAGTGGAGAATTATATTACTTGAAGATTTTGCTAAACACAGTCAAAGGTGCAACATGTTATGATGATATCAAGACTGTGAATTGAGTTTTATATTTTTCATTCAAAGAGACATGTTATGCATTAGGTTTATTGGATGATGATAAGGAATATATAGATGGCATAACATAAGCATCATTTTGGGGTTCAAATTTTTATTTACGGAGTCTTTTTGTGACTTTACTATTTTCAAATTGTCTTTTAAGGCCTGGATTATTTGGGAGAAGACATGGAATCTTCTTGTAGAAGATATTAATTCTTCATAAACAAAAAAATATTCTGCAATATAAAGGTATGTTTAGCAATAGTAAATAAAATTTTTTATTTTTTTTAGGCAAGCGTTCATTACACAAGAAATATAAATTAAATCTTCCTCATTTATTGTGTTTTATTTTGAATTTCAAAAATCATTTACAGTTGTAATGCACATGTTTTCTTTTTATTGTGTTTCTGTATAATCCTATTTTTGTATATGTATCTAAATTGCACCTAAAACATCGTATTTTATAAAAATTCCTCTTAAAATAAATACTATATATTTTTTAAGAATCACAATAAAAATATAATTTTTTTTTGAAAATGTTCTATTTTCCTGTGCAAATTACCGGTATGTGTATAAGAACTCTAAAAATAATAAAGCTAGCACAAAGGAGCGCTATTGGACCTCGATGTCAACGCCCGACAGACCGACAAGTGTAAATACCCCGGTAACTAATTATTAATTATTTAATTATACTAACAAAAATCTTCTTTTCAACAACTCCATGTCAGTTTTGACAATTGCATCGAAGAGGATGAGGAGGATCCAATGGAGATTAACCACTATAAAATTAATTGCTTTTGCTTTTAATTAAAGTTAACAATTTTTTTTTTATAGATGACGCAATGCAGCATTTTAACTTTTTAAAGTTAATTTGTAAAATTATAAATTTAAAGACAAATTTTCAGGCGAAATTACATTTAGTGTTTTACACCCTTCAATAATAATATGTCACGTAAGGAATCTAGGAGGAGATTAATGAATTATCACATTATTTAATTATTATTTATTATGATAAAATTATTTAATTAATTATATTAGATTTTAAATTCTTTAATCTTCTCCTAATTTCTTTACGTGACATATTATTATTGAATGGTATAAAACACTAATTTAAAAGTTCATAAAATCCCATTTGTTGCAATTTACTTTTGATGAAATGAAAACTTGTAACTTAGGTTTAACTCAACAACTTATACAAATAAACAATAACTACAATATAATTTGCACTATATAAAATCAATAATTTGCTCAAGGATTTATTATCACTCCACCTATTTCAAAATTAAGAGCTATTTTTACAATTTTTTAGTTAATTTGAATTGATGTGATACGATTAAATTTTAAAATAATTAATAATATTTTTAGATAATTTATAATATTTGTAAAAATAAATAAATAAATTATTAACGGAGTAACAACCTGATATAATTATTTTAACAACACTTATTACTCTACAGTGGCGGATTCACATGAGGGCAGTGGAAGCAATTGACCCCATTGAATTTTAAGGGGTGTCCTTCCCGAAAAATGAATGTTTTAAAAAAAATGTTCTAATCTACTTCCCGGAGTAGTATTAATTTTTAAATCGAACCACAATCATTTACTCATGAACACCATCTCCAGACCAACTTATTTTAAAGTATAATGGTTGCTAGCCTTTGAAGCTGTGGAGATTATGAAGATTAATTAAAATATGAGTGTAGTGGGCTCGCACTTCTACGAGGCTATGATAAGAAATCAAATTATGGTAAAACCCTCCCCCTCCACTCGCTGTATAATTTACCTAAAAAATTCATGAATGTCACAAATTTGTACCCACTCTCCTATTTCATTTTCAGTTATCTAGCCACAATGTTAACTTATCAAAGAAAAAATATTTAAAACATATTATAAATGTGACGCCCCCAAAATAGGTATACAACACCCATTCTGAGTCGCCAAATACATGGTACATAAAGCAAACTACAACTTCAATAATACAAATGTCGTGTGAAATACGACAATACATCTTGTGAGTTTAAATACAAATATTGTCTTCTGGGCAATATCCACAATCAAATAAGTCCTCATTACAATTATTCAAACACTATTTTACGAAATAGTGAGGATCGCTAAAACATCTTTCTAGAACCATTACTCCATACCCAGACTCGATCCTCGCTATGTTCTCACCTCCCGAGAAGAAAAATGGAACAAAAAAGGAAAGGGTGAGCTCAACTAGCCCAAGAAAGAATATTATGACTAAGATAATATACAACAATTTATCATTAGTCTTCAACAGGAAAATCGATAAAATATAATAGACAACAAGTTTTAGATCAACAAGCCGCAATTTTAAACAAAGAATCCATTAGAAAAGTCAGTAGAGAAAGAATTTTACTAGCTTCTAAGATTTAAAAGTCCATCATCAATAATTTATCCCCTGTAACATCAATCAATATACATCTTGAATCAAATATTCATCTTTGCACTCACAGCCAAAGATATTCATTCATATCACCAATTGGTAAGTGTTCATCTCATCACTGCTCATCTTTTGCACTACGGGCCAAAGATATTCATTTAAGTAATCATTTATCTTTGCACTACATGCCAAAGATATTCATTTTTGTATCATCATTTAGGACGGAGGAAGATGAAAAATATTTTAAAGAACGAATCCAGTGAGATAGAAGGACAAATATTAGGGATTCATATTTCAGTTTATCCAAGTTCAATAATACCCCATAACAAACTATAGTGGAGTAAAATTCAAGAAAGAAGATCAAAACATGAATTTAATTTCAAGAATAAGTGTCATGACAGATAACTTGGAAGAAGAAAGAAAATATATATATATATATATATATATATATATATATATATATATATATATATATTTTTTTTGTGAAACAATGCTACGTGAAGAGACGTGAAGTAAAGCACACATAACGAGACTAAGTGAATAAAGACTCGTGAACGATTTACTTGTGAGCGATACTTATGAAACGAGACCAGTCATGAAAAGTTCCAAATTTGATAAAAAGTTCAGACCAATAATCCTATGAAATGATATTAGATGAAGCGAAATTTCTAATCATTTCAGGAATTATAGAAGCAATACTTACCATAGTAAGTTCAAATTTAGGAATATGAAATGAAATAATATTCCTTCCATACTATGGAGTATGAAAGAAAATAATATTTCTTACGAGTATTGAAATAAAATAATATCTTTTACCTTGGTAGAAACTGGATTTGACTGGAATATTAGATATTATTCTGAGAAAATCTTGCAGAAAAACTACGCTCAAAGTATTCTTATACTCAAGAAAAATACTCCCAATACTCTAGAATAAAAATTTCTGATTATCAATTGGTGTGTTGAGGAAGGAGGGGTTACCACCTATTTATAGCAACGGAAGGAAAGACGGATGAACCCACCTACCCTGCCAAATTTTTATGCCTAACTTTTGCCTAATTCCTCTCTCTTTTTTTTTTCAAAGTTGGGGCCACTTTTTTTTTTTGAAAACAGTCATAAAGCCTTTCTTTGTAGAATTTCAATGCCTAACTTTCTTATTTTCTCTTTGTCTGCCAATTCTTATGGGCATGGCCCACCAACTTGGAAAAATGCTTTGCAGAACTTCCACCCACCAATTTGAAAACAAGGGATTGCAGGAGACATTCCTCACTTGGAAAGGAGTGCACGCAACAATAAACTTGCACACTTAATTTGAAAAATAGGAATTTCAAAACGAACTTGTTTACTTCTTTTCCCACATGTTTAAATATATATATATATATATATATATATATATATATATATATATATATATATATAACAATAATATTATTAACCAATTATAAAATATTGTAATAATATTTTAAATAAATATTCTATCGGAGAAATAATTGTAATTCCACAAAAATTATGTCAAACTTTCAACAATTATTTCATGCTAAAATTCTTTCATTTATATCCATATAAATATATCCATCATTTATATCCACATAAAATAAATATTTCATTATCATATAAATAATTAATTATTCACAAATAATATTACAGAATCACAATTATGACAACCAGGCTGTTCCTAGGAAAGAGGGGGCTTTCCAATAAGAATTTCTCCTTACTGGCGCGCAATTAGGTGACCAAACCTCTCCTTGACAAAACTTTATAGACATTGCCAATAATGTTATCTAATAATATTATTCAAATAATATGAATTATTGATCTGATAATGGAAATACTGTGTAGTGATAATTATTGAAACAACAATAATATAAAATATCAATGCAGCAATTATTGAATCAATAAAATAAAATATCGAGCATTAATTATCGTAACAATTATCGAAGTAAGGCCTTTCTACGTAAGAATCAATAATTTAACAAACATGCTGTAATAGTGTCTATCTTTGTGCAACCCAGACATCGTATTTTAACCACTGTGTAATCCAATAGTGTTAAGCGGTAACAATTACTTCGTTATTCATAAAAACTCATACTTTGTCGCTTTTTTTTCATCAAAGCAGCTTATTAGTTATGGGGCCCACAATTGATCTGCGCTGGCAAATGCACGAATATTCGGAACACAAAAGAATATTCCACGAAACGAATATTCTCCGACAACAATGATTATTATATAACCACTTGCTTATTTTGTAAAATTTGCACATTTCACTCATAACCAGTGCATTATATCAAATTAATCCTTATTATTTCAAAATAATAAATAGAGAAAACTCAATTTTATTTATAATAAGTTGGGGTCTTACAATAAATTTTCTTTTTTATAATTTTACAAATTTAGTAATTGTTTGTGAATTTTTACAATTGTTTAAAATGAGGCTATCATGATATTTTTACAACAACGTCGACCATAAGAAATTTAAAAATTCAAAGACGAATGGATGAATGATTGTTTAGTAATTAATATTATTGAACATGATATTTTTGTAACTATTGAAAATGAAACTATCATGTAACAATTTCAAATTATGTAGTCTCGAAAAATGTTATGGTAAATAATATTAACAGTGTTTATGATTTTTAATTTGGTAGTTCAATTTATTCTAGATTGAATTTGATTATTCTACCATTATTATTCAAAAAAGTGGTCCCACAGAATAAAATTGAATTTGAAAGGTAAAAGCCTCCTTAGGAAAACACCAGATCTTTTACTGGAGTGACTATAAATTCTGTGTCTGGTTTTTTTTTTTTTGATTGCTTTTGGTTTTGGAGGTCTTGGTCTTCGTCCCCCTTTACTTTTGTGCGCCTTTTCATGCCCAGACAAACAAGTTGTTTTTTGAGGACGGTAAAATTTGGACAGTTCCGCAAATTCCACTACAGAAACAAGTGGGTAATTTAAGGTAACTCACCCCTCTTCCTCTTTCTATATTTGAATTTCAAATATCAAACGGATAATTCGCTCCCACTCTGCCACTTCTATACCCACCTCCCTACTCCCAATACCCACCACTCTCTCTCTACTTCTGTAGAACTCTTTTTCTACCTCTCTTAGCTCAAATTTGACAAATCAAGAGTTTTTCCCAAATGGGTGCTTCAGGGAAATGGGTAAAATCATTGATAGGACTCAAGAAGCCTGAAAAAGATGACCATGTAAGCTCTAATCTCCAATAAAAATCTGATCTTTACCCTTATACATACATACATATATTGTAACAAGTTTTTATCTGTGTGCTATGTTTGTAGGAGATGGTTAAGGGCAGGAAATGGAAGCTATGGAGGAGTTCATCAGGGGATTTGGGGTCAGCATGGAAGGGATTTAAAGGGAACCACCATAGATCCGCAGCTTCAGATCAGGGTTCTGATTCTTCATCAGTGAATGCTGATCATCATGCTTTTACAGCTGCTGTTGCTACTGTGGTTCGAGCTCCGCCCAAAGATTTCCGGGTTGTGAGGCAAGAATGGGCTGCCATTCGGATTCAAACAGCATTCCGTGGATTCCTGGTAAATGGGTTTCTTCTATTTGTCTGATCTTCATATCTGTTTGGTTGCTGAGAAAAATTGTGGGAAAATGTAGAAGAATAATTTATTTTTATTTTTTTATAGATTTTTGAATTTTAAAAATTATTGAATTTGGTCATAAAGACAAAGAGTTGACCTTTATTGCAATTTTATTTGAAGTTAAAATAAGGATTTTCTGCTTTAATAGTAGATAACAGATCCACAAAATAGCAATAACTTTTAAGTAACTAACTAGAGCTTTCACTTAAATTAATCAAGCACAACACACATTTGGAGCTTCATCTGCTTTATATGATGTGGCTGAAGTGAATGGTTGATTTCAAACTAAAAACTGCTAGACATATTAGTTCAAAGAAGTTATTTTCACAAGCCGAAATGTAGGGTCCGCTGACTATTGTGGAAGACCTTGCAGTAATATTTAATTTCTTTGTGGTATGGGTTTGAAATTCTTGAGTTCTTATCCTTGTTGAAAGTACTGCAACATTAGGGTATCAGGGCCTAATTCATTAGTGACCATACTTAAGCTGTGTATTGTAGAATTGTTCTTTGAATTAGTACTATGTAGCTAGGTTAATCATGGAAATTACTCAACTTTGAGTAATAGACATCTTTTATGATAAAGTCATAAAATTAGCAATTTTTATGATAGTCATTTTTAAAAAATTTGATTAATTGATAATTCCATCTACAAGTATGTTTAAAGACTAAGGTGTTTGATAAAAACTGAATGAATATGAATCTGAATCTGAATAAGTTGAATCTGAATGAAAAAAATTGTTTGATAATTGACATGTCTGAAACATCTGAATGACAAAACTTTATTATTTTACCCCTCTGAAAAAATTTAAAATTGTTGTAAATTTATTTAATTTTACTTAATATAATAGTTAATATTTTTTTTAATTTTTTAAATTTTTTTTACTTCATTCAGCTAAAAAAATTTGACTTAGTCATTCAGCTTGTCCATCTTACCGATTCAGCCATTCATATCAAAACAAACGCACTAACCGATTCAACCATTCAGATTCAGCTCCATTCAGCTCTAAACAAACACCCCCTAAATATGTTCACTTGTATTAGTAAGCCTTCCCTTCACTATGAACCCGGCTATTGATGTTGTTTGGTGTGAAAATATTTGATTGCTGTTTGAGTGTTCAAATTTTTGTTCTGGAAACATAGCAAACGTTTAGTTTAATTCTGGTTTGACAATTATAGGCAAGAAGGGCTTTAAGGGCCTTGAAAGGAGTGGTACGGATTCAAGCTTTAGTTCGAGGTAGACAGGTGAGAAAGCAAGCAGCTGTGACCCTAAGGTGCATGCAGGCTCTTGTTCGTGTGCAAGCCAGAGTCAGAGCTCGTCGTGTGCGTATGTCCATGGAAGGGCAGGCTGTGCAGGATATGCTGAATGAACGCCGCAGCAAGGCTGATCTCTTAAAAGAGGCTGAGGTACATTTCTCATTGGCATCTGTTCTACTTGTCTCTTAAACCTGAAATCTTTCTTTAATTCTCATTCAGAAAAAAGTATTTGGTAATATAAACATTTTTGGCTTGTTTATAATTCTTGTTCTTGAAATTCAGGAAGGGTGGTGTGATAGTAGAGGAACACTACAAGAAGTAAAGGCAAAGATACAAATGAGGCAAGAGGGAGCCTTCAAGAGAGAAAGAGCACTTGCATATTCTCTTGCTAAAAAGGTACATAATTAGCAACTTTGATCAACTATTTTTTCGCCTAAGGTCCCTTTTCACCTATACAATGTGCTGAATTCTTCTTTTTCTTTCTCCTTAGCAGTGGAAATCAAATCAAAATACTGGCTTCCGGACTAATATCTCAATGGCATCTCTCAAAAATGAGTTTGACAAAAATAACTGGGGGTGGAGTTGGTTAGAACGTTGGATGGCTGCAAAGCCGTGGGAAAATCGGTTGATGGAAAAAGTCGAAACCGATATCTCAGAAGCAACTCCTCCGTCTAAAGGATATGTAAACAACATCAAAGGCAACCGTTCAAAATCTTCTGAACTGGGCTTAGTGAAAGTCAGAAGGAACAATATCACCACCAGGATTTCAGCAAGGCCTCCCCTCATTGGGCAAGTAACACGCTCGTCTTCAAGCCCAAGTTCTGAATTTCGCTATGATGAGAGCTCAGCTTCATCTTCAATTTGCACATCTACAACTCCTGTTTCTGGAAACACCAACTTGGCATCAGATAGAACGGAAGAGAGCAATATCAGTAAGCCAAGTTATATGAACCTGACTGAAGCATCTAAGGCTAAGCAGCGAAATTCATCTAATAATAGAGCTCTGAGACAGTCCATGGATGAGTTCCAGTTTTTCAGAAAATCAGCAGTATTTGGTAATGGGGATTCAAAAAGCAGTGCTGGTTCTGATCCTTTTGTTAATATGTCTAGGCTACTTAGCAATCCTACCCGTGTGGATAAAAGCTCGACAAAACTAAGGGAAAGGGAGAATTGCTTCTATGATTAAGAAGTTTATAGTTTTTGTTGCAAAGATTCAACTGCTTGTTGTTCTATGTATGTGAGAATTGTATTGGTTAAACTGGTTTTTCTTAGGTGTGATGAGGATTATCCTTTTTGTAAAATATTAGCAATGTTCTTAAATTTTGGATTCCATTTCCATTGGTGTGATTGAAAATAGTAGTGGCATTCAAGAAACGTATGTGAAATCATATAGAGCATATGCATCATATGTACAGCTGTTATGTTTGAAGAACTTGCCCATCATATGCAAGTTTGAGGTATAATATCAGGTCATTCATAATTCATTTGATAACATTAGATATTCAAAATGTCACCAAAATGGGTATGAATCACATTCATAACCTCAGAACTTTGTCCTTTTAATGGCTCTAACCTTGACACCATGCTTAAAATTAAGAACTATGCCATAGTCAAGTTCCAAAGGTTTTTCCATGTTGTGAGAATGGCGAAATATATAGTTCCGGTATAGATGAATCATCGAGAGTTTGATCTCTTGTAAAGAGAATTTCTTTCCAATGCATGCTCTAGGTCCAATCCCGAAGGGAATGTTTGCATATGGATGCCTTTGCTTTTCTTCTTCACAATTTGGATCAAACCTCTCTGGCTTGAACTTTTCAGGCTCCGGGAAATTCTTCGGATCTTTTGCTAAAACTCCAAGAGCCAACCATACCCATGTACCCTACACATTCAAACACAATTTTATTTTATTTTAATAATTCTTTTCTTTTTCTTTTCCCTTTTCAAGAAAAGTAAATATTACCTTTGGGAGAATGTAACCACCAATCTCTACTTGTGCTGATGTCTCTCTAGCAACTAAAGGAGAAACTGTGTAAAACCTCATTGCTTCTTTAATCACCTGCAATACAAAATCAAGAAACTAAAAATGTGAAACCTCTTTTAATAAATTAGGCCTAGGAATTCATCATTATTCTTGAAATTTTACAAAAATGAAATCTTGGAGACTTGCCTGATCAATATAGGGAAATTTCTCTTGAAGATCATGAGCAGTAGGAATCCGCTCGCGTGGACAAAACCGGTCAATCTCTTCAAGCAATTTTTTCTCAACTGCTGGATGCCCTGCAATCAGATAAATGATTGTGGATAATGTAAATGATGTTGTTGCTGATCCAGCAAGAAGATGTTCATATGTCACAGCACTTATATAATCAGGAGTGAAAATATTCTTCGGTACTGTCTCTGATTCCCTTGCTTTCAATATAAGTGACAAGAAATCCTTTGAATCTTGATCCTTTCGTGTCATTTTCTTTGTGACAATCCCATCAATCCGGCTACTCAAATTATGGTTAGTCCTATCAACTTTCCAGTCCATAGTTCCTGGTATTCTCTTAAGAATCTGGCGAAATGGCTCTTGTAGTATTGGGACAAGGAGGCCTAATATGATCGAAAAGGAGCCTGATAAATCCATCTTGAGCATTGTTGTGGAGTAAATATGTTGATTGATGAAGTCTTCAACTTCTTTATCATTATGGTAACTATTCGGAGAATTCTCATTAACACTGCCTTGTGGCTTTGACAGGCCAAAATCGACACCAAATGCAGCTTGTCCGATAACATCAGTGGCCATTTTGAGAGAGAGGTCTGAAAAAACTATGTCTCCTTCTTTTGAGGGGATGTTTTTAGCTGCAGATTCGATATAATCTTGCATTGTTGGAACTAATTTGGCTAAATGTGATGGCTGGTAGACTGAAAGTATTGTGTTTCGCATTGTTGACCATCTTGTATCCCTAGCAGAATCAGTTGTGTACAAAAATTATATTCACCTAGCAAAATCTTTTTTTGATGGCCTTAAAAGTTTATTTTTTATGCAAATATATGAATGTATTTTGACCTTTTGTGTGAATTTACCTGGTGAAAAATAGGCCTTTTTGATGAAGAGGAGATGCTGAGATGGGAGATGGGATGCTTCTGTTGGGAATGTCTTTGAATTTCTTTATCCCAACTTCTCTACAAAGCTCTGGATCTGCTACAATTACAAGTGGTTGTCTGCCCATGTGAAACCTGACCAAAATATTGCAATAATTGCTAGTAAGTAGGGCAATAGGAAAGCACAAACCACAAACTACTCAAATTGGGAATCAAAATCCTGTCTTTTTTCTCTCTCTATAACCTTTTGCAGCGGTATCGTTTGGTGCATTTTAAAAATAGTGTGGTACATATTAAAAATGGTGTTTGGTGCAATATCTTTTCCCTCTCTTAACATCTTAAAAACACTATTTGTAGTAGCGTTTTGAATAGTTAAAATATAAATATCTACTATTATTCAGCAGCACCTCTTAATACAAAAATATGAATCGTTAAGATGCATTAAGAGGTGGACTATTAAGATACATTAAGATGTAATCAAATACAACCACATTTTTAAGTACTTTTGTATCAAACGCTCGAAAGTAAACAAGCACTAATTTTACCATATTAGAAACCTAAAAGATGACCCTCCTTTTTTTCTTCTTTTTTAAGCAAATTATATAAGATTTGAAAAGATGTTCTCTGCTGAATTTCAACTCCTCCAATGGAATTGTTCAACAAACGGAAAAAGGGGTTATTTCCATGTACCAATCAACTTTCATTTGTGTGGTTGACTTTTTACTCGTATTAAGAAAGATAATAAAACGACAAAATTATTTATATTTAGGTTCTCATTTAATTGTATATTTTTTTGTACATGATTAGTGATACTCAATAAATATACATAGAGAATATAAATATGACAATTAATACTGAGGACATTATAGATAAATTATTATAAAAAATAATTAGACATTTAATTTGAAATTATTTTAAATAATAATAATAAAAATTATTTTGACACGGATCCAGTAGTAATTGACATATATGAGCACTTCTTGTAATAAAGTGGTGACATATTGGGATTAGACATCAAATTATACTCAAGTTTTGCCACTACCCTATTACTAAAATCACAACAGTGAAGATGGGGTACCAAAAAAATTAGTAAGAGTAACAACTTTTGATCAATTTTTCACTGGCTGTCAAGTTCTTACAGGTGGGTATGTTGCTATCTGCAATAATGAACTGGGATTATGTTTGTTTGCAAATATTATATTCAGAATATGACTACTAATTTCAAATGTCATGTTTATTTTTAAATTTAGACTTAAAATTATTAGTTTAGGGATTATAAAATGGCTTAATAGTCTTGAAATTATAATTATAATATCAGGATTATAATTAATAATTTTGAGATTATACTCTTTACAAATAAATATGACCTGAGGGTACAACCTTAGCTGAACGAACTACGTTGGCTCTAAATAGAGTCGCCTATTTGTTGAGATTCATAGCCTCTTATAAATTTGTACCTTTTTAGGTGCAATCAAAACTTTAAACTATCCGAAGATAAAAAAAAATCATAATGCAAAACACGAAAGATAGATGAAAAAACGAAAAATAAGGAGCAAAAATTTATATTAAGCAAGAGAAAATCAACTATTATTAACGTGGTGTGATTGTATAGAATCAATTTATTTAAAACGCATCTTATTTAACATTAAAACGTAACTATCGAGCTTCAATACAGCGTTTGAGATTTAAATACACTGATCACTGCAAAAGCTGAAAATGCCATAAACAAACAAACAAACTCCATATATAATGATATTAATTGGATGAAAACTGATCTAACCTGAAAATAGGGCCATAGGTTTTTGCAAGGACTGAGAATACGTCCGGACCATACTTAGCAAGCAAGGGCAGGTGTCCCACGAAAGGCAAGGCTGGAGGACCAGGGATTTTCCTAACACCCCAATAAGGTTCATAGCAATAACACAAAACTCCAGCTAATAAGGCCAATATGGCACCTATAACTGATCCCATGGGTACCCTAATTAAGGTCAGCCCTGATTCTATCATTTTCTGAGGAGTTTCACTCAAAAAGTCCATTTTCAGACAGTGAAAAATGGTAGTTGCAGGAATTCTGAACAAGGGGTCTTTTAATCTTGAAAGGATGGAATATAAAAGGGTCTTTGAAAGCATCTTGTTGAGCAATTGGTACTTGTCTTTATTGTATGATGAAATGTAGCTACAAATTTATGGTGGGTCCTTTTAATACTATCTTTTTTTTTTGCTATTTTATTGCTTTTAGGATTTGTTTCAATCACGTCTTTCCACTTGAATTGCTTCTTGGCCTACTAGTTGGAAAGTTAATTGTTGCTTAGGGGAAAAAACAATATTAGAGATTTGAAAATATTGGGAAATTTGGATTTGATTTGTACTATTATTTTTAAAATGATTACATTACAAGTAATTTAAATATTGTATGATAATAAATAATAATAAAAGAAGAAGAATAAGATAATTTATGGAAAGTCTTTTTTTTTTAATGGCAAGAGCTTACGCGTCAACCGAGACTAAATCTCTCAAGCTGTTCCAGGTGGATATGAAAATTGGACATGAGTGTATTTGAATTTCATCTATTTGTATTTTTACCCCCATTAAAGGGTCAAAATATAAATAAATAAAATTCAAATACACGCATGTCCAATTTTTATGTCCACTTAGAATTTTTGAAATCTCTATGCAGACAATATTAAGGGCGCACCCCGCTACTGATGCATTCAAAAGATTTTCTCCTGATGTTAGTCGAGATTTTCTCCTCAGTATCGGCCCCAAGATTTCAAAAAATCAAGGTAGAAAGCAAATATTTCTCAACCATAAGGTCAACCTCTTGGGGTTAACTTATGGAAAGTCAAGCATATATCGTTGTAAAACTATATGCAACGATAATATCTTCAAAAACAATATACAATAGGTTGTAGGAAAGCATATTAAATTACAATCTTTTTTTGTTATTAAAGTGTATGTTATATAGATCTTATAAGCGACGGTTTTGTAAATCACTATATATCTACAGCGACACTTTTGTTGTGGAAATAACAAAAAGTGTTGTGGATTTAACAATTCCCTAGGTTGTATTAAAACACACAATTAAATTTTCATCATCTTTTAAAACAATAAAAGGCTGATATTTCATTATTATCACATGATTCCCCAAACAAAAAGAATGTGTTCCAAACTCTTGAAATGACTAAATGATGAGAATATAAATTGCTAGGGCCATTGGAGAAGTGCTTTCTTTATGTGGTCAATGCAATTGAGTCTTCCAATAAAGATTTGGCTTATTAGTTTTTTATGCAATATGATAACACTATTTTATAAACCAATAATAAAAATAAGAATTAAGATCAGCCTTAGGCCCTAAGCTCATGACCATCTACTCTATTTTTTATTAAACACCTTTCATTAGGTCAATGTAGTTTCATAGTTTACAAGTAATGACAAACCTAGGGTCTGTGTAGAGTATTCTATAAACATCTAAAGCACATCGATTTTAAACATTTAATATATACATACATAGGTTTTATATTAAACTTTTGATTTTAAACATTTAATATCTACATAGGTTTTATATTAAACTTTTGATTGGAAACCTAGGGTCTGTGTAGCTTTAGATGTTTATAGAATACTCAGTCTACACAGACAAACCTACATGTTTATACAATAAAGACAAGTACCAATTGCTCAACAAGATGCTTTCAAAGACCCTTTTATATTCCATGCTTTCAAGATTAAAAGACCCCTTGTTCAGAATTCCTGCAACTACCATTTTTCCCTCTCTGAAAATGGACTTTTTGAGTGAAGCTCCTCAGAAAATGATAGAATCATGGCTGAACTTAATAAGGGTACCCATGGGATCAGTTATAGGTGCCGTATTGGCCTTATTAGCTGGAGTTTTGTGTTATTGCTAT
Organism: Panax ginseng; assembly: GCA_020205605.1. Classification (NCBI taxonomy): domain Eukaryota; kingdom Viridiplantae; phylum Streptophyta; class Magnoliopsida; order Apiales; family Araliaceae; genus Panax; species Panax ginseng. Next base: position 82,919,553 of record CM035150.1, on the reverse strand, counting down.
GAACCTTATTGGGGTGTTAGGAAAATCCCTGGTCCTCCAGCCTTGCCTTTCGTGGGACACCTGCCCTTGCTTGCTAAGTATGGTCCGGACGTATTCTCAGTCCTTGCCAAAACCTATGGCCCTATTTTCAGGTTAGATCAGTTTTCATCCAATTAATATCATTATATATGGAGTTTGTTTGTTTGTTTATGGCATTTTCAGCTTTTGCGGTGATCAGTGTATTTAAGTCTCAAACGCTGTATTGAAGCTCGATAGTTACGTTAAATAAGATGCCTTTTAAATAAACTGATTCTATACAATCACACCACGTTAATAAGTTGATTTTCTATTTGCTTAATATAAATTTTTGCTCCTTATTTTTTGTTTTTTCATCTATCTTTCGTCAACCCATGTTTTGTATTATGATTTTTTGTGATCTTCGGATAGTTTAAAGTTTTGATTGCACCTAAAAAGGTACAATTTTACAAGAGGCTATGAATCTCAACAAATAGGCGATTATTTAGAGCCAACGTAGTTCGTCCGGCTAAGGTTGTACCCCCAGGCCATATTTGTTTGTAAAGAGTATAATTCCAAAACTATTAATCCTAAGATTATACCCGATATTATAATTATAATCCCAAGACTATTAAGCCATTTTATAATCTCTAAACTAATAATTTCAAGTCTAAATTTAAAAATAAACATGACACTTGAAATTAGTAGTCATACCCTGAATATAATACATGCAAACAAACATAGCCCAGTTTATTATTGCTGATAGCAACATACCCACCTGTAAGAACTTGACAGCCAGTGAAAAATTGGTCAAAAGTTCTTAATTCTACTAATTTTTTTGGTACCCCATCTTCACTGTTGTGATTTTAGTAATAGGGTAGTGGCAAAACTTGAGTATAATTTGATGTCTAATCCCAATATATCACCACTTTATTACAATAAGTGCTCATATATGTCAATTACTACCGGATATCTATCAGAATAAAAGTTTTTATTATTATTTTAAGTAATTTTAAGTTAAATGTCTAATTATTTTAAATAATTTATCTATAATGTCCTCAGTTGTCATATTTATATTCTTTTATATTTATTGAGTATCACTAGTCATGTACAAAAAAATATACAACTCAGTGAGACCGTAAATATAAATAATTTTGTCATTTTATTATCCATCTTAATATAGGTAAAAAGTTAACCAGGCAAATGAAAGTTGATTGGCACAAGGAAATAACCCCTTTTTCTGTTTGTTGAACAATTCCATTGGAGGAGTTGAAATTCAGCAAAGAACATCTTTTCAAATCTTATATAATTTGCTTAAAAAAGAAAAAAAAAATAGGGTTATCTTTTAGGCTTCTAATATGGTAAAATAAGTGCTTGTTTGCTTTCGAGCGTTTGATACAAACGCACTTAAAAATCTTACTCGTATTAAAGTATCCTATTCCAAACGCTACTTGGTGTTTGAAGTCCAAATACACTGCACCACACTATTTTTAATATGCGCCAAACGATGCCGCTGCAAACGGTTATTGAGAGAAAAAAAAGACAGGATTTTGATTCCCAATTTGAGTAGTTTGTGGTTTGTGCTTTCCTATTACCCTACTTACTAGCAATTATTGCAATATTTTGGTCAGGTTTCACATGGGCAGACAACCACTTGTAATTGTAGCAGATCCAGAGCTTTGTAGAGAAGTTGGGATAAAGAAATTCAAAGACATTCCCAACAGAAGCATCCCATCTCCCATCTCAGCATCTCCTCTTCATCAAAAAGGCCTAGTTTTCAGCAGGTAAATTCACACAAAAGGTCAAAATACATTCATATATTTGCAAAAAAAATAAACTTTAAGGCCATCAAAAAAAGATTTTGCTAGGTGAATATAATTTTTGTACACAACTGATTCTGCTAGGGATACAAGATGGTCAACAATGCGAAACACAATACTTTCAGTCTACCAACCATCACATTTAGCCAAATTAGTTCCAACAATGCAATATTATATCGAATCTGCAGCTAAAAACATCCCCTCAAAAGAAGGAGACATAGTTTTTTCAGACCTCTCTCTCAAAATGGCCACTGATGTTATCGGACATGCTGCATTTGGTGTCGATTTTGGCCTGTCAAAGCCACAAGGCAGTGTTAATGAGAATTCTCCGAATAGTAATGATAAAGAAGTTGAAGACTTCATCAATCAACATATTTACTCCACAACAATGCTCAAGATGGATTTATCAGGCTCCTTTTCAATCATATTAGGCCTCCTTGTCCCAATACTACAAGAGCCATTTCGCCAGATTCTTAAGAGAATACCAGGAACTATGGACTGGAAAGTTGATAGGACTAACCATAATTTGAGTAGCCGGATTGATGGGATTGTCAAAAAGAAAATGACACGAAAGGATCAAAATTCAAAGGATTTCTTGTCACTTATATTGAAAGCAAGGGAATCAGAGACAGTATCGAAGAATATTTTCACTCCTGATTATATAAGTGCTGTGACATATGAACATCTTCTTGCTGGATCAGCAACAACATCATTTACATTATCCACAATCATTTATCTGGTTGCAGGGCATCCAGCAGTTGAGAAAAAACTGTTTGAAGAGATTGACCGGTTTTGTCCACCCGAGCGGATTCCTACTGCTCATGATCTTCAAGAGAAATTTCCCTATATTGATCAGGCAAGTCTCCAAGATTTCATTTTTGTAAAATTTCAAGAATAATGATGAATTCCTAGGCCTAATTTATTAAAAGAGGTTTCACATTTTTAGTTTCTTGATTTTGTATTGCAGGTGATTAAAGAAGCAATGAGGTTTTACACAGTTTCTCCTTTAGTTGCCAGAGAGACATCAGCACAAGTAGAGATCGGTGGTTACATTCTCCCAAAGGTAATATTTTCTTTTCTTGAAAAGGGAAAAGAAAAAGAAAAATAAAAGAATTATTAAAATAAAATAAATTAGTGTTTGAATGTGCAGGGTACATGGGTATGGTTGGCTCTTGGAGTTTTAGCAAAAGATCCCAAGAATTTCCCAGAGCCTGAAAAGTTCAAGCCAGAGAGGTTTGATCCAAATTGTGAAGAAGAAAAGCAAAGGCATCCATATGCAAACATTCCCTTCGGGATTGGACCTAGAGCATGCATTGGAAAGAAATTCTCTTTACAAGAGATCAAACTCTCGATGATTCATCTATACCGGAACTATATATTTCGCCATTCTCACAACATTGAAAAACCTTTGGAACTTGACTATGGCATAGTTCTTAATTTTAAGCATGGTGTCAAGGTTAGAGCCATAAAAAGGACAAAGTTTTGAGGTTATGAATGTGATTCATACCCATTTTGGTGACATTTTGAATATCTAATGTTATCAAATGAATTATGCATGACCTAATATTTTATCTCTAATCTTAAAACAGAGAAGTATCTGAGCCAAGAAAGTCTACTATACTCGAATGTGTATATTGGAAGAATATAAACAGATACTAATCCACTAAATATTGAGACTCCAGTCCATGTACTGTCACTCAAGAGTATCATAATATTATTTAAACTTTAATGATTAAGCAATATCGATCTGAATGGACTAGCACCTATATTGAATAAACTAAGATATCAGGAAACAACATGAGTAATTCATGCAATAGATTATCCTTTGGGGACTCACTCACTCAATGAGACGACCTCAATCTGCAGCTAATTTAAAGCCTTAGGTTTGTGGTTCATGTAAACTCTACCGACCAATACATGCACAAAAGAGTTACACGTAATTAATTCTTTGCCAAACTAATATAAACACTAACCCAATTGCAGAATAGGAACTGTTATTGAAGTTGATGTTGATCGAGGCTAGTGTTTGACACTATGTCCTTAAGACAGATTTCGCCCCCACACACGGTGCTTATGGAATACCGAGCGTCTGCCTCCCAGGATACAATGATCTTTACACGGATAGAAGTAGCACTCCAATCTACCCGTCCAGCGAACCAAAACTTGTGTTGTGTGCTCTCTAAATGCACTGCCTTAATGCTGAAATGCAGACTGTATGAATGCCTTAAGGGACTGATGAATGAATTGTATGCGAATGAAATGAGCCTGGGTATTTATAGATACTTTGTGTGACTTTCCAGACAGTCACCACACTAAAGGACACAACCCATAAGACAAAACCAGTAGACACCTTGAATAACTATTCTTAGAGGTGGCAAACGGACGAGGCGATGGTAGCCCGGGCTGGCTAGTCGGGCGGCCAACGACAATTCGGGCATAAAATATCAATTTTGACAAAGCCGAAAATATTAGGCCCGTGATCCGGTTGGGCGAAGCAAGCCATGAAACTTTTCTCCTATTTTTTTTTTTTTTTTTGCAAAATTTTGCTACACCAAAAATAGTAATAATAATAAATATTAAAAATAATAAAATAATTTATAATAAACAATAATTCTAATTACCTACATTAACTACATATCTCAATCAATTAAAATTTTAATAGTATTATAAATTACTTTGAAAGTATATAATCAAATTTGATTTTTTAAAATTAATATAATTTATTTAACTTTAAAAAATGCATTCATGACTCCACAAATATTGTTCCAAGAGATATCTAATTAATTTCTAAGATTTACACGGTTAGAACTTGGAGATGCCAAGATTTTAGCAATTTGAATATTTAAATTGATTTTCAGAAGATTTGCATGACATGATTTTAGGCATTACCCAATATCTCATTATTAACAACCACATCAAGTAAGAAATTTCAAACTACAATTATTATTTACTACAACTATAATAATTAAAAATATATTTTTATATTGAAGATTGCATTAAAAATAAATAATTGTTGTAGCTCAGTTGGTTTGAACTCTTATTTATTTACTTACAAGTCTTGTGTTCAAGCTTCGTAACCCACAAGTAGCCACATTTTTTTTAAAAATAAATAAAATAAAAGATTCATGTCATGTCATGGTAGAATAAAAACTACTTGATTTTACGGGCTTAAAAAAGCACTACCAAAGCCAAATCCAGGTATAGTGGTGCTTTACTTTTACATCAAGACCGAAAAATTAATTTGGTCGAAATTCTCGCCCATTTACTTAAATGAATTTTAAAAAATAGGGTTCTTTACAGAAATATACAACAATTAGAAAGTAATTACACCATTAGTGCATGTACAAAATAATTACACAAAAAGTGTAATTAGGACTAATATTATAAAAATAGTACAATTCACATTAATAAGGAAACATAAAATCAAGGAGAAATAACTGTCATAATTAATAATTCAAATTCAAATATTTGAGATCTAACAACAAAAACAAATTCAAATTCAAAATAAAATGAGGGGAAAACAAAAAAATATATTCTTCATCATAATCTTCATCTCCCTCACCGCTCATTATCTTCATCACCGCCTCCTCTCTCTTCCCCTTCATCATCATCCTCCCCCGCGAATCTCTAGAAGTCTTTGGTTGCGCCGCCGTTACATCGCCCTTTCTTCCCCTTCATCATCATCTCTCTTCCGCATGCAAATCTCCTAAGTACCGAATTCTTATTATGATTTTTTTTTTAACGATTTGGTTACCAACAAAAACTAAAATGGTTATCTTTGTATGAAGGTTTGGCTACCAAATGCATCACATTCAAAATAATTTTGTAACCTAATAAAACTGAATTGATTACCTTTGTTTGAAGGTTTTGCAACCAACTGCATGAATGTTTGACTACCAACTGCATCACATTCAAAATAAATTTGGTAACTTAATAAAACTGAATAGGTTACCTTGGTATGAAAGTTTGGCTACCAAATGCATCACATTCAAAATAAATTGGCAACCTAATAAAACTGAATAGGTTACCTATGTATGGAGGTTTGGCTACCAACTGCACTATGGAAAAAAAATCAGGAGACGGAGGAGGAGGTGGTCATAATAGAAGCGGCAGAGGAGGAGGTGGAGGTAATGGTGGCGGCGACAATAATAGTCTTGGCGATCGATCTCTTCAACAGTATTAACCGGTGAGGTGTCCTGGATGAACTCATCGGAAGGAAGCAGCGTCATAAATCGTTGGTGGGGTAGCTCTCTCTGGTCACATGGCCACCTCTTTTTCGGTCTAAGCTGGAGGGTCGGTGACACTGACGGTGGGCAATGGCGGATGAGGGAGGAGAGAGAGCGAGAAGAGTTTGTGTAACAATGGAGACTGAGTTAATTTGTATTTCTGAGAGAGAGAGAGAGAGAGAGAAAGGAAGAGGAAGAGGAGTTTACTTATATATTAATTACTTAATTTAATAAGTAAATCAATACTAATTACCTAAATTAAAGAATCTTAATTGCATACTAATTTCCGAAATTAAGGAATTCTAATTGCATACTAATTCCTTAAATTAAGGAATCCTAATTGCACTAATATTGTAAATAAATATAAAAAATGTATTAATTGTATAAATATTTTATAAGTGCACTATTGTTGTAATTATTTTAAAAAATGTAATAAAATATATAATTGATACTAAAAAATAGGGCTTGGCCACACCCACACCCGGCCTGGTCGTGGCGAGGCAAGGCAGGCGACATTGCACTTCCTTTATTTCCACATTTCAAAGAGGGTCACTTTGGAGCCTATTTTCTCATTCATTACTTACTCGATTTGAGCAAGTGAATATACTACATTATTCTCCTCACAAAGTAGAATATGAACCCACAAAAATTTATTCAAAATAACAATTGGATCCCACTTTAATTTAGGCTCAAAGTCAACCAAAACTTTAATGAAAACTGTTTTGGTCCAACAGTGACGTCTAATGTGCTGTAAGCGACAAAATAGAATAATAATATGTAAGACGTACATGTTGTTACACTCTCCTATTCCATATATATATACTAGTAGTTGTCCGTGTCTAGAAGCACGGCATAACAAAATCCTTCCTCTCCCTCCATTTCAACAATCTCACTTTTATTTTTTCTCTCTTTCTTCCTTCCTCTCTCACCACCCTTCCCCGCACAAATCAATTAGAATGAATATGAACCGTTCTTGTACTTTCCCGCTCAATTAATTAGAATGAATCTGAACCGTCCTTATATTTTCCCATTTAAATTCAAAATAAGTTTATATTATTAATATAGATGCGTTGATATTTAATATCCGCCTAAATTTGTCAGAGTATATAACAATATATACCTGCACTGCATGAAATGGAACATTACCTAATAAAGCATGCAACGCAGATAAAAGACCATAAGGTATGTGTGTCATTAATTTTACAATATATATTAAATTTTTTGATATGCGTCTCATTTAATATTGAATTTAAATCACTAAAAACATGAATTGTGAATCGTTTTGATAATTTTGATTTAAGACTACACTAGTGACTTTTTGATTTATCCATATTATTAAAATTAATCTTTAATTGGTTTTTATTATGTTGCAAATTTGCATTTGATATTTTGAATTTTATGATGAGTAGACATGAAATAAAAAAAATTTCAAAATCTAACCCTACTAAATGTTCTTGATCGGAATTTTTTATTTTGTTGAACCTACTTAAAAATCAATTAATCATGTATGAAATAAAGTCTCAAAAAATGATTCGTAGCACTACAGTACCAGCTAAGTAAACTCAACTATACCCCTTTAGTAAAATGCTCTCCCCTCTAAGCCAAGATCCTTTACCTAGTAGTTTCCTATCTTTACCATTTTATATGCAAATAAACCAAGCACTGATGCTACTAAATATATAAACGCTGCCAAGTGTATTTTACATTCAAATACGATGCAAGAATCTGAATTTAACATTCTGCACTCAAAAGAAATATCACTAGCTAACATATAATCTGTTTACGCCAAAATCTGTCAGCTCGCCGAATCACCAATCAGCCAACTTAAACCTGCACAGTAAACCAACCAACGGACCCATCAAACAACACTCCAACATAATCTATTGTCAAACAACAAACCCGTCTTTATTCACAAGGCAAGTTATGTAATTACTATATATGTCATGACAATTATATAGCGGAGAGAAAAATACTAGCTATATCTCGAGAAATAGATCACTCAGAGCTTCTGATCTTCCCTACTGTATCTACTTTTCCTGCAAAATGCATCAAAAGAAACATGATTACAAACCCAAAATGCACCAAAAGAAAAACGATCACAGCAAAAAAGAAATTCCCAAAATGAAAAATAGGAGAAATGGTAATTATAAACTATTTAGTGACATAATGTCTTCAAAAGGATACAGCATAGCTTGTCCTCCTTGCAACTTCAACTCCTGCTGCTGTATATGAAACAACTTATGAAATTAGGCATATACTATTAAAACAAAAGAAACACCCAAAAGTACAACTTCATGAACCGAACTCAAGAATGAGGATAACAGGAATCAAGTTGCACAGATTTATTCAGCACACCACACCACACCACAAACACCTAATAACCACTTCATTTCATTTCAATGAAATTGAGTCTTCATGGATTCGACCTCAGATATTCCAGTTGATCAACGAGTTCCTTTAATTCGTCGCTGTCCCAATCTGGCGATTTCACAACCAAATCTTCCACTTCCACTTCCACATCAGACGGATCACTAGCCAAAACTTCTTCCTCTTCATTCCCAATCCTAAGATCTTCACCAAGTAACTCCTCCCAAATAGTATCATTACTGCTCGATTCGTTGTCCAATGCAGCTGAGAACAATGACTCCATTTCTATTCCAATATCTGCCGGCTCTTCTTGTTGTTGATTTGAATAATCTAAAGCCTGATCTTGCAAATTCTCGACGCTTGGACTCATAGTTAGTCTTCGTTTTCTCCTCGTCTCAATCTGTTTTGGATCCCCTTTTTGCACATACTTGTCCAAATATTGCTGCATAAATGTAGGATTACTAACAGCCTTAGCAAGGAAACTCATGATATTTTGTTGCTTAGACTCCATGCCTTGAAGTTTATTTTCCATCGCGACAATTAGATTCTTGGAGTCTTGTTGTTGCTGTCTGAGTTTCACAATTTCTGCCATTAACATACCGCGATCCCTCCTCAATCTTCGAGATCTTCTTCAATGCCATAATGGCCTACTTACGACACAAGGCGCTCCTCCTTGCTGTTGTATTGCCTGTGAGACATGCCTCCTCCTTTTGATGGTCTTCAAGAGATGTTTTTGGCCTCCAAGAAACCCCTCATTCGCGAATTCCCATCGATCAGGATCCACTTTTCTGAAACCCTATATAAATTGCAAACATTTTAACACAATCAGGACAACAGTACTATGTGCAAAAATATAAAGATCATAAAGGAACCCATTAGAACATAATTACAATTCAAAACAGATAACGAGTCTTCAAAGTGCAGAAATTAATGATACATCTATCACAACCATCAAAATAGTGAACCCTAGTAACACAAACAAATGTGACGCACAATTGAGCATATAAGTATGAAATAATGATTTAACAACTTAAGAAACCATATGATAATCAACAACTATAAATAGAATCCCAATACACAAAACCAATTTGAAGTAAAGAAATATACATGTAAATATGCTTTAACCCATTAAAAGACAAGAAAATCCTCAAAAATCCTGGTCAGATTATATCAAACCAAGAACAGATAATCTCCCATTGAACACAATGATGAAGAAAATCAAACAATTTTATAGTGCAACTACATATATAGAATAATTGAAGTAAATGAAAAACTCAAGAAACTACCAATTGGACACTCAACATGCAAAAATGAAAGACACCCAATTCAAACAAGACAAAATGAAGAACAACCCACTTAAATTCACCAAATTCAAATCACAAATCTGAAAAAAAGTTTTAATTTTGAAGGGTTTAATAGTACTTACATAAGTATTGAGCTGGCGAACAAAGCTGGAGAAATTACTGTGCTTGAAACATTTAGAAAGCAGAGAAGTAGAGAATTTATAAGGATCCCAAACAATGAAGCTATTTCGAGCTCTGCTCCAAGAAACCACAGCATCAGTTGATGGGTCTTCCACCATATCAAATGTCTTGGTGAGAAATGGAGGTGGGCCCAATTCATGCAGTCCCTCCATTGGCATTGGAGAAAAGCTTGATGATGATGATGAAGAAGCAGCAGCAGCAGCTTGATTGTAAGAAGAAGAGGAAGAAGAGGAAGGGAATGTTTTTGTTTTTGTTTCTTTCACTTTCAGCTCTGCCATTGTTCTTTCTTTCAATTGAATCTGTGTTTTGAGTTTAATTATATGGGGATTAGGGAGTTTTATTAGTGGAGTAATTTAAAGAGATTGTGAGCTTAGGTAATAATTGAAGAATTTTGGAGAGACTGAGAGGATGGATTATATTGAGGCAGTGTAGAATGTTCTAGAAGCTTGGGGAGGGTGTGAGAGACAGAAAACGAGTGGGAGAGAGAACTGGAAAAGGAACAAAAATCTTGCTTGGATATTTTATATTATCTCCTACTACGAATATTCTAAATTTGTCACCTCAAGTCAGAGGTGTTGGAGACCGGGGGAGCCAAATGAAGTAGTCCCTCCATACTAACAATAATTATTGGGGGACATTTTTTTGCAACATTATTATTATTTTTTAGTTTTTTTTTTGTTTTTTTTTTTTTTTGTAGTATCTCTCAAAAAATATATAATATTTATTATAATTGAAATTTTTATAAAAAATAGTATTTTAGGTGTAATTTGGATACATACCAGAAACAGAGTTGTACAGACAGTACAAACCATGTTTCTTGTATGTATCCAAATTACACCTAAAACACTATTTTTTACAAAAATATCGGTTGGAATAAATATTATATATTTTTTGAAAGGTACTGCAAAAAAAACTAAAAAACTAAAAAAAAATAAAAATAATGTCGCTAGAATGTCAGTAAAAAAATGTCCCCCTAGAAGGACTCCTATACTAATCGTTAAACAACGGCAGATTCTCTCTCCTCATTTTATCTATGTTCTTGTGTCCCCCACTTAAATTTTGACACCTAACTTTTTACTTAATATCAAATAATAATTTTAGGGGAATATTTTTTTGCTGACATTCTAGCGACATTATTTTTTTTTTTGATTTTTTTTTTGTAGTACCTCTCAAAAAATGTATATTATTTATTTCAACTGAATTTTTTATAAGAAATAGTGTTTTAGATGTAATTTGAATACATACAAGAAATAGTGTCTGTACAACTCTGTTTCTTGTATGTATCCAAATTACATCTAAAATATTATTTTTTATAAAAATTTCAGTTGAAATAAATGTCCCCCAAGAAGGACTCTAGTATCAAATAATTCTAAAATTTAAGTGGATAGACACAGGGACAAAAAAAATAGGGACAGAGGATCTGCTCTCGGTTAAAACAGCAACAATGCTACTATCACATCAAAAAATGGTCATATGAAGGGATTCGGATCCTCTATGAGGATTTCTCTGTGAAGATCTTGTAAGAGTTTTGTTGTGGGGTTAACAACACATTAAAAAGGAGATCCAATGGCTCACAATTATTTTTTTTGTTTGTGTATCAAAACAACGTCATTTTGATATGAATTTTTTTTTACAAGTTGACAAAAAAATTAAAAGCCATCAAACGCCGTTTATTTTTACATATAATTATTTTAAATTTCTTGATTATTCTATATATAATTTTTTTATATATTTAATAACTTAGCTTGCTATTAATATTAGGATAACTACAAATTTAGCTCAAAAAAATAAATAAATATATCAGTTATAATTTTGTTAATGTTTTCAATGTGGCTTTAGTTATTTTTCGTTTATTATTGTTTTTGTTTGTTTATTTATATTATTATTATTATTATAATTTGTATTTATCTGTTCCATAAAAAGAGTTTACTCTCACCATTGAAAATATTATTATTATTTACTCTAACCATTAGGTCGTCTGGGTCAACCAAAAAAATATTCTAGACCTATCAATTATTATTATTTACATATTCTTTTATATATTTTTTATTATTAATAATCGTTTTATTTTACCTCTATTAATCCACTGCTCAACGGAGATAATCACCATCACAAAAATAATATTTTAAATGTCCTCTTTTTACTTTACTTCGATTGTTTGGTAAAAGTAAATGACGTTTGGTGGCTTTCAATTTTCTGTTAACTTGTAAAAAAAATTCCTATCAAAACGACGTCATTTTGATACACAGATAAAAACAGAGTTGTAAACCATTGGATCTCCTTTTTAATATATTGTCAACCCCATAGTAAAACTCTTACAAGATCGTCACAGAGAAATTCTCATAGAGAATTCGGATCTCATATGAAGTGGACCCCCATTTAACATGTGAAATCTGTAATATGCATATGTGTACGTAAGTATTATATAACCCGAATTATTTTTAAAACAGTCAATACTTGAAAGAGTTTCCGAAAAGATCTTCTATTAAAATAATTTTCAGAGTATATAAATTTGAAACAAAATTAAGTAGGCTAAAAGTGATAATTTAATGGTAAAGTCTCACTTTTTATTGTGTAAAATTATTAATTTAATTTTTTTTTTAAATCTCTTATTAGCGCATCCTTGCTTCTGTCAGACACTCTTATAATTGAAATCTATTCCTAAAATTACTGAATTTTAATAATATAGGTTCTTTAAATAAAAAAAAAAATTACACTTAAAACTACTTTAAGAAAGAAAAGAAGAAGAAATTATTGTACTTACGTGAGATTCATTTATGGATAAAATAAAAACTTATTTAAACTATATTTTTTCTCATTTATTTTTCTTAAGTTGTATAATAAAAAATATACTTGAAATATTTGTAAAAGATGTGGAGTTTACTAGTGTAAGGTGCTATTACATAAGTACAATTCATTTATATAGAGTTACTAGTTGGGTCCTGTGCCTCCGGCACTGTATGAACAGTGAGATTTATCTCAAATTTTGAACGGTCCAGATGAATTATTAAATGAGCGGAAAATTCAAAATCATTTGTATTTTATTAGATAGATTCAAATAAAATTATTCTATTTAATTTGTCAAGAATTAAATTCGTTCTAAACATGTTTGGGCGTGTTATCTTCTATATCCTATCATTAGGCACGCATAAATAGGCCTCTAGGTTTGGTCTGGTCCGTGCTTTTTAGGTAAGGGTGTAAATGAATCGAGCCAAGCCGAAGCGAACAGAGAGCTGTTCGAATTCGACTCGAAATGATAAATTCGTATTTGAATTCGAATTGTATTTGAAAATTTCTATTCAAATTTGACTTGACTCGAATATTTATTATTCGAACTCGATCCGACTCGGATCAAATTATATTCAAACTACTCGTGAGCTTCAAATTCAAACTCGAATTCGACTCTTCACATAATAACTAGTTTTATAATAAATATAATTATAAATTGAATTTGTTATTTTACTTAGAAATGAGAAAATATATTTACTATTACACTTTAAAAATATAAAATCACAATTAAAATTAATAATAAAATAAATTAATAATAATTAATTATCCTAATTTGATTTAAATTTGTATATATTATAAGAAAATGTATCGAGCATCTAATTGAATATGTATCAATCGAGTATGTATTGAATCACAATCAAAAATTCGAGTAATTTGAATCTTAAACGAGTCGAATATAACATTGCTCAGATTCTACTCGTATTTTTATTCGAACTATTTTTAATGCTCCGATTTGGATCATATTATTAACAAATCTGAGTCTCGCTCGTATTTTTTCGTTTATAGTCTTATTTTTAGGTCTTGATCGTCGACCAAGTTATGCTAGGTTTATGCCTATTCTCAAGTCAGGTTACGCTAGACATTGACTAAAAAAATAGCCCTTAGAAATCAAAATCAATAATAAGAGTAGGCATAGTTATTTATTTAAGCAAGTCATCTTATTTTTTAGGCTTAAATATGAATTAGTACCTTAAATTATAGGCCATATTCCACTTCGATGATTCACCTTTCAATTTTATCAATCAGATCATTAAACTATTAATTTTTTCCACTTATATCCAATTTTTGTTGACACATCAAAAATTGCTGACGTGGCACCTTGACTAGGCCATATCCAGCTGATGTGTACTTAAAAAATATTTTTTTTTATTATTTTGTCAATTTAAAGTTTTTAAACAGGGGCTAAAGTTGACAAAACACTTTTTACACATTAAAACAAAACAAACAAAAACAAATTCTCAAAAAATCTTCCATCTCTGCTGCTTGCTACTTCCCTTCTCAGACGAATTCTCAGAAAAATCTTCCATCTCCGCCACCATCTTCATCTCTGCTCCTTCCGGCCTCCCGATCTCCTGGTCCCATTTTCTCTTTTTCTCCACTTCGACCCACCATCTCCTCCCCTTTTTTTGCCATCTGTGACGCCCCCAAAATAGGTATACAACACCCATTCTGAGTCACCAAATACATGGTACATAAAACAAACAACCACTTCAATAATACAAATGTCGTGTGAAATACGACAATACATACTGTGAGTTTAAATACAAATATTATCTTCTCGACAATATCCACACTCAAATAAGTCCTCATTAAAATTATTCAAACACTATTTTACGGAAATAGTGAGGACTGTTAAAACATCTTTCTAGAACCATTACTCCATTAATTTTGACTCGATCCTCGCTTATGTTCTCACCTCCCGAGAAGAAAAAAATGAACAAAAAGGAAAAGGGTGAGCTCAATTAGCACAGTAAAGAATATTATGACTAAGATAATATACAACAATTTATCATTAGTCTTCAATAGGGAAAATCTGATAAAATATAATAGACAACAAGTTTTAGATCAACAAGCTGCGGTGAAGCAACAATCCATTAGAAGAGTCAGTAGAGAAAGAATTCTACTAGCTTCTAAGATTTAAAAGTCCATCATCAATAATTTATCCCTGTAACATTAATCAATATACATCTTGAATCAAATATTCATCTTTGCACTACAGGCCAAAGATATTCATTTGTATCACCAGTTGGTCATGTTCATCTCATCACCTGTTCATCTTTGCACTACGGGCCAAAGATATTCATCAGTAAATCATTCATCTTTGCACTACGAGCCAAAGATATTTAGTAATATCATCATTTAGGACGTAGGAAGATGAAAAATATTTTAAAGAACGAATCCAGTGAGATAGAAGGACAAATATTAGGGATTCATATTTGAGTTTATCCAAGTTCAATAATACCCCATAACAAACTATAGTGGAGTAAAATACAAGAATGAAGATCAAAACATGGATTTAATTTCAAGAATAAGTGTCACAACAGATAACTTGAAAGAAGAAAAAAATATATTTTTTTTTTGTGAGCGAAGACCGTGAAACACTAATCGTGAGCGATGCGTGAACAATACTCGTGAACATGACGATGCAGTGAAGCGATTACTTGTGAAACAATGCCAGTCATGAAAAGTTCCAAATTTGATAAAAAGTTCAGATCAATAATCCTATGAAATGATATTAGATGAAGAGAAATTTCTAATCATTTCAGGAATTATAGAAGCAATACTTACCATAGTAAGTTCAAATTTAGGAATATGAAATGAAATAATATTCCTTCCATACTATGGAGTATGAAAGAAAATAATATTTCTACGAGTATTGAAATAAAATAATATCCTTTACCTTGGTAAAAACTGGATTTGACTAGAATATCAGATATTATTCGAGAAAATCTTGCGAGAAAAACTACGCTTCAAAATATTCTTATACTCAAGAAAAATACTCCCAATACTCTAGAATAAAAATTTTGATTATCAATTGGTGTGTTGAGAAAGGAGGGTTACCCCCTATTTATAAATAAAAGGAAGGAAAGCAGATGAACCCACCTACCCCGCCAAATTTTTATGCCTAACTTACTACCTAATTCTCTCTCTTTTTTTCAAAGTCAGGGGCCACTACTTTCTTTTTTTTGAAAGCAGTTGCAAAGCCTTTGCGTGTAGAATTTCAATGCCTAACTTTCTTATTTTCTCTTTCATCCGCTTAATTCTTATGGGCATGGCCCACCAACTTGGAAAAATGCTTTGCGAACTTCCACCCACCAATTTGAAAACAAGGGATTCAGGAGACATTCCTCACTTGGAAAGAGTGCACGCAACAATAAACTTGCATAACTTAATTTGAAAAATAGGAATTTCAAAGCGAACTTGTTTACTTCTTTTTCCACATGTTTAAATATATATATATATATATATATATATATATAACAATAATATTATTAACCAATTATAAAATATTGTAATAATATTTTAAATAAATATTCTATCGGAGAAATAATTGTAATTCCACAAAAAATTATGTCAAACTTTCAACAATTATTTCATGCTAAAATTCTTTCATTTATATCCATATAAATATATCCATCATTTATATCCACATAAAATAAATATTTCTTATCATATAAATAATTAATTATTCACAAATAATATTCTGTAATCACAATTATGACAACCGGTAGTTCTAGGAAAGATGGGGCTTTCAATAAGAATTTCTCCTCACTTGGCCTTGATTAGGGTGACAAACCTCTCCTTGACAAAACTTTATAGACATTGCCAATAATGTTATCTAATAATATTATTCAAATAATATGAATTATTGATCGATAATGGAAAATCTTTTGTGCGGTGATAATTATTGAAACAACAATAATATAAAATATCAATGCAAGCAATTATTGAATCAATAAAATAAAATATCGAAGCGATAATTCTCGTAACAATTATTGAGTAGTGCTTCTTTACGTAAGAATTAATAATTTAACAATCATCATGCAATACTGGTGTCTTTCTTCGTGCAACCACGCAGTATTCGTATTTTAACCACCTGAGTAATCCAACGGTGTTACTTGGTAACAATTACTCCGTTATTCATAAAAACTCATACTTTGTCATTTTTTTCATCCGACAGTTATTCCGTTATGGGGCCCACAATTGATTGCGCTGTCGTACGAATATTCCCGACAAAAAGAATATTCCACGACCAAACAAATATTCTCCGACAACAATGATTATTATATAACCACTTGCTTATTTTGTAAAATTTGCACATTTCACCCATAACCAGAGCATTATATCAAATTAATCCTTATTATTTCAAAATAATAAATAGAGAAAACTCAATTTTATTTATAATAAGTTGGGGTCTTACAATCTCCCCTCCTTATGAAATTTCGTCCTCGAAATTGACGTACGTACCTGGTGTTTCGAAAAGGTGAGGATACCTCGCTTTCATTTCTGATTCCAACTCCCAGGTCATTTCTTCAATAACATGGTTTCTCCACAAAACCTTAACTTGTGGTATAACCTTCGGCGTAGGACATGCTCTTTCTTATCCAAGATCTTAATGGTACTTCTTAAAGACGTTAAATCTTTATTTATCACGTCTGGTTCTAACGCAAT
Source organism: Panax ginseng (assembly GCA_020205605.1). Classification (NCBI taxonomy): domain Eukaryota; kingdom Viridiplantae; phylum Streptophyta; class Magnoliopsida; order Apiales; family Araliaceae; genus Panax; species Panax ginseng. The sequence goes on along the minus strand of CM035150.1, from coordinate 82,902,201 downwards.
AATATGGTTCGGGTCTTTCACATATTTACGAAGCATGGATATGTGAAAATAATTATGAATACGAGACATACTTGGAGGTAACACGAGTCTATAGGCCACATTTCCTATTCAGTCAAGAATCTCAAATTGACCAATAAATCGTGGATTGAGTTTTCCTCTCTTCCCAAATCTTGTAACTCCTTTCCATGGTGCAACACGTAACAATACATGATCCCCAATATTAAATTCCACGTCTTTTCGATGAAGATCAGCATAACTTTTTTGTCGATCTTGTGAGGTTTGAATACGTTGTCGAATCATTTTGATCTTTTCTATGGTCATGCGTATTAATTCTGGTCCCAACAATGTTGCTTCTCCCACATCGTCCCAGCATAATGGAGAACGACACTTTCGTCCATACAACGCCTCGAATGGAGCCATGCCTATACTTTAACGATAATTGTTGTTGTAGGAGAATTCCACCAGTGGTAGGTACTTATCCCAACTTCCTTTAAAATCTAGGACACAAAGTCTTAATAGATCTTTAAGAGTTTGAATAGTCCTCTCTGATTGTCCGTCCGTTTGAGGATGGTATCTTTGGCCGAATCAATCAGAATCCGTGCCCATAGCTTTTTGCAAGCTAACCCAAAATCTTGAAGTGAATCTTGGGTCACGATCCAAAACTATGGATACTGGCATGCCATGCAATCTCACAATCTCATTCACGTACATACAAGCAAGGCGTTCAAAGGAATAAGTCTCACGTATCGGTAAGAAATTAGAAGACTTGGTTAATCTATCAACAATATCCTAAATCGCATCTATACCTTGAGAAACTTTGGGAAGACCTGTAACGAAATCCATGGTAATGTGTTCCCACTTCCATTTCGGAATCTCAAGTGGTTGCAATGGACCTTTTGGCACTTGATGTTCCGCCTTTACACGTTGACAAGTTAAACACCTCGAGATGAACTCCGCGATCTCTCTCTTCATATTGTTCCACCAAAATGTGTGTCGAATATCATGATACATTTTGGTACTCCCAGGATGGATTGCAAATGGTGTGTTGTGTGCCTCCATCATGATTCTATGCTTCAAGTCATAATCGTTAGGAACACAAAGTCTAGATTTGACTCGAAGTATTCCTTCTTCATCGATTCTTGCTTCTAGAATAACACCTTCTTGCACTTTCTTCTTCATACGCATCAGGTCCTGTGTCCGTAGTCGAAGCAAACTTTAACTTTATCAATTAAAGTTGGTTCTACTCGTATATTCGCCATCATCACGTGGGTCCCTGGAGTCTTTAACTCAATCTCCATCCTTTGTAAATCGTACAAAATGGGTCTTTGTGTTAACAACATCGCACTGCACTGCCGCATACGATCTTCTACTCAATCGTACCTCTTAGGTTTACTTTTTCGGGATGGTATTGAATGGTATGATCGTAATCTTTCAACAGCTCGAGCCAACGTCGTTGCCGCATGTTGAGTTCCTTTTGGGTGAAGAAGTATTTGAGGCTTTTATGATCCGTATAGATCTCCACTTTCTCCCCATACAAGTAGTGTCTTCTAGATTTTCAGCGAAAACGACTCATCGCCAACTCTAGATCATGAGTAAGATAATTCCTCTCATATTCTTTGAGTTGTCGTGAGGCATAAAGGCTATGACTTTCCATGTTGCATGAGAACAAATCTAACCCTTTGCGAAGCATTCATCAGAGATAACAAATCCATCCGTACCGGATGGTATTGCGGAAGCAGTCTTAGAAATGAGAGTCTCTCTTGAGCTCTTAGAAACTATTCTCGCATTCCTCGCTCCATACAAATTTTGTATCTTTCCAAGTCAACTGAGTTAACGGAGTAGCGATTCGAGAAAATCCTTCCACGAATCTCCGATAATAACCAGCTAAGCCCAGAAAGCTACGCATTTTGGTCATCGACTTCGGTTGCTCCCAACTTTGTATAGCTTCAATCTTCGCTGGGTCAACAGATACCCCATGTTTTGACACCACGTGCCCAAGGAATGTTACTTCCTCAAGCCAGAACTCGCATTTCTTTAGCTTGGCATATAGCTTATTTTCACGAAGCCTTTCAAGTATCAGCTTCAAATGGTGCTCATGATATTCACGGCTTTGGGAATAGATGAGGATGTCATTAATAAAGACAACAACGAACTGATCCAAATATTCTTTGAATACACGGTTCATCATATCCATGAAAGCAGCAAGAACATTAGTCAATCCAAAAGACATGACTAAGAATTCATAATGTCCGTACCGAGTTCTAAAGGCAATCTTTGGAATATCCTCAGTTTTAATCTTCAGCTGATGATATCCAGAACGAAGGTCGATCTTTGAAAAGAATTGTGCTGCTCCTTATGGCGGTCAAACAGGTCATCAATGCGAAGTGCGGATACCTATTCTTGATGGTGACATGGTTCAATTCTCGGTAGTAATACAAAGTCGCATACTCCGTCTTTTTCTTCTTTACGAATAAAGAGGAGCACCCCGAGGAGATGTCTTAGGGCCGAATGAAACCGATGTCTAACAATTCTGAAGTTGGACTTTTAACTCCGAAGTTCAATAGGAGCCATTCGATATGGGGTTTTAGAAATGGGTTTTTTGTGCGGTTCAAGGTCGATAAATAATTCAACATCACGTTCGGGGTAGACCGGAAAGTTCTTCAGAAATACATCGGAAATTCACTAACAATGAAATTTTATTCAAATCGGCGTGTTTTTGTTCAAGTGCGTGACATGGGCTAAGAAAGCTTGACATCCGTTTTTTCAATAAGCGAATAGCTTTATGGCTTGATATGGCGATGGCGGTGGTGATTTTAGTGGTTTAGTAGTTTGAATTTCGTATGACGGGTTGGTTTAGAATATGAAAAACTAACAACCTTACGAAAATAATCAATTTTAGCATGATGAGTGGTTAACCAATTAATTCCTAAAATCACATCAAAAGCAAGTATCTTTAAAGAGATAAGATCAACAGGTAATGTGATAGTGCCAACTTGGATCATGTAAGATTTATAAACTGTAGATGTAACGAAGGTTTCACCCAACGGAGTCTCCACTGATAAATCAAAGTCTAATTTCTCCGGAGTAAAGTTTAAACGTTGAGCACAAGCAGGAGAGATAAAAGAATGGGTAGAACCGGTATCTAGTAAGGTATAAACTTCGCAAGAATTCAATATTAGCTTACCCGTAATCACCTCGTTCGGGTTTCTCGCGTTTTGGCCAGTCACGACAAACGCTCTTCTAGGAACCGCTGATTTTAACTTATCCGGGACAACCCTTGGAGTCACCATCCCCATTGAACTTGGTTTTGCTACAGAACAATCCAGAGCTATGTGGCCTTCCTTTCCACAATTGTAACATACCTTGGATTGTTGTGGACGGTTTAATTGATATGTCCCTCTTTCCGCATTTGTAACATCTAAGCGGCGGTCGTTCTCCTCCCCTAGAATTTGTTGTTGGTCTTTGGTCTTCTCTGGCTTTGATGTCTTCTGTCATTGTTGAATCTCCCTTTTGAAATTTCCACTTGACTCACCTCTCCTATTATCATGGCTACGATGACCACCCGAGAGTGGTTCTGCTTTTTGTCCAGAATGTTTTCATCCTCTTTGGTTTTCATTGCTCCGATGGCTACCGCCACCGGTATGACTCTGGTTGTGGTCCCTCGGTTGCACATACTCATTATCTCGCTCTAATAATTGAGCCATGTTTACAACATCTGAATATAAAGAAAATTTATGAGGGATAAGATATTGCCGAATCTCGGGCTTTAGACCTCTCAGAAACATTCTCGTCATTCGTTCCTCATTCTCGACCAAATGAGGTGCAAACCTAGATAACTCTGCAAACTTCGCCTCGTACTGGGACACCGTCATGTTGTTTTGTTCTAGTCTGATAAACTCCACCTCCTTCATATGACGAATACTTTCAGGAAAGTACTTGTCATTGAATAGTTTCTAAAATGTTTCCCAAGACATGTTGAGTGTCGGTGGGTAGTGCGCTTTCTTGACTCGCACATCGGTGAGAACGCCGCTTCATGGAACATAAAGGTGGCGAATGGAACCTTTTGTTCCTCCGTGCATCCCAAGACATCGAATATCTTGGTAATTTGTTTGACCCACATTTCCGCCATGATCGGATCCGGCTTTCCCTAAAATTCTGGTGGTCCCAATTCTTTGAACTGTTTGGCTGTAACAAGCCGCGCATTGCTAGCATTTTGCACTCGTATTTTGTGCACGAGTCTCCTTCGTCTGATTTTACATGAACTGCAAAAAGCTCCTAAATATTCCATCATTCATCGTTTGCTCGGTAGTGTTGTTTACGGGGAGGGGGATATTGCCTTCTGTTATCGTTCTCTGGTTTGTAACTAAAGGTTGTTCCACGATCTCATACACTCCATTGTTAACGTTCTCGTGACCATTCTTAAATACTTCCATAAAAGAAGGGTTAATTAAACAAATTAACATATCACATAATATCCCTATATTATAACTGACCAACAAATAAGCTTAGGTAGGACATACTAGCGAAAGATTTACTCATCTCTCTCCTCTCTAGTTCTATTCCTCGATCTCCTTGGGAGACCATATCCCTAAGCTCGATATTAATTGTGGACGCCCCCAAAATAGGTATACAACACCCATTACGAAGTAGCCAAATATATAGTACATAAAGCAAACTACAACTTCAATAATACAAATGTCGTGTGAAATACGACAATACATACTGTGAGTTTAAATACAAATATTATCTTCTAGACAATATCCACACTCAAATAAGTCCTCATTACAATTATTCAAACACTATTTTACAGAAATAGTGAGGACTGCTAAAACATCTTTCTAGAACCATTACTCCTTACCCCGACTCGATCCTGCTATGTTCTCACCTCCTGAGAAGAAAAATGGAACAAAAAGGAAAAGGGTGAGCTCAACTAGCCCAGTAAAGAATAGTATGACTAAGATAATATACAACAATTTATCATTAGTCTTCAACAGGGGAAATCTGATAAAATATAATAGACAACAAGTTTTAGATCAACAACTGCAGCGGAAACATCAATCCATTAGAAGAGTCAAGTAGAGAAAGAATTCTACTAGCTTCTAAGATTTAAAAGTCCATTATCAATAATTTATCCCTGTAACATCAATCAATATACATCTTGAATCAAATATTCATCTTTGCACTTCTGTGCCAAAGATATTCATTTTATATCACCGGTTGGTCATGTTCATCTCATCACTGTTCATCTTTTGACTCACGAGCCAAAGATATTCATCGATAAATCATTCATCTTTACACACAGGCCAAAAAGATATTTAGTAATATCATCATTTAGAGACGGTGGAAGATGAAAAATATTTTAAAAAACGAATCCGGTGAGATAGAAGGACAAATATTAAGGATTCATATTTGAGTTTATCCAAGTTCAATAATACCCCATAACAAACTATAGTGGAGTAAAATTCAAGAATGAAGATCAAAACATGGATTTAATTTCAAGAATAAGTGTCACAACAGATAACTTGAAAGAAGAAAAAAAAATATATTTTTTTCTTTTGTGAAGCGATGCAAAGAATCGTGAAGCGAAGTATGAGCGATGCTTAAAGTGAAACGATGCTTTAACAAAACTACCGATCATGAAAAGTTCCAAATTTGATAAAAGTTCGGACCAATAATCCTATGAAATGATATTAGATGAAGCGAAATTTCTAATCATTTCGAGAATTATAAGCAATACTTACCATAGTAAGTTCAAATTTAGGAATATGAAATGAAATAATATTCCTTCCATACTATGGAGTATGAAAGAAAATAATATTTCTTACAGTATTGAAATAAAGTAATATCCTTTACCTTGGTAGAAGCTGGATTTAATTGGAATATAGGATATTATTACGAGAAAATCTTATAGAAAAACTACTGCTCAAAGTATTCTTATACTCAAGAAAAATACTCCCAATACTCTAGAATAAAATTTCTAATTATCAATTGGTGTGTTGAGGAAGGAGGGTTACCCCTATTTATAAGAATGGAAGGAAAGCAGATGAACCCACCTACACCGCCAAATTTTTATGCCCAACTTACGCTTTAATTCTCTCTCTCTTTTTTTTCAAAGTTGGGGCCCTTTCTTTTTTTTGAAAGCAGGTGCAAAGCCTTTGCGTAAGAGAATTTCAATGCCTAACTTTCTTATTTTCTCTTCTGCATTCGCTAATTCTTATGGGCAAGGCCCACCAACTTGGAAAAATGCTTTGAGAACTTCCACCCACCAATTTGAAAACAAGGGATTAGGAGACATTCCTCACTGGAAAGGATTTGCATAATAATAAATAAACTTGCACACTTAATTTGAAAAATAAGAATTTCAAACGAACTTGTTTTTACTTCTTTTCTCACATGTTTAAATATATATATATATATATATATATATATATATATATATAACAATAATATTATTAACCAATTATAAAATATTGTAATAATATTTTGAATAAATATTTTATAGGAGAAATAATTGTAATTCCACAAAAATTATGTCAAACTTTCAACAATTATTTCATGCTAAAATTCTTTCATTTATATCCATATAAATATATCCATCATTTATATCCACATAAAATAAATATTTCCTTATCATATAAATAATTAATTATTCACAAATAATATTACAGAATCACAATTATAATGACCAGTAGATTTCCGGAAAGAGGGGGTTTTCAATAAGAATTTCTCACTACTTCTTGGCAAGTGATTAGGTGACCAAACCTCTCCTTGACAGAACTTTCTAGACATTGTCAATAATGTTATCTAATAATATTATTCAAATAATATGAATTATTGATCTGATAATAGGAAATACTGTGCAGTGATAATTATTAAAACAACAAAAATATAAAATATCAATGCAGCAATTATTGAATCAATAAAATAAAATATCGAGCGATAATTCTTTGTAACAATTATTGAGTAATGCTTCTTTACGTAAGAATCAATAATTTAACAATCTTTATGTAATATCGTGTTCTAACGCAACAACGCGCGACATGTATTTTAACCACCAGGTAATCCAACAGTGTTAACGGTAACAATTACGTCGTTATTCATAAAAACTCATACTTTGTCCTTTTTTTCATCCGACAGTTATTCCGTTATGGGGCCCACAATTGGCTGCTGGCGTCATACGAATATTTCTGAACAAAAAGAATATTCCACGACCAAACGAATATTCTCCGACACAAATGATTATTATATAACCACTGCTTTATTTTGTAAAATTTACACATTTCACCCATAACCAGAGCATTATATCAAATTAATCCTTATTATTTCAAAATAATAAATAGAGAAAACTCAATTTTATTTATAATAAGTTGGAGTCTTACACAATCATTATTACTTAGGTGCTATTTAGCCTTTCTGATGGCTAAGATCTTGAACTGCTAACGCCGAATCTAGCAATGGTTTCTTGGCGATTTGTGATCTGTTTAGATCTGATTTTGGTTCATATTGCTTATCTTGTACATTAAATCAGATTCGTGATATTTTTTGATTATTTCCATAGTTTATTTATTCTTTCTATTTGTTTGGAACGGATTTGGTGATAGATCTAGATTTGGAAGAGAGGGTGGTAGATCTAGATTTGGAAGAGAGGGTCGTGATGAGAAGCAGAAGAAGAAGCGTCGGGGCCCAACAGGGCCGTGAGGGTGGTGGCTCCGTCGTCCATGGTGGAGAAGAAATAAGTTATGTTGTCGTCGTGGGGGTCTTTGTCCTCCACCAAATTTTTTGGATGGAAAGGAAATAGGTCGAGTTGGTGGCGGTGATCGTCATCGGTACTGGGCATATTTTGGCCGGATTGTTTGGTGTTTTTCGGGAAGATTTGAAGGTGGAGGCTGAGGAACTTGGGTCTGACAAGCTTGATGGAATTTCCCCTTGGAGATTATTGTTAGTGAGGTCCAGTGAAATCAAATTCGTGCCGCCATGGTTGATTATCTTCAGTTCTTCATTTCGGTTTGCTAGGTTTTGATTTAGAATTGGGGGAGAGATGGTGATCGACGAATTTGATTTCCTTTTGTCTGATATGTTTTTTTTATTTTAATTAGGACTTGTAAGACATTGACGATTTTGCCCATGATATAAAATGGTTTGTTTATGTAATGAATAATAAATTATTTTTTTTGCCACATAAGCTTGTTAAGACCCCACACAATTAGCCACGTCAGTAATTTCTGACGTGGCATGTTCAATTTGGTGTAATTGAAAAAAATTGATAGTTTAATCACCTAATTGACAAAATTGAAAAGTGGACACCGAAGTGAAATATGCCCTATAGTTTAGAGTACTAATTCATATTTAAGCCTATTTTTTAAATATAAATTATGGCTTTATATCAAATTAAGTTTTATTTAATTGATAAACAAAAAATAAAAGTATCATAAATTCATGTAACATATGTACTAAACATATCAACATGTTTAATACAATTAATAAATAAAATAATGTTTGTGTTAAAAGTTTTAACATAATTTGTCTTAACACCCTAGACCACAACTATTGGGATGGAGAAAGTTTAGTTTCACGTCTTTTGAGGAGATAATTAAGAAAGTTCTAGACCTTTCTTGTAGTTTTCGGCCTTTACAATCTGGAATTTGGATTGATATCTGTCTTATTGCAGTGAAGGACAAAAAGGCCTAGATTTTGTATCCTTGATTGGGTTGGGCCAGTTGTTGGACTCAGATTGAACTAGATTTTATTCGAAAGAATTGCAAATTAGGAGGAACCCCGGAACAAAAGAAGGAATTGACATAATTTCTAGTTATATATGAAGATGTGTTAGCTTGGTCCCACGATGATATGATCGGACTCTCTACAAGCATAGTGGTTCACAGATTGCCCATCAAAGAAGGGTTCTATCTAGTCGAGCAGAAATTAAGGAAGCTAAAGCTTGAATGGAGTGTAAAAGTGAAAGAGGAAGTCATTATCTACCCATAATGACTATCTAATATTAGTATCTATCCCAAAACCGTAAGGATAAGTACGAGTCTGTGTTGACTATAGAGATCTTAACGAAGTCAATCTTAAAGGACGACTTCTTGTCTTATTCATCCATATCTTCGTCGACATAACACAACTCAATTTGAAATATATTTCTTTGTAGATTGCTTAGCGGATATCACCAAATCATGTTGGTTGAAGAGAACAAAAAAAACAACCTTAATCACCACATAGGCACGTTCTATTATAGGCGCTTACCTTATGATCTCATCAATGCTAGAACCACCTATCAATGAGTCATAATGTCACTCTTTCATAACGTGATACACAAGGAGATAGAGGTATATGTCGATGACATTATTGTGAAGTCCAACAAAAAGGAGGACCACCTCTTGCACCTCAAATGACTATACTTAAAGCTATACTTTTGAGGACGAGGGAGTACTAAACACTTCCTAATATTATCATTATATTAGTAGTCCTCTTATTTAATTATTTATTTTAATAAAAATTGTCATATATAATAATATAAAATTAACCAACAATTTATAATAACAAGAAATTATATTATTATGCACTTTAAAATCTTTGAGAATCATTATATAAACATTGCCTCAAACACTATCAATATCAATACTCTCCCTGTCCCAAAAAAGAAGAGATTATTATTAATTTTTTGAAAAAAATAATTTGAGACATTTTGAATTCAAAATTGATATATATGATGACTATAGAATGAAGAATTAGCTCGGACCTATTGGTATTGTATTAATAATTACTTTAAAATCGCGCAGAACATGATGTAATACGATGACAAAGAATACAGTAAAAATAAAGACGGTAAATGGGTTACTATACAACGGTAAAATAATCTTACAATTAGTTGATTTTTTAAATAGTTTATAGATTAAAATTAAATAAATTTATATCAATTTTATGTTAAAAATATTTAAATAAATTTTAAAAAGTTAATAATAATTGTATCTTAAAATAAAACGAATATATAAAATCAACTAGCAATCTCAAAATAACAAAATCTTGCATATGCACTTTAATTGTTCTTCTTATTATATATAAGTGCATATAGATGTTTTATTAAAAAGAAAGAATACACTACATCCAAATTAAATTTTGTAAACATCACTTTATTCCATTCCAAAGATCCTTCTTTTTATTTTAGGCCAATTCAATCCCCACCACCCGCAAAATAATAATAATAATAATGGCGTGAGGTGTCCAACATTATTGGAAGAATTTTGGGGTGGGGTGGGGTGGGGGGGTGGGGTGGGATGGAGTGGGGTAGAGGGGGGGTCTTAGTGGGACCTCCTCTATTTAAGCCTGCCTGATGAAGTGATGATGTAATCCAATTAATTTCCAAATTGGCAGACACCTTACTTTCCCACCATCAACGGTCCACCTTAAACCATTAATAAATTTTCTTATTTAAGTACTATTTATATTTATCATGGTGATCTCATCCCCTCCACCCTCCACAGGTTTTGAACGACCGATCTAGCGATCGAATCCTTTTTTTTTACTTTTAAAAATTTATACTCTCTCCGTTCCGGTATAAAAATTCTGGTAGATTTTTCACGCATATTGAGAAGATGAATAAAATAACAAAATTATCCATAATAATGTCATTAAATATGGAGAGAGAATTAGAATAAAAAAAATATGAGATATTTAATGCTACGGACATAATAGAAAAAAATATGTAAAAGTTTGGTTATTAAAAGAAAGAAGACATTTAACATGGGACAACCTAAAATAGTAATAATGACTTTTATCCTGGGACGGAGGGAGTAATATTTATTTGAACTTAAATTTTTACAATAATTTAAGTGTAATTTAGATACCTGTAAATTTAGTGTTTAATATTTAGTGTTTAGGGTTTAAAGTTTAGAGAATAAAAAAAAAGGGCCCGGTTGCTAAACCGATCGCCCTAGAATAGCTCATATTTGTTACCAAATTTATATACACACCCAATGTGACGCCTCCAAAATAGGTATACATCACCCATTCTGAATCGCCAAATACATGGTACAAAAACAAATACAACTTCATTAAACTGTGAGTTTAAATACAAATAGAGAGTATAAAAACTCAAAAGGAGTCCTCATTACAATTATTGATACACTATTTTAAAAATAGTGAGGAATTGCTAAAACAACTTTCTAGAACTATCACTCGCGTACCCCGATTAGTTCCTCGCATGTGTTCACCTCCACGAGAAGAAAAAATAGAATAAAAGGGTGAGCTCAACTAGCCCAGGTAAAGAATATTATGACAAAGATAATATACAATAAATTATCATTAGTCTTCAACAGGAATAATCGATAAAATATAATGAAACAACAAGTTTTAGATCAACAAGCTGCAATGGAAAACAAAGAATCCATTAGAAGAGTCAAGTAGAGAAAGAATTCTATTATCTTCTAAGATTTAAAAGTCCATCATCAATATTTTATCCTGTAACATCAATCAATATACATCTTGAATCAAATATTCATCTTTACTACTGCCAAAGATATTCATTTATATCACCGGTTAGTCGTGTTAAATCTCAACACACATTCATCTTTGCCTACTGGGCCAAAGATATTCATTAAGTAATCATTTATCTTTGCACTACATGCCAAAGATATTCATTTTGTATCATCATTTAGGGTGAGGATGATAAAAAATATTTTAAAGAAAATGAATCAATGAGATAACAGATTAAATATTAAAGATTAAGTATTACGGTTTATCAAGTTTAATAATATTACGAAATGACCAATTTTGAAGCGAATTCAAAAATAATGATCAAAACATGGATCTGATCAAAGATAAGTAACCATAATAGACAACTTGGACAAAAAGAAGAAAATTTTATTTTTGGTGAATAAAGGTCATGATTCGTGAATAATTATGTCGTATCGTGAATAATAACCACGACATAAAAAGTTCTAAATTTGATAAAAATTTTATACCAATATTTCGGCATAATGATATTGAAGAAAATATCATTTAAGAAGAAGATAATATCCCTTACATCAAAATATCGCTTACGATCGGAATATCGGTATTATAAAGGTCAAGGAAACTTGCAGCGATTAATGAAACTCACAAAGTATCTAAATACTCACAAAATACACTCAATAATCTAGAGAGAGAAAGAGAGAAAACTTGTTTCTGATGTGATTTTCAATTCTAACTTAGCCCTCTATTTATAGGAAAATGTTAGCACGCCGAAGCAGACTTAACCTGCAACCTGATGGCTTTACCTGCTATTATTTCCACCCACCATATTTGAATAAAAATCTTAGCACATTTCTTCACCAACCAAGAGTGAGGCCCACCAATTCTAGAATTTACTACCAAAATGATTTATAACCTGATTTTCGAATCAGTCACCTCTTAAAATTCATAACAAATCATACGCTCATTTTTTACGGTTCAAAATTTGTGGACATATACTCAACTTATATATGTATAACATATCCAAAAATTACAATGATTCAACGGTCGGATTAAAAATTATAACAACCGTAATATATCTCATAAAACACTGGTTTGATTTTAATACCTCCAATCCGACAAAATACTAATAAAATACCTCAACATTAATTCCTTCATTTATAACCACATAAATAAATCCATCATTTATATCCACATAAAATAAATATTTCCTTATCATATGAATCAATGATTAATTATTCACAAATAATATTCTGAGAATCACATTTATAATGACGGTACATTTTCTAGGAAAGAGGGGCTTTCCAATAAGGATTTCTCTCTTCTTGACGCAATAACTAGGTGACCAAACCTCTCCTTGATGAGAACTTTCTAGACATTGCCAATAATGTTATCTAATAATGTTATTCCAAATAATCAATTCTTGATCTAATAAAGGAGATCTTTGTGCGGTGGCGATAATTGAAACAACAATAATATAAAATATCAATGCAAAGAATTATTGAATCAATAAAATAAAATATTAAATAGTAACTACTGTGACAATTATTGAGTAGTGCCTTCTTACGTAAGGATCAATAATTCAACAATATTGTGCAATACTGGTATGCTTCTTTGTCGCAACAACGCGTATTACTTTACTTTAACCACTTAGGGTATTCCAACGATTGTTAAGCAGAATAACAACTACGTCGTTATTCAATTTTGTCGTTTTCTTCATTCGACCGTTATCTGTTATGGGGCCGACAATTGGCTGCGCCGTCGTACGAATATTCCCCGACAGAAAGAATATTCCACTAACAAAATGAATATTTTATAACCACTTGCTTATTTTGCAAAATTTTCATATTTCACCCATAACCAAAGTTATTATATCAAATTAATACCTTATTATTCACGATAATAAATAAAGGAAATTTTATTTTATTCATTAAAAAGTTGGGGTCTTACAACCTCCCCTCCTTATGAAATTTCGTCCTCGAAATTGACGTACGTACCTGGTGTTTCGAAAAGGTGAGGATACCTCGCTTTCATTTACGATTCCAACTCCCGGTCATCTCTTGATAGCATGGTTTCTCCATAAAACCTTAACTTGTGGTATAACCTTCGATGCGTAGGACATGCTCTTTCCTATCCAAGATCTTAACAGTACCTCCTCGTGACGTTAAATCTTCAGCTATCTCGTCTGGTTCTAACTCAATAATGTGGTTCGGGTCTTTAACATATTTACGAAGCATAGATATGTGAAAAACATTATGAACACGAGACATACTTAGAGGTAATGCGAGTCTATTGGCCACATTTCCTATTCGGTCCAGAATCTCAAATGGACCAACAAATCATGGATTGAGCTTTCCTCTCTTCCCAAATCTTGTAACTCCATTCCATGGTGCAATGCAATACGTAACAATACATGATCCCCAATATTAAATTTCACGTCCTTTCGATGAAGATCCGTATAACTCTTTTGTCGATCCTGTGCCGTTTGTATACGTTGTCGAATCGTTTGGATCTTCTCTCGTAGTCATGCGTACTCAACTCTGGACCCAACAATGTTGCTTCACCCACCTCGCCCCAAAGCATCTTTGGAGATCGGCATTTTCTTCCATCTACAACACCTCGAATGGAGCCACACCTATGCTCACCGATAACTATTGTTGTAGGAGAATTCCACCAATGGTAGAGTACTTATCCCAACTCTCTTTGAGATCTAGGACACTGAGTCTTAATAGATCTTCAAGAGTTTGAATAGTCCTCTCGATTGTCGGTCCGTTTGAGGATGGTATGTCGAATCAATCGTAAATCCGTGCCTACGACTTTACGTAAGCTAACCCAAAATCGTGAAGTGAATCTTGGGTCACGATCCAAAACTATGGATCTTGGCATGCCGTCTAATCTCATAATCTCGTTCACGTACATACTAGAAAGGCGTTCAGGAATAAGTCTCACGTATGGGGCGAAAATGGGCGGACTTGGTTAATCTATCAATAATAACCCAAATCACATCTATGCCTTGAGAAACCTTGGGAAGACCCGTGTGAAATCCATAGTAATGTGTTCCCACTTCCATTTACGAATCTCAAGTGGTTGTAATGGACCCTTTGGCATTTGATGCTCGCCTTTACACGTTGACAAGTTAAACACCTCGAGATAAACTTCGCGATCTCTCTTTTCATATTGCTCCACCAAAATATATGTCGAAGATCATGATACATTTTGGTACTCCCAGGATGGATTGCAAACGGTGTGTTGTGTGCCTCCATCATGATTCTATGCTTCAAGTCAGAATCGTTAGGAACACAAAGTTTGGAGTTGACTCGAAGTATTCATTCTTCATCGATTCTTGCTTCTGGAATAGAACCTTCTTGCATTTTCTTCTTCATACGCATCAGCTCCATGTCCGTAGCTTGAGCAGCTTTAACTTTATCGATTAAAGTTAGTTCTACTCGCATATTTGATATCATCACGTGCGTACTTGGAGCCTTCATCTCTATCTCCATCCTTTACAAGTCATACAAAATGGACCTTTGTGTTAACAACATTGCACTCGTACCCGCATATGATCTTCTACTTAATGCGTCAGCTACCACGTTTGCTTTTCCAGGATGATATTAGATGGTGTGATCGTAATCTTTCAACAGCTCGAGCCAACGTCGTTGCCGCATGTTGAGTTCCTTTTGGGTGAAGAAATATTTGAGGCTTTTATGATCTGTATAGATCTCCACTTTCTCTCGATACAAGTAGTGTCTCCAAATCTTCAACGCGAAAACGACTGCTGCAAACTCCAAATCGTGAGTAGGATAATTCTTCTCATATTCTTTGAGTTGCCGTGAGGCATAGGCTATGACTTTCCAATGTTGCATGAGAACACATCCTAACCTTTTGCCTGAATCATCGCTGTAGATAACAAATCCATTCGAACCAGATGGTATTGTCAAAACAGGTGCCGAAATGAGTCTTCTCTTGAGTTCTTGAAAACTCTTCTCGCAATCCTCGTTCCAACCGAATTTTATATCTTTACGAGTTAGCTGAGTTAACGGAGTAGCGATTCGAGAAAATCCTTCCACGAATCTTCGATAATAACCAGTTAAGCCCAGAAAGCTACGTACTTCGGTCACCGACTTTGGTTGTTCCCAACTTTGTATGGCTTCAATCTTCGTCGGGTCGACAGATACTCCATGTTTTGACACCACGTGTCCAAGGAATGCAACTTCCTCAAGCCAGAACTCGCATTTTTTTCAACTTGGCATACAACTTGTTATCACGAAGCCTTTGCGAAGACCGACAAAATGGTGCTCATGATCTTCACGCCTTTTGGAATAGATGAGGATGTCATCAATAAAGACAACAACGAACTGATCTAAGTATTCTTTAAACACACGGTTCATCATATCCATGAAAGCAGCAGGAGCATTAGTCAATCCAAAAGACATGACTAAGAATTCATAATGTCCGTACCGAGTTATGAAGGAAGTCTTTGGAATATCCTCAGTTTTAATCTTCAGCTAATGATATCTAGAACGAAGATCGATCTTTGAAAAGAATTGTGCTCCTTGCAACTGGTCAAACAGGTCATCAATGCGAGGTAGCGGATACCTATTCTTGATAGTGACATGGTTCAACTCTCGGTAGTCAATACAAAGTCGCATACTTCCGTCTTTCTTCTTTACGAATAAACAGGAGCACCCCAAGGAGATGTACTGGGGCCGAATAAAACCGATGTCCAACAACTCACGTAGTTGGACCTTTAACTCCTCAAGTTCAATAGAGCCATTCGATATGGGGTTTTAGAAATGGGCTTTGTGCGGGTTCAAGGTCAATAAAGAATTCAACTTCACGCGTTACGGGGTAGGAGGGAAGTTCTTCAGAAATACATCGTGAAATTCACTAACAATAGAAATAATATTCAAATCGGCGTGTTTTTTGTTCAAGTCCGTGACATGGGCTAAGAAAGCGACATCCATTTTTCAATAAGCGAATAACTTTATGGCTTGATATGACGGTGGTGATTTTAGTGGTTTGGTTGTTTGAATTTGCATAATAGGTTAGTTAGGAATATGAAAACTAACAACCTTACGAAAACAATCAATTTTAGCATGATCGTTGTTAACCAATCAATCCCCAAAATCACACCAAATGCAAGAATTTTCAGCGAAATAAGGTTGGCAGGTAATGTGATGGTACCGACTTGAATCATGCAAGATTTAAAAGCAAGTAGATGTAACGAAAGTTTCTCTAACTGAGTCTCAACGAGATAAGTCAAAGTCTAATTTCTCCGAGTCAAGTTTAAGCGTTGAGACAAGCGGGAGAGATAAATGAATGGGTAGAACCGGTATCTAATAAGGTATAAACTTCGCAAGAGTTTATGATTAGCTTACCCGTGATCACCTCGTTTGGGTTCCTCGCATTTTGGGCAGTCACGACAAACGCCCTTCCAGGAGCCATTGACTTTAACTTGTCCGGGACAGCCTTTGGAGTCACCATCCCTGTTGAACTTGGTTTCGCAACTAGACAATCTCTAGCTATATGACCTTCCTTTCCACAGTTATAACACATCTTGGATTGTTGTGGGCGATTTCAATGATGTGTCCCTCTTTCCGCATTTGTAACATACTCTGACCGGTGGTGAATTCTCCTCCCTATAAACATTTGATGTTGGTGCTGACATCTTTACTCTATCATTGTTGTACCTTCTCCTTTTGAAATCTCCTCCCGACTCGCTCCTTCTATTATCATGGCCACGATTACCACCAGAGTGGTTACCGCTTTTGTTGAATGCTTTCCTTTCCTCCGGTTGTCATTGCTCGGATGGCCGTTTGCCAGCATTATGAATACGGTTGTGTTCCTCGGTTGAACATACTCATTATCTCGCTCTAATAATTGAGCCCCGCATTTACAACATCCGAATATAAAGAAAATTGATGAGAGATAAGATATTGTCGAATCTCGGGCTTTAGACCTCTCGAAACATCCTCGTCATTCGTTCCTCATTTTCGACCAAATGAGGTCTAAAACTGGATAACTCGCAAACTTTCGCCTCGTCTTTGGGACACCGTCATGTTGTTTTATTCAAATCGATAAACTCCACCTCCTTCATATACGATGAATACTTTCGGGAAAATACTTGTCATTGAATAATTTCGAAATGTTTCCAAGACACGCCATCTTTGGTGCGGTGGTGGTACGCCTGCCTTCGACGCCCACCAGTAGAGTCCGCCTCTTGCATGAACATAAAGGTTGCGAATGGAACCTTACGTTCCTCCGTGCATCCCAAGACATCGAATATCTTGGTAATTTGTTTGACCCATATTTTCGCCATGATCGGATCCGGCTTTCCTTAAATTATGGTGGTCCTAACTCTTTGAAGCGCTGCATTTGTGACAAGCAGCGCATTACTATCATTTTCACCGTATTTTGTGCACGAGTCTCCTAAATGCGGTTTTGTATGAACCGCAAAAAGCTTCTAAACATCCCATCATTCATCATTTGTTCGGTGAACGTTGTTTACTGGGAGGATTATTGCCTTCTGTTGCACGTTCCCTGGTAGTGATCAAAGGTGTCTCCAGTCCCGATTCACTCCATTATTAACATTCTCATTTGCCATTATTAAATCGCCATAAAACAAGGGTTAATAGTCATGCAACATATTATCCCTATACTCGACCGACCAAATAAATACCAAATAAACTTAGTCGAAGTCATACTAGCGAAGGAATTCCCGTCTCTCCCTCCTAATTCTTGTCTCACATCTCACCATGGGGATCATATCCTAAGCTTTGATACAACCTGTGATGCCCCCAAAATAAGTATACATCACCCATTCGAGTCGCCAAATACATGGTATGTAAATAAATACAACTTCATTAAAGCTGTGAGTTTAAATACAAATAGAGAGTATAAAAACTCAAAAGGAGTCCTCATTACAATTATTGATACACTATTTTAAAAATAGTGAGGATGCTAAAACAACTTTCTAGAACCATCACTCCTGCACTTACCCCGACTAGTTCTCCTTTATGTTCTCACCTCACGAGAAGAAAAATGGAACAAAAGGGTGAGCTCAACTAACCCGATAAAGAATATTATGACTAAGATAATATACAAAAATTATCATTAGTCTTCAACAGGGAATAATCTGATAAAATATAATAGACAACAAGTTTTAGATCAACAAATGCAGCGGAAAACAGCAATCCATTAGAAGAGTCAAGTAGAGAAAGAATTCTACTATCTTTTAAGATTTAAAAGTCCATCATCAATATTTTATCCCTGTAAAATCAATCAATATACATCTTGAATCAAATATTCATCTTTGCACTACAGGCCAAAGATATTCATTTGTATCACCAGTTGGTCATGTTCATCTCAACACCTGTTCATCTTTGCACTACGGGCCAAAGATATTCATTATGTAATCATTCATCTTTGCACTACAGGCCAAAGATATTCATTTGTATCATCATTTAGGAATGAGGATGATGAAAAATATTTTAAAGAAAACGAATCCAGTGAGATAACAGATCAAATATTAAGGATTCGTATTACAATTTATCCAAGTTCAATAATATTCCGAAATAACCAATTTTGAAGTAGAATTCAAAAATAATGATCAAAACATGGATACAATCAAAGATAGTAACCATAATAGACAACTTGGACAAAAAGAAGAAAATTTCATTTTTTTGGTGAATAAGTGTCGTGATTCGTGAATAGTCTTGAGTGTCACGTGAATAGTAAGCGTATACGTGAATGTAACCCCGACACAAAAAGTTCCAAATTTGATAAAAAGTTCATACCAATATTTCGGCATAATGATATTGAAGAAAATATCATTTAAGAAGAAGATAATATCTCTTACATCAAAATATCAGTACTTCTGATTGGAATATCGGTATAAGGCTGAAGGAAACTTGCACTGATTAACAGAAACTCACAAAATATCTAAATACTCACAAAATACACTCAATAATCTAGAGATAGAAAGAGAGAAAACTTGTTTCTGGTGTGATTTTCAATTCTAACTTAGCCCTCTATTTATAGGAAAATGTTAGCACGCTGAAGCAGACTTAACCTGCAACCTGATGGCTTTACCTGCTACTATTTCCACCCACCATATTTGAATAAAAATCTTAGCACATTTCTTCACCAACCAAGAGTGGGGCCCACCAATTCTAGAATTTACTACCAAAATGATTTATAACCTGATTTCCGAATCAGTCACCTCTTAAAATTCATAACAAATCATACGCTCATTTTTTACGGTTCAAAATTTGTGGACATATACTCAACTTATATATGTATAACATATCCAAATATTACAACGATCCAACGGTCGGATTAAAAATTATAACTCCCGCAATATATCTCATAAAACACTGGTTTGTTTTTTAATACCTCCAATCCGACAAAATACTAATAAAACACCTCAAAATTAATTCCTTCATTTATAAGCACATAAATAAATCCATCATTTATATCCACATAAAATAAATATTTTCTTATCATATGAATCAATGATTAATTATTCACAAATAATATTCTGAGAATCACATTTATGACAACCAGTCATTTCCCGTGAAAGAGAGGGTTTTCAATAAGGATTTCTCTTCATGGCGCCGCAATTAGGTGACCAAACCTCTCCTTGATGAGAACTTTTTAGACATTGCCAATAATGATATCTAATAATATTATTCCAAATAATCTGAATTCATCGATCCGATAAAGGAATCTTTAAATGATGGCGATAATTGAAACAACAATAATATAAAATATCAATGCAAGCAATTATTGAATCAATAAAATAAAATATTAATAAATAATTCATTGTGACAATTATTGAGTAGTGCCTTCTTACGTAAGGATCAATAATTCAACAATATTGTGTAAATCAGGTATCTTCTTTGTGCAATAACGTATTACATTTTACTTTAACCACGGGTATTCCAATGATTGTTAATCGTGTAATAAACTACGTCGTTATGCAATTTTTTCGTTTTCTTCATTCATTCAGATTATCCGTTATATGGGCCCACAATTGGTCATTTGGCAGTAGTAATACGAATATTCCCAACGTAAAAAATATTCCACTAACAAAATAAATATTTTATAACCACTTGCTTATTTTGCAAAATTTTCACATTTCACCCATAACCAAAGTTATTATATCAAATTAATACCTTATTATTCACGATAATAAATAAAGGAAATTTTATTTTATTCACTAAAAAGTTGGGGTCTTACAACCTCCCCTCCTTATGAAATTTCGTCCTCGAAATTGACGACGTTTGATACTGTGTTTGAAAATGTGAGGATACCTCGCTTTCATTTCTGATTCCAACTCCCAGGTCATCTCTTCAATAGCATGGTTTCTCCATAAAACCTTAACTTGTGGTATAACCTTCGTGCGTAGGACATGCTCTTTCCTATCCAAGATCTTAACATGTACCTCCTCGTACGTTAAATCTTCAGCTATCTCGTCTGGTTCTAACTCAATAATGTGGTTCGGGTCTTTAAAATATTTACAAAGCATAGATATTTGAAAAACATTATGAACACGAGACATCTTGGAGGTAATGCGAGTCCACATTTCCTATTCGGTCCAGAATCTCAAATGGACCAACAAATCTTGGATTGAGCTTTCCTCTCTTCCCAAATCTTGTAACTCCCTTCCATGGTGCAATACGTAACAATACATGATCCCCAATATTAAATTTCACGTCCTTTCGATGAAGATCCGTATAACTCTTTTGTCGATCCTGTGCCGTTTGTATACGTTGTCGAATCGTTTGGATCTTCTCTGTAGTCATGCGTACCAACTCTGGACCCAACAATGTTGCTTCACCCACCTCGTCCCAGCATACTGGAGATCGGCATTTTCTTCCATACAACACCTCGAATGGAGCCACACCTATGCTCGCCTGATAACTATTGTTGTAGGAGAATTCCACCAATGGTAGGTACTTATCCCAACTCTCTTTGAGATCTAGGACACAGAGTCTTAATAGATCTTCAAGAGTTTGAATAGTCCTCTCTGATTGTCGGTCCGTTTGAGGATGGTATGCCGAACTGAATCGTAAATATTGTGACGTAATCCTTCAAACATTGTAGTTGGTAATGCTTTATTGAATAAATCTGCTAGATTATCTTTTGATCGAATTTGTTGAACATCAATGTCATCACATTTATCAAGGTCATGTGTGAAAAAGAATTTTGATGATATATGTTTTGTTCTATCTCCTTTGATGTATCCTCCCTTTAATTGAGCAATACATGCAGTATTGTCTTTATACAGAATGGAGGGAGTTCTTTTGCAATATTTTTCTAAGAATATGCCTCGTTAAAAACCTTACCAAATAAAAACCCAGTGGGAAAAAATTTTGGCGAAAGAAAAGAGTACAATATTCTTGTATAACTTCTAGTGCCTTGGGATTGCCTCATTAAAACCTTGCAAAGGAAAATCCAATGGGAAAAAACCTTAGCGGAGGAAAAAGAGTACAATCAACGCATCCTTTTTACTCCCCTACATAAGTACATATAATTTCCATTGTTCATGGTAAAAATATTATTAAGTCGAAGCATGCCAATATTGTGCACCATCTTCTTCAAAATCGTAGTTAGTAATGACTTAATGAATATATCAACCAAATTATCACATGATCATATATGCTTGATATCAATATCGCCATTCTTCTGGGGTGCAATATGATTGGTTCTATCACCCTTTGAATAAAATAATCGCAAATCAATAGTCTTACGAAGATAACGTAAAATATGTTTAATTTCATTACAATGTCATCAAGCTGGTGCATAACTATACATTGCTAGTAAGTTAAATGCAAATACTATATCAGGTCTTGTCAAATTTTCAAGACACATCAAAGTACCAATTACATTAAGATATAATACTTCAGGACCAAAACATCAATTCCATGAAGATATGGTACTTCAGGACCAAATTTTTTTTATATCATTTTCTTGTGGTCAAAACGGATCTTTCTTGATATCAAGTGACCAATCTATCATTAGAGTACTCAAAGGATTAACGTTATCCATGTAAAGTTACTTCATGACTTTTTCTGTGTATGTTGATTAATGAACAAGAATTCATAGTTCAATTTATAGGTCAAGACAAAAATTTGTCTTACCAATATCTTTCATCTCAAATTTGTTATTTTTGTCGACTCTTCTGGAGCAAGATCTTTCATCAATAAATAAATTAATAATAGCAAATCCAAATTATGATCTTTTAATAAAAATGCATGCACAAATTGGATTATTCTCAAATCCTTCTTTCAAAAGATATCCACTCAGGAGATTATACCATAATATGCATCTGGATTGCTTTAACTCATATAAGAATCTTTGTAGCTTGATAGAATACATACTTCGAGATGTAGAATTATATGCCTTAGAAATTTTATATCTTTCAGTGATTTTCATGTAGATATCATTATCTAATAATACATACAGATATGATGTAACAACATCCATTAATTTCTCTTGTTACCAAGCTAATTAAAAATCTGAATGTAATTGCGTCCATTACAGGAGCATATATTTCTTCATAATTAATACCATGTCTCTGCGAGAAACCTTGTGCTACAAGTCGTGATTTGTACCTTCTAATTTCATTTTTACTCATTTCGTTTATGTACAAATACCCATTTGTATCCATCATGCATTACACCTTCAGGCGTTCGGACTACAGGTTCAAAAACTTCACGTTTATTTAGTTAATTTAATTCTACTTAAATCACATCTTTCCACATTGGCCAAATATTTCTACATTCATCAACGATTTGTGGTTCATATTCATGATCATTACTTCTAGTAATATCAAGAACAATTTTATATGGAAATATGTTGTCGACAACAATTTTATTTCTATCCAATATATGTCTCCTGTATATATATACATAATGTATCGAGATCTCGTTATTTTCAGGTACCTTATCCTCTTCAGGGGATAACTCATCCTCTTCAGGGAATAACTCTTCAAGAGCTTTATTTACAGAAGATTTTTGTTTATAAGTTTTGGATAGATCGATAAATTTTGTAGCCTGTTTCTTGGGTATAGCCTCTTTATAGGCTGCAACTTGTTTTTTTGTACTTTCTTCTTCTGAGAAATTTTATTTTTTTTAAAACTGATAGGTCTTCCATGCTTCAGGTGTGGTTTTGATTCATTTGCTGCTGTATAAATTGATTGTCCTACAGGGACTTCAATCCCTGCTATAGTATTAACAGCTAGAATGTGAGATATCACTATTTTTTATCGGTGAATAATTCTGGTAATTGATTTGAAATTCATTGCAAATGAATAATCCTTTGAACTTCTAGTTCATATTGATTTGTATGAGAATCAAGATTAAATAACGTTGAAACATTTCAATTAATCTCCCGTCGTGCTTTAGGAAACGATCTCACATCATGCTTCATGCAACGACTTTTCTCCCCATAATGGTGGGAAAACTGTTTTATTAACAAGAACAATCTTCGAAACATGCTTTTAAAAAAATCACATGTTAAGGTTATGATGCAGCACATAAAATAGCATGACCCCAAGCATAAACATATAATTTTGATTTTATAATCAAAGGTCGAGCAATAATTTAAAATCTCTTAAAAATTGATTCAGCTATACCATTTTGAGTATGTGTATGTGCAACATGATGTTTAATATAAATTCCAATTAACATGTAATATTCATCAAAAACTTGAGTTGATAGATTTATATCTATGGGTTGATAAAGATTTATAACAATAGGTTATTTAAAGGATAAGAAGTCAAGGTCAGGAATAGTCAACGACTCAAGGCAAGTCTCTCACCTTAAACTTCCTACGTTATTGCAAGTTCCCTAATTCTTACACTATATATATTGTATAATCCGA
Source organism: Panax ginseng (assembly GCA_020205605.1). NCBI lineage: Eukaryota > Viridiplantae > Streptophyta > Magnoliopsida > Apiales > Araliaceae > Panax > Panax ginseng. The sequence goes on along the minus strand of CM035150.1, from coordinate 82,877,862 downwards.
ATTGTTTCCATATCAACCATATTTATATCGAGCAAATATCTATTACTATTCAGAAATCATTTATATACCTTGATTTTGTTGAAAGCATTTAACTTATCATTCTTGAATGCATTATAAAAGTTATTTAAGCCTTTGATTCAGCTAGACTATTATCATGTGTTAGAAATCTATCCAAACCAATTGACTTGGTGCGGACTCTCGTAAATCTACTGAGATGAACAACCCACATTAATTGAAGGGAAAATTATATAATTGTAGGGAAACCGACGTCCGCACATACTAGTATGTTTAAATGTTATGCATAATGTAGGGTACTTTAGGCTGATCACATGTTGTACTCGTTTATCTTGAGTTTTCAGTATAATACTTGTAAAACCCCAACTTTTTGAATAAAGATGAATTTTCTATAAATATTATTTTTGAATATTATGGAGTGAAATTGATATAATAGTTGTGGGTAATATTAATAAATTTTTTAAAGTACGCAAGTTATTATATAATATTCGATTGGTCGGGGAATATTCGTTTTAACAGGGAATATTAGTACAACGACACAATCATTGGTGGACCCCACAACGGAATTATTGTCGGATTGAGAAAACGATATAAATACTTTATGAAAATAACGGCGGAAGTTTTACAGTTAACTGTTGAAACACCCGGTGTTAAAAGTACAGTAATACGCGTGGTTGCATAGTAGCACACGGTATTAATTATTGATGCTTAAGTGATAAGTCACTCAGTTTTGTTGGTATTATTAATGTAATAATCTGAGAAAATCTTTTATATAAAATGTAATACTTTTATAAAGTTATTCTATAAATAGAATATATTATATTCTATTATGCATAGTGTTGCATAAAGTGTCTGCATAGTGTTTTGTATAGTAAAATCTTTTTATATAAAAAATGTAATACTTTTATAAAGCTATCATTTTATTAGACAATAATTAGAATATATTATATTTTATTATGCATAGTGTTTGCATAAGGCCTACATAGTGTTTGCGATAGTAAAATCTTTTATAAAGTTATTGGTTTTATTAGATTATAAATAGAATATATTATATTTTATTTTTTGCTTTAAATATGGACCGTCAGATTAAAGTAAATCAATCTCGACTGATTCATGAGTTAGTTACTATACATTCCATTTTTCAATAAATAGAAGCTCATTCATTCATTATTTTCTTTTAATTCTTTGAAACTACAGAGAGATAAATTATAGAGAGAAAGAAGAAAGTATTATGCTACTTCACTACTTATATATCCGAAGATTTCTTCTTCTTAAGGTAGGGAATATTATTTGTTGTACTCGTAAGGAGTGTTATTATTTCTTATTCATGAAGAGAACTGGTTATTCCAATTCTTATTATTTTGTTGGAATAACCTGTATACGCGGTCTACCCTATACTTGGTGGCATTCTTCTATTATTCTGTTGGAACATCCTGTTTGTGTGTTTTACACCGGACCTGGTTCCGTCATTATTATTATTCCGTTAGAACATCATGTCTGTGTGTTTTACACCGGACCTGGTTCCGTCTTATTATTATTCTGTTGGAACATCCTGTTTGTGTGTTTTACACCAGACCTGATTCCGTCTTTATTATTCTGTTGGAACATCCTGTCGGTGCAAATTTTGCCTGACTTGGTTTCGTTATTATTATTCTGTTGGAATAACCTGTCTATGCGAAGTACCGCATCCATGGTGATTTCTTTTGTTATTCCATTATTTATTATACTCAGTTGGTTAAAGTTTTGACTTCTATACTCCATGAAATTAGTAGAATATCATTGATATTTACGCTTCATCCAGTATCTTTTCATGTAAATATTCTTCTGATCATTCTTGAATTTTACTCTACAAAATAGTATCATGTTGACAATTTGGACGTTAATAATTCCTGGATAAAATAATTCTTGAACTTGTTTTATTGAATTCTTATATCATTGTCATCATCCTCATGTTTATATTTTGTTGAAAGTCATCACGTGGCTCTGTAGTGCGTAGATGGACTTGGTATGATTATGACCGGGATTATTGATTGTAATCAAAACCGTAATGTTACAAGTGATGTGGTAAAAGTCCTCATTGGCCCGTAGTGCATTGATGGGCCGAGTTGTTGGCATGATCATGACCATTAATGAATACACAAATATTCTTCGCCCGTAGTAGTGTATGGATAATTGTGGTCGTGATACTAAAGAATATCCTTGGCCGTAGTGCAGGGGTGATTCGATGATGTGGTATATTTATTAAGTTGAGTCTCAGCGATAACAGTGATGAAAAACCTTTTAAATCATAAAAAATAGTAGATTTTATTTTCTACTTGACTCTTTTAATGGATTGCTTATTCCGCTACAGTTAAACTTGATGTCTATTATATTTTATCAGTTTAACATTGTTGGAGACTAATGATAATTTATTCTGCATTATCTTAGTCATAATATTTCTTACTGGGCTAGTTGAGCACACCCTTTCTTTCACTGTTCTCTTTAGAAAATGAGAATATAGCTTGGACGAGTCGGGGAACGGAGTGATGGTCTAGAGGATAGCATTAGTAGTCCTCACTATTCTGTGAAATAGTGTGATAATAATTGTAATGAGCACTCCTTTTGAGTTTGTATAATCTCTAGTAGATAATATTTGTATTCAAACTCATAGTTTATGTTTGTCGTATTGTACACGACAGTTGTATTAGTAAGTTGGATTTGAATTATGTATCTGACGACCCAAGATGGGTGATGTATACCTAATTTTGGGGGCATCACAGTTGGTATCAAAGCTTAGGGATATGATCCCTGGCTAAGATGTGAGCCTAAAACTAGGAGGGAGAGGCGGGAATTCTTCATTAAGTATGACCTACTTAAATTTATTTTGTATTTAAATGGGTTGGTCAGAGTTTAGAGATATTATGTTACATGTCAATTAACCTTTGTTTTGTGGCAGTATCTAAAAATGACATCTCAAAATGTTGAGAATAGCAATGGAGCACAAGAGACCGTTGAGTCTCCACATATCAATAATCAGGAGAATGTGCATCAGAAGGCGACAATCCTCATGCAAACAACAACACCGACCAAATCTTTGAATGATGGATTGTTCGGAGGCTTTATGCAATTCATGCAACAACAAAAGCAGAACGGCTCTTGTCCAAAATGTAGGTGGAAACTTTGAAACTCTCAAAGGTCACCGCTAAAAGCGATTCAAGGAGGTGGGACCACCGGAGTTTAAGGAGAGCCAAAACCACTTATGGCGAAGCATGGATAAAGCAGATCACCAAGATATTTAATGTCTTGGGATGCTCGAGTGAGCAAAAGGTTCCCTTCACGCTTTTTATATTGGGAGAGAGGAGACTTCGGTGGGAATCGGTAAAACGTACTCAACCTACCGTCTTAAAGATGTCTTGGGAGAAGTTCAAGAGTCGTTTCAACGACAAATACTTTCCGAAAGTATTCATCACATGAAGGAGGTGGAGTTTATCAAATTGGAGCAAAACAATATGACCCGTGTCGCAATATGAGGCAAAAATTTGCGGAGTTATCCCGGTTCATATCCCACTTGGTGGATAATGAAGAGAGAATGGCGCGAATGTTTTAAGAGGTTTGTTTCGGAAATACGTCAACATCTTATTTCATAAATTGTGTTTGTATTGAGGATGTTATAAATAGGGCTCAGATTGGTGGAGTAGCGATAACGAGTCAACACAACCAAAAGAAGCGGTAAGCAAAATGATAATACCGGTGAAAGCGATCCATCAAGCGGTGACAACAAGCGTGGAGGAATCAACAGGCGAAATGGTAATCACCGGTGGTAATCAAAACAAAACAATAAGAATGGACATTTCAAGAAGAGGAGATTCAACAATAATGGAAAGACGTCAGCACCAGCACCCGTTGTTAAGGAGGAGAAAGACCACCTATCATATGCTTCAAATGCGGAGGGGAGGGACACATTAGTCCAAATTAAGCGATGTCGTCCAAAACATGTTATAATTGTAGAAGAGAAGGTCACTTAGCTCGATTTTGTCGTTCACCAAGACACAAATAAAACTAGGATGGAGGCACCAAAGGTCATCCCGAGAAAAGTCAAAGCCGTGGTCTGCAAGGAGGCGTTTATTGTGACCTCCAGAGAGCAAGGAACCCGAATGAGGTCATCACGGTAAACTTATCATAAACTCTAAATAAGTCTACACTTTATTTGATATCGGTTCTACCCATTCTTTTATTTCTCCTACTTGCGCTCAACGATTAAATTTGACTCAGGAGAAATTAGACTTTGACTTATCTGTGGAAACTCCAGTTGGGAGAAACCTTCATTACATCCACGCTTTTTATAAGTCTTGTTTGGTTCAAGTTGGTACCCACACATTACTGTCGATCTTATTGCATTAAAAATACTTGCATTTGATGTAATTCTAGGGATTGATTGGTTAACTACTCATCATGCAAAAATTGATTGTTTTCGTAAGGTTGTTAGCTTTCATATTCCTAATCGACCTATTATGCGAATTCAAGCAACCAAACCATTAAAATCAATCACTGTCATCTCAAGCCATAAAGTTATTCATTTATTAAAAAATGGATGTCAAGCTTTCTTAGCTCATGTCACAGATCTAAACAAAAATACGTCAGTTTTGAATAATATTTCTATTGTTAATGAATTTCCGACGTATTCACGAAGAACTTCTGGCCTACCCCGGAGGATGAAATTGAATTTTGTATCGACCTTGAACCCTAAGACAAAACCCATTTCCAAATCCTATATCGAATGGCTCTATTGAACTTCAGGAGTTAAAGACTCAACCGCAGGAATTGTTAGACATTGGCTTTATTCGTCCCTAGTACTTCTCCTTGGGGTGCTCTGTTCTATTCAGAAAGAAGAAAGATGGGAGCATGCGACTTTTGTATTGATTATTGGGAGTTGAATCATGTCACCATCGTAAATAGGTACCCATTACCACGTATTGATGACTGTTTGACCCGCCATAAGGAGTCAAATTCTTTTCAAAGATTGATCTTAGATTAGGATATCACCAATTGAAGATTAGAACCGGATGATATTCCAAAGACGGCTTTCCGAACTTCTAAGACGGGCATTATGAATTCTAGTCATGTCCTTTGGATTGACTAATGCTCCTAACGCTTTCTTCGTGGATATGATGAACCGAGTATTCAAGGAATATTTGGATCATTTTATGGTCGTCTTTATTGATGACATCCTCATATATTTCAAAAGCCGTGAAGATCATGAGGAACACTTGAGGTTGATACTCCAAAAGCTTCGTGAATACAAGCTTTATGCCAAGTTGAAGAAATGTGAGTTACGGCTCGAGGAAGTAGCATTCCTTGGGCACGTGGTATCAAGTCATGGAATATCATTGACCCAAAGAAAGATTGAAGCTATTCAAAGTAGAGCAACCTAAATCGATGGATCAAAAGACGTAGCTTTCTCGGCTTACTCGGTTATTATCGAAGATTCGTAGAAGGGTTTTTAGAATCGCTACTCCACTAACTCAGCTGACTCGGAAAGATACAAAGTTCGGTTGGGCGGGGAATGTGAGAAGAGTTTTCAAGAACTCAAGAGGAGACTCATTTCAAAGACTGATTCGACAATACCATCTGGTTCGGAGGATTTGTCATCTCATGATGATGCTTTGGGCAAAGGGTTAGGATGTGTTCTCATGCAACATGGGAAAGTCATAGCCTATGCCTCACGATAACTCAAAGAATATGAGAGGAATTATCCTACTAATGACCTAGAGTTAGCATTTGTTGTCTCAAGGCTTTAAAATTTGGAGGCATTACTTGTATGGGAGAAAGTGGAGATCTTTACGGATCATAAAAAGCCTCAAATATTTCTTCACTCAAAAGGAACTCAACATGCGACAACGACGTTGGCTTGAATCATTGAAATATTATGATCATACCATCCAATACCATCCTAGAAAAAGCTTAACGTGGTAGAAATGACGCATTGAGTAGAAGATCATACGCGGTGCGAGTGCAATATTGTCAACGTAAAGGCCCATTTTGTATGACTTGCAAAGGATGGAGATAGAGATAAAGACTCGGGGACCCACGTGATGATGGCAAATATACGAGTAGAACCGACTTTAATTGATAAAATTAAAGTCGCTTTCAAATTCTGATTTGAAATGATGCGTATGAGGAAGAAAGTGCAAGAAGGTGCGATGTCGGAAGAAGAATCGATGAAGAAGGAATACTTGAGTCAACTCCGGACTTTTGTGTTCCTAACGACCACGATTTAAAGTATAAAATCATGATGGTGGCGCACAACACCTGCCGATTGCAATCCATCTCAGGAGTACCAAAATGTATCATAATCTTGACATACATTTTGGTGGGGCAATATGAAGAGAGAGATAGCGTTGTTTAACTCAAGGTGTCTAACGTGTCAATGAGTCAAGGCGGAGCATCAAGTACCAAAAGGTCCATTGCAACCACTTGAAATTCCAGAATGGAAATGGGAGCACATTACCATGGATTTCGTTACTGGTCTTCCCAAAGTTTCTCAAGGCATAGATGCGATTTGGGTCATTGTTGATAGATTGACCAAGTCTGCTCATTTCTTACCGATACGAGAGACTTATACACTTGAACGTCTTGCTCGTATGTACATAAACGAGATTGTAAGATCGCATGGTATGCCAAGATCCATAGTTTTCGATCGAGACCCAAGATTCACTTCACGATTTTGGGTTAGTTTGCGTAAAGCTATGGGCGCAGATTTATGATTTAGCTCGGCATATAATCCTCTCGAGACGGACGGACGATCGGAGAGGACTATTCAAACTCTTGATGATCTATTAAGACTCGTGTCCTTGATTTCAAGGAAGTTGGGACAAGTTCTTACCATTGGTGGAGTTTTCTATAACAACAGCTTATCAAGCAAGTATTGGCATGGCTCCATTCGAGCGTTGTATGGAAGAAAGTGTCATTCTCCGGTATCTTTGGGATGAGGTGGGTGAAACAACGTTGTTGGGACCGAGCCGAGTACGCGTATGACTACTTTAAAAGATTCAAACGATCCCAAGAACGATAAAAAACCTCACAAGATCGACAAAAGAGTTATCTTGATCTTCATCGAAAGGACATGGAATTCGATATAGGAGATCATGTGTTGTTACGTGTTGCTCCATGGAAAGGGGTTACGAGATTTGGAAAGAGAGGAAAGCTCAATCCTCGATTTATCGCCCATTTTAATCCTTGATCGAGTAGAAGCGTGGCCTATAGACTCGCTTTTACCGCCAAGTATGTCTTGTGTTCATAACGTTTTCACATATCCATGTTACGTAAATATGTGGAAGACCCAACCACATTATTGAATTGGGAAGGAAGAAATAGCGGAAGATTTGGCGTATGAAGAGGTTCTGTTCAAATCTTGGATAAGAAGGAACATATTCTACGCGACCAAGGTTATACCTCAAGTCAAAGTTTTGTGGAGAAACCACGATGTTGAGGAAATGACTGGGAGTTAGAATCAAATGAAATAAAGGTATCCTTACCTCTTCGACATACCAGGTACGTACCCTAATTTCGAGGACGAAATTTCATAAGAATGGGAGATTGTAAAACCCCAACTTCTTGAATAAAGATGAATTTTCTATAAATATTATTTTTGAATATTATGGAGTGAAATTGATATAATAGTTGTGGGTAATATTTATAAATTTTACAAACTACGCAAGTTGTTATATAATATTCGATTGGTCGGGGAAAATTCGTTTTAACAGGGAATATTAGTACAACGGCACAATCATTGGTGGACCCCACAACGGAATTATTGTCGGATTGAAAAAACGATAAAAATACTTTATGAAAATAACGGCGGAAGTTTTACCGTTAACTGTTGAAACACCCGGTGTTAAAAGAGCGATGAATGGCGTGGTTGCATAAGTAGCATACCAGATTAATTATTGATGCTTAAGTGATAAGTCACTCGGTTTTGTTGGTATTATTAATGTAATAATCTGAAAATCTTTTATATAAAATGTAATATTTTTATAAAGTTATTCTATAAATAAAATATATTATATTCTATTATGCATAGTATTGCATAAGTATCTCGTATAGTGTTTTACATAGTAAAATCTTTTTATATAAAAATGTAATACTTTTATAAAGCTATCTATTTTATTAGACAATAATTAGAATATATTATATTTTATTATGCATAGTGTTTGCATAGTGCTCGCAAAGTGTTTGCATAGTAAAATCTTTTATAAAGTTATTCGTTTTATTAGATTATAAATAGAATATATTATATTTTATTTTGCTTTAAATATGGACCGTCAGATTAAAAGTAAATCAATCTCTAATTGTTCATTTAGAGTTAGTTACTATGCATTCCATTTTTCTATAAATAGAAGCTCATTCATTCATTATTTTCTTTTTAATTCAATTGAAACTCTAGAGAGATAAACTATAGAAAAGAAGAAGAAAGTATTATGCTACTTCACTACTTATATATCCAAAGACTTTTCTTCTTAAGGTAGGAATATTATTTGTTGTACTAAGTAAGGAGTGTTATTCTTTCTTATTCATGAAGAGAATCATTGTTATTCCAATTTTATTATTCTATTGGAATAACTTTGTATCTGTGATCTCACCCTATACTTGGTGACATTCTTCTATTATTCATTGGAACATCACATGTCGTGTTTTACAATAGAACCGGTTCCGTCATTATTATTATTCCGTTAGAACATCCTCGCTCGTGTGTTTTACACCGGACCTGGTTAAAATCTTATTATTATACATTGGAACATCCATGCGTGTGATTTACACGGACTTGGTTAAAATCTTTATTTATTATTTAGAACATCCGTCTTGCAAATTTTGCACCGACCGGTAGATTATTATTATTACATTGTTGAATAACTCCGTCATGTGAAGTCTGCATGCATGGTGATTTCTTTTGTTATTCCATTCTTTATTATACTCGGTTGGTTAAAGTTTTGACTTATACTCCATGAAATTAGTAGAATATTCTTGATATTTGCGCTTCATTCGGTATCTTTTCATGGAAATATTCTTCCGATCATTCTTGAATTTTACTCTCTAAAAACATGATATCATGTCGACAATTTGGACGTTAATAATTTTCGGATAAAATAATTCTTGAACTTGTTTTATTGAATTCTTATATCATTGTCATCATCCTCATGTTTATATTTTGTTGAAAGTCATACGTGGCTCAGAAGTGTATAGATGGACTTGGTATGATTTGACCGAGGATTATTGATTGTAATCATGACCGTAATGTTACAAGTGATGTGGTAAAAGTCCTCATTGGCGTATTGTATTGATGGGCCGAGTTGTTGGCATGATCATGACCATTAATGAATACACAAATATTCTTGGCACGTGAAGTGTATGGATAATTGTGGTCGTGATACTGTAAAAAGAATATCCTTGGTAGTAGTCTGCGAGGGGTGATTCGATGATGTGGTATATTTATTAAGTTGAGTCTCAAATGATAAACGGTGATGAAAAACCTTTTAAATCATAAAAGATAGTAGATTTTATTTTCTACTTGACTCTTTTAATGGATTGCTTGTTCAGCTGCAGCAGATTAAACTTGATGTCTATTATATTTTATCGGTTTAACATTGTTGGAGACTAATGATAATTTATTTATTACGCATTATCTTAGTCATAATATTTCTTCTTGAGCTAGTTGAAGCTCACCCTTTCTTTTTCCTTTATTCTCTTGAAATGATAATATAATTTGGGGACGAGCCTAGGAGAGCGGAGTGATGGTCGGAAGGATAGCATTAGTAGTCCCTCATTTATTACGTGAAATAGTGTGATAATAATTGTAATGAGGACTCCTTTTGAGTTTGTATAATCTCTAGTAGATAATATTTGTATTCAAACTCATGAGTTTATGTTGTCGATCGTATTGTACCATGACAGTTGTATTAAGTTGTATTTGAATTACATACCATGTCGACGCGACCCAAGATGGGTGATGTATACCTAATTTTGGGGGCGTCACAATACTGTTAATTCTAGTAAGAGTTCGTAGTCCCTAGTGACTGCTCAGTATTCATTCTTATTGAACTTTGAAATGATTAAACTTTGAAATCTTATTGATATTCTTCAGTCTATAGCGACACTTATTGAGAATTCTTGATACTTCTTGTTATTCTTGAACTATCATTTACTGTTATACCTTTGAGATTTAAATGTTATAACTATTTATTCTTATTGCTATATTATTTGTTGGGCAAACTTGTTGCTCATTCTTGTTTCCCTAAAAATATTACAGTTAAGGCAGAGCAAGGCGGTACTTCAGGAAAAGACAAAGGATATGGTAAGACTACGGAATAGCTTAGTCCTTTAAGAGTAGGAGAACTATTATGATTATTATTATAATGATGTATTAAGGAATGATTAATTTATGTTTAAGTTTATATTACTAGAATGTTGTAGTAACGGTCACGAGACCTTGGGACGCGAATATTTATATTATATCAATGTAAATTATTCTTTTATTCTGTTGTTGATGATTTCAGTATGATATTAGAATTAACACGTGACAAACCAAATTCGAGATATAAGTGTCTGAATTTGGGGGCGTCACAAGTGGGGGGTGGGGTGGGGTGGGGCGGGGTGGGAGTGTATACATAATCTCAGTAAATATTATGTTTAGGGGGCGGGAGTGGATGTGGCGGGTGGCGTGGGTGTGCGGCTGGGTGGCGGATGGGAGTGCATACATATTCAGTAAATATTATTTTTGGTGGGTGGGGGAGTGGGGGGGTGGGCATGGTGAGAGTGTATACATAATCAGAAAATATAAATTTTTTCAGGGTGCGGGTGCGGGTGGGAGTAGGGGTGGGAGTGGGAGTGGGAGTGGGAGTGGGAGTGGGCGGGGTGAGAATGTATACATAATCGGTAAATATTATTTTTTTTGAGGGTGGGGGTGCGTGGGAGTGTGGGAGTGTGTGGGGGGGGGTGGGAGTGTATACATATTCAGTAAATATTATTTTTGGTTGATGGGTTGGTGGGGTGAAAGTATATACATAATCAGAAAATATAATTTTTTTCGGGTTCGGGTGGGGGTGGGGGATGGGGGCTGGGAGGGGTGGGAGTGTATACATAATTAGAAAATATAATTTTTTTCTGGTGGGGGTAATGGGGTGGGAGTGTATACATGATCGATAAATATTATTTTGGAGGGTAGTGTAGGGTGGGAGTGTATACATAATCAATATATATTATTTTTGGAGGGTAGGGTAGGGTAGGGTGGGGGCGGTGGTGGTGGGGGGGTATAAAGGGGTGCGTGGGTGGGGGTGGGGGGGTGTATACATAATCAGAAAATATAATTTTTTCGGTTGGGGTTGGGGGTGGGGGTGGGGTGTATATATAATCAGTAAATATTTTTTTTTATGTATAAATAATTTAAAATATGTTATTACTGGTAAGTGTATAATAGTCAAACGATATTTTTAAATCCAATACTTTAATTAATTCTGAAAAAAATAAACATAACAGGAGATTATTTTAAGTTTTCCTATGAATAATTCTATAAAAAATAAACACGTGACTAGGATTATTTAATCCGTGGATTAATAGTCTTGGGATTATAATCTCATGGATTATAATCCTTACAAACAAACATGACCCAAGTGTTTTGTTTGTTTTCAAATTTAGACTTGAGACAATTAGTTTAGGGATTATAAAATGGCTTAATAATCTTGTAATTATAATTATAATTCCGGGATTATAATCCTATGATTAATAGTATTTGAATTATAATCATTGCAAACAATTAAACATAGCTTAGGTGAAGATGGAAATTAGATATGAAAATTAGACATAAATGTATTTAAATTTCACTTATTTATATTTTGACCCCTAATGATGGGGTAAAAATACAAATAAGTGAAGAGCTCTTTTAGGTGGATATAAAAATTGAACATGAGTGTATTTGAATTTTACTTATTTATATTTTTGCCCACCGTGGTAGGTCAAAATACAAATATGTAAAATTCAAATACAGTCATGTTCAATTTTCATGTCCAATTTCAATGTCCCGGGATTATAGTCCTAGGATTAATAGTCTTGAGATTATAATTCATGAGATTATAATCTTAGGATTAATACTAGGATTATAATTCCGGAATTATAATTATAATTTAATGACTATTAAGTAATTTTATAATTCTTAAGCTAATAGTCTCATGTCTAAATTTAAAAACAAACAAGACACTTGGAATTAATAGTCATATCTCAAGTATAATCCTTGCAAACATGCATAGTCATATAGTTTTTGATAAGTGAAATTCAAATACATTTTATGTCCAATTTTCATGTCAAATTTTTATGTCCGCTTAGAAAAACTCGAAAATAAAGTGCCACGTGGAAATTCAACAAACGTCGGATTGACGAAGAGAGAGAAAAACTCTTAGTTCCGATGATCACGTCACTCTTGTTGGGCCCAGTCGAGGAACAAGGCACATTGTACACGTCAGCAGGAACTGGGGCCGACGATCCTTTATCTTTAGTGAGAAGATCCTACGTCAGCCTCACACAAATTCCACGTGGAAGTCAAGATGACGAAAGAAGACAATTTAAAGCATCATCACTCCACGTGATGGCTCACCTCTCCGCCCCTGACAATTACAAATATGTCCAGTATTCCCGAGCTACGTGACTTGCGCACACAATAGTTCCTACTCGCACTTTATGGCACGTACAATACAATCTACAAAATATTACTACCATTTTTGGTGAGACTAAACATAAAAATAAAAGTTTAATATTTTTATAACTAATTTATATCCGTACTCGTATTAGAACATATTAACTTTTTTATTGCAATATATTATTATTTAAATTTTATTTAATCTGAATTTGAAAGTTTATGAAAATACTCCAAGTTTATAGTTTCTAAAATTTTGCATATTTTCGACATGGAATCAATTTTATACGGACGGCCTTTAAATTAGTATTTTTACAATATCCAATAAGAATCACACAATTTATATTTTTAGAGAAAATTAATAAGTTTTTAATTTTTTAACAAATTATATAATATTATTTTTCATGGTAAAATTCATTTAATAATTTTAAGACAATTAAAATTCCTTAATTTTTTCTCAAATTAGAGTTGACGGATTCCTATTGAGTACTGTAAAAACACTAATTTATAAAATTTATTCTCTCTCGGTTATTAAGCATTAACATATTTATTTATGCCTAAATAACTGTAAACAAACCATGCCATGCATGAAAAAATAAATTAAGCAAAAGCTTGATTTCTGGATAGAAAGAATGGAAGTGATAAATCCATGAGATCAGATTATCTGTTCCCATTTTTTTTGTTTCTCTTATGTTTTTCACTTAAATTTTGACACATGATTTCTTATTTAATTTTAGAATTAATTGGTGTTAAGTAAAGGTCAGGTGTCAAAATTTAAGTGGAAGACAAATGAGAACAGAAAAAATGGAGACAGAAGATCTGCTCTCTAAATCCATAGTATCTTTTGATATTTTCACACGTAAGACTCACTTTAATCATTTATTAATATTGATTTGGTTGAAAAGTGGTTCCCGCGTGAGGAAATATAAAAACCTATTGTGAAAATATCAAAAATTATTATGAAAATATCAACTCCAATATGAAATTTATATTTCCACAACCATTTTTGATATTTTCACACGTGGGCTCACTTTTCAAACCAAATATATTAATATTGATTTGTTAAAAAAGTGGGCTCTACTTGTGGAAATATTTATCAAGTCCCTAAAAAGGAATAACTTCGAATGATTACCAATGCACCAGAAATTATAATTAAACAACTCAATTGTAAAAAAAAAAAAACTAATAGTATATAACATGTTTTTATATTTTTGGGTTGGTATTAATTCGCTTTAGTTAAATATAATTAAAATTCATGTATGATTAGGTATTGATATTAACAGGACAGTAAATTGTTGTATACTAGTGCGAGACTTCTTTTTGCAAAAGAGGGAACAAATTAATGGGTATGGTCATGGATTAGCCGGAAGAATCAATTTAAATAAACTTCCATGGTCATATTTTGCTCCTCCATTTTTCTTTATTGGAGAACTAATCATGAATTGTAGAGAGAACCAATTTTCTGCGCCCAAAAAGTAGTCATTTTCCATAGTCATGAAATTGCTGAGAAAATCAATCAATTTTGTGGACTTATGAGTTCTTTTCCTTGAATTCGTGTTCATCATTAAATGAATTTTCCTCTATCTAGTTATTGTTCGTTCTCTTCTTGTATTTATCCCCCTAATTTCGAGTCCTTTAAAAATTCTCACAAGTTTTCGGTTCACTCATTTTATACGAAAGAACAAACAAAATAATTAATTTGAGTATGTAAAAAATAAAGAGAGAACTGACTCGATAAAATTAAGTCATTCAAACCATACATGTCTGATCCCTCATCCGGTTCCTGGGAGTGTGGCATGTGCTTGTTACTTCCTTTCGGCGAGCTTCCTGACTGGTGGGTTCTAGATCGACTCTGCAGCATAGACTCCCGATGCCCATGTCGAGTCAGAAAAACCTCCCTTCCCTTCGAATTTCGCCAATTGTGCATCTTATTCTTCCTATTGTAAAGTCTCCAAAACCTCATTTGCTTGTTAGATCTTACATAATCGAATCAACTCCGACCTTTCATGCCCTAGCCTTTGTGCCCCCAATCTCGATCCGGGTGAGTATGAGTTTGTGACTGATCATCTGTCCCACATTTATGAGGATCGAGGGTCTTTTGACTTGTAGAGAATAATTGTCATCGAACTGAAATCAACTGAGCTTTTGCTGGGACCGATTTTGATATTATTCAGTCTGATCCTGTCTTTGACGGACTTGTGGACCTAATGTGTTGTCGAATTGATCGAGGACCTATCCTGGTCAAGAACTATATTTCCTTTACCTGTCATCTGTTTAACTTGAAAGTAAATTGGTGATTTGAATTCAACATTAGAACAAATTCTTCCTTTTAGCGTCAATGTTAATGTCGAATTCTGACCGTTCGCTAAATTACCAAGTAACAAACTTAAAACATGCACAATAAACAAAACAAAGACACCAAAAAACTTGACAATAGGAGCCGCCGGTGGGATAGTTTCGGTGTGAGAATAAGTATAGGTCAGAAACGTCAACAATGGATGTATATATATAATTGCTCTAGTGAATAAAAGTAATAATGTGTGTATCTTGAACTTGAATTATGACTGTATTTATAGTTTGATCACACTGCCTCAATTTATCACACTCGTTCTCTAGTAGGAATATGAGTCCTATGTAAAGATTCTTTATAACTGTAAATCTCATAACCGAATATAATTTAATTTTCTCAAAAATAGAAAATCAAACTTAGACCGTGATCCTTCTAGAATATCAAACTTATATAACAATCTATCCATGTGGCGTGGGTCTCATCGAATTCATTAAACCCATTAAACCACACTCCAATAAACTAACAAAAATTTCTTGAGATTAACTATATATTTTATTTTATTTAATGTCATATCATTTGAAACATATTTAAGATAAAAAAATTTTTTGAAATAGTTAGCATTACTCAAGATTTTAATTTCTTTCTTTTCCTTTACAAAAGACTAAAAGAGTGTTTAAGATTATAGGGATAAAGAAAAAGTAAAACTAAACACATACAGGCGCGTGGAGCAATAATTCCAACTCACAGCTCATAAGCCCTACTTTTATGATGTTGTATATATAAAAATGTCAGTCCACCTTCAGGTTTATTTATAAAATTCCCACCATCTTCAATTATACTACCGTCTTTTACCTCACTTCCAAACCCCGTTGACATAACCTTTCTCTGTCCTCTCGCCGGAGATGCAGGGAATATGTCGCTTCCGCCCTCTATCCGATGTTGGCGTCCGGCTTCAACTCAGCCCCACGACCATCTCTCCGCTGGCTATCGACGTGGCGGAGTCGACGGAGATGAGGATCCAACGGCTGATCTCCGAGAATCCGGTGATCATTTTCAGCCGCCCTTCGTGCTGCATGTGCCACGCCATGAAGCGACTATTGTCCACCATAGGCGTGCACCCCACCGTGATCGAATTGGAGGAGGACGAGATCGGTGCGCTCAAGGCTCAAGATAGCGGCGAGGACGGCTCGGCCGGTAACCCTGCGCCGGCGGTGTTCATTGGAGGGACACGTGTTGGGGGATTAGAGGGTCTCGTGGCACTCCACCTGACTGGTCAACTCGTCCCTAAGCTCGTAGAAGTTGGTATGATATTGTTGTAATTTAGATTAAATTAAAAAAATAAAAAATAATTAAATAGCTTTTCTGTATATGTAAACTAGTAATGGCTTGGTTATTAGTGTGTGTAGATTAAATTGTGCAATTTGGGAAGTGATCATGTGGGTTTTCACTAAATGATTGATTAGTTATATGATCATGGGCATGCAGAATCATAAGGGATTATTTAATTTTATTTGCTAAAATAAATACTTATATGATTTTAAGTAAATAGAGAAATCTTGCTTTTTAATTTTAGCTTAATAATTATTATAATAGAGAAATATTAATTTTAGTTTTTTAATATCTCAATTATAATCAAGATGGGGAGAATATTCTTGAGTTTCAAAGTATTTTGGTAAGACAACTTTGGACCACAGCTTCATCTCGTGTCCTTATTCTCTAGCATAAAATTCTTTAATCCGACTGACTGTCTAATATTTATCAGAAGAATCAAATCAAATGAACTCCATGGTGTAGAATTTTTTTATAGTTTGACTGAGTTTAGCTTTCATAGATATTGAAATACAAAAGAATGAGATGCCCTAAAGGTTACAATGGAGAAGTACTAAATTAACAAATATAAATGAATATTTATGGGTTTTATCAAACTGAAAACTTATCCATTTAATTAATCCTCCACTCTTTCTAATTTAATTTATAAGATTATTATTGATATTTTAAAAGTCAGATTCAGATATTTTCAAATGCAAAATTGATATAGATATAGATTCGTTAAAAATTATAACTCGATAAATCTCTGAGTATTAGTATTTTTAAGATAGTTTAAAATATAAATCATTTTCTAGGTTAGGCGATGGATTCTTAAAGATTTTTAACTCAAAAAATAAATAACTTTGTTTAGTTATATTTGTGAGTTTAGTAAGGGAAATAAAACAATTTTCTTATCTTATGTTTGTGAGTTGTTAAGGAAAACAAATAAATTTTATTTTGTGATATATTATTACTATTGTAACCTTACATATTGAATATCAACTTTCATTTACTTCTTTACTTTTCTCGACTTAAAAAACTCACAAACATAGAATTTCTAAGAATTCCTTAGCTTTACTCTCTTTTCCTTAGTTTTAAAAACTTACAAAAACTCAATAATGATCTCAATTTGACTTTTAAAAAGTCAATAATGATATGAATTTGAGTTTAAAAATATTTTAATTTGATTTTTAAAAATTCAACAATGATATTATAAATTGAAATTTACGAAGTATTAATTAATTAGATTGAACTTATCAATTCATGATTTAATGGTTTTGGCAATATATATCAAAACCAGAAATTTTCATTTTACACGTCGGTCTCTCTCATTTTTGCATGAATGTAACTTTATATTTTTAGTATGAATGAATATATTGATAAGTTTTAAATATTTGATCCGATAATTTTCAAATAAATATTTAAAGTATATATTAATGGCAAAGAATTTGAATTTGAGCTCTAAAAGTTAGCATTATAACGCTCAATATAATCTCAAGCTAAGCTCGTCACATATAAGAGTAGGGTTCACTACAAATTGAACACCATTGAAGATTAATTTGTCGAACTTGACCATTAGGCACCTGACTCAACTTGGTATTCGACCTACGCCTGTTCATCAATAATTAGCCGGTCCGTACCAAATCGAATCAGATCGAAATAGACCGGTTATCGAATTTATCTTAAATTAGATATTGATATCGGTATCGATTGAACAGATATATCGAACCGGTTAATCGGTCCGGTACCGGTACGATACTTGTTTTTATCTCACATTGTACTGGTTACCATTCTCCTTGTTGATGATGGAAACGAAGTTTTGCATGAAGTGCAAAATGTGAAGTTGCGACATATCTCCCTTGCATGCCAACGTCTAATACTATTAAGCCACGCAGCTCCTCCCCCATATATGGAATTGGTTAGAATGAAGTTTATTTTGCGGTAAGTTGGTCAATTGATCAATAGAATACTGACACGCATGCGAGATTGTATATGTGTCAATATTTTATTGGTCAATTGACCAACTTACCAAAAAAAATAATTCATGCTAACCGGATCCCCCATATATACCAGCTGTACACCCCATAATCTTAAACGCCCTTTTGACAAACAATATAAACAATCTTTCTCATCAATTCTCATCTATTATCTTAATTTCATCAGAATTTTTTTTATTTTTTTTTGTGTGATTTCATTGTAGAAATTAAGTTTGAAAAAAGTGATTCTGAAGAACTTAAGTGTCAGGAGATGACAATATTTACAGGAACAATACAAAAGTGTAAGGCGTGTGAGAAAATAGTGTATTTGATGAATGAACTTGTATTTAATAACAAATTCTGTGAGACCCCAAATTTTATGAATAAAAATTTAAATTTCACAAAATATTTTTGTAAGACCCCAACTTATTATAAATAAAATCGAATTTTCTCTAATTATATTTGTGAATAATAAGGTATTAATTTGATATAATTCTCTGGTTATGGGTGAAATGTGCAAATTTTTGCAAAATATGCAAGTGGTTATAAAATAATCATTGTTGTCGGGAATATTCGTTTGGTCAGTGGAATATTCTTGTTGTCGAGAATATTAAATGCATTGACAGTGCGATCATTTGTGGTCCCCATAATGAATAAAGCTGTACGGATGAAAAGCGACAAATTTGAGTTTTTATAAATAACTAAGATAGTTATTCACAATTAACACTTTGTTGGAATACCCGTTGGTTAAAATACAAAGAATCTGGCGTGGATGCACGATATTGATGAATTATTGATCCTTACGTGAAGGCTTTATTGATAATTGTTACGGTAGAATTCTTATTGATATTTTATTTTATTGATTCAATAATTGCAGCGATTGATATTTTATATTATTGTTGTTTCAATAATTATCATCAGACAAGATTTCCCATTATCAAATCAATAATTC
The DNA here is from genome assembly GCA_020205605.1 of Panax ginseng. Classification (NCBI taxonomy): domain Eukaryota; kingdom Viridiplantae; phylum Streptophyta; class Magnoliopsida; order Apiales; family Araliaceae; genus Panax; species Panax ginseng. The sequence continues at coordinate 82,858,663 of CM035150.1, read as the reverse complement.
ATATTATTTGAATAATATTATTAGATAGCATTATTGGCAATGTCTAGAAAGTTCATCGAGGAGAGGTTTGGTCACTTAATTGCGGCTACCAATAAGGAAAAATTCTTATTGGAAAGCCCCCTCTTTCACAGGAGCTACCTGATTGTCATAAATGTGATTCTGTAATATTATTTGTGAATAATTAATTATTGATTCATATGATAAGGAAATATTTATTTTATGTAGATATAAATGTTAGATATATTTATTGTGGTTAAAAATGAAGGAGTTAATGTTGAGGTGTTTTATCGATTATTTTGCCGGAATGAAGGTATTAAAAATTAAACCGGTGTTTTTGAGATATATTGTGTGAGTTATAATATTTAATCAAATAGTTGGATCGTTGTAATTTTGGATATGTTATACATATATAAGTTGAGTATATTCCACAAATTTTGGAGCCGTTAAAATGGTGTATGATTTGTTATGAATTTTAAGAGGTGGTGATTCAAAAATTAGGTTTATAAATGATTTTGGTGGAAAATTCTAGAATTGAGTGGGCCCCACTTGTGGTTGGTGAAGAAATGTCTTTGAATTTATTTCAAATGTGGTGGGTGAGAATAGTAGCGGAGTAAAGCCATCGGGTTGCAGTCAAGTCTGCTAACATTTTTCTATAAATAGAGGCTAAGTTAGAATTGAAAATCACACCGAAACAAGTTTTTCTCTTTCTCTCTCTAAATTATTGAGTGTATTTTGTGAGTATTTAGATACTTTGTGAGTTTCTATTCATCTGCAAGTTTCCTTCAACTTTTATACCGATATTCCATCGTAATCATCGATATTTTGAGGTAAGGATGTTATTTTCTTCATATATGATATTATTTCTTCAATATCATTATGTCAAGTATTGATTTGAATTTTTTATCAAATTTGGAACTTTTTGTGTCGAGAGGTTACTATTCACGATATCGACCTTATTCACGTATATGGACCTTTATTCACGAATCGACACTATTCATTGAAAAATAAAATTTTATTCTTTTGTCCAAGATGTCTATTATGGTTACTATCTTTGATTGTATCCATGTTTTGATCTTTATTTTTGAATTACGCTTCAAAATTGGTATTTATGAAGTATTATTGATCTTGGATAAACTGTTATACTGAATCCCTACTATTTGTCCTTCCGCTTTCCTTTGGATTCGCTTTTTCTTTAAAATATTTTTCATCATCCTCGATCTTAAATGATGATATTACTAAATATCTTCTACTGTGTAGTGCAAAGATAAATGATTAAGCGATGAATATCTTTGGCGCAGTAGTGCAAAGATGAGCAGTGTTGAGATGAAGATGACCCAATGGTGATCTAAATGAATATCTTTGGCTGTAGTGCAAAAGATGAATATTTGATTAAAGATGTATATTGATTGTTGTTACGAGGATAAAATATTGATGATGGACTTTTAAATCTTAGAAGATAGTAGAACTCATTCTCTACTCGACTCTTCTAATGGATTGTTGTTTCATTGCAGCTTGTTGATCTAAAACTTGTTGGCTATTATATTTTATTAGATTTTTCCCTGTTGAAGACTAACGATAATTTGTTGTATATTATCTTAAATGGGCTAGTTGAAATTTCACCCTTTTCCTTTTGTTCCATTTTCTCGGAGGTGAGAACATAGCGAGAACTAATCTAGGTATGCGGAGTGATGGTTCTAGAAAGATGTTTTAAGAATTCCTCACTATTTGTGTAAAATAGTGTTTGAATAATTGTAACGAGGATTTATTTGAGTGTGGATATTGTCTAGAAGACAATATTTGTATTTAAACTCACAGTATGTGTTGTCGTATTTTGCACGACAATTGTATTATCGAAGTTGTAGTTTGCTTTCTGTACCATGTATTTGGCGACTCAGAATGGGTGTTGTATACCTATTTTGGGGGAATCACAATTTTTTTAATATTATGGTGTGGATTTGATATAATGTTATAGTTGTGGGTAATATTTATAAATTATGCAAAGTATGCAAGTTGTCGTATAATATTCGATTGGTCGGGAAATATTCTTTTTGTCGGGGAATATTCATACGACGATACAATCATTGGTGGACCCCACAAATGTAATTATTATCGGATTGAGAAAAGCGATAAAAAATATTTTTATAAAATAACGGCAAAAGTGTTACAGATTAAAAGCTGTTGAACTACTCGGTAGTAAAAAAATCGATGTCTGGCATAGTTGCGTAGTAGACTTGCGGTATTGATTATCGATGCTTACGTGATAAGTCACTCAGTTATACTCAATTATTGCTACAATAATTGCTGCATCATATGTCTCATATTATTGTTTCAATTATTGTTACAGTATCATCTGCATAATATGATATATTATTAAATCAATAATTGAGATGGCAAAGTTATTCATATTATTATTTACAATATTGACAATGTCAAGAGGTTCTGTCAAAGAGAGGATTGGTCACCTAATTGCGCGCCAATAAGGAGAAATCCTTACCGGAAAGCCCCCTCTTTCCTAGGAACAACATGGTTGTTAAATATTGTGAATTATAATATTAATGATGAATAAGTTCGTGTTGATTAAAGATGAATTTTATAGTTCCATTGTGTTGAAATTATTTGTGTTAGTGGAAATCGACAGTTGTTTCGATAATAATTGATGTCTGAAGGTTACATTGTTTAATCGGGTATTCGGAGAACTTTTCGTGTCAGAGTACTATTCACGAGTGACTATTCACGAGTTATTATTCATGAGTTACTATTCACAAGTTACTATTCACGAGTTACTATATATTCATGAGTTACTATTCACGAGATACTATTCACCCTAAAAATATAATTCTTTTCGGTCCAAATCATTTTTGGGTACAATATTATTCCATGAGGAGATGTGATAATTTTTCAGACCGTTGGTTGAAGTTATAATAGTAAATCAATATGGATCGTTGGTGGAAAGTTATAATAGTAAATCAATATGGACCGCTAGTGGAAAGTTTTAATAGTAAATCAGTATGGACCGTTGCTTTAAGTTTTAATAGTAAACCAATATGGACCGTCCGTTTAAAAGTAAATCAATCTGGACCGTTCATTAATTAGTTACTATTCAGTCCATTCTCCTATAAATAGAAGCTCATTCCTTCATTATTTCTTACGAATTCACTGAAACTCTAGAGAAAGAAACTATATAGAGAAATAAGAAAAGTATTCTGCTACTTCACTACTCCAATATCCAGTTTCTTCTAAGGTAGAGGATATTATTTGTTGTACTCGTAAAGGGTATTATTTCTTTCGTATTCATGAAGAGAACACATTATTCCATTCTTTATTATTACATTGGAATACTTTTTTGTATAATGCGGATACCCTATACTTGGTGAAATTCTTACGTTATTCCATTCTTATTATTTTGTTGGAATAACTGTTTATCGCAAGCACCGTGATACATGGTGAAATTCTTATAATATTCCATTCTTTATTATTCGCGGAATATCCATCATGCGTTTACGCCGGACTGGTTCCATTATTTATTATTACGTCGGAATATCACATCACATGCGTTCTGGCGGGACTGGTTCCATTATTTATTATTACGTTGGGAATAACACGTCGGATGCGATATCGCATGCATGGTGAATCATTTCGTTATTCCATTCTTTATTATTACGTTGGAATAACACCTCATGTGGATTACCACATGCGTGGTGAATGATCATTTGTATTCATTCCTTATTAAATTGTGGAAATAATCAGATATCGTGGATTCTGCATGGCGGTGAAAATCTATTTGCTGTTTCATATATTATATTATACTCAGTTGGTTAAAGCTTTGACTTCTATACTTCATGAGATTAGTGGAATATCCTTGATATTTGCGCTTCATCTAGTATCTTTTCATGGAAATATTCTTCTGAGCATTCTTGAATTTTACTGCACAAAGCAGTATCATGTTGACAATTTAGACGTTATTGAGTTCAGGAAAAATTAACTTATAAATCTTTAAAATTTATTCTTGAACTTGTTTTATTGAATTGTCATCATCCTCATGCTTATATTATGTTGAAAGTCATCTTTGGTTTACGTGCATAGATGGACTTGGTATGATTATGACCAGGGATTATTCGGTATAATCGTAGGATCGTAATATGATTTAATGATGTGGTAAAAGTCCTCATTGGCACGTAGTTCATTGGTGGGATGAGTTGTTGGTATGATTATGACCAAGGATTATTCGGTATAGTCATGACCATTGATGATAACATGAATATCCTTGCGCAAGTAGATGCGAGGGATGATTCGATTTTATTTATTAAGCTGAGTCTCAGCCGATAAAGTTGATGAAAAACTTTTTAAATCATAGAAGATAGTAGATTTTATACTTTACTTGACTCTTCTAATGGATTACTTGATCCGCTGCAGTTAAACTTGTTGTCTATTATATTCTATCAGTTTAACATTATTGAAGGCTAATGATAATTTATTCTGCATTATCTTAGTCATAATATTTCTTACTGGGCTAGTTGAGCTCACCCTTTCTTTCCTTTATTCTCTTGAGGAAATGAGAGCGTAATGGGACTAGTCGGGGAGCAGAGAGATGGTCTCAGATGGTGCATTAGTAGTCCTCACTATTACGTGAAATAGTGTGATAATAAATATAATGAGGACTCCATTGAGTGTGGATATTGTCTAGATGACAATATTTGTATTAAAACTCACAGCCTATGTTTTGTCGTATTTTACATGACTGTTGTATAATTAAGTTGTATTTGTATTCAGTATCTTGTATCTGGAGATCCAAGATGGGTGATGTATACCTGTTTCGGGGGCGTCACAAATTCTATCACAATGCTTGTTTTAGATGTCACCACTACAAGGTTACCCTCAAGTAGGGTGTTCAAATTAATCGATTTTTTTAATTTTTTAGTTTTTCGGACCGGACCGAACCGAACCGAACGGTTCGGTATTAAAGAACTTGTTAAGATTAAAAAACCCCAGATATAACGGTTTTAAGTCATCGAATTTTGGTCCGACGTTTTTATTGTAAGACCCCAACTTATTATAAATAAAATTGAGTTTTCTCTATTTATTATTTTGAAATAATAAGGATTAATTTGATTTAATGCTCTGGTTATGGGTGAAATATGCAAATTTTACAAAATAAGCAAGTGGTTATATAATAATCATTGTTGTCGGAGAATATTCGTTTGGTCGTGGAATATTCTTTTTGTCAAGAATATTCGCAATTACGGCCAGTAGCCAATCAATTGTGGGCCCCATAACGGAATAACTGTCGGATGAAAAAAACGACAAAGTATGAGTTTTATGAATAACGAATGAGTAATTGTTACTGCTAACACTATTGGATTACGGTGGTTAAAATACAAGAATACGCGTGGTTGCACAAGAAGACACGGTATTACATGTATTATTAAATTATTGATTCTTACGTAAGAAGGCCTTTACTCAATAATATTGTTACAGTAAATTATCGTTCGATATTTTATTTTATTGATTCAATAATTCTTTGCATTGATATTTTATATTATTGTTGTTTCAATAATTATCACTACACGATATTTCCATTATCGATCAATAATTCATATTATTTGAATAATATTATTAGATAACATTATTGGCAATGTCTAGAAAGTTACATCGAGGAGAGGTTTGGTCACCTAATTGCTACGCAAAGTAAGGAGAAATTCTTATTGAAAATCTCCTCTTTCCGAGGAACTACCTGGTTGTCATAATTATGATTCTCGTAATATTATTTGTGAATAATTAATTATTTATATGATAAGGAAATATTTATTTTATGTGGATATAAATGATGGATATATTTATATGGATATAAATAAAAGAATTTTAGCATGAAATAATTGTTGAAAGTTTGACATAATTTTTGTGGAATTACAATTATTTCTCGATAGAATATTTATTCAAAATATTATTACAATATTTTATAATTGGTTAATAATATTATTGTTATATATATATATATATATATATATATATATATTTAAACATGTGGGAAAAGAAGTAAACAAGTTCGTTTGAAATTCTTATTTTTCAAATTAAGTGTGCAAGTTTATTGTTGCGTGGCACTCCTTTCCAAGTGGTTCCAACTTTGAAAAAAAAAAAGAGAGAATTAGTGAAGTTAGGCATAAAAATTTTAAGGGGTAGGTGGGTTCATCCGCCTTTCCTTGAATTCTTTATAAATAGGTAGTAACCCTCCTTCCTCAACACACCAATTGATAATCAGAAATTTTTATTCTAGAGTATTGGGAGTATTTTTCTTGAGTATAAGAATATTTTGAGCGTATTTTTTCTGCAAGATTTTCTCAGAATAATATCTGATATTCTAGTCAAATCCAGTTTCTACCAAGGTAAAGGATATTATTTTATTTCAATACTCGTAAGAAATATTATTTTCTTTCATACTCCATTGTATGGAAGGAATATTATTTCATTTTATATTCCTAAATTTGAACTTACTATGGTAAGTATTGCTTCTATAATTCCTGAAATGATTAGAAATTTCGCTTCATCTAATATCATTTAATAGGATTATTGGTCTGAACTTTTTATCAAATTTGGAACTTTTCACGATAGGTAATTATTCACAAAATCGTTTTGTTCGAGCATCTTATCACACGGATATCGTTTCACAAAAGAAAAAAAAATATTTTTTTTTCTTCTTCTAAGTTATCTATTGTGACAATTATTCTTGAAATTAAATCAATGTTTTGATCTTCATTCTTGAATTTTACTCCACTATAGTTTGTTATGGGGTATTATTGAACTTGGATAAACTGAAATATGAATCCCTAATATTTGTCCTTCTATCTCACTGGATTCGTTCTTTAAAATATTTTTCATCTTCCTCCGTCCTAAATGATGATATTACTAAATATCTTTGGCCCGTAGTGCAAAGATGAATGATTAACTAATGAATATCTTTGGCCCGTAGTGCAAATATGAACAGGTGATGAGATGAACATGACCAACTGGTGATACAAATGAATATCTTTGGCCTGTAGTGCAAAGATGAATATTTGATTCAAGATGTATATTGATTGATGTTACAGGGATAAATTATTGATGATGGACTTTTAAATCTTAGAAGCTAGTAGAATTATTTCTCTACTTGACTCTTCTAATGAATTGCTTTGTTTCACGCAGTTGTTGATCTAAAACTTGTTATTCATTATATTTTATCGATTTTCCTCGTTGAAGACTAATGATAAATTGTTGTATATTATCTTAGTCATAATATTCTTTCTTGGGCTAGTTGAGCTCACCTTTTCCTTTTTGTTCCATTTTCTTCTCGGGAGGTGAGAACATGGCGCAGGATCGAAGTCGGGGTAATGGAGTAATGGTTCTAGAAAGATGTTTTAGCAAATCCTCACTATTTACGTAAAATAGTGTTTGAATAATTGTAATGAGGACTTATTTGAGTGTGGATATTGTCTAGAAGACAATATTTGTATTTAAACTCACAGTATGTATTGTCGTATTTCACACGACATTTGAATTATTGAAGTTGTAGTTTGCTTTATGTATCATGTATTTTGCGACTCAGAATGGGTGTTGTATACCTATTTTGGGGGCGTCACAGTTGGTATCAGAGCTTAGGGATATGGTCTCTGGCGGAGATCGAAGAATAGAACTAGGAGGGGAGAGATGAGTAAATCTTTCTCTAGTATGTCCTACCTAAGCTTATTTGTTGGTCAGTTATAATATAGGGATATTATGTTATATGTTAATTTGTTTAATTAACCCTTGTTTTATGGCAGTATTTAAGAATGGCTGCTGAGAACGTTAACAATAGAGTGTATGAGACTGTGGAACAACCTTTAGTTACAACCCAAGAGAACGTGCAATAGGAAGGCAATATTCCTCCTGTAAACAACACTACCGAGCAAACGATTAATGATGGAATATTTAGGAGCTTTTTGTAGTTCATGCAAAATCAGACGAGGGAGACTTGTGCACAAAATACGGGTGGAAATGCTAGCAATGCGCTGCTTGTCACAGCCAAACAGTTCAAAGAGTTGGGACCACCAGAATTTAAGGAAAAGCCGGATCCGATCATGGCGGAAACGTGGGTCAAACAAATTACCAAGATATTCGATGTCTTGGGATGCACGGAGGAACAGAAGGTTCCATTCACCACCTTTATGTTCTCATGATGAGGCAGACTACATTGGTGGAGATCTGTGAAGCGTACTCACCACCAACCGCGACTCAAAGATGTCTTGGGAAACGTTTATAAACTATTCAATGACAAGTACTTTTCTCGAAAGTATTCATCGTATGAAGGAGGTGGAGTTTATCGAGACTAGAACAAAACAACATGACGGTGTCCCAAAGACGAGGCTTAAGTTTCGCAGAGTTATCCAGTTTGCACCTCATTTGGTTGGGAAATGAGGAACGAATGATTAAGATGTTTCGAGAGGTCTAAAGCCCGAGATTCTAAGAATATCTTATCTCTCATAAATTTTCTTTATATTCGGATGTTGTAATGAGGGCTCAATTATTAGAGCGAGATAATGAGTATGTGCAACCGAGGGACCACAACCAGAGTCATACCGGTGGCGGTAGCCATCGGAGCAATCAAAACCAGTAGGGAGGAAAACTTTCGGACAAAAGCGGTAACCACTCGGGTGGTCATCGTGGCCATGATAATAGGAGAGGTGAGTCAAGTGGAAATTTCGTAAAGAGGAGATTCAACAATGATGACGGGAAGACATCACAGTAAAGACACCATCACCAACAATAAATTCTAGGGGAGGAGAACGACCGCCATTAGATGTTACAAATGCGGGAAAGAGGGACATATCAGCTCAAACTGTCCACAACAATCCAGGTATATTACAATTGTGGAAAAGAAGGCCACATATCTCGGGATTGTTCTGTAGCAAAACCAAGTTCAACGGGGATGGAGACTCCAAGGGTTGTCCCGGATAAGTTAAAATCAGCGGTTCCTGGAAGAGTGTTTGTCGTGACTGGCCAAAACGCGAGGAACCCGAACGAGGTGATTACAGGTAAGCTAATCTTGAATTCTTGCGAAGTTTATACCTTACTAGATACCGGTTCTACCCATTCTTTTATCTCTCATGCTTGTGCTCAAAGTTTAATCTTTACTCCGGAGAAATTAGACTTTGATTTATCAGTGGAGACTCCGTTGGGTGAAACCTTCGTTACATCTACAGTTTATAAATCTTGCATGATCCAAGTTGGCACTATCACATTACCTGTTGATCTTATCTCTTTAAAAATACTTACTTTTGATGTGATTTTAGGAATTGATTGGTTAACCACTCATCATGCTAAAATTGATTGTTTTTCGTAGGTGTGTTAGTTTTCATATTCCTAACCAACCCGCTTGTTTAATTCAAACTACTAAACCACTAAAATTAGTCACTGTCATATCAAGCTATAAAGCTATTCGTTTATTAAAAAATGGATGTCAAGCTTTCTTAGCCCATGTCACGGACTTGAACAATAACACGTCAGATTTGAATAAAATCTATTGTTAGTGAATTTCCTGATGTATTTCCTGAAGAACTTCCTGGTCTACCCCCAGAATGTGATGTTGAATTCTTTATTGACCTTGAACCGTACAAAACCCATTTCTAAAACCCCATATCGAATGGCTCCTATTGAACTTCGTGGAGTTAAAAGTCCAACTACTGTGAATTATTAGACATCGGTTTCATTCGCCCCAAGTACATCTCCTCGGGGTACTCTGTTTTATTCAGTAAAGAAGAAAGACGGAGTATGCGACTTTGTATCGACTAATGAGAATTGAACCATGTCACCATCAAGAAAAGGTATCCGTTACCTCGCATTGATGACTGTTTGACAAGTTGCAAGGAGCACAATTCTTTTCAAAGATCGACCTTCGCTCGATATCATCACCAAGATTAAAAGCGAGGATATTCCAAAGACCGCCGCCGTAACTCCTGCAGACGGCATTATGAATTCTTAATCATGTCTTTTGGATTGACTAATGCCCCGCCGCTTTCATGGATATGATGAACCGTGTATTCAAAGAATATTTGGATCGGGTTCGTTGTTGTCTTTATTGATGACATCCTCATCTATTCCAAAAGCCGTGAAGATCATGAGCAACATTTGAAGTTCGACACTCGAAAGGCTTCCGTGAAAAAAAGTTTATATGCCAAGTCAAGAAATGCGAGTTCGGCGAGGAAGTAGCATTCCTTGGGCACGTGGTGTCAAAACATGGAGTATCCGCTGACCAAGTAAGATTCAAGCAATACAAAGTTGGGAGCAACCAAGTCGGTGATCAAGTGCGTAGCTTTCTGGGCTCAGCTGGTTATTATCGGAGATTCGTGGAAGGATTTTCTCGAATCGCTATTCTGTTAACTCAGTTGACACGGAAAGATACAAAATTTGTATGGAGCGAGGAATGCGAGAAGAGTTTCCAAGAGCTCAAGAGGAGACTTATTTAGACTGCTCGCAATACCATCTGGTACGGATGGATTTGTTATCTACGCCGATGCTTGTGCAAAAGGGTTAGGATGTGTTTTCATGCAAGATGGGAAAGTCATAGCTTTATGCCTCACGACAACTCAAAGAATATGAGAGAAATTATCCCACTCATGATCTAGAGTTGGCGCATCGTTGCTGCGTTAAAAAACCGGAGACACTCACCAGATGGGGAGAAAGTGGAGATCTATACAGATCATAAAAGCCTCAAATACTTCTTCACCCAAAAGGAACTCAACATGCGGCAACGACGTTGGCTCGAGCTGTTGAAAGATTACGATCATACCATTCAATACCATCCTAAAAACAAACGAAGAATGACGATTGAGTAGTAAGATCGTATGCGGCACGAAAGCGATGTTGTTAACACAAAGACCCATTTTGTCACGATTTACAAAGGATGGAGATTGAGTTAAAGACCTGAGGACCCATGCGTGATGATGGCGAATATACGAAAGTAGAAACCAACTTTAATCGATAAAGTTAAAGCTGCTCAAGCTACGGACCTGGGGCTGATGTGTATGAAGAAGAAAGTGCAAGAAGGTGTTATTCCAGAAACAAGAATCGATGAAGAAGTAATACTTCGAGTCAACTCCAGACTTTGCTTCCTAACGATTCTGACTTGAAGCATAGAATCATGATGGAGGCACACAACACACCATTTGCAATCCATCCTGGGAGTACCAAAATGTATCATGATATTCGACACACATTTTGGTGGAACAATATGAAGAGATAGATCGCGGAGTTCATCTCGAGGTGTTTAACTTGTCAACGTGTAAAGGCGGAACATCAAGTGCCAAAAGGTCCATTGCAACCATTTGATATTCCGAAATGGAAGTGGGAACACATTACCATGGATTTCGTTACAAGTCTTCCCAAAGTTTCTCAAGGTATAGATACGATTTGGGTTATTGTTGATAGATTAACCAAGTCTTCTCATTTTTTACCGATACGTGAGACTTATTCCCTTGAACGCCTTACTTGTATGTACGTGAATGAGATTGTGAGATTGCATGGCATGCTAGTATCCATAGTTTTGGATCGTGACCCAAGATTCACTTCAAGATTTTGGGTTAGCTTGCAAAAAGCTATGGGCACGGATTTATTTATTTAGTTCAAAGATACCATCCTCAAACCGGACGGACAATCGAGAGGACTATTCAAACTCTTCAAGATCTATTAAGACTCGTGTCCTAGATTTCAAAGGAAGTTGGGATAAGTACCTACCATTGGTGGAATTCTCCTCACAACAACAGCTTATCAAGCAAGTATAGGCATGGCTCCATTCGAGGCGTTGTATGGACGAAAGTGTCGCTTCTCCAAAGATATCTTTGGGACGAGGTGGGAGAAGAATGTTGTTGGGACCCAAATTAATACGCAATTGACCACGGAAAAGATCAAAATGATTCGACAACGTATTCAAACCTCACAAGATCGATAAAAGAGTTATGATGATCTTCATCGAAAAGACGTGGAATTTAATATTGGGGATCATGTATTGTTACGTGTTGCACCATGTAAAGGAGTTACAAGATTTGGGAAGAGAGGAAAACTCAATCCACGATTTGTTGGTCCATTTGAGATTCTTGACCGAATAGGAAATGTGGCCTATAGACTTGCGTTACCTCCAAGTATGTCTCGTGGCCCCAACTTTGAAAAAAAAAAAGAGAGAGGAATTAGGCAGAAGTTAGGCATAAAAATTTGGCAGGGTAGGTGGGTTCATCTGCCTTTCCTTCCATTGCTATAAATAGGGGGTAACCCCTCCTTCCTCAACACACCAATTGATAATCAGAAATTTTTATTCTAGAGTATTGGGAGTATTTTTCTTGAGTATAAGAATACTTTAAGCGTAGTTTTTTTGCAAGATTTTCTCGTAATAATATCTCGATATTCCAAATAAATTCGGGGTTTACCAAGGTAAAGTATATTATTTTATTTCAATACCAGAAGAAATATTATTTTCTTTCATACTCCATAGTATGGAAGGAATATTATTTCATTTCATATTCCTAAATTTGAACTTACTATGATAAGTATTGCTACTATAATTCCTGAAATGATTAGAAATTTCGCTTCATCTAATATCATTTCATAGGATTATTGGTCTAAATTTTTTATCAAATTTGGAACTTTTCATGACTGGGTACTGTTCACAAGTACTGTTCACGGGTATTGTTCACAGTTACTATTCATGGGTATTGTTCACGGGTACTGTTCACGGGTATTATTCACAAAAGAAAAAAATATATTTTTTTTCTTCTTCCAAGTTATCTGTTGTGACACTTATTCTTGAAATTAAATCCATGTTTTGATCTTCATTCTTGAATTTTACTCCACTATATTTTGTTATGGGGTATTATTGAACTTGGATAAACTGAAATATGAATCCCTAATATTTGTCCTTCTATCTCACTGGATTCGTTCTTTAAAATATTTTTCATCTTCATCCGTCCTAAATGATGATATTACTAAATATCTTTGGCCCGTACTGCAAAGATGAATGATTAACCGATGAATATCTTTGGCCGTAGTAGTGCAAAGATGAACAGTGATGAGATGAACATGATTAACCTGGTGATATAAATGAATATCTTTGGCTCAGTAGTGCAAAGATGAATATTTGATTCAAGATGTATATTGATTGATGTTACAGGATAAATTATTGATGATGGACTTTTAAATCTTAGAAGCTAGTAGAATTCTTTCTCTACTTGACTCTTCTAATGGATTGTCAAGCTCACCGCAGCATTGTTGATCTAAAACTTGTTGTCTATTATATTTTATCGATTTTCCTGTTGAAGACTAGTGATAAATTGTTGTATATTATCTTAGTCATAATATTCTTTCTCGGGCTAGTTGAGCTCACCCTTTTCCTTTTTGTTTCATTTTCTTCTTAGGAGGTGAGAACATAGCAGGATCGAATCGAGGGTAATGGAGTAATGGTTCTAGAAAGATGTTTTAGCAAATTCCTCACTATTTCGTAAAAATAGTGTTTGAATAATTGTAATGAGGACTTATTTGAGTGTGGATATTGTAGCAAGACAATATTTGTATTTAAAACTCATTAAGATGTATTGTCAGTATTTCACACCGACATTTGTATTATTGAAGTTGTAGTTTGCTTTTATGTACCATGTATTTGGCGACTCGAGAATGGGTGTTGTATACCTATTTTGGGGGCGTCACATTTATGGTTCGATTTTACCGAACCGGATCGGTATATACGAGTTTTCTAATTTTTTATTATTAATAATAATAAAATAATTATTATAATAAAAATAATACTAATATTAATAAAATAATAATAATAATAAAAATAATATATAAAAAAATATATTAATTTTTGGTAAAATTGCAGATCAACCTGGCCCAACTAGATTCGTAATATCAATCCAACTGGTATCGATTCATGAAATTGGCTACTATCAGATTCTGCATTTCATCCTGGCCCAGCTTTTTTACCGATGAACACCCATACCCTCAAGGTCTTTACTTCATCATTTAAATATTTTCTAAACTTTTTAATTTTACTCCTCCAATTGTTTTAATATATATATATATATATATATATATATATATATATATATATATATAGAATCAGGATCAGGTCCGGGACTCCGGACCCTGTTAAAATACGGATTTTTTTTGTTTTTTTTAAACAACTAAAAAAAAGTTGTTATATGTATCCAAAAAATCACACTCAAAACACTGTATTATGAAAAAATTTCAGTTCCATAAAATATTAACTTTTTTTATTATTACTTTTAAAAAAAAAATCTACATTTTAACAAAATCCGAGAGTCCGGACCTGATCCGCTCCCTATATATATATGTGTGTGTGTGTGAGATCAAAGTATATGTTTTACTACATATTCTTTATGCTTTTTCTGATGTGGGTTTTATTAATTTGAAGATTGATTATGTATGATCAACTTGTTTGAAGCATTTGGATTTGTTGTCTCTGTTTTAGAATTGCAGAATCAATTGTCAAGATGTTGCCAACATCTAATACTTTTGACCGATATAATCGGGTCGGTCAGGTACATATCAGACATATATACATAATGACTTTTCAAAATAGGTACTGAATAAAAGGTATATATCGAAAATATATATTGATCTCAAACCGATTTCATTATCGAACCGGTTCGATTAATCAAAAAATCAAAAAAACCCGAATTGAATGTCGATCCCTAACTCGACCTATATATTTCACCCTTAAGTGAGTTCTAGTTAAGAGCTATTCTTGAGAATTTTTGAAATATAAAAAAAAAATAAAGATACACAAGATGTAACGTGATACTCTAAATTAGACTTATGTCTCATATCTTAGATCCGGAGAGAACTTTCCCTATCTCTCTTTTCTTATATTTTAATAATTTTTTTTCTTTTTATGGAGTTTGTTTTCCTATTTCTTTTTAACTTGTTTTCTCCATGATATGCTTGATTTCTTTCTCTTTTATGAGAGAATTTCATTATCATCTAATGGGGGTCTTTGGTGGCGTATGTTTACTTTTTAACAGCCCCACATCTGATTCGATAAGATTATAAAGTTATTTAGTAAAATTTTATTTTTTTATCGTCTCTTATTCGGTAAAAGGAATATATAAATCTTAATTATTAAGAGATGCCCCTTAATAAAAAAATTTAAATCTATGAAATCTCTATAAATATTGTACTCTATCAATTCCAAATTTTAAGATCATTATTGAGTTTTGAAAGGTCAATTTGAGATATTTTTAAATTGAAAATTTTAAATTTGAAAGTCATTAAGATATTTTTTTACTTTTTAGTTATTAAACACCTTTTAAAATTCAGATGTTATTTCACTCAGATGATCTAATTTATTAATATATACTAACCATTCACATCTTAATTGTTCAGTTAGAATATTTTTTTCGTTCGTGAGAATTTTTCTGATGTGTGAATCATTAAAGACAGATTATTTAAATTTGACTGTACGACCAATTTTTTTTTATTCGTATCGAAGAACTGGTCAAATCTACATATGTTGGTCCTTTTTGAGTGGGCATTTGTCATTCCTCAAAACATAACTCAAGATTTGGTATCTATGGGTGTGGGAGCAAGGTATGCTAAAAGTGGATCTAGGTTTAGGGGTATGCCAATCCCACTTCAAACTAGTATTTTCCCATTTAAGTAAAAGGGTGGTGGGATACAAGGAGAAGAGCTCAAATCCCACTTCATGTAAAATTCTCTCTCTTCCTTTGGAATAATAGACAGACAGCTCAATGATGACAGCAACAACAATCTATGCCTCTTTTCTACCAAAAATGCAAAAATCCGAATAACCTTTTTTTTTAAATAATCTTTTATCTTTATTGGAATCACAAGTGGCAAACATCCAAGGAGTTGATAAGACTATTTGTAGAACCCACCTAGAATCTTTTTTAGTTGCCTAAGAATCCCTAATTGAATCTCTTAAAAGAAACCCACTATAACACATTCAACCGAGAGCAGATCTTCTATCTTTATTTTCTTTGTTCCTTATGTGTCACTTTATTTAAAATTTTACACCTAATCTCTTATTTAATTTTAAAGTTAATTGATGTTAAGTAAAAAATTAAATGTCAAAATTTAAGTGAAAGACACAAGAGTACAAAAAAAATAATGACAAAAGATCTGCTCTCCATTCAACCATTAACTATACAAAAAGGTGTGTTAATAGTAGTAGAAGAAAGATACTCCTAATTTATATGGAAAAAAGTGCTCAACCTAACTTCCTTAATGCCAATTTATTTGGTCTAAGGTTCCAAAAGTTTCTGTTTATTTATTTTATTTTCCCCTTCTTTAGCATAGGTGAAGTCATGGCTGCTTTGGGTCCTTCTTAATGGGGTTTTCACTTTGTATTATAATGTACAATGTTGGTCTAGTGTTCTTTGTTTTGACATCTTTTTCACATAATTTTGATCCTCTTTGGATTGCTTGAAAACGATATATGCGGCTAGAATTTGCTTAACAGCATCATTCAATATGAGTTTTCTAATATTTTATTGGGTCGTTTAAGTACACTAGAGACTCACAGTTTCTATTTTTTTATATTTCAGACGACATTAGAACTCGCAACTACTGTTTTTAAGTGAGTATGTATCTAGAAGTTGAGATATTTAGGGATTGTAACAATTCGAGTTAAATTTCGAGTTTGAATTAAAATATAATTATCAAGAGCCAATTAATTTTTTTAGTAATATTTTATTGAGTCATTTTAATACACCATAGACTCAGAAAACTATTATGACTTAGGGGGTGTTTGATAAAAACTGTATGAATCTGAATTTGAATGAAAAAAGTTGTTTGATAATTGACATGTCTGAAACATCTGAATAACATATTTTTATATTTTACCCCTCCAAAAAAATTCAAATTTATTGTAAATTCATTTAATATTACTTAATATAATAGTTAATATTGTATATAAAAAAAACTTCATTCAGCCCTGATTCAACCAAAAAAATGAAACTAAACCATTCAGCCCAAATCGTCTGAATGGCTGACCGATTCAATCATTTAGACGATTTCAAAACAAATGCACTGAATGACTGACCGATTCAACTATTTAATCCTAAACCAATAGGCCCTTAGATACCCCCTTAGATACCATATTAAGAAATTTATATTTTACTAAAGTGTAGGAAAAGAAAAAGGAAATGCATGACAACAAGTTTCTTGAAATATGAAACACTTTACTTTTTTCTCCTTTAATTTTCTATTTATGTTTTTTTATTTCTGATGGAAATGAATTCTTAACTAACCTTAGAAACCATAAAGGGAAGAAACGACATGGATCATAGTTTGTCCTCCCAAAATATGTGCCAGCCCTTTCATTCAATTTGTGTTACCTGCCGGGCTTGGCCCATCATATAGGCCCTAATTTTTTTGGCTGTAATATGTGCGGGCTTGGATAATAAGTAGATCTGTTACTGTCTAAGCCCACAGTGAGGTTGACATATTCTTTTTAACTAAAAAAGAAAATATATTCATACTGTTCAACGTAATAATGGTTACTTATATATAAAGAAAATATAATGTGTCAGATTAACCTATTTCATACCAAGAATCATTTCTCTTTCGGAGTAGTCTACACGACTACACTATTGGAAAAAACTTTGCAAATTTTGAATATAATTATAATAATTATATCAATTAAAATTAAATAAATTTATATCAATTTAAAATTTAATATATCGTCGCCGTTTGTACTCAAAAATCAAATTATATATTTAATTTTAGAACAAAGAGAATACTACTTTTTTTTTTGGTACAAAAAATGGGAGGTAGGTTAAGGTATCCCAAGACCCAAATTCACAGTGGGGCATATTGTGCCTACAAAGCTACAACACCTATACGTGTATGACGTAGAGTTACCACTAACTTGTGCGTGAAAATCGAACCCAAACATTGAGTAAGAAAATTAGACCGACTAATCGCTAGACCGGAATGATTGGCAAGAGAGTACTACTTAGGGGGTGTTTGATAAAAACTGAATGAATTTGAATTTGAATCTGAATGAAAAAAGTTGTTTGATAATTGATATGTCTGAAACATCTGAATAACATATTTTTATTATTTTTCCCCTCTTAAAAAAATTCAAAAAATTATTATAAATTTATTTAATATTACTTATATAATAGTTAATATAGTAAAAAAAAAAAAATCACTCAACCGCTCATGCAACAAAAAAATTGGACAAACCATTTAGCTTAAAAATAAATTCGATGATAGTAATGGGTTCACTATTCGCAGATTTTTTTCCAAAATAAACGCATCTTGAATTAATTCCGAATCCCATTCTGAATTCAGAGTTCAATCAAATTTCTTAATTTACATGAGAATGGATCCACTTACAACTTGTTTTTCTTTTTCTTACCATTTTTGATATCATGTTGTGCAATTAAATTTGTTTTTTTTTTAATCCGAAATTATTTGCTGAATTTATTATACTTTAATTCAAAGAGGTGAGAAAACTTCTTAATATGCGATGCTTCAAATAGTAATGACAATAATATTTTATATACTTACATGGAATATGTTGAAGCTACGATTGAGATCAACCATTTGGAGAGCATTTTGGTAACCGGCCGAGCAATCAAATTTAACCATTTTAATCGGTTAGTACCAAATTAAAAACTACTTAAAACACATATATTCAAGATTTAAGATATTAAACATAAAATGAAAACCATGTGACATAAGTTAGTAATTGATTTATTAATTAACAAAATATTAACCATAAGAAGCAATATACCATCATATAGGCATGGAAACAATATCGTCTCAATTCTCAAAAATAGTAAGCCCATTATATAGTTGCTACTCGAGGAGCGACTATGTGGGGCTCTCGATTAGGACTGTAACCTAAGTTTTCTTAGGGAATGTTTGATAAAAATTGAATAAATTTGAATTTGAATGAGCTGAATCTGAATATAAATGAGTTGAATCTGAATTTGAATAAAAAAAACTGTTTGATAATTGACATGTCTGAAATATCTGAATGACAAAACTTTATTATTTTACCCCTCTGAAAAAATTCAAAATTATTGTAAATTTTATCCCTCTGACTTAGTCATTCAGCTCGTCCATCTTACCAATTCAGCCATTCAGACCAAAACAAACGCACTGACCGATTTAGTCATTCAAATTTAGTTTCATTCAGCTGTAAACAAACACCCCCTTAGCACGCTTCATCCGAACGGGTTATAGTCCGACGTTATTTTAACCTAGACTTGATTGATGCGAGTTGGACATATGTATTTGGGGGAAGTGGTTATTGTGAAGTTTATTTTTGGGTAAGTTGATCAATTGACTAATAAAGTCCTGACACGCAGGCGAGATTCTATGTGTGTCAGTATTTTATTGGTCAATTAATCAACTTACCAAAAATTAAACTTCATATTAACCGAATCCGTATTTGGGCATATATATATATATATATATATATATATATATATATCCTAAGAGTTACTAACAAAACAACTTAAATTAAAGCAATATCATATAAAAAACTAAAATTAAATAAATTATACTAAGTATATTAGTGACTATATGGCCCAAGTGACAGATGTAATTTAACTGATTGACCAAAAAAAATCTTATTCTTGAGCATCGCTCAAATTTAAGCAGCATGAAAAATACAACACTCTTATGTAAACTTATTTTAAAATTAAAAAACGAAACATTAGGGCTCAAAATTTAAAAAATAATCAACAAGTACTAAAAGAAGAGGGTCCAAGTTACATTTTTTTTATTATTAAAATGATGAAAGTCAATAAGTGCATAAAATAGAGATTAAATATATTATTAAATGAGGTCCACTAGTATATATATATATATATATATATATATATATATATATATATATATATATATATATATATATATAAAGACTCATTATTTTATATAATTTTGTGAGATCATTAAAGATATATTTTAATTTTTTTTTACTTTATTTCTTCTTACTTTTTTTTTTTAATTTGTTTGCAAAATATACTTTGGATATTATTTAGAGAATGGAGGAGTATATACATAATTGTATAAAATATAAAAAATAGAAGTATAATCATATACTCAAAAGGATGTCCTAAATATATTTTTAACACAAATTAAGAAAAAAAATTAATATTTTCACAAGATAAACGGATAGTTCTAAAAAGTATCTCTCGCATGAATAATAATAGAAGGGTCCCACATTTATGCGAAAAAAAACTTGTAGAAATATCAAATTTTATAATTCCACAAGATTATATAAAATGATGATTTTTATTTTTTTTAATACTAGTG
This sequence comes from Panax ginseng, assembly GCA_020205605.1. Classification (NCBI taxonomy): domain Eukaryota; kingdom Viridiplantae; phylum Streptophyta; class Magnoliopsida; order Apiales; family Araliaceae; genus Panax; species Panax ginseng. The sequence goes on along the minus strand of CM035150.1, from coordinate 82,838,356 downwards.
AACTCTACTAAATAACAAACTTATCCTTTAGTTTATGTACTTATTGTTATTCGTTTGAATATAAACAAATTGTATCTTAAATCATCATTTTGAGGAGGGAAAGAGTATATACTAATTATGCTACATTTGGATTGAGAAAATGAAATAGAAAAATGGATGAAATAAAAATAATGTATTTGATGATCATTTTTCGAGAATAAACTATTCTAATGGAATGAAAATTCATTTCATCTCTTTGTTTTTTTATTTCACGTGGAGAATGTAGAGAATATAAGAAATAAAATAAAATCTATTCTACAATGAAATAAATATACCTTAAAATTATGATAATTTTGACTTTTATAACAGTGGATTTTTTATTTAGTCAACACCAAAAAACAACTAATTTTTATAAATATATATTTAAAATACCTTAATTCTGAGAAAAATATTCAAACGCAGCACAAGTGATTTAATAACAAAAATAAAATAAAAAATTACTCTATTGACATTTCTTTTGTCCTATGAAGAACAAACAATTAGTCTGACATTCTCCAAATAGGCATTTAATAATTAAGTCAACACTTTGACCTTTGACTCTCTTACCATATAGTCATATACCAACAGCAAGAGCTGTCAGAACAATAACCATTTTTGAAAGAAACTGCCCCTACCATTTTTGAGGGACAGAGACAGAGTGAGACTGAGCTGTCAGCTATCAGCTGTGGGTATTTAAGGTTTCTCCAAAACCCTAAATAAGCCATCTTTTTCTTCTTCAGGTATTTCTCTACCTATATAAATTTGGTGGGATCTTGATTTAGAACTCACTGATCAATCAATAGAATCATTTCATCATGGCTGCTACTGCTGGTATAAATCCCACCCTTAAACCCTTCCTCTCTATATATCTATCTATCTACATCACTCTTTACAATTTCTCTATAATAATTTACTGTTTTTTTTGTAGCTCTTAGTGCTGAGGATCGTGCTGATCTTGTTAATGTCCTCAAGGTGATTGATTATATATATAATTTTAAATGTATATTTAGTTGTGATAGATTTTTGGGTTTTGATTGGAATTGGGTTTGGATGATTATTCTTTAATTAATTTTGATCATCAATTTGTTGCAGACTAAGCTTCAAGATTTGGCGGGAGATCATCTTGATTTTCTGGATACCCTTTCCCCAAATGTTAGGAAGCGCGTTGTTCTCCTGAGGGAGATTCAGGTTCTTATGTTAATTATGATGTTTTTGGATTTACCTTTCTGTTCATTTGGATTGATTTTAGTTACTTGTATTTAATTTGATTTCTTTGGGTTTTCAGTTATCATTAGTTAGGATAATAACACTAGCTTATGTTTATGATGTTCACTGTCTAATAATTCTCATGTCTTTGGCGCTGATATGTTTTCGGTTTTAGTCAATTTTGGAATAAGTTGTTTAATTGAAAAAGTTTTGTTTGGAAAGGTGCAGAAATTGCTTTAAAAGTGAGCCTTTTATGCTGGACCATCTAAAAGCAAATTGATGAATATTCCAAAAGTATAAAAAATCAATTGAGGGCATTAACATAATCTACCATCCATTTCTGCTACTCAAGATTTGATGATTTTTATTTTTATTTTTAATAGGTAACTACTGATAGTTTAATTTGATACCACATTATACATCAACCATTTCGTTGATGGATAATTTGAGAGAATAAAATTCTGAGCTTATGATGATCTTTTATATGCTTTGTCTTCTGAAACCTTTCCATTACAGGGTCAACACGATGAACTGGAGGTAAAGTTTCTTGAAGAGAAAGCAGCACTGGAAGCAAAGTATCAAAAGCTGTATGAGCCATTGTATACAAAGGTTTGGCACTAGATCTTCCTTTTGGAACCATTTCATTACAAAATAATTGTTCTATGCAGTCTATAACAGTTATGTTGACCTTAGCTTCTTGGTGTATGTTGACTTCAATGAATTTGAAAGCATATTTTTTTCAGCGACGATAGGTTGCAACAGGGGTAGGATGGGGTAAACACATCTTCTCTATTTCTTCTAATTTTATCTTTAAACAATGAACTATCATTGCGACAAATATAAATCTAAATGAAAAAAGCTTTTGATGTTGTAGTTTCTTACGCAAAAAAATTAAAATATTAGATGTAGAACCTCAATATTCTATTTGTAAGTGTTTATTTACTTTATGAAAGGAAACAATAACTACATCTCGAAACACCTCAAATCATTATATATATATATATATATATATATATATATATATATATATATATATATATATATATATATATCAAGTAAGCCTGCCTTGACATTTTATATTATGTATATACCGCGTTCTTATTCCAGTTTTTGCGAATCAAAAGTATCCACATTTTAGGTAGCATCGTTGTTGGCAACCCTACTGGTGTCTTATAGCTAGACCTAGCAATTTAAGTTGAAAATCATATAGTTAATCAAAACTACTTGGATCTATTGGGTTGGTTAACTAGTTTTTAGTTGATGGATTGGTTTGGTTTTGGATCCATATTATTATTACAAATATGGGTTGGATCTAGTTTAACTAGTTTTGACCCATATTAGTCTATAATATTTTTTTGTACTTTGTAGTAGGGTTGTTCATTTGGATCGGTTTTTTCGGTTTTTCCGGTTTTTCGGATCGGACCGAACCGGCCGGTTCGGTACAAAAGAACCGGTATATATTGGTTTTTCGGTACCGATTTCGGTTTGATGTTTTTATGGTTCGGTAAAAAACGGATCAGACCAGTATATACCGATTTTCTAAATTTTTTATTATTAATAATAATAATAATAATAAAATAATGATTATAATAATAAAAATAATAATTATATTAATTTTCGGAAAAACCCAGATTTAATCGACAATAGAAACCCAGATACAATGGTTCAAAGATATCATTCAATCCGGCCGACTGCAGATCGATATCGACATTTGGTAGGGTTTGATCTTGGTCCCGGTTAATAACCCGTACTTTGTAGAGCTAATATATCAACATGCATTATTACACTACATTCTTATATAACACATACATATTACATTATATACATATTACATACTTTTGTAATTTATACATTTGTAATTATGTATAAAAACCATTTCACTAATTATGGAATTAATCCATAATAAAGTTAACACTTTTAGTGTAACGAGCTACTAATTTAAATAATTAATATCTCATCCCTTAATTAATTAAAATAACTCATTTAAATTATACAATTAAATTTAATTTCCTCTTTCTCTCCGTAAATTATTTTATATTATATTATATAATTTAATTTAATTTTCTCCACCCCTCACCCCTCACCCCCTTCTCCCCTCAAAAAAAAATATTTATTGATTATGTATACACTCCCACCCTGTGCACTCCCACCTCCACCTCCACCCCGTCCCTCACCCCCACCAAAAAAATAATATTTATTGATTTATGTTATACACTTTACTTCGATGGAGTACCCATGTCAAACCACGATCCAAACAGGTGCTTGGTGCGGGATTTGTGTGGTCAAAAGTGGCACTTTCAATTCGGATACGTAATAACAATCAGCTAGCATGGCGATGATGGAGAAGAAGAAGAAGAAGAATCGACTGAAAGAGAAAGAAGAATAAGAAGAAGAAGAATCAGAATCGACAAGAAGAAGAAGAAGAAGAAGAAGACTGAAAGAGAAAGAAGAAAAAAAATCGAAAAAGAAGAAGAATCGACTGTGGCTTTTTTCTTTCTTTTCGACTGTGGCTTTTTTCTTTCTTCGAGCTTCTGAGTATTTGAGATTTGAGATGAGATCTGAAAATAAATATCCCTGGAAAATTACAGTTAGGTTGTTTTATAGTTTTTTTATTTAGTCCCCCAAGTTTTCTAAAAGTTTAAAATAGCCCCTGAAAAATTACTTAACAGTCTCTGTAGTTTTGTTTTCTTCCATTTTAGTCCCTAAAGTTTCAGTAGTTTCAGTTTTGCCCATGTTTCTTTATATTTTTGTACTTCAACCCTTAAAGGTTCATGATAAATGCATGTCTATATGAATTTGGACATCATAAAAAATCATAACAACATCTTGTATCCCCCAACATGGTGTCTAAATTTGGATTCATATCGCGTATCCTCTATTTTTTGACTTCACGTGTCCAACACACTTAGATTCGTTTCCAAATCCGACACTGCACTTTTAGAGTCCCGAGTAAACAATATTTATTGATTATGTATACACCTGCCTCCCTTCACCCACCCCCCCCACCTCACCACCCCCCCACCCCACCCCACCCCCACCCCCACCCCTACCAAAAAATATTATTTATTAATTATATATTCCGCCTCCCTCCCCCCCCCCCCTCCCCGCCCCCCCCCCTCATAAAAAATATTTTTGATTATATATACACTCTAAAAAAAATAATATTTATTGATTATTGTTATAAAATTCTCAATAATTTAATTAATTTTAATTAACATAATAATTATTTAATGTAAATTTTTTGAAAGTGCTTATAATCACAAAATTAATGTTTTTAATACTCAAATTAGTCGCATTAATTAAAATTTTTAGTTTCAAACTTGGGTCTAAAAAATTAAAATAAGACTTTTTTAGTATAATAGAAATTAAGATTTTAGTGAAACTATAATTTGAAAAATAGGTCGACCTGGATTCGACCTATAACCATTTAAATTCAAACCACATAACCCATATTAAATATAGGTAATATAATTTTGGTTCCAAAACCAATCCAAACTTATTTTATGTAATTCAAAACCAACCCAAACCTATTTTTTGCCAGGTCTACTTACAGCCAAGCTACATCAATGTATGTTTTATTTTGATGACTTGCTGTGCTTTGTAAATTCAGTTTAGGAATATTCAGGTTATTAAAATTATTAACTTTTGTAGTTGGACTTGATATTTTTCTTGATCCCCTGCAGCGATATGGAATTGTGAATGGTCTTGTTGAAGTTGAAGGAGTCTTAGTTGAGGGTCCAGAGAACCAAAAAGCTGATCAGTCAACCGGAGGTATTTCCGAGTATTAGCTATTACTAATGTGTTTGACGAATTTCTGAACCAAATAAAAATTATTGTTATATGCAGAAAAAGGTGTGCCGAATTTCTGGCTCTCTGCTATGAAGAATAATGAAGTGCTAGCCGAGGAGGTACTGAATAGAGCACATAATGGTTCTTTTTCTTTCCACCTTTCAAATTAGTTGAACTATTGCTTATTCTATACTTCTAAATTTTATTAACCCAGATTTCAGAGCTTGATGAAGGAGCTCTCGAGTATCTTAAAGATATCAAGTGGAGTAGGATTGATGGTTCCAAGGGTTTTAAGCTTGAGTTCTTCTTTGATCCGAATCCTTATTTTAAGAACACTGTGCTGACAAAAACATATCACATGATTACTGAGGATGAACATATTTTAGAAAAAGCGATGGGGTAATACTGCTCAAGTACTTTTAGTTATTCTTAAAAGGCTATGCTCGCATAGTTGTTTTTTTACATTGCACTGGACTGGCTATCTTGCAGAACAGAGATTGAATGGTTCCCAGAGAAAATCTTGACTCAAAAGATTGTGAAGAGAAAGCCAAAGAAGGGATCCAAAAACTTGAAGCCAATCACAAAAACTGAAGAATGTCAGAGTTTTTTCAACTTTTTCAAGCCACCACAAGTTCCTGAGGATGAAGATGATATTGATGACGATGACGTAAGTTCAGCTTTATTTCCCGATTTAAAATGTCGGCAGAAACATTACTGCATTTCCTTTAATTTAAAACATCACCAATGATTATTTGTATGTTCTTTAAACAGGCTGAACTGCTTCAGAATCAAATGGAAGAGGATTATGACATTGGGTAAGTAGTGTGTATTGGTTCATCACTTTCATTGAACTGAGTGAGGTTCATCACTTTCATTGAACTGAGGGAGGTGAGGTGCAAACTAAGGTTTATAAGCAACTACATGTTTGAACATCCTACCTGGTTGTTTGGTATATAAAGCTGGAAGAAATCATACTTGAATTGCCCGGATATATTGTATCTTAATCATCATCTATCATATATTCTTGCTGAAGCATTCAGTTATCCTAGTTTGAAATTAGCAATCATCGTAATAATTTTAGTGCTTTTGTTGCAAATGTATTCCTATAATATTTCTTAGATCCCTAGAACGTCCTTCCATTGTACCAGTGGGTATGATTTGCCTCATATTTATGAATCTTGGATCGTGTATCGATGATCTGCATGAGAAACGGGGCAGTTCTTGGGTTAACATGTTTTGCAACTAACTATATCTGGTATGTTTGTTGGCAGCTCAACCATACGAGAGAAAATCATTCCTCATGCTGTCTCTTGGTTTACCGGGGAGGCTATTGAATTTGAAGACATTGAAGATGATGAAAATGAAGACGCTGATGAAGAGGATGATGAAGACGACAATGAGGAGGATGATGAAGAAGATGAAGAGAGAGAGAACAATCCGAACAAGGTACTAAATATACTAGGAATTGAACTAGGGGATTTTAAATTGTTAAAGATGGAGATGTTCAGGGTTATTTTCTATGCATAATGTTGATATTATTAATTAATATTACTACATATATGTATGTATGTGTTTACATTATACACTATGGACTTATCCGTCAATTGTTTCTTGCCAGCAGAAGGGTGGAAATGTCAAATGTGCTAGACGAGGTAGATTAGCAGAGTGGTCTGCATCTCGACTCCAAGCAACAATAGTTTGAGATTGGGATGGAATCCATGAGCTGCTGTCATGTTCTGCTTCACTTTCCTTGCATCTTCTTCTGGTTTCACCGGTTTATCTGTCACAAGGGATATTCCCTTTCCCATTTTTAATTTTTTATTCTTAAGGAGATTTTTTTTACTTGATTGCCAATGCAGTCATATAGCAACATAGGGTGGTCCTTTCTCCCTGAGTGTTCTTTTCTCTTGATTTGTTCATCTTCCAATATTTCATGGTTGTGCTGTTTTTGAAAGAAATCTAGAACATGAAATTGATATTTTCTTTTATAAAATGATTGTGGATTCATTGTTCTGATGCCCTGGTTTATTTCAAGTGTTAAGTAAAGTTATAGTATACTTTAATTGCTATGTAAATAGATAGGACTTGAGCCAGTGCCGGTTCAGGTGGCTATCCGGCACGCCTGCTATAAAGGGAAGATGCAGACAGTGGCTTTCCTCAATCTTCTTAAGTGGAATATCAATAAATCCCTTGTTGCATATAATTCTTTCAGTACTAGAACCCATAATGTAAAATCTATTTACTGATCCATGCAAAATCAAAGCTTATATATGAATGCACTATACTTCTTTTCTATATATGTGAAGTTCAAAAATCATTGTATACTAATCCAGAAATCAAACCAACTCTTAATTATTTTTATGTTGCTATATATGACGACAAATTTATGTCAGATAATTAATAATGACATGTAAATACATGAGATGAGAAAGAATAAGGAAAGGACTCGCACATTATCCCTTATAGGTTCTAATTATATAGCCAAACCAAATTTTGTGATTAGTTATGTGTTGCTGTCTTGTAAAAACTCAAACCTTACCAGCTTCAATCAATTTATATGTTGTCAGATATATAGTGAGTTAACCCCTTGCCCCTTTTCACCCTACACGAAAAACATAAACTGGAAAAGGAGAAAAGAAATAGCCATTGTTCAAATGAAAGAATCAGACTAATTCTGCATTTTATTTGTCAAAAAAAAAAAAAACAAGGTTTGTCATATCAACTCACTGCTGCAGCTAAAATATTTTAATTTCTGTGTCATGTTTTTTAGTTCTACTCTAAACCTTTCCCTGACATGTACAAGCAGAGCAAAAAATAAGCATTTCCTGCTATAACCTACCCCAGTTCATGAACTTCTTCACCTCGTCGTACAAAACCAATATGGCAGCTGCACCAGTACTCCTAAACATATTTGAAAGAGCGCCACGATAGAATGAAGCCACCCCTTCTGTCCTATAAATCTTCCTCCAGCACTCCAGAGTGCTTTGGTACATGGGTTGTTCTAAGCCAGATTGCATCATCATCCTCCTCCGAACAGTATCCAGTGGATATGATAGAAACCCGGCAGAAGTTGTGACTGCCTGAGCTGCTAACCATCGCTTCCACAATGCCATCTCTAATTTTGAATTTTCCGCCATCCTCTCTTTTATGGTATCAAAACCGCCAAAGTAAAGGCCACGATGAACAACCATCCCGTGCAGGGATGCAGGAAGCCCTCTGTAGATCCCTTGGATTCCATCCTTCTGTCGTATGGTACTGAGGAAGTGGTAGATGCCTCGAAATTGACGAGCCTCGGCTCTTCCAAGGTCAGCAGCTAGGCGGGTGTGTGCAATATCAAGAGGATAGATGATTATCAGTGTCGTACAACCGGCTGCAGCCCCAGAAATGAAGTTTGCAGATGCACCGGTTACAAAATGACCCTCTTGAAAGAATCCACTACGTAAGATGTTTCGATAGAGATCCTGATGAAAAAGACTTTTAGTCAGTACTTCAACATTTTCTAGCTAAATTTCAGCAGGAATCATCTAAAAATTTAACATTGCCCTTGGTGGAAAAGTATTCCTTCAAAATAAAAGCTATTCAGTCTCAGAATGCCCAATGCAGATAGAATATTAAGGTTTAATAGAATTAATAGCAACTTATACACACCACTTTCAAAACGCATGCACATCTTTGGCAATTTTTTTATATATATAAACACCTCTTTGCCATGATCTAGAAATTAGAAACTAATTTCAAATACAAGCAATTAAGCAAGTAATGCCCATTTTCTTAATCAAAGCCTTGAAGGTCTAGACAAAAATAAAACCCCTTTAATTGTAATTTTAAAATCACGTCCCTTAAAATATTTTCTCGTTTGTGGTCTAAAGCAATGTTCCTTAGTGGACATAGAACTTCGAGAAACTTCTACTTCAATTGGCAGTTATAACAATTATGAATTTGAAAGAGCTAGACTTTGAGTTCTCTTAGACAACTAGCAAATAATGCACGCATAAGAAGGGTTATCATGAGAAGAGATTCAGAGGTCCTGCATTGATAGGCTCCTTTATTTTGGGGTTTTCTTATGGTACATACATTAAAATGTGCCAAAAACATATACATTATATTTTTCAATATTCTTTTACAACTAAAATATAATTATATATTATATTTTCAACTAAATAAGATATATTGAAAGTATTATTACTATATATTTACCAGTAAGTCTTAAAAATCATGTAAGAAAAAGAACAGAAGAAAGGTGACAGAGGTAGTACTATATACATCAAATGGCTCAGCATGAGGACGTATTGATCTTGTGGCAAGGAAGTGGAAGGAAAATATCCAGATAGAACTAGATGGGAAATGATCTCTCCAGAGCAGTGTTACTGTCAAAAAGCCTTCTTCAGCATGAAAGTTGTATTATCTTGCCAACCTTATCAGGAAAAAGAAAAATAGAAAATCTGTTATACCTCAGACCCTTTTCTCTTAAAATGAACACTAATGACTGGCAGAATATTCTATGCCATTCTCCCATTAGAGCATACAAAGGACAAAAGGAGGAAGATAGTAGTTTAATGTGTACTATAACATATCACTTCTCTTTCAAACATGATTGGACCTTTGAATAGTACTCCCTCCGTCCCCAGGATAAAAGTCCTTATTATTATTTTGGGTAGTCCCATGTTAAATGTCCACTTTCTTTTAATAACCAAACTTTACACATTTTTTTATGCCCGTAGCATTAAATATCTCATACTTTTCTTATTCTAATTCTCTCTCCATATTTAATGACATTATTATGGGCAATTTTGTTATTTTATTACTCTTCTTAATATGCGTGAAAAGTCCACCAGGACTTTTATTCTGGGACGGAGGGAGTACAAGGAAAAGAAGTCTTGACTGTTCTTCTCAGCAGTCTTCTCTAAGTAACAAGAAGTGAAAAATAGCAGAAGCTAACGTGAAGTTTATATTACAATCTGGACTGACATAATTCCAACTAAATTGGCACAAAAAATTGTTCTCGCTTTAGGTTAGATAGGGAACCCAGAAAAGAAAATAAGAGGAAAAGAAGAAAGAGAACATATCAATAAAATGAAACATGTTAAAAAACACTTGAAAGAAAAAGTGGGTTTGTTCTGTTCTAACAATCTTAAGCTAGATGACTGAGTGAGTAGAGCATCAAACAACATGCATTATGGAAACTCCCAAAATAAAAGCCCAAGAATATGAGAAAAAAAGAAGAAGGGAAACTGTAAACACATAGCATGCAGGTCCTCTTTTATAAATAAGAGTTCATATTTCCTTTCCGATAGGCATACGAAAATGTAAGTTCATTTCGATAATCAAGGTACCAATCTCATAAAAGTAAGTTCTTTGATTATTATTGCTGGACATTAACGTTAAATTCTCCTGATAAATTTGACTTGTAAAATAGACAAAGAGACTCTTTTTCCGGACCTGTAAACAAAATTCCAAACGTTTTCTAAGACTAACTGTTACCTTGCTTCCATAGTTGTCAAATCGTGAATCGGATATGTATCGAAACCCCCATATCGTGTTTCATGTATCGTATCGTGAATCGTTTTGTATGATATGGAAATGAAATGAAAAATGTGGTAATATATATTTAAACATATAAAACACACAACTTATTGGACACTCAAACATATTAATTTGACTATATATAAAAAAAGTCGAGTAAATATTATTATAGACTACAAATAAATTTTAAAATTTGAAAGTAGCCCAAAATACTCTAAATTAATTTATTAGATATTATTTTAGTAATCTTTATAGAGTAACAAGAGAAAACGAAAAAATTCAGATTCACCTCTTATCTATAAAACAAAAGAGAATAATTCAAATTAACAAGTGGAGATTTATGTATCTGCTTATAGAAAGTGACGTGAGAAAAATAGAGCGACATTCTGAAGAAGAAATAAAACTCTAAAAAGTGATTAAAGGCTCATCAAGCGATATAGAATATGTTTATACTAAAAAACCTCTTCATTTGAAATGGTAGAAACCTTAAAAGTTCTGGTTTTACTCTTTTGGTTCTACATAAAAACTTTTTCAAGTTGGTAGCTAACTTTAAAAAGTATCGTGCATCGTATCGTTTTGTAAGAATCAAAATCGTAACTGAATCATAGACGATGCGGTGTCAATTTCGATTCACCCTGCAATACGTATCAAATTGTCTACGTATCGGATTGTATCGTAAGATTCTAACAACTCTATGCTTGCTTCTAATATAGTTCAAAAAATTAATCATGTGAAATATAATACATCTGTATATTGTCTCAAGTTAGGGAAAACTTGATGTTCATCCAAATATAATACCACTCTTACTTAGCAAAATTTCAAATTCAAATTCCTCAACTAATGTTTTTACACTGCAAGTTTCAATCAATACTTAAAATTGAAGATGATTATTGGGAAGGCTCTCAGATGTTCAAATCATGAAAGTGGTTTGAGCATGCATCATTAAAGTTTAAATGTACATAAGTACATCAATAAACAAGAGTAAATTCAATGATTGATACTTCCACCACCGTTCCGTTGCTACAGTCACAGCTACACTAGTATTCCCTGATAAACAACTGTTCTTTGATCAAAGCTAAGCAGCGGAAATAAACCTACTGGCTGCCTTTGAGTAGGATGATATTTGCCAAACAGGGGAGGTGGAATCAATAAAGACCTCTAAACAGAATGTGCAAGTATATTTACACACACACACGTTGAACCTAGGGATACTAGATCACTAGATAACAGAAGGAAACTAGTAAGGCAATCAAGTGAGAGAGCAGTTAATAATATATTAATATCTGCAACTGAACATCTTGAACTCTTCAAAAAAGAACCGTGTGGTCTATGCTGCTGCAATACATATCTATTAGAACTTGGAAGCTAATAAATCTAAGAGCGTACGACGAATGAGGATAATTTAGAAAATCGACAAATCTTCACACCAAATATCTAATCACAATTGCATAGGAGTACTTCATTGTATATTCTACTATGCTTTTGTTTTTTTTCTTCTTAATTTCTTTAATTACCAAAATTAGGAGGATTTGGTTGATGATGCAGGGTTGTTGCTAAGTTTTGTTGTTATGTACACTGGACACGAGTCCCTTCACTAGATAAGTTCAGATATAAGTGCAGGTCTTTCTGTTATCCTACTTTATGTATGCTTCGTGTGTACACTTTGGCGGCATCCCATTTTGATGCTCTGAGAATAAAACTTTAACTTATAGAAAAGAAAAGAAGACTCTTTTCACTGGAATATTGTTGTCTAAACAACTAGAGTTTGAACAGATCTTTGGTGAATGATGTATATTTTTCTCTCAAGTCATACCTTTTATAGCTAGGATTTTTCACTACCTCATGTGAATCCTATAATTATAAGCATGACCAATGACCACAGATTACTCTCTTCTTGCCCCCACAAAACCATCCACGCAGAGGCTCATGCCATTCCATTTGAAGCTCTGGACAGTAATCAACTCTATGAAGTAGTCTCCCACATTTTTACAAATTTTCCTTCCCACGGTCTCGTCATCATAAACAAGAGATCGCACTGCTCTTGGTGAAGTTCCCATATAACTAACCAAAAAAATAAAGAAGGGACTGTATCTCTGCTATGTTCAGACTTATCCCCTAAACCAACTGGATCCAGAAAGCTGAAACCAGAAAAATACCTTTCATAATTAATACAACGTCAAGGATGATTCACTGGAGTATGGCCTAAACAGATTTAGGAGGAAAATGAACATTGGGCTGAGTCTCAATAGTGGGGGTGATAATTTTGCGACTGTGTACCTAATTATAATACATTGTCAGGGATACGGAAAGAACTCTGCTTTCAAGAATGCTATACTAATTGCAAGCTGCAGTTGCACCAACTATAGTACTGTTTTAGGTTTGAATCATTAATTCATAACTCAATTACTCAAGTTTCCAGCAATGAACATGTGAAACAATCTGCTAGAATAAAAATCATTTTCCACAAAAAAAAAGTATACAAATTAGGAAACACCCATATATAAAAAAACCATATTTGCATTACACCATTAAATTCAATACAAACAAAAGACAAGAAACAACACCTCCTTTCACATTAAATTCTAACCCATGAAACAAATGAGAGTGGTTAGCGAAATTAATTTTGGTCTACTGATCAGGAAGATGGTAATCCGATCCGAAACAAACTAAACATCCATATACAAACAAAAACAGAATCATTTGCACAAAACACAAAACATCCGAACATTTATATATATATAAATATATATATATATATATATATATATATATATATATATATATATATATATATATAAATAAATGGTAAGAAATGTAGATAAATAATACCTTGAGAGAGAAATTAAGGGCAACAGAAGGGTAATAGCGAAGAACACTGCTACCATTGCCTCTCCAAAGAGAGAGAATGCCTTCTTCTCTAACAGTACGAAAAATACAATCAAACATCCCCTTGAACCTCTTGTGGGGCCCATCACGAATCGCAATATTGCTCTCTTGGGTCTGCAAGAGAAGCTTGGCCCTCTCAATTGGGGCAACAATGGTGTGAACCACACCACCCATCACAGCCCCAGCCATCAGATCTCTGTGAAAATTTGTCAACCAATTTTCCTGCCCTGATCTTGAAAACCCATTTGATTTTTCTTTCGATTCGGATTCACCGCTGCTCTCATCTCCTTCTTCCTCCATAGCCATCCTCTTTTTTCTCTCTCTAAAATACCCCACAAATTTCTCTCTCCCTCTCTCTCTCTATATATATATATGTATATCGGTGTATTTTGTATATAAAACTTTCTATACAGTTATATGTTCATGTTTTTTCATTTCTAATTTGGGAAAATGAAGCTAACTTTTGTTGATTGGCTTGATTATTCTTGCTCCTTTCCCTTCTGTAAATATGTTTTCCCATTTCCTCTCTCTATAAATATAATTTTCCGATGGATTTCATGATCAGGAAGAGTCAATTTGACTAATCGAGTTGCCATTAATATCTGAATAAAAAGAGTACAGATGCCCCTAATCTGACATTTTTTTTTGGACAAATACGAAAATGATGGCTAGAGGACTTGAACAACCAAACAATCTCCTTCTACTTTTACTTTTCATTTTCCTCCCTCTTTTTAGTTATTCTTTTTTTCTTTAATGCGTTATAAGTGGGGTCATTGTATAATTTTATAAATATAGATCGTTATAAATTTATTGTAATATATATAGATAAATATTTTGTATTAAATATAAATTATAGATAATATATTAAGCAATATTACCCCCAAATAATATTTATAAAAACTCACTATTTTTTAAATAAAATCAGGATGATTTATTGAATGAAGGCAATATAAAATTTAAATATTATTTTATTATTTTTATTAGATAGATTTTTTTAAATGACTTAAATGACTTGCGATGAATAACATAAATAATATTTTATGACATAATTAATTACATGATGACATTATCTGAAATATAAATACTTATCTATTTATTTATATAATAAGATAATTCAAGATATTATCCAAATATAAATTTGGTCGATAAGGTCATCAATTTGATCATTAACATATAATTCTCAAATACAAATTACATAAATATAATAATATATGTTCAATATTAGTGAGTTCATATTTTACTTGGGTTAGACTTGGGTCTAATTTGAATGACTGAGACCCATTTTATAGGGGAAGTCCACAATTAATGATTCTATATTGTCTTATTGTGTTCAATATTGCTCTGTTTATATTTTACTTGGGTTAGACTTGGGTCTAATTTTGAATGATTGATTTTTAAAAAAACTAATGTATTATATTTTTACAAAAGATAAAAATTATAATCTCAAAAAAACTATTTTGATTGATTATAACAGTATTCGAAATTTTTATTTTATTTTATTTTGTTGTTTCTAAAATAAAATAAAGGCATTGATAATGACATAGTAAAAAAATGTGCATGAATACATGCAGTCTAAATTAAGAAAAATGATAAGACTAAGACCAACTACACGTATTAACCTATACTATATTTTAAATATCATCAACTTGCCATCTTCTTAGTTTTTCCAGCTTTCAACAAATTATGTGCAATATATATTCCTTGGAAGCTCTATGGCCTTAACTGATGGAAGGTTTTCTTCTTTTGTGAAGTGAAGCAATTCTAGCTTTCTTCATGCTCCAAGCACTAAGATTTGAGATGGTAACACTTTGAGTTCCATTGTTAAATGCATAAATGTGTGCTGCTTCATCAATCGCCAATGTCGGATAAACTCTAGCAGTGACACAAGTCCTCCCTTCCCCTCCAAAACTCTCAACAATCGAATGGTCAATCTGGAAAAAACAAATAAGGATAAAAAACATTAACAAAGAAGAACATGCAAAGTTTTCATGTAAAAGTATTCATAAAATTCAATATTGTTATTGCCGTGTCTCCAATTATGGTTCGGGATCCGACTTTTGACCCGACACAAATTGAATTTTGCAGATACTCGAAAGACACAAATTGAATTTTGCGGAGACTCGAAACAAAAGAAAGTATTAGTTCTCTGCATTTGTGTTATTTTACATTATGTTTTTAACCCTTATATATATATATTGATAGGACGTGATTGTTTGGGCCCGAGTAATTCGGTGGAACCCCTGACCACGTGGAGGATTTTTTTTACACATAAGATCTGGTTGACAGATTATATCTTAGAGAATCTGTGAATCTTAAAATAAAGGATTAGATAAGAATTACTATGATAAGGGATTCTATTCCAATTCCGGGATGGGGGGTGATCAAGGCAAAACCCTATCAAACTTCTAGCCAACATACCAAACTTCTAAGCGAAATCTTCTCTCGACGAGGATCTACATGAACAAAAGCTCCAAATGAGGTTTTGTTAACCTCTTCTCTCAAAGAAGACCTACAAGAGAAATATCAAGTTAAAAATAATAATTATAAAAATCTTTTAGAATTTGAGATGAATGAATGCTTATGATCAGTGTAGTAACAAACCTGCTTTGATCACTGCACATAAGCACGACATACTTATCATCATGGCCTTTGTAAATCCGAAAGAAAACAGCAGTTTGTTCGGCCAAATCCTTTGAAGCCAAAACCAACAAACCAAATGGCCCAATAATCCCTCGCGCAGTTGCATTCATTTTGTTGCAGAGGTGTTGGGGATGGACAAATTCTGTATTGATCAACTCGGCTTTTTTGAGATTTGACAAGTGAAATGAGACTTCTACATCGGCCTACCATTAGAATAAACTAATTATATATGATCTTAATGTATGAGATAAGTCACTGAGAAATTAAAGGCCTAATGAAGTTACCTGTGCAGCTGTGATATTAGTAATTTCTAATACAGATCCACCCTTGAGCTCTTTATTATGGAGTTTTACCTCTTTTACCCGTAGTTTTTCAGCTTCTCTAACTGGCCATTGTACTAATTGCCTTCCGGTTTTGTCCAGCAAAATAGTTCTAGGAAGTGACTGTGCATACCAAAACACATATGAATATGACTGAATACAAATCGATTTAAAGATTAAATTTAGATTACCTGAAGACCAGCCCATCCTTTGCTGGTATCATTTGGCTCAGTGTCAGCTTCAGTTATCCATCCCCACAATATCCTCCTCTTTTCAGCATTATCATAAAATGTTTTCGAAGCATAAAACATCCCGTAATCGTATCTAAATTGTGTAACATTATCCATAAAGTCAATGTCTACAACAAATCTATCAGTTTTGGCATCATATTTACCCAGTACATAGTAGTCATGATCATTGAAGCTCGCCTTAAGGACATGTTTAGTATCTTTCCCTTGTCGAGATGTTTCGAGTCCATTTTCCCCATTAATCCGAACAGGATAAAAATCAGGACATTCCCACATTCCAGTTTTATTCGAAAAATGAAGAGGATAAGTGCTTCTAGTCCAGTGAACAAAGTTCTTGCTTCGATATAAAAGTGCTGTTCCATGACCATTAATCTCACTTCCAATGATAACTCGCCATACTTTATCCGAACCAAGCCAAGCAGTTGTAGGGTCTCTGTATAAATCTGGACTAAGGCCATCAACCGGAGTCATTAGAGGGTTATGGTCCGATTTTATCCATTCTCTTAAAAAGGGGTCAGATAGATTTTTGGGTACTGCCAAGTTTTGAACTTGGCGATTTTTGTAGTCACTTCCGGTGTATAAAATGGCTGGTTTTTCACCTTGTAGGATTGTGGAAGAACCAGACCAGCAGCCATTGATGTCATAGGACTCGGTTGGGTTAATAGCATGATCAAGATGAACCCAGTTGATAAGATCATATGAAACTGAATGCCCCCATGAAATGTTACCCCATAGAGCAGAATATGGGTTATATTGGTAGAATAGATGGTAAATTCCTTTGTAGTACATCGGTCCTGTTATATATACATGAACCAATATCAGAACAAATTGTGAACTCAATTAAGTCTTTTGATTAAAATTCCTCAAAAATTTTCTATAAATATGGTTTGATTGGAGTTGCTCAAATTTTCTTTTGACTGGACTTCCTTTTGGTTGGGTGGTTATAAGTTTGCCAGAATTAATCTTCAACAGCATCAATTTATAGATAACATATTTGAATCTCTATAATGCTTAAAATGAATTTTTTTCGTGCCTTAAAATATTTATTGTTGGTAATTTTTTAATGTAATATTTAGAATCTTAGAATCTATTATATGTTTTAAATACTAAAAATATATATAATGGAAACATATATAAGACTGCCTAAAAAATGCAACACCCCCTTAGATCCGCCTAGCGATTTTTAGGATGCAGATTGTAATTTGTAGGGAGATACATAAAATGTTGGGTCTTTATTCAACAAACTACAAGAGATTATACAACAGATCTAATAGTACAAATCTTACCATTCGGATCTGCCAGTTGATCAGCAAGCAGGTACCATTTCATGTCAAGAACCACAACAGGACAAAAACAAGTAAGAAAGCCACATGAATATAAGAATCCTAAAGAACTTTGGAAACAGACTTTCAAATTTTATTAAACAGATAGAGAAAACAATATATATATATATAAGTATATGTTAAAAAAAAACTAACCATTCATCCAGTTTTTGGGAGGCTGGAAGTGGAAGGCAGTCCTATAAGGCTGCTCTGTAGGCAGAGTTTGAAGATTTCTGAACGTTTTAGAGGCTACGACTTTAGCTCCATGATCAACCAGCAAAAAGCATAATCCAAGTATCCAAATAACATATAAAAACTCCATGCCTCTTTGTATAGATAATTTGTAGCTAATTCCTGCACTCCACATAAATGCAGAAGATGAATATAATCAAGATTTTTATGATAAATTCAACTTGACCCTCCTTTGTTTAGATCAAATTAAAATGGAAAATTACTTGTTTTCAATATATTTAAAGGTATATATATTGATGAATCTCCAAATCCTAATCCTAATCTGACTTGGGAATTGGGATCAGAGAGTCCACGGAAGAAACTAGATTCCTAACAAAAACTAGAGTTGATCAAATTGCATTAAATATACCATATGGACAGAATATTATATACATGTGACTTGCTGATAGAAAATATACTTGCATATAGGACAACTGTTTGATGCTAACATGTGTGTATATTTATTGCAATTTGCAAGTTCTAATAAAAATAAATAATTGAAGGCCATGTGATAGGTTCATTCAAACTGGTAATTTTCTTGGTTGCTGCAATTAATGTCTTTCATATCAAGTTTACCTTTAAAAGATAGCAGAACTAGCTCCTAGAAAATACAAAAGATATATTCGAACATAAATGGACTGATGAGGCCAGAAATTTTGGATAAGAGGGGCACGATTAGATACCTTTTATATAAATAATAATAAGAAAAATTACTTTAATATAAAATAATAATAAATATTAATTATTTTAGTAGAATATGTTGCATAATAATATTAACAAAGAAGAACATATTTATAGTCAATTTACGATCGGACAATATATGCATGAAAGAGTTATCTATATACAAGAATTGTAAAAATTAAGGAGATGAATTAGGCAGTCCTGTTTGATAAGGTGTCTAATTAGAGCTTATTAAAACAGAGACTCAATAAAATAGAAACTCTTTTTAAAACAGAATTTAAATGTAAATAAATATTTGATAACCAATCTTTATTGTATGTCTGAATATAACATCTTATTATTTTAAACTTTTAGACAAATTAACTTCAATATCTTTCTAATTTATTGGAGTAATTTATGTTAATTAATTGTTCATCATTTTTTTTTATGTATAAACAAGTTTAAATTATAATTTAAAATATATTATTATTGGTAAGGATATAATAGTCCAAACGATATTTTTTTTATCCAATTCTTTAATTAATTCCGAAAAAACAAACATAACATGAGATAACAATAACTCTTATAATATATGAAAAGATTACAATAAGACTGAAAAAACAACTAGGTAACAATAAGATAAAGATTTGTTTATCTAATCATAGCTAGTTATTCTTATCTCATCTAACACAAATTATTTAGTTGGAGAACATAAAAGTGGAAAATAACTGAGAATACAATAAACTGATATATTAATAATAAAAAATAACACTTCCAGTAGATCCACTATTTTTTTGTATTCTCAATTCTTTGACATCAATGAAATTCAATAATTGAAAATAAATAATTCGATATATATTTATGGATTATTATTATTATTATTATTATTATTATTTTATATTGTTGCAAGATGATGAAACAAATTTATTTTAATTCTTGTCATTCTAAATTTACAAACTAGAAATGTGGTTTTTGGAACTATAAGGTAGTTGATTTTATTCTTTTTATAAATCAGTAATTTTATTAAATTATTAATCGGTTCTCATTATTAAATTCTTTTTATAAATCAATATATATATATATATATATATTAAAAAAGGGCAATATGGCCATACACAGCTGTATATGATTTATTTGTATACAGTTTGCAAAAATTACGTCGTTTTGGAAAATTTGTTTTCAAAAAAAAAAACAGTTTCTCTTCTCTCAAATCAGAAATAAAAAACAAATATATCAAAACGACGTAATTTTAATATACCATAAACAAATAAAACATAGACATATTCCCTAAAAAAATATCCCCTAAATATGATATTTAGAACAACCAATAGAACTAATAAAATATTTTGTAATGTAAAGTTGTGATTAGACTTCAAAAATTGCAATAAATTTGTGTAAAATTATAATTTCGAAACATATCATTACATTGGGCTGAATAGAATTTATAAGACTTCAACTTATTATACATGTCTCCGAAAAAAGAGTTATCATCAATACTTATCCATCTAACTGACATCAAAAAGCTAACATAAACATACTCAATATATATCCTTTTTTCTAAAAATTGGTGTTAGGTTTTTTATGCATATTAACATAATAGAGTAAGTACTGTAATACATGTATACGAAGGGAAAAAAAGACCAATCTTTAATTTGTACTCTAAAATTTATTTTGAATTAAATGTACAGTAAATTTTGAGTTTCAAATCAATTTGTACCCTCCGCACATTTTATATCAAATTAATTTGCATCCTATACTTTAGTTCAAAATGTGCAAATTGTATTGAAACTTAAAGTTTAGGGTGTATTTAATTTAAAATAAAGTTCAGGGTGCAAATTGATTTTAGGAATAAAATTTAGAGTACAATTTAGAATTTAGTCCCAAAAAAAGATTATATATGCATGAACAAACTTTTAGAAACCTACAAGATAAACCTTGAACCAATAAAAAAAAATAAAGGGATGAAATGAATTTTTATTCCATTGGAATGGTTTATCCTCTAAAATCATCAAATACACATTCAACTGGATAAATTAGTTAAGATAAATTATTGTAATAGATTATAATAATGGGAAATGGGAAGCTTAAATAACATTTCTTTAAATTAAACTGGATCAGGATTCATTCAACTTAACCTACATTATGTTTAGTAGAATCATTTATTAGCTCAAAATGATGGCACAATTACTTTGCCACCATATTCCATATTCTAATCTAAAGTTGATACACTTGACTAGAGCCTATTTTTTTTTCCTTAGATAATTTTAGCCTTCTTCATGCTCCAAGCATTTAACCTTGAGATAACAACACCAAGGGAGCCATTATTAAATGCATACAAGTGAGCTTCTTTATCAATAGCTAAAGTTGGATAGACTCTAGCAGAAATGCAAGCTCTCCCTTCCCCTCCAAAACTCTCTATAACAGAGTGGTCTACCTGCAAATAAATATGCATCCATACATTAATCCACTAGGAAATCAAAGACAAACAAATTATGAATAAAAACTACAACATACCAAACTTCTCAATGAGATCATTTCTTGTCGCGGATTTATGTCTACAAAAGCTCCATAAGTAGTTTTATCAACCTTTTGCCGCAAAGTAGATCTGTAATTAAGCAATGTTAAAGAGCAGAACTACATATCTGACCCTTCCCAGAGCCTGCAATTTGTGAGACCCTTGTGCACGGGGTACAACAACCTTTTAATGTATTGAAACTAAGAATTAAGTCGGATCCTGATTCTAGACAATTCAAAATGGGCAGTCTGCATTTTATGTTGCAAAATTTGCAACTCTGTTATATAAAACGCAACATATTTCAACAAACTGACCAAATGAACTGGCCTGGAATAAGAATCTGAATTAAGTCGCACCGTATAGTTCAAATTTGGAAAAAAGTCTGTTTAGAAATGAACCTGCTCTGATCACTACACATAAGCACTACAAATTTGTTATGGTCTTTGAATATTCGAAAGAAAACTGCAGTACGCTCTTTCAAGTCTTTGGAAGCAAAAATCAATAAGCCAAAAGGCCCAACTTTGCTGCCGACTGCTGCATTCTTCTTGCTACACAACAGCTGGGGATCAACTGAACGCGTGTCAATCCGTTCAGCCTCTTTCAAATTTGGTAATTTGAAGGAGATTTCAACATCAGCCTTGCATGTAAACGACAAGCAGTAAAAGACTTCATTTAGCTACATAGTTGGGCACTGAATATGACGTGCAAAATTGAAACTAATGCTGAAATTTGGCCAAAGTTTGTGCTTACTTGTGAAGCTGTGATGCCAGAAACTTCAAAAGATGAGTGCCCTTTTAGTTTCTTATCATAATAACTAACACGATTTCCGCGTAATCTTCCAATTTCTTCAACTGGCCACTGTACCAACTGCTTCCCATTTTTAGCAAGATAGACTTTCCGAGGAATAGACTGTAAAACACACAAAAAAAACACAACAATTTAGTGGAAAAGCTACAAATTTATGACTTAGGCCTAACAATCATAACTTTATAAAGCTGCTTTTTTCATTCTAGTCACAAATTAAATCAACTCATAATAATTAAAAATCATAGTCACATTCAACCAAGGGTACCTGAATTCCAGCCCATCCTTTCTTTATATCATCTCCAGAACTGTCGGACTCATTAATCCATCCCCATAATACCCTCCTATTCTTGGCACTATCAAAGAATGTCTTTGATGCATAAAATTTCCCATAATCATATCTCAAATCCAAACTAGTTCCCGTAAACCCCTTATCAGGAATAAACTTATCCACATTAGGCTTATAACTCCCAAGTGCATAATAATCATGCGAATTAAAGCCTGCTTTCAATACATACTTATTATGAAAATTTCTCCCTGATGTGTCAACCCCATTTGTGCTATTACCAGATAAAGGATAGAAATCGGGACACTCCCAAATTCTGGTTTTTGCAGCAGAATAAAGTGGCTGCTGGTTGATAGTCCAATGCACAAAGTCATTACTGTGGTATAAAATTGCCATTCCTTTGTTATTTTTGAAGCTACCAACAATAACCCTCCATTTCCCATCTTGGCCTTTCCATGCTGTTGTGGGGTCTCTAAATTCATCTGGCTTAACCCCATTAGGCCGAACCATAACAGGATTATGAGAATATTTTTGCCATTCTATAAGAAAAGGGTCTGACAGATTTTTTGGCATTGCCATGTTTTGGACCTGCTGGTTCTTAGCATCAATTCCAGTGTATAAAATCACAGGCTTATTTCCTGGAAGAATTGTGACAGAACCAGACCAGCAACTTTTGGCGTCGAACGGATAGGTTGGATAAAGGGCATGATTTAGATGAATCCAGTTAATTAGATCATGTGATATTGAATGTGCCCATATCATGGTTTTGCCAAATACTGCACCATAAGGGTTGTGCTGGTAGAACAGATGGTAAATTCCCTTATAATACATTGGCCCTGCAATAGTAGTTGTATAAGCATTTTACACTACATTATGTTTTCTAGAAAAATCATTAATTTGAAATTAAAATTTGTTGCTATTAAGAGGATATATATAGATTATTATCTACTAATAAACCAAATTTACTGATGAAAAATATGTAAAAAAAGCCTTACCATTAGGATCTGTATTTCAAGTAAGCCCACCAGATCATGCCATCATTATATGCCAGAAACCAGAAAAACAAAAAAAAGTAAGTGGCTGTTGCTTGAATTTATGAATTACGAGTGGTCCAAAAAAAAAATAATGAGCATTAAGAACAATATTTATTTATGATTGAACAAATAAGAAAATAAAAAAAGGAATACCATTTAGCCAGTTCTTAGGAGCTTGGAAGTGGTAAGATGTTCT
This sequence comes from Panax ginseng, assembly GCA_020205605.1. Lineage (NCBI taxonomy): Eukaryota > Viridiplantae > Streptophyta > Magnoliopsida > Apiales > Araliaceae > Panax > Panax ginseng. The sequence continues at coordinate 82,814,678 of CM035150.1, read as the reverse complement.
GCTTGGCTGCTTTGCTGCTCTTGTAACCTCAGCCTCTAGGTTTCTATCAATGTACTGGGCAGAGGCATCAACTTTAAGTCCACAACTAACAAAAACAGAACAGAGTACTATGAGCCACACTACATAGTTCTCCATGTTGTTGGTATCAAGTGAATATGAAGGTATTTATAATAATCAAAAGAAAAAAGGTGGAAGAATATGCATGATTGGTAAATCTAAAATAAATAAAAAAAGTCGCCTAATTTCTACGCTTAATCTACACTTTTCACACCTAAAACTCACAAATTGGTAAAGTACAATGTGAGGTCAGAAAACAGAGTGTTCGCTTTTTCTAACAGTTGTGTTTCCCTTGTTAAAGAAGAAGACATGACAGCTGTGATTGTGATTGTAGGTATGTGGACCCCTTATCCTTGCATAAGACTCATATGTTACTTATTTAAGTAATGACTTGAGATTGATAAGCTTCTTAAATTTTAATAATTCATATATGTTATTAAAAAAATTTAAATTTTTTTTCTAACAAAGTGGTAGCTATAAGTATACATACAAAGACATTTTTTTTTCTCTCTAGTGAAAGATTGAAATTTATTCTTCTTTTTTTTGAAGGCTAAAATTTATTATTATTTTTTTCCAAAAGTCTCAATTTAAAATTTGATTTGAGACCCCAAAAAAGTTTGGACCGACCCTGTTCTTGCATGCTTATCGTAAGAATGTCGGGCGCACATAAGTCCTACTACGGTAGACGATGTCTTAATCCTTGCTGTTCAACTCTCTTACAAGCTATACTTGAAAGCCACGTTGGCTTTATACCCTCAGGAGAGCAGAGCAGATCCTCTGTTCTCATTAAATTTTGACACCTAATCTTTTATTTATTTTTAAAATTAATTAATATTAAATAAGAGACTAGGTGTTAAATATTTAAGTAGAGGATACAAGAGGGATAGAGAAATGAGAACAAATGATATGCTCTCTACCCTCATTATCCAAATTCTCTTGTTCCGTAAAAGAGTCGGCTTATTATTGATGATAGAATAAAGTGACATAATGTCATCCTCAATTCAATACAAATTTATGAGAATAATTGACATGAAGTTAACTTTGGTCAATTGATCAATATAATATCTATACGCAGACAAGAGATGATCTCTCTCTGCGTGTCAGTACTGTATTAATCAATTGACTAACTTACCATGAAATTAATTTCATGATAATCGAATTCCAATTTTATTGTTATTCCACCAATCTATCCTTGTGTCATGTTGGTTTATAGGGATTATAATCCGGAAATAATATTTTCACGGACTATAATCTAAAAATTATTAATCTTAACAGTATTTAATCATTTATATAACATGTTTGTTTGGAAGGCATTAATATAGAATAAATTAAAATAATTCTATAATTAAACTATTATATTCCTATCAATACGATATAACCATGACAAAGTTATTCTGAAATAGCTATTGTTGTTGTAATCAATTATTTTAATATTTAATTACGTCTTAAGGACGAAAATATTATCTTCATATATCTTGATAGGAAATTATATTATTTTGGTTATCCATTAAAAAAATTTCTCTATTCAGAAATATTAAATCACTTGTCTTTGTAAAATATTGTTCACATAAAAACGGAACATATTGTTCACATATCATTGACGTGGCATGTATGAATTTATTATTGACATGACCCACTTAACTCAATACACAAATTTATGAGTGTCACATCAGGGGTATGTGAGCGGTATGTGATTATTTTATGTGATAGTAGCATTTTTGATATATAATTAGGTTGCGGTTAGCATGAAGTGAACTTCATCATGCCCAATATAATACTGACACAGACAGGATGATGATCTTTTCGCCTGCGTGTCAGCACTGTATTAGTTATGGGGTGAACTTATCATGAAGTTCACTTCATGCTAATCACTCCCATATAATTAAGCCAAACCAATTAACAGAATAGTCCCAGCTGGTGATTTATGTCTCAAAAATGTTAGGGGGACCGTGGATGTCAACCGGGCCAATTTTTTTTTTTTTTTTTTTTTGGTTATAACGCCCAAAAAATTAATATGATTTATTGAAACTGGATTTTTTTACAAAAAACAGTGATTTATGTGTCATTTGGATACTGTGCAACCCTATTTTTTACATGTATCCAAATGACACATAAATCACTGTTTTTTTTTGTAAAATTCCAATTTCCAAAAATCATATTAATTTTTGAGAGTCATAACAAAAAAAAAAAAAAAATCCCGACCGGTCCCAGTAGATGGATTGTTTATGTCTAATATTTAATAGAATATTCATTAAATTGTTATAAACATCTCATTATCAGCCATGCCAACTCTAACGCTCTGTTTCTGAGTTTTAAAATGGACAAAAAAGAAAAGAAATGGACGGAAAATTTAATTTTTCTTTCCAATTCTTATGTTTCTGAGTTTTTTAATAAACGGAAAAGAAAAGAAATGGATAGAAAACTTGGCCACTTTTCCTGCCAAAGTTTCCATCCAAAATTAACATGATTTGAACGGAAAAGAAATTAGAATAAGTAATATTTTTATAATTCCCATATTATCCTCAACTTTTAATATAATAAATTTTAAATTACAACTCATATCCTCAATTTTAAATTTTCTATCCTTTTCCATTAAAAACTCAGAAACAACACAAAGGAAAACTTTAAGTTTTCTATTTTTTTTTCTGTTCTAATTTAAGTTTTCTATTCTTTTCTTTTCTGTTCAAAACTCAGAAACAGAGTGTAAAAATGCAACCTTTTCATTTTTTATGTAAATACTGCATCGATCCGTTTTAAAAATTAGAAATATATTTCTAAAATGATGACTTTTGATATTTGATATGATAATTAAATAATAATAACAAATTAAGAATATCATATTATTGTACAATCTTAAATATATATATATATATATATATATATATATATATATATATATATATATATATATATAATTTTGATACGAATCTAATCTAATAGAAAGTAGGTAGTTGGGTCTCTGTCAATTCTGCCAACCAAATTTTGGTGAAAAGTTAGAGATTACATCAATCTAATACCTTGTCCAAATTTATAACATAGCAAGTATATGTTCAATCCATATTGAACCTAATTACTCCCTTCATTTTTTTTATATTTATGGTTTTAGAGTGGAACACATATATTAAAAAATTTAATTATTATTAATTAAATATATTACCAAATGCCCAAAATACTTTTTCATTTGTCTATTCATTCATTTTTTCTTTCTTCATCTTTAACTAATATATAGTTATCCCAAAAACTCAATTTCTCATATAAAAAAAGAAGAGATGATATATAGTATGTAAATTACACGGATATATGATAGACACGTAATTCATACATTTTATTATCCCTAATTTTATTTTTTTAATTATATTAGTTTATTAAATTAATATGTTTTATTTTATTTTGTAGGATTTAATATTTGTTGCAATAAAGTCAAAATCTTGGTGATCAAGCGATATTTAATGCTCTTATTCATGTAAAGAATATCCAAGAAGAATCCTACAAGGATAAGGAAAGAGGTGGAACAATCTTGGTGTGCAAGTGAAATCCAACCAGAGAAAGGAAAGTCAATTTAGAAGATCTCTTTATCTAGAAGAACTTTTTGAGAAGTTGATTACCACTAGGAAATTGAAACCTACATGGAAAGGGAACAAAAGCGTCCAAGTTCAATGAATCTAATTAGGGTTCAAAGTTATTTTTCTTATAAATAGGTCTCTTGTTTTAGAGAGAAATGTATTAGGTATTGTGTTAGTTTATGTTAGGAGTAGGAGTAGATTAAATTACGGCTTCATTATACGTTCGTTGGATGATCGTTAATTAAAGGGAGTTTTCTTATTTATTTTTAATCTTCTTCTTTTCTTTATTTTAATTAGTTTAATTATTTTCCATGTCTAGCTAAATTCTTTCATCTAGGATGAAGATGAAATTAAATAATTATTCGTGATAATATTTTTTATCTCTTCTATTATTTATGCTTTTATGTTTAATTGATTTCGTTTTTATGTTTCGTTATTGAAATACCTTCGTTTTATAGTTCTTATGTGATTTTAAATTAATTAAGAGGTTTTGATAGATTATTGTTAAGATATGAGTTTCTCATAATCCATGCTTGCTCAAAGAAGTTTTGATGAGTTATAGTTAATCCTTAAATTTTCATAGTCTATGCTTGCCCACATTAATTGTAAATTACTAAATTAAAGGAAAATGAGATCAAAATCACAGTGAGTTATAAAAATAAAAAAGATTGAATTATATGTTATGATTATTATTTAATGGATTCAGATTCCTAGATTATTTTTCTCATTATTTATTTTCATATTCTAGTTAATCAATTCTAAATCTTTATTTCTAATTTGCCTAAAATAGATATTAAGGATACATTAAATTAATCTAGTCTCGTGGGTTCGAATTGCATTTGCCAGGTTCTTGATTGTATTAACATGCACTCTAGTAGCATATAATTTTAACACATCAAGTTTTTTGGTGCGATTCAGGGACTAGACTTAATTTTATATTCCTTAATTTTTATTTATTCGAATTAGTTTTTTTTCTTCTTCTAATATTTTTTTTCCAGGATTATTGAAGCGGATCAAAGGAGCTAAAAGATAAAGATTTTGTTGCTGCGCTTTCTTCGGTACTTCGTATCTCCATATTTTTTTAAAATAAAAAATAAAAAAAATAGTTTTTTTTTTGTTTTTATTTTTTCAACTTTCGTGGTTAGTTGTCTGTTTGCTGTGTGATTTGTGGAAAAATGGATCCTTATTATAGTTGGAATAATAATTTTACTTGGAATCAAGAACTTTATGGAAATTTTAATGCACACCAAGTAAATCAATTTTTTCCAAATTACGAAAATCCTTATCTATGTCCATATCCATATCTATATTCGGATCCAGAACCTCAATATCCACAAGAATTATCAAATGAAGAAGAAGAAAGACTTAGTGCCCTGGAGAAAACTACGGAAGTTTTAATGGAAGAACAATTTAGCATTATATCTCGTCTAGAAATTCAAATGAGTCGATTAGCCACCATAATAAATGAACAAGAGGTGGATGAATTTTCTAGTAACTCTGAGGTTAATTTTGAAAATCTTGATGGTTGTGAAAATGATGAGGAAAGTAAAAAAATTATATTCAATTCTACACAATTTGAGGCAAGTGAATTTGAGGAGTCTAAAAATTATGAGTCTATGCCTAAAATTGACCATGTTACATTTAATGAGTCGGTTAAAAAAGTCTATGAGCCTAAAGTTTCATACCCTAAAAGACTTATTCCTAAAAAATTATCTAGTGAATTTTTGGACCAATCCATTAAAGTAAACATGATACAAGAGTTGTCAATGACCCAAGAAATAATTGAAAATAGACTCTTAATTGAAAAAGATCCAAGTGATTTTTTTCTTAAATCACCTTGACCAAAATTGGAATGAATCCGAATATTTAGATAAGGTCAATGAACCGTTGAGATCCACTACAAATAAGTCAACTAAACTAGAACATGTATTTGAACCAATTCTTCCATCATTTGAACATGTTAATGAAAGTTTTCTTGAGGTAAACTTGAAGCATACCTGTGATGAAAATTCTGACTATTTTCAATTTCCTAGACCTCCTGAAAATAATGAAAAGTTCACACTCACTTATCCATTTGTAACATTCATTTTTAGTCATATAATTTTTAGGATTTATAAAATTTGTCGATATGTACATTTGTTTTCTTTCTCACCACATCTTCTTGCAGAACAAATGCCCCGCATACAAGGTACAATTCTTTCACATCTTTGTTCACTTTTTTTCATTTGCATACATTGAGGACAATGCATGATTTAGGTATGAGGGAGTTTGTTCGTATTAGATTTTTTTTCTTTTTACGAAAAAAACACAAAAAAATTTAAAAATTAAAAATTTTGTTTGACTTTTTATGAATTGAATTAATTCTAATAAGTGTTTGTGGAGCAAAACTCATGAGTGATATTGAAAGATTTAGAACTCTTGAATTTTTGATAAGATACAAAATCTTAGTTCAAAACACCATCTGGATTTAAAATTGATTTCACAAGCATTTTTGCACTTCACGTTTGCACTAATTCTTAGTTGTGGGGTATAAACCATGATTCGAGTAATTTCAAAAAAAAGAAAAGAAAAGAAGAAAGAATGAAAAAAAATGAAGTTGAGAAAAGTTGAAAAAAAGAGAAAAGGAATAAATAACTGCTTCAATGTCCATTAAACGAAATAACTGGGTATCCAAGCTTCGGAAATCATCAATATTCACGCTGAAAAGTGTGATGGATAAAAATAGCTTGACTAGTCTAATTTTGTGGCCTTTGTTACTCGAGTTAGTAAATCCTTAGGGGTGTCTTTACACCTAGTGCCCTAAAGGCATCTGGTTTGGGAGTCATTGGTCCAACGCCGAAGCGCGGCCTTGACCTGAAGGTGACAGGCTATACACCTGGAGCCCAAAGTGAAGGGGCCCAAATTTTTTAATTTATAAGCTTATACCCACAAATTTCACATAACAATTATCTTGCAAGTTAAACCCGGTTAATAGATTATGCTTCTTGTTGCAACCCATCAAATAGATTTTGCTTCTTGTCTTGCAACCCATCAAACAGGTTCTAAGTGGCTTTCAAATAATAAAATCTGATTCTGTTTCTTGTTGTCTGAGGTATGTTTTGTAGTCTGTAGATTGTGTATTTGTGTGTTAATATTATGTGGATTTTGGGTTTTTTATTGTAGAATTGAGAATGAAATATGGTGTATATATTTATGATTGTCAAATTAGAATTTAGGAATGTATCATTTATAATTTAGGGTGATTAATTTGAAACGAAGTCTTCCTTTTAGTAAATTAACTGCATTATTTTTATGTTTCATGGTGTTAGTCTGAAGATAATGACTTCTAGATTGTGTATTTGTGTGTTAATATTATGTGGGTTTTGGGTTTTTTATTGTAGAATTGAGAATGAAATATGGTGTATATATTTATGATTGTCAAATTAGAATTTGGGGACATATTAGAAATTTAGAATTCCCCAAATTCTAACATATTTGTGTAACTTTGCTTATCAGTAACAAGTGATAAGGTGTTCATACAAAAAGCTAATTACTCTTCCACTAACAAGTGTTTTTTTTCCTGCAGCTTATTTATATATACATGTGAGTAGCTAGTCTCAGTACTGAAGAAAAAGAAAATCTATATAGAAGGAAAAGATAAAAAAAGTCTATGCTAAACAAAATTTGCTTAATTACTACGCATGAGTTTTATATGATATGACAATATCATGTTGAACTATATTATATATGGGAGTTGATATTAAAAATGCTAAATTTATGGGAATAATTAAATTATTTTTTTAAAGATAAATATGTCTTTATTATTAAAATAGTATGACTAACATCTAAACACATGATTATCACGGTTGATCTTAAGTTCTCTCTTAGACAACTAGTAGGATTTACACGCATATTTTTCATAATCAAATTGATTGGCAACGGCATATTTGACTTTATAATAACAAAATGGTGTAGCTCTTGTTGATATCAGCTCCCTAAACAAATAAGGTGGTCTGACATATTAGAATTCCCCAAATTCTAACATATTTGTGTAATCTTGCTTATCAGTTGTCGTATCTTCTCTCAGATTACAACTTTCCTTGCTGTCGTGCAATCTTGCTTCTTCATTTTCTCCTATTTTGTAAATTGTAATACATATAACATATTTGTGTTAACTTTTTCTTATTTATTATTTGATTCAACATAAAACTTGGTTGGGATTCTTGTTCTTTATAATTAGAAGTTTCAAGTGGAAGAAAATATACTCAAAATCCAGGTTTTATTGTTCTTTGTTAATTAGTTTTATTATTTTTTATTGTGTTGTGTTTATTATAAAAATTAAAAAATGCTTCGTGAGAAACAACTTTAAATTCCGGAAATCTCAAGAGACAAAGAAAGAAAAAAGAAGAAGAAATTGCTCAAAGTTTAAGAGGATCTTTGAATAAATATCTTGTTTAACAAACCAATGCTTCACTTAAAAATTTAGATGAAGATTTACTAAATGAATATGAACAACCAATTCAATTGGAAGAATTAGTAGAAAATGAGAATGATGTGAATGAAGAAATTGGTAATCTAGATGAAAATGAAAATAATGATGAACCTTTCCTTGATGAAAATGAAAATATCGATGAACCTTTCCTTGATGAAAATGAAAATATTGATGAACCTTGCCATGAAAATGATTGTCCCGAAACAAGATTTGATTTGAACATTTATGATCCACGAGTTTGGGATAATCTTGATGTAAAAATGAGAGATTTACTTGTAGAAAAAGGTCCCCTAAGAGAAACTAATCTCAAATTCCCCATGGACGAACATAATAGACATTTTTCTTTAAATTATTATCTTCGCACGTTACCAAATGGGAAAACTATGGATCGAAAATGGCTAGTGTACTCAAAGGAGTTGGATAAAGTGTTTTGTTTCTGTTGTAAGTTGTTTAAAACAATGAATTCTAGAAGTCAGTTAACTAGTGAAAGAACTAGAGATTGGAAACATCTTGGTGAGAAGCTTAAACAACATGAAAGCAGTATTGAACACCTCACTAACTTGAGGTCTTATGTTAAATTGAAAATCAGATTGAAAACAAATCAAACAATAGATACAAAATTACAAGAGCTAATCAAGAAAGATACACAACATTGGAAAAATGTTATTCTCAGAATCATCGCTGTTGTGAAATGTCTTGCTATACATAATTTGGCTTTTCGTGGAACAAATGAAAAAAATTATGAAGATGGTAATGGTAACTTTTTAGGCCTACTTGAAAGGATTGCAGAGTTTGATTCAGTAATGCAACACCATTTTCGACTCATTAAAGATAAGAACATTCATTATCATTATTTTAGCCATAAAATTCAAAAATGAGTTGATAGCTATTTTAGCATCAAATGTTAAACATGCAATCATTGAAAAAATAAAAAAATTTAAATATTTTTTTCATCACTCTTGATTGTACTCTTGATCTGAAGTCACAAAGAACGAGAATGCATATTATGATTTGATGTTTTAATGCAAACGTGTTCATGATTATTTTATTAAGGTCCTTTAAAGAATATATGTACAAGGACTTAGTGATTAGAAGGATCAAAATTGTTTAGTCGATCTAAGCTTTCAACGGTATCATTCTCGCATTTTTTAATGTATAGACAAGAAAGATCAAAACTGTTGGGAGAAGTATGATTCTTGAGATGTAATGAGATTAGTCTTCAAGAAATCAGAAGGCAAAATCAACTCGATCAACATAGATAGAAAGATCAAGTCAAGTTGAAGGCGTAGTCTTGAAAAACGAGAGCCTCAAGATCGTAAGAAGCGTGCCTCCGCTTTTGAAAGCGGACTCTTCAAAATCGTAGAAGTGGTCCCAACGCTCACCAAGATAACTCCACGATCGTAAGGTCAAGGAAACGTGAAGTTTATAAGTCAACGATCGTAGAAGGTGCTCTCTGAACGTAGAGTCAACAACACGAGCAAGCAGAGAAGATCAGAAGAGTGCATGAAAGTTTAAGAGAAATCATAGTGTTCTCGAATCGATAAAGATCGTAGTATGCAAGTCAAAGCCACTACGATCTTAACCGCAGAACATCACGATCCAATCAGAAAGCATCATCCGCCCTACGCCGTAAAACGCCAAGCCTCGCGCGAGTTGTTAATTCAACATACGAGGAATGGATCCCGATGCCGCAGCGCTCATCGGGCCCCGTAATATATGAAATATCCTTAAGATGCAACAAAGAAGTCGACAAGAATTTAAGGATAAGACTATGGATAAGAGGGACAAAACACCTTTTCGTGTGGTGGTAAGAGAGAAAGAAACCGCAGGTCAAGTGAGCCGTAATGCGTAATTCAGAGATGTGCAGTAAATGTCTCCATCGCAAAGATGTAAAGTTCGTAAGCATTTAATGCCACAACGGATGGATCCAACTGATAGTTTTCAACATCACATATATACGCATCGATCGATGAGAGAGAGAAAAAACAAGCAAGCAATCAAACATTCAACGTGAAGAATTTTCTAAGGCTCAACTCTACGATCCGAGATATTGAAAAGCTGCTTCGCCTACTCGCCTTAATCTAACCAAAGGCTTACACAAAGAAACCGAAAAGAACCTTCGTAACGCAACAACAACAACCATCAATCAATCGAAGAAGAGTACCAAGTCTCACGGACTCAAGAGTTCAGAAGTGAATCAGAAGAAAGCCAAGTCTGGCTGGACTCAAGAGTTCAAGAGTGAACTAGAGAAGTTCCTGCATCGCCGGTTCTGTAAGGAATCTGTGTGATTCGTAAGATTGTAAAAAGACATCCTTAATGGATATCCTACTCGCGCTGAGTAGAAGAGTGGACTAGAGCTTTTGAGTGCTCAACCACTTAAAAACAACTGTGTCATCTATATCGCTATAATCGCTATATCTCGCTATATAACCGCTTTACTCGCCATAACTCCATTGTTGTTAAGAAGATTAAAACAAATACTAATTCCGCTAAGTTTTAATCACTATCTAAGAACAAGTTTAAAATAGAAAAGATTTTCAAATATCTATTCAACCCCTTCTAGATAACTTCAGGCCTACTAAGAACTAACAATTCGTATCAAAGAAGTTCTATTTTACAACTTACACGCTTTAAGAGATCCAAATGGCACTCGCATTCAAGCTTAATCCAGACCGGGAGGCAAAGAAGCCACCAATGTGCAACAAGGATAAATTTGTTAACTCGGAAAGTTAGAATGTAAGCTTATATGGACTCAATAGATGAAGATCTATTTGAGACCGTTTTAATGGGCCCTATATACCAACAAAGCTTGCACCAACCATCGACGAGCCAAACAAAGTACAAATCAAAGTGAAAGAAGAATGGATGGATACGCAGAAGAAAGTCATCCAACTTGACAAAAAGGCTAAGAATATCCTGCTCCAACTTCGAGGACGATCTGCTTCGACAATGTGTAAATCGCAAAAAAATGCAAGTGAAGTCCGGGAAGCATCGCCGATCACGCACGTAAGGAATCAAGAAGTTAGAGAGAACAAATAATCTCTTCTAACACAAAAGAAGACGAGATGTTTGCTCATTCACGCAAGGTAAAATGTAATCGCCACTTATGAAAGATTCAACATTCTCGCTTCAACTCTCTACGAAAGCATACGGAAAGATCTATCCTAACAAAGATCCACCATAAAGTTCATGAGAGAGCCCCACCGAAAAGTGGGATGCCAAGACCATCGCAATAAGAGAGTCAAAGAATCTTAACGAGACGACAGCTTCAACAACTATATGGCAATCTCCCGACATACGAAATGGAGTCGACCCAACGGTCAAACCCTTTCGTAAGGAAGAAGGAAGGAAAAGGGTGTTGCTTCTCAAAGCAATCGAAAGTGTATCAAAAGTCATCATCGAGATTGAATCGACGATGATGATGAAGATGATGATGACGATCTTGCATGATGGTAAGAAAAACCAAGAAGGTTCACGCACAAGGCAAAGTTTAAAGCAAAAAAAGAAGGTCAAGAATTACAATAGCTGTGAGCAAATAAATGATCTATGCTATAATCGCAAAGAAGCTCGGGCATTTCATTGCCAATCGCAACAAACCCCAAGAGAAGAACTAAAGAAGAAACAAAGATGGAAAGAAGGAATACAAAGGAAACAAGAGGCCTCATAAAAGAGACAAAGGCTCGGTAAATGGAGGATCATGGAGTGATTCAGATAATGATTCAAATGTCGACTGGAGATGAAGAAGAACCACAAATGGCCAATCTGGTGCTTAATGGCCAAACATGCAAAGGACAAACAAAGCCTCAACATTCACAATGTAAATCTCGATGAGGTATTTGATTTCAACTCACCGATGTAGATATGAATGACTTAAGAACCAGACCGCGGTGGCATAACCAATGATCTACATCAATACATGAAGTGGTTCGAGAGTGTTGTCCAAGGATCATTCACTTCTTCAAGAGAGAAGAAGAAAGTTCAAGAAGAGCTTGAAACAAATTTCTTCTAAGTAATCGATCTTCTCTCCAAGCTTGAAGTCGAGAATGAAACTTAAAAAGCATAAACACACATCACGCACAAAGAGAGTCTAAGCTAACCTCTAAAATTGAGGATCTAGAGAAGACTATCTCTCGCATGGAATAAATCCTCATCATCCATGGATCACCGCTTCTTCTAGTCGCAGAAGACATTCGGATGTAATGTGCTTAGGTTTGGGGAATCCATCTCGTGAGCTAATGTGGAAAAGATAATGGAAACTAGCTCGTAATGTCTCGTGCTTTTTAAGAGGCATTGCTTTTGTTAAATCCTCACAATTGAAGAACCAAACCAACCTTGTTTCATCGATTCTCTATTATACTCGTAGAAGAAAGGATCACATCGCCGGTCGGGTTTCATAAGCGAGAAGAAGAACTCCAACCTCTACCTACCAACCTCAAGAATCGTAGAGAGTCAAGCAAAACTAACTCTATTTAATCCATCGGGAAGGTACAAGAGAGGTAAGGCTCACTCATCACTATTTATGAAACCCAAGGACACGCGGAAGAAAGAGAATCGGCCTCAATGTAGGCTAACTAAGGAACCACACAAGTCCAAGTGGAGGATGAATCACACACACACGTGCACGCATCATAATAGATGTGTCATATGTGATAAGTATGGTCATAAAGCTACAAAGTGTTATTATAACTCCATGCATGCGAGACCCAAGACTAGACAAGTTTGGGTTCCCAAAGGCACTAATACGTATGACCCATGCAAATACGGGTACCAAAATGAAGGTTAAAATGTTTTGACAGAAAAGAGCTCCACGACCTCAACATGGTATCTAGACAAAGGATGCTCAAGGCATACGACAGGAACAAAGCTCGCTATCTAACTATGTAGAAAAGGAGGTCCCTCACCATCTTTGAGAGATAACTACCGCAAGACAAAAAGGATATGGCTCACGGCAATGGTGCAATATCTTTCAAAGAAAGTAATTTCATGGAAGGACTTCAACACAACCTTCTAAGCATCACCAACTCGCGACAAGGGTCATCAAGTAACATTTTTCAACAATCAATGTCAAGTCGTAGATCTCAAGACATCCGCCATAAAGCTAACCTAAACAAGAGAAGGAAATGTTTATACTATAGACCTTGGTCAACTAAGCTCGATGAAACAATATGTTTTCCGCAAAAGCATCCGAGGAAATGAAATTGCTATGGCATGTAAGATCGTCCCACTTAAACTTCAAAAGATGTCCAAACCGGCATCAAAGGATCTCAGAATGGGTCTACCCAAGTTCAACTTTGTGAAGGAAAGGCCATGAATGCCCGCCACTGAAAGCAAACCGTAAGCTCATTCAAGAGCAAGACCGCTAACTCCATCGACAAACCCCGCAGCTGCTCCACACGGATCTCTTTGGGCCAATCCCAACAACCGCCTGAGGAAAAGATACTCTAGTCAGTAATGATTTACTCACACCGCATTCACATGGGTATTCTTCCTAACTTCAAAGGATGAGACAAGTCCGAATTAATCAAGATGTTCAGATCGGTGATGAACGAAAAAAGGAGAGAAAATCAAGGCCATAAAGGAGTGATCATGGCAGAGAATTCGATTTTTCGTAAATGGATCTGGCTTCGCATGCATAATGGCATCACCATAACTTCTCACCCATTTAACTCCTCAACAAAATGGAGTCATCGAAAGAAAGAATGTAACCTCGACAGAGGTCGAAGGACTCTACTAAGAAGAAGAAATTTCATCCGCTCAATAATACTTCAAGTAAGAAGTCACAACACCGCACGCTACACATACGTAATCAGATCATTAATTCACTCTACGATCAAGAAGACACCCTACGAATCGTGGAAAGGAAGAAAGCCAAGTGTCGCCTATTTCCATGTCTTCGGGTCATGCATGCTATATTCTCAACAACTGAAAGAAAGATTCGACAAAATTCCAAATTTCAAGTCGATGAAGGGATCTTTTCGATATGCCATGACAAAGAAAGCTTACAGAGTGTTCAACAAGAAGACACCGAGTGTCAAGTCTCAATACATATCATCTTGATGAAACCGATTTTAGACAAAATAAAGGCCTCAAGACACTACGACCGATAAAGGCAGTACACTACAAATGAAGTCGTCGAGCTAAACACTACGATCAGAGTGCCCAGAGCAAGGAAATCGTAGAGCGTGATAATGAGATCGTAGAGAGGTCCATTCAAGACAATGAGCCTCCACCCAAGAAGAAGAGAGAGACCTTCAAGACTTAAGACAGAAGGCATCGTAATGTATGTCCCAACCGGAACAGATGGGCAAGAGATCACACTCAGATCTAATCATCGGAGATCCGAGCGCAAGAGTCAAAACAAGAGTCTGCTACTCGTAATGAATGCTTCTACCTAAGCTTTCCCCGTCACAGACAGAGCCAAAGAAGATAGAAGATGCTACGGAAGACTCAGCTGGATGGGTTTACGCAGAAGAACTCAACCAATTTGAACGAAGAAAAAGTGGAGATTGGTACCAAGACCAAAAAGAGTCATCCCCACATAGAACCAAGTGGGTCTTCGTGAACAAAATGGATGAAGATGGGGTCATTACAAGAAACAAGGCAAGATTAGTGGCAAAGGGCTATTCTCAAGAAGAAGGCATCGACTATGATGAGACATTTGCACCGCTGCTGCATCTGTAAGTTTATCGTAATCTTTTCGCTTTCACGCTTCACATGAAGTTCAAAGTCTTTCGATGGATGTCAAGAAGGCATTCCTAAATGGAGAGCTTCAAGAAGAAGTCTCACGTAGAACAACCTCCGTGTTTCATCAATCCATCTCTTTCCAATTATGTCTATAGATTAGATAAAGCTTTATATGGTCTTAAACAAAGCACCTGCAGAGATGGTATTAAACACCGACTTACTTCTTAATGTAAAATGGGTTCACTAGAGGTAGAGTAGATACCACATTGTTTTTAGAAAGCATAAGGACAAAGTCTTATTAGTTCAAATATATGTTGATGATATCATTTTTGGTTCCCATCGATTTAAAAGTTATGTAAGAGATTCTCTAAGCTAATGCAGAGCAAGTTTGAAATGAGCATGATGGGTGAGTTGAATTTCTTCCTCGATCGCAAAGTGAAGCAGATCGATGAAGGAATATTCATCAACCAAGCCAAATACATCAAAGACTTATTAAAGAAGTATGCAATGGAATCGCCTCTCCCATGAAAACTCCAATTGCTTCCCGCAACCAAGCTTCGACAAGGATGAGAATGGTAAACGTGTTGATATAACTCAATATGAGGTACGACAGTTCTCTTTTATACCTAATCGCCAAGAGATCAGATATAATGTTTGCAACACGATATGTGCTAGATTTCGTGCTAACCCTAAAGAGTCACATTTTTGTCTCCGTCAGAAAGAGGATCTTCAGTATCTTAAGGGTACACCCTACTGGGGTCATGGTATCCCAAGGAATCCTCTTTCGAACTAATAGATACACAGATGCCGACTTTTGCAGGATGCAAAATAGATAAAAAGAGTACCAAAGGGCACTTGTCAATTACTAGGAACAAACTTGTGGTTCGTTCAAAGAAAAGCAAAACTCAAAGTGTCCACTTCAATCGCAGGTTTAATACATCATCGCCGGAAGTCATTGTGTTCGTGATCCTTCGATGAGAAATCACCACCGACTACGGGTTTGATTTCAAGTCTATACCTATACACCGTGATAATACAAGTTGCCATAAGAATAACTCATAATCCTCGTTATGCATTCTGTAACCAAGCATATAGAGATAAGGTATCACTTCATTAGGATCATGTGCAAAATGGAACTATTTCTTTACAATATATCCCTACCGAAAATCAACTTGTCGATGTTTTTACTAAACCATTAGATGAATCCAGATTTAACAAGTTAATAAGTTGAGCTAGGCACGCTAAATCTTCAACCTTGAATCTATGCTCAGATTGTGCTAACCATGATGATATAAAGGTCAGACTCAAAATCGTAGAGACATGATAAAGAAAGATCACGATCGTAGAGTCGAACAAACCAACTACCTCAACGATCGCAAAGAAAGACTCAACTTTCATAAGTGCAGACTGACGATGACCAAAAGCCCTTTCAACAAAGCAAAGTGAACTCGTGGATGACAAGTTTTATAACAAAGCAATCTCTCCAAGAGGTGCCTCGTGGACAAACCTAACCTTGAAACACACCAAGAGACTCACGATCAAGAGACTCGACGATCAGACTGAGACGATCGCAGACGACTCTACGACGATCGTCGATCGACTCTGACGATCGCGGACGACGATCGCAGAACGACTCTACTTAATGCCGATCGACTCAACAACTCACGGACAGACTCGGACGATCGTAGGATCGAGGATGACTCTACGAACGGAGAACCGACTCAACAATCGTAAGACTATCTCTACGATCGAGTCATCCCGAGGACATCTCAAAGATCAAGACTCAAAGGGCAAATCAAGACATTCCTAAACAGTCAAAATCGTAGAGCCAAGCAAAATGCAAACACCGTCCCACTAAGTCAAAAAAGAGAGAGGAAGCTACAAGACAAATTGGAACCGTGATTTTGAAATCAAGTTCAAAAGATTATCTCTCATCTCTCTCTCTCTCTCTCTCAAAGCAAAACCCTAACTCGCATAAAAGCTCAAAGAAGATCTCTTCTCAACTAAAGAATCAATGGTCGCTTCTAATGTGATTTCTTGCCATGCACTGCTTTTGACGAATTCAAAACCGCTTCCACCAAAGTTTCACAAGATCTTAGCCTTACTAAAAAGCGCAGTGTCTCAAGAGGCGCCAAAGACCGATACACTCATCTATCCTAAATCGTGAAGGAGTTCTACAAAAATGGAGTGTACGAAAACAACACCATCACCACACGAAGTTAGAGGAGCTGAAATAAAGCTAGGGAAGTTAAGACGCTAACCGCCCTAGGTTTCAAGAACGTGGGGCATCCATTTCTAAATAAAGATAAGATTTCAAGAGGATCAAGAAGATGCATCACAAGAAGAACCCCTCCGTGAAAGGCTACAAAAAGAAGGAGTTCCTCAGAGGTATGAATTTTTGGTCGACATTATTGGGAAATGCATCATCCGCCGCAAGAGCTCGTGTCACGACTCAAGAATGAGGCTCAATTTTAAGCTCACGACAATATATAAGATATGGAACTCAACTCAACTATGGGGTCAGATTGTTCGAATGGATCGGCAAGTGGATCAGAAGCTCAAGAAATCAAAGAAAGACCCCAAAGATGTCAGATGGGAGGTTCATTAAGATCATTCTCGCAACTGATTGGGTGACAAAATTGGGGATAATGAAGGAGAAGCCATCAACCCAAACCAAGAATGACACAACAGCTTGTTCAAAAACTGGGAAAGGAACCTCGCCGAAGTTCGCTCAATGATGACAGAGTCAAGTGGCGGGAGATCTCGAGGAACAAAAGAAAGCAAAGCTTTCAAGGAGGAATGTCCTGCTGTCAGAGAAGTCAAGAAGAAGGAGAAAGCAGACAGTGGAGAACCTCTACCTTGCTGTAAAAAAGCAAGGGCAAAAGGAAGTCGAGAGAAGAAGACAAGTCAAGAGCCTCAAGGATCAACAACTAACATTCCCGCAGAGTCCTCCTCCACATGTAGACTCTAAGGAGGCTAAGGAAGATGCAACAACAAGAAGAAGTCAAGAAGATCAAGCCACCATTTCACAAATCGTGAAAAGAAGAACAAGATCGGGTCATAAGTCCAAAAGACCAACAAGTTGTCTTCGATCGTAGAGACTCGCTGTTCTCTCAAAAAAAAAGCCAAGTGTGGCGTAAATGGAGGAAGTTCGCTTCAAGGAAAGTGGTTGATCAACGAGGAAAAACAAAGACTCAAGAGAGTCCAAGTGGTGACTAAAACCAAAGAAAGAAAAGAGAAGGTCG
Source organism: Panax ginseng (assembly GCA_020205605.1). Lineage (NCBI taxonomy): Eukaryota > Viridiplantae > Streptophyta > Magnoliopsida > Apiales > Araliaceae > Panax > Panax ginseng. The sequence continues at coordinate 82,796,658 of CM035150.1, read as the reverse complement.
GGTCAAGAAGTATATTCTCGAGAATGAGAAAGCATCAAGAAGGAAGCAAGAGAGACGGCCGCAAAAGTAGAATCGCCCCAAGCAAATCAAGAGGAAAATGCTCCAAATTGAGGGGGAGAACTCAAATTCTCATGATCGAGTATACACCACCACCGAGGGGGAGGTTTCATCGATGAAGAAGAGGTTCTATTGAAAGTGGACTTTTCGAACATGTAAGAAGATGTACCAACCGAGGGGGAGTTTCTAAACCTCCAAGAAGATGATCATATCGAGGGGGGAGCCTCACAATATCCCAATAACAAGAAGAGGTCCTTGTTCAAGATGAAGATGAACCAATGCCAAACATTCCAGAGGCCATCGAGATAATGGAATCCTCAAATGGAGATAATGAAAGGAAGAAGATGATGATGACCTACAAATCATTTATGAGGGCAAGGATGGATATAAGTTATCTTTACAATCGATATTCTCTTATCTACCCATGATGGCATACCATCGAGCTCAAATTTCAAATCATGGGACCACATGTTCGAGCTTCAAGGAATATCCAAAGAATCACAGCTCGCTCACTTGATTTTGTGGGAAGTCATCTTCGCCAAAAAGTCGATTATGCATCATTCCTCATCAAATGCCAAACCCGAGGTATCGACTATCCCTCACAAGCTTTAGAGTTAATCACCGCCATCATCTTCGCTTAGCCAATTCTATGAATTTCCTAAATGGTCGGAAGTGATTCTTAACCCATTAAATCGGGCTTCCAGCGCAGAATCCCAAAATTTCAGAATCAAGAACCGTAAGAAATCAACCTACCCCGCTTCCCTCAATAACCAACTCTACGATTCCGCATCAAGCCAAATCGTAGAGTCAAACATTGAAATCGTAGAGTCACCAATCCCAAATGTCCAAACCCAAGCTCCTCCAATCGATATACCATCCTCCTCATCGCACGACTATTTCAAATTTTGATCTTGCTTTTGTACAACTTGCAAGCTCAATCTCCACCAAGAACCCTCAAATGGACAATCCTCAATCAATCGACACTTTTCCCAAACCGCCCACCAAGGATGATCCGAAAGAAACTTTCGAGCAAATGATCAAGTCCATCAAGCAAGCCTCGAATCTCACCGACCTTCCTCAACATCCGATCAATCAAATGATACAAGTTCGCAAAACAAATTCCCTAAGACAATGAATAATCGAGCTCACTACGAAGCTAAGGAAATTATCAAAGAAATTCAAGAAAGATATCGACAGAGATGAGATCCATTTCAAAGTGTCACGCCAAACAAAGAGAGGCTATGTCGAGATACAAAAACCAAGATCACAACATCAAATTATGCCGACAATATTCTCAACCCGAAAGCTTTCGCTTATGACTTCCGTAAATCTTATGCCAATCAGAGAAACATAATGATACGATTCTTACAAAGCCCTCCAAAACAAAGAAGCTAGAGATAAAAAACATGATCAAGGAGAATAGGAGGATATCGCTTTCAAACTCAAAGCCAACTCAACGAGCTTGTCCAAGGAGTAAATAGTCATCTCGCCGATATTCGAACCCTCGATGTCGACATAAAAGGGGAGAATAAGAAAGGAAAGGAGATCAAGGAAGCCAAGGCAGAGCGCAGGAGGTCATGCAATTCAAGAAAGGGAAGCCCTCCCCGCAAGACCATCACATCATCGACTCAACGATCCGGGTCACAGAAATCAGATCGCCTATTCCTCCGAAGTCATCGAGCCAACTCCTAGCTCGCAAGACGCGATTCATCAGACGATCCGAATGCCAACCGGAGATCCCGTGATTCATGCGCAAAACATGAAGAGAATCCAGCTTCTAAGTCTAAGTGATTGGAAGAGTAAGCAAGAAATGAGGAAGCTCTCAAAGAAAGAGGAAGGGCCGAGGAGTATGCAAATCCACCTCCACACAAGAGACCAAGAAAACAGAGATAAGTTAAGAGAGTTTAATGTTTTATCGATGTAATGCTATATTGTAATATCTTCCGATCATCAATAAATTCATATACTTATTCTAGAAAATTCAACCGCCACCCAAATACTAAGTCATGTTTAAATTCCTCGCAAACGCATCTAGTCACTAATAATCACGACAACAAATCTCCCTTGGTTATGTCAACATCAAATAGGGGAGATTGTGGGAGAATGCATATTATGATTTGATGTTTTAATGCACGTGTTCATGATTATTCAGAAGGTCCTTTAAAGAATATATGTACAAGGACTTAGTGATAGATCAAAATTGTTAGTCGATCTAAGCTTTCAACGTATCATTCTCGTTTCTGTAATGTATAGATAGAAAGATCAAAACCGTTAGTTGATCTTCGAGATGTAATAGATTAGTCTTCAAGAAATCAGAAGGCATCAACTGATCAACATTGCGCAGGTCAAGGCGTAAAACGAGAGCCCCAAGATCGAAGCAGGCTCGCTTTGAAAGGGACTCTTCAAAATCGTAGAGTGGTCCCAACGCTCACCAAGCTAACTCCACGATCGAAGCAGGTCAAGGAAACGTGAAGTTTATAAGTCAACGATCGTAGGTGCTCTCTGGAACGTAGAGTCAACAACACGCAGCAAGAGAAGATCGTAAAGGCATGAAAGTTTAAGAGAAATCGTAGTGTTCTCGATCGATAAAGATCGTAGTATGCAAGTCAAAGCCACTACGATCTTAACCGTAGTAACATCACGATCCAATCGTAGAAAGCATCATCCGCCCTACGTCGTAAAAACGCCAAGCCTCACGAGTTGTTAATTCAACATACGAGGAATGGATCCCGATGTCGCAGCGTTCATCATCACCCCTGTAATATATGAAATATCCTTAAGATGCAACAAAGAAGCGACAAGAAGTTTCAAGGATAAGATTTATGGATAAGAGGGACAAAACACCTTTTCGTGGTAGTAGTGAAAGAAAGCAACCGCAGTCAGTCAATGAGCCGTAATGCGTAATTCGAGATGTGCGTAAATGTTCCATCGCAAAGACGTAAAGTTCAAGAATTTAATGCCACAACGGATGGATCCAATGGATAGTTTTCAACATCACATATATATGATCGTATGGATGAGAGAGAAAAAAAAAACTAAAGCAATCAAACATTCAACGTGAAGAATTTTCTAAGGCTCAACTCTACGATCCGAGATATTGAAAAGCTCTTGCTCACTACTCGCTTTAACTAACCAAAGGCTTACACAAAGAAACCGAAAGTAAAGAACCTTCGTAACGCAACAACAACAACCATCAATCAATCAAGAAGTATACCAAGTCTCATTGGACTCAAGAGTTCAGAGTGAATCGTAAGAAAGCCAAGTCTGCTGGACTTCAAGAGTTCAAGAGTGAACTGTAGAAGTTCCTGATCGGGCCGGGTCTGAATGAATCTGCAGGTGATTCGTAAGATTGTAAAAGACATCCTTATGGATATCCTACTGCTGAAGTAAGAAAGGACTAGAGCTTGAAAGTGCTCAACCACTTAAAAGTGCTCCTCAACCACTTAAAACAATCGTGTCATCTATATCTCGATTATAATCGCTATATCTCGCTATAATCGCTTTACTCGCAAATATCATAACTCCATTGTTTGTTGTTAAGATTAAAACAAATACTAATTCCGCTAAGTTTTAATCACTATCTAAGAACAAGTTTAAAATAGAAAAGATTTTCAAATATCTATTCAACCCCCTTCTAGATAACTTTGATGCAAGAGCCTAATATGTTAGAAAACATTAAATATGACAGTATAATTGATGATTTTGCATCTAAAAGTGCAACAAGAAGATATTTTAAATGATGTTTTGGGGTTCATAATTCATTATTTTTTTATAGGTACATGTGATGACTCTTTGCTTCGATTAATTGTGGAGGATGAAAAGAAGATTGATCAAATCAAGAAATGCTTATGGAGATTCGAGAGGAAGCATGTAGACTCAAATATGTAAGTTTCATTTTTTAATGCAATGATTACAATCCAGGGTACTCTTTTTCCTTCGTTTGGGATTTTGTTCCATTGGGTTTTTCCCTAAAAAGGTTTTAATGAGGCCCCAAATTGTTTTTCCTTATCTTTTGTAAATTCTTATAATTTTAATAAAAATAATTAGTTGATAATTTATTTATTTTTTTGTTTAATTTGTATAAAGGGGCACACTTGAGAAAATTCGTCCTGGGCCTTAAAAAACTCAAGACCGGCTCTGCCAATGCTCGCTCTACATGGGTAACTCTGAAAAGCCTAAGAAAATGAGACATTACACAAGTCAAGAATCAAAATTGAAGAAAAATTGGAAAAAAGAAAGAAAAAGGAAAAAATGAGCTTGCTTGATTTTTCTGGTAAAAATTCCTACTAAGAGTTACATCATATACACAATGCATGCATCACATGAAATTGATTTAATAAAAGATGGTGTCTAGAATAAAGATTGAGTATTTTTGATAAGGTAAAAGTGTGATTTTGAATTTAATCTTGCTTATGTATAATGCCTATAGATATTTAGAAGCTTTCTTTCAATTTCATAATTTGTTGAATCCAAAATTATTTTTGAATTTTGTGGGTATATTCACTGCAAACCCTCACGAGACACAACTCGTCCACTTGGGGTAACCTTGGGGTTTAAAGGCTTGTTGCACATGCTAAGTGCAATCGTGTTTCCTACGAAAATGGGGTAGTGTAATTTTTGTTTTATTTTTATTTTTATTTTACTCGAGGACGAGTAAAAGCTATGTGTGGAGGTATTTGATAGACACGTAATTCATACATTTTATTATCCCTAATTTTGTCCTTTTAATTATATTAGTTAATTAAATTAATATGTTTTATTTTATTTTGTAGGATTTAATATTTGTTGCAATAAAGTCAAAATCTTGGTGATCAAGCGATATTTAATGCTCTTATTCATGTAAGGAATATTCAAGAAGAATCCTACAAGGAGAAGGAAAGAGGTGGAATAATCTTGGTGTGCAAGCCAAATCCAACAAGAGAAAGGAAAGTCAATCTAAAAGATCCCTTTATCTAAAAGATCTTTTTGGGAAATTGATTACCACTAGGAAATTGAAACCTACATGGAAAGGGAACAAAAGTGTCCAAATTCAATGAATCTAAATTAGGGTTCAAAGTTATTTTCTCTATAAATATGTCTCTTGTTTTAGAGAAGAAGGTATTAGGTATTGTGTTAGTTTAAGTTAGGAGTAGATGTAGATTAAATTACGTCTTCATTGTACGTTCGTTGGATGATCGTTAATTAAAGAGTGTTTTCTTATTTATATTTAATCTTCTTCTTTTCTTTATTTTAATTAGTTTAATTATTTTCCATGTCTAGCTAAATTCTTTCATCTAGGATGAAGATGAAATTAAATAATTATTCGTGATAATATTTTTCATCTCTTCTATTATTTATGCTTTTATGTTTAATTGATTTTGTTTTCATGTTTCTTATTGAAATACCTGGGTTTTAGGGTCTTTTTGTTCTCTTTTCTTCATTTGCATACATTGATGACAATGCATGATTTAAGTATTGGGGGAGTTTGTTTGTATTAGATTTTTTTTCTTTTTACGAAAAAAAATTAAAACACAAAAAAATTTAAAATTTTTGTTTGACTTTTTAAGAATTGAATTAATTCTAATAAGTGTTTGTGGAACAAAACTCATGAATAAGATTGAAAGATTTAGAACTCTTGAATTTTTGATAAGATACGAAATTTTAGTTCAAAACACCATCTGGATTTAAAATTGATATCACAAGCAGTTTTGCACTTCACGTTTGCACTAATTCTTAGTTGTGGGGTATAAACCATGATTCGAGTAATTTTAAAAAGAAAAAAGAAAAAAAAGAATGAAAAAATGAAGTTAAGAAAAGTTGAAAAAAGAGAGAAAAGGAATAAATAACTGCTTCAATGTCCATTAAACGAAATAACTGGGTATCCAAGCTTCGGGAATCATCGATATTTACGCTAAAAAGTGTGATGGATAAAAGCAGCTTGACTAGTCTAATTTTGTGGCTTTTGTTACTCAAGTTAGTAAATCCTTAGGGGTGTCTTTACACCAAGTGCCCTAAAGCCATCCGGTTTGGGAGTCATTGGTCTAACGCTCGCTCTACATGGGTAACTCTAAAAAACCTAAGAAAATGAGACATTGCACAAGTCAGGAATCAAAATTGTAAAAAAATGGAAAAAAGAAAGAAAAAGGAAAAAATGAGCTTGCTTGATTTTCATGGTAAAAATTCCTACTAATAGTTATATCATATACACAATGCATGCATCACATGAAATTGATTTAATAAAGGATGGTGTCTAGAATAAAGATTGAATATTTTTGATAAGGTAAAAGTGTGATTTTGAATTTAATCTTGCTTATGTATAATGCCTATAGATATTTAGAAGCTTTCTTTCAATTTCATAATTTGTTGAATCCAAAATTATTTTTGAATTTTGTGGGTATATTCACTGCAAACCCTCACAAGACATAACTCGTCCACTTGGGGTAACCTTGGGGTTTAAAGGCTTGTTTCACATGCTAAGTGCAATCGTGTTTCCTACGAAAATGGGGTAGTGTAATTTTTATTTTATTTTTATTTTTATTTTACTCGAGGACAAGCAAAAGCTATGTATGGAGGTATTTGATAGACACGTAATTCATACATTTTATTATCCCTAATTTTGTCCTTTTAATTATATTATTTTATTAAATTAATATGTTTTATTTTATTTTGTAGGATTTAATATTTGTTGCAATAAAGTCAAAATCTTGGTGATCAACCGATATTTAATACTCTTATTCATGTAAGGAATATCCAAGAAGAATCCTACAAGGAGAAGGAAAGAGGTGGAACAATCTTGGTGTGCAAGTCAAATCCAACAAGTGAAAGGAAAGTCAATCTAAAAGATCCCTTTATCTAGAAGATCTTTTTCGGAAGTTGATTACCACTAGGAAATTGAAACCTACATGGAAAGGGAACAAAATTATCCAAATTCAATGAATCTAAATTAGGGTTCAAAGTTATTTTCCATATAAATATGTCTCTTGTTTTAAAGAAGAAGGTATTAGGTATTGTGTTAGTTTATGTTAGGAGTAGATGTAAATTAAATTACGTCTTCATTGTACGTTCGTTGGATGATCGTTAATTAAAGAGTGTTTTCTTATTTATTTTTAATCTTCTTCTTTTCTTTATTTTAATTAGTTTAATTATTTTCCATGTCTAGATAAATTCTTTCATCTAGGATGAAGATGAAATTAAATAATTATTCGTGATAATATTTTTCATCTCTTCTATTATTTATAATTTTATGTTTAATTGATTTCGTTTTCATGTTTCGTTATTGAAATACTTGGGTTTTAGGGTCTTTTTGTTCTCTTTTCTTCATTTGCATACATTGAGGACAATGCATGATTTAAGTATTAGGGGAGTTTGTTTGTATTAGATTTTTTTTCTTTTTACAAAAAAAATTAAAACACAAAAAAATTTAAAATTTAAAAATTTTCTTTGACTTTTTAAGAATTGAATTAATTCTAATAAGTGTTTGTGGAGCAAAACTCATGAATGAGATTGAAGATTTAGAACTCTTAAATTTTTGATAAGATACGAAATCTTAATTCAAAACACCATCTGGATTTAAAATTGATATCACAAGCAGTTTTGCACTTCACGTTTGCACTAATTCTTAGTTGTGGGGTATAAACCATTATTCGAGTAATTTTAAAAAGAAAAAAGAAAAAAGAAGTATGAAAAATTAAGAAAAGTTGAAAAAAAGAGAAAAGGAATAAATAACTGCTTCAATGTCCATTAAACGAAATAATTGGGTATCCAATCTTCGGGAATCATCTATATTCACGCTGAAAAGTGTGATGGATAAAAGCAGCTTGACTAGTCTAATTTTGTGGCTTTTGTTACTCGAGTTAGTAAATCCTTAGGGGTGTCTTTACACCAAGTGCCCTAAAGCCATCCGGTTTGGGAGTCATTGGTCCAACGCTCACTCTACATGGGTAATTCTAAAAAACCTAAGAAAATGAGACATTGCACAAGTCAGGAATCAAAATTGTAAAAGAATGGAAAAAAGAAAGAAAAAGGAAAAAATGAGCTTGCTTGATTTTCATGGTAAAAATTCCTACTAATAGTTACATCATATACACAATGCATGCATCACATGAAATTGATTTAATAAATGATGGTGTCTAGAATAAATATTGAGTATTTTGATAAGGTAAAATTGTGATTTTGAATTTAATCTTGCTTATGTATAATGCCTATAGATATTTAGAAGCTTTCTTTCAATTTCATAATTTGTTGAATCCAAAATTATTTTTGAATTTTGTAGGTATATTCACTACAAACCCTCACGAGACACAACTCGTCCACTTGGGGTAACCTTGGGGTTTAAAGGCTTGTTGCACATGCTAAGTGCAATCGTGTTTCCTACGAAAATAGGGTAGTGTAATTTTTGTTTTATTTTTATTTTTATTTTACTCAAGGACGAGCAAAAGCTATGTATGGAGGTATTTGATAGACACGTAATTCATACATTTTATTATCCCTAATTTTGTCCTTTTAATTATATTAGTTTATTAAATTAATATGTTTTATTTTATTTTGTAGGATTTAATATTTGTTGCAATAAAGTCAAAATCTTGGTGATCAAGCGATATTTAATGCTCTTATTCATGTAAGGAATATCCAAGAAGAATCCTATAAGGAGAAGAAAAGAGGTGGAACAATCTTGGTGTGCAAGCCAAATCCAACAAGAGAAAGGAAAGTCAATCTAAAAGATCCCTTTATCTAGAAGATCTTTTTGGGAAGTTGATTACCACTAGGAAATTGAAACCTACATGGAAAGGGAAGAAAAGTGTCCAAATTCAATGAATCTAAATTAGGGTTCAAAGTTATTTTCTCTATAAATATGTCTCTTGTTTTAGAGAAGAAGGTATTAGGTATTGTGTTAGTTTATGTTAGGTGTAGATGTAAATTAAATTACGTCTTCATTGTACGTTCGTTGGATGATCGTTAATTAAAGAGTGTTTTCTTATTTATTTTTAATCTTCTTCTTTTCTTTATTTTAATTAGTTTAATTATTTTCCATGTCTGGCTAAATTCTTTCATCTAGGATGAAGATGAAATTAAATAATTATTCGTGATAATATTTTTCATCTCTTCTATTATTTATGCTTTTATGTTTAATTGATTTCATTTCATGTTTCGTTATTGAAATACCTGGGTTTTAGGGTCTTTTTGTTCTGTTTTCTTCATTTGCATACATTGAGGACAATGCATGATTTAAGTATTGGGGGAGTTTGTTTGTATTAGATTTTTTTTTCTTTTTACGAAAAAAATTAAAACACAAAAAAATTTAAAATTTAAAAATTTTGTTTGACTTTTTAAAAATTGAATTAATTCTAATAAGTGTTTGTGGAACAAAACTCATGAATGAGATTGAAAGATTTAGAACTCTTGAATTTTTGATAAGATACGAAATTTTAGTTCAAAACACCATCTGGATTTAAAATTGATATCAGAAGCAGTTTTGCACTTTACGTTTGCACTAATTCTTAGTTGTGGGGTATAAACCATGATTCGAGTAATTTTAAAAAGAAAAAAAAAGAATGAAAAATTAAGAAAAGTTGAAAAAAAAGAAGAGAAAAGGAATAAATAACTACTTCAATGTCCATTAAACAAAATAAATGGGTATCCAAGCTTCGGGAATCATCGATATTCACCACTACACCAAAAATGGCCTATAGCGAAGGAAATTTTGTGAAGAAATTCTTCACATGAGGAGTTGTTTAGCGAAGGAACAGTGAAGGAAAAAAGTATAGTGACAATATAGTTATTAGCGAAAGAAACATCCTTCACTATTTATATTTTTTTCCTCGCAAAATTAGGGCAATAGAAAGATTTTTGGAGCCAATTTATGATGAAAATTTGCGAGGAAAAAATCTATTTAGTGAAAGAATTATTACTCACTATATATCATTATTCAGAAGTTTTTTGCGAGGGATAAAATTGGTCGCTATCTTGTTCTAAATATTTTTTTTTGAATTAATTGTGGTGAATATAAATACCTTAAATTTTTTACGATAGTAAATTTAATTTTAATAACACTTTTTAAGTAACTTACAATATCAACTATTTATTATAATAAACTATAAAGTAAATAACTTTACACTATGTTAAGCTTTAAAATTTCTCCATAAAAGTTTATCTTTATAATCATAATTAAATAAAGTTAAAGTAAAATAAAAATAAAATTAAATAATTCAAAAGATTTTAAATTTTATTTTAAGTATATAATATTAATCCAAAAAAGTCTTTTGGAAATTAATTTAAAGTAATTTTATTTTTTGATATTATATTTAATATTCAGTTAAATAATAATTTGGGAGGGCTTTAATTAAGAAAGACTTTTGGAATATATAATTTTATCAAAAAAAACATAACTTTATTTATTTGAAGTACACTGCTGTGCGTGACTCGTACGAGAAAGGGAAGCAAGCTAGATCACGGTTTGGCTCAATCTTTTATCAAAATTGAAGTTTCAACAAGATAGATGCTAGGTCTCTACCAATTTGGTTTCCCCTCTCTTCCTTAGCCATAGTTTAGGCGGGAGAAATAAAAAATTAGTGTCATATTTTGCTGCAATTAGCGAGATCGAGATTTGATTGAGTGAACAATGTTTCGTACGAGTAAAGGGATTATCATTAATCCCAAAATTTTACCCCAAACTTCATCTTTGCATCTTCAAATCTGTACTTTCTGTCCCAATTGTAAAAGCCCTAACTGCGAAGACCAAAGACCCAATTTGTTCGAAGGTATTTTTTCCAACAACTTTGTTCATTCGTATTCTATTAGTTGCTGTAATGATTCATATATACAGATATGTATGTTTTTGTGTATTTGTTTGTGTAAGAGACGATATTCTTATACTTTTTAATGTCTTCGGCTTCGGCGAAGGCTGCTGCGACGGAGAATTCCTGTTTCTGGAATGCAGATCCGTGAGACTCTAAACAGGAGCCACCGAAGCTGCTCTCTGTGCATTGAACAAGAGCGACGTTGCAGGGAAGCGAATCAAGCTTGAACCAAGCCTTCCTGGTGGTACTATACGGTGAGATTGTTCAAGAACAATTCTTGTTGTTGTCAAGATCGCTGTTCCTCACTCTTGCTTTGGCCCTCATCTGAATGAAATAAGATTTAAGATGCCTGAAGTCTAGTTCCAGATTATATAGGAGTTTTTGTACATCTAGGAATGCTAAATTATTTCAGATGCTAACTTAGGCTTCTACATCCCATTTCCTGCTATATAACTTGTATTACATTAGTAACTTCTCAACTCAAATTGTGATGTTACTTTCTAGGCCTATGTATTAGGAGCAGTGCTGTCATTTTCCATTGCTCATCTCTCTATGTGTCTCATCGCCATCGCCTATTTGACTTCCTCGTCTAATTTGGTACCATACTAACCAATTTCCCTTTAATTTTTCTTATCAGATCTTATTTCATCTTCAATCTCTCTTTACTTTATGAAATTCGAGTCCGACATAAAATCTCATGCTGATTTATATACCAAACTATCTATTTTGTTTTGTTTTTGTGCTTGGTTGAGTTTGAATTGATGATTACTAATGTGTACATGTAATGCTCTGTTGTCCTTTTGATTTCACTTTTTGGACTAGTCAGAGGCTTATCAATCCTAACTAGTTGCTTCGATCAAGCAAAGAATGTTCCTTTCCCTGAAAAATATATTTAGTCGGGTTCTGGATTTTACACTGTTGGATTTTTCATGTTTAATAGTTCTTGTGATAAACAGACAAGAGTGCTGCTTAATGATGCCACTGGGGTTATGGATTCATACTATGATGGATCAATTCATGTTATGTGCTTATAGGAGACCATTATGTACCTTTTCTTGGATTCTTTTGACCTTTCTTTGCATACAGGAAAATAAAAATGGTATACAACTTTGTAAGTATATTGGAAATTGTATTTTTTTGAAGTTTAATCATTCCGTCTTTTTATTTATTACTAAAGTTTATCACCATGAGTTTAGATAACTATACCATTTATGCTGAAAGGATTTGTGCTTCATTTACTTGCATATTATTTTTATCATATGCAATTGGTTGTAAAGAACTGCCAAGTTGCAATGTAAAACCAAAATTTTTAATGCATATTAATGTAATAATAGAGACTATTAAAATGCATAAGGTAACATAGGAAGCTTTTAGATCTATATCTTGTTGTTAAAGATAAGAAATCACATAACAGAAAATCCTGGAAGAATTTTATTTGGAACCTTTTTCCTATATATATAATATCATCCCATGTTGTCCAGTGCACCTAAAAGTGGTTTATAATGTGTATAGTTGACGTGTTTTGGATAAAATATTTATTCTATGTAGAGTAGTGTTATCTGTCACATTATTTTTTCAGAATTTTCTTCATCACTGATCTTTTCTGTGGCTATCACTTACTTTTCCAGGACCTCAATCACTTCCTTTTCTTGTCGACTCAATAAACACACCTCTGGTGTCAACGTGCTAATGAGGCGACAGCAAATGGGACACTAGCATTTCTGCAGCGATGGCTTGTAGTTCCAGAACTGCAAAATGCAATCGCCCGCAGAATGAAAAATAAATGAAAGAAGGTAAAATTTACAATACTGCAAAATAATATTTCAATATTAGTATGGAAATCTCTCTACATTTTAATTCCCAGATATGCACTATAGATTTGATCCTTTGCCACTACTTTCCGTCAACTGAAAGTGATCTTGCGGAGAGAAGTATCTCTTGAAAGTTATTGACAAATATTAATGTCCAAAGTAAAAGCTAATAATCAGTTTAGTTCTTTGCAACCCACAGGAGTTTGTCTTAGGTTGCTACTTGAATGCAGGGACATCCCCATTTTAGGTGTTTGCCTTGGACACCAGGAACCTCCAAACCTTTTTCTGTACAATGTTGGTATCTTTCATCTGATTAATTAGTAGCAACTTAATATCTTTGTCTGATAAGTAACTAGCTATTCCGTATTTAGGTCCCTATGTAGACACGATTCCCTTTTATCCAATTTTGTATGTTCTTTTTAGTGGCTATTATAGTTTTTTATAAGCTCATGAAACACCTTACTAGTAAAAGGAAAAAAGAAAAACGCTCATCTTCCATTCTTTAGGTGGTTGAGATGAGAAAATCTTGGTATCTATCCGGCTGTTGATCCACTTGATTCTACATCTCGTATGCTTTCCCCTCATATTTTAGGAGAGGAACATTACAATACTGCTTGTGGTGTACAGAAAGTTCTTCAGAACTACAAAAATCTGCAGGATATTATTGCTATTTTGGGGATGGATGAGCTCAGTGAAGATGACAAGTTGACTGTTGCTCGTGCTCGCAAAATTCAAAGGTTCTTGAGCCAACCTTTCCATGTTTCAGATGTTTTTACTGGTGCCCCTGGAAAATATATAGATTTGAAGGAAAGCATTACTAGCTTCTAGGTAATTATTGTGGCTGAAACGGTTTGGTTCATTCTGCCTCAGATGAACATCTAGAAAAAGCTATCTATTTCTCATTATTTACATTAGTTCCACAGCATGTCACATGTGTGATTTAAAGAGGTTAAAATTTTAATTGACAATTATATATCTATCATAACCTGCAATCAAGTTGCTTCTGGTAAAATAGTAACCATTCGAGCTGGAATCTTGATGGTGGTCATAAATCAAACAAGAATATTTTAATCTCATTGGAGTGGCTATGCACTACTATTGGTTTCACTGTCATTTTGAACTTTGTTTTGAATAAACCATATTATGAGATCAGAAGTAGAAAAAGATATACAGAAATTAATATTGCAACCCCACTCAAAATATATTACTAATTTACTATCATGGACCTTTGATAATGTTCTTTTAAGTGTACTTACACATGTTGCTCGATATTTACAAAAACCTTTAAATTAAGTAATATTGGTTATACCCCTTCTCTGTAGTTGTTCTTTGTTGTTCAACCTCATCTAATATGTGATGACATGGTGCATTGTTTCTTTTAGATTTTTTTTTGGGTTTAGATCCTTTTTTTAATCAAGTATAAAATGTACAACTATATTGATTGACATTATTCACGATGCTAATACATTTATGCCTTTTTTGGTTTGTCTTTCAATAGGGAGTCTTGGATGGGAAATACGATGACCTTTCAGGACAGTCCTTTTACATGGTTGGAGGAATTAAAGAGGTTATTGCCAAGGAAGAGAAGATTGCCAAGGAAAATGCTTAGACAAATCATGTTCTCGGACTTTTATTTCCCTTTCTCTTGATTATTTTGTTCATGTTGGTGATGCAAGCCCCAGGAGTTTTATTTTCTGAAACCAACCATGTTGGAATTTTTGCTTCTGCATTATCTTGTTGCAAGATTGTGATAGAGAAACAGAGTCTAGTGCCACCCTTAGAAAGCCCCCTTCTGTTTTACTGTCACATAATAAGGTGGACATGTATATTTTTATTAGTGTGTTACTTTTTGAATATTGGACGGTGTATTTATAAAATCTCTTCCCTGCAAGTAATAAAGAAATAAGCACGAGGGGGAGCCCTGCCCTCAGTATGTTGTATCAGAGAGGTATTTCATTTGATTTGGTTGTGTACTTTGGAGGACCGATAGATTAGTAGGTTGTAGGCTCGGTTAGATACATAACTTGCCGCAAGACAATTCTGCGTAATATTTATTATAGCAATTACTAAAAATAATAGTAATAATAATAAATATGAAATCATTGATTTAAAAATTAATTATAATTTTCAATGAATTTTGATTATTTAGCAATTAATTTTTTATTTACAAATTTATAATTTGTGAAGGAATTTTTCTCACTAATTTGAAAAAAGATTCTCAATTTATAATTAGTGAAGGAAAATATTCTCTCGTTAAATAAATTTGTTCTTCACAATATATTATTTGTGAGGGAATCAAGTTATTCACTAATTTCAAATAGTCCTTCTTAAAATATTATTTGTGAAGAAAACCAATCTTCCACTAAATAACAATATTCCATTACTAAATACAATTTGTGAAGGAATAAGTTATTCACAATATATCATTCACAAAAATATTTAGTTACTACTTAGCTTAAGGATACCCAATCATGAGGAGGTCTAATGCGAAAGCACTCGTGTGAAGGAAATATTTCTTCAATAAATCACTTGTGAGAGATATATGGTCTCTAGTGAAGGATTTGTCCTTCACTAGAGGCCATTTTTTGGTGTAGTGCACGCTGAAAAGTGTGATGGATAAAAGCAGCTTGACTAGTCTAATTTTGTGGCTTTTGTTACTCGAGTTAGTAAATCCTTAGGGGTGTCTTTACACCAAGTGCCCTAAAGCCATCCGGTTTGGGAGTCATTGGTCCAACACTCGCTCTACATGGGTAACTCTAAAAAACCTAAGAAAATGAGACATTGCACAAGTCAGGAATCAAAATTGTAAAAGAATGGAAAAAAGAAAGAAAAAGGAAAAAATGAGCTTGCTTGATTTTCATGGTAAAAATTCCTACTAAGAGTTACATCATATACACAATGCATGCATCACATGAAATTGATTTAATAAAGGATGGTGTCTAGAATAAAGATTGAGTATTTTTGATAAGGTAAAAGTGTGATTTTGAATTTAATCTTGCTTATGTATAATGCTTATAGATATTTAGAAGCTTTCTTTCAATTTCATAATTTGTTGAATCCAAAATTATTTTTGAATTTTGTGGGTATATTCACTGCAAACCCTCACGAGACACAACTCGTCCACTTGGGGTAACCTTAGGGTTTAAAGGCTTGTTGTACATGCTAAGTGCAATCGTGTTTCCTACGAAAATGGGGTAGTGTAATTTTTGTTTTATTTTTATTTTTATTTTACTCGAGGACGAGCAAAAGCTATGTATGGAGGTATTTGATAGACACGTAATTCATACATTTTATTATCCCTAATTTTGTCCTTTTAATTATATTACTTTATTAAATTAATATAGTTTATTTTATTTTGTAGGATTTAATATTTGTTGCAATAAAGTCAAAATCTTGGTGATCAAGCGATATTTAATGCTCTTATTCATGTAAGGAATATCCAAGAAGAATCCTACAAGGAGAAGGAAAGAGGTGGAACAATCTTCATGCCGTAAGTCAAGTCCAATAAGAGAAAGGAAAGTCAATCTAAAAGATCCCTTTATCTAGAAGATCTTTTTGGGAAGTTGATTACCACTAAGAAATTGAAACCTACATGGAAAGGGAACAAAAGTGTCCAAATTCAATGAATCTAAATTAGGGTTCAAAGTTATTTTTCATATAAATATGTCTCTTATTTTAGAGAAGAAGGTATTAGGTATTGTGTTAGTTTATGTTAGGTGTAGATGTAAATTAAATTACGTCTTCATTGTACGTTCGTTAGATGATCGTTAATTAAAGAGTGTTTTCTTATTTTTTTTTAATCTTCTTTTTTTCTTTATTTTAATTAGTTTAATTATTTTCCATGTCTAGCTAAATTCTTTCATCTAGGATGAAGATGAAATTAAATAATTATTCGTGATAATATTTTTCATCTCTTCTATTATTTATGCTTTTATGTTTAATTGATTTCGTTTTCATGTTTCGTTATTGAAATACCTGGGTTTTAGGGTCTTTTTGTTCTGTTTTCTTCATTTGCATACATTGAGGACAATGCATGATTTAAGTATTGGGGGAGTTTGTTTGTATTAGATTTTTTTCTTTTTACGAAAAAAATTAAAACACAAAAAAATTTAAAATTTAAAAATTTTGTTTGACTTTTTAAGAATTGAATTAATTCTAATAAATGTTTGTGGAGAAAAACTCATGAATGAGATTGAAAGATTTAGAACTCTTGAATTTTTGATACTACGATAAGAAATCTTAGTTCAAAACACTATCTGGATTTAAAATTGATATCACAAGCAGTTTTGCACTTCACGTTTGCACTAATTCTTAGTTGTGGGGTATAAACCATGATTCGAGTAATTTTAAAAAGAAAAAAGAAAAAAAAAGAATGAAAAAAAAATGAAGTTAAGAAAAGTTGAAAAAAAGAGAAAAGGAATAAATAACTGCTTCAATGTCCATTAAACGAAATAACTGGGTATCCAAGCTTCGGGAATCATCGATATTCACGCTGAAAAGTGTGATGGATAAAAAGCAGCTTGACTAGTCTAATTTTGTGGCTTTTATTACTCGAGTTAGTAAATCTTTAGGGGTGTCTTTACACCAAGTGCCCTAAAGCCATCCGATTTGGGAGTCATTGGTCCAACGCTCGCTCTACATGTGTAACGCTAAAAAACCTAAGAAAATGAGACATTGCACAAGTCAGGAATCAAAATTGTAAAAAATGGAAAAAAGAAAGAAAAAGGAAAAAATGAGCTTGCTTGATTTTCATGGTAAAAATTCCTACTAATAGTTACATCATATATACAATGCATGCATCACATGAAATTGATTTAATAAAGGATGGTGTCTAGAATAAAGATTGAGTATTTTTGATAAGGTAAAAGTGTGATTTTGAATTTAATCTTGCTTATGTATAATGCCTATAGATATTTAGAAGCTTTCTTTCAATTTCATAATTTGTTGAATCCAAAATTATTTTTGAATTTTGTAGGTATATTCACTCGCAAACCCTCACGAGACACAACTAAATCCCACTGGGGTAACCTTGGGGTTTAAAGGCTTGTTGCACATGCTAAGTGCAATCGTGTTTCCTACGTAAAATAGGGTAGTGTAATTTTGTTTTATTTTTATTTTATTTTACTCAAGGATGAGCAAAAGCTATGTATGGAGGTATTTGATGTAATACGTAATTCATACATTTTATTATCCCTAATTTTGTCCTTTTAATTATATTAGTTTATTAAATTAATATGTTTTATTTTATTTTGTAGGATTTAATATTTGTTGCAATAAAGTCAAAATCTTGGTGATCAAGCGATATTTAATGCTTTTATTCATGTAAGGAATATCCAAGAAGAATCCTATAAGGAGAAGGAAAGAGGTGGAACAATCTTAGTGTGCAAGTCAAATCCAACAAGAGAAAGGAAAGTCAATCTAAAAGATCCCTTTATCTAGAAGATCTTTTTGGGAAGTTGATTACCACTAGGAAATTGAAACCTACATGGAAAGGGAACAAAAGTGTCCAAATTCAATGAATCTAAATTAGGGTTCAAAGTTATTTTTCATATAAATATGTCTCTTGTTTTAGAGAAGAAGGTATTAGGTATTGTGTTAGTTTATGTTAGGAGTAGATGTAGATTAAATTACGTCTTCATTGTACGTTCGTTGGATGATCGTTAATTAAAGAGTGTTTTCTTATTTATTTTTAATCTTCTTCTTTTCTTTATTTTAATTAGTTTCAATGTCCATTAAACAAATTAACTGGGTATCCAAGCTTTGGGAATCATCGATATTCACGCTGAAAAATGTGATGCATAAAAGCAACTTGACTAGTCTAATTTTGTGGCTTTTGTTACTCGAGTTAGTAAATCCTTAGGGGTGTCTTTACACTAAGTGCCCTAAAGCCATCTGGTTTGGGAGTCATTGGTCCAACGCTCGCTTTACATGGGTAACTCTAAAAAACCTAAGAAAATGAGACATTGCACAAGTCAGGAATCAAAATTGTAAAAAATGGAAAAAAGAAAGAAAAAGAAAAAAAATGAGCTTGCTTGATTTTCATGGTAAAAATTCCTACTAATAGTTACATCATATACACAATGCATGCATCACATGATATTGATTTAATAAATGATGGTGTCTAGAATAAAGATTGAGCCCAAAATTAGGTATACATCACCCATCTTGGGTGCGTCGGATACATCTTGGTGTGCAAGTATAAAATTCAAATACAACTTACTATATACATTGAAACCTATCGTGTGCAATATCGACAAAACATATAGCTTGTGAGTTTGAATACAATTATTGTCTACTAGAGATTATACAAACTCAAAAGGAGTCCTCATTACAATTATTAACACACTATTTCACAGAATAGTGAGGACTACTAATCTTATCCTACGGACCAGTCACTCCGTTCCCAGACTAGTCCTGCTTTATGTTCTCATTTTCACGAAAAACGGTGAAAGAAAAGGGTGAGCTCAACTAGCCCGATGAAATATTATGACTAAGATAATGCGAGAATAAATTATCGTTAGCCTCAACAATGATGTTAAGCGATAAAATATAACAACATCAAGTTTAAGCTGTGGCGGATCAAGCAATCCATTAAAAAAGTCGAGTAGAGAATAGAATCTACTATCTTTTATGATTTAAAAAGTTTTTCATCACTTTTATATTTGAGACTCGACAATAAATAATCCACATCATCACACTTTTCTGACGAGGATATTCATTTTAGGTCACGACCACAAATTCCATGCACTACGGGCCGAGGATATTTGTGTATTCATCGATGGTCATGATCATGCCAACAACAGCGTCCATCGATACTCTACGGGCCAATGAGAACTTTTACCACATCATTTGTAACATTACGATCATGATTACAAGAATAATCCACAGTCATAATCATACCAAGTCCATCATATGCACTTCTGAGGCCACGAGATGACTTTCAAAAAAATATAAACATGAGGATGATGACAATGATATAAGAATTCAATAAAACAAGTTCAAGAATTATTTTATCCGAGGAACCGATAACGTCAAATTGTCGACATGATCTTTGTTTTGTAGAGTAAAATTCAAGAATGATCGAAGAAGAATATTTCCATGAAAGATCTTTGGATGAAGCGCAAATATCGAGGATATTCTACTAATTTCATGGAGTATAGAAGTCAAAACTTTAACCAGTTGAGTATAATAAAGAATGGAATAACAAAAGAAATCACCATGCATGCGGTACTTAGCATAGGCGAGTTATTCAGCGAGAATAATAATAACGGAACGGTCGGGCAAAATTTGCAAGCGAGGATGTTCATGAGAATAATAAAAAGCGGAACCGGTCGGTGTAAACACCTGTGAGCAGGATGTTCCAGCAGAATAATAATAAAAGCGGAACCCGGTCGTGTGTAAACACTGAGCAGGATGTTCAGCGGAATAATAATAAAAAAAGCGGAACCGGTGGGTGTAAAACACACAGACGAGGATGTTCAGCAGAGAATAATAGAAGAATGTCACCAAGTATAGGGTGAAGCCAGCGTATCTGAGGTTATTCAACGAGAATAATAAGAAATGGAATAACAATGAGTTCTCTTCATGAATAAGAAAGAATAACACCCACTACAAGTAAAAAGCTGAATATAAAAGTAGTTAAGTAGCAGAATACTTTTCTTTCTATCTCTCTATAGTCTCTCTATAGTTTCTCTCTACAGAGTTCGATTGAATTCGTAAGAAAATAATGAAGGAATGAGCTTTATTTATAGGAAAATGGAATGCATAGTAACTAATCCATGAGCGGTCCAGATTGATTTACTTTAATCGGCGGTCCATATTTAAAAGCAAAATCTTTTAAATAAAATATAATATATTCTATTTATAATCTAATAAAGCGAATAACTTTATAAAAGATTTTACTATGCAAACACTATCACGAGCCTTATGCAAACACTATGCATAATAAAATATAATATATTCTAATTATTGTCTAATAAAGCAGATAACTTTATAAAAGTATTACATTTTATATAAAAAGATTTTACTATACAAAACACTTATCACGGACTTTATGCAACACTATGCATAATAGAATATAATATATTCTATTTATAGAATAACTTTATAAAAGTATTACATTTTTATATAAAAAGATTTTTGTATTATTACATTAATAATACCAATAAAAAAAAAATGAGTGACTTATCACATAAGCATGATAATCAATCAAGTGTCTACTCTTATGCGACCACGCGTATTCTTGTACTTTTTTACTCTTAGAGTAGTTCAAGCGGTATTAATGGTAAAACTTTCGTAGATTATTTTCATAAAAAATATTTTTGTCGTTTTCTCGATCAAAGCAATAATTACATTTGTGGGGTCCACTGATGATTGTGCCATCGTCACGAATATTTTCTGTTTAAAACGAATATTCCCCGACCAATCGAATATTATATGACAACTTGCATACTTTGCAAAATTTATAAATATTACCCACAACTATAACATTATATTAAATTCATTCCATAATATTCAAAAATGATAATTATAGAAAATTCATTTTTATTCAAAAAGTTGGGGTCTTTCTGACCTCCCCTTCTTGAAATTTAAGCCCTCGAAATTAGAAGTGCGATACTGGTATGTCGAAGAGGTAAGGATACCTTGATTTCATTTGATTCTAACTCCCAGTCATTTCCTCAACATCGTGGTTTCTCCACAAAACTTTGACTTGAGGTATAACCTTGAGTGCGTAGAATATGTTCCTTCTTATCAAGATTTGAGCAGGGAACCTCTTCATACGTCAAATCTTCCGCTATTTTCGTCGGTTCTAACTTCGATAATGTGGTTCGGGTCTTCCACATATTTACGTAGCATGGATATGTGAAAAGCGTTATGAACACGAGACATACTTGGCGGGTAAAAGCGAGTCTATAGGCCCACAGTTCCTACTCGATCGAGGATTAAAAATGGTAGATGAATCGAGGATTGAGCTTTTCTCTCTTTCCAAATCTCGTAACTCCTTTCCATGGAGCAACACGTAACAACACATGATCTCTATATCGAATTCCCGTCCTTTCGATGAAGATCGGCATAACTCTTTTGTCGATCTTGTGAGGTTTTTATCGTTCTTGGGATCGTTTGAATCTTTTCCGTAGTCATACGTACCAACTCGGTCCCAACAACGTTGCTTCACCCACCTCATCCCAACATCTTTGGAAGCGACACTTTCTTCCATCTGGCGCCTCGAATGGAGCCATGCGATACTTGCTTGATAATTTGTTGTTGTAGGAAAACTCCACCGATGGTAAGAACTTGTCCCAACTTCCCTTGAAATCAAGGACCACGAGTCTTAATAGATCTTGAGAGTTTGAATAGTCCTCTCTGTTGTCCGTAAAATACGAGGATGATATAGAGCTAAATCGTAAATCTGTGCCCATAGCTTTTTGCAAACTAACCCAAAATCGTGAAGTGAATCTTGGGTCTCGATCGGAAACTATGGATCTTGGCATACCATGCAATCTTACAACCTCGTTTATGTACATCTGAGCAAAGCGTTCAAGTGTATAAGTTTCTCGTATCGGTAAGAAATGAAAGCGAGACTTGGTCAATCTATCAACAATGACCCAAATCGCATCTATGCCTTGAGAAACTTTGGGAAGACCGATGCTTGAAATCCATGGTAATGTGCTCCCACTTCCATTACGGAATTTCAAGTGGTTGCAATGGACCTTTTGGTACTTGATGCTCGCCTTGACTTCGTTGACACGTTAGACACCTTGAGATAAGCAGTATTATCTCTCTCTTCATATTGCCCCACCAAAATGTATGTCGAAGATCATGATACATTTGGTACTCGAGATGGATTGCAAACGGTGTGTTGTGCGCCTCCATCATGATTTTATACTTTAAATCAGGGTCGTTAGGAACACAAAGTCTGGAGTTGACTCGAAGTATTCCTTCTTCATCGATTCTTGCTTCCGGCATCGCACCTTCTTGTACTTTCTTCCTCATACGCATCAGCTCCGGATCTGTAACTTGAGCAGCTTTAATTTTATCAATTAAAGTCGGTTCTACTCGTATATTCGCCATCATCACGTGGGTCCTTGGAGTCTTTATCTCTATCTCCATCCTTTGCAAGTCATACAAAATGGGCCTTTGCGTTGACAATATTTCTCTACACGCGCATATATGATCTTCTACTTTCGATCGTCGGCTACCACGTTAAACTTTTCGAGGATGGTATTGGATGGTATGATCATAATCTTTCAGCGAGTTCAAGCCAGCGTCGTTGTCGCATGTTGAGTTCCTTTTGAGTGAAGAAATATTTGAGGCTTTTATGATCAAGTAAAGATCTCCACTTTCTCCCCATACAAGTAATGCCTCCAAATTTTAAGTGCGAAGACAACAGCTGCTAACTCTAGGTCATAAGTAGGATAATTTCTCTCATATTCTTTCAGTTGTCGTGAGGCATAGGCTATGACTTTCCCATGTTGCATGAGAACACATCCTAACCCTTTGCGAAGCATCTTTGTAGATGACAAAATCCTCGAACCGGATGGTATTGTCGAGCAGTCTTTGAAATGAGTCTCCTCTTGAGTTCTTGAAAACTCTTCTCACATTCCTCGCTCCAATAGAACTTTGTATCTTTCGAGTCAAATTTGAGTTAGTGGAGTAGCGATTCGAAAAACCCGCCTACGAATCTCAGATAATAACCCTACTAAGCGAGAAAGCTCGTACTTGATCCTTGATTTAGGTTGCTCGACTTTGAATAGCTTGATCTTTCTTTGGGTCAGCGGATATTCCATGACTTGATACCACGTGCCCAAGGAATACTACTTCCTCAAAGCAGAACTCGCATTTCTTGACTTGGCATAAAGCTTGTATTCACGAAGCTTTTGGAGTGTCGACCTCAAGTGTTCCTCATGATCTTCACGGCTTTTGGAATAAATAAGGATGTCATCAATAAAGGCGACCACAAAGTGATCAAATATTCCTTGAATACTCGGTTCATCATATCCATGAAAGGCGGCGGAGCATTAGTCGATCAAAAGGACATGACTAGGAATTCATAATGCCGTCTGGGAGTTACGAAAGCCGTCTTTGGAATGTCATCGGTTCTAATCTTCAATTGGTGATATCCGGAGCGAAGATCGATCTTTGAAAAGAATTTGGCTCCTTGCATTTGGTCAAACAGGTCATCAATACGTGGCAATGGATACCTATTTTTGATGGTGACATGATTGACTCCGATAATCAATACAAATCGCATACTCCCATCTTTCTTCTTCACGAATAGAGCAGGAGCACCCGAGGAGAAGTACTGGGGGCGAATAAAGCCGATGTCTAACAATTCCTGCGGTTGAGTCTTTAACTCACGAAGTTCAATAGGAGCCATTCGATATGGGGCTTTGGAAATGGGTTTTGTCTAGGGTTCAAAGTCGATACAAAATTCAATTTCACGCTCTGGGGTAGGCGGGGAAGTTCTTGAGGGAATCGTCGGAAATTCATTAACAATAGAAATATTATTCAAAAGCGGCGTATTTTTGTTTAGATCGTGACATGAGCTAAGAAAGCTTGACATCAGTTTTTCAATAAGCGAATAGCTTTATGGCTTGAGATAGCGATGATTGATTTTAATGGTTTGGTTGCTTGAATTAGCATAATAGGTCGATTAGGAATATGAAAGCTAACAACCTTATGAAAACAATCAATTTTTGCATGATGAGTAGTTAACCGATCAATCCCTAGAATTACATCAAATGCAAGTATTTTTAATGCAATAAGATCGACGAGGTAATGTGTGGGTACCAACTTGAACCAAACAAGACTTATAAGCGAAGTGGATGTAATGAAGGTTTCTCCCAGCGGAGTTTCCACGAGATAAGTCGAAAGTCTAATTTCTCAGGAGTCAAATTTAATCGTTGGTATAGCAAGTAGGAGAAATAAAAGAATGGGTAGAAGCCGGTATCAAATAAAGTGTAGACTTAGCTAGAGTTTATGATAAGCTTACGTGATGACCTCATTCGGGTTCCTTGCTTTACGGGAGGTCACAACAAAGCGCTCTCCCTTTGCTGCTCTGGCTTTGACTTTTACGGGGACGACCTTTGGTGCCTCCATCCTAGTTGAATTTTGTCTTGGTGAGCGACAAAATCGGGCTAAGTGACCTTCTCTTCCACAATTATAACATGCTTTGGATGACATCGCGCAATTTGGTGATGTGTCCCTCCCCTCGCATTTGAAGCATATGATGAGGTGGTCTTTCTCCTTCCTTAACAGCGGTTCTTTGGTCTTGGCGTCTTTCCATCATTGTTGAATCTCCTCTTCTTGAAATGTCCATTCTTATTGTTTTTGTACGATTACCATAGAAGTGGTTACCATTTCTAACATTGATTCCCTCACGCTTGTTGTCATAGCCGATGTTGCTCTCTCCTTTGGTATTATCATTTTTAAATTGCTCTCTCTTTTGATTTGCGTTGACTCGTTATCGCGCTCCACCAGTGAGCCCTATTTACAACATCGAATACAAACACGGTTTATGAGAAATAAGATGTTGGCGTATCTCGACTTCAAACCTCTTAAAAACATTAGCGCCATTCTCTCTTCATTATCCACCAAGTGGGGCCATAGCGGGATAACTCATAAATTTTGCCTCGTATTGCGACACGGTCGTATTGTTTTGCTCAATTTGATAAACTCCACCTCCTTCGTGTGGCGAATACTTTTCGGGAAAGTATTTGTCGTTGAACGACTCTTGGAACTTCTCCCAAGACATCTTGATCTGGCGAGGTTGAGTCGTTTTACGATTCCACGATGTCTGCCTCTCGCGCGCAACATAAAAGCGTGAAAGGGAACCTTTTGCTCCTCGGAGCATCCCAAGACATCAAATATTTTGGTGATCGCTGCTTTATCCATACTTCCGCCATAAGTGGTTTTGGCTCTCCCTTAAACTCGGTGGTCGGCTCCTTGAAGCATTTAGCGGTGGTATTGCCTTGAGAGTTTTCAGTGTTTCCACTACTACATTTTGAGCGGGGGCGCTCTGCTTTCTTTGTTGCATGAATTGCATAAAGCCCTCGAACAATCCATCATTCATCATTTGGTCGGTGTGTTGTTGTTTGCATGAGGATTGTCGCCTTCTGATGCACATTCTCACGATTATTGATATGTGGAGACTCAGCGGTCTCTTGTGCTCATTTGCTATTCTCAACATTTTTGGATGTCATTTTGAATCTTGCCACAAAACAAAGGTTAATTGACATGTAACATAATATCTCTAAACTCGACCAACCAATTTAAATACAAAATAAATTTAAGTAGGTTAAATACTAGCGAAGAATTCCCGTCTCTCCCTCCTAGTTCTAGTCTCACATCTTAGCGAGGATCATATCCTAAGCTTTGATACCAATTGTGGCGCCCCCAAAATTAGGTATACATCACCCATCTTGGGTGCGTCGGATACATGGTACAAAATTCAAATACAACTTACTAATACATTATGTAGGTGTACAATACGACAAAACATAGCTGTGAGTTTGAATACAATTATTGTCTACTAGAGATTATACAAACTCAAAAGGAGTCCTCATTACAATTATTAACACACTATTTCACGAGAATAGTGAGGGACTACTAATTATCCTCTGGGCCCGTCACTCAGGTTCCCGAGCTAGTCCTGCTTATGTTCTCATTTCACGAAGAAACGGTGAAAGAAAAAGGTGAGCTCAACTAGCCCGATGAAATATTATGACTAAGATAATGCGAGAATAAATTATCGTTAGCCTTCAACGATGTTAAAGCGATAAAATATAACAACATCAAGTTTAAGCTATGGCGGATCAAGCAATCCATTAAAAAAGTCAAGTAGAGAATAGAATCTACTATCTTTTATGATTTAAAAAGTTTTCATCACTTTTATCATTTGAGACTCGACAATAAATAATCCACATCATCCACTTGCACTTCTGACGAGGATATTCATTTAGGGTCCGACCACAAATTCCATGCACTACGGGCCGAGGATATTTGTGTATTCATCAATAGTCATGATCATGCCAACATTTGTCCATCGATGCACTACGGGCCAATGAGAACTTTTACCACATCATTTGTAACATTACGGTCATGATTACAAGAATAATCACTGGTCATAATCATACCAAGTCCATCATGCACTTCTGGGCCACGAGATGACTTTCAAAAAAATATAAACATGAGGATGATGACAATGATATAAGAATTCAATAAAACAAGTTCAAGAATTATTTTATCCGGGAATTAATAACGTCAAATTGTCGACATGATCTTTTTTTGTAGAGTAAAATTCAAGAATGATCGGAAGAATATTTCCATGAAAAGATCTTTGGATGAAGCGCAAATATCGAGGATATTCTACTAATTTCATGGAGTATAGAAGTCAAAACTTTAACTTATTTGAGTATAATAAAGAATGGAATAACAAAAGAAATCACCATGCATGCGGTGCCGCGCAGAGGCGAGTTATTCAAGCGAGAATAATAATAACGGAACGGTCGGGCAAAATTTTGCAAGCAGGATGTTCAACGAAGAATAATAAAAAAGCGAACCGGGTCGGTGTAAAAACACTGAGAGGATGTTCCAGCGAGAATAATAATAAAAGCGGAACCGGTCGGTGTAAAACACCTGAGCGAGGATGTTCCAGCGGAATAATAATAAAAAAGGCGGAACCCGGTCGGTGTAAAACACCACGAGACAGGATGTTCAGCGAGAATAATAGAAGAATGTCACCAAGTATAGGGTAGGCCAGCGTATCTGAGGTTATTCAACGAGAATAATAAGAAATGGAATAACAATGAGTTCTCTTCATGAATAAGAAAGAATAACACCCCTTACAAGTAAAAAAAGCGAATATAAAAAGTTAAGTAAAAATACTTTTCTTCTATCTCTCTATAGTCTCTCTCTATAGTTTCTCTCTCTAGAGTTCGGTGAATTAAGTAAGAAAATAATGAAGGAATGAGCTTATTTATAGGAAAATGGAATGCATAGTAACTAATCCATGAGCGGTCAGATTGATTTACTTTAATCGGCGGTCCATATTTAAAAGCAAAATCTTTTAAATAAAATATAATATATTCTATTTATAATCTAATAAAGCGAATAACTTTATAAAAGATTTTTACTATGCAAACCTTATCTGGAGCCTTATGCAAACACTATGCATAATAAAATATAATATATTCTAATTATTGTCTAATAAAGCAGATAACTTTATAAAAGTATTACATTTTTATAAAAAAAGATTTTACTATGCAAAACACTATCTGAGACTTTATGCAACACTATGCATAATAGAATATAATATATATTATTTATAGAATAACTTTATAAAAGTATTACATTTTATATAAAAAGATTTTACGTATTATTACATTAATAATACCAATAAAAAAAAAGCGAGTGAGTGACTTATCACATAAGCATCAATCTACAAGTGTCTTCTTATGCGACCACAGCGTATATTCTTGTACTTTTACTAGAGTAGTTCAGCAGTATTAATGGTAAAACTTCGTAGTTATTTTCATAAAAAAGTATTTTGTCGTTTTCTCGATCAGCAATAATTACATTGTGGGGTCCCCGATGATTGTGCCATAAATCGAATATTTTACTAGGATTTAAAAGCGAATATTCCCAGAGCCAATCGAATATTATATGACAACTTGCATACTTTGCAAAATTTATAAATATTACCCACAACTATAACATTATATTAAATTCATTCCATAATATTCAAAAATGATAATTATAGAAAATTCATTTTTATTCAAAAGTTGGGGTCTTGGAATCATCGATATTCACGTTGAAAAGTGTGATGGATAAAAAGCACTTGACTAGTCTAATTTTCTGGCTTTTATTACTCGAGTTAGTAAATCCTTAGGGGTGCCTTTACACCAAGTGCCCTAAATCCATCCGCTTTGGGAGTCATTGGTCCAACACTCGCTCTACATGGGTAACTCTAAAAAGCCTAAGAAAATGAGACATTGCACAAGTCAGGAATCAAAATTGTAATAAAATGGAAAAAAGAAAGAAAAAGGAAAAAATGAGCTTGCTTGATTTTCATGGTAAATGTAAGACCCCAGCTTTTTAATGAATAAAATCAAATTTCCTTTATTTATTATTGTGAATAATAAGGTATTAATTTGATATAATAACTTTGGTTATGGGTGAAATGTGAAAATTTTGCAAAATAAGAAAGTGGTTATAAAATATTCTTTCTGTTGGGTAATATTCGTACGACGGCGCAGCCAATTGTGGGCCCCATAATGGATAACGGTCGAATGAAGAAAATGACAAAATTGAATAACGGCGTAGTTATTCTGAGATTAACACCGTTGGAATACCCGGTGGTTAAAGTAAAAGTAATACGTTGTTGCAGACATAGGCAGATACCAGTATTGCATGTATTATTGAATTATTGATCCTTACGTAAGAAGGCACTACTCAATAATTGTCACGAAAGAGGTTCTTATTCAATATTTTATTCTATTGATTCAATAATTGTTGCGATTGATATTTTATATTATTATTGTTTCAATTATCGCCAATCGCATATTATCTCCTTTTATCGGATCAAGAATTGATTATTTGGAATAATATTATTAGATAAAATTATTGGCAATGTCTAGAAAGTTCTGTCAAGGAGAGGTTTGTTCACCTAATTGCACGCCAGTAAGGAGAAATCCTTATTGAAAGCCCCCTTCCCGGGAACGATTTCGTCATTATAAATGTGATTCTGTAATATTATTTGTGAATAATTAATCATTGATTCATATGATAAGGAAATATTTATTTTATGTGGATATAAATGATGGATTTATTAATGTGGTTATAAATGAAGGAATTAATGTTGAGGTGTTTTATTAGTATTTTGTCGGATTGGAGGTATTAAAAATCAAACCAGTGTTTTTTGAGATATATTACGGGAGTTATAATTTTTAATCCGACCGTTGGATCGTTGTAATTTTGGATATGTTATATATATATAAGTTGAGTATATGTCCACAAATTTTGAACCGATTAAAACGAGCGTATGATTTGTTATGAATTTTAAGAGGTGGTGATTTAAAAATCAAAGTTATAAATCATTTTGGTGGAAAATTCTAGAATTGGTGGGCCCCGCTCTTGGTTGGTGAAGAAATGTCTGAGATTTTATTCAAATGTGGTGGGTGGGAATAGTAGCGAGTAAAGCCATCAAAGTTGCAGTGTTAAGTCCGCTTTCAAGTCATAACATTTTCCTATAAATAGAGGCTAAGTTAGAATTGAAAATCACACCGTAAACAAGTTTTTTCTCTCTATAGATTATTGAGTGTATTTTGTGAGTATTTAGATACTTTGTGAGTTTCATTAATCGGTCTGCAAGTTTCCTTGACCTTATACCGATATTTCAATCAAATGCGATATTTTGAGGTAAGGGATATTATCTTCTTCTTAAATGATATTTTCTTCAATATCATTATCTGCCGAAATATTGGTATGAACTTTTTATCAAATTTGGAACTTTTTTGTGTCTGGGGTTACTATTCACGATATCGATTAATTATTCACGTAAATTTACACTATTATTCAGAAAAATGAAATTTTCTTCTTTTTGTCAAGTTGTGCATTATGGTTACTATCTTTGATTGTATCCATGTTTTGATCATTATTTTTAATTTCGCTTCAAAATTGGTTATTTTAGAATATTATTGAACTTGGATAAACCGTAATGTCTGAATCCTTAATATTTGATACATTATCTCATTTGGATTCGTTTTCTTTAAAATATTTTTCATCATCCTCAGTCCTAAATGATGATACAAATGAATATCTTTGGCCTGTAGTGCAAAGATGAATGATTACCTAATGAATATCTTTGGTCGTAGTGCAAAGATGAACAGGTGTTGAGATGAACATGGCCAACTGGTGATACAAATGAATATCTTTGGCCTGTAGTGCAAAGATGAATATTTGATTCAAGATGAATATTGATTGATGTTACATGGATAAAATATTGATGATGGACTTTTAAATCTTAGAAGATAGTAGAATTCTTTCTCTACTTGACTCTTCTAATGGATTGTTGTTTTCCGCTGCATTTGTTGATCTAAAACTTGTTGTCTATTATATTTTATCAGATTATTCCCTGTTGAAGACTAATGATAATTTGTTGTGTATTATCTTAGTCATAATATTCTTTACTGGGCTAGTTGAGCTCACCCTTTTGTTCTATTTTTCTTCTCAGGAGGTGAGAACATAGCAGGAACTAGTCGGGGTACGGAGTGATGGTTCTAGAAAGTTGTTTTAGCAGTCCTCACTATTTTTAAAATAGTGTATCAATAATTGTAATGAGGACTCCTTTTGAGTTTTTATACTCTCTATTTGTATTTAAATTCACAGTTTAATGAAGTTGTATTTGTTTATGTACCATGTATTTGGCGACTCAGAATGGGTGATGTATACCTATTTTGGGGGCATCACAGTAAAAATTCCTACTAATAGTTACATCATATACACAATGCATGCATCACATGAAATTGATTTAATAAAGGATGGTGTCTAGAATAAAGATTGAGTATTTTTTATAAGGTAAAAGTGTGATTTTGAATTTAATCTTGCATATGTATAATGCCTATAGATATTTAGAACCTTTCTTTCAATTTCATAATTTGTTGAATCCAAAATTATTTTTGAATTTTGTGGGTATATTCACTGCAAACCCTCACGAGACACAACTCGTCCACTTGGGGTAACCTTGGGGTTTAAAGGCTTGTTGCACATGCTAAGTGCAATCGTGTTTCCTACGAAAATGGGGTAGTGTAATTTTTGTTTTATTTTACTCGAGGACGAGCAAAAGCTATGTATGGAGGTATTTGATAGACACGTAATTCATACAATTTATTATCCCTAATTTTGTCCTTTTAATTATATTAGTTTATTAAATTAATATGTTTTATTTTATTTTGTAGGATTTAATATTTGTTGCAATAAAGTCAAAATCTTGGTGATCAAGCGATATTTAATGCTCTTATTCATGTAAGGAATATCCAAGAAGAATCCTATAAGGAGAAGAAAAGAGGTGGAACAATCTTGGTGTGCAAGTCAAATCCAACAAGAGAAAGGAAAGTCAATCTAAAAGATCCCTTTACCTAGAAGATCTTTTTGGGAAGTTGATTACCACTAGGAAATTGAAACCTACATGGAAAGGGAACAAAAGTGTCCAAATTCAATGAATCTAAATTAGGGTTCAAAGTTATTTTCCCTATAAATATGTCTCTTGTTTTAGAGAAGAAGGTATTAGGTATTGTATTAGTTTATGTTAGGAGTAGATGTAGATTAAATTACGTCTTCATTGTACATTCGTTGGATGATCGTTAATTAAAGGGAGTTTTCTTATTTATTTTTAATCTTCTTCTTTTCTTTATTTTAATTAGTTTAATTATTTTCAATGTCTAGCTAAATTCTTTCATCTAGGATGAAGATGAAGATGAAATTAAATAATTATTCGTGATAATATTTTTCATCTCTTCTATTATTTATGCTTTTATGTTTAATTGATTTCGCTTTCATGTTTGGTTATTGAAATACATTCATTTTATAGTTCTTATGTGATTTTAAATTAATTAAGAGGTTTTGATAGATTATTGTTAAGATATGAGTTTTTCATAATCCATGCTTGCTCAAAGAAGTTTTGATGGGTTATAGTTAATCCTTAAATTTTCATAGTCTATGTTTGCCCACGTTAATTGTAAATTACTAAATTAAAGGGAAATGAGATCAAAATCATAGTGAGTTATAAAATAGAAGAGATTGAATTATATGTTATGATTATTATTTAATGGATTCAGATTCCTAGATTGTTTTTCTCATTATTTATTTTCATATTCTAGGTAATCATTTCTAAATCTTTATTTTTAATTCGCCTAAAATAGATATTAAGGATACATTAAATTAATTTAGTCTCTGTAGGTTCGATCTCAGATTGCTGGCTTCTTCAATTAGACATTGTCTTTCTCAGCGATGTACATAATTTTAACACATCAAGATCATATGCGTATTTGCAAGTGCAATATTGTCAACACAAAGGCCCATTTTGTATGACTTACAAAGGATGGAGATAGAGTTAAAGACTCCAGGGACCCATGTGATGATGTCGAATATACGAGTAAAACCGACTTTAATCGATAAAGTTAACTGCTCAAGCTACAGACCTGGAACTAATACGTATGAGGAAGAAAGTGCAAGAAGGTCTTTATCTGGGAAGCAAGAATCGATGAAGAATAAATACTTCGAAGTCAACTCAGGACTTTTGTGTTCCTAACGACCACGATTTAAAGTATAAAATCATGATGGAGGCGCACAACACACCGCTTGGTAATCCATTTGGGAGTACCAAAATGTATCATGATCTTCGACATACATTTTGGTGGAGCAATATGAAGAGAGAGATATCGGAGTTTATCTCAAAGTGTTTAACTTGTCAACGAGTCAAGGCGGAGCATTAAGTACCAAAAGGTCCATTGTAACCACTTTAAATTCTAGAATGGAAGTGGGAGCACATTACCATGGATTTCAAGCATCGGCCTTCCCAAGGTTTCTCAAGGCATAGATGCAATTTGGGTCATTGTTGATAGATTGACCAAGTCTGCTCATTTTTTACCGATACGAGAACTTATACACTTGAACGTCTTGGCTAGTATGTACATAAACGAGATTATAAGATTGCATGGTATGCCAGTATCCATAGTTTTTGATCGAGACCCAAGATTCACTTCAAAATTTTGGGTTAGTTTGCAAAAAGCTATGGGCACGGATTAATGATTTAGTTTGGCATATCGTCCTCAAACGGACGGGCAACCGGAAAGGACTATTCAAACTCTTGAAGATTTATTAAGACTCTGTTTCCTTGACTTCAAGGGAATTTGGGACAAGTTCTTACCATTGGTGGAGTTTTCCTACAACAATAGTTATCAAGCAAGTATTGGCATGGCTCCATTTGAGGCGTTGTATGGGAGAAAGTGTCGTTCTCTAGTATACTGGGATGAGGTGGATGAAGCAACGTTATTGGGACCGGAGTTGGTATGTATGACTATAGAAAAGATTCAAATGATCCGACAACGTATAAAAACCTCACCAGATCGACAAAAGAGTTATGTTGATCTTCATCGAAAGGACGTAGAATTCGATATTAGAGATCATGTGTTGTTACGTGTTGCTCCATGGAAAGGAGTTACGAGATTTGGAAAGAGAGGAAAACTCAATCCTCGATTCATCGGCCCATTTTTAATCCTCGATCGAGTAGGAACTGTGGCCTATAGACTCGCTTTACCGCTAAGTATGTCTCGTGTTCATAACGTTTTTCATATATCCATGTTACGTAAATATTTGAAAGACCCGAACCACATTATTGAGTTAAAACCGGACGAAATAGCGGAAGATTTGACGTATGAAGAGGTTCCTGTTCAAATTTTGGATAAGAAGGAACATATTCTACGCTCCAAGGTTATACCTCAAGTCAAAGTTTTGTGGAGAAACCACGATGTTGAGGAAATGACTTGGGAGTTAGAATCTGAAATGAAATCAAGGTATCTTCACCTCTTCGACATACCAGGTACATACCCTAATTTCGAGGGCGAAATTTCATAAGAAGGGGAGGTTGTAAGACCCCAAATTTTATAAATAAAGATGAATTTTCTATAAATATTATTTTTGAATATTATGGAGTAAATTTGATATAATGTTATAGTTGTGGGTAATATTTATAAATTTTGCAAAGTAAGCAAGTTGTTATAAAATATTCGTTTGGTCGGGGAATATTCTTTTTGTCGGGGAATATTCAATTACGGCAAGACAATCATTAGTGGACCCTATTAACGGAATTATTATCGGATTGAAAAAACGACAAAAATACTTTTTATGAAAATAACTATGGTGAGGTGTTACCGTTAAAACCGCATTGAACTACCCATTAGTAAAAGTACAAGAATACGCGTGGTTGCATAGTAGCACACGGTATTGATTATTGATGCTTACGTGAGAAGTCACTCAGTTAAACTCAATTATTGCTACAGTAATTGCTGCATCATATCTCTCATATTATTGATTCAATTATTGTGACAGTGTTATATGTATAATATGTTATATTATTAAATCAATAATTGAGACGGCAAAGTTATTCATATTATTATTTACAATATTGACAATGTCTAGAAGTTCTGTCAAGGAGAGGTTTGGTCACCTAATTGCGAGCCAATAAGGAAAAATCCTTATCGAAAAGCCCCATCTTTCCTGGGAACAACCTGGTTGTTAAATATTGTGAATTATAATATTAATGATGAATAAGTTCGTGTTGATTATAGATGAAATTGATAGTTCCATTGTGTGGGAATTATTAGTGTTAGTATAAATTGATATTTATTTCGAGAATAATTGATGTCTGGAGGTTATATTGACCAATCGGGTATTCGGGGCACTTTTCGTGTCGAAGTACTATTCACGAGTTACTATTCACGGATTACTATTCACCCGATTACTATTCACTCTAGTATTGTTCACTCGGGTATTTGGGACACTTTTCGTGTTGGGGTACTATTCACGGGGTACTATTCCCGAAGTACTATTTACAGAGTACTATTCACCCGAAAAATATATTTCTTTTTGGTCTAAATCATTTTTGAGTACAATATTATTCCATGAGGAGATGTGATAATTTTTCAGACCGTTGGTTGAAGTTATAATAGTAAATTAATATGGATCATTGGTTGAAGATATAATAGTAAATCAATTTGGATAGCTGGTGGAAAGTTATAATAGTAAATCAATATGGATCGTTGGTTTAAACTTTTAATAGTAAATCAGTATGGACCGTTGCTTTAAGTTTTAATATTAAATCAATATGGACCGTCCGTTTAAAAGTAAATCAATCTGGACCGTTCATGAATTAGTTCTTATTATTCACCATTCTCCCGTAAAAATAAGCTCATTCCTTCATTATTTCTTACTTAATTCTTTGAAACTCTAGAGAGAAACTATAGAGAAAGAAGAAAAGTATTCTCGCTACTTCACTACTCCAAAGATTCGGGCTTTTCTAAGGTAATGGATATTATTTGTTGTACTCGTAAGGGGTATTATTTCTTTCGTATTCATGAAGAAAGCTTCTGTTATTCCATTCTTTATTTTTATGTTGGAATAACCTGTTTATGCGAAGTACCGCATACATGGTGAAATTCTTCTATTATTCCATTCTTTATTATTCTGTTGAAATAACCTGTTTGTGCGGTCTATCGCATGCCTAGTGAATTCTGTTGTTATTCCATTCTTTATTAACCTGTCTGTACGGTCTATCGCATGCCTGGTGAATTCTATTGTTATTCCATTCTTTATTATTTTGTTGGAATAACCTGTCTGTGCGGTCTATCGTATGCCTGGTGAATTCTGTTGTTATTCCATTCTTTATTATTCTGTTGGAATATCTTGTCTGTGCGGATTACGCATGACCTGGTTCCATTCTTTATTATTCTGTTAGAATATCCTGTTTGTGCAGATTACCACATGCATGGTGAATGATCCTTCGTATTCATTCCTTATTAAATTATGGAAATGATTTGTCTACGTGGATTACCGCATGGCAGGCGAAAATCCATTTACAGTTTTATATATTCTATTATACTCAGTTGGTTAAAGCTTTATCTTCTATACCCCATGAAATTAGTGGAATATCCTTGATATTTGCACTTCATCCAGTATCTTTTCATAAAAATATTCTTCTGAGCATTCTTGAGTTTTACTCCACAAAGCAGTATCATGTTGACAATTTGGACGTTATTGAGTTTAGGATAAATTAACTTATAAATCTTTAAAATTTATTCTTGAACTTGTTTTATTGAATTGTCATCATCCTCATGCTTATATTATGTTGAAAGTCATCTTTGGCTTACGTGCATAGATGGAGTTGGTATGATTATGACCAGAGATTATTCGGTATAATCATGACCATAATGTGACGAATGATGTGGTAAAATTCCTCATTGGCTTGTAGTTCATTGGTGGACAGATATTGGTATGATTATGACCAGGGATTATTCGGTATAGTCATGACCATTAATGATTACATGAATATCCTTGGCCGTGGAGCAGGGATGATTCAATTTTATTTATTAAGCTGAGTCTCAGCGGTAAAGTTAATGAAAAACTTTTTAAATCATAGAAGATAGTAGATTTTATACTTTACTTGACTCTTCTAATGGATTGCTTGTTCCGCTGCAGTTAAACTTGTTGTCTTTTATATTCTATTAGTTTAACATTGTTGAAGGCTAATGATAATTTATTATGCATTATCTTAGTCATAATATTTCTTACTGGGCTAGTTGAGCTCACCCTTTCTTTCACTATTTTCTTCGTGAAATGAGAACGTAGTCGACTGGGCTAGTGGAGAACAAAGTGATGGTCCTAGATGGTGCATTAGTAGTCCTCACTATTCTATGAAATAGTGTGATTTTAAATATAATGAGGACTCCATTGAGTGTGGATATTGTCTAGATGACAATATTTGTATTAAAACTCATAGCCTATGTTTTGTCGTATTTTACACGACTGTTGTATAATTAAGTTGTATTTGTATTCAGTACCTTGTATCTGGCGACTCAAGATGGGTGATGTATACCTGTTTTGGGGGCGTCACAGTAACTCTGAGGTTAATTTTAAAAATCTTGATGGTTGTGAAAATGATGAGGAAAGTAAAAAAATTTATATTCAATTCTATACAATTTGAGTCAAGTGAATTTGAGGAGTCTAAAAATTATGAGTCTATGCCTAAAATTGATCATGTTGCATTTAATGAGTCGGTTGAAAAAGTCTATAAGCCTAAAGTTCCATACCCTGAAAAACTTATTCCTAAAAAATTACTTAGTGAATTTTTGGACCAACCCATTAAAGTAAACATGATACAAGAGTTGTCAA
The DNA here is from genome assembly GCA_020205605.1 of Panax ginseng. Taxonomy (NCBI): domain Eukaryota; kingdom Viridiplantae; phylum Streptophyta; class Magnoliopsida; order Apiales; family Araliaceae; genus Panax; species Panax ginseng. Next base: position 82,759,070 of record CM035150.1, on the reverse strand, counting down.
TGACCCAAGAAATAATTGGAAATAGACTCTTATATTAATTGAAAAAGATCCAAGTGATTTTTTCTTACATCACCTTGACCAAAATTGGAATGAATCCGAATATTTAGATAAGGTCAATGAACCGTTGAGATCCACTACAAATAAGTCAACTAAACTAGAACATGTATTTGAACCAATTCTTCCATCATTTGAACATGTTAATGAAAGTTTTCTTGAGGTAAATGTGAGACCCCAGATTTTATGAATAAAGATCTAATTTTCTCGAAATATTTTTTTGAATATTATTGTTTGGAATTGAGATAGTGTTATAGTTGTGGGTAGTATTTATAAATTTTGAAAAGTATGCAAGTTGTTATATAATATTCAACTGGTCGGGGAATATTCTTTTTGTTGGAGAATATTCGTACGACGGTACAATCCTTGGTGGACCCCACAACGGAATTATTATCGGATTGAGAAAACGATAAAAAAATTTATGAAAATAACGGCGAAAGTTTTACCGTTAATACTGTTGAACTACTCGTAGTAAAAAGTACAAAGAATACGCTGGCGTGGTTGCATAAAGAATATTACCGTGATTGATTATTGATGTTTACGTGATAAGTCACTCAATTTTGTTTTATTAGTATTATTAATGTAATAAAATAAAAGCTTTTTTTATATAAAATGTAATACTTTTATAAAGTTATTCGTTTTATTAAACTATAAATAGAATATATTATATTCTATTATGAATAGTATTTTGCATAGTAAAAATCTTTTATATAAAATGTAATACTTTTATAAAGTTATTTGTTTTATTGTACTAAATATAATATATTATATTTTATTACGCATAGTGTTGCATAGTGTACCGATAGTATTTTGCATAGTAAATTTTTTTATATAAAATGTAATACTTTTATAAAGTTATTCATTTTATTAGATTATAAATAGAATATATTATATTTTATTTAAAAGATTTTGTTTTAAATCTCGACCGTCTGCTTAAAGTAAATCAACGGACCGCTCATGAATTAGTTACTATACGTATTCCATTCTTCTATAAATAGAAGCTCATTCCTTCATTATTTCTTTAATTCAATCAAACTCTGAGAGAGAAACGTAGTAGAGAAAAAGAAAAGTATTCGCTACTTCACTACTCCTACATCCAAGATTTTCTTCTTAAGGTAAGGGATATTATTTGTTGTACTCGTAAGGGGTATTATTTCTTTTGTCTTCATGAAGAGAACTTCTGTTATTCCATTCTTTATCATTATGTTGGAATAACCTGTCTATGCGAAGTACCGCATAAATGGTGAAATTCTTTTGTTATTCTATTTTTTTTATTATTCTATGTTGGAACATCCTTTCTGTGCGTTACGCATGACCTGGTTCCGTTATTTATTATTATGTTGGAACATCCTGTCTGTACGTTTACGCATGACCTGGTTCTATTATTTATTATTCTGTTGGAATATCCTGTCTGTGCGTTTACGCATGACCTGGTTTCGTTATTTATTATTCTCATTGAATAACTCCGTCTGCAAGGATCTATCGCATGCCGGTGATTTCTTTTGTTATTCCATTCTTTATTATACTCAGTTGGTTAAAGTTTTGACTTCTATACTCCATGAAATTAGTGGAATATACTTGATATTTGCGTTTCATCCAGTATCTTTTCATCGAAATATTCTTCTGAGCATTCTTGAATTTTTACTCCACAAAGCAGTATCATGTTGACAATTTCGACGTTATTGGTTCCTGGATAAATTAATTCTTGAACTTTTTTTATTGAACTATTATGTCATTGTCATCATCCTCATGTTTATATTATGTTGAAAGTCATCTGTGGCTTATAGTGCATAGATGGACTTGGTATGTAAGACCCCAACTTTTATGAATAAAGAATAATTTTCTCGAAATATATTTTTGAATATTATGGTGTGGATTTGATATAATGTTATAGTTGTGGGTAATATTTACAAATTTTGCAAAGTAAGCAAGTGGTTATATAATATTCGATTGGTCGGGAAATATTCGTTTTAACAGAGAATATTCGTGACGACCAAGACAATCATCAGTGGACCCTACAACGGAAGTATTGTCGTAGTTAGAAAACGACAAAATTATCTTTCTATAAAAATAACGGCATAGGTGTTACCGTTAAAAATGTTGAACTACCCGGTAGTAAAAGTACATTAATACGCGTAGTTGCATAGTATCACACCAGATTGATTATTGATGCTTACGTGAGAAGTCACCGCTTATACTCAATTATTGCTACAGAATTGCCGTATCATATCTCTCATATTATTGATTCAATTATTGTTACAAAGATCATCCGCATAATATGTTATATTATTAAATCAATAATTGAGACTAGCAAAGTTATTCACATTATTATTTGCAATATTGACAATATCTAGAAGTTACATCGAGGAAAGGTTTGATCACCTAATCAGGCGCCAATAAGGAGAAATCCTTATCTGAAAGCCCCTCTTCACAGGAACGACCGGTTGTTAAATATTGTGAATTATAATATTAATGATGAATAAGTTCGTGTTGATTAAAGATGAATTTTATAGTTCCATTGTGTTGGAATTATTTGTGTTAGAGAAATTGACATTTGTTTCGATAATAATTGATGTCTGGAGGTTATATTGTTCAATGGGTATTCGAGGCACTTTTCGTGTTTCTGAGTACTATTCACAAGTTACTATTCACGAAGTTACTATTCACGGGTACTATTCACCCGTAAGATATATTTCTTTTTAGGTCCAAATTATTTTTGGGTACAATATTATTCCATGAGGAGATGTGCTAATTTTGAATATCGTTGGTTGAAGATTTAATAAGAATCAATATGGACATCTGGTGGAAAGTTATAATAGTTTAAAGTTTTAATAGTAAATCAGTATGGACCGTTACTTTAAGTTTTAATAGTAAACCAATATAGACCGTCCGTTTAAAAGTAAATCAATCTGGACCGTTCATGAATTAGTTCTTATTCGGTCCATTCTCCTATAAATAAGCTCATTCCTTCATTATTTCTTACTTAATTCTTTGAAACTCTGAGAGAGAAACTATAGAGAGAAAAGAAGAAAAGTATTTTGCTACTTCACTACTTCAAAGATTCAGCTTTTTCTAAGGTAGAGGATATTATTTGTTGACTTTATAAGGGTATTATTTCTTTCGTATTCATGAAGAGAACTTCTGTTATTCCATTCTTTATTATTTTGTTGGAATAACCTGTCTGTGCGGTCTATCGCATGCCTGGTGAATTCTGTTGTTATTCCATTCATATTATTCTGTTGGAATAACATGTTTATGTAAGTATCGCATACATGGTGAAATTCTTCTAATATTCTCGTTTCTTTATTATTCGCTTTAATATCCATTCGTATGCGCGTTCTGGACTTGACTTCGTTCCATTATTTATTATTCGCTTCGGAATATCCTCGTCTCATGCGCTTATGTCGAACCTGGTTCCATTATTTATTATTACGTTGGGAATAACTCGTCTACGCACGCCTCTATCACACGCATGGTGAATCCTTCTGTTATTCCATTCTTTATTATTCTGTTGGAATAACCTGTTTATGTGGATTACCACATGCTTGGTGAATGATCCTTTGTATTCATTCCTTATTAAATTATGGAAATGATCTGTATACGTGGATTACCGCATGGCTGGTGAAAATCCATTTGCAATTTCATATATTCTATTATACTCAATTGGTTAAAGTTTTGGCTTCTATACTCCATGAAATTAGTGGAATATCCTCGATATTTGCGCTTTCATCTAAGATCTTTTCATGAAAATATTCTTCCGAGCATTCTTGAATTTTTTACCGCATAAAGCAAAAGATAATATCGATAATTTGGACGTTATCGAGTTCGGATAAATTAACTTATAAATCTTTAAAATTTATTCTTGAACTTGTTTTATTGAATTGTCATCATCCTCATGCTTATATTATGTTGAAAGTCATCTTTGGCTTATGTGCATAGATGGACTTGGTATGATTATGACCAGGGATTATTTGGTATAATCATGACCGTAATGTGACGTAATGATATGGTAAAAGTCCTCATTGGGCCTGTAGTTCATTGGTGGATGATGTTGGTATGATTATGACCAGGGATTATTCTAAGATAGTCATGACCATTGATGATTACATGAATATCCTTGGCCGTGGAGCATGGATGATTTGATTTTATTTATTGTCGAGTCTCAAATGATAAAGTTGATGAAAACTTTTTAAATCATAGAAGATAGTAGATTTTATACCTTACTTGACTCTTCTAATGGATTGCTTGATCCATCCGCATTAAACTTGTTGTCTATTATATTCTATCAATTTAACATTGTTGAAGGCTAATGATAATTTATTATGCATTATCTTAGTCATAATATTTCTTACTGGGCTAGTTGAGCTCACCCTTTCTTTCACTGTTCTCTTCAGGAAATGAGAACGTAGCTGGGACTAGTCGGGGAAAAGAGTGATGGTCCTAGATGGTGCATTAGTAGTCCTCACTATTCTGTGAAATAGTGTGATAATAAATGTAATGAGGACTCCATTGAGTGTGGATATTGTCTAGATGACAATATTTGTATTAAAACTCACAGCCTATGTTTTGTCGTATTTTACATGATTGTTGTATAATTAAGTTATATTTGTATCCAGTACCTTGTATCTGGCGACTCAAGATGGGTGATGTATACTTGTTTTGGGGGCGTCACAGTTGGTATCAAAGCTTAGGGATATGATCCATGACTGAGATGTGAGACAAGAACTAGGAGGGGAGAGACGGGGAATTCCTTCGTTAGTATGACCTACCTAAGTTTATTTGGTATTTAACTGGTCGATCAGAGTACAGGGATAATATGTGATATATTAATTAACCCTTATTTTGTGGCAGTATTGGAAAATGGCATCCAAAAATGTTGAGATAAGCAATGAAGCACATGAGATCGTGGAGTCACCACAGATTAATACCTAGGATAATGTGCAACAGGAAGACAATAATCCTCAGGTGAACAACAACACCGACCAAATGGCGAACGACGGAATGTTTAGGAGCTTTTTGCAATTCATACAACATCAGGCAAGAAAAACTCCTGTCCAAAATGTAGGTGGAAACGCTGGAAACTCTCGGACGGTCACCGCTAAACAGTTCAAAGAGCTGGGACCATTGGAGTTTATTGGAGAGCCAAAACCACTTAAGGCGGATGCATTAGTAGTCGGGGGAAACAGAGTGATAGTCCTAGATGGTGCATTAGTATTCCTCACTATTCTGTAAAATAGTGTGATAATAAATGTAATGAGGACCCCATTGAGTTTGTATATTGTCTAGATGATAATATTTGTATTAAAACTCACAGCACATGTTTAGTCGTATTTTACACGACTGTTGTATAATTAAGTTGTATTTGAATTTTGTACCATGTATTTGGCGACTCGGAATAGGTGATGTATACCTATTTTGGGGGCGTCACAGTAAACTTGAAGCATAACTGTGATGAAAATTCTGACTATTTTCAATTTCCTAGACTTCCTAAAAATAATGAAAAGTTCACACTCACTTATCCATTTGTAACATGCATTTTTAGTCACATAATTTTTAGGATTTATAAAATTTGTAGATATGTACATTTGTTTTCTTTCTCACCACATCTTCTTGTAGAACAAATGCCCCGCATACAAGGTACAATTCTTTCACATCTTTGTTCTCTTTTCTTCATTTGCATACATTGAGGACAATGCATGATTTAGGTATGGGGGGAGTTTGTTTGTATTAGATTTTTTTTCTTTTTACGAAAAAAACACAAAAAAATTAAAAAATTAAAAATTTTGTTTGACTTTTTATGAATTGAATTAATTCTAATAAGTGTTTGTGGAGCAAAACTCATGAGTGAGATTGAAAGATTTAGAACTCTTGAATTTTTGATAACATACAAAATCTTAGTTCAAAACACCATCTGGATTTAAAATTGATTTCACAAGCATTTTTGCACTTCACGTTTGCAATAATTCTCAGTTGTGGGGTATAAACTATGATTTGAGTAATTTAAAAAAAAAAGAAGAAAAGAATGGGGAAAAAATGAAGTTGAGAAAAGTTGAAAAAAAAGAGAAAAGGAATAAATAACTGCTTCAATGTCCATTAAACGAAATAACTGGGTATCCAAGCTTCGGGAATCATCGATATTCACACTGAAAATTGTGATGGATAAAAGCAACTTGACTAGTCTAATTTTGTGGCCTTTGTTACTCAAGTTAGTAAATCCTTAGGGGTGTCTTTACACCTAGCTAGTGCCCTAAAGCCATCTGGTTTAGGAGTCATTGGTCCAACTCTCGCTCTACATGGGTAACTCTAAAAAACCTAAGAAAATGAGACATTGCACTAGTCAGGAATCAAAATTGAAAAAAATGGAAAAAAGAAAGAAAAAGAAAAAAATGAGCTTGCTTGATTTTCATGGTAAAAATTCATACTAAGAGTTACATCATATACACAATGCATGCATCACATGAAATTGATTTAATAAGAATGGTGTCTAAAATAAAGATTGAGAATTTTTGATAAGGTAAAAGTGTGATTTTGAATTTAATCTTGCTTATGTATAATGCCTATAGATATTTAGAAGCTTTCTTTCAATTTCATAATTTGTTGAATCCAAAATTATTTTTGAATTTTGTGGGTATATATTCACTGCAAACCCTCACGAGACACAACTCGTCCACTTGGGGTAAGCTTGGGGTTTAAAGGCTTGTTGCACATGCTAAGTGCAATCGTGTTTCCTACGAAAATGGGTTAGTGTAATTTTTCTTTTATTTTACTAGAAGACGAGCAAAAGCTAGGTATGGGGTATTTGATAGACACATAATTCATACATTTTATTATCCCTAATTTTGTCCTTTTAATTATATTAGTTTATTAAATTAATATGTTTTATTTTATTTTATAGGATTTAATATTTGTTGCAATAAAGTCAAAATCTTGGTGATCAAGCGATATTTAATGCTCTTATTCATGTAAGGAATATCCAAGAAGAATCCTACAAGGGTAGGATAAGGAAAGAGGTGGAACAATCTTGGTGTGCAAGTCAAATCCAACAAGAGAAAGGAAAATCAATCTAGAAGATCTCTTTATCTAGAAGATTTTTTTGGGAAGTGGATTACCACTAGGAAATTGAAACCTATACGGAAAGGGAACAAAAGTGTCCAAGTTCAATGAATCTAAATTAGGGTTCAAAGTTATTTTTCTTATAAATAGGCCTCTTATTTTAAAGAGGAAGGTATTAGGTATTGTGTTAGTTTATGTTAGGAGTAGAAGTAGATTAAATTACGTCTTCCTTGTACGTTCGTTGGATGATCGTTAATTAAAGGGAGTTTTCTTATTTATTTTTAATCTTCTTCTTTTCTTTATTTTAATTACTTTAATTATTTTCCATGTCTAGATAAATTCTTTCATCTAGGATGAAGATGAAATTAAATAATTATTCGTGATAATATTTTTCATCTCTTCTATTATTTATGCTTTTATGTTTAATTGATTTCGCTTTCATGTTTCGTTATTGAAATACCTTCGTTTTATAGTTCTTATGTGATTTTAAATTAATTAAGAGGTTTTAATAGATTATTGTTAAGATATGAGTTTTTCATAATCTATGCTTGCTCAAAGAAGTTTTGATGGGTTATAGTTAATCCTTAAATTTTTATAGTCTATGCTTGTCCACGTTAATTGTAAATTACTAAATTAAAGAGAAATGAGATCAAAATCATAGTGAGTTATAAAATAGAAGAGATTGAATTATATGTTATGATTATTATTTAATGGATTCAGATTCCTAGATTGTTTTTCTCATTATTTATTTTAATATTCTAGTTAATCATTTCTAAATCTTTATTTCTAATTCGCCTAAAATAGATATTAAGGATACATTAAATTAATCTAGTCTCTGTGGGTTCGATCTGTACTTGCCAGTTCTTCAATTAGACATTGTGCACTTGTAGTACATAATTTTAACACATCAAGTTTTTGGCGCCGTTGCCGGGGACTAGACTTAATTTTATATTCCTTAATTTTTATTTTTTACGAATTAGTTTTTTTTCTTCTAATATTTTTTTTCAGGATTATTGAAGCGGATCGAAGGAGCTAAAAGACAAAGATTTTGTTGCTGCGCTTTCTTCGGTACTTCGTATCTCCATATTTTTTTAAAATAAAAAATAAAAAAAATAATTTTTTTTTGCGACTTTCGTGGTTAGTTGTCTGTTTTCTTTGTGATTTGTGGAAAAATGGATCCTTATTATAGTTGAAATAATAATTTTACTTAGAATCAAGAACTTTATGGAAATTTTAACGCACACCAAGTAAATCAATTTTTTCCAACTTACGAAAATTCTTTTCTATGTCCATATCCATATCCATATTCGGATCCAGAACTTCAATATCCACAAGAATTATCAAATGAAGAAGAAGAAAGACTTAGTGCCCTGGATCAAACTACGAAAGTTTTAATGGAAGAACAATTTAGCATTATATCTCATCTAGAAATTCAAATTAGTCGATTAGCCACCATAATAAATGAACAAGAGGTGGATGAATTTTCTAGTAACTCTGAGGTTAATTTTGAAAATCTTGATGGTTGTGAAAATGATGAGGAAAGTAAAAAAATTTATATTCAATTCTACACAATTTGAGTCAAGTGAATTTGAGGAGTCTAAAAATTATGAGTCTATGCCTAAAATTGATCATGTTGCATTTAATGATTCGGTTGAAAAAGTCTATAAGCCTAAAGTTCCATACCCTGAAAGACTTATTCCTAAAAAATTACCTAGTGAATTTTTGAATCAACCCATTAAAAGTAAACATGATACAAGAGTTGTCAATGACCCAAGAAATAATTAAAAATAGACTCTTATATTAATTGAAAAAGATCCAAGTGATTTTTTTCTTAAATCACCTTGACCAAAATTGGAATGAATCCGAATATTTAGATAAGGTCAATGAACCGTTGAGATCCACTACAAAATAAGTCAACTAAACTAGAACATGTATTTGAACCAATTCTTCCATCATTTGAACATGTTAATGAAAGTTTTCTTGAGGTAAACTTGAAGCATAATTGTGATGAAAATTCTGACTATTTTTAATTTCCTAGTCCTCCTGAAAATAATGAAAAGTTCACACTCACTTATCCATTTGTAACATTCATTTTTAGTCACATAATTTTTAGGATTTATAAAATTTGTAGATATGTACATTTGTTTTCTTTCTCACCACATCTTCTTGCAGAACAAATGCCCCGCATACAAGGTACAATTCTTTCACATCTTTGTTCTTTTTTCTTCATTTGCATACATTGAGGACAATGCATGATTTAGGTATGGGGGGAGTTTGTTTGTATTAGATTTTTTTTCTTTTTACGAAAAAAAACACAAAAATATTAAAAAATTAAAAATTTTGTTTGACTTTTTATGAATTGAATTAATTCTAATAAGTGTTTGTGGAGCAAAACTCATGAGTGAGATTGAAAGATTTAGAACTCTTGAATTTTTGATAAGATACGAAATCTTAGTTCAAAACACCATCTGGATTTAAAATTGATTTCACAAGCATTTTTGCACTTCACGTTTGCACTAATTCTTAGTTGTGGGGTATAAACCATGATTCGAGTAATTTCAAAAAGAAAAGAAAAGAAAAGAAAATAGAATGAAAAAAATGAAGTTGATCAGAAAAGTTAAAAAAAAAGAGAAAAGGAATAAATAACTGCTTCAATGTCCATTAAACGAAATAACTGGGTATCCAAGCTTCGGAATCATCGATATTGTAAGACCCGAATTTTATGAAATAAAAGTATTCAATTTTTCTTATAATTATAAAATTCAGTAAATGATTAAATTGATAAAAGTTTAAAGTTAAGGGTGAGATATGAATTTTTTTTTCAAAATACGCAAGTGGTTATAAAATATTTAATTGTCGGGGAATATTCGTTTGGTCGTGGAATATTCTTTCTGTCGGAGAATATTCGTACAATGGCGCAGCCATTTGTGGGCCCCATAACGAATAACTGTGGGATGAAGAAAACGACAAAAATTGAGTTTTTATAAATAATCTACGTGTAGTTGTTACTGTTAACATCGTTGAAATACTCATTGTGGTTAAAATAATAAAGAATACGTTATTGAATAAAGAAGACACCAGATTATTGCAAAGATTTTTGAATTATTGATTCTTAAGTAAGAAGGCACTACTCAATAATTGTTACGGTAATTCTGCTCAATATTTTATTTTATTGATTCAATAATTGCTGCGTTGATATTTTATATTATTGTTGTTTCAATAATTATCACTGCACAGTATTTCCCATTATCAGATTAATAATTCATATTATTTGAATAAAATTATTAGATAACATTATTGGCAATATCTAGAAAGTTCTGTCAAGGAGAGGTTTGGTCACCTAATTTCGCGTCAGTAAGGAGAAATTCTTATTGGAAAGCCCCTCTTTCCGAACCGCTCAGTCATCATTATTGTGATTCTGTAATATTATTTGTGAATAATTAATTATTAATTTATATGATAAGGAAATATTTATTTGATGTGGATATAAATGATGGATTTATTTATGTGGTTATAAATGAAGGAATTAATGTTGAGGTATTTTATCAGTATTTTATCGGATTGGAGATATTAAAAGATCAAATCAGTGTTCTTACAACTTTATTGTGTGAGTTATAATATTTAATCCGACCGTTGGATCGTTGTAATTTTTGGATATGTTATACATATATAAGTTGAGTATATGTCCAAAAATTTTGAACCGTAAAAAAGGAGCATATAATTTGTTATGAATTTTAAGAGGTAACTGATTCGGAAATTAGGTTTTGGTGGAAAATTCTAGAATTGAGTGGACCCCACTCTTGGTTGTTGGGGGAGATGGCTGATTTTTGGTGGGTAAAATAGTAGCAGGTAAAGCCATCGTGTAAAGAAAGTCAAGTTTGCTTCAAGGCATAACATTTTTCCTATAAATAGAGGGCTAAGTTAGAATTGAAAATCACACCGTAATTCATAAGTTTTCTCTTTTTTCTCTAGATTATTGAGTGTATTTTGTGAGTATTTAGATACTTGGTGAGTTGATATTCATCGCTGCAAGTTTTCTTCAAACGTCATATCCGATATCCAAATGTAAGTGTCGCTTTTTTGAGGTAAAAGAGATAGTAAGGGATTTTAAATGGTTGTTATGTTTTTCATTTCATAATTTTTTCCGACCTTCAAAATTCTGAAAAATTTGAAATGATAATTTGATGAGTTTTATTGATTGTGTCCAAAATGGCGATTTTGGATGTATAGATTAAGAGTTGTGAATTTTATGAGAAAAGACTATTTTAAAAGTAACCGCTTATAACTCCTTATGGTTAACTCCAAAATTGATGAAATTTTTATTGGGAGTACATCTATATAATATCAGTGTACTCTGTGAATTTTGGAATTTTTGGATAAAAGTACAATTTATGATAAATTTCTAAATATTCGGCGGTTTTGCCCATATGAAAAATAGTAAATGAATTTCAAAAATTCTGAGAAAAATATATTTTCACTATGGGACTATATTATGCTAAATCCCAGAAAAGAAATATTTTTGGAACTGATTTGGTATTTTTCATGAGAATGGACTAGTTATGAATAAATGAATTAAATATGTTATGTGAAGTAAGAAAATTGGAAAATATGATTTTATGGCTTGAGAATCATACATGAGTTATATGCAGATTTTTGATGAGGGTTTTGGTTATTGGTGATGAAATCTTATGAGTTTGGCATTTTAGAATGATTAAATGCATTATTTAGTAAAATGTAAACAATTAAAATAAATTGTTTATAAGTTTAAGAAATGTTATTCTTTCAATATCATTATACCAAAATATTGGTATGGATTTTATTGTGGAATTTCTACCTTTTTGAGTCGGGGTTACTATTCACGAGTTACTATTCATGAGTTACTATTTACAGGTACTATTCACGACAAAGTTGGTTTCTTTTTCTGACCAAATTATTGTTGATTTATGAATATTGCTCTTGAGATTAAGTGCAGTTGTTAATCATATTATTTTTATTATCATATATAACATTTTTATAACCCTGATGTTGAAATTCTCTTTCACTTAAGTATAAAGATGGGTAGATTATTGGTATTATCACGACTAGGGTTCCCTTTGGCCAGTAGTGCAAAGCTGAATTGTTGACTGGTATGATCATGACCATTGAATTTATAATTGAATATCTTTAGCTTAAGTGCAAAGATGAAATGATCAACATGGTTATAATTATTGTTTATATAAATTACGAAATGATTATATATTTCTTTCGAGATATTAATATATTGGCCCATAGTCTGCAAATATGAATCTGTTGATGAATATATTTGGCTGTAGTGCAAATATGAACTGCTGAGGAATATCTTTGGCTCAGAAGTGCAAAGTTGAATTGTTGATGAATATCTTTGGCCCGTAGTGCAAAAGATGACATGTTGTTGAATATCTTTACTTGAAGAATGCAAAGATGAACTGTTGACAAATATCTTTGGCCCGTAATGCAAAGATGAATTTATTAGTATGATTATGAACATGAACTGTGATTTGGTATAACCATGATCTTTGATGTTTCAAGTAAAGACATGTTATGAAAATTATCTTCGTTCTGGATGCGAAGAGGAATTAGAATTAGAATTATGATTATGAGTTATTCATATAATTGTGGAAGGGAACTGTTGATTAATGTTACAGGGATAAAACATTGTTGGTGGACTTTTAATGTGGAGAAGATAATAGACTTTATGGTCTATTTGACTCTTCTAATGGATTGCTCATTCACATTTGCAACTATGGTTGAAAATTTTATCATCTACCATATGTTCTAAATCTACGATTTATTCTTTGTTGAAGGCTATTGATAATTTATTTATCTTTAGTCATGATATTCTTTCTTGAAGCTAGTTGTGCTCACCCTTTTGCTTCACAATTCCTTTCAAGTAATAAGAGTGTATATTGGGTTGAAAAATAATGAGGGGAATAGAAACGTTGGTCATCATTTAGTAGTTATATTTGGTGAATCAAATAGGGTGAAAGCGAACCCAACGTTGGAAGGGTGTTTTGCCACTATCATACAAGATGTCTAAAGACATACAACTTCGTGTCATCATAAGGCGGGGTTGTGCACATCCACTTCATTGAGTATATCGCCGCACTACCTATATGATCTTGGTGTTTGTTTGAAGTGTAATTCTCGATTAGAGACAGTGGAGATAATGATATGTCAAGAGAAGACTCACCATTGGAAAGAATATGATAGTAATCTTCTCGTTTTTCTTTGGGGGTCTATTGGGTCAACCAAGGATAATTAATTGTGGCCATATGATATCTATTATAATCTGACGCATGGCCTCCCGTGCACGAAGGTTTTCTTGAGCACTTCCCAAAGATTTTAATTTCTAAAAGCAGGTTTTTTGATTATACCTTTATGTAAGGTGTCATGTGAGTCTTTGTCCACGGTTGGGACATGTGTCACATTTGGTATATATTTGTATCCAAACTCATGATATGTGTTGTTGTATTTTGTACGACAATTATTGTAATAAAGTTGTAGTTGTTTTCTGTACCATGTATTTGGCGACTCAGAATAGGTTGGATGGTATGGACCTATTTTGGGGTTGTCACAGATATTCACGCTGAAAAGTGTGATGGATAAAAGCAGCTTGACTAGTCTAATTTTGTTGCCTTTGTTACTCGAGTTAGTAAATCCTTAGGGGTGTCTTTACACCTAGCTAGTGCCCTAAAGCCATCTAGTTTGAGAGTCATTGGTCCAACGCTCGCTCTACATGGGTAACTCTAAAAAACCTAAGAAAATGAGACATTGCACAAGTCAAGAATCAAAACTGAAAAAAAAGGAAAAAAGAAAGAAAAAGGAAAAAATGAGCTTGCTTGATTTTTATGGTAAAAATTCCTACTAAGAGTTACATCATATACACAATGCATGCATCACATAAAATTGATTTAATAAAGGATGGTGTCTAAAATAAAGATTGAGTATTTTTGATAAGGTAAAAGTGTGATTTTGAATTTAATCTTGCTTATGTATAATGCCTATAAATATTTAAAAGCTTTCTTTCAATTTCATAATTTGTTGAATCCAAAATTATTTTTGAATTTTGTGGGTATATATTCACTGCAAACTCTCACGAGACACAACTCGTCCACTTGGGGTAAGCTTGGGGTTTAAAGACTTGTTGCACATGCTAAGTGCAATCGTGTTTCCTACGAAAATGGGTTAGTGTAATTTTTGTTTTATTTTTATTTTTATTTTACTCGAGGACGAGCAAAAGCTAGGTATGGGGTATTTGATAGACACGTAATTCATACATTTTATTATCCCTAATTTTGTCCTTTTAATTATATTAGTTTATTAAATTAAAATATTTTATTTTATTTTGTAGGATTTAAAATTTGTTGCAATAAAGTCAAAATCTTGGTGATCAAGCGATATTTAATGCTCTTATTCATGTAAGGAATATCCAAGAAGAATCCTACAAGGAGAAGGAAAGATGTGGAACAATCTTGGTGTGCAAGTCAAATTCAACAAGAGAAAGAAAAACCAATCTAGAAGATCTCTTTATCTAGAAGATCTTTTTGGGAAGTTGATTACCACTAGGAAATTGAAACCTACATGGAAAGTAGAAGTAGATTAAATTACATGGAAGTTTATTAGGTATTGTGTTAGTTTATGTTAGGAGTAGAAATAGATTAAATTACGTCTTCATTGTACGTTCGTTGGATGATCATTAATTAAAGGGATTTTTCTTATTTATTTTTAATCTTCTTCTTTTCTTTATTTTAATTAGTTTAATTATTTTCCATGTCTAGCTAAATTCTTTCATCTAAGATGAAGATGAAATTAAATAATTATTCGTGATAATATTTTTCATCTCTTCTATTATTTATGCTTTTATGTTTAATTTATTTCGCTTTCATGTTTCGTTATTGAAATAATTTCGTTTTATAGTTCTTATGTGATTTTAAATTAATTAAGAGATTTTGATATATTATTGTTAAGATATGAGTTTTTCATAATCCATGATTGCTCAAAAAAGTTTTGATGAGTTATAGTTAATCCTTAAATTTTTCATAGTCTATGCTTGCCCACGTTAATTGTAAATTACTAGATTAAAGGGAAAGGAGATAAGAATTATAGTGAGTTATAAAAATAGAAGAGATTGAATTATATGTTACGATTATTATTTAATGGATTCAGATTTCTAGATTGTTTTTCTCATTATTTATTTTCATATTCTAGTTAATCAATTCTAAATCTTTATTTCTAATTCGCCTAAAATAGATATTAAGGATACATTAAATTAATCTAGTCTCTGTGGGTTCGACATGTACTTGTCAATTCTTCAATTAGACACTGTGCACTTGCAGTACATAATTTTAACACATCCATATACATAAAGAAGATAAAAAGAGTATTGAAAGTTGTAGACACTTTATTTTAAGGGTAATTTGATAAAAATTTTAACCAATTCTCCTAAAAATCCTATAAGAACAGATATTTATATATAAAAATATATATATTTTAAAACGTCAAATATTAAAGAACGGAGGGAGTACATTAATTATAGCATAAACCAAATATGAAAAGTCATTAATTAATTATAGCATAAACGAAATATAAAAAGTCAATAATAGATTACTTTAGAATCGACTCGTTTGTAAAAGTAGGAACATTTTTTTAAGAATCGACTCATTTGCAAGTGTAAAAAAAACAATTATCATGCCCAGCTGGCTTTGTTTTACAAATGAATTAACAACATTACTGAAATCCTATTCTTTCAAGTACTGTAGCAGTGCTAATTGTCAGAAAAATACGTTACGTATAGTGATACGTTGAAATTTTACACATATTTTTAAATATTTATATATCTATATAATAAATAAATTATATTACATATATAACCAAATAAACAAGTAGTTAACTTCAAAGTTTTAATTCATTTAAAATAATAATACCTATATATGACATAACTAAAAGGTAGATATCATCATTTTCTTTAAGTCCCACGACTTGTTTACTAACATCAAATTTATAATTACATTACATAAATAAAAGAAAGTAATCAAAACGTTACATCAAAAATAAAAGTAGTCAAATCCAAAAATATATAATATTAAAAAATTAAAAATACTAAAGTTGAAGATTATTCGTATCAAACATGTATCCTACGTCGATCTTTGAAACAGTGTCCCTTGTTTCATATATATAGTTCCTAAGCCAAGAATAATTAACACTAGAGTTAAATTTATTACTAAATTATAAATATTTTGACCGCGTTTTGGGGCAGCGCCTCTGGGTCATTTTTTTTTTAATATTTTTATATTTTCAGGTCTCACACACATGTGTATATATACTATATTACAATGATAATATAATAAGTAATAATATATAATTTATATACACTATATTGACTCATAATAGACTTTTTTAATCACAACTGTTCATAAGTAATTAATTCATTAATTATTGTTAAAAATAATATAAATTAGATTATTTTTTAGTTTAAAATATTATAGAGATATACATATATTGAGAGGATATGAGTCATATGTGGTTAAAGTTTGATTAACAAAATTATAAAATTTCAATTTGACCCCATGTAATAGAAAATTTATAAAATTTTAGTGGGGACTTAAAATTTTTAAAATTTACTTCACATTATAAAACAATTATTTTTTTTAGTGGGGTCAATTCACCCCCACAATTGTCATGTAGCTTCGCCACTGTTCCTAACTCTATTTTTCCTCCACAAAACTATATTTAAATGAAAAATAATGATAAACATCCCAACTGTCCAACTGTTCGTGGTGAGTTCCTCAACATTTTTGAATTTATTTTTATATACTACACTCACATCTAAGAATTAGTTTCATCCAAAATCTCAAATATTGCATATATTTTACATGTTTTCATATAATAATTAAATTAAACAACCAAGCAAAAGAATCAAAGCATAACTATTCATAAACGAACTAAAAAATAAGTAGTTATTTTCAAAATTCAAATGGTTAATATTCATCAAATACGTGAGGTTTCAATGAAAATCAATTGTGCATGAAAGTTTGGTTTGGGCAAGAACTGTATGAAATTGGTTTTTACACCCCATGGCCATGACTATCAATTGCTTTATTTTTATTTTTATTGTACTCATTTCCATAAAAAAATTCAATATATATATATATATATATATAACAAAATACAATATATATATATATATATATATATATAACAAAAATCTGTTGATTTTAAATTTTCATTTCACTCTAATAAATCATCCAGGTAAATGCCTAAAGTTTGGAATAAATCTCATCATCAGTACGCAATACTTGGATGCACGGAAACAAAACTAGTATATATATATATGAGACCGATCTATAACTAACATTGTAAGGAACTACAATCCGCTGTTTAATATGAAGGCATCCGCGGTTTAATTATGTGGAAAGAAAAAATGACCAAAAATACCCTTTTTTTAAAAAAAAATTCATTGCCCGCATAATTAAAGTGTAGAAGAAAAATTTTTCTTTTTCGTGCGTAAGAAGTTGCTGCCCTTTTTCAGTTTTTTTTACCAAGAACGGTGCTTGTTGTCTTGGTTTCATCCATGAAATTCCTGGTAACTTGATTCAGTAAGAGCCCAATCAAACATGTTCTATAGTGGGTTAAATGCTTTTTAGGTCACTATACTATAGGTCGATTTATAAATGGGTCACTGAACTTTTTTTTTCTTACAGTCAACTCACTGAACTTGTATTTACTAACAAAAAGTTTACACTTCCGTTAAATCTGTTGACTTTAGATGGAAATTGACATATCAGCTGCATATGTGTAAAAAAATTCTGATGTGGCACAAATCTTCCCATGTGACTTTCTGACGTGGAAATGGAGGAAAACAATTAAACAATTAAATAAAAAACAATTAATTTTTCTTAAGAACCAAAAAGAAAAGAAAAGAAAATTAAAAAAAACGCGGCTCCTATCAACCAAACTCAGTCTCTCCCTTCTCTATTCTCATCAATTCGAGCTGCAGAGATCAAATATGACGATTTGAACTCTATTTTTCTTGAAATTAACGAATTTTGATCGAAGATCGTCGAACTGAGTTTCTTTGAGATAGGATTATATTAATTTCTTCAACAATTTTTTATTTTAATAAGGGGTTGTTTGCTGGGTGAAATTCACGCTGCTGTTCGATCTGATGGGAATTCATTGATGGGTTTTATACTTGTTGAAATGGGTCACTGTGTTTTCAGCTTTTGGATAATGTGGTGTTCTTGATGTTATTGGCGTGGGATGAGTTTGAGGGTTTTAAAGGCTTGTTTGGTTGGTTGTGTTTTTTGTTTGGATGATTTCTGGGGGAGTAGTGATGGAAGAAAGGGGTTAAGTTTAGAGTTTGGTGTTGGAAGAGAAATGGAGGAGACTGAGCTAGAAGAAGGAGATGTTTGCTTTTACCAAAATGATGAGAATTCAACTCTTGACCCTGATGTTACTTAAATTATTACATATATTGGTAATTTTATTTAGTTAATTATTACGTGCATTGGTAATTTATTATAGGCATGTGTGTGTTATTGGTTTGTTAGTGTGTATTATTGGTTTGTTAGTGTGTGTTCTTGGTGTGTTGGTGTGTGTGTTTGAATTTATGTGTATTCTTGGTGTGTTAGTGTGTGTTCTTGACATATTTACCCTCAGATGATTAATAATTGTTTTAAAAAATATTTGAAATAATTTTTTTAATTACACATAAGCATGTAATTTTTTAAATTTGTTTTCTTATTTTTTGGCAATTTTTTTTAATTTATATTATTATATTTGTAAAGAACTAAATAAAAATTCATTTGATATTAATTTAAAAATAATTAAATATATTTTTCATTTATATTTTTGTTTTTTTTGACTAACTTTTCTAATTTATATTATTATATTTGTAAAGAATTAAGTAAAAATTCATTTGATATTAATTACAAAATAATTAAATATATTTTTCATTTATTTTTCTTTTTTTTGACTAATGTTTCTAATTTATATTATTATATTTGTAAATAATTAAATAAAAATTCATTTGATATTATTTAAACATATTTTATTTATTTATTTTCTTATTTTTTTAGCAAACTTTTCTAATTTATATTATTGTTTGTAAAGAATTAAATAAAAATTCATTTGGTATTAATTACAAAAATAATTAAATATATATTTTATTTATTTTCTTCTTTTTTTTTGGCTAACTTTTCTAATTTATTTTAACATGTTGTTTTATTTAAAATAAATATTTCATTTTCTCCATAAATTATTTCCTCCATTTCCACGTAAGAAAGCCACATGGGATGATTTGTGCCATGTCAGAATTTTTTTTACACGTATGCAGCTGATGTGTCAATTTTCGTCTAAAGTCAACAGACTTAACGGAATTGTAAACTTTTTTAAGTAAATCAAGTTCAATTGAGTTTGTTGTAAAAAAAAAAAATTATTACCATTTGTAAATCGTACCTTATAATCTGATAACCTCAGAAAGTATTTAACCCGTTCTATAGTCTATACCGATGAATAAAGCAGCACGGTTGTCGCAATTATTAACAATAATTCTTCACAAGTAAGTTGTTACAAATCAATTCCAATTCCAATTCCAAATCAACTCCCATTGTCGGCCTTCATCTTCTTCGTCAAAAACAATAACAATAACAAAAATTAGAATTGATTTATTAACCCGACAACAATTTAGCTTGGATCGGCGGTAATTGTTTGGAGGCCTGGGTTTAAGTAATTTCGATGAACCTACTTTTAACAGAATTAAAATTCCGTCGAGATTAACTATAATTTAGATTTTTTTATAAATCGAGGATTTTAATTCACAATTTTGTATTTGTACTTATTTTTAGCCAATTTTTCCAATAATATAATATTCATATCCCAACAACAACTCACTCAACCAACAAAAATATATAATCAACAACAATCTAATGAGAAAATTTTAAATATAGAAGAAATATTTTACAACGTAAAATAAAACTAACTACAATGTACATCTAAGTTGAAATAAAATATACATATAAATTACCTGCAATAAAACTAACTACAATGTACATCAAATCTATAATAAAATAACTACAATAAAATATAAAATGAAACTAACTATATACAATGTACATCTAATCTATATCTACAACCTAAGACTAGTACTACCGCTTGTATGTGGGGAATTATTGAAGGGGCAAGGTCGACGTTACTTCGGTGTATGAAAATTAGACAGGTGGACGCTTACTCCAACGACGCGTGGAAGAACCCCTAGAATTCGGAAACCGTGTTAGGGTTATTGGGATTCCAAGAGCCTTCCTTAGTTCTTCGAGTTGAGAGAATGTCCAAACCCCTTTAGTGCTTTTAGGTGGAATCTCCAAGCCTTTAAGTCACCAAAAGTGTCCCTTTGATCTTCCAAGAGTCCAAGCCTTGAGTCCGAAGAGAAGTCCCCTTCCCAATGGAATGGAAAAGGTATTTATAGGGTTTTCTGAAAAGTAGTCATGTGCAAGGCACATGCTTTCAGAAAAATTCCAGAAATACCCTTTAGTCATTAGAATAATGCCCATATTGCCCTGTCCTTCTAGCCACCAATCCAATTCCTCAATCAATTCCCAAAACGAGTCGCCTCCACGACTCTTCTGCCTCGGGATGCGTGGAAGCTTCTCCCGGGTCTAGCACATTTATTTCTGACTTTTTCGCCTTTATTCCATTAGGTTATGCGAACCCTAATTTGCACATTTAATGAGGTTGTGGAACCCTAATTGTGCATTTAATTCAATTAGGTCATGCGAACCCTAATTTTGCACTTGGGCCCACATTTATCCTCTGCGCGGGAGTCGCATTCCCAAATAGACGATCGCGCAAGAATACTTCAAGCCTTTGAACGATTTTGCAGGACTTCACTTTACAAGTCTTGAAGATAATAGTCCTAGTAGAGGGAACCCCTTGGGAGCCAAACCCTTGAGGGTTAAACCCAAGGAAGCAAAACCTAGCAGGGCTCTACCTTGGACCTATTGAAAATTCCTCCAAAAATATGTCCATAGCTTGCCCAAGATTTATTTCTTTATTTTTTTCCTGGAACAAGAGAAATGATCAAATAAAATTAAATTTAGTAAAATATTTCTTTTGTTAAATCAAATCTTTCCCTTTTTACCAAATCAGATCATAATTAATTTTATTTTTCGAAAATCAAATCAAATCTTAATCTTATTTTAGAAATAAAATCAAAGCTTTCTTTGTTTTGGAAATAAATCAAATCTTTCTTTAATTGAAAGCAAAAGATTTTATTTATATTTATATATATATATATATATATATATATATATATATACGTATATATATTATCAAGGAAATCTTTCTTTTGGTAAATCAAATCTATCCCCTTTTACCAAATCAAATCTTAATCTTATTTTGAAAATAAAATCAAAGCTTTCTTTATTTTGGAAATAAATCAAATATTTCTTTAATTGAAAGCAAAGATTTTATTTATTTATTTATTTATTTATTTATATATATATATATACATATATATATTATCATATATAAATATATATATATATATATAAATAATCTATTTTGAAAATTACCTATTTGGGAATAAAACTAAATCTTCTTTATATTTAGTAAATAATATCTTTATATATTTTTATTTAGAAATGAATTCAAAGATACTTATCTTTTGGAAAATCTTCGCGGCGAAGGAGCATTCATTTCAAGCAGTTGATTGGTAGAGCAACAGGACCTCAAAGGTATGAAGGATAACAACCCCTAGGTGAGTCGAGGCTTACGTGGTCGAAGCTTCACATGGTAGAAGCTCACATAGATTTTTTTTAAGGGGTGAAAAGAACGACCCCTAGGTGGCCTAAGGCAACATGGCCGCCCCCTAGGTGGCCTAAGGCAACATGGTCGTGCCCTAGGTGGCCTAGCTAAGGCAACGTGGCCTAGGGGAACAATGAAGTTTTGGAGGACCAATTACTATTTTGATCATAAATTTTGACTCGTTTGGAGTTTTGGAGCCCATAATATATCAAAACGAAGCTAGCGAGGAGCCCTACGAAGCCAACATGGCCGAACCCTAGGTGGCCTAAGGAAAAATGGCCGAACCCTATGGGAAAAATGAAGTTTAAATGAAAAAATGAAGTTTTTGGAGGAGCTACTATTTTGATCATAACTTTTGACTCGTTTGGAGTTTCGGATTCCATAATATATCAAAACGAAGCTAGCGAGGAGCCCTACAAAGCCAACATGGTCCAACCCTAGGGGGGCCGAACCCAACAATTTTTTTTTCCAGGACTCCCCAATCTTTCTTTTGTCTTTCGAACCCCATTACCTTGATTACATCTTGGTTTTTTCCCTCGGATAATAAAGAAAGACTTGACGTTTCGTCCACGAAGAACACAAAGGAAGAAAAAATACTCTACATGCAGTGAAACCGCTCCAGATGGCCAAACTCCTAGGGGGTGAACCCTAGGGGGCCGAACCCTAGGGGCCGAACCCTAACTCTTTCTAAAATTGTTTCATCTTCTTTTCAGGTGTTTTGAAGCTTTACTCTCGGATATTCCTCTTTGGCATAGTGAGCACTTCGAGCTCAATCACTTTATTTGACGTCCCTTCCTTGCTTCTTTAGATCCCTTATGCTGAACTCTTTTTTTTTTTTTTGCGGACCCTCCTGCATTGAACATTCTGCGCAGACTTGGGAACAACCAAGGAGGCCCGTTTCTCAATGATTGGGAAAGGTTCCCCTCATTTAGTCTTTTCGTGTGCGTCTTTTGGAAGCAAGTCCAAACTTATGCCGTCTGACTTTTCCTCCACCATAGAAGGAAGGCTTGTTTCTATATCCAACGGCTTATGAAAGTTAGGATGACTTCTTATCGATTCATCTAACCACCTTCAAGAATAGCAACATTGGATCGACTAGCTACTTAGGAATCTTTGATTATGTGGATAGCTTTGCATCCGGTATGTAGGAACATTAAGTATCAATAGGACCATGGTGTTCTTTATCTACATATTCATCTTTGCTTGGGGTGAATGCACCTTTACTCTGGAGGATGTCTATGCCCTATTTGATGAAGTATTTGCCCCTAGCAGCGTGAGTCGCGCCTTTGGTGAGATGATCGCATGAAATATTCATAAGTGTTGAAGTCTTGATTCTAGTGTACGAACACTTGGCGGGGCTTGATGTTTTGCGATCCTCGAAAGCGAAAGTCCTAGGAGAGGGAACCTCACAGGAGCAAACCCTAGAAGGCGAGCCTTAGAGGAGCTCTCACGGGATATTTTGAAAATCTTGATCTAATCTTCTTTACCATCTCTTGAAATTTCTCTTTCTTTTGGAATCGAGAAGTCATTGAGAATCCAACATTTCGTGAAGGCCTGAAAGCCTTGAAGGCGATAGCCAAGTCCTGGCGATAGTGTTGAAGACTGCCAATAGCGAAGGCCTGATAGCATCGAAGACTTGATAATAGCTTTGAAGATCTACTGATGGCCTCGAAGACCTGCTGATGGCCTCGAAGACCAAGCTTTAGGTATTCCTCTATCTTCAATTCGACAAGTCATGACCTTTGGATCATGAACTCTCGTAGTTCTTTTCATTTCGTGTATCAGAAAATCATGTACATTTATTTCATACAAACTAACACTTGAATCTATACTTTTCTTTTTTTTTCTTTTTTTAAGAAATTTAAAAAAACGTTCAAGTATAAGTGAAAGTTTGTCAATTTATTGATAATAAAATTTCTTTTAACGAAAAACATAACGTTTCATATAATAAATCTTGCTTTTTTCGGTGAAAGCATAATGTTCACCACTTTTAGAGATAAAGTGTAACTTTTTCGGGTTTGAGGGCTTATACTCGGGGGCCTCAATTACTTTTATTAAAGTTGAAAGTATAACTTTACGGTGCGAGGGCTTATAATCGGGTGCCTCATTCACTTTTGATGATAAAGTGTAACACTTTCGGTGCCTCGTCACTTGGGTCAATCTAATATTTTGGCAAGTCACGATCTACGAGGACTTGAAATCGGGTGCCTAAATCACTTGGGTTGTCGATTTTTTGGCAAGTCTGATCACGAGGACTTGACCACCGCTTTTAGGGGACCACCATTTAGGGGACTTTTTTTTTTTAGTCGTCAATTCTTGTGCCTCCTCCTTGGTCATCCAATTTACTTGGTGAGGATATTAGGAGGACTTAAAGCACCATTTTGGTGGACACCATCTTGGGTGGATTTTAATTCATCGTAGTTGAGTTTGTTCGAGTAGTACGTAGAGCCGATATTTGAGTTCTTGACTTAGGGATCGCACCATGGGTGATGGTGTTGAACGTTTCTTCTCTAGATTCAATCTCCCCGTGCTTGGTTTCTCGTGGTATATCCTCCGTAGTATAGTGATCCATAATAGAATGCCTGCGTATTGGTGGTATACATGAAGTCGATCTTCTTTTCATTTCTTGATTACAACCGGGCCGGGCCTTGGAGGTTTCACCACTCCGTGCTTTCGACCCATTGTTCGTCTACAGGCTCTGAACGCATATACCATTGCATGTGATAGCCTCCGAAACTGGCATTGTGGTATACTTATCCCCATGCTTTTCTCTGCTTCGTTCAAATTTCTCATTCTTCTCCCTCTTGCCCCACAATGGTTTGGTCGAGAATCCACCAGAGCCACGGTTGTTGTCCTCTTGCTCTTCCATGTATCATCATGTATGGTGGTGGGAAATGTCATGATTCCCCAAGTCTTGTGCAAAAAGATGAGAGGGTCGCCAAATGAATTGCACACCTTGGTAATGAGGTGGGGCTTGAAGGCGTCTAAAGCACCATTGTTGCATATCTTAACCAAGTTCTTTTCTTGATTGGTTCACACACTTACGCTTGGGCCCTAAACTGTCAGCGTGTCGATAGCTCCTCATTAAACACGCTTTAAACCACATGAGCTCTACAATGGTTACTGTTTTACGCACATAGAAAAACTTCTTAAAAATTATAATTTTAGGTCATCCCAATCATGGGTGACCCTTCTCCAAATTATAGTACCTGTTGAAGGCTTTATTCGTCAAAGTCTTGTTGAATTTCGCATCAACAAGTTGTGGTTGTTCACTTCATCATATCACAGCCACGGAGACATCGACTCTACAAACACAGCAATATGTTCCTGGCATTTCCTTTATCTCTATTGTATTTTGGAAATTGTGGGGATGCTCAAATATACCTGTCGGGTAAGGTTGCCTCCGAAATGTGTTAGGAGTAAGGTGGAGTAAAGTCTAACTCGAGGGTCGGGATGTACACTGCGAAGTTGATTGATCACATCGATCATATCATCCTTCGTCGCATCTTGGCTCGTGGCATGAACTCTACGTGGTATGTAAAATCGGTGATGTACTTGACATCATGTAAATTCTGTGTCGGTTGTCTTAAATGGGCGGATTCGTTGAGCGAGGTTTGGGATGGTTGGCATACTGCACTTGTGAAAATCTGGGGATAGCAGTTGGAATGATGTTTGTCTTTAAATTTGGTGATTTTCAATCACGGGTTGTGGTGCGTCACCACTATTTTGAGGTTCCAAGTGGATGATTGGGACGGACTGATTCTCCATCAATGGAGGTGTTGTCTGATTCTCCTTATTGTTGCTATCGTTGTTGTTGTCCTCCATTCCTGCCGGTTCTCCTTGTGAATTGTTTGGGAATATAGCCTTGAAAGCGGGAATCTGCATCAACTGTTGGCGGAAATTTTCCATTTCCTTTTGATTTCTCTGCATCTCCAGCATCATAGCCATCATCATCCCTTGTTCTTCACGTCTTCCTTATGGCGCCTTGAGCATCTCGATTCTTGCATCATTTGCCTGCTCTCCTCTTTCTTCCTCGATTTGCCTTCACTTTGTCTGCTCGACATTCTACGGTTATTGCTTTCGGCCGTATGTATGGTGATGTTGAACTTAATTCCTTCTGATACGTCTTCAAGGATGGGTTGATTGAGATTTAGATTTACGCCTTGGAAAGCTTGACTTGCTTGCCTTGGAACTGGACCCAGTGAGGTAATGTTATTTGTTGGTGAAGCTCTTCATGTTGTTCTCCCACTTCGAGTTGTGGGCATACCCTTCACGAATTCTACACCTCCCCAGCAGAGTCGCCAAAAGAATGTGGGCAAAGAAATCGTATCTTGCTAGGGTTAGGGTTTCGTGTTGGCTGAGGAGGAGAGAAATCCACGAAGAATACGAAATTGATTGATTGATTGTAGAGGGGAGAACGACAGGTGGGCGCCTATTCCAACGACGCGTGGCAGAACCCCTAGAATCCGGAAACCGTGTTAGGGTTATTGGGATTCCAATAGCCTTCTTCAGTTCTTCGAGTTGAGAAAATATCCAAACCCCTTTAGTGCTTTTAGGTGGAATCTCCAAGCCTTTAAGTCACCAAAAGTGTCCTTTGATCTTCCAAGAGTCCAAGCCTTGAGTCAGAAGAAGTCCTTTCGATGGAATGGAAGGGTATTTATAGGTTTTTACGGAAAGTAGTCATGTGCGAGGCACATGCTTTCGAGAAAATTCGAAATACTCTTTAGTCATTAGAATAATGCCCATATTGCCTTGTATCTTTACCACCAATCGATCCCTCAATCAATTCCCAAAGCGAGCCGCCTCCACGAGTCTTACGCCTCGGGACGGCGTGGAAGCTTCTCCGGTCTAAGCACATTTATTTACGATTTTTTAGCCTTTATTCCATTAGGTTATCACGAACCCTAATTTGCACATTTAATGAGGCCGTGGAACCCTAATTGTGCATTTAATTCAATTAGGTCATGCGAACCCTAATTTTGCACTTGGGCCCACAGACTTAATGGGTTTGAAGGTTGGAGATGGATGAGATTTGAGATTTAGATGAAGGTTTGATATGAGTTTGAAAGTTCTGAGAAGGTTGGAGATGAAATGGGGGAAGGAGGAGACTGATAGCTGCGACCCAAATTCCGTCCATATTAGGCTAGATTCTGTCCAGAATATATTTGTACGAGCGGAAAATCTTCACACCAAATGTCGGATCCGGTTAGCATGAAGTGAACTTCATGATAAGTTCACTTCATGTTAAATACAGTGCTGACACACAAGCGAGAAGTTGATCTCTCCGCCTGCATGTCAGAACTGTATTGATCATGAAATGAATTTATCATGAAGTTCACTTCATGCTAACCACTCCCCCAAATGCCACAAATAGTTTCGACAAAATTCCGTCAATAATAGATTAAAATCGACATAATTAATTGCGACAGAAAAATTACCTTAAATTTGATGAAACTAATTCTGTCAAAAATAATCATTTTTTATAGTGATACTTATTAAATTGCTTTTGATAGGTAAATAAACAACTAAATTTTATTATAAAAATAATGTTGGTCATGTATCAGTCTCTTCATGTCAATTCTTTACTTGTTGAATATTCAATTGTATCACGGAATGATGTTTGGTATCGGAAGAAATAAGAACACGATATGGCTGGTAGCATATCATTGTCAGAAATTTTATTTATTTTAATCAATAAATTAATAATGTTTGATTATAATATCGAGTTGTAGAGCATGAAAATGACAAACGAAAGCCACTAAACTATTACTTTTTCATTGAAAAATAATACATACACTATTGAGAACATGAATAAACAGAAAGAGCATAAATCCATAACAAATCTCTTAAAATTTGCAGGATTGCTTATTTATAATTTTTTATACCATTTTTTATAATTACCCATTAATTCTAAGAGCATTTACAATAGTTTTCTTATCTTTATCCCTACTCTACAGTGTCATTAGGTCATTCTATAAAATAGAAATTCTATTTTTTCATTGTGTACAACAGGTTCCTTATATTGATTCCTTAAATAATAATAAAATTTAAAAGTTCCAACAGTCAAAGTATATTTTGACGGTTGTAATTATTTGACATTTGTATTTGTCAAAATATATTTTGACTGTTGAAACTTTTAAATTTTATTAGTAATAGTATTTCTTTTCTAAATAAATTATAATATGTATTGATTAAATTTATATTAATTTTAACTTTAATGTGATCTCCAATCATATAATCCTTGTAGTTTTCAGCTCTTTTGAATCACTGGCCCCGTGTATAATGAGAATCACATTATTATTTTAGAGTAGTCTGCATGGGAATATAGGATGATGTGTGTCAAATGTATTGGTGAATCAATCAAAAAGTCAAATTTATGATTTGTAACTTAACATTCGATTATGTTATGTGTCACACCAGTAGGTGCAGAAATAAGATTATGTAGAATTATTTCGACTTTTTATTAATTAAAATGTAATGATTTTCCATTAAAATACTTAAATATCTCTTTTTTTGATAATTTTATGTTAATAATTTTTAAACTCACACATCAATTCTTTGACATGTCAATGACCGAACTCCAAATCTCATAAATACCATAAGTTGAGTCATACCACTCAGTCAAAAGTCAATTAGTCATACCGCTTAAATATGATCTTTTTTTGATTATTTGTAGTTGTTATCAAATAAATTAAGTATACTTTTTTAAAAATATTATTTTTTTGCTCAAGTGTATCTTCCGAGTTCCTACATACCTACGATCTCATGCTTCTTGTGAATCTTAAGCAATGAGCCAAGTATAGCGATGATTTTTTAAATCATTTATAGCATATCTCAAAAGCATCGACATAGTTATAACGACGGTTCGAACCAAATCGCTATAATCGATTTCGCTTTTGATTCGTTGTTTAAGGTTCATTGAAGAAAAGTACCATATATATATATATATATATATATATATATATATATATATATATATATATATATATATATATATATATATATATATATATGCGGAGGGACTTGATCTCTCACTTTATATTAATCTATTTTATGATAAAATTTTAAAATTATTATATTTTAGTTAAATTATATTTTCACGAAAATAAACTCATAATAACTCCACTCTATCCACCATTTATATTAGGGTTGAGCAAGTAACCAAATTAGGCAAGAAATCGCATACGAACTTTTAACTGTTCGGCGTATAATGGTGGTTTTAGGTGATTTGAATAACCAAATTCTGATTCAGGTTTGAGTTCTTAGCCAAAATCGACGCATAAAACCGAAACCGCACCATGTGTGTGTATGCATGTATTATCTCTAGTAAATTCTAAAGTTACTTTTCACTTGAACACGCTCAGAGAAAACTCCAGTCTTGCATTGTCATTTTTTCACCAATTGAAAGAAGATGTTAGAGGTTATAGAGTCAAAAATTAAACAATTGAATTTTAGAATTTCGAATTTGTTTGATGCGTTATTGGAGGGGCTTATAACTGAGTT
Organism: Panax ginseng; assembly: GCA_020205605.1. NCBI lineage: Eukaryota > Viridiplantae > Streptophyta > Magnoliopsida > Apiales > Araliaceae > Panax > Panax ginseng. The sequence continues at coordinate 82,729,643 of CM035150.1, read as the reverse complement.
AGGGGCTCGAGCACTTGATGCATTGATTAATGTCAATGTTATAATTGTAATAGTCTAATATATTATTTTTAGTCCTCCTTGCAATATATTTCATTCTATCTCCAGTATATACTTTTAATTTTTGGGGAACTAGATAAACATTCTTGCTTGTTATCGAATATATGGTCTCCGTTGTTTTATATAGCGCATATTTTAGTTTTAAAGCATGCTTGATATAATTCTCATTGCCGACTCTGTCACTAAGTTAATTGCTCGATATAAGTTTTATGTTAAATTTTATTGAAGGCTTAGACTTTTTTGTTGTTTCAATTGGTTTTGGAACCTAAATTGCACCAATTAAAACAAGATCATAGCGACTTTAAAACATAGCGCACCAATCACAGCGGTTTGAGTCACGATTTTGAATTTTTCAAACTGCACCTAAGCGATTTCGGGTGCGGTTTAGACTTCAAACCGCACCAAACCGCACCATGCTCACCCCTACCATTTATCACCAATTTATTTCTTTCTCACACTTTCTAGTTTCTATTCTTATTTTTTCTCATCCATATCTTTCAAGTTTTACTCAAATATTTATTTATTTTAATTGCACACATATTGTGTGTGCCACATATACTATATACATAAATATAAGTCTAAATCATATGAAATTCTGATTAATTGAATATAGGTTTAGGCTGAGTATTGGTAGTATTATTGTTTTGGGAGATAGATACATACATGTGACACTAAGCAACCAAACATAGATTATTATTTTTGGATCAGGTTATTATGAAGTTAATTTCATAATAAGTTAGTCAATTGATCAATACAGTGCTCACACGCAAAGAGAGAAATCACCTCCTGCCTCCGTATTGACACTGTATTGATCAATTGACCAAGTTAACTTCATGTTAACCACTCTCATTATTTTTGCAATAACAATTTGAATACTTGGCTAGTACTCCCTCCGTCCCTATTTAAAAGACGTTTTAGAGATGTGCACAAGAATTAAGATAATGATTGGAAAATATTAAATATAGTACTCAATTGTCTATAATACCCTTAAATCATTAATTTATCATAGAAAAAGAGTTTAAAGTACCAAAAAAATAGGTAGAGTAATGAGGGATAATTTTGGAAAAATTATCATTAATTCTCCTAGATTTGAACAAACGTCAATTAATTAGGGACAAATAAAAAACTCTAAAACGTCATTTAAATAGGGACGGGAGTACTTTCGAACTTGGACTTAATGAAATTGGTAAATGGTCAATTTGATAAAATTTAATACTCCCTCCATCCCAAGATAAGTTTTTATTATTATTTCAGGTAGTCTCAAGTTAAATTTTTACTTACCTTAAATGATATTTTTTTTACAATAATTTGCTTATAATACCCTTATAATTAATTATTATATTTATATTCTCTATGCATATTTATGGAGCATCACTAGTAATGTGCAGAAAACTATGTAATTAAATGAGAATTTAAATATGGATAATTTTGTCATTTTATCATCTTTCTTAATATGCGCAAAAAGTCAACCAGGACTTTTATCATGGGACAGAGAGACTATAATAAAAAGTTGCATTTTAATAATAAATAGTACGGGCTAAATAAACTTTTCCCATTCTACTCAACATCGGTTTACAAATGCATCACTGGACTGAACTTTTTTATGATCAACTCATTAAACTGTAATTTTCTTACAAAAAATTGAAAATTTGTTTAAACCGTTAAAAACTTAACAGAAAGTCTACATGGGACATGGTCGAGTCCTTCTACGGGGACATTTTTTTGTCCGGATTATTAGACATGTCCAAAAAAAAATTCTTCTTTTAAATCCCAAAAAATTATAATATTTATTTTAACTCAAATTTTTACAGAATTCAGTTATTTATGTGTAATTTGGATAGATGTAATTTGGATATTTGTGCAATTCTATTTTTTACATGTATCTAAATTACACATTAATCACTGAATACTATAAAAATTTAAGTCAAAATAAATATTATAAATTTTTTGAGATTTAAAAGAAAAACAAAAAATAATTGGACATGTCAAATAATCCGGTCCAAATTAAAAAATGGTATGCGTGGACTTACTGCACATGGCTTACGTGTCCACATAAAACCCACTTTAGAAAAAAAAATTAATAATAAAAACAAAATATCAAGTTCACTTTAAAAATATTAAATTATCTAATATTTTAAAATTAAAGGATTATTATTATTATTATTATCTCTCTGTTTTCTTTGCTTGAAAATCCTAAATGTCATCAAGGAGAAATATTTAAAAGTTATGTGAAATTAATAATAAAAAATCTAATTTTTTTATTTAAAAAAATATATTTTTAATATTTTGAAAGTTAAAACCAATAATATTTACATAATTAAACCTAATTATCTAAAATATAATCTCTTCTTCTTCTTTTCTTCGTTTTTATTTTGGCTATTTTTTAAAAATTTCACCTATTTATTTGGGTTTATTTTTGAGATCTAATTTTTACTTTTTTTTTTTTATAGTTTTTCGGTTGGGCGACGGTGAACTCATTGAACTCATGTAGTGAAATCATAAATTTTGGGATTTTAAGATCTAGATCCATAAGTCTTATTTACCTCTATTTCCCTAATTTTTTAAAATCAATACATTCTGGATATCTATTGTGTTTGAAGACAGAGAGAGGGCATATGATGAGTGAAGGGATCTAAGTTCCAAACAAATCTTGTGGAAGAAATCCTTACCATTTATCGTGGTTAGTCGGATGACTAGATTGAAGATTTTTCAAATCTAGTTTTTCGTAGAGTTTTTTTAGATTATTTTTCAGATTTATTTTACCGTGTACACGGGATGAAGATCGAATTCATGCTAATCAGTGAGCCCTTCGTGACGAATAGAAGAAGATAATCATCAATTTAGTGGAGCAATAAGAGATTGATGGTTGGAGGTTGAAGATGGAGATGATTGAAAGAGTAGGTTTTCCCGTTTTTGGGTTTTGATTGAAGCCAAATGTGGAATTTTTTTTTCAACGACACTACGGATTTTGTACCGCCACAATAAAGAGGTACGTAATGGCCCAAAATAGTTTGTACCGATTAAATGCTCGATTTCAAAAAAAAATACTGGCGAGGCTGGATTCGTTAATAATATTATCCAAATCTGAGCATTAAAAATAATTCGAATAAAAATATGAGTAGAATCTGAGCAATGTTATACTCGACTCGTTTAAAATTCAAACTACTCGAATTCTTAATTGTGTTTCAATACATACTCGATTGATACATATTCGATTTGATGCTCGATACATTATCTTATAATATATCCAAATTTAAATAAAATTAGGAAAATTAATTATTATTATTTTGTTGTATTTTTAATTTTAGTTGTGATTTTATATTTGTAAAGTGTAATCGTAAATATATTTTCTCATTTCTAAGTAAAATAACAAATTCAATTTATAATTATATTTATTATAAAACTAGTTATTATGTGAAGACTCGAATTCGAGCTTGAATTTGAAGATCGTGAGTAGTTTGAATATAATTCAATCTGAGCTAGTCAGATCAAATTTGAGTAATAAATATTCGAGTCGAGTCAAATTCGAGTAGAAATTTTCAAATACAATTCAAAATCGAGTAGAATTCGAGTACGAATTTATCATTTCAAGTCGAATTCGAAAAACTTTTTATTCGCTCCAGTTCGACTCGTTTACACCCTTAGCCATAGAGGTGATGTACGTTATGGCCACCGCTAGGATGAAGAAGAATAGAGCATTTCAAAATCCCACTTTGATTTCAACCGGTCTCTCAACTTTCCCTCTTCACAAACCCATTAACTTGTTCATTTGTTGTCATTATCACCATTGAAATAGCTTCGCTACTAAGTACAGATTCCCAATAAACAAAAATGTTATGGGCTTCTTGTAAGACCCCAATTTTTTATGAATAAAGATTTAATTTTCTCTAAATGTTATTTTAAATAATAAGGTGTTTTATTATTAGAAAGTAGTCTCAGTTTTGTTTTATTATTATTATAATAGTAATAAAGCAAAAAACATTTGTATATAAAACAGAATACTTTTTATATTATATATAAAGTTATTTGTTTTATTAGATTATAAATAGAATATATTATATTTTATATAAAGTTTTTGTTTTATTAAAATATTTTATTGCACAATAATGAATTGTAAAAATCATATTTCTCGCCGAATTTGCCCGTGATTTTTTACTGTTCATCCATGATTTTCTTAAATAGTGCCCTGCCATTCTTGTAAGACCCCAACTTTTTATAAATAAAATTGAATTTCCTCTAATTATTATTTTGAATAATAAGGTGTTAATTTGATATAATGATTTGGTTATGGGTGAAATGTGCAAATTTTGTAAAATAAGTAAGTGGTTATAAAATATTGATGATGGACTTTTAAATTCATAGATGATAGTAGATTTTATTCTCTACTTAACTCTTCTAATAAATTATTATTTTCGCTGAGAATATTGATCTAAAATTTGTTGTTCATTATATTTTATCTTATTTGTTGAAGGCTAACGATAATTTGTTCTATATTATCTTAGTCATAATATTTTTTACTGGGCTAGTTGAGCTCATCCTTTTCTTTTTTGTTCCTTTTTTCTTCTCAGGAGGAGAAAATATAGAGGGAACTAGTCGGGGTGTGGAGTGATGTTTCGAGACAGTTGTTTTAGCAGTCCTCACTATTTTTAGAAAATAGTGTATCAATAATTGTAATGAGGACTTATTTGAGTTTGAATACTGTCTAGATGACAATATTTGTATTTAAACTCATAGCATATCTGTTGTCGTATTTTACTCGATAATTATAATAATGAAGTTGTAGTTATTTCTGTATCATGTATTTGACGACTAAGAATGGGTGATGTATACCTATTTTGGGGCATCACAATTCTCCTATAAATAGGATGCTTAGTTAAGAAATGAAAATCACACCAGAGTACGAGAATTCTTCTTCCATAATATTGTCCGTATTTCTTTTGAGTATAAGGATATTTTGAGTGTTACAAATAGTGCAAGAATTTCTCAAGATAATCTCTGTTATACCAGTCAGATTTACTCTTCTACTAATGTAAGAGGTTTTATTTGTTTCGTATTCGTAAATGATGTTATTTTCTTTATACTTATAAGGGTTGTCATTCTATTCTTTATTAATCTGCGAGAGTAACCTGTCTACGCGGATTACCGCATGCATGGTGAATAACCCTTCTTATTTATTCTTTATTAATCTGCGGGAGTAATTAACATGTTTACGCGGTTTACCGCATGTATGGTGAATAATCCTTCGTATTCATTCTTTATTAAATTGTGGAAATGATCTATCTACGTGGATTACCACATGACGGGTGAAAAAATGTTTGCAGTTTCGTATATTCTTTCATACTTGTATGGGATATTATTTCTTTTGTACTCGTAAGGGATATTATTTTCGTTCAATATTCGTAAGAAATATTATTTTCTTCCATACTCTATAGTATGTAAGTAATATTATTCCGTTTCATATTCCTAAATCTACACTTATTTTGATAAGTATTGCTTCTATAATCCCTAAAATTAGTAAAATATCCTTAAATTTTGCGCTTCATCTAGTATTGTTTCATTGGAATATTGGTATGAACTTTCTTATTAAATTTCAATAATTTCATTTGGGGTACTATTCACTCAGGTACTATTCACGGGATACTATGCATGGGTATTATTTATACGATACTATTTATGGGTACTATTCATACGGTATTATTCATAACATAATTTAATTTTTTTTCTGTCCAAATTATTTTTTTATACATGAATATCATTCTTAAATTTTACTCCATAATTAGTTATCATGTTAACAATTTGGACATTCTTGAATTCTGGATAAATTGAATTATAAATATCTAATATTTATCCTTGATCTCACTTGATTGATTCTTTACATCATTATTATCATCCTCATGCTTATATTGTGGTAAAAGTCATCTTTGGCTCATAGTGCATAGATAGACTGTTGATTGGTATGATTATGACCAAGAATTGTGTATTGGTATAATCATGACTTGTAATGTTACAGACAAATGATGTGGTGAAAGTTCGCTTTGGCTCGTAGTGCATAGATGAACTTTTGTTTGGCATGATCATGACCACTGGTGATATATACGAATATCATTGGCCTGTAGTGCATGTATAATTCGTTGATCTGAAACGATTATTGATTCATGTTACAGAGATAAAATATTGATGATGAACTTTTAAATCATAGAAGATAGTAGACATCATGCTCTACTTGACTCTTCTAATGGATTGCTTATTCCGCTGCAGTTGTTGATCTAAAACTTGTTGTCTATTGTATTCTATCAGATTTTTCCCTGTAGAGGACTAAGGATAATTTATTCTACATTATCTTAGCCATAATATTCTTTGCAGGGCTAGTTGAGCTCACCCCTTTTCCTTTTGGTTCCATTGTTCTTCTCAGGAGGCGAAAATATAGCTAGGACTAGTCGGGAAATGGAATAATGTTCCAAGATTGTTATTATAGTAGTCCTCACTATTTTATAAAATAGTGTGACAATAGTTGTAATAAGGACTTACTTTGAGTTTGGATATTGTCTAGGCGACAATATTTGTATTGAAACTCACAACTTATGTTTTGTCGTATTTTACACGACAGTTATTAGTTGAATAAACAAAGTTGTATTTGATTTATGTACCATGTATCTGGCGACCCAAAATGGGTTGTGTAGACCTATTTTGGGGCGTCATACTTCTTATGGTTTGATATGAACATATTTAGGGTTTCGATTTGATGGGAATGAATTTTGGGTTTGGTTTGATCTGTACAAATTTTGAGTTTTGATTCTTGATGTGAACGAATTTGGGTTGCCTTAAATGCGAAAGAATTTTGGGTTATTTTTCGTTCCCTTCGTATCTTATGGTTTGGAATTTTAAAAAAATAATAATAATATTTGATGTTTGAAGTGTTTTAATATTTCTTTCTTTTATATTTAAGCCTAGATTTAATGATTTCGTAATATAAATAATAAATATATAATTTTCAAAAATAAAAATAATTAATTTTCAAAATTTTAGTTATATTTTTGAAGTTTTAATTTATTTTTATGAATTTTAATTTTTTTTAATTTGTTTTTATTAGGGAAATACTTATTGTGATGCCCCCAAAACAGGTATACATCACCCATCTTGGGTCGCCAGATACAAGGTACTGAATTCAAATACAACTTAATAATACAACTGTCGTATAATACGACAAAACATAAACTATGAGTTTGAATACAAATATTGTCTACTATAGAGTATAAAAACTCAAAAGGAGTCCTCATTACAATTATTATCACACTTTATTTCACGAATGAAAGAGTACTACTAATGCAAACATCGGGATAATCACTCTTGTTCCCCGTTAGTCTCATTACGTTCTCATTTCAAGAGAACAGCGGTGAAAGAAAGGGTGAGCTCAACTAGCCCAAGAAGAAATATTATGACTAAGATAATGCGAATAAATTATCCTTAGCCTTGACAATATAACAATTGATAGAATATAATAGAAAACAAGTTTTAGATCAACAAGCTGCAATGGAATAAGCAATCCATTAGAAGAGTCGAAGACGGTATAAAATCTACTATCTTACTATGATTTTAAAAGTTTTTCATCAACTTTTATCATTTGAGACTCGACAATAAATAAAATCAAATCATCCCCGCTCCACGACCAAGGATATTCATGTAATCATCAATGGTCATGACTATACCAAATAATCCATGGTCATAATCATACCAACAACTGTCCACCAATGAACTACAGGCCAATGAGGACTTTTACCACATCATTCGTCACATTACGGTCATGATTATACCAACTAATTCCTAGTCATAAGCATACCATGTCCATCTATGCACTTAAGCCAAAGATGACTTTCATCACAATATAAGCATGAGGATGATGACAATGACATAATAATTCAATAAAACAAGTTCAAGAATAAATTTTAAAGATTTATAAATTAATTTATCCTGAACTCAATAACGTCAAATTATCGACATGATCTTTGCTTTATGGAGTAAAATTCAAGAATGCTCGGAAAAATATTTCCATGAAAGATCTTTGGATGAAGCTTAAATATCAAGAATATTCCACTAATTTCATGGAGTATAGAAGCCAAAGTTTTAACCAACTGAGTATAATATAATATATGAAACTGCAAATGAATTTTCACCCGCCATGCGATAATCCACGATATCTGAGATCATTTCCATAATTTAATAAGGAATGAATACGGGATCATTCACCGTGCATGTGGTAATCCACATGTGAAAGAGTTATTCCAATGAGAATAATAAAGAATGAAATAACATAAGGATTCACCATGCGTCTATATATAATTTGCACAGATAGGTTATTCCTACGAGAATAATAAATAATGGAACCAGTCGGTAAACGCGTCTGAGATGGGATATTCCGACAGAATAATAAATAATGGAACCAGGTCCGGCGTAAACGCACAGACATGATATTCCGACAGAATAATAAAGAATGGAATATTAGAAGAATTTCACCATCTATGCGGTACTTTACATAAACAGGTTATTCCAACAGAATAATAAGAATGGAATAACAGAAGAATTTCAACATGTATGCGGTACTTCGCATATACAGGTTATTCCAACATAATAATAAAGAATGGAATAACATAAGTTCTCTTCACGAATAAGGAAGAAAGAATACCCCTTACGGGTACAACAAATAATATCCCCTACCTTAGAAGAAACTGGATATTGGAGTAGTGAAGTAAAGAGAATACTTTTCTTCTTTCTCTATAGTTTCTCTCTCTACAGAGTTTCGAGGAATAAGTAAGAAATAATGAAGGAATGAGCTTCTATTTATAAGAGAATGGGTGAATAGTAACTAATTCATGAAGCGGTCAGTTGATTTATTTTTTAAAGCAGACGGTCCATATTGGTTTACTATTAAAACTTAAAGCAACGGTCCATCTTGATTTCTTATTAAAACTTTAAACCGGTGATCCATATTGATTTCTTATTATAACTTTCCACCGGTGTCCATATTGATTCTTATTATATCTTCAACCAATGATTCGAAAAATTAGCACATCTCCTCATGGAATAATATTGTACCCAAAAATGATTTGGACCGAAAAGAAATATATCTTACAGGTGTATAGTACCCCGTGAATAGTAACTCGTAAATAGTAACTCATGAATAGTAACTCGTGAATAGTAACTCCTGAATAGTAACTCGTGAATAGTAACTCGTAAATAGTACTTCGACACGAAAAGTGCCCGAATACCCGATTGAACAATATAACCTCCAGGCATCAATTATTATTGAAACAAATGTCAATTTCCATTAACACTAATAATCCCAACACAATGGAACTATAAAACTCATCTCTAATGAACACAAACTTATTCATCATTAATATTATAACTCACAATATTTAACAACCAGGTCGTTCCGAGGAAGAGGGGCTTTAGATAAGGATTTCTCCTTATTGGCGGCGTGATTAGGTGACCAAACCTCTCCTTGTGAACTTCTAGACATTGTCAATATTGCAAATAATAATATGAATAACTTTGTCGTCTCAATTATTGATTTAATAATATAACATATTATGCGAGATGATCTTGTAACAATAATTGAATCAATAATATGAGAGATATGATCGCGACAATTCTTTGTAGCAATAATTGAGTATAAGCGGTGACTTATCACGTAAAGCAACAATATTCAATATGGTGTGCTACTAGGCAACCCGCGTGTATTCTTCGTATTTTTTACTAAAGGTAGTTCAGCGATTTTACTTGCAGTAACACTTTTCGTAGTTATTTTTATAAAAATATTTTTGTCGTTTTTCTCGATCAAAACAATAATTACATTTATGGGGTGCACCAATGATTATGTAAATCATGGATATTCTCCGAAAAAAAGAATATTTCCCGACCAATCGAATATTATACAACAACTTGCATACTTTGCAAAATTTATAAATATAACCCACAACTATAACATTATATCAAATCCACACCATAATATTCAGAAAATTATTTCGAGAAAATTAAATATTTATTCATAAAATCTGGGGTCTCACACTTATGAATAATGTTAAAGACATTACTCAAATTCAAAATTTACCCAAATTTCTCTTCTTTTAATAATATATGTAATATATCTGAATACAATAAAAGACTAATTTGTCAAAGAAAAAAATACTAATAATTTTTCATTATTAATGTTGAGGGTATTATGACAATTTGCCAAGAAAAAGTCAACAAAAAGTAGTTAAACTCATGTACTTTTTAGTGTGGCAACTGTTAGGAGAGTGAATATTTTGATTTGATGTTTAAATATAAATGCTCATGATTATTTGTAAAGTCCTTCAAGAAATATATGTACAAGGACTTAGTGATAGATCAAATTGTTATGTTGATCTAAGCTCTTAATAATGTATCATTACGTAAATGAATGTATAGATAGAGAGATCAAAAGTCATTAGGTTGATCTTTAGATGTAATAGATAGGCTTGAAGAATTCAGTAGTGTATCAATCGATCGATATTAAGAAGTCAAAACGTAGAGCTTCAAGGATCGTAGTGTGCACGCATGAAAAAGGCCTTTTTCGAAATCGTAGAGTGGTCCCAACGTTTGTCGAGCCAACTCAAAGAGCGTAGTGTGTGGCGCCCTAAAATAGGTATACATCACCTATTACGAGTCGTCAAATATATAGTACGAATACAAATACAACTTAATTATACAACCGTCGTGTTGTAAAATGCGACAAAACATAAGTTGTGAGTTTTAATACAAATATTGTCATCTAGACAATATACAAACTCAAATTCAATATTATTACATTTATTTTCCTTTATTTCCTTTGAATAGTGAGGACTACTAATGCTAATATCCGTCGGCTACTCAGGTTCCCCAACTAGTCCTCGCTACGTTCTCATTTTCAAGAGAACAATGAAAGTAAAAGGTGAGCTCAACTAGCCCGATGGGAAATATTATGACTAAGATAATGCGAGAATAAATTATCATTAGCCTTAAATGATGTTAAAGCGATACAATATAAGAAACATCAAGTTTAAGCTGGAGCGGAACAAGCAATCCATTAAAAGAGTCCAGTAGAGAATAAAATCTACTATCTTTTATGATTTAAAAGGTTTTTCATCACTTTTATCATTTGGGACTCACTTAATAAATAATCCACATCATCGAATCACCCTCGCATTTACTGCCGAGGATATTCTTTAAGTATCACAACCACAATTATCCATGCACTACGGGCCAAGAATATTTGTGTATTCATTAATGGTCATGATCATGCCAACAATTTGTCCATCAATGCACTACGGGCCAATGAGGACTTTTTTCACATCATTTGTAACATTACGGTCATGATTACATCGAATAATCCACGGTCATAATCATACCAAGTCCATCTATGCACTTATAGGCCATGAGATGACTTTCAACAAAATATAAACATGAGGATGATGACAATGATATAAGAATTCAATAAAAATAAGTTCAAAAATTAATTTATCCAGGAACTAATAACGTCCAAATTGTCGACATGATACTGCTTTGTAGAGTAAAATTCAAGAATGCTCAGAAGAATATTTCAATGAAAAGATCTTTGGATGAAGCGCAAATATCAAGGATATTCCACTAATTTCATGGAGTATAGAAGTCAAAACTTTAACCAATTGAGTATAATAAAGAATGGAATAACAAAAGAAATCATCGGACATCGATGAAGACAGGCGAGTTATTCCAGCGAGAATAATAAAAAAAGCGGAATCGGTCCGGCCAGAAAGCGCATGCAACGGGATATTCAACGAGAATAATAAAGAAGGCGGAATCAGTCCGAAGCGTAAAAGCGCATGCAGACGGATATTCCAATGAGAATAATAAAAAGCGGAACCAGTCCGGCGTAAACGCATGAATATGATGTTCCAAAGAGAATAATAAAGAATGGAATAACGAAGAATTTCACCAAGTATAGGGTAGCCAGCGATACCCAAGTTATTCCAATGAGAATAATAAAGAATGGAATAATGAAGTTCTCTTCATGGATAAGAAAGAAATAATACTCCCTACCTAGAAAAAGCTGGATCTTTGGAATAGTGAGGTAGTGAGACTTCTCTTCTTATTTCTATAATTTCTATAATAATCGCTCTAAAGCTTTTGTGAATTGGTGAGAAATGAAGGAAGAATGAGCTTCTATTTATAGAAATATATACTTTTCGATAATTAGACGTTTTGGGGCTCGAAAAATTACTGAGACAATACCTCCAACTTTTCCTTTATTTTTAATTTAGTCATGGAAGTATTATCAAACTTGCACCACCTCCCTAATAGTAAATAATGTGATTCAATAGTAAATTATGTGAATCAATAGTTCTGAGACATGTGAAAATACAAATTACAAATTATAATACCTCCATCTATACCTCCATTTTTAACTTAGTCATACAAGTATTATCAATCTTGCACCAACTCCCTAATAGTAACAAGAATGTGAAATAATAGTATACACATGTGAACAAATAGTTATAATCATGTGAAATAATAGCAATCAATTGCTCATTTATCAGGTTAAATACCCGATTGGTCAATATAACCTCAGGACATCGATTATTATCGAAATAATTGTCGATTTTCACTAACACAAATAATTCCAACACAATGAAACCATTTTTATCAAAAATATAAATTTTGAAATTTTAAAGTTTGACTTTTCCCAAAAAAGTCAACTGTTGACTTTTTGACCAAATAGTGAATTGATTAAATTTTGTGTTTATAGACTATTTTACTAATTTCATCGTTAGGACTCAAATATCACGTCCAGCGTATCCAAATTCAACTCGAACACAACTTCAATTTTAATAACATTCATCATTAATATTATAACTCACAATATTTATCAACCACGGTCGTTCCCGTGAAAGAGAGGGGCTTTCAATAAGGATTTCTCCTATTGGCGCACAATTAGGTGACCAAACCTCTCCTTGATAGAAATTCTAGACATTGTAAATATTGTAATTTAATAATATGAATAACTTTTTCGTCTCAATTATTGATTTAATAAAATAACATATTATGCGAGATGATCTTTGTGATAATAATCGAATCAATAATATGAGAGATATGATCACTGACAATTATTGTAGCAATAATTTAGTATAAGCGAGTGACTTCTCACGTAAGCATCAATAATCAATACTGTGTACTACTATGCAACCACGCCAGTATTTATTTTTACTACGGGTAGTTCAACGATTAACGGTAAAACTTTCGCCATTATTTTCATAAAGTATTTTTTTTGTCGTTTTCTCAATCAAACAATAATTTCGTTGTGGGGTCCACCAATGATTGTGTCGTTATACGAATATTCCTGTTAAAGCGAATATTCCCGACCAATCGAAATATTATATAACAACTTGCGTGCTTTTGCAAAATTTGTAAATATTACAACTATAACATTATATCAAATCCACACCATAATATTCAAAAATATATTTCGAGAAAATTTAATCATTATTCAAAAAGTTGGGGTCTTACAACCTCCCCTTCTTACGAAATTTTGTCCCCGAAATTAGGGTGCGTACCTGGTATGTCGAAGAGGTGAGGATACCTTGATTTCATTTCGGATTCTAACTCCCAAGTCATTTCCTCAACATCGTGGTTTCTCCACAAAACTTTGACTTGAGGTATAACCTTGGAGCGTAGAATATGCTCCTTCTTATCCAAGATTTTAACAGGAACCTCTTTATACGTTAAATCTTCCTCTATCTCGTCTGGTTCTAATTCAATAATGTGGTTCTGGTCTTTCACATATTTACGAATCATAGATATGTGAAAAATGTTATGAACACGAGACATACTTGGCGTAATGCAAGTCTATAGCCACGTTCCTACTCGATACGAGGATTAAAATGGGCCAATGAATTGAGGGTTGAGCTTTCCTCTCTTTCTAAATCTCAGTAACTCCCTTCTATGGAAGCAACACGTAATAATACATGATCTCGATATCGAATTCCCGTCCTTTCGATGAAGATCAACATAACTCTTTTCATCGATCTTGTGAGGTTTTTATACGTTGTCGGATCGTTTGAATCTTTTTTCGTAGTCATACGTATTTTAACTCCGGTCCCAACAACGTTGCTTCACCCACCTCATCCCAAATTCTTACTGAAACGACACTTTCTTCCATATAACGCCTCAAATGGAGCCATGCCAATACTTGCTTGATAAGCTGTTGTTGTAGGAAAACTCCACTAATGGTAAGAACTTGTCCCAACTTCCCTTGAAGTCAAGGACACAGAGTCTTAATAGATCTTCAAGAGTCTAAATGGTCTCTCCATCGCCCGTCTGTTTGAGGATGATATACTTGAAGCTAAATTGTAAATCCGTGCCCATAGCTTTTTGCAAACTAACCCAAAATCTTGAAGTGAATCTTGGGTCTCGATCGAAACTATGGATCTTGGCATACCATGCGGATTTACAATCTCGTTTATGTACATCTGAGCAAGACGTTCAAGTGTATAAGTTTCTCGTATAGGTAGGAAATGAGCAGACTTGGTCAATCTATCAACAATGATCCAAATTGCATCTATACCTTGAGAAACCCGGGAAGACCAAGAATGTGAAATCCATAGTAATGTGTTCCCACTTCCATTACGGAATTTCAAGTGGTTGCAATGGACCTTTTGGTACTTGATGCTCGCACTTGACTAGATTGACAAGTTAAACACCTTGAGATAAACTCTGCTATCTCTCTCTTCATATTGCTCCACCAAAATGTATGTCGAAGATCATGATACATTTTGGTACTCCCAGGATGGATTACAAATAGTGTGTTGTGCGCCTCTGTCATGATTTTATACTTTAAATCAGGGTTGTTAGGAACACAAAGTTTGGAGTTGACTCGAAGTATTCCTTCCTCATCGATTCTTTCTTCCGGTATAACACCTTCTTGCACTTTCGTCTTCATACGCATTAGCTCCAGGTCTGTAGCTTGAGCAGCTTTAACTTTATCGATTAAAGTCGGTTCTACTCGTATATTTGTCATCATCATGTGGGTCCCTGGAGTCTTTATCTCTAACTCCATCATTTGCAAGTCATACAAAATGGGCCTTGTGTTGACAATATTGCACTCGTACCCGCATATGATCTTCTACTCATTGCGTCAGGTACCACGTTCGCTTTTTCAGGATGGTATTGGATGGTATGATCATAATCTTTCAATAGTTCAAGCCAACTTTGTTATCGCATATTGAGTTCCTTTTGGGTGAAGAAATATTTGAGGCTTTTATGATCCGTGTAGATCTCCACCTTCTCTCCATACAGGTAATGCCTCCAAATCTTAAGCGCAAAAATGACAGCTGCCAACTCTAGATCATGAGTAGGGTAATTCTTCTCATATTCTTTGAGTTGTCGTGAGGCATAGGCTATGACTTTCCCATGTTGCATGAGAACACATCCTAACCCTTTGCCTGAAGCATCACTATAGATGATAAATCCTCCGAGCCGGATGGTATTGCTGTAACAGTCTTTGAAATGAGTCTCTCTTGAGTTCTTGAAAACTATTCTCACATTCCTCGCTCCAATAGGAACTTTGTATCTTTCGAGTCATTTGAAGTTAATGGAGTAGCGATTCGAGAAAATCCTTCCACGAATCTCCGATAATAACCCACTAATCCGAGAAAGCTACGTACTTCGGTCATTGATTTAGGTTGCTCCCAGCTTTGAATAGCTTCAATCTTTGTTGGGTCAACAGATATTCCATGTCTTGATATCACGTGCCCAAGGAATGCAACTTCCTCAAGCCAGAACTCGCATTTCTTCAACTTGGCATATAGCTTGTTTTCACGAAGCTTTTGGAGTATCAGCCTCAAGTGTTGCTCATGATCTTCATGGCTTTTTGAATATATGAGGATGTCATCAATAAAGATGACCACAAAATGATCCAAATATTCCTTGTATACTTGGTTCATCATATCCATGAAGGCAGCAGGAGCATTAGTCAATCCAAAAGACATGACTAAGAATTCATAATGACCGTACCGAGTTCTGAAGGCAGTCTTTGGAATATCCTCAATTTTAACCTTCAGCTGATGATATCCAGAACGAAGATCGATCTTTGAAAAAAATTGTGCTCCTTGTAATTGATCAAACAGGTCATCAATACGTGGAAATGGGTACCTATTTTTGATGGTGACATGATTCAACTCCCGAAAATCAATACAAAGTCGCATACTCCCATCTTTATTCTTCACGAATAGAGCGAGAGCACCCCAAGGAGACGACTTGGATCAGATTTGATGAAACCAATGTCTAACAATTCTCGCCATTGGGTCTTTAACTCTCGAAGTTCAATAGGAGCCATTCGATATGGGGCTTTGGAAATGGGTTTTCAGACGGGTTCAAGGTCGATACAAAATTCAACTTCACGCCTGGGGTATGCCAGAAGTTCTTCGGGGAATACGTCAGAAATTTATTAACAATAGAAATATCCTTCAAATCTAACGTATTTTGTTTAAACTGTGATATGAGCTAAGAAAGTTTCGACATTCGCTTTTTCAATAAAGCGAATAGCTTTTATGGCTTGAGATGACCGTGATTGATTTTAATGGTTTGGTCGCTTGAACTCGCATAATAGGTTTATTAGGAATATAAAAGCTAACAACTTTATGAAAACAATCAATTTTAGCATGATGAGTAATTAACCAATCAATCCCTAGAATCATGTCAAATGCAAGTATTTTTAAGGAGATAAGATCGACATGTAATGTGCGGTTACCGATTTGAATCAAACAAGACTTATAAACAATGGATGTAATGAAGGTTTCTCCTAATGGAGTTTCAACAGATAAGTCAAAGTCTAATTTCTCCGGAGTCAAATTTAATCGTTGAGCGCAAGTAGGAGAAATAAAAGAATGGGTAGAACCGGTATCAAATAAGGTATAGACTTCACTAGAGTTTATGATAAGCTTACCCGTGATGACTTCGTTCGGGTTCTTTGCTTTCTGGGAGGTCACTACAAACGCTTTCCCTTGCACCACCGGCTTTGACTTTTCTGGGACGGCCTTTGGTGTCTCTATCCTAGCTGAACTTGTCTTCGGTGAACGACAAAATTGGGCTAGGTGACCTTCTCTTCCACAATTATAACAGGCTTTGGATGGCATCGCGCAGTTTGGACTGATGTGTCCCTCCCCTTCGTATTTGAAGCATATGATAGGTGGTCGTTCTCCTTCCTTGACAACGGGTGTTGGTGCTGACGTCTTTCCATCATTGTTGAATCTCCTCTTCTTGAAATGTCCATTCTTATTGTCTTGGCTATGATTACCACGAAGTGGTTACCATTTCGCATGTTGATTCCTCCACGCTTGTTATCACCGTTTGATGATCTGTTACCACTTTGGTATTTTCATCTTTTACCGCTTTCCTTGGTTCGTTGACTCGCTATCGCTTTAATAATCGAGCCCTATTTACAACATCCGAGTACAAACACGGTTTATGAGAAATAAGATATTGACATATCTCCGGTTTCAAACCTCTTAAAACATTCGCGCCATTCGCTTCCTCATTATCGACCAAATGGGATGCAAACCCGAGAACTCATAAATTTAGCCTCAGATTGCGACACGATCATATTGTTTTATTCTAACTTGATAAACTCCACCTCTTTCATGTGACGAATACTTTTGTGAAAGTACTTGTCGTTGAATAGCTCTTGGAACTTCTCCCAAGACATCTTGAGTGCGTCAGGTTGGGTACATTTTACTGATTCCCACCAAAGAATCGCCTCGTCACGCAACATGAAGGTGGCGAAGGAACCTTTTGCTCCTCTGGAGCATCCCAAGACATCAAATATCTTGGTGATCTCGCTTTATCCATGCTTCACCTTAAGTGGTTTTGGCTCTCCAATAAACTCCGGTGGTCCCAGCTCCTTGAACTGTTTAGCGGTAACCGTCCGAGAGTTTCCAGTGTTTTCATCTACATTTTGGAAAGGAGCCACTCTCGCCTGATGTTGCATGAATTGCATAAAGCCTTTGAACATTCCATCATTCATTATTTGTTCAGTGTTGTTGTTTGCATGAGGATTGTCGCCTTCCTGATGCACATTATTCTGATTGTTGATCTGTGGAGACTTAATTCGGCCTCTTGTGCTCCATTGCTATTCTCAATATTCTTGATGCCATTTTCAAACATCGCCACAAAATAAGGGTTAATTGACACGCAAACATATTATCCATATACTCGACCAACCAATTAAATACCAAATAAACTTAGGTAGGTCATACTAACTAGCGAAGGAATTCTCCGCTCTCCCTCCTAGTTCTAGTCTCACATCTTGGCTGGGGATCATATCCAAGCTTTGATACTAACTGTGACTTCCCAAAATAGGTATACATCACCTATTCCGAGTGTACAAATATATGGTATGTAATACAAATACAACTTAATTATACAACCGCCGGTAAAGTACGACAAAACATAAGTCGTGAGTTTTAATACAAATATTGTCGCTTGCATAATATACAAACTCAAATTCAATATTATTACATTTATTTTCCACTATTTCAATGAATAGTGAGGACTACTAATGCTATCATCATCGTCCGCTACCCATTCCCCAACTAGTCCTCGCTACGTTCTCATTTCCAAGAGAACAATGAAAGTAAAAGGGTGAGCTCAACTAGCCCGAGAGAAATATTATGACTAAGATAATGCAGTAATAAATTATCATTAGCCTTAAACAAGTGTTAAACCGATACAATATAAGAAACATCAAGTTTAATCGAGCGGAATAAGCAATCCATTAAAAAGAGTCAAGTAGAGAATAAAATCTACTATCTTTATGATTTATAAGGTTTTTCATCACTTTTATCATTTGAGACAAATTTTAATAAATAATCCACATCATCGAATCACCCCGCACTACTAGCCAAGGATATTCTTTAGTATCACAACCACAATTATCCATGCACTACGGGCCAAGAATATTTGTGTATTCATTAATGGTCATGATCATGCCAACAACCGTCCATCAATGCACTACTACGGGCCAATGAGGACTTTTTCCACATCATTTGTAACATTACGGTCATGATTACACCGAATAATCCCTGGTCATAATCATACCAAGTCCATCTATGCACTATATGCCACAGATGACTTTCAACAAAATATAAACATGAGGATGATGACAATGATATAAGAATTCAATAAAAACAAGTTCAAAAATTAATTTATCCAGGAACTAATAACGTCCAAATTGTCGACATGATACTGCTTTGTAGAGTAAAATTCAAGAATGCTCATAAGAATATTTCAATGAAAAGATACTGGATGAAACGCACATATCAAGGATATTCCACTAATTTCATGGAGTATAGAAGTCAAAACTTTAACCAACTGAGTATAATAAAGAATGGAATAACAAAAGAAATCATCGTGCATGCGATAGATCAGACAGCAAAAGTTATTCCAATGTAATAATAAAAAGCGGAATCAGTGTCCAGGCGAAAGCGCACAGATGTGATATTCAAATGAGAATAATAAAGACGGACCAGTCCCGGCGAAACGCATGAATATGATGTTCAATGCAGAATAATAAAGAATGGAATAATGGAAGAATTTCACCAAGTATAGGGTAGCTTGGCAGATATCACAAGTTATTCCAATGTAATAATAAAGAATGGAATAATGTAAGTTCTCTTCATGGATAAGAAAGAAATAATACTCCCTACCTTAGAAAAAGCGGATCTTTGGAATAGTGAGGTAGTGAGACTTTCTTCTTATTTCTATAATTTTCTCTATAATAATCGCTTTCTAAAGCTTTTGTGAATTGGTGAGAAATGAAGGAAGAATGAGCTTATTTATATAAAAATATACTTTCGATAATTGCACGTTTTGGGGCTCAAAAAATTACAGTACAATACCTCCAATTTTTCCTTTATTTTTAATTTAGTCATGGAAGTATTATCAAACTTGCACCACCTCCGCTAATAGTAAATAATGTGATTCAATAGTAAATTATCTGAATCAATAGTTTTAGACATGTGAAAATACAAATTACAGTATAATACCTCCATCTATACCTCTATTTTTAACTTAGTCATGCAAGTATTATCAATCTTGCACCAACTCCCCTAATAGTAACAAGAATGTGAAATAATAGTATACACATGTTAACAAATAGTTATAATCATGTGAAATAATAGCAATCAATTGCTCATTTATCCGGTTAAATACCCGATTGGTCAATATAACCTCCAGACATCGATTATTAACGAAATAATTGTCGATTTTCACTAACACAAATAATTCCGACACAATGAAACCATTTTTATCAAAAATATAAATTTTAAAATTTCAAAGTTTGACTTTTCCCAAAAAAAGTCAACTGTTAACTTTTTGACCAAATAGAGCGGAAAATTTTGTGTTTATAGACTATTTTTACTAATTTCATCGCTCCGGACTCAAATATCAAGTCCGCGTATCCAAATTCAACTCCGAACACAACTTCAATTTTAATAATATTCATCATTAATATTATAACTCACAATATTTATCAACCAGGTCGTTCCTAGGAAAGAGGGGGCTTTCCAATAAGGATTTTTCCCTATTGGCGCGCAATTAGGTGACCAAACTTCTCCTTGACAGAATTTCTAGACATTATAAATATTGCAATTTAATAATATGAATAACTTTGTCGTATCAATTATTGATTTAATAAAATAACATATTATGTAGATGATACTGTGACAATAATCGAATTAATAATATGAGAGATATGATGCAACAATTACTGTAGCAATAATTGAGTATAACTGAGTGACTTCTCACGTAAGCATCAATAATCAATATTATGTGCTACTATGCAACCATGCATATTACTGTACTTTTACTACCGGATAGTTCAACAGTTAACGGTAAAACTCCCGCCGTTATTTTCATAAAGTATTTTTTTGTCGTTTTCTCAATCCGACAATAATTCCGTTGTGGGGGTCCACCAATGATTGTGCCGTTATTTAATATTCCCTGTTAAAATGAATATTCCCCGACCAATCGAATATTATATAACAACTTGCGTACTTTGCAAAATTTGTAAATATTACCCACAACTATAACATTATATCAAATCCACACCATAATATTCAAAAATATATTTTGAGAAAATTTAATCTTTATTCAAAAAGTTGGGGTCTTACATAGTGTGCTCTCGAAAATGTAGAGTTTACAACTCAAGCAAACGAAGATCGTAGTGTACAAGTATTTTAGAGAAATCGTAGTGCTCTCTGCTAATAGCATCAGACCAAGCACCAAGGCGACAAGTCACCACGATCTGAATCGTAGAGTACCACGATCTGAATCGTAGAGTATCATCTGTCTTGTGTCAGAAGTATAAAGCCTCACACTTTGTGTGGAGACAAACTCCAACAAATAAGGAATGGATTCTAAACGTTGTAGTACTCACCAGTCCCAAAGGCATAAGAGATATCCAGTAAGATGCAACAAAAGCGGTTGGATCAAGAAGCTAAGAAAAGTACCATTGGTAAAGGGAATAACACCTTTTCAGGTGTTAGGTGAGAAAGCAGTCTGCTGTGTCAGTGGGCCATAATGCAATTCAGAAGATGTGCATAAAAGTCTCCATCAAAGAACAGAAATGTCAAACGAATTTAATGCTTCAACGGATGGATCCAACAGATAGTTTTTAAGATCACATATATACAAATCAAGCAGATGAGAGAACTAAGCAAGCATTGAACAAAAACGTACAAGTACTCTCAACGCTCAACTCTACGATATGAGAAAAAGAAAAGCTTGTTTCAAATTTACTCATTTCTTTCGAACAAGTGCTTAAACAAAGAATCGAAAGTAAGACCCATCAAGAACTCAACATCTACCAATCAATCAAGAAAAGTTCCAAGTCGGAAGGACTTGAAGAGTTCTAAGTGAATCGTAAAAAGAGCCAAGTCTGCTGGACTTGAAGAGTTCAAGAGTGAACTAAGAAGTTCTGAGGCTGGCGGTGCAGAAGGAATCAGTGATTCAGAAAAGTGTAAAAGACATCCTTAGTGGATTTCCTACTCGAGGAGTAGAAGAGTGGACTAGGAGCTTTAAGTGCTCTGAACCACTTAAAACGACTGTGTCTCTTACATTCTTGCTATAACTGTTATATCTGATATAACTGCTATATTTGCCTCACTCTCGTAAACTCACTATCTTAAGGGAGATTAAAACAAATACTAATTCCGCTAAGTTTTAATCATTATCAATTAACAAGTTAAAACGAAAAATATTTTTAAATATCTATTCAACCCCCCCTTCTAGATAACTATTGTGCCTCCGGGAACTAACAGCAACAACTATGATGATAGCACATGAATCAAATGACGTGAGTTCATTTAAAAGTGACATGGATGTTCTTTTAAAAGTCAACTCATTTAACAGATTTTGTAAAGATTTAAAAATAATTTGTAGTTCAATAAGTCAATTATAAAAAAAATTAGTTCAGTGATGCATTTGTAAATCGAGATTGAGTAAAATTAGAAAAAATAAATTTAACCCTAAATAGTACCTGAATTATAATTTCAATAATATAGAATAGTGTTAAAAAATCAACTCTTTGCTATATATGTAAATATCTTTTTTATGTATAAATTTGATCAATGGGCAAAACCTAGACGCGGGTGTGCTAACTTCACCAAGTCTGAATACCTTTTTTTCTACTTAACTAAGGGGATGTTTGATAAAAAAAACTAAATAAAATGATTCTAAATCTGAATGAGTTGAATGAAACTGAATACTGAATATTGAATGAAAAAAATTAATTGATAATTGACATGTCTAGAACTTCTGAATAACATACTTTTATTATTTTACCCTCTGAAAAAATTCAAAATTGTTGTAAATTTATTTAATATTACTTAATTTTGTAAAAAAAAAACTTTATTCAGCAGCCCATTCAACCAAAAAATTGGCACTAAACCATTCAGCCTAAATCATGTGAATGGATGACCGATTCAGCCATTCATATGATATTTTTTTTTCAAAACAAACGTACTGAATGGCTGACGGATTCAATCATTTAGTGCGTAACAAATAGACCCTAAGTTTTCTCAATGAAGAGAAACTACGGGCATGCTTGGCCATGACTTATAAGTTGATCAAACTTACTCAAAAGTCATTTTTTTTACTATTGAAGTGTTTGATGATAACTTAATTTTGAACTTATAAGTTGTTTTTGCGAAATAATAATTTTTTATTTCTTGAAAAATTGACTTATAAGTCATTTTAAAATAAGTAGGTTTGACCAAATGTAAAGTGTGACACCCCCAAAATAAGTACACACAACCCATTTTGAGTCGCTATAATACATGGTACAGAATCCAAATACAAACTTCATTTATACAATTATCGTGTAAAATACGAAAAAACGCATAAGCGGAGAGTTTGAATACAAATATTGCACCGTACATAATACGACAATATCCATACTCAAATTAAGTCTTCATTACAATTATTGTCACATTATTTTACAACATAATGAAGACTTCTATAGTGACTATCTTGGACCGTCACTCCATTCCCCGACTAGTCCCAACTATATTCTCATTTCCTGAATAGAACAATGAAAGAAAAGGGTGAGCTCAACTAGCCCAGTAAAAAATATTATGACTAAGATAATGTAGAATAAATTAGCATTAGTCCTCAACAGGGAAAAATCTGATAGAATACAATAGACAACAAGTTGTAGATCAACAACTACAGTGGAAATAACAATTCATTAAAAGAGTCAAGTAGAGAATGATGTCTACTATCTTCTATGATTTAAAAGTCCATCGTCAATTTTTTATCACTGGAACACCAATCAATAATTATTTTCAATCAACGAATTATCTATGCACTACGTGCCAAAGATAATTGTTTGCATCACCAGTGATCATGATCATGTCAAACACATGTCTATCTATACACTACGGTCCAAAGAGGACTTTCACTACAAACCTTTATCTGTAACATTAAATGTCATGATTATACCAATACACAATTCCTGGTCATAATCATATTAATCAACAATCCATCTTTGCACTACGGGCCAAAGATGACTTTCAACACAATATAAGCATGAGGATGATGACAATAATATAAAGAATCAATCAAGTGTGAGATCAAAGATAAATATTAGAGATTTATAATTCAATTTATCCAGAGTTCAAGAATGTCCAAATTGTCAACATGATAACTAATCGTGGAGTAAAATTCTAGAATGATATTCATGTATCAAAAATAATATGAACAGAAAAGAAACCAATTTTGTCGTGAATAGTACCCTGAGTGAATAGTACCCCAAATGAAAATATTAAAATTTAATAAGAAAGTTCAAACCAATATTCCAATAAAATGATATTAGATGAAGCGCAAAACTCAAGGAATTCTTAATCATTTCGGGAATTATATAAGCAATACTTATCATAGTAAGTTTAGATTTAGGAATATGAAATGATATAATATCACTTACATAATATGGAGTATAAAAGAATATACAAAATTGCAAATAGAGATTGTCATGCGGTAATCCGCGTAGACAGATCATTTCCACAACTTAATAAATAATGAATACGAAGGGTTATTCATCAGGCATGCGGTAATTTGCGTAGACAAGTTATTCACACAAATTAATAAAGAATGAATACAAAGGGTTATTCACCAGGCATATGTGATAATTCGCGTAAACAGTTATTCCCATAGATTAATAAGGAATGGAATGAAGACCCTTATATAAGTATGAAGAAAATAACATCATTTACGAATACGAAAGAAATAATACCCCTAACCTTAGTAGGAGATTTGATACTACAATAGTGTAGTAGCAGAATACTCTTCTTCTTTCTCTCTTATTCCCTCTTTATGATTTTCTCTTGTGAGTCTTAGTGAATTGGTGAGAATGAAGGAAGAAATAAGCTTCTATTTATAGAAGAATTCTAGCTTAGCCCTTGCAATGTGAAGAGGCAAGTGGCTTGACACCTGGTAATGTGAAAAGGCAAGTGGTTTGATGCATGTAATGTGAAAAGGTAAGTGGTTTGACGCCTGTACTGTGAAAAGGCAAGTGGTTTAACGCTTGTAATGTAAAAAGGCAAGTGGTTTGACGTCTGGTAAACGCAAGTACTATTAGCGAAAGTGACTCTTAGATGATGACCTATGGGTCCCATAGAATAAATTAAACTTATAACAAACGTCTCATGATAAACCTCTTAATTATTTATATCAAAAATTAAATAAATATTTACCACAAATCACTTTATCTTCAATCAACATATTTTTAATCTTTCAACAATTCTTCATCAATAATATTATAACTCACAATATCATTCCCAGGAAAGAGGGAGCTTTCCGATAATGATTTCTCCTTATTGGCGCGCAATTAAATAACCTAACCTTTTTTTCTCGACAAAACTTTCTAGATGTTGTCAATAATGCAAATAATAATATGAATAACTGTGTCGTCTCAATTATTGATTTACTAATATAAAATATTATGCAGATGTTACTGTGACAATAATTGAATCAATAATATGCAGTAATTACTGTGTCAATTATTGAATGAAACTGAGTAACTTCTTACGTAAGCATCAATAATCAGAGATACTGTGCAATACCGCGTACCAATGTGGAACAACGCGTATTACTGTACTTTTATCACCGGATATTTTAACAGTTTAACGGTAAAAGTCTTGCTATTATTTTATGAAAATATTATTTTTGTCGCTTTCTATATTTGACAGTTATTCCATTGTGGGGTCCACCAATGATCATTACTGTCGTCATTGAATATTTTCCTCGACAAAACAAATATTTTATAACAACTTGTTTACTTTGCAGAATTTACACATATTTCTCATAACTATAGCATTATATAAAATCAACACCTTATTATTCAAAATAATATTTAGAGAAAATTAAAATTTTATTTATAAAAAGTTAGGATCTTACATAAAGACTCTTTTGTTCTTATTTTATTAATATCTTTATACCTTATTTTAACTTATAAGTCGTTTCAGTCAAACATATTTATAATTTATTTTAACTTAATTTCGATTTATAAATAAAAATAATGTCAAATACTTTTATTTATAACTCACGACTTAAAATGACTCATAAATTATTTTAAATTTTAACTTATAAATTATTTTAAAATAAATTCTTTTTGAACAGGCTCGTACTTGTTTCTTGAAATAGAACTGATGCAACTTAGTGTGGTCATGGGTAGGGGTGCTCATCGGTAAAAAATCGAACAAGCTGAGAACCAAAAAATTGGAAAATCAAGAACCGAAAGAGTGCATCGAATAATCCGAATAATCGGTTGATGGGTTAAATACAAAGTCGGTACCGGTTTTTTCGGTTCGGTTTTCGATTATACCGCAATAATTAAATAATTTTTTTTATATTAATAAAATTTTTTAAAACTAAGAATACAGATTTAAAGAGTATGCTAGTGAATCTGATGCAATGAAAGATAAGTGTATGTAGTTTAATTTGAAATCTAAAACTTCTTCCCCTGTTGAACCCCCTAGATAGTCAAGTTGTTCAGTATTTGGATGAACCTTTAATATTCAAGTACAAATTTAGTTGTTCAGTGTGATGAAATATAGCTCATCAATGTGTTCAGTTGTTTGTTTCATGTTTAATAAATCCTTTCAAGTGACTGACTCCAAATTATGTTGAAGTACCTTCTGTTATATTTGTTGTTGATGATTAAGAGTTAAGATGATGCAAATTAACCTCCGGAAGGAATGTAAAGTAGTTGTTTTTTTATATTAGGGTTGCCTGGCTGGTGACAATCCACAGCTTTTACGGCATAATGCCCAAGTCACTAAACTTGGGTCCTATGAGTTATGCCTCAATTTGTTCTATGAGTTTTGGCTTTTTATTTGCTTATTGGTGGTAATGGATTCTGAATGAACGTCTTAATTTAACGTTATAGTTTATAAATTGAGCTAAGAATTTTTAAACTATGAGCTTCCTTTCAATTAGTACTTTACACACTTGATTGAAATTTTCGGTTTTTTTCAATTTTTCGGTATTTACCAAATTTAAAATTTTTATTACCGCTATCAGTACCGAAAAGTATAAAAAAATCGAAAAATCGGTACCGAAAAAAATCGAAACCGAAAAAAACCGGTATTGCCGGTACCGGTTTCAACCGGTTCGGTAATTAAAAAACCGAAAAAATCGAATTTTTTGAGCACCCCTAGTCATGGGGAAGAAATTATTTTTGGTTCCAAGTACATTTTTCATAAATTAACTTTAATATACACAAAAACAAATGAAAAATCAAATTAAATTCTCATTCATTTAGATTAGCTAATGTATAGATAGCATAATTATTTAGGTGACATAAAATACATGCGACACGAAAAGCAACCAACATGAATAATGACTTTCAGCAATTAATAACAATCCAAAGAACTAGTTTCTAGCTACCTACCTACCTAGGTATGTCACCTAAAAACAAACAAAAAAAAACATAAAAAAAAAAAAAAAAAAAAGAACTTAGCCACTTGTTTCTTTGAATAAAAGTCATGCAATTACAGGAATACTCTATATAAGAATAACATCTATAATATTATTATATTTTTTTTATAAAAGATTATATTTCCTATAAAGGACTATATTTTCCTATAAAAGACTACATTTTCTATAAAATACCACATTTTTTATAAAAGACTACATTTTCCTATAAAAGACTATTTTGCATAAATATTTTTTGAATAATAATTATTATGGAATTCTTATTGATATTTTTATTAAAGAAGATATTTTTGGGTGTTCGGAAAATATTTTGTACCAATACCTCTATTTAGTAATAACCTCTCAATTAGAATATAAAAAGTTTGGTCCCAAATCTATTCCTAAATAGAGGTTTTACTGTAACTGCAATTTCATGGGGAGAGAAATAATTACTTTTTTTAATTTATTAAGTAGAGAGCTATATGTAAATGGTGGTACTTTTTTTTAATTCTTGAATAATTTAAAAATAGAATTGAAAAGAGATTGGTGCAAAACTGAACCCGTGTTCCACATATTCTCTCTATCTCTCTCTCAATTATATAAGGAGTAGCAGTATACAGGAAAGAAAGAAAGAATAATACAAGTGATGATGATATATCTGATGGGTTGGGACCAATCTTTTCCCCATTGTTTGTTTCCAAGATCCGTGAATCTGTCAGAATAATGATCAGAGGTTAATTATCATATTATTACTGATAATTAATAATATGATACTGTACGTGAAGTGTGAATAACTATTGATGAGCATGTCTATTGGGAATTCAGTTAATCACCAAACCAATTATGTGAACATGTAGATGCACATGTAAGAAAAGGTACCAACTTTTTACCCTTGCTACCTAATATGTTAAATCTCTCTCCAAATTAATCAACTTGTAATCATATTTGTCCAATGCAGCGCATGATCACTTTAAGAAAATAAAAAAATAAAAGAATAGTTAGAGCGAAAAAATTTTTAAGCAATAGTTATAAAAAATGTAGCATATTAACTAATACAATATATATATA
Organism: Panax ginseng; assembly: GCA_020205605.1. Taxonomy (NCBI): domain Eukaryota; kingdom Viridiplantae; phylum Streptophyta; class Magnoliopsida; order Apiales; family Araliaceae; genus Panax; species Panax ginseng. The sequence continues at coordinate 82,701,020 of CM035150.1, read as the reverse complement.
TATATATATATAAAATATATATATATATATATATTATATATATATCATATACAATAAAAATTATAATATTTTTTTAATCAATACAACAAAAAATTTAAAATTTTTTTATACCGATTCAAAATAAAATATAATAATCTTTTTATATATCTCTTACTTTCTATATATCTCTCTAGGTGGATTTACGATGTCAAAATCTCACTCTTTTTGTTACTTGGTTGCTTTATACATCTACTTTTTGGAGGAATATATAGAAAGTTTGGTGAAAGTAAAACAAAGTTTAAAAAAAAAGTAGTATTTTACCCTTAAAAAGATAATTACATACTCCTAAAGCAAAACCTCAATAATGGAAGTGGTAATATTTTTATTTCTAAGATTGAGAAGAAAACAAAGGAAAGGACAAATCCAACGTCAGAACCTTCAAGCCTTGTTGGCTTGTACATGTCATGGTTTTGATAGGCATCAAAATACTAAAGAGGGATTCCCTTCTCAACTTCTCATCCACATTCTCTCTCTCTCTCTCTCTATCTCTCACACACTGAAACACACACTGAAACACACACTAAAACACATACATATAATTGCAGTTTGTTTTGACCTTATAGAAATTTGGGTTTTGTTTAGTTGTATTATTACTCATAGATATTTATGGTTTTATTGAATCTTTTTCTTGGTGTTTGGAACTTCAAATTTGAAGAACTTGAGTGTTGAGACTGCAAAAAGAGGTTTGGTAAATTTTAGTGTGTATCTTTTTGTTTGTTAATTTTCTTGATCTCTTTTTGTTGAATTCTTTAGGGTTTGAAAGAAAAAGAAATTAATAGGGCTTATATATATGCGTTGTTTTTTATATATTTGATAATTAAGCTTTCTAAATTGATTTGTATCCAGATCTCAATAAAAAGTTATGTTGATTAAATAATTCATTTCATCTTAAACCTCCAAAAAAAAACTTCTAATATATATATTATTAAGGGAGAGGAGAGAGAAAGAGATGAATAAGGGTATGTTTGTGGATGAGAATATGTCAAATTTAACATCGTCTGCATCTAATGAAGCAAGCTTTTCTTCAAGTAGCAGAAATGAAACTGGTACTATTATGTACCAGCAACAATCCTTTGCATCAACACATCAAGCACAACCACCAAAGAAGAAGAGAAACCTTCCAGGAAATCCAGGTATATAAATAAAAACAATATACTCAAATTTCTTGAATTTAATCATGTAGAGCTAGCTAGTCAGTGTAACCAGGAACTCTTATTGCCAGTCGTTCCGAATCGTGCTACGAGAGTACAGGTAGAGTTTCTCGTACTCGATTTCGTTTCGTGTACCAGTCGATCAACGTTGTTGGTAACTATGACTATTACTATAATTGTTTTTTTTGAGAGGGTTAATTTTGAATATTTGATTTTAATTTAGACCCTGAAGCTGAGGTGATAGCTTTGTCACCAAGAGCTCTAATGGCAACAAACAGATTTCTATGTGAGATCTGTAACAAAGGGTTTCAAAGAGATCAAAACCTTCAGTTACACAGAAGAGGGCATAATTTGCCATGGAAGCTAAAGCAAAGATCAAACAAGGAGGTTATAAGGAAAAAAGTGTATGTTTGTCCCGAAGTTACATGTGTTCACCATGAGCCTTCAAGGGCACTTGGGGATCTCACTGGGATCAAGAAGCATTTCTGCAGAAAGCATGGTGAGAAGAAGTGGAAGTGTGAGAAATGTTCAAAGAGATATGCTGTTCAGTCAGATTGGAAAGCTCACTCCAAGATTTGTGGCACAAGGGAGTATAGATGTGATTGTGGTACCCTTTTCTCTAGGTAATTATTAATTAACTAATTAAGAATAATGCATTATGCATCATAATTATTATAAATCGTGATACATTAAAAACTCGAGATAGTTATATATGTTTGTGCTTGATATATCTCACTTTCTTAATTTTAATTTGTTGTAGATTACATTAGGCATCTTGATCATGTGTAGAAGTTTCAATTAATGTCTATATCTCATTATCATAGAGACAAACACACTGATTGAGATAGTTAATTAAGTATGTTCTTATTATATTAAGATATTTATTCAGCTCTTAATATGAATGAGAGATAAAAAGAGAACTAAAAGGCTTGCGATCTTAAATTATAATGAATGAGACTTAAACGACAATATTTAATTGGAGTTTCTAAAATTTGTTGACTATGCATGAGTGTGTGCGAGAAAGAGAAACATTGACATGTAATTAAGACTTGTAAGTTGAAATTTAATTTGTAATAAATTTTCAACTATTAAAGCACTTAGCATTGACATGTTTAATGGGTATGTGTTATATATATATGTCTTCTGTTGAATTCAGAATATTCGGTGAAGGAAAAAAAACTGTCAATGTTACGATCCATTCCTATAGCACAGAGTTGCATTATTGAATAACAAATGCCATTGAATGTAATTATATTAGTAGGCGTACAATATTTTTCTACAGTCTTAACAGATAGTCATCATATAGACACGTAATGTTTTTCTATAGCCTCGACAGTTATTAACTTCACTGAATCCAAATCCGTGTTCGCCTCCATTAATTAGAGAAGAGAACTTAAGGGGATACAAAAACAAAAAGGTATTGAGAGGAGAGAGAAAGTAGTAGTACTAGTACTGTTTAAGCTGCAGAATGATGGTTTGTTCTTTTTGTTGTTTTGTGCTTTTGTATGGCTTACAGGAGGGACAGTTTCATCACTCATAGAGCTTTCTGTGATGCTTTAGCAGAAGAGAGTGCACGTTCATCAGCACCAAACCATAATATTTCTCTCTCCTCATTACAACAAGGAGCTTCATCATCATCAATATTACCACCCCATTTGATCAACCTTCATCAAACACTAAATATTCCTAACCCTAATATTCTTCCCCTCCAACAAATACCATTTCAACTCAAAAGAGAATTTCAAGACCAAACTAATAATAATAATAATAATAATTTCAACCTAATTAATATTAGGCCAGAAAATAATAATATCCCACCTTGGCTAGAATCTGGCCATGAACTTTCCTCTCAGTTATTCTCTTCCCATGCAAACCCTAGTCCTAACCCTAACCCTACAATATTCCCTTCTTCTTCCCCTCATATGTCTGCAACTGCATTGCTACAAAAAGCAGCACAAATGGGAGTAACTAGTAGTGCTGGGCGCCATGGTTTTGCTAATGTCACCTCTGGAGGTTGCATGGGACAAGTAAATGGGACAGGTGGAGCTCCTCCTGATTCTCTGCTTCTTCAAGATTTGATGGCAAGTGCTCAAGGATTTGAAGGATCAACAAGCTTTGAAGAGGCTTTTGATGGAATGTTGAATCAAAAACAAGAAAATATTTTCCACTTGAATGATCAAAAAGGTAATAAAGAAGGTGGTGTAAATGAGGGGATGACAAGGGATTTCTTGGGTTTAAGAGCATTTCCTCAACATAGATCTCATTTTCTTAATATGGCTGGTTTTGATCATATGAGCAATAATTCATCGTTTCATCACCAGAATCAGAATCAGAATCAAACTCCATGGCAAGGTTAGCTTATATAAGTACTCTTGTAGATTTTTTTTTAATATTTATATTTTTCCTTGTATGTTGTATTTTTCTTGGGACGAGAGAGATTAAGTAGAGCCCTCTTTAATTGTATCATTGTTGAGTTAGTGCTCTTATACAGTACTCTTTTTAGCTATTATTGTTATATAAATATATGTGTGTGTGTGTGTGTGTTTTCAATTCATAATTTCAGTATTGTATTTTCTTTATTGATTAATGTAGTTTATTTATGTTAATTATTGTTGAAATCTATTGTTTGTGATTCTATCTCATTATGCAAAAAAAAACTGCAATTGCAATGAAACCCTTATTTAGTCCTTCCTTCAGCATAAGACTTCTATATAAGTTTTCTACTCAATAACTAATTCAAGTATGTTGTATTGACCACTATATCATTGCAGGCGGCCATTATTTATTTATTTATTCATTTCAATATACAATATTCTTTTAGATACGTCCTTGATATTTATTATAGAGGAATCAGGTTGGTGTCAATTACCTCTTTTTTGAAGCTCTCCATAGTTTTTTAAGAAAATTAAAAGTATTTATATTGATTTCAAGTTTAAATAAATATATATCAATTTTAAATTTAAAATATCTAAAATTAATTAAGTTTGATTTTGGAACAGCACAAATACTTATAAAATAACAACAATAAATAAATATGCACACATATGTGTCAGTGTGTACCACGTACACCTAAAACCCTGCCAAGGCAGAATTTGGTCTCTACCGAATACATTTAATTTCTTCGACAGAAAATGAAAAACTAAATGCAATGCTCCAGTCTTAGTCCTTTATTCCTTTTTGATAATAGAAAGACTTTTGGTAATTAGCAAAAAAATAAATAATGGACTTTTGGGTCCACAAGACTTAATTACTCCCAGCACCAATTGCGTTTTCCAGTTAAACAGCACTACCTAGCTAGAAAATGGTTCTAAATTCAATAATAATAAATTAACAATGCATAGATTAATTGAACAAAAACAAGACTCTTTTTTTTTTTTGTTTCAATAAGATGCATATGGAGATTGATACACATCAATACTCCTTCGTTTTGATGTCTAGGATAAACCATTTTGCTACGTATTACTCTCTTCGTTTTACAATTATACATGTATTTTTAAAACGATTAATTTTATTTTTAAAATTTAGTAGTGGGGATGTGGTGTTAATTAGAATAAAGTACTCCTTTCATTCATTTTTAAATGTCGTTTTAGACAAGTATTTTTGTCTCTTAATAATTGTGGATCATTTGACAATTTTAATTAAGTATTAATTATTTAGTTTCTAATATTAATTTAAGTATTAAATTAAATTATTTTTAATTAATAAATAAACCTTCTTTTTTTAATAATGATATTATATTTAATGTTACACAATTATAATTTAATATATCGATTCTAAAACGAAATATATTAAAGTATGGATGAACATAATAAATAACTTCTTTTTTTTTTATGAGAATAATAAATAAAAAATAATAATATAGTTTCAAAGCGTAAAAAAAAGTATCTGATTTACAATTTTTTTTATAGTGTTTTTTTAATATATACTTTTTTATAATTTTTTATTTTTTTCTTATTATTTTTTATTTATTATTCTCATAATTATGATTAAAAAAAAAAAAAAAGAAATATCATAAGACGCCCCTAACTAAACATATGGATGGAGTAACAAAGTTATAACAAATAAAAAGTATCATGTCATTTATAACTCAAATATAAATTCTTTTTTATAATCTTTAATTTTGAGAGAGGGAGGGGGAGGGAGGGAGGGGGAGAGTATGCATACATAATTGGTCTCTTAATCATTTGATAGAACCCCTATGATGTATATGAATGACTCATTATTAGATTGTCATGTCATTGTCAAGCCAAGCTCACTAACTAAGGTTACACACACACAATATATATATATATATATATATATATATATATATATATATATATATATATATATAATGGATGGTAGAATTTATCCCAAATTTTAAGCGATGTCAGATGAAGAGTGCGAAAAAATTCAAAAATCATTTGTATTTTATTATATATATATAATGTGAGTCAGGATGATTAGGACTATTTTAAAATTTTTTTTTTTTTAAAACAACTAAAAAAAAATTTTTTTTAAGGTCAATACATAATCTGATGTTTTGGATGTGATTTGGATATGTATAAAAGCGGTATATGGTAACATTCTTACTCTACATACATTCTTTAATCATATTCAAAACTCAAAAAGTTTTATGGAAAAATTTCATTTTTTAATTCCAAAAAAAAAATTGGGTCCGGAGTAATCCGGAGTCCAGACCTGATCAGTTTTCTATATAATGTAATCACAAAGATGAATGCAGTGTATTTATTTCTTTTCAAGGTTATATATAGTTATATGTGATTACATTTTAGGGTAACATTCTTTTCTTCATCATCTTAAAACTGAAGTTTTATCATTTTAATTCCAAGAAAGTAACATACAGTTAAAATTGAAAATTATTAGGGATAGATTCGATAGTACTTTTATGTTTTTGAAATTATTGAATAAATGTACTGCATGCTGCAGCTTGCCTTGTTTTTTTGTTTTTTTTTTGTTTTTTTCACTAAATAAAGAAAAAGATGAAACATGAAGACGTATAACTAAAGATGAATGGTGAAATGCACTAGTACTGTAACTAAACCAGGCAGGCAGGCATAAGGCTTTGGATGCTGACAGCAGAGAGATTTGAAGAATGAGAGTTAGCATGGGTTTAGATATTCAAAAACAAAAAAGGAGATGCTTTTGGACACCTTATATGGGTGCAAATGGATTGCAATCCCAAGAAAGGATGAAGATACTAGCTAGCTCCATCGTATCATCAGGTTTTTGACAAGCCATGAATTCACGAGTGGTTTCGGAATCTCCTCAGTACTCATTAATTGCACTTTGGTGGGGTTTGGTAATTATCTGATGTGATGCAATAGTGTTTTTCAATACAGATGTAGTGTAACCATAATAAGTTACATATCTATTTGATTTTTTAATATTTTAATTATAAATAATTAACACTCACCTCCCTCTAGTTTCTTAAGTAAATAGCTTTTATTAGTTTAGTACTCTGCAAGTTTTTAGGTTGACTAAATAGATAAAGTTACATATTTACCCTTGTATTTTATCAAAATTTTATATATATATATATATATATATATATATATATATATATGTGTGTGTGTGTGTGTGTGTGTGTGTGTGTGTGTTTAATTATCCTTTTTTTAATACAATACATTTTAATTATAGTTTTATTTGTAATTAAAACTATCTCATTTAAATTGTTGGTAACTTATAAAAAACTAATTTAGTTTAATTAACACATATTTTTGGATAAGTGATACAAATATTAAAAAAAAATTTAAATTAAATTATTAATGAAGCTATTCTAATTAGAGTGATTGAGTATATTGATAGTTTAGTTTTTGGTGCTTAACAACAAAAAATATTATTTGAATTTTTAGTTTCATATTATAATTTTTATATGTTAAATTTTATTGAGTATATATAAAAAATTGGGATGTTTATGATTTTGATTACATTTTTTTAGTATACAGTTGACGTTGTTTTTATGCAATGTTAAATAAAAAAATATAATTATATTTATTACTACCTCTATCTTGTAAAAAAAAATTCTTTTAATATATTTTTTTTTTTTTTTTTGAGTAACAACATTTGTCATTTTTACTGTAAATAATTATGTTTAAGTGTGACTTATGTTTAGTTTAATATATGAGAAAAATAATTAATATAATTTTTAATACTTTTTTTATATGAGTAATAAGATTCGTTTAAATTGTAATAATAAGTTTGTTTTACGTAAATTTTAATATTTGAAAAAAAATTATTATTTTATTATGTTAATTTGTAATTTTTATGGGTATTAACATTATACTTTTTAATTACAAAAAAATATATTTGAATATATATCACGTAAATTTTAATATTTGAGAAATTTAATTAGTAAAAATTGTATGACTTTATTTTTCTTGATAAAATGAATATTTATTATTTTTTGACTTTTATGTTATTTATTGCACAATTTCATAATTTAATTAATTAGATCAAGTAAAGTAAAAATTATGATATACAAATTTATATTTAGTGAGAAATTAAACATTATAACTTGAAGGGTGTATTAGACATTATATTAAAAATATTTTTAAATATTAGTTGGTCAACCACACTAGGGGTAGTGAATGTTACATATTGGTAAGAATGGTCATCTCGACCGTGGCGTCACCGGCTACATTGGCAATGATGTTCGAATGATCATGGGAACGCGTTTCACTACGGAGAATGCTTCATTCAATGTAAACTCGGCTTCAAATCTGAGTCCTCTGACGGTGTTGTCATTCATTCAAATCGTAAGTGCAGTTGATAGTCAAAGCTTCATACAAAGGTAACAAATTCAGTTTTATTGGGTTACCAATTAATTATAAAAAAATTTAAGAAAAGTTTTCAAGTGTTACCTGAATTTGTTTTTTTCAACATGTGCAACCATGAACATTTTTATTGAGTTCTGCAAAGGTCGTCGTCGATACATTTTTTTTTTAATAGTGCAGTTGATAGGCAAACCTACATACAAAGGTAACCAATTCTGTTTTATTGGGTTACCAATTAATTATAAAAAAATTTAAGAACAATTTTCAAGTGTTACTTAGATTTGTTTTCTTCAACATGTGCAACCATGAACAGTTTTATTGGGTTCTGCAATGGTCGTCGTCGGTACATTTTTTTATAGTGCAGTTGGTAGTCAAATCTTCATACAAAGATAACCAATTCAGCTTTATTAGGCTATCAATTAATTATAAAAAATTTAAGAACAGTTTTCAAGTGTTATCTGGATTTATTTTCTTCAACATGTGCAACTATAATAGGATCAGAGAGTCGTCGTGTGGATTTCCTTTTACATTTTCCAATGTTTTCTCCTTTGATCTCCATGTTTTTTGGCAAGTGTTACGTGATTATTGTGTTGCACTCTTTTTGTAATTATTTTGTGAATATACTAATCTTGTAATTACTTTTTAATTATTGTATAGTAATATAAAGAACCCTAAATTTATTATGGGTTGGTACTTGGACAACAAATGTCAAACCCGACCTCTAAGCATGTCCAACCAAAACCCTATTCCTTCAAAAAATTGTTTAACTTAATTTTGGAGATTAATAATGAGTGGTATCTAAAATTGCTTGGGTTTTATCGCCATGGAATTTTTAAATTGGTTAAATTTATATCAAGATATATAATAAATTAAGAGAATTGATATTTTCACAACTAATTTGATAGTTTCACAAGTTTTTACTCACATAAATAGTAAGTGAAGTACACCTCATGTGAAAAAAAATCTTGTGAAATTATAAAATTTACTTATGAAAAATATTATTTCTCTATAATAAAATGTTGTACTATGCGCATTGACAAGAGTGTATTATATTCACATTCAATTTCACATCCAAAAATCATATGACCAAAATATAAACTATGTGATTTTGGCTCAAGTATTTTTAACGTAACCACAAAATATAAATTTATTATTAAATTATTGAAGAAATTGTTTTTTTACACCACACACTTAATAATAAGTTTCTCATTACATTTTTTATTTTTTAAAACACTTACTACTATTATATATGGAATCAAACATTATTTTAACTTCATCACAGAAATATTTTGTCCATTTCTAAATATAGAAGTGATTCATTTTATTGTACCATATCACACTACTTAATTGTCAACTGTTAGGTTGATATATAGCGCGATCATGCAATCAAATCACATAAAATGTTCGAAAGCGCAATAAAACGAATTTTAAAATTTTTATACAAACCATCACCATAATCTTATTTTGTGCATAATTATCAATCAATAGAAAATATATGGAAATCATATTCCTTTGTAGAAGCTAGCTTCCTAGCTCATGTACGAGTTCACCTCCAATTCCTTTCACGTTCTCCTTCAATTCACCGAGTTGGATTCCTTCCTTTGATCAACGTTAGCAACCCAAGTATTTGGCCTCTAGCGGCGATCCACCGAGGAAGAACAAATATTCAAGAAGATGAGTTTTTTGCAAAACCCTAGATTCCATCTATATAGAATTATGTATACTTTTCTAACTCTTGAAATAAAGTATGTAACCATAATCCATAATAAAACTTTCTTATTTATAAATGTAGGCAACCCTCCTAAACTACTTAGGAATAGGGTTTTGATTTAATTAATTAAACTCCTTTAATTAATTGTATTCCTAATTCCATTAGAAATTAATGGGGATAAATACTTTTTTGGTCACTACTTTAGGTCAACTTACAAATAAGTAACTCACCTTTTTTTTTTTCTTACAGTACTCAACTCACTATACTCTTGTTTACTTACAAACCATTAAAAAATTCGTTTACTTTAAACAGTTTGCCACGTAAGCATTTGACTTATGAAAGAAAAAACTTATGTGTCAAAAATTATCACATGCGGCAATGTAGATCTGGAGGGAAAAATTTATGGATAAAATAAAAAAATTATTTTAAAGAAAAATATAAATTAAAAAGTTGGCCAAAAAAATAAGAAAATAAATAAATAAAATATATTTAATTATTTTTGTAATTAATATCAAATGAATTTTTATTTAATTCTTTGCAAATATAATAATATAAATTAGAAAAGTTTTGCAAAAAACAAGACAATAAATAAAAAAATATATTTAATTATTTTTATAATTAATATTAAATTAATATTTGTTTAATTATTTATAAATATAATAATATAAATTAGAATAGTTAGCCAAAAAAACAAGAAAATAAATGAAAAATATATTTAATTATTTTTTTAATTAATTAAATATATTTTCTCCCTCTTTCTTCACCAACCCACTCTTTCAACTCATTCTCTCTCTTCTTCCTCAGGTTAAACCCTCTCTATATATTCCATATATATATATATATAGTTAAACCCTCTATATATATACACACACACACTTTCGAGATTTCTTGGTGAAAATTAAGGAATTTATTCTTATAAATTGATCACAGGGAAGAGAACTTTTAACATGAATTCTTGATCTGAGCTAACATTTAGATCAGAAATTAATAGGGTTTTTATCCTCTTCCTCCTTTTCTCTTCGCCCTCTGCTTCGGCCGCCTAATCACCAACCGCACCTCAGATCTCATCATCTCCCGACTCAGCCTAAGAATCAGCTCAACCCATTCTGGCATCCAAGCTATTCTGCTTCACAAACTTATAGCTTCATGCCTTGCACCACCTCTGTATTCGACAACTTATTTCTAATTCTTGTTTTTGTTTAGCTCATGTTTCTTTTTACAAATTGGGACTCAAAATAATTTCTATGAAATGGGTTAAATGAATCAATTGATTACTGAGCGATTTAAAGAATAATTGGTAGATCTATTGGAGGTGAGTGATGGGTTTGAATTTTTTTTATCTGAATTATAGTGGAGTTTAAATTATATGTTAGATGTTGTGGTGTAAAATTTTAGGTCATTGATGGTGGTGGTTATAGCCAATGGTTATGGATTGTATAGTTAGTTATGGATTATGGTGGTGGTGTTGCTGGCGTTGGGCAATGAAGAAGAAGATGAACAGTGAGAAACATTTAACTAATTTAAATGTTAAAATTTAATTTATAAAATTATTTTTACTGTACATAATTCATTAATTTGCCAAGTAAGAATGCATGTATATAATATCAAAATAAATTTATAAATATGTATACATATAAATTCAATAAGAATTGATTTTTAATTTTAATATTTTATTTTTATAATTTTTAAATAATTTGACTTGTTACTAATTATCTAAAAACTCATTTTCTAATAATCATAAAATAAGTAAATTATTATTTTTATTTTTTTATTTTTTTGCTATCTTTTTGATTTTATTTTATTTTAAAAATATATATTTAATTTCCACTCAAGATTGGCCACATCATGACATGTCACTTTGTGGACGCCCCAAAATAGGTATACATCACCCATTACGAAGTCGCTAAATACATGGTATAGAAACAAATACAACTTGATAATACAAACTGTAGGTAAAAATACAACAACACATATCTGTGAGTTTGAATACAACTATTGTCTAATAGAGTATACAAACTCAAAAGGAGTCCTCATTACAATTATTGATACACTATTTTACAAAATAGTGAGGACTACTAAAACAACTATCTTGAATCATCACTCCATACCCCATTTAGTTCTCGCTAAATTCTCTCCTAGGAGAAGAACAATGGAACAAAAAGGAAAAGGGTGAGCTCAACTAGCCCAGTAAAGAATATTATGAGTAAGATAATATACAACAATTTATCATTAGTCTTCAACAGGGAAAAATCTAATAAAATATAATAGACAACAAGTTTTAGATCAACAAATGCAGCGGAAACAACAATCCATTAGAAGAGTCACGTAGAGAATGAATTCTACTATCTTCTAAAATTTAAAGTCCATCATCAATATTTTATTCCTGTAACATCAATCAATATACATCTTGAGTCAAATATTCATCTTTGCACTACAGGCCAAAGATATTCATTTTTATCACCAATTGGTAATGTTCATCTCAACACCTGTTCATCTTTGCACTACGGGCCAAAGATATTCATTAGATAATCATTCATCTTTGCACTACAGGCCAAAGATATTCATCAGTTAATCATTCATCTTTGCACTACAGGCCAAAGATATTCAGTAATATCATTATTTAGGACTGAGGATGATGAAAAATATATTAAAGAAAACGAATCAAGTGAGATAAAAGAACAAATATTAGTGATTCATATTACAGTTTATCCAAATTCAATAATACTCCATAATAACCAATTTTGGAGCAGAATTCAAAAATAAAGATCAAAACATGGATACAATCAAAGATAGTAACCATAATAAACATCTTGGACAAAAAGAAGAAAATTTCATTTTTCGGTGAATAGTGTCGTATTCGTGAATAATGTCGTATACGTGAATAGTGTCGTATACGTGAATAGTAATGTTGACACAAAAAGATAGAAATTCCACAATAAAATCCATACCAATATTTCAGTATAATGATATTGAAGGAATAACATCATTAGGAAGAAAATAAAATCCCTTACCTCAAAATAACCGTACTCAATTTGGAATCTTGGATATAGTCTTTGAAGGAACTTGCCTTAAAATATAGCAAACAATCAGTAAAACCCCAACTTTTAAATAAAGATGAATTTTCTATAAATATTATTTTTGAATTTTATGGAGTAAAATTGATATAATGTTATAGTTGTGGGTAATATTTATAAATTTTACAAAGTACATGAGTTGTTATATAATATTCGATTGGTGGGGAATATTCATTTTAACAGGAATATATTGACAATGCAATGACAATCATTGGTGGACCCTAGCGAAATTATTATTGTCGGATTGAAAGCGACAAAAATACTTTTATGAAAATAATCGGAAAAGTTTTACTGTTAAGCTGTTGAAACACCGGTGTTAAAAAATACGATGTCTGGCGTAGTTGCCGCGATGCTTTTACGGTATTGATTATTGATGCTTTACGTGAGAAGTCACTCGATTTTGTTCGATTATTGTTATAGTTATTATTGTAAATTTTGCTTATTTTATGGACCCTATTTATCCATTTTTTAAAATAATCGGTAGAAAATTTTTATATAATAAAAGTGGGAATACATGTGGGGCCCAAGTGTGGAAAATGAATTTGAAAAGGAGGCTGACATCTCACGGGTAAGCTTTTGATAGTGTCGGGAGGAGTTTTGTATAAAGGACATATATATATATATATATATATATATATATATATATATATATATACATGTGATAATATATATTATATAATTGGTATATTATATATGTATAGGATGATTAAAAGGTGGGGGCGGGAGTATCACGGGAGTAATGACAAGTGAAGTTTAAATATATATATAAGATATAATTTATAATATATATTATATTTTATTTAAAAGTTTTATTTTATTAGAATATTTTATTGCATAGTATCCTTTCCATTTTTTATAAATAGAAGCTCATTCCTTCATTATTTTTTACGAATTCTTTGAACTCTAGAGAGAGAAAATTATAGAAAAAGAAGAAAAGATTTACGCCACTTAACTACTCTTATATTTGGTTCTTCTTTAAATGGTAAAGGGTGTTATTCTTTTTCTTATTCATGAAGAGAACTGTTGTTATTCCATTTCTTATTATACTGTTGGAATAACTTTGTATCGTGGTCTACCCTATACTTGGTGACATTCTTCTATTATTACATGTTGAAACATCATATGCGTGTGTTTTACAGGACTGGTTTAAATCTTTATTATTACATTGGAACATCACATGTGTGTGTTTTACAGGACTGGTTAAAATCTTTATTATTATTCTATTGGAACATCACATGCATATGGTCGCGGACAAATTTTGTCTGAAACATCACATGATTGTTCCATTGGTTTATTATTATTACGTTGGAATAACACATGTCATGCAAACCGCATGCATGGTGATTTCTTTTGTTATTCCATTCTTTATTATACTCGGTTGGTTAAAGTTTTGACTTACATACTCCATAAAATTAGTAGAATATCCTTGATATTTGTGCTTCATCCGATATCTTTTCATGGAAATATTCTTACGATCATTCTTGAATTTTACTCTACAAAAGCGATGATCATGTTGACAATTTTGGACGTTAATAATTCTGGATAAAATAATTCTTGAACTTGTTTTATTGAATTCTTATATCATTGTCATCATCCTCATGTTTATATTTTGTTGAAAGTCATACGTGGCCTGTAGTGCGTAGATGGACTTAGTATGATTATGGCCGAGGATTATTGGTGTAATCATGGCCGTAATGTTACAAATGATGTGGTAAAAGTTCTCATTGACCCATAGTGCATTGATGGACGATTGTTGGCATGATCATGACCATTGATGAATACCACAAATATCCTTGGCCCGTAGTGCATAGAATTTGTGGTCATTGACCTAATGAATATCCTTGGTCGTAGTGCGGGGATGATGTGGATTATTTATTAAAAGTGAGTCTCAATGATAAAAGTGATGAAAAACTTTTAAATCATAAAAGATAGTAGATTCTATTCTCTACTTGACTCTTTTAATGGATTGCTTGATCCATTGCAGATTAAACTTGATGTTGTTATATTTTATCGGTTTAACTTTGTTGAAGGCTAACGATAATTTATTACGCATTATCTTAGTCATAATATTTCTTCTTGGGCTAGTTGAGCTCACCCTTTCTTTCATTGTTCTTCTGAGGAAATGAGAACATAGCGAGGACTAGTCGAGGAGCGAGGTGGCGGTCGAGAGGATAGCATTAGTAGTCATTACTATTACGTGAAATAGTGTGTTAATAATTGTAATGAGGACTCCTTTTGAGTTTGTATAATCTCTAGTAGACAATAATTGTATTCAAACTCACAGTTTATGTTTTTGTCGTATTTTACACGACGATTGTATTAAGTAAGTTGTATTTGAATTTTGTACTGTGTATGTCGGCGACCCAAGATGGGTGATGTATACCTAATTTTGGGGCGTCACGGTTGGTATCAAAGCTTAGGGATATGATCTTTGGCTAAGATGTGAGACTAGAACTAGGAGGGAGAGGCGGGGGAATTTCTTCGCTAGTAGGACCTACTTAAATTTATTTTGTATTTAAATTGGTTGGTCGAGTTTAGAGATATTATGTTACATGTCAATTAACCTTTTTTTTGTGGCGATGTCGAAAATGACATCCGAAAATATTGAGAATAGCAATGGAGCACAAGAGACCGTTGAGTCTCACATATCAATAATCGGGAGAATGTGCTCTGTGAAGGCGACAATCCTCATGCAAAACAACAACAACCTTGACCAAATGATGAATGATGGATTGTTCGGAGGCTTTATACAATTCATGCAACATGAAAGCGGTGAGAGTGGCTCTGTCCAAAAAATGTAGGTGGAAACTCTTTGGAAACTCTCGGGCGGTCACCGCTAAAGCAGATTCGAGAGCTGGGACCACCGGAGTTTTAGGGAGAGCCAAAACCACTTATGGCGGAAGCATGGATAAAGCAGATCACGCAGAAATATTTGATGTCTTGGGATGCTCCAGGAGCAAAAGGTTCCCTTTGCCGCCTTTATGTTATGCGAGAGGCGAGATTACTTGTGGGAATCGGTAAAGCGTACTCAACTCTGCGTCTTGAAGATGTCTTGGGAGAAGTTCAAGAGTACATTCAACGACAAATACTTTCCCAAAAGTATTCGTCACATGAAGGAGGTGGAGTTTATCAAATTGGAGCAAAACAATATCCGTGTCGCCATAATCTGAGGCAAAATTTGCGGAGTTATCCCGGTTTATGCGTCCACACAGTGGTGGATAATGAAGAGATAATGGCGGCGAATGTTTTTAAGAGGTTTGAAGCGGAGATACGTCAACATCTTATTTCTCATAAAGCGTGTTTTTATTCATATGTTGTAAATAGGGCTCGATTGGTGGAAGTAGCGATAACGAGTCAATGCAACCAAAAAAGAAGCGGTAGGCAAGAAAATGATAATACCGGTGAGTGCGATCATCGAAGCGGTGACAACAAGCGTGGAGGGAATCAACAGGCCAGAAATGGTAACCACTTTGGTGGTAATCATGGCCAAAACAATAAGAATGGACATTTCAAGAAGAGAAGATTCAACAATGATGGAAAAGGCGTCGGCACAACAACCGTTGTTAAGGAAGGAGAAAGACCACTATCATATGCTTCAAATGTGGAGAGGAGGACACATCGGTCAAATTGCGCGATGTCAGTCAAAGCATGTTATAATTGTGGAAGAGAAGGTCACTTAGCCCAATTTTTTCATTCACCGAAGACAAATTCAGCTAGGATGGAGGCACCAAAGGCTGTCCCAGAAAAGTCAAAGCTTTTAGTGCAAGGGAGAGCATTTGTTGTGACCTCCCAGAAAGCAAGGAACCCGAATGAGGTCATCACGGGTAAGCTTATCATAAATTCTAGCGAAGTCTACACTTTATTTGATACCGGTTCTATCCATTCTTTTATTTCTCCTACTTGCGCTCAATGATTAAATTTGACTTCGGAGGAATTAGACTTTGACTTATCTATGGAAACTCCGTTGGGAGAAACCTTCATTACATCCACGATTTATAAGTCTTGTTTGGTTCAAGTTGGTACCCACACATTACCTGTCGATCTTATTGCATTAAAAATACTTGCATTTGATATAATTCTAGGGATTGATTGGTTAACTACTCATCATGCAAAAATTGATTGTTTTCATAAGGTTGTTAGCTTTCATATTCCTAATCGTCCTATTATGCAATTCAAACAACCAAACCATTAAAATCAATCACTA
This sequence comes from Panax ginseng, assembly GCA_020205605.1. NCBI lineage: Eukaryota > Viridiplantae > Streptophyta > Magnoliopsida > Apiales > Araliaceae > Panax > Panax ginseng. Next base: position 82,684,065 of record CM035150.1, on the reverse strand, counting down.
TCATCTCAAGCCATAAAGCTATTCGTTTATTGAAAAAGCGGATGTCAAGCTTTCTTAGCTCATATCACGATCTAAACAAAAATACGTCGATTTTGAATAATATTTCTATTGTTAATGAATTTTCCGACTTATTCCACGAATAACTTCACTGGCCTACCCCAGGCGTGAAATTAAATTTTGTATCGACCTTGAACCCGAGACAAAACCTATTTTCAAAACCCATATCGAATGGCTCTATTGAACTTGAGGAGTTAAAGACTCAACTGCGAGGAATTGTTAGACATTGGCTTTATTAAGTCTAGTACTTCTCCTTGGGGTGCTCTGTTCTATTCGTGAAGAAGAAAGATGGGAGTATGCGACTTTGTATTGATTATCGGGAGTTGAATCATGTCACCATCAAAAATAAGTACCCATTGCCGCGTATTGATGACTGTTTGACCCGGTTGCAAGGAGCCAAATTCTTTTCAAAGATTGATCTTCGTTAGGATATCACCAATTGAAGATTAGAACCGATGACATTCCAAAAGCGAATTTTCGGAACTCGATGCGGGCATTATGAATTCTAGTCATGTCCTTTGGATTGACTAATGCTCCTGCCGCCTTCATATGGATATGATGAACCAAGTATTCAAGGAATATTTGGATCACTTTGTGGTCGTCTTTATTGATGACATCCTTATTTATTCCAAAATCCATGAAGATCATGAGGAACACTTGAGGCTGATACTCCAAAAGCTTCGTGAATACAAGCTTTATGCCAAGTTGAAGAAATGCGAGTTCGGCTTGAGGAAGTAGCATTCCTTGGGCACGTGGTATCAAGTCGTGGAATATCCATTGACCCAGCAAAGATTGAAGTTATTCAAAGTGGAGCAACCTAAATTAATGGCCGAAGTCGTAGCTTTCTCGGAACCAATTTGGTTATTATCGGAGATTCGTAGAAGGGTTTTCTCGAATCATTTACTCCGCTAACTCGGTGACTCGAAAAGATACAAAGTTCGGTTGGAGCGAGGAATGTGAGAAGAGTTTTCAAGAACTCAAGAAGAGACTCATTTTATTTTGTTACGACAATACCATCCGGTTCGGAGGGATTTGTCATCTACTGGTGATGCTTCGGGAAAAGGGTTAGGATGTATTCTCATGCAACATGGGAAAGTCATAGCCTATGCCTCACGATAACTCAAAGAATATGAGAGAAATTATCCTACTCATGACACAGAGTTAGCATTTGTTGTCTTGACTTAAAATTTGGAGGCATTACTTGTATGGGGAGAAAGTAGAGATCTTTACGGATCATAAAAGCCTCAAATATTTCTTCACTCAAAAGGAACTCAACATGCGACAACGACGTTGGCTTGAAGCTGTTGAAAGATTATGATCATAGCATCAATACCATCACGGAAAAAGCGAGCGTGGTAGGTGACGCATTGAGTAGAAGATCATATCTACGCAAAAAGAGTGCAATATTGTCAACGCAAAGGCCCATTTTGTATGACTTGCAAAGGATGGAGATAGAGATAGAGATAAAGACTCGGGGACCCACGTGATGATGGCGAATATAATGAGTAGAACCAATTTAATTGATAAAATTAAAGTTGCTCGAAATTCTGATCGGAAAGACGTCGTATGAGGAAGAAAGTACAAGAAGGTGCGATCTTAGGAAGCAAGAATCGATGAAGAAGGAATACTTGAGTCAACTCCGGACTTTGTGTTCTAATGATACGATTTAAAGTATAAAATCATGATGGGCGCAACACACCACCGTTTGTAATCCATCTGGGAGTACCAAAATGTATCATGATATTGATCATACATTTTGGTAGAGCAATATGAAGAGAGAGATAGCGTTGTTTATCTCAAGGTGTCTAACTTGTCAGCGAGTTAAAGCGGAGCATCAAGTACCAAAAGGTCCTTTCTGCAACCACTTGAAATTCAGAATGGAAGTGGGAGCACATTACCATGGATTTCGTTCTTCGGTCTTCCCAAAGTTTCTCAAGGCATAGATGCGATTTGGGTCATTGTTGATAGATTGACCAAGTCTACTCATTTTTCTTACCAATCGAGAAACTTATACACTTGAACGTCTTGCTCGTATGTACATAAACGAGGTTGTAAGATTGCATGGTATGCCAGTATCCATAGTTTCTGATCGAGACCCAAGATTCACTTTGCGATTTTGGGTTAGTTTGCAAAAAGCTATGGGCACAGATTTATAATTTAGCTCGGCATATCATCCTCAGACGGACGGACAGTCAGAGAGGATTATTCAAACTCTTGAAGATCTATTAAGACTTTGTGTCCTTGATTTCAAGGGAAGTTGGGACAAGTTCTTACCATTGGTGGAGTTTTCCTACAACAACAGTTATCAAGCAAGTATTGGCATGGCTCCATTCGAGGCGTTGTATGGAAGAAAGTGTCGTTCTCCAGTATGTTGGGATGAGGTGGGTGAAGCAACGTTGTTGGGACCGAAGTTGGTATGTATGACTACGGAAAAGATTCAAATGATCCGGCAACGTATAAAAACCTCATAAGATCGACAAAAGAGTTATGTTGATTTTCATCGAAAGGACGTGGAATTCGATATAGGATATCATGTGTTGTTACGTGTTGCTCCATGGAAAGGAGTTACGAGATTTGGAAAGAGAGGAAAGCTCAATCCTCGATTCATCGGCCCATTTTTAATCCTTGATCGAGTAGAATCGTGGCCTATAGACTCGGCTTTCTGCCAAAGTATGTCTCGTGTTCATAACGTTTTTTACATATCCATGTTATGTAAATATGTGGAAGACCCGAACCATATTATTAAGTTGGAACCGGACGAAATAGCGAAAAATTTGACGTATGAAGAGGTTCATGTTCAAATCTTGGATAAGAAGGAACATATTCTACGCACCAAGGTTATACCTCAAGTCAAAGTTTTGTGGAGAAACCACGATGTTGAGGAAATGACTTGGGAGTTAGAATCTGAAATGAAATCAAGGTATCCTTACCTCTTCGACATACCAGGTACGTACCCTAATTTCGAAGGTGAAATTTCATAAGAAGGGGAGATTGTAAAACCCCAACTTTTTAAATAAAGATGAATTTTCTATAAATATTATTTTTGAATTTTATGGAGTAAAAATTGATATAATGTTATAGTTATGGGTAATATTTATAAATTTTGCAAAAGCATGAAGTTGTTATATAATATTCGATTGGTGGGGAATATTCGTTTTAACGAGAAATATTCGTATACAGCGGCACAATCATTGATGGACCCAATGAAATTAATTATTGTTGGATTGAGAAAGCGATAAAAATACTTTATGAAAATAACGGCGGAAGTTTTATCGTTAAGCTGTTGAAACACCCGGTGTTAAAAAAATACGATGTCTGAGTAGTTTTGCGATGGCATACGGTATTGATTATTGATGCTTACGTGAGAAGTCACTCATTTTTGTTTAATTATTGCTATAGTAATTGTTGTAAATTTTGCTTATTTTATGGACCCCTATTTATCCATTTTTCAAAATAATCGGTAGAAAATTTTTTATATAATAAAAGTGGGGCCACATGTGGGGCCCCGTGTGGAAAATGAATTTGAAAAGGAGGCGGCATCTCACGGGTAAGCTTTTGATAGTGTCAGGAGGGAGTTTTGTATAAAGGACATATATATATATATATATATATATATATATATATATATATAGACATGTGATAATATATATTATATAATTGGTATATTATATATATATAGGATGATTAAAAGATGGGGGACGGGAGTATCACGGGAGTAATGACCCGTGAAGTTTAAATATATATAAGATATAATGTATAATATATATTATATTTTATTTAAAAGTTTTTATTTTATTAGAATATTTTATTGCATAGTATCCTTTCCATTTTTTTATAAATAGAAGCTCATTCCTTCATTATTTTTACGAATTCATTTGAACTCTGAGAGAGAAAATTATAGAGAAAAGAAGAAAAGATTTACTGCTTACTTAACTACTCTTATATTTCAGTTCTTCTTTAAGCGGTAAAGGGGTGTTATTCTTTTTATTCATGAAGAGAACTTTTATTATTCCATTTCTTATTATTACATTGGAATAACTTGTATCGTGTGATCACCCTATACTTGGTGACATTCTTCTATTATTACATTGGGACATCACATGCGTGTGTTTTACATCGGACTGGTTCCGTCTTTATTATTACATTGGAACATACTATGCATGTGTTTTACAGGACTGGTTAAAATCTTTATTATTATTCTGTTGGAACATCACATGTCGTGTGTTTTACACCCGAATCGGTTAAATCTTTATTATTCTGTTGGAACATCTGCTCGGTGTGTAATTTTGCACGACACTGGTTCATTATTATTATTACATTGGAATAACCTGCCTACATCAAGTCCGCATACATGGTGATTTCTTTTGTTATTCCATTCTTTATTATACTCGGTTGGTTAAAGTTTTGACTTCTATACTCCATGAAATTAGTAGAATATCCTTGATATTTGCGCTTCATCCAAAGATATCTTTTCATGGAAATATTCTTACGATCATTCTTGAATTTTACTCTACAAAACAAGATCATGTTGACAATTTGGGCGTTAATAATTCTGGATAAAATAATTCTTGAACTTGTTTTATTGAATTCTTATATCATTGTCATCATCCTCATGTTTATATTTTGTTGAAAGTCATCAGCGTGGCCTATAGTGCATAGATGGACTTGGTATGATTATGACGAGGATTATTGATTGTAATCATGGCCAAGTAATGTTACAAATGATGTGGTAAAAGTTCTCATTGACCCGTAGTGCATTGATGGATGAGTTATTGGCATGATCATGACCATTGATGAATACACAAATATCTTTGGCCCGTAGTGCATGGAATTTGTGGTCGTGACCTAATGAATATCCTTGGCCGTATCTGCGGGGATGATGTGGATTATTTATAAAAGTCGAGTCTCGGTGATAAAAGTGATGAAAAACTTTTTAAATCATAAAAGATAGTAGATTCTATTCTCTATTTGACTCTTTTAATGGATTGCTTGATCCGTTGCAGTTAAACTTGATATTGTTATATTTTATCAGTTTAACACTGTTGAAGGCTAACGATAATTTATTCTGCATTATCTTAGTCATAATATTTCTTCTTGGGCTATTTGAGCTCACCCTTTCTTTTCACTTTGTTCTCTTTGAAATGAGAACATAGCGAGGGACTAGTCGGAAAGCAGAGTGACGGTCCGGGAGGATAGCATTAGTAGTCCTCACTATTACGTGAAATAGTGTGTTAATAATTATAATGAGGACTCCTTTTGATTTTGTATAATCTCTAGTAGACAATAATTGTATTCAAACTCATGAGTTATGTTTTGTAAATATTGCATACGATAGTTGTATTAGTAAGTTGTATTTGAATTTTGTACCAGGTATCTGACGACCCAAGATGGGTGATGTATACCTAATTTTGGGGGCGTCACAAACACTCAAAGTATCAAAATACTCACAAGAATACGCTCGATAATATAGAGAGAGAAAGAGAGAAAATTTATTTCTGGTGTGATTTTCAATTCTAACTTTGCCATCTATTTATAGGAAAATGTTAGCACGCCGAAGCAGATTTGACCTGCTACCTGATGGCTTTACCTGCTACTATTGCCACCCACCACATTTGAAATTCAATTTAAGCACATTTCTTACCAACCAAAAGTGGGGCCCACCAATTCTAGAATTTTCCACCAAAATGATAAATTCTGAAACTTCAACAATTTCTAAACCAGTCACCTCTTAAAATTCATAACAAATCATACGCTTATTTTTAACGGTTCAAAATTTGTGGATATATACTCAACTTATATATGTATAACATATTCAAAAATCACAACGATCCAATGGTCGGATTAAAAATTATAACTCACGCATAGAGCTTTAAGAACACCGATTTGATCTTTTAATACCTCCAATCCGATAAAATACTGATAAAACACCTCAACATTAATTCCTTCATTTATAACCATATAAATAAATCCATCATTTATATCCACATCAAATAAATATTTTCTTATCATATAAATCAATAATTAATTATTCACAAATAATATTACGTAATCATAATTATGACAACCAGTAGCTCCTGAAGAGCAGGGGCTTTTCGATAAGGATTTCTTCTTCATGGCATGGCAATTAGGTGACCAAACCTCTCCTTGATGTAACTTTCTAGACATTGCCAATAATGTTATCTCATAATATTATTCAAATAATATGAATTATTAATCCGATAATGGGAAATCTTGTAGATCGACAATTATTGAAACAACAATAATATAAAATATCAACGCAACAATTATTGAACCAATAAAATAAAATATTGAATAAATAATTACCTGTAACAATTATTGAGTAGTGCCTTTCACGTAAGAATCAATAATTCAAAATATCTGCAAAACCGTAATGCCATCGTGCAACCACGCCAGACATCGTATTTTAACCACCAAGTAATTCATGATTGTTAACGATAACAATTACGCCGTTATTTATAAAAACTCATACTTTGTCGTTTTTTCTTCATCCGACAATTATTCGTACATGGGCCCACAAATGGTCATAGTGCAATATTTAATATTCTCCCACAACAAGAATATTCCACGACCAAACGAATATTCTCCGACAACAATGAATATTTTATAACCACTTGCTTATTTTGCAAAATTTTCACATTTCACCCATAACCAAAATATTATATCAAATTAACACGTTATTATTTCAAAATAATAATTAGAGGAAAATTAAATTACCACCACACCAAACATATATCAAAAAAGAAAGGTGAAAGGAGAAGAATGCTAGGTTTAGGAATATACATTGGTAAATAATCGTAATGGACCGGTCCGAACCGTACCAAACCTATTACCGAAAGTGTCCAAAATTACGTACCAATACCGGTACCGATTAGACCGGTGTCCCAAAAAGGTCAACCGGTTCAGTACCGATTTTTACATAAGTTTGTATCGATTTATATATTTGCAAATCATAATCATAAACTGTGATATTGTTGGGAACTTGTGACTCATAATATGGAAGCCACTGAAAAAGGCTAGTGCGGAGCCTAGCGGAGTGGAGCTTCGGTAGAAGGTCCCGGCGAAGAATGAGAAGCGAAGCAGCGATGCAAGTCTGAGTTGTTTATTAGAGAGACATTATGGGTAATTTAGACATAATGTGAAGTAGGGTTAAAATAGGATTAGTAGTTATAAATACTATCTATTGTAAAGCCCTAAGTAACTAAGGAATCATCAATAAACAACAAGCCGCCTGTGGAGTACCCAAATTGGGGAACCACGTAAATCTCTTGTGTTCTTCTTAATTCTCTGTCGTTTGTGTGCGTGTGTGTGATCCTATATTCTAAAAAATAATTTCAGCTTGAAATGAGCAATACACCAAGACCCATGAAGCAAAACACTTTATCAGAACAAATGGACACAAAAATATAATACAGAAATGCTTCCATCACTACAAGAAAAAGTCTTATTAGCTAATAGATCAGCCATCGTGGCGGAGTGTATTCGACGCCGATAGGTATTCATGATCTAACAGTCACAAATAGAGGTCACTTCTTGAATTTGAATCCACAAAGTAGTATTTTCGAAATATATACAACAAATTAGAGAAAGATGAAAGTGTGCACTTATTGAAAGATAACTTGTCACAATTAGATGGAAACTTCATGTTATAATCATGTAAAATAAATACCTTCATCATCGCCCATGAGTAATGACTACTGGGAGAAGAGTCAATGACTGCCTTGTATGCAGGATTCGACATAGCATATGCAACTAATACTCCAATTGGTTCCTCAATAGTAAAAAAGGGTCTTAGTTCCTGTTTGTGTCCCATATACTTGAATTGAATAATTGAATTACTGCGGACATTCCTCACTGTTCCATCATAACAGATGACAACATCCCGAAGGAGGGCCATTAAGTCGTTGAACAATGTTTTAGGTTAAGCAACCCTCTAGATGAACTAACGATTGGACCCATATCAGACGATGATTTGTTCCTAGTAGAGAAGTGATTGTTCGTTCATCTAGAGGGTTTCTTAATCTAGAACTTTGTTAAACAACTTAATGGTCCTCCTTCGGGATGTTGTCATCTGTTATGATGGAACAGTGAGGAATGTCCGCAGTAATTCAATTATTCAATTCGAGTATGGGACACAAACAAGAACTACGACCCCTCTTTTTTTTTCTTTCAAGGAACCAATCAAGTATTAAGATCCGCTCATGTCGAATCTCGATATACAAGGCAAGCCCTCGACTTTCTCCCAAAGAGTCATTACTCAATGCATGCACGATGAATGTATTTATTTTACATGCTTATAACATGAAGTTTCCATCTAATTGTGACAAGTTATCTTTTAGTGAGTGAACACTTTCATCTTTCTCCAATTTGTTGTATATATTTTGAAGATACTACTTTGTGGAGTCAAATTCAAGACTAATTATTAGGTTGATCGCATATTCATATTATACTTTCATGATAGAGATTGTTAGAGAAAGTATTTTCCAAGAAGATGTTGATATTTGGTTACAAAACATTCGAAATAAGTCGGTCTTAAGGATGCTGCAGTTGAGTTATTGATAGAGTATGTTCTCTCTTTTATTTATTTTAATTAAATCATTATCATTCTATTTTTTTTAAAAAAAAATTATTTATTATTATATTATATTATTTAAATTAATAAATTTAAGGAATGTTATTAATTAAGTTAATTAATTTATTTCATTTTATGATTTTATGTCATGTCATGTCATGTTATGTTATGATATATTATTTTATTTTATATTATATTATCTTATCTTATATTATACAAAGTAATTTTAGTTTATTTTATTATAATATTTTATTTTATTTAGTAGTGTAAAACTAATTAAATTAATCCTATTTAATTTATTTTAGTATTGGGAAACTAAGTAATATTAACTAAGTCAATACTACTTAGTTGATATAAATTTAGTTGAAAACTAAGTAAATTCTACTTAGTTGATCTTAGTAGGGAAAATAAAGTAAACTAAGAAAAATTATTTTTTTATTTTCTTTACTTTACTTTGTATTATTTTTTGTTATATTAATTATTTTATTTTATTTATATGCTATTATATCTAATTTAATTTTGTTTAATATTTAATTTATGTGTTTTAGTTTAGTTTATTATATTTTATAACAATGAACATTATATTATTTTAATTAATTTATGTTCAATTCAAAAAATGTATTATTTATTATATTATTTTTATTTTCTTTATGTTATATAATATACCCAATATTTGCATACACGGTGGATACACAAGCATAATTTACAAGGGTAATCGAGATACAAATTGAAACTCTACCAATTCAAAATGACAGTGGATACACATACATAATTCAAAATGACAGTACCAAATATTTGCATACACAGTAATAGAGTTACCAAATTAAAGTTCTACTAATTTATAACCCCAAATCCAATTGACAATAAAAAATTGATACACATATATAGAATTTATTAGGGGTGTAAACGGTATTAAACGGATACGGATACAGGTATATCTGTATCCATGTCCGGAAAACTAATTCGCTATCCGTATCCAGTATCCCAGATCCCATGGATTTTAAAAATATTATCCGTGATCCCAGTATTAGGAAAATATTGAATACGGATAATATCCGTCTATCGCTTATTTTATCCGAATAGACAAATTATTAGGATATCAGAATATCTCAATTAGTTTATCGGTAACCTAATATAAAATTCATTCAAAATATTTTAAAAAAAAAAAATTAAGTTTAAATCATACATATTTATTAAACACAATTTAATATTTAAACCATACATATTTATTAAACATCTTAATCATAAGGGGAGGAACATGCTAATTGACGTTTTGGGTGAATAAAAAGATTCAATAATGTAACCGATACTTGTTTGATGGATCAAATTAAAATTAAAATCTCAATATTATTCTTTCAAATTTATTAAATAATAAAAAAGAGAAATAAATTAATATTTAATAAATGAATAGTAATATTTAATGGATATTTATTTATTATTTATCCTCAATAAATAAATTACATGGTTATAAAAAATTATTTGATTTCATTATATTTATGGAGAGTGTGAGTTATAATGTATGTGTGACAACTAGTTAATCTAACTTGATTCAAAATTGACATTGAACTTATTTTACATATTTGGACTTCTAGTTTCTAAATAATTAGGCAAATAAAAGTGATAAATACTCTCTCCACCCAAAAATTCATAAACGTGAATTAATTTATTTAACTCTCCTTCTAGATTAATTTTAAATTAATTCGGACCTCAACACATTTTAACAATAAAATTATATTGTCAATTTGCTCCTTTCTCTAATCGTTGTCCTTAAGCGTGTGTGTATATATATATATATATAAATATATATTAATAGCTTATATAAATGAATATAAGTGATTAATTAATGAATGTAAGTTATTAATATATATGTGTATGTGTATATATATGTGTGTGTGTGTATATATATATATATATATATATATATATATATATAATAACTTATATATATAAATGTATATGCAAGTTACTATATATATATATATGTAAGTTATTAATTAATTAATGAAATTTATTAATATATGTATATATATAATAACTTATATATATAAATGTATATATAAGTTATTAATTAATGAAAATAAGTTAAAGTGATTAATTAATGAGTCTAAGTTATGATTTATTAATATATATATATATACACACGTATATATTAATAACTTATATAAATGAATGTAAGTGATTAATCAATGAATGTAAGTTATTACTAAATACATATATATATATATATATGTATATATTAAATTATTAACAACTTATATAGGTAAATTATTAATTAATAATTTACATTAATTAATAACTTAATTAATGTAAATATTAAGTGTGTGTGTGTGTATATATATATATATATATATATATATATAAGTTATTCAGATATGGATTCCGAATATCGGAATTCGGATATCCGTATCCGTCAATATATTAACGGACGGATGTTAATCGAATACGAATACGCCTATATTCGTATTCGTATCCATTTATTTACGGATATTGTGACGCCCCCAAAATAGGTATACATCACCCATCTTGAGTCGCCAAATACATGGTACAAAATTCAAATACAACTTAATTATACAACAGTCGTATAAAATACGACTAAACATATGTTGTGAGTTTTAATACAAATATTGTCATCTAGACAATATACAAACTCAATGGGGTCCTCATTACATTTATTATCACACTATTTCACAGAATAGTGAGGACTACTAATGCACCATCTCGGACCATCACTCTGTTTCCCCCGACTAGTCCCTGCTACGTTCTCATTTCCTGAAGAGAACAATAAAAATAAAAGGGTGAGCTCAACTAGCCCAGTAAGAAATATTATGACTAAGATAATGCAGAATAAATTATCGTTAGCCTTCAACAGTGTTAAACTGATACAATATAACAAAAGTTTAACTGCAGCGGAACAAGCAATCCATTAGAAGAGTCATGTAGAGAATAAAATCTACTATCTTCTATGATTTAAAAGGGTTTTCATCACTTTTATCGCTGAGACTCAGCTCAATAAATAATCTACATCATCAAATCATCCCTGCACTACAGGCCAAGGATATTCTTTAGTATCACGACCACGAATTATCCATGCACTACGGGCCAAAGATAATCGTGTTTTCATCAACGGTTCTGATCATGCCATAAAATAATCCATCTTTGCACCCTTGGCCGAAGAGAATCCATAGCCATAATCATACCAAAAACTGTCCATCAATGCACTACGGGCCAATGAGGACTTTTTTCACATCATTTGTAACATTACGGTCATGATTATATTGAATAATCCACGGTCATAATCATACCAAGTCCATCATATGCACCACGTGCCAGATGACTTTCAACAGAATATAAACATGAGGATGATGACAATGACATAACAATTCAATAAAACAAGTTCAAGAATTAATTTATCCAGGAACCAATAACGTCCAAATTGTCAACATGATACTGCTTTATGGAGCAAAATTCAAGAATGCTCAGAAGAACATTTACATGTAAAGATACTGGATGAAGCGCAAATATCAAGGATATTCCACTAATTTCATGGAGTATAGAAGGCAAAACTTTAACCAAAAGAGTATCATAGAATATGAAAGCGCAATGGATTTTCACCGTACGCAGTAATCCACGTAAATGACTCATTTTCACAATTTAATAAAAATGAATATGAAGGGTCATTCACCATGCATGTGGCAATCCACATAGACAAAGTTATTCAACGAGAATAATAAACAATGGAATAACGAGAAGAATTCACCGTAAATGCGATAAACCGCATGCAGACGAGTTATTCAGCGAGTAATAATAAATAATGGAATTAGGTCCGTACAGAAGCGCACAAATAGGATATTACGACGAATAATAAATAATGGAACCGGTCGGTCACAGAAGCGCTTGCAGACGTGATATTAAAATGAGAATAATAAAGAAGCGGAATATTAGAATAATTTCACCATGTATGCGATGCTTACATAAACAAAGGTTATTCTAACAGAAAAAAAAGAAATGGATTAACTGAAGAATTTCACCAAGTATAGGGTATCCCGCGTATACAGGTTATTCCAACAGAATAATAAAGAATGAAATAACAGAAGTTCTCTTCACGAATAAGAAAGAAAGAATATCCCTTACGAGTACAACAAATAATATCCCTTACCTTTGAAAGAAGAGTATTCTGACTGGTAGGGCGAGGATATACTCGAAGAAAACTTGTACTACGCTCAAAGCTTTCTTAAACTCTAAATAAATACGCTCAAGATTATAGAAGAAAAACTCTCTCTATAGTTTCTCTCTCTAGAGAGTTTCAAATTGAATTCGTAAGAAATAATGAATGAATGAGCTTCTATTTATAGGAGAATGGAATTGAATAAGTAACTAACTCATGAGCGGTCCGATTGATTTACTTTAATCTGACGATCCATATTTAAAGCAAAATCTTTTAAATAAAATATAATATATTCTATTTATAATCTAATAAAAGCGAATAACTTTATAAAAGATTTTACTATGCAAAACACTATACTGTATATTATGCAACACTATATATAATAGAATATAATATATTCTATTTATAGAATAACTTTATAAAAGTATTACATTTTTATATAAAAGTTTTTACATTTTATTACATTAATAATACCAATAAAACAAAAGCGAGTGACTTATCACGTAAGCATCGATCGTAATCTTCTTATCTGACCATGCGTATTCGTACTTTTACTCTAGGGTAGTTCAGCGGTGATAGCGGAAAAACTTCGTAGTTATTTTCATAAAATATTTTTGTCGTTTTTCAATCCAAACAATAATTCCGTTCTTGAGGTCCACCAATGATTGTACCATCATACGAATATTTCGACAAAAAGAATATTCCCTGACTAATCGAATATTATACAACAACTTGCATACTTTTCAAAATTTATAAATACTACCCACAACTATAACATTATCTCAAATCCACACCATAATATTAAAAAAAATATTTCGAGAAAATTAAATCTTTATTCATAAAATCTGGGGTCTCACAGATACCTTTAAACCGAATACGGATATATCCATTTTTTTCCGAATACGAATAATATTATTTTTTTCGAATACTGGATCTTGATTTGAATCTTAATTTTCCAGGTTACTATTTACGTTACTAGAATTTACAATGGCAATGAGATATATGATGATATATATATATATATATATATATATATATATATATATATATATATATGACACACACACATATAATCAACATCGCTAGTTGTCATTGCATAAATCTAACTCAAATTCAAACTAAATAGCCAAATCAAACTCATATAAACTGTGAGACCCCAGATTTTATGAATAAAGATTTAAATTTCTCGAAATATTTTTTTGAATATTATGGTGTGGATTTGATATAATGTTATAGTTGTGGGTAGTATTTATAAATTTTACAAAGTATGCAAGTTGTATTATATTCGATTAATGGAGAATATTCGCTTTTAACGAGGAATATTCGATAAATAACAGTAATCATTGGTGGACCCCACAACGGAATTGTCAATCGAGAAAACGATAAAAATATTTTTTATTGAAAATAACTAGGAAGTTTTCACCGTTGATATCTTGCTGAACTACTTGAAGTAAAGCACAAGAATACACGTGGTTGCATAAGTAGACATTGATTGATTATCGATGCTTAGTGAGAAGTTACCTCAAACTTTATTTTATGACCTCCATTTACCTATTTTTCAAAATAATCGATAGAAATTATTTAAAGGTGGGGGGCCATGTGTGGGCCCATATGTGTGAAAAACTAATTTTAGAAATTGGGGGTGGGAGGGAGTTACGTATAGGGGATGGAGTTAATATATATAAGTATGTGATGTGTATATATATATGTATGTATATGTTGTGTGTATGAGTGGGAAATGGTGGAAAAGAAGTGTGGCGCCCCCAAAATAGGTATACATCACCCATTACGAGTTGTCGATACATGAGTATGCGAAACAACTTCTGACTTTATTATTACAATGATAAAAGCGTGAGTTTGAATACAAATATTATCTTGAGACAATATCTATACTCAAATAAATCCTCATCACATTTATTGATACATTATTTTACAAAAATGGTGAGGACTACTAAACAACTCTCTCTCTAGAACCTTCATTCCATACCAGGCTCGTACTTATTTATATTCTAAAACTACGAGAAGAAAAATGGAACAAAAAGGAAAAGGATGAGCTCAACTAGCCCGATAAAGAATGTTATGACTAAGATAATATACAACAAATTATCGTTAGTCTTGACGAGGAAAAATCTAATAGAATACAATAGACAACAAGTTTTAAATCAATATACAGCGTGAAATAATAATTCATTAGAAGAGTTAAGTAGAGAATGCAAACTACTATCTTACATGTATGAATTTAAAAGTTCATCGTCTATTTTTTTATCCTGTAACATCAATCGATATATATACGGAAGCAAATATTCATCTTTTGCACTCTGGCCAAAGATATTCATCGATTGGTCGTATTCATCTAAACACACTGTTCATCTTTGCACTTTCTGGGCCAAAGATATTCATCAGAAATCATTCATCTTTGCACTCTGGGCCAAAGATATTCAATAATATCATCATTTAAGGCGAGGATGATGAAAAATATTTTAAAAAAGCGAATCGGTGAAACAAAATGATGAGGATTAAGGATTAAGGATTAAGGATTAGTACTTTGTTTTATCCATGTCAAAAATACCTCAAAAATAATCATAGTGGTGTAAAATTCAAGAATGATCAAAACATGGATCTGATCAAAGCTAGTAACCATAATAGACATTTTGGACAAAAGGAAAAATTTTATTTTTGATTGAATAGTCTTAGTATTAGTGAATAGTCTTGAGTATCGTGAATAGTAACCTAGACACAAAAAGTTCCAAATTTGATAAAAGTTCAACCAATATTTTGGCATAATGATATTGAAGAAAATAATACCATTTCTTGAAAGAAATAACATCCCTTACCTCAAAATAGCAAGTATTTACATTTGAATTTGGGTATAAAGTTTTGTGAAACTACATATAGTATAGCAACACTCAAAGTATACTCACAAGAATCGCTCGATAATATAGAGAGAGAGAGAGAAAACTTGTTTACGGTGTGATTTTCAATTCTAACTTAGCCCTCTATTTATAGGAAAAAATCTTTAGAGCATGAAGGAGACTAAATAATAAAATATTATTATTATTATTTCTCACATTCTCACGCATACCACCAACCAACTTTGAAAGCCATAGCCATCTTTGAATAAATTGGCGTACCACATGTCTAATAAAAAGTGGGTCCCACCCAATTTTAATAAAAATCATTTTATTTTTCGAAACTTCAATAATTCATAGAAAATAGACCGTTTATCGAGAAAAATCTGAATTTTATGTCCATTACTTTTGAAATCGAATTCTCTATAACTTTGTAAAAGAAAGCTTTTCCAAATTCTCAACGAGAAAATATCAAAATCCACAAACAGATGATTTTTTAATACTTCCCTTCCGACAAAATACTGATAAAACATCTCAGCATTAATTCCTTCAATCATAACCACATAAAATAAATAAATCCATCATTTATATCTAATAAATATTTCATTATCATATAAATCAATAATTAATTATTCACAAATAATATTACGAGAATCACAATTATAATGACGGTAGTTCGAGAAAGGGGGCTTTCGATAAGGATTTCTCCTTCTTTGGCGCTTGATTAGGTGACAAACCTCTCCTTGAAGCGAGAACTTTCTAGACATTGCCAATAATGTTATCGATAATATTATTCACATAATATGAATTATTGATCGATAATGGAAATCTTGTTGATCTTGATGACAACAATAATAATATAAATATCAGCGTATGACAATTATTGAATCAATAAAATAAAATAATGAGCGATAAATTCTTGTAACAATTATTGAGTAGTGCCTTACTTACGTGCGAATCAATAATTCAACAATCTTTGTGCAATCTGGTAGTGTCTTCTTTGTGCGACCGCGCGTATTCGTGTATTTTAACCACGGGTAACCCAGCGGTGTTAGCGGTAACAAATTCTGTAGATTATTTATAAAACTCGATCTTTGTCGTTTTCTTTCATCAATCGTTTTTTTCGTTATGGGGCCCATAAATGGATTTGCTTGCAGTAAATACGAATATTCCCAGACGGCAAAAGAATATTCTACGACCAAGCGAATATTCCCAGACAAAAAAATGAATATTTTAATAACCACTTGTTTATTTTGCAAAAATTGCACATTTCACCCATAACAAAGCATTATATCAAATTACCACCTTATTAATCAAGAATAATAATTAGAGGAAATTGATTTTATTTATAAAAAGTTTGGGGTCTTCTGACCTCCCTCCTTATGAAATTTAGTCCTCGAAATTGGCGTACGATACAAGTGTATCGAAAAGGTGAGGATACCTCATTTTCATTTTCGACTCAACTCGCGTCATTTCCTCGATAGCATGGTTCCTCCACAAAACCTTAACTTGTGGTATAATCTTGGTGCGTGGGACATGTTCTTTCTCTATCAAGATCTTAGCAGTACCTCTTACGTACGTTAAATCTTAATTTATCTAAATTTGGTTCTACCATGATAATGTGGTTCGGATCTTTCACATATTCTGAAGCATAGATATATGAAAAACATTATGAACACGAGACATGTTTGGAGTAGTAGCGAGTCTATAGGCCACGTTTCTATTCGGTCGAGAATCTCGAATGGACCAACAAACCTTGGATTGAGCTTTCTCTTTTTCCAAATCTTGTAACTCCTTTCCATGGAGCGACACGTAACAATACATGATCTCGATATTAAACTCCGTCCTTTACATGAAGATCGGCATAACTCTTTTGTCGATCTTGTGAGGTTTGAATCGTTGTCGAATCATTTGGATCTTTTTTGTAGTCATGCGTACTAATTACGGTCCCAACAACGTTCTTCTCCCACCTCGTCGGCATCTGGGAGAGCGACATTTTAAATCCATCTGGCGCCTCAAATGGAGCCATTTATATGCTTGCTTGATAAGCTTTGTTGTTGTAAGAGAATTCCACCGGTGGCAAATACTTATCAACTTCCTTTGAAATCTAGAACACACGAGTCTTAATAGATCTTGAGGGTTTGAATAGTCTCTACGATTGTCCGTCCGGGTTTGAGGATGGTATCTTTGGCCAGATAAATAAATCCGTGCCCGTAGCTTTACTGCAAGCTAACCCAAAATCTTGAAGTGAATCTTGGGTCACGATCCAAAACTATGGATCTTGGCATGCCATGCAATCGCACAATCTCATTCACGTCATCTGAGCAAGGCGTTCGAGGAATAAGTTTCTCGTATCGGCAAGAAATAAGCGGACTTGGTTAATCTATCAACAATAACCCAAATCGCATCTATGCCTTGAGAAACCTTGGGAAGACACATGTGAAATCCATTGTAATGTGTTCCCACTTCCATTCCGGAATCTCAAGTGGTTCTGATGGACCCTTTGGCACTTGATGCTCGCCTTTACTTGTTGACAAGTTAAACACCTCGAGATAAACTCGCGATCTCTCTCTTCGTATTGTTCCACCAAAATGTATGCCGAATATCATGATACATTTTGGTACTCCCGAGATGGATTGCAAGCGGGGTGTTGTGTGCCTCCATCATGATTCTATGCTTCAAGTCGAGAATCGTTAGGAGCATAAAGTCTAGAGTTGACTCGAAGTATTCCTTCCTCATCGATTCTTGCTTACGGAATAGCACCTTCTTGCACTTTCTTCTTCATTTTATATCATTGGTCAGAAAGTAGCTTGAAAGCGACTTTAACTTTATCAATTAAAGTCGGTTTCTTCTCGTATATTCGCCATCATCATGTGGGACCACAGGTCTTTAATTCTACCTCCATCCTTTGTAAGTCATACAAAATGGGCCTTTGTGTTGACAATATTGCACTTTCGTACTCGCATATGATCTTACTACTCGATAAATCGACTCTTCGTTAAACTTTTTCGAGGATGATATTGAATAGTGTGATCGTAATCTTTTAATGACTCGAGCCGAGCGTCGTTTGCCGCGTGTTGAGTTCTTTTGGGTGAAGAAATATTTGAGGCTTTTATGATCCGTATAAATCTCACTTTTTTCTCCATACGGTAGTGTCTCCAGATTTTCAGCACAAAAAGCATTGCTTTGCATGACTCGGATCATGAGTAGGATAATTCCTCTCATATTCTTTGAGTTGTCGTGTGAGGCATAGGCTATGACTTTCCCGTTGCATGAGAACACATCTAACCCTTTGCACGAAGCATCATTTGTATATAACAAATCCATCGAACGGATGGTATTGCGAAGCAGTCTTAGAAATGAGTCTCTCTTGAGCTCTTGGAAACTCTTCTCACATTCCTCGCTCCATATGAATTTTGTATCTTTTAAAAGTCAATTTGAGTTAGCAGATAGCGATTCGAGAAAATCCTTCCACGAATCTCGATAATAACCATTAAGCCCGAGAAAAGCTGCGTCTTGATCGCAAACTTTGGTTGCTCCCAACTTTGTATTGCTTGATCTTGGCGGGTCAGCAGATACTCCTTGTTTTGACACCGCGTGCCCGAGGATGCTACTTCCTCAAAGCGAACTTCGCATTTCTTGACTTGGCATAAAGCTTGTGTTCACGAAGTCTTTGTAGTACCGACTTGAAATGGTGCTCATGATCTTCACGGCTTTTGGAATAGATGAGGATGTCATCGATAAAAACAACAACAATGATCAAATATTCCTTGAATATACGGTTCATCGTATCCATGAAAGCGGCGGAGCATTGGTCGATCAAAAGACATGACTAAGAATTCATAATGCCGTCTGCAGGAGTCTGAAGGCGGTCTTTGGAATATCCTCGGTTTTAATCTTGATTTGATGATATCGAGCGAAGATCGATCTTTGAAAAGAATTGTGCTCCTTATGGCTGGTGAACAGGTCATCAATGCGAGGTAGCGGATACTATTCTTGATGGTGACATGGTTCGATTCTCGGTAGTCAATACAAAGTCGCATACTCCGTCTTTCTTCTTTCTGAATAAAGCAGGAGCACCCCGAGGAGATGTCTTGGGGCCAGAATGAAAGCGATGTCTAATAACTCTGTAGTTGGACTTTTAACTCACGAAGTTCAATAGGAGCCATTCGATATGGGGTTTTAGAAATGGGTTTTGTGCGGTTCAAAAAGGTCGATAAAAATTCAACATCACGTTACGGGGTGGCAGGGAAGCTCTTAGGAAATACATCGGGAGAATTCTCTAACCACGAAATATTATTCAAATCGACTTGTCTTTATTCAAATCCATAACATGGGCTAAGAAAGCTTGACATCAGTTTTCAATAAGCGAATAGCTTTGTGGCTTGATATAGCGATGGTGATTTTAGTGGTTTAGTGGTTTGAATTAGTATAATGAGTTGGTTAGGAATATGAAAACTATGACACTTACGAAAATAATCAATTTTGGCATGATGGTGGTTAACGATCAATTCCTAAAATCACATCAAAAGCAAGTATCTTTAAAGAGATAAGATCAGCGAGGTAATGTGATAGTGCCGACTTGGATCATGCAAGATTTATAAGCGTAGATGTGTGAAGGTTTCACCCAGCGGAGTTTCAACAGATAAATCAAAATCTAATTTCTCGGTCGAGTTTAAGCGTTGAGCACAAGCGGGAGAGATAAAAGAATGGGTAGAAGCCGGTATCTAGTAAGGTATAAACTTACGAGAATTCAAGATTAGCTTACCGTGATCACCTCGTTTGGGTTCCTCACGTTTTGGCGATTCGACAAGCGCTCTTCCGGAGCCGTGATTTTGACTTATCAGGGACGACCCTTGGAATCACCACTTCCATTGAACTTGGTTTATTTATAGAACAATCTCGGCGATGTGGCCTTCCTTTCCACGGTTGTAACATACCTTGGATTGTTGTGGACGTTTTGGTGATATGTCCCTCCTTCGCATTTGTAACATCTAATGGCGGTCGTTCCCTCCCCTAGAATTTGTTGTTGGTCTTTGGTCTTCTTCTTTGATGTCTTCCGTCGTTGTTGAATCTCCTCTTTACGAAATTTCTACTTGACTCACCTCTCTATTATCATGTCCACGATTTCCACTTTGAGTGGTTCTGCCTTTGTCAAGTATTCTTCCTCCTCATTGGTTATCATCGTTACGATATTTGTTGTCGCAAATATGACCACTGGTTGTGGTCCCTCGGTTGAGTATACTCTTTATCTCGCTCTAATAATTGAGCCACCTGTTTACAACATCTGAATAGAGAAAATTTATGAGAAATGAGATATTATTGTCGTATCTCGGGTTTGAACCTCTCGAAACATCAGCGTCATCGTTCCTCATTCTCCACTGAATGAGGTCTGAAACTGGATAACTCTGCAAACTTTGCCTCGTCTTTTGAGACACGTCGTGTTGTTTTGTTCAATCGATGAACTCCACTTCCGCCCATATAGCGAACACTTTCGGGAAAGTATTTGTCATTAAATAGTTCTGAAAGCGTCTCCCGAGACATCTTTGAGTGTTAATTTGGATGGAGTGCGCTTCTGAGACTCCCCCGATGGTCTGCGCTTTCGCCACGGAACATAAAGGTGGCGAATGGAACCTTCTGTTCTCCGTGCATCCCAAGACATCGAATATCTTGGTAATTTGCTTGACCCGTGTTTCCGCCGTGATCGGATCTGGCTTTCCCTTAAATGCAGTGGTCCCGACTCTTTGAGCTTGCTTGCATTTGTGACAACTGAAGTGAATTGCTATCATTTCTCTCTGTATTTTGAACACGAGTCTCCTAAATGCGATTTTGCATGAAGCTGCAAAAAGCTTCTAAACATCGCATCATTCATCGTTTGCTCGGTAGTGTTGTTTACGGGAGGAATATTGCCTTCTGATGCTGCGTTCTCTGGTTTGTGACTAAAGGTGTCTCCACGGTCTCATACACTCCATTGTCAGCGTTCTCATTTGCCATCTTAAATCTTGCCATAAAACAAGGGTTAATTAAACATGTCACATAATATCTATATTATGACTGACCGACAAATAAGCTTAGGTAGGACACCTTAGCGAAGGATTCTTCGTCTCTCCCTCTAGTTTATTCCCGATCTCATGGAGATCATATCCCTAAGCTACGATACCATTGTGTGCGCCCCCAAAATAGGTATACATCACCCATTACGAGTTGTCAATACGTGAGTGCGAAACAACTACTGACTTTATTATTACAATGATTAAAGCGTGAGTTTGAATACAAATATTATCTTACAGACAATATCTATACTCAAATAAATCCTCATCACATTTATTGATACATTATTTTACAAAAATGGTGAGGACTACTAAACAACTCTCTCTAGAACCTTCATTCCATACCCCAGGCTACGTACTCATTTATATTCTAAGCTTCACGAGAAGAAAAATGGAACAAAAAGGAAAAGGATGAGCTCAACTAGCCCGATAAAGAATATTATGACTAAGATAATATACAACAAATTATCGTTAGTCTTGACGAGGGAAAAATCTAATAGAATACAATAAATGACAAGTTTTAAATCAATATTCGCGGTGAAATAATAATTCATTAGAAGAGTTAAGTAGAGAATGCAAACTACTATCTTACATGTATGAATTTAAAAGTTCATCGTCTATCTTTTATCCTGTAACATCAATCGATATATATACGGAAGCAAATATTCATCTTTTGCACTACTGAGGCGAAAGATATTCATCGATTAGTCGTATTCATCTAAACACTGTTCATCTTTTACTACGGGCCAAAGATATTCATCGAAATCATTCATCTTTGCCTTCTGGGCCAAAGATATTCAATAATATCATCATTTTAAGGTGAGGATGATGAAAAATTTTAAAAAAGCGAATCGGTGAAACAAAATGATGAGGATTAAGGATTAAGGATTAAGTACTTTGTTTTATCCATGTCAAAAATACCTCAAAATAATCATAGTGGTGTAAAATTCAAGAATGATCAAAACATGGATCTGATCAAAGCTAGTAACCATAATAGACATTTTGGACAAAAAGAAAAATTTTTTTTTTTTTGAAATAATTAAATAATAAGTGAATAGTAGTATCGTGAATAGTATCGTGAATGAATAGTAACAGACACAAAAAGTTTCAAATTTGATAAAAAGTTCAACCAATATTTTGGCATAATGATATTGAAGAAAATAATACCATTTTGAAAGAAATAACATCCACTTACCTCAAAATATAGTATTTACATTTGAATTTGAATTATAAAGGTGTGAAACTTAGCAGTAGTATATAGCAACACTCAAAGTATACTCACAAGAATAAACTCGATAATATAGAGAGAAAGAGAAAACTTGTTTACGGTGTGATTTTCAATTCTAACTTAGCCCTCTATTTATAGGAAAATATTAGAGCATGAAAGAGACTAAATAATAAAATATTATTATTATTATTTCTCACATTCTCGCATGCCACCAACCAACTTTGAAAGCCATGAGCCATCTTTGAATAAATTGGCAGCCCACATATCTAATAAAAAAGTGGGTCCCACCCAATTTTAATAAAAATCATTTTATTTTTGAAACTTCAATAATTCATAGAAAATAGGTAGTTTATCGGAAAAATATGAATTTTATGTCCATTACTTTGAAATCGAATTCTCTATAACTTTTGTAAAAAGCTTTTCCAAATTCTCAACAGAAAATATCAGAAATCCACAAGCAGATGATTTTTAATCTTTCCCTTAGGCAAAATCTTGATAAAACATCTCGGCATTAATTCCTTCAATCATAACCACATAAAATAAATAAATCCATCATTTATATCTAATAAATATTTCATTATCATATAAATCAATAATTAATTATTCACAAATAATATTACGAGAATCACAATTATAATGACGGTAGTTCCGAGGAAGAGGGGCTTTCGATAAGGATTTCTCTTCTTGGTGGCGTATGATTAGGTGACAAACCTCTCCTTGAGCAGAACTTTCTAGACATTGCCAATAATGTTATCGATAATATTATTCACATAATATGAATTATTGATCGATAATGGAAATCTTGTGCGATGATGACAATAATAATATAAATATCAATATGACAATTATTGAATCGATAAAATAAAATAATGAGCGATAATTCTTGTAACAATTATTGAGTAGTGTGCTTACTTACGTGCGAATCAATAATTCAACAATCTTATGCAATCTGGTGTCTTCTTGTGCGACCACGCGCATATTCTTTGTATTTTAACCACGGGTAACCCAGCGGTGTTAGCTTGGTAACAATTTCTGTAGTTATTTATAAAACTCGATCTTTGTCGTTTTCTTTCATCAATCGATTTTTTTCCGTTATGGGGCCCCTGAATGGCATTTTTGTAAATACGAATATTCCCAAATGATGAGAATATTCTACGACCGAAACGAATATTCCCAGAAAAAAAAATGAATATTTTAATAACCACTTGTTTATTTTGCAAAAATTGCACATTTCACCCATAACCAAAGCATTATATCAAATTACCACCTTATTAATCAAGAATAATAATTAGAAATTGATTTTATTTATAAAAAGTTGGGGTCTGGAGGGAACTTCCATTCTTTGTTATTATGTTGGAATAACTTTTGTTTATCAAATCTTGCATACATAGTGAAATTCTTCTATTATTCCATTCTTTATTATTACATTGGAATATCACCATACATGCGTTTGTGTGGGACTGGTTAAATCTTTATTATTACATTAGAATATATATATCATGCGTTTCTGTAGGACTGAATTCTGTCTTTATTATTACATTGGAATATCACCATACAAAGTGTTTCTCATGGGACTGGTTCCGTTTTATTATACATTAGAATAACCTATCTGTCAATCTTTGCATGCGTGGTGATTTACATTGTTATTTCATTCTTTATTATTACATTGGAACATCACTGTCGGTGCAATTTACTTTGACACAGTTCCATTATTTAGTATTCTCTTGGAATAACTTTATACATCTGCATACCGCATGCATGGTGATTTCTTTGTTATTCCCTCTTTATTATACTCGGTTGGTTAAAGTTTTGACTTCTATACTCCATGAAATTAGTGGAATATCCTTGATATTTGCGCTTCGTCGAGTATCTTTTCATGGAAATATTCTTACGAGCATTCTTGAATTTTACTCTACAAAAAGTATCATATTGACAATTTGGGCGTTATTAGTTCTGAATAAATTAATTCTTGAACTTGTTTTATTGAATTCTTATATCATTGTCATCATCCTCATGTTTATATTTTTTTAAAAGTCATACATGGCACCTGTAGGGCATAGATGGACTTAGTATGATTATGACGAGATTATTGATGTAATCATGGTAGTAATGTTACAAATGATGTGGTAAAAGTCTTCATTGGCCCGTGGTGCATTGATGGGCGAGTTGTTGGCATGATCATGACCGTTGATGAATACACGATATCCTTGGCAGTAGTGCATGGATAATTTGTGGTCGTGATACTAAAGAATATCCTTGGTAGTAGTGTAGGGGTGATTCGATGATGTGGATTATTTATTAAGTGAGTCTCTCGTGATAAAAGTGATGAAAACCTTTTAAATCATAAAAGATAGTAGATTTTATTCTCTCTTGACTCTTTTAATGGATTGCTTGTTCATTGCCGATTAAACTTGATGTTTATTGTATTTTATCGGTTTAACATTGTTGTAGACTAATGATAATTTATTCTGCATTATCTTGGTCATAATATTTCTTCTTGGGCTAGTTGAGCTCACCTTTCTTTCCTATTCTCTTGGCGGGAAATGAGAATATAGGTGGGACGAGTCGGGAAGCGGGTGATGGACGGATGATAGTATTAGTAGTCCTCACTATTACATTAAATAGTGTGACTATAAATATAATGAGGACTTATTACGAGAGTAGATATTGTCTAAAAGGCGGTATTTGTATTAAAACTCCTGACTCTCTTATTGTATATTAAAATTATATTTGAATTTTTGTACCATGTATTTGGCGACTCAAGATGGGTAATGTATACCTATTTTGGAGGCGTCACATAAACACTAAAAGTATTCAATATATATAATTCCAAATCAAACTCAAATTGAAAACTATACATAGATGAAAGAGATAAATTGGATACCTAAGTGGGGGGCCCGGGGCGGTGGATGAATGATAGAAAGTAACTGTCTTGGTGAAATTCTTACATTATTCCATTCTTTGTTATTATATTTGGAATAACTTTGTATACATCACAATACAGCATACATGGTGAAATTCTTCTATTATTCCATTCTTTATTATTACATTAGAATATCACATCATCACGAAGTAAATTGGATCTTGGTGAAATTCTTACTGTTATTCCATTCTTTGTTATTATGTTGGAATAACTTTTGTCCATCTGATCTACGCATACATGGTGAAATTCTTCTATTATTCCATTCTTTATTATTACATTAGAATATCATATCACAATACATGCGTTTCTGTGGGACACAGTTCCATCTTTATTATTTTGTTGGAATATCGTATGCATGCGTTTCTGCAGAACATGAGTTAAGTCTTTATTATTACGTTGGAATATCCTGTCATGCAATGCGTTTCGCTTGGGACTGAATTAAAATCTTTATTATTTTGTTGGAATAACATGTCATAAATCACGCGTGCATGGTGATTTCTGTTGTTATTTCATTCTTTATTATTACATTGGAACATCATGCGGTCTTAATTTACTTTGACTGGATTAGATTATTTAGTATTCTATTGGAATAACACATCATGTCGATGTACCGCATGCATGGTGATTTCTTTTGTTATTCCATTCTTTATTATACTCGGTTGGTTAAAGTTTTGACTTTATACTCCATGAAATTAGTGGAATATCCTTGATATTTGCACTTCATCCGATATCTTTTCATGAAAATATTCTTACGAGCATTCTTGAATTTTACTCTACAAAAAGTATCATATTGACAATTTGGGCGTTATTAGTTTCTGAATAAATTAATTCTTGAACTTGTTTTATTGAATTCTTATATCATTGTCATCATCCTCATGTTTTATATTTTTTTGAAAGTCATACGTGGCTTTTGTAGGCCATAGATGGACTTAATATGATTATGACCGAGGATTATTCGATTGTAATCATGGTAGTAATGTTACAAATGATGTGGTAAAAGTCCTCATTGGCGTAGTGCATTGATGGGCGATTGTTGGCATAATCATGACCATTGATGAATACGAATGTCCTTGGCTTGTAGTGCATGGATAATTTGTGATCGTGATACTAAAGAATATCCTTGGTAGTAGTGCGGGGTGATTGAATGATGTGGATTATTTATTAAGTGAGTCTCGTGATAAAAGTGATGAAAAACCTTTTAAATCATAAAAGATAGTAGATTTTATTCTCTACTTGACTCTTTTAATGAATTTCTTGTTCTGCTGCAGTTAAACTTGATGTCTATTAATTGTATTTTATCAGTTTAACATTGTTATAGACTAATGATAATTTATTACGCATTATCTTAGTCGTAATATTTCTTCTTGGGCTAGTTGAGCTCACTCTTTCTTTCTTTTTGTTCTCTTTAGGAAATGCTTATTATAAATAAAATCGAATTTCCTTAATTAATTATTGTGAATAATAAGGTATTAATTTGATATAATTCTACGGTTATGGGTGAAATGTGCAAATTTTGCAAAATATGCAGTGGTTATAAAATAATCATTGTTGTCGGGGAATATTCGTTTGGTGCGTGGAATATTCTTGTTGTGTCGGGGGGAATATTAAATGCGATGCAGTATGATCATTTATGGGCCCATATGAGAATAATTGTCGGATGAGAAAAGCGACAAGTTTGAGTTTTTTATAAAATAATAACGGCGTAGTTATTCTGAATTAACCTTTGTTGGAATGCCGGTGGTTAAAAACGATGTCTGGCGTGGATGCATGGTATTGATGAATTATTGATCCTTACGTGAAGGCCTTTACTCGATAATTATTACGATAATTCTTATTCGATATTTTATTTTATTGATTGATAATTCTTTGCGTTGATATTTTATATTATTGTTGTTTGATAATTGTCCTTTTTTTGATATTTTCCATTATCGGATCGATAATTCATATTATTTGAATAATATTATTAGATAGCATTATTGGCAATGTCTAGAAAGTTACATCGAGGAGAGGTTTGGTCACTAATTTGCATGATAAGGAGAAATTCTTATTGGAAAGCCCCCTCTTTCTGAGGAGCGGCTGGTTGTCATAAATGTGATTACGTAATATTATTTGTGAATAATTAATTATTGATTCATATGATAAGGAAATATTTATTTTATGTGGATATAAATGTTGGATATATTTATTGTGGTTAAAAATGAAGGAGTTAATGTTGAGGTGTTTTATCGGTATTTTTGCCGGAATGAAGGTATTAAAAATTAAACGGTGTTTTTGAGATATATTGTGTGAGTTATAATTTTTTTAATCAAATAGTTGGATCGTTGTAATTTTTGGATATGTTATACATATATAAGTTGAGTATATGTCCACAAATTTTGAGCGAATTAAAATGAGCGTATGATTTGTTATGAATTTTAAAGGTGGTGATTGAAATTAGGTTTATAAATGATTTTGGTGGAAAATTCTAGAATTGAGTGGGCCCCACTTGTGGTTGGTGAAGAAATGTCTTTGAATTTATTTCAAATGTGGTGGGTGGGAATAGTAGTAGAGTAAAAGCCATCGGGGTTCTTGGTCGAGTCTGCTAACATTTTCTATAAATAGAGAGGCTAAGTTAGAATTGAAAATCACACGAAACAAGTTTTCTCTCTCTCTCTCTAGATTATTGAGTGTATTTTGTGAGTATTTAGATACTTTGTGAGTTTACTATTCATCGGTGCAAGTTTCCTTGACCTTATCTCTAGATATTAGTCGAAATCTTGATATTTTGAGGTAAGGGATGTTATTTTCTTCATATATGATATTATTTCTTGATATCATTATCTTAGAAATATTGATCTGAATTTTTATCAAATTTGGAACTTTTTGTGTGGGGGTTCTTATTCACGTATCGACCTTTATTCACGTATCTGACCTTTATTCACGAATCTGACCTTTATTCATAGAAAAATGAAATTTTCTTCTTTTTGTCAAGATGTCTATTATAGTTACTATCTTTGATTGTATCCATGTTTTGATCTTTATTTTTGAATTTTGCTTCAAAATTGGTATTTATGAAGTATTATTGATCTTGGATAAAGCATTATCTGAATCCCTACTATTTGTCCTTGGTTTCCTTTGGATTCGTTTTCTTTAAAATATTTTTCATCATCCTCGGTCTAAATGATGATATTACTAAATATCTTTTTTTTGTAGTGCAAAGATAAATGATTAAGCGATGAATATCTTTGGGCGTAGTGCAAAGATGAGCAGTGTTGAGATGAACATGACCATTTGGTGATACAAATGAATATCTTTGGCTGTAGTGCAAAGATGAATATTTGATTAAAGATGTATATTGATTGTTATTACGGGGATAAAATATTGATGATGGACTTTTAAATCTTAGAAGATAGTAGAACTCATTTCTCTCTTGACTCTACAATGGATTATTTTATTTCATTGCGGTTGTTGATCTAAAACTTGTTGGCTATTATATTTTATCAGATTTTTTCCTGTTGAAGACTAACGATAATTTGTTGTATATTATCTTAGTCGTAATATTCTTTCTTGGGCTAGTTGAGCTCACCCTTTTCCTTTTTGTTCCATTTTCTCGGGAGGTGAGAACATAGCGAGGGAACTAGTCGAGTGCGGAGTGATGGTTCTAGAAAGATGTTTTAGCGAGTCCTCCTTATTTACGTAAAATAGTGTTTGAATAATTATAATGAGGACTTATTTGAGTGTGGATATTATCTAGAAGACAATATTTGTATTTAAACTCACGTATGTATGTGTTGTTCGTATTTTGCCACGACAATTGTATTATTGAAGTTGTAGTTTGCTTTACATGTACCATGTATTTGGCGATTTCGGAATGGGTGTTGTATACCTATTTTGGGGGCGTCGCGGTTAGTATCAAAGCTTAGGGATATGGTCTCTGGCGGAGATCGGGGAATAGAACTAGGAGGGAGAGATGAGTAAATCCTTATTTAGTGTGTCTTCTATCTAAGCTTATTTGTTGGTCGGTCGTAATATAGGGATATTATGTGATATATTAATTTGTTTAATTAACCCTTGTTTTATAAGTAGTATTTAAGAATGGCTGCTTGAGAGCGTTAATGATGGAGTGTATGAGGCGTGGAACAACCTTTAATTACAAACCGAGGAGGAGAGCGTGCTGCGGGAAGGCAATATTCCTCATAAGCAACAACTTCTAAAAGCAAGCGATGAATGATGGAATGTTTAGGAGCTTTTTGCGGTTCATGCAAAACCGAGACGAGGAGACTTCGTGCACAAAATACGGGTGGAAATGATAGCGATGATGATGACATCACGACCCAAGCGATTCGAGGAGTTAGGACCACGAATTTAAGGAAAAGCGGATCGATCATGGCGGAAGCGTGGGTGAAACAAATTACCAAGATATTCGATGTCTTGGGATGCGGCGGAGAACGAAGGTTCCATTCGCCACCTTTATGTTCAGCGGTGAAAGCGGACTCTCTTGGTGGGAATGCGTGAAGCGTACCTGACCCGGCCGCTTTTCGGCATGTCTTGGGAAGCGTTTGAAACTATTGATGACAAGTACTTTCACGAAAGTATTAAATCGTATGAAGGAGGTGGAGTTTATCGATTTGGAACAAAACAACATAGCGGTGTCCCGATGCTGGCGAAGTTTGCGAGTTATCGAGGTTTGCACCTCATTTGGTGAAAATGAGAGCGAATAGCGAGGATGTTTACGAGAGGTCTAAAAAAGCAGAGATTGACGATATCTTATATCTCATAAATTTTCTTTATATTGGATGTTGTAAGCGAGGGCTCGATTATTAGGCGAGATAATGAGTATGTTCATGGGGACCCTGACGAGGTCATCTGGTGGTGGCGATCATCAGGCGATGATAACCGACGAGGAGGAAAAAAATCGAACAAAGCGGTAACCACTCGGGTGGTCATCGTGGCCATGATAATAGGAGAGGTGAGTCAGTGGAAATTTCGGAAAGAGGAGATTGAATGATGGCGGGAAGACATCGGCAATGACACCGGCACCTGACAACAAATTCAGGGGAGAGAAGCGACTTGCGGTTAGATATTACAAATCACGGGAAGAGGACATATCATTAATTGTCCTGACAATCAAGGTATATTCTGTTGTGGAAAGGAAGGCCCACATAGCTCGGGATTGTTACGTAGCAAAACCAAGTTCAGCGGGGATGGTGACTCGAAATTTGTCCGGATAAGTCGAAAATCGGCGGTTCTGGAAGGCGTTTGTCGTGGTAGCCAAAAGCGAGGAACGACGAGGTGATTACGGGTAAGCTAATCTTGAACTCTTGCGAAGTTTATACCTTACTGAATCTGGGTTCTACCCATTCTTTTATCTCTCTCTGCTTGTGCTCAGCGTTTAAACTTGA
Organism: Panax ginseng; assembly: GCA_020205605.1. Taxonomy (NCBI): domain Eukaryota; kingdom Viridiplantae; phylum Streptophyta; class Magnoliopsida; order Apiales; family Araliaceae; genus Panax; species Panax ginseng. The sequence goes on along the minus strand of CM035150.1, from coordinate 82,652,822 downwards.
CTCAGGAGAAATTGGACTTTGACTTATCTGTTGAAACTCAGTTGGGTGAAACCCGTTACATCTACGGTTTATAAATCTTGCATGATCAAGTTGGCCTTTATCACATTACACATTGATCTTATATCTTTAAAGATACTTGCTTTTGATGTGATTTTAGGAATTGATTGGTTAACCACTCATCGTACCAAAATTGATTGTTTTTCGTAAGGTTGTTAGTTTTCATATTTCTAACTTGACACGTAAATACAATTCAAACAACTAAACCACTAAAATCGGTCATTTTATCATATCAAGCCATAAAAGCTATTCGTTTATTGAAAAAGCGGATGTCAAGCTTTCTTAGCCCATGTTATGGATTTGAACAAAACAAATCGATTTGAATAATATTTACATTGTTAGAGAATTTTACGATGTATTTCTGAAGAACTTCGGTCTACCCCGAGCGTGATGTTGAATTCTTTATTGACCTTGGTAGGGTACAAAACCCATTTCTAAAACCCATATCGAATGGCTCTATTGAACTTGAGGAGTTAAAAAGTCAACTCTGAGAGAATTGTTAGACATAGGTTTCATTCGTCTAGTACATCTCCTTGGGTGCTCTCTTTTTTATTCGTAAAGAAGAAAAGGCGGGGAGTATGCGACTTTGTATTGACTCTGAGGAATTAAACCATGTCACCATCAAGAATAGGTATCATTTACCTCGCATTGATGACTGTTCGACCCGATTGCAAGAAGCACAATTCTTTTCAAAGATCGATCTTAGATTACGGATATCATCAATTTGAAGATTAAAAGCGAGGATATTCAAAAGGCGCCTTGAGAACTTCGATGCGGGCATTATGAATTCTTAGTCATGTCTTTTGGATTGACTAATGCTCTCTTTGCTTTCATGGATATGATGAGCAGTGTATTGAGGAATATTTGGATCGGTTTGTTGTTGTCTTTATTGATGACATCCTCATCTATTCAAAATAGTGAAGATCATGAGCACCATTTGGTGATACTTGAAGGGCCCCGTGAAAACAAACTTTTTATGCAAAATTTGAAGAAATCACGAGTTACGGCGAGGAAGTAGCATTCCTTGGGCGCGTGGTGTCAAAACATGGAGTATCTGTCGACGGCGAAGATTGAAGCGATCTGAAGTTAGGAACAACCAAAGTCGGTGGCCAAAGTGTCGTAGCTTTACGGGCTTATTTGGTTATTATCGGAGATTCGTGGAAGGATTTTCTCGAATCGCTACTCAGATTAACTTCAGTTGACTCGGAAAGATACAAAATTTGTATGGGCGAGGAATGCGAGAAGAGTTTCAAGAGCTCGAGAGGAGACTCATTTCGGCTTTGTTACAGCGATACCATCGATGCGGATGGATTTGTTATATCTCTGTGATGCTTGAGGCAAAGGGTTAGGATGCGTTCTCATGCGACATGGGAAAGTCATAGCCTATGCCTCACGACAACTCGAAAGAATATGAGAGGAATTATCCTACTCGTGATCTAGAGTTAGCGCGGCGATCGTATTCAGCGTTGAAAATTTGGAACCTTACTTGTATGGGGAGAAAGTGGAGATTTATCACGGACCATAAAAGCCTCAAATATTTCTTCACCCAAAAAAAGAACTCAACATGCGGCAGCGGCGTTGGCTTGAACTATTGAAGATTACGATCACCTTTATTGATATCATCACGGAAAAGCGAGCGTAGTAGTGGCGTTGAGTAGAAGATCATATCTTGATCTGAGTGCGATATTGTTAATCAAAGGCCCATTACGTATGACTTTGCAAAGGATGGAGGTAGAATTAAAGACTCGGGGACCCACATGATGATGGCGAATATCTGAGTAGAGGCGAGGCTTTAATCGATAAAGTTAAAAAGGCTGCTCGAAAAGCTACGGACTGGAGGCGTCGTATGAAGAAGAAAGTGCGAAGAAGGCTATTCGAAGCGAGAATCGATGAAGAAGGAATACTTAGATTGACTCCGGACTTTGTGTTTCTAGCGATTACGACTTGAAGCATAGAATCATGATGGAGGCACCTGACACACCCGTTTGCGATCCATCACAGGAGTACCAAAATGTATCATGATATTGACGTACATTTTGGTGGAACAATATGAAGAGAGAGATCGCGGAGTTTATCTCGAGGTGTTTAACTTGTCGGCGTGTAAAGGCGGAGCATCAAGTGCCAAAGGGTCCATTACAACCACTTGAGATTCCGAAATGGAAGTGGGAACACATTACTATGGATTTAGATTCTGGTCTTCCCAAAAAGTTTCTCGGCGCATAGATGCGATTTGGGTTATTGTTGATAGATTAACCAAGTCGCCCATTTCTTTGCAAATCGTGAGACTTATTCCTTGAGCGTCTTGCTCGCGTATGCGTGAATGAGATTGTGAGATTGCATGGCATGCGGTATCCATAGTTTTGGATCGTGACCGAAGATTCACTTCGCGATTTTGGGTTAGCTTTGAAAGCTATGGAGCGCAGTTCTGATTGATTCGGCATACCATCCTCGAAGCGGACGGACAATCGAGAGGACTATTCAAACCCTTGAAGATCTATTAAGACTTTGTGTCCTAGATTTTAAAGGAAGTTGGGATAAGTACTTGCCCTTTGGTGGAATTCTCTCTCTGACAACAGTTATCAAGCAAGTATAGGCATGGCTCCATTTGAGGCGTTGTATGGGCCGAAAGTGTAGATTCTCGGTATCTTTGGGGCGAGGTGGGGAAAGCAGCGTTGTTGGGACGAGAATTAAATGCGCATGACTACGAGAAAAGATCAAATGATTGACAGCGTATCTACAAAGCGGCACAAGATCGACAAAAGAGTTATGCGGATCTTCATCGAAAAAAGGCGTGGAATTTAATATTGGGGATCATGTATTATTACGTGTTGCACCATGGAAGGAGTTACAAGATTTGGGAAGAGAGAAAGCTCGATCCACGATTTGTTGGTCCATTTGAGATTCTTGGCCGAATAGGAAATGTGGCTATAGACTCGCATTACCTCAAAGTATGTCTCGTGTTCATAATGTTTTTCACATATCCATGCTTCGTAAATATGTGAAAGACCGAACCATATTATTGCGTTAGAACCGGGACGAGATAATAGAAGATTTAACGTCTGAAGAAGTACTGTTAAGATCTTGGATAGGAAAAGAAGCATATCCTACGCGCGAGGTTATACCACAAGTTAAGGTTTTATGGAGAAACCATCTTTATTGAAGAAATGACACAGGAGTTGGAATCGAAATGAAAGCGAGGTATCCTCACCTTTTTGAAACACGAGTGCGTATGTCGATTTAGAGGCGAAATTTCATAAGGAGGGGAGGTTGTAAGACCCCAACTTATTATAAATAAAATCGAATTTCCTCTAATTATATTTGTGAATAATAAGGTATTAATTTGATATAATTCTCTGGTTATGGGTGAAATGTGCAAATTTTGCAAAATATGCAAGTGGTTATAAAATAATCATTGTTGTCGGGGAATATTCGTTTGGTCGTGGAATATTCTTGTTGTCGGGGAATATTAAATGCGGCAGGCTTGATCATTTATGGGCCCATAATGAGAATAAGCTGTCGGATGAAGAAAAGCGACAAGTTTGAGTTTTTATAAATAATGGCGTAGTTATTCTGAATTAACCTTTGTTGGAATACCCGGTGGTTAAAATCTGATGTCTGGCGTGGATGCAGTATTGATGAATTATTGATCCTTACGTGAAGGCCTTTACTCGATAATTATTACGATGAATTCTTTATTCGATATTTTATTTTATTGATTGATAATTCTTTGCGTTGATATTTTATATTATTGTTGTTTGATAATTGTCTTTGCTGATATTTCCCATTATCGGATCGATAATTCATATTATTTGAATAATATTATTAGATAGCATTATTGGCGATGTCTAGAAAGTTACATCGAGGAGAGGTTTGGTCACAATTAATTGGCATGATAAGGAGAAATTCTTATTGGAAAGCCCCCTGCTTTCAGGAGCGGCGGCTGGTTGTCATAAATGTGATTACGTAATATTATTTGTGAATAATTAATTATTGATTCATATGATAAGGAAATATTTATTTTATGTGGATATAAATGTTGGATATATTTATTGTGGTTAAAAATGAAGGAGTTAATGTTGAGGTGTTTTATCGGTATTTTTTGCCGGAATGAAGGTATTAAAAATTAAACCGGTGTTTTTTGAGATATATTGTGTGAGTTATAAATTTTTAATCAAATAGTTGGATCGTTGTAATTTTTGGATATGTTATACATATATAAGTTGAGTATATGTCCACAAATTTTGAGCAGATTAAAAATGAGCGTATGATTTGTTATGAATTTTAAGAGGTGGTGATTGAAATTAGGTTTATAAATGATTTTGGTGGAAAATTCTAGAATTGAGTGGGCCCCACTTGTGGTTGGTGAAGAAATGTCTTTGAATTTATTTCAAATGTGGTGGGTGGGAATAGTAGCGAGGTAAAGCCATCGGGGTTCTTGGTCGAGTCTGCTAACATTTTCTATAAATAGAGGCTAAGTTAGAATTGAAAATCACACGAAACAAGTTTTCTCTCTTTCTCTCTCTAGATTATTGAGTGTATTTTGTGAGTATTTAGATACTTTGTGAGTTTTATTCATCGATTGCAAGTTTCCTTGACCTTATCTAGATATTAGGTCGGAAATCTTGATATTTTGAGGTAAGGGATGTTATTTTCTTCATATATGATATTATTTCTTGATATCATTATCTTGAAAATATTGATATCGAATTTTTATCAAATTTGGAACTTTTTTGTGTGGGAGTTCTTATTCACGTATCGACCTTTATTCACGTATCTGACCTTTATTCACGAATCTGACCTTTATTCATAGAAAAATGAAATTTTCTTCTTTTTGTCAAGATGTATATTATAGTTCTTATCTTTGATTGTATCCATGTTTTGATCTTTATTTTTGAATTTTGCTTCAAAATTGGTATTTATGAAGTATTATTGATCTTGGATAAAGCTATTATCTGAATCCTACTTATTTGTCCTTAGTTTCCTTTGGATTCGTTTTTTCTTTAAAATATTTTTCATCATCCTCGGTCCTAAATGATGATATTACTAAATATCTTGACTTTTGTAGTGCAAAGATAAATGATTAAGCGATGAATATCTTTGGCGTAGTGCAAAGATGAGCAGTGTTGAGATGAACATGACCCATTTGGTGATCTGAAATGAATATCTTTGGCTGTAGTGCAAAGATGAATATTTGATTAAAGATGTATATTGATTGTTATTACGAGGATAAAATATTGATGATGGACTTTTAAATCTTAGAAGATAGTAGAACTCATTTCTCTCTTGACTCTTACAATGGATTCTTTATTTTCATTGCGGTTGTTGATCTAAAACTTGTTGGCTATTATATTTTATGATTTTTCCTGTTGAAGACTAACGATAATTTGTTGTATATTATCTTAGTCATAATATTCTTTCTTGGGCTAGTTGAGCTCACCCTTTTCCTTTTTGTTCCATTTTTCTCGGGAGGTGAGAACATAGCGAGGAACTAGTCGAGTGCTGAGTGATGGTTCTAGAAAGATGTTTTAGCGATCCTCTTATTTACGTAAAATAGTGTTTGAATAATTAATGAGGACTTATTTGAGTGTGGATATTATCAGAAGACAATATTTGTATTTAAACTCACACGGTATGTGTTGTCGTATTTTGCACGACAATTGTATTATTGAAGTTGTAGTTTGCTTTATGTACCATGTATTTGGCGACTCGGAATGGGTGTTGTATACCTATTTTGGATTGTGAGGATAGTAAGGGATATTAAGGGATGTTATATTCTTCATAATGATGTTATTCTTTCAATATCATTATCTTGACATATTGGTATGGATCTTATTGTGAAATTTCTACCTTTTTGAGTGGGGGTTCTTATTCACGTATACGACACTATTCGTGTATATGGCACTTTATTTACGTATATGATATTATTTATGTATACGATACTATATGCGAATCTGAGTACTATTCATGAGTTCTTATTCATGAGTTCTTATTCACGAGTTACTTATTCACGAGTTACTATTCACGATTCTTATTCACGACAAAATTGGTTTCTTTTTACGACCAAATTATCGTTGATTTATGAATCTTATTCTTGAAATTAAATCAATTGTTGATCATATTGTTTTTATTATCATATATAACATTTTATAATCTTGGTGAAGAAATTTGTCTTTGACTTGAGTGTAAAGATGGGTAGATTATTGGTATGATCATGACTATGGGTTCTCTTTGGCTAGTAGTGCAAAAGATGAATTGTGACTAGTATATGATCATGACCATTGAATTTACAATTGAATATTTTTAGCTTAAGTGCAAAAGGTGAATTGATCAACATGGTTATAATTATGGTTTATATAGATTTTGAAATGATTATATATTTCTTTGATATATGAATATCTTTGGCTTTGTAGTGCAAAGATGATCATTATTGAATATCTTTGGCCCAGTAGTCTGAAGATGACTGTTATTGAATATCTCTCATTGCTTAACTATGGTTAAAATTTTATCATCTACCATATGTTCTAAATCTACGATTTATTCTTGTTGAAGGCTATTGATAATTTATTTATCTTTAGTCATGATATTCTTTTCTTGAAGCTAGTTGTGCTCACCCTATACATTTCAAAAAATTCCTTTCGAATGTAATCTGAGTGTAAATTTGGATTGGCCAGAAGAGTAGGGGAATAGAGCGGTGGTCATCATTTAGTAGTTATATTTGATGAATCCAATAGGGGTGGCGAACCCAGCGTTGGAAGGGTGTTTTGCCACTATCATATAAGAGATGTCGATGACATACTGACCTCGTGTCATCATAAGATAGGGTTGTGCACATCCAACTTCTTTGAGTATATCTCGTGCACTACCTCATAATCTTGGAGTTTGGTTGAAGTTTAATTCTCAATTAGAGACAGTGGAGATAGTTATATGTCAAGAGAAGACGCACCATTGGAAAGAACATGATAGTAATCTTCTTATTTTTCTTTGGGGTCTAATGGGTCAACCAAGGATAATTCTGTGGACATATGATATCTATTATAACCTAGACGTATGGGCTCCCATGTAGGAAGGTTTCCTTGAACATTTTCCAAAGATGCTAATTTCTAAAACAGTTTTTGACTATACCTTTATGTAAGGTGCCATTGTGACGTGCTATCTAAGGTTGGGATGAGAGTCACAGTTGGTATATATTTGTATCAAAACTCACAGCATATGTGTTATTGTATTTTGCACAATAATTGTTGTAATAAAGTTGTAGGTATTTTCTGTACCATGATTTTGGTAACTCAGAATAGGTTGGATGGAATGGACCTATTTTGGGGTTGTCACAGCTGGGACGAGTCGGGGAACGGAGTGATGGACCCGATGATAGTATTAATAGTCCTCACTATTCTGTTAAATAGTGTGACTATAAATATAATGAGGACTTATTTTGAGAGTAGATATTGTCTTTAAGACAGTATTTGTATTAAAACTCACAGCTCTCTTGTTGTATATTAAAAATTGTATTTGAATTTTGTACCATATATTTGGCGACTCAAGATGGGTGATGTACACCTATTTTGGGGAGGCGTCATGATTAGTATCAAAGCTTAGGGATATGATCCTGGTGAGATGTGAGACAAGAACTAGGAGGGGAGAGACGGGGAATTCCTTCGTTAGTATGACCTACCTAAGTTACTTGTTATTTAATTGGTCGGTCAGAGTATAGGGATAATATGTGATATGTTATTTAACCCTTGTTTTGTGGCAGTATTTGAAAATGACATCCGAGAATGTTTGAGAATGGCAATGGAGCACATGAGACCGTGGAGACACCTCTAATCTCCAACCAAGATAATGTGATTAGAGATATCCATGTGGTGATTGAGGAATTAAAAGTTACACTCAAGCTAGTAGTCATGAGTAGCAACTAAGAGTGAGAAGAAGAAGAAGAACTTGAGGAGGATTTATTAGAAGAAATTTTGATCAAAATGTAGAAGCGCAAGATCGTATTCGTGAGTTAGAAGAAACGAGGTTGAAGAAGCGGCAAGCGATGCGTGGAACAAAGGGATGCAACAATTCAAAATTGTGTTACCCGATATGTGATGCTTCGAACAAAATCACGCTTTAGCGAGTATAAGATATTAAGGTTGGAATCGAGAATTCAAATATCAAGGATCGGTGAAAGAAGAAACAAGCTGAGCGAGTGAGAATGAAGGATCGTGGGTAAAAGCCATACGATATGTTGATATTGTAGAAAGAGGCGTCGATCAAAAAAGGCTAAAATAGATGATATACATTTCTCTTTTTGGATGACAATTGGAAGAACCCAACATCGAGTTTTGAATTACCACATGCAAAGTGGTCAATCTCGATTCGATATGGATCGAAGATTGATGATTCGGATCATGAATCAAGAGTACGATGAAAGCGATTGAGGTGGAATATGCCTATAGAAAAGTCGATTCAACGATAATGATGACACCAAATGCTACCCCAGACAAGTCAAAGCCGGGTAGTTCAAAGGAAGCGGTTGTCATGACTTCCAACTAGTGAGGAACCCGAATGAAGTTATCACGAGTAAAGTTTTATCATAAATTCTAGCGAAGTCTATCACAAGTGTTGAATCTGGGGTTCTACTCATTCTTTTATTTCACCTAGTTGTGTTCAATGTTTGAAGTTAACTCCGAAAAAGTTAGACTTTGATATATCTGTTTAAACTCAGTTGGGAGAAACCTTCGTTACCTCCACTATTTATAAATCTTATTTAAATCAACACTTTCACATTATCTGTCGATCGTATCTCTTTGAAAATACTTGCCTTTGATGTGATTTTAGGAATCGATTGGTTAACTACTCATCATACTTTTTGTAAGGTTGTTAGCTTACATACTCCTAACCAACCTGTTATGCGAATTCAAAGTAACCAAACCACTAAACTCAATCATTGTCATATCAAGCCATAAGTAAAGAGCCTCGATCCTTTCGTTGTTGACTTCCTTGTGTGGAATGCACCGAAGCCAGACTTTTCGTAGGAGACGTTATGAATGACGATAGCAAGTTGATAGGTATCAATGTGACGTGTTATCCAAGTCTTGGATAAGAGTCACAATTTTGAATGATATTTCTATCGTTAATAAATTTTCTGATGTATTCCTGAAAACTTCCAAGCCTACCCCTAGAGCGTGAAATCGAATTTTGTATTGACCCCAGTACAAAACCCATTTCTTAAACCCTCAAATATTCTTTACTTAAAACGAACGTATCATGCGCCAAAGACGTTGGCTCGGTACATTAAAGATTACGATCGTACCATTCAATATCATCTTGGAAAAAGCGAGCGTGATAGGTGGTAGCGTTGAGTAGAAAGATCGTATCGTTCAAGTGCGAATATCTGAACCCGCGTGAAGATAACGAATATCTGAGTAGAATTGACTTTAATTGATAAAGTTAAAGCCGCTCAAGCTACATACTCGGAAGCGGATGAATGAAGAAGGTTCGAGAGGCGTTATTCTAGAAGTAAGAATCGATGATGAAGGAATACTTGAGTCGACTCCGGACTTTGTGTTCTAACGATCTGAGTTAAAGTATAAAATCATGATGGAAGTATGTGACTTTGCAGATTTGCAATCCATCTAGGAGTACCAAAATGTATCGTGATCTTCATCATATATTTTGGTGGAACAAATATGAAGAGATAGATAGTATTTATTTATCTCAAGGTGTCTAACTTGTCGGCGAGTCGGCGGAACATCAAGTACCAAAAGGTCCATTGCAACCACTTGAAATTCTAGAATGGAAGTGGGAGCACATTACCATGGATTTCGTTATTGGTCTTCCCAAAGTTTCTCAAGGTATAGATGCGATTTGGGTCATTGTTGATAGATTGACCAAGAGTCGCTCATTTCTTACCTGTCGAGAAACTTATACACTTGAACTTCTTGCTCGTATGTACATAAGCGAGGTTGTAAGATTGCATGGTATGCGGTATCCATAGTTTACGATCGAGACCCAAGATTTCACTTCACGATTTTGGGTTAGTTACAAAAAGCTATGGGCGCAATTTACGATTTAGTTTAGCATATCATCCTCGAGACGGACGGGACAATCAATAAGGACTATTCAAACTCTGGAAGATTTATTAAGACTACGTGTCCTTGATTTTGAGGGAAGTTGGGACAAGTTCTTATTATTGGTGGAGTTTTCCTACAACACTTGGTTATCAAACAAGTATTGGCATGGCTCCATTCAAGCGTTGTATGAAAGGAAGTGTCATTCTCGAGTATCTTTGGGATGAGGTGGGTGAAGCAACGTTGTTGGGGCCGGAGTTGATGCGTATGACTACGGAAAAGATTCAAACGATCAGTAGCGTATAAAAACCTCACAAGATCGAAAAAGAGTTATCTTGATCTTCATCGAAAGGGCGTGGAATTCGAGATTGGAAATCATGTGTTGTTACGTGTTGCTCCATGGAAAGGAGTTACAAGATTTGGAAAAGAGAGGAAAGCTCGATCCTCGATTCATTGGCCCATTTTAATCTTCGATCGGGTAGGAACTGTGTCCTATAGACTTGCTTTACCGCCAAGTATGTCTCGTGTTCATAACGTTTTTCACATATTCATATTACGTAAATATGTGGAAGACCCGAACAACATTATTGAGTTAGAACCAGGACAAAATAGCGGATGATTTAGCGTATGAAGATGTACAATTATAATAAGAAGGAATATATTCTACGCTTAAAGGTTATACCTCGAGAGTTAGAATCGTGAAGTGTCTCATACATTCGAAATACAGTGCGTCACGTAAATTTCGAGGGTGAAATTCCATAAGGAGGGAGATTGTGAGACCCAGATTTTATGAATAAAGATTTAAATTTCTTGAAATATTTTTTGAATATTATGGTGTGGATTTGATATAATGTTATAGTTGTGGGTAGTATTTATAAATTTTGCAAAGTATACGAGTTGTTGTATTATATTCGATTGGTGGGGAATATTCGTTTTAACGAGGAATATTAAATGCAATAGCGTAATCATTGGTGGACCCCTAGCGGAATTATTGTCGGATTGAAAGCGACAAAAATATTTTTATTAAAAATAACTTGGCGGAAGTTTTACCATTATCTTGTTGAACTACTCGGTAGTAAAAAAATACGATGTCTGGCGTGGTTGCGTAGTACTGCGGTATTGATTATTGATCTTATGTGAGAAGTTACTTAGTTTTGCTTATTTTATAGACCCCATTTACCTATTTTTCAAAATAATCGGTAAAAATTATTTAAAGGTGGGGCCCACATATGGGGGCCACATGTGGGGCCCATATGTGTTGAAAAACTGATTTTAGAAATGGGGGTGGGAGGGAGTTACGTATAGGGGATGGAGTTAATATATATAAGTATGTGATGTGTGTATATATATATATATGTATATGTTGTGTGTGTGAGTGGGAAATGGTGGAAAAGAAGTGAGAATGATATGTGTGGATGTGGATGTGTGTGATGTGGACATGTTGGTGGGAAAGTAAGAAATGTGTATGTGAGTGGTGGAGTGTGTGAATATATATATATATATATATATATATATATATATATTGAATGAGTGAGTGGATATTGATGGAGGGAACATGTGGGGTTATGGTTGGAAGAAAGAAAAATGGGTGTGATGGGTGATGTATGTGGTGTGTGACGAAATTGGTGGAAAAAGGGAGTATTATATATATATATATATGTTTACAACATGTGTGGTTGATATATAAATATATATATATATATATGTATTATATTTTGTCTTGCTTTGTTATGATTGGTTGAAGGTTTGATAATTTGAATATGTAGTATCAAAATTTTCATCCGTGAGTCTTTGAATTATTTCATTTGTGAAGAAATCCTTACAGTTGCTTTCCATTCTCTATAAATAGAAACTCATTCCTTCATTATTTCTTACGAATTCTTTGAAACTACAGAGAGAAAATTATAGAGAGAAAAGAAGAAAAGTATTATCTTTACTTCCCTACTCTTATATCCGGTTTTTTTTACGGTAAGTGATATTATATGTTGTACTTTCGTAAAGGGGTATTATTTCTCTTTTGTATTCATGAAGAGAACTTACATTATTCCATTCTTTATTATTTTGTTGGAATAACTTTTGTATCTGTGCGGGCTACCTATACTTGGTGAAATTCTTACATTATTCCATTCTTTGTTATTATGTTGGAATAAACTTTGTTTATCTGCAATCTGCGTCATGGTGAAATTCATTATTATTCCATTTTTATTATTACATTTGGAATATCACATACATGCATGTTTTCATGGGACTGGACCGTTCTTTATTATTACATTAGAATATCGTATGCATGCGTTTTCTGGGGACTAATTCTGTCTTTATTATTACGTTGGAAATATCACATGCGAATTTTTCTGGCGGGACTGGTTTAAAATCTTTATTATTCATTAGAATAACCTATCTATGTGAAGTATTGCATGCATGGTGATTTACTGGTTGTTATTTCATTCTTTATTATTACATTGGAACATTTGCCGGTGCGAATTTACTTTGACTTTGGTTCCATTATTTAGTATTCTCTTGGAATAACTTTGTCATCGCAATCTTTGCATGCATGGTGATTTCTTTTGTTATTCCATTCTTTATTATACTCGGTTGGTTAAAGTTTTGACTTCTATACTCCATGAAATTAGTGGAATATCCTTGATATTTGCGCTTCATCCGATATCTTTTCATGGAAATATTCTTACGAGCATTCTTGAATTTTACTCTACAAAGAAGTATCATATTGACAATTTGGGCGTTATTAGTTCTGAATAAATTAATTCTTGAACTTGTTTTATTGAATTCTTATATCATTGTCATCATCCTCATGTTTATATTTTTTTTAAAGTCATGTGGCTGTAGGGCATAGATGGACTTAGTATGATTATGACCGAGATTATTCGATGTAATCATGGTAGTAATGTTACAAATGATGTGGTAAAAGTCTTCATTGGCCCGTAGTGCATTGATGGATGAGTTGTTGGCATGATCATGACCATTGATGAATACTACGAATATCCTTGGCCCGTAGTGCGTGGATAATTTGTGGTCGTGATCTAAAGAATATCCTTGGTAGTAGTGTAGGGGTGATTCGATGATGTTGATTATTTATTAAGCTGAGTCTCAGCGATAAAAGTGATGAAAAACCTTTTAAATCATAAAAGATAGTAGATTTTATTCTCTACTTGACTCTTTTAATGGATTGCTTGTTCCGATGCAGTTAAACTTGATGTTTATTGTATTTTATCAGTTTAACATTGTTGTAGACTAATGATAATTTATTCTGCATTATCTTAGTCATAATATTTCTTACTGGGCTAGTTGAGCTCACCCTTTCTTTCACTGTTCTCTTCAGGAAATGAGAATATAGGTGGGACGAGTCGGAAAACGGAGTTATGGACCAGATGATAGTATTAGTAGTCCTCACTATTCTGTTAAATAGTGTGACTATAAATATAATGAGGACTTATTCTGAGAGTAGATATTGTCTAAAAGACAGTATTTGTATTAAAACTCACAGCTCTCTTATTGTATATTAAAAATTATATTTGAATTTTGTACCATGTATTTGGCGACTCAAGATGGGTAATGTATACCTATTTTGGGGGCGTCACATAAACACAAAAGTATTCAATATATATAATTCCAAATCAAACTCAAATTGAAAACTATACATAGATGAAAGAGATAAATTGGATACCTAAGTGGGACGGCGGCGGACGGTAACGAGCGACCACTTCTCCTTTTTCTCTCTTCTTCTTTTTCTTTCTTCTTCTCTTTTCCAGTCTTCTGGCAGATGGTCCAAGAGCTGAATGATTTTAAAACGATCAGCGACCGCATGTTACGACCGCCTGCGGTCGTCAATTTTAATTAACTTAACGGTCTGGCTGCTGAGGAAGTTAAAACGATATGCGACCGGTATATGCGATCGCATGCTGTCGCAGAGTTTTATTTGGTCTTCCTCGCCAACACTTGCACCAAATTAAAGGCGCCAAATTCAAATTAGCAACCGTTTAACGACCACATGACAGACGTTAATATAAAATAGCGACTAGTTTAGATACCTGTCTCTACTAGCGATCGCTAATTCTACCATTAGCTACCGAATAAGGCAGTTGCAGAAAATCTAGGTCGCTGATGGACCATTTTCTTGTAGTGCATGGCTTCCCAAACTCTTACCATCATAAACAAATTGATCATAAACAATACAGAAAGCAATAAAGAAGCTACACAAGTCCTATCAAAACCTTAAAATAAATCTGAATTGTTGGTCTAGTATTCATCCTTAAGAAATTTCATTTAAAATAAATAAAAAAGAAACTAATTACTCCCTTCATCCCTTAATATCTGATGTCCCTTACTATCTGACGTTCTAAAGATTTTCACATAGATTAAGAATAGATGCAGTCTTACTATTTTACTCTTAATTAATACTTTAATCTCATTTAATTATCCATTGATACCAGACTTGATTTCACGTTTTCTCTCCTATTTAAGGACGTTTCACATCCTAATAAAAAAAATTATCTCTCCGCTAAACACAACGAAAAGAGGCATATGCAGCATAATTGATTTTATTCTCAATAGACTTCAAACGAGACTGCAATTTTGAACTTCTAAGGATTATTTTGATCGTTACTTTGACACGGCTCCACGACAGAGAAATCGAACTCCTTTATTTGAAATCGATCTCAATGTCGATTTTGTTGATCATAGAGATAAAGAAGATAAAGAAGAAATTCAATCATTTGATTTTAACAATGAAGCAGAGGAATCAAATTTTCATTCGTTTGATCTTAACAATGAAGCAGAGGAATCCGTTTTTGATGATGAAGTGGCTATGGAAGATGATGAACTAGCTATGGAAGATGATGAAGTACCAATGGAAGATGATGAACACATGGAAGTAGGATCACAATTGCAACAAAAAACTTCAATCCGGGTATTGTATTTTCTTATTTCAATCGGAATAGAGTCAACATTTTTTTAGGTTGTTAGGGGTACAAGGAGTGGTGCTTTTCTTAACTAAAGAACGAGAATTACTTGCATCATTTTAGACCAACAACAAAATGGAGTGTGGGTGCTTTTCAAGAAAAAAAAACGTTCCACGGTACTCCTAATAAAAAAACATTCCAGGAGTAAATCTTAATAAAAATATTATACCAGCAGCAAATGGAGTGTGGATATGTACATTTAGCATAAGTGAAAGGCTTAAATATGATTTACTATCCTAAACTATATGTCATATTCTACTTCGGTGATCCATATTTTAATTTTGTCAATTAGATGATTGAACTATTAATTTTTTTCGATTTCATTCGATTAGATTACATAGTATAGGAAATTTAACGACGTAGCGTCCTAATAAACTAAATGAGTCTTATGTGTAAAAAAAGAATATATATTTTAATGAGATCAAAAGACAAAAGGTAAAATAACAAATAAAACAACTAAAAATTACACAAATAATATAAATTAGTTGTATAATTATTTATTTATAATTATACAAATAATATAAATTATTTATATAAATATTATATAAATAATATAATAAATATTTTTATTAAAAATAATTATTTTTATTAAAAAAACTGTGTTTTATTATTATTTTATTAAAAAAACAATGTTTAATATTAATGATAATAAAAATAAAAATATTAATGATAATAAAAATTAAAAAAAGCGCAATTTTTGGTAATAAAATAAAAAATCGCAGTTTTTGTAATAATAAAAAAAAAGCAGTTTTTTTAATAAAAATAAAAATAATTATTTTATTAAAAAAAACCAAACAACTCTCTCTTATTTTTTTAATAAGAATAATTATTTTTTATTTTTATTAAAAAAAAACCAAGCATTTTTTTTAATAAAAATAATTATTTTTATTTTATTAAAAAACTGCATTTTTTTATTATTACAAAAAACTACGTTTTTTTATTACAAAAAAAGCGAGTTTTATTTTTATTTTATTATCATTAATATTTTTATTTTTATTATCATTAATATTAAACACGCTTTTTTAATAAAAAAATAATAAAACACAATTTTTTTAATAAAAAATATTTTTTTAATAAAATAATTATTATATTATTTATATAATAATTATATAAATAATTTATATAACTATAAATAAATAATTATAAAACTAATTTATATTATTTGTGTAATTTTAGTTGTTTTATTTGTTATTTTACTTTTTTTGTCCTTTGATCTCATTAAAATATATATTCTTTTTTAAACATAATCACTCATTTAGTTTATTAGGATGCCACATCAAGAATATCGACGCAAATGCCCAATTGAATGAAATGAAAAAAATAATCAATCATCTAATTGACAAAATTGAAAGGTGGATCACCGAAGTAGAATATGACCTATAGTTTAGGGTAGTAAATAATATTTAAGCCTAAGTGAAACTGCAATTTGATAGAGAAAAAAAATGAGATTTAGAAGCCACCATTGGATAATTTTAAAGATTTAGATGCTTTATGTGTTCTGATCCCCAACTGCAATTTGATGTTTCTAACACACTTAAGTTTACTGCAGTTTACTGCAGATGTTGAATCGTCACATACATCAAGTCACCATACGAAGTTGAGAAATTTAAGGAATGATGAACGCCGAGCTATATATGACATGCTACTACAGAAAAGTGTGGATGGAAAATTGAAAAAAGAGCGAGGCGACTAAATTGGTGGCATCATTATTTTCAATTAGTATTCGTACCGTTCAGCGGATTTGAAAATAAGCAAAAGCTAATGACGCATATGTTGATGTTTCTCACAAAAGAACAAAAAATTGTGGTCGTAAGAGAATTTAGATGAACTTGGATCGATTTCGTGAGGTTCCTTTGCATCAACGAACAACTATTTGCTCCATGAATATGAAAAAGAGCACTTTGTTTAGGCGTGTAAAAGAAGGAGAAATACGCCGTCATACAAATGCTCTAAAGCCTTTTCTGAAGGAAGAACATAAAATATCAAGGTTGCGATTCTGCATATCAATGCTTGAGCAAAGTAGCATACCACATGATCCCATATTCAATGGAATGTTTAATGTTATTCATATTGATGAGAAGTGGTTCAACATGACCAAAAAAACTGAAAATTTCTACTTGCTAGCAGATGAAGAAGATCTGATGCGACCGTGTAAAAGCAAAAACTTCATTGGGAAAGTCATGTTTTAAGCTGCTATAGCGCATCCAAGGTTTGATAATCAAGGAAACGAATTATTTTCAGGGAAAATTGGTCTTTTCCCCTTTGTTACACAAGAACCAGTTAGAAGAAGTAGCATTAACAGAGCTGTCGTGACAATTGAAACAAAACCTATAACTTCAATAACAAGAGAAGTTATAAGATCTTGCATGATAGAGAAAGTTCTACCTGCAATTAAAAAGAAATAGCCAAGAGAGGATTTTGGATATCCGATATATATTTAGCAAGACAATGCAAAAACACATATTAATTGACCGATACTGATTTTTGTCGAGCTGCTGCACAGGATGGGTTTGATATTCGTTTGACATATCAACCTGCGAATTCTCCAGATTTGAATGTTTTAGATCTTGGCTTTTTTAATGTCATTCAACAATTACAGTACAAAGAGGCTCCAAGAAGTGTTGATGAGCTTTTAATTACAAGCTGTGGTGAAGTCATTCGATGAGTATCCTACACAAAAGTCTAACCGCATATTTCTATCATTGCAATCGTGTATGATAGAAATCATAAAAGGCAAAGGTCACAACAAATACGAAATTCCGCATATTAGAAAAGAAATGCTGGAGAGACGAGGTGAACTTCCAACTCAGATGAAATATGATCTTGAATTAGTACAAGAATTTCAAAATTATTTGAATTAATTGGATGAAGGTATTTGTGATGAATTTTCTTTTACAATATCATTAATGTGGTATAGGCTAAATCTGATATGAATATATCTTGGTTGTGCAAATTAGCTGCTGATGAAGGAGTTGTTTTTTGTTCATTGGAAACTGTGATCATCCGGTAAATTAGCTTTGAAAATCCAGCCTGCGGGAAATACATGCTTCATGGTGCTTTATCATAGTGTGCACAACAATTTTGAAAATCTGTTGGAGAAAATGTAATTTTGGTTCTACAAACTAGATCAAGTGCTTTTGGTCACAACAACTTTGGTTTTATGAATGTTTCTTTATGTGTTGCTTAATTTTGATTCTTCTAGTGAGTTTTCAAGACATGCATTATGTTAAATCTGCTACCTTTATCATAGTGTGCTTATATTGAAAAATCTGCTGAAGTTAAAATAAATGGAAGGCAGTAGAAAATCTGCTGGAGTTAAAAATCTGTTGAAGTAAATTTATGCAGAAAAATCTGTTAGTGTTAAAATTATGCTGGAAAAATTTGCTGGAGTTTATGCAGAAAAAATTTGGTAGTGTTAAGGTTCTGCAGAAAAATCTGCTAGTTATTTCTGCAGGAAAAATCTACTAAAGTTGATATCAATTACTCCAAGAGGCAGAATCATTTTGTGAGCAAACCATTAACAAATACTCCAAGAGGCAGAAGAATTTTGTGAGAAAACCATTAAACATAAAATTATGCTTGGAAAAGATTAAAGAAAGTAATTAAACATTGTTTGATGCTTCATAACAAATCGCACATCATCAAAATGTTCTTAGAAACAAAAGGGCATAATATACACAGAAATACTTGTGTTTAATGGTTAATTTAATGGCCTGTTATACTTGTGTTTCTCAGAGAAAAAATTCAGAAAAACCTCCTGCAATATCTTCTCATTCATACCTTATGATGATAACAAAAATCGGTTTAGAAACAAAAAACTCCAGAATACTCCATTAGCTTTTGATTAAACCAATATCACATTTGGAGATAAAGAAAGCCGAGAATGGAATTGTTCAACAAACGAAAAGTTCATTCAAAAATTTAACATAACAACTGACATGGTTAATAAAATTTTGAAAGATACACTTTCAACATAATCCTTACTACTTCTTGCAATTTTTTTTCTTCAAAAGTTTCTTCCCCTTCATGATCTGAAAATTTGTTCAAATCAAATCCTCCAGGTTCATTCAAATCAACGAGAAAAGCTTCTTCCCCTTCATCTGGAAATTTGTTCAAATCAACGAGCAAAACTTCGAACTCAAACTTTACGAAATCTCCATCGCTCTTCATCTTCAACGGTAATTTCTTCTTTTCGGATTCAAACTCCACAAAATCTTCATCCTTCATCTTCAATGAAACCTAGGGTTTGCTCTCAACTATTGAATATAGTTTTTGCCGTAAAAGAAATTCTCACCTGATAACTTTATCATTGCAGTAAAGTTTTGAAGGTTTCTCATAAATATATTCTTAAAAATCAAAGAACAGAATTTGAACTATCTTTTGAAAACAGAGAAAATAGCCATTAATGGGGGTAGAGAAGGAAAATAAATAGACAAAATATTCTTGATTTTGTAGAATGTCAAATATTTTGGGAAGAAAAAAATACTTTAAAACGTCAGATATAAAGGGATGGAGGGAGTAATAAATTACATACCATAAAAGACTAATTTTTCAAAATACACATTACCTTGTAAACTAGACCAACAATTGTTGTCTAGTCTTAAACCCGTCTTCATTAACATCTAGGCAAAGTAACTAAGGGTGCACCTTTCAAACTCCTCGATAAGCTTGATGAAGAGGGAATCTGCATCGGGGCCATTAGCAAAGAATTCATATATATTCTCCTTACACTTTTTTTTAATGTAGTCAGAAGCTAATTTGCAAAGATCGGACATTCTCTTCTATTTTCAAACCCCATTTGCCTAGCTGCACAGATCAAAACTAAAGCAATTAGGAAATTGTGTAGAGAGGTGGTGGCTGAGTTTTGATTTGGGAATCAAATTAAATCGAAAATTTAAAATAATTTTTCGATATCGATATCGAATAATCAGTATATACCGGTTACGTGTAACGATACCAAACCGATTTTGTTTTGTCTCGAATTGGTTTGTTTAGATAAAAAATCGAAAAAAATTGCACACCCCTAGCTAGGTTTGAGAGATAGAGAGAAGAGATATGTACTACACACACCTCCTCTATGAAAACTGATATTTTTACATGTGTTTTTAATGTTTCCACATAATTCTCTCTCACATGAGAAGAAAGTGACTTTCATCTTCATGTGAGAAGGGACCATGTAGAAATATCAAAAATTCGTGTAGAAATAGTGCTCCCCCTCCTCTATGCGATAAGGTTATTTCTCTTTAAATAATGGTTGATATATTATAAAATCAAAAATACATTATAGAAATAGGTAAATATGAAACAACAATATCATATATAGACAATACCTTTTTCATAAAAGAATAGAGAATTAATATTTTCACTAGTAAATTTGATAATTTCACAAGTTACTTCTTACATAAACAGTAAGTGGGCTCATGTGAATGAGTACCTTGTGTAACTATCAAATTTACTTGTAAAAATATCAATTTTAATATGTACTTTATAATCATGACCATTTTATTCTAAGTTTTTGTACATCATTTTTATTAAGAATTTTACAAAACTATATTAGTAGCATCTCATCATAAAAAAAAACATGTACTTCCTAACAAATAATAATATAGCCAATGGTATTAATTTGTTATAATTATTTGATATGATAATTAATTAACAAAATATTTAGTGAGACAATTTATTAGTAAGTTGTAAAGTAGTAAATTTTTTTATTGTTAATTAATAAATTATTATTTCAAAAGTTGTTATTGAGTATTAAATTATTACTTAAAAATTAATTAAACTTATGTTATAATTTAAATTTGAAAACTTAAAAATAAAATATGAGATTTTGTGTGTGTGTATCCGGTCAAAGTTGTACTGCATGAGCACATCGTGGTGCAGGGTAGAATTCCCTCACCAAATCCAAATCAGACGGTCTATATTTCTTATTCTTTTGTGAGATATTTGGGTTTTAGCCCCTGAAAAAATCCATCTTCGTCCGCATTCGAGAGCTCTCTTTCTCACCATTTGCGACCATCGCCTCGCCTCACCTCACCTCACCTCACCTCACCTAAACCAATACTGGGGTTAGTAAGAAAATTCTCACATACAAATTCTATATCATAATATAAATATATCTCGACGCAATAATTTCTGATAATTAGATTGACAAAGAAAGTTTCAAAGAGGGAAAGATCGGATTTTTACCGGGTTCTGTTCAGAGGAGATGACTTTGAGGCGCCTTCTCGTAGAGGTCAGTTCAAAGCAATCTTTCATGGATAAATGTTATTACTATTTCAGATTTATGTCAAGGCCTTTTTTTTATAATTATTATGACAATTCTCTTCATCATTGACATTGCTTTCGGTTATGAAACCCTGTAACCCTAATTTCGATTATTTTTTTGGGACATTTTTGAGGATTCTTTTAGTGGGGTTTGTTTTAGGGTTTTGAAGATGATGAAGTTTGGGGATATTGCGTATCTATGTACATATGGTTGAAGTTAGTTGTTTAGGTTTATTTTGAAGCTGAGATGTTTTGAAATTATTTGTTTTTTAGATCCTTTTCAGCATACCACTTTTTAGCTAAGGTTTGCTATTAATTTTTCTCGGTTTTGTGAGCTTTTCTTAAGATTGCCTGCATATTATATGTTAATAAGAATGACATCTGTAGCTTCTAATCTTGTTTTTAGGTTGGGTATTTTGTATGCTGAATTGGGTTTCTTTCTGAATTAGAATATTTGTTAAAGATTGCGTTTTGTTGACCTTTTTTTTTGCTTCTGTAGCTCCTGTTAAATTTATTTTTGTCTTTGTTTTGTAAAAATTTCATTTTATTAGCTTAGGATGCAACAATTTCTATATCATATTAGTGAATAATGGTCAGACGCAGACTTTCCCGTAATAGGTATAGGGCCTATCTTTTATCCTCTGCCATCTTTTTATGATCTATTACCCTGCAACAGGTTGTGAAGAAGCAACCACAGTTCAAGCAGTTAAACAAGTTATCTTCAAGGTCTTATCTCACTTCACAGAAGTTTGGAGGTGGCAGAGGTGTGTACCTACTTTTTTCCATCACAACTTGTGTTTATATTTCATTGCTGTACTTATTTTTGTCTACCACAAATGACTTTTTATGTCATTATTAAGTTCCTACTGTTTCCTTTTGGTGACAATACAACAATAGGGTTATTTGATCACCTTAGTGACTAATTATTATTTGGAAGTTGATTTTGTCATCCTTGAAAATAATAAAAAATTTACATCAAGCTTAATTTCTTTTCATTTTGGTAAGCAAACATGTCCTCCCTTTAAATACGTTTTGTTTCATAATTATATTTTAGCTCACATACAATGGTAGAATACTATCAGGTATATTCTGCTTATTGGAGTCCTCTCATTTCATTTGTTGCGGACTCATATTTTCTTATTTCTTTGATTGTCAAGACTTAGAAATTGTGGAAGCAAATGTGCTCTGTTGTGCATAATTTCTACAAAGATCTTGACGATTTCAGTTGTTTTTCATAATTTACTTTAAATATGCTTGTTGACTTTTGTTATATTTGGTCATTTCATGCATCTATCTATCCAGCTTAATAGTTATTTTTTTTTTGATAACCGATAGTTTCCCAACCACAGTCGGACTAATCTCCACGAACCTGGGTCAGCCTTTTCATACGGGCTTACGTCCCTGTGGCCCCATAAACCATTTCAAGCTTTACTAATGTGCCTTTCCTCATTGCATGTCGAGAGTTGCACCCTTAAACTTGTTATTTGTGCTTTTTTTTGGATGGAAGTTCATTTTCTACTTCCTAGCTTCTCTCGTAAAAATAACAGATGCTCCTGCATTGGCAAATTCCTGTTCTTCTCTTAAAATTTAATCTCTATTAGTTAGTAACAGGATTTTGTTCCACTAAACTAATTTATTCAAGTCTGAAATTTAAGGCTAGCAAACGAAATATGGATAGCTTTAAATTTTTTGAAACTATGTTATGGAGGATTCTGCAAAAAAGAGTGTTGATGGATTGTGCCATTGCCATAGTCAGTTGACTCGCATGTACTTAAATTTCAGGCTATGGACCTAAATAGTCATGGATAAGCATAGCTTTGAAGTTTGTGAAATTTACGTTGCAAAATGTTCGTTTCTCTTCGGTGGTTATTGAGATGCATCTTGGAATATATGTTCTTGAGATTTTTTCATATATTTTTTTTCAAACAATTAAAAAATTAAGAGGTTGTTCAATTGTTTAGTGGTATGCTTTGATAAAACATTTAAAACATTATGCAAGGAAAAGCGTATTATTTATTTATTCTTCAATACATCATAATGGTTGACTGAATTCTCTTCCCTCATTCTTGTGCAGTGAATAGTATTCCTAGTGCTCCTCGTAGGTTTCAGTCAAGTTATGCTGGAAGCTTAGCGCGCAGAGTACGAGATGCAGAGGGATCAAACAATGCTGCTTATCTTAGAGAGCTTTCTCAACGAAATGATCCAGATGCAGTGATAAGATTGTTTGAGAGCCAACCTTCATTGCATACCAACCAATCAGCACTTGCTGAATATGTCAAGGCATTAGTTAAAGTTGATAGGTTGGATGAAAGTGAGTTGCTTAAGACATTGCAGAGAGGTGAGTTTTTGACTGGAGTTGCTTGTTGGTTTTCAAATATTTTGTCCGCTCTTGAACGTTATTGTTTTTGTTCTTTCCTCGTTTTGTTGGTTTCATAACTTGTTAGTGTACTTGCCTGTTGGGAATTAAAATTTTGTTGCATGAGGAAATTCCTTTCAGGTCTTTATTTTTGAATTGTAAGGAATTCGTTCGTCCTCCTAGGACAAATTAACAATTTAGTTCATGTGTCTTCCATTGGGCTGTCAAATTTTCTATTTAATGGCAAGTTAACAAAACTTGTACACAGGAATTTCAGGTACCGGTATATTGGGGGAAGAAAGTACTGGTGGCCTAGCAGCTTTTAGAAATGTGGGGAAAATGACAAAAGATGGTGTCCTAGGAACTCCCAGTGCTCCGATACATATGGTGGCTGCCGAAGGAGGACATTTTAAAGAACAGTTGTGGCGTACTTTTCGTACTTTAGGCTTGGCCTTTCTCTTGATTTCAGGTGCTGGAGCACTGATTGAGGATAGAGGAATAAGTAAAGGTATTATAAATTATTCATTTGCAGGTGCCTTCAAAACTCTTCCCAGATACGTCTATGATTGGATAAGCATTTTCCCTTTCTTGTTGTTTATCCTTTTCAGGACTGGGTCTCAATGAAGAGGTGCAACCCAGCATGGAATCTAAAACAAAATTTAATGATGTAAAGGGTGTCGATGAAGCAAAAGCTGAGCTAGAAGAGATTGTCCACTACCTTCGAGACCCTAAGGTATTTAATTATTTTAATGCATCTTTGACACGTGTTAGAAACTAATCCTGACCCTTTGTCCTGCTGCCTCTTCCCATGTAGAAGCATCTTATAGCTTGTAACTGGTAAATTGAGTAATAGTGTGAAGATCTTTACGTTTTAGTATTACTGCATCTTCGATGTCGTGTGTAGAAACTTACTTTGGGGCCCTTGACCTGCCGCCTCTTCCTCCAATGTAGAAGCATCTTAACTTGTAACCAGTAAACTAAGTAATAGTGTAACCATGCGTACTGGGCCCCATTTATCAACTGAATTCTCATTTTCGGATTGTAGACAGCCTTGCTTCAAAAGACTAGGATTTTGAAGTAAAATATCTAGTCAAGATTTAAAATTTTCAACATTTTTAGCCTCTTGTTTGTTGCAGCGCTTCACTCGTCTCGGTGGGAAGCTGCCCAAAGGAGTTCTGCTCGTTGGTCCTCCCGGCACCGGCAAGACTATGTTAGCAAGGGCTATAGCAGGAGAAGCCGGGGTTCCATTTTTCTCATGTAGTGGCAGTGAGTTTGAAGAGATGTTTGTTGGTGTTGGAGCCAGGCGAGTGAGAGATCTATTTTCTGCTGCAAAGAAGCGTTCACCATGCATAATATTCATTGACGAGATAGATGCCATAGGAGGTAGCCGAAATCCAAAGGACCAGCAGTACATGAAGATGACTTTGAATCAGTTGCTAGTTGAATTGGATGGCTTCAAACAAAATGAAGGAATTATTGTGATTGCTGCAACTAACTTCCCTGAGTCACTGGATAAGGCACTGGTGAGACCTGGACGTTTTGATCGTCACATTGTTGTTCCAAATCCAGATGTTGAGGGGAGGAGGCAGATCATGGAATCTCACATGTTAAAGGTACTATTGCTATTTGGAGACTAAAGCTTTATTTGGTGATTGGTAATTGTTAATTGGTAATTGCTGGAAGTGTATTGAATTCATCGAATATTATCCTCTTGTGTTGACTTGCTAATAGGATTTCTGTCACTGTGTATCACGCACTCAGTATTTGTTATTAGGTTACCTTTTTAAGTGAACTATTCAGCGCTCCTTGCATTAGCACCAATAGGGATTTAAATTGAGGGAAAGGAATGTGGGGGTGACAGGGATGGGGATGTGGAAGGGGGGAAGAGAGCGAAAAAGAGATTGTACAGGACTGACCTGTATGTGCAAAAAAGAATTTTTTTTAGCTTAGATGGCAGTACTTATCTAAGTCACATGTCATCTTTCATGGGCTTGGGTTTCCTTATCCTAGGCCATGTCATGTCATCACCCTTTGAGGATGGTATGCAAGTGAATGTGCTTACTGGTCTCTCTTACAAATTTCCTTATCTGCCAGAATTATTAGTTTGGATGACCATAAATGTAAGGCAAAATCTGTTTAAAGGCCTCCAATTCCCATCCGTGTCCTCTATTATGCATGTTGTAGAGTGCATATTATTTTTGTGACATATGTGACAACCATGCACAGATGATTACATTTTTTTTTGCAGGAATTCTGCAAGACTGTATTTACTTTAAAAATACTTTAATGTGTGATCAAACACCATTTGACAGGTTTTGAAGGATGATGATGTTGATCTGATGATCATTGCCAGAGGAACTCCTGGATTCTCAGGTGCTGATCTTGCAAATTTGGTCAACGTTGCAGCTCTCAAGGCTGCAATGGATGGTGCCAAAGCGGTGAGCATGGCTGATTTGGAATATGCCAAGGACAAGATCATGATGGGTAGTGAACGCAAATCAGCTGTTATATCAGATGAATCAAGAAAGCTGACAGCTTTCCACGAGGGTGGGCATGCTTTGGTGGCAATCCATACTGATGGTGCTCTTGCAGTACACAAGGCAACAATTGTTCCAAGAGGTATGTCTCTTGGCATGGTTGCTCAATTGCCAGACAAGGATGAGACGAGTATATCCCGTAAGCAGATGCTTGCTCGGCTTGATGTTTGCATGGGCGGCCGAGTTGCAGAAGAGCTCATTTTTGGAGAAAACGAAGTTACTTCGGGTGCATCTTCTGATCTCAAGCAAGCAACCAGTCTTGCCAGAGCTATGGTTACAAAGTATGGAATGAGCAAACAAGTTGGGGTTGTTACTCACAATTATGATGACAATGGAAAGAGCATGAGCACCGAGACTAGACTCCTCATAGAGGAGGAAGTCAGAGAATTCTTGGAAAGGGCATACAATAATGCGAAAACCATTCTCACCACCCATAACAAGGAGCTCCATGCACTTGCTAATGCATTACTTGAGCATGAGACGCTTAGTGGAGCTCAGATTACGGCCCTACTAGCTCAGGTCAACTCTGACCAGCAGCTGCAGCAACAGAAGCTAGTTGCACCTCAGAGCACTTCACAGTCCAACCCAGTCCCCCCCTCTGGACCCACTGCTGCAGCATCTGCAGCTGCCGCCGCCGCCGCCGCCGCTGCAACTGCTGCAGCCAATGCAGCCAAGGGGAAAGGAGTTGCTCCTGTTGGATCTTAGCATGGGATGATGGTAAGCATCATGTGCATATTATTCACTTGCAATTTATTTTACCTTTGGAGAAGCTACTGTAGTTTAATGGCAACGCCACTGAGGTTCTATTATATACCATTGCGAGTGTGGAAGTCGAAAAAGCTGTAGAAGAAAGAGTAACTGCAGGAAGTCACCATGTCAAAGTGTAGCAGTTATTTATGTCCACTGGACGATATAATTGCCCCCTTTATTTTATTTAGCCACTGTTAACAATAATGAATTTATGCTTTGCTTCTCCTTGTTTTTTTTCTTCCCCTCCCTCCCTCCCTCCCTCCCTCCCTCCCTCCAGCTTGGTGATACATTGTAAAGTAATTATGATTTAGGAGTCTATAATTTATGATTCTAATCGTATAGCTACCATGAGGGATTGTAAGATAGTTTAAATAAGATCCATGGAAGTGTTTGATG
Source organism: Panax ginseng (assembly GCA_020205605.1). NCBI lineage: Eukaryota > Viridiplantae > Streptophyta > Magnoliopsida > Apiales > Araliaceae > Panax > Panax ginseng. The sequence continues at coordinate 82,625,434 of CM035150.1, read as the reverse complement.
AATGAATTGAATACTAGTTGCCTCCTTAAATCTCTTGAGCTGTTTCCTTTTCTTTCTGTAGGACTATGGTCTTCTTAGCTTGAAGTACAAACTGTATAACCGGCAGATTATGTAATTTCAGTGACAAAGTAGTAGTGCAAAACTGCAATGTGTAGTTCACTACTTTGTTATATATTTTTATAAATATACAGAGACTCGAGGCTGTTTTGAAAGTTGCTCTTATTTTGTTGAGACAAATTAAAAGATAAAAGTTTGGTCAGTATTAAGTTGTCTTTTAAAAAGAAAATTCCTTTTAATATAGAGTTTCTTCATCCAAAAATAAAATTATTAAAATGTTATTATCAAACAATTATAATTATTGCAGTCTGCAGGTGATACATTTAGAGTTTGTTTATGTATGTGTTTGTCTCTCTCTCTCTCTCTATATATATATATATATATAATTTTAAAGTGATGTTATTTAGTTTTAATACAAATAATTAAAACAATTGTAGCTAATATATAAAGAACTACCAACTTACATCTTTATTGTTTTTAAAATTAAATGAAATCATATTATTTTAAATTTTAAAATTTCACAACTATTTTAAAAAATTAATATTTATCTCTAATTTTTGAAACGAAAAGAGTAATTATTTTAAGCACTGATTGAACGTGTGACCAAAGAAAAGTCTGATAAAAATTCATGTGATAAAATTTCTGTGAATTTTTATATTTTCTTTTGTTTTACGAAAATAGTCAAGCATGATAAAGAAGTTATTGTAAAACATTTATACTATGATAAAAAGAAAAGCATAACAAAGAAGTTTTGAGCAGGTCTCATTATTATTATTATTATTATTATTATTATTATTTTAAATATTAAGAAAATAAGTTTTTGTTTCATTTATATCCCTCACAAATAAAAACTTATTGGTTTAATAGAGTGATATGATAATAAAAATTAAAATTACGAATTTAAAAAATATGTGATTTTATAGTATTATTATTATTATTATTATTTTTGTAAAAAACATAATAATAAATGAGTCTTTTCTTGTAATTGAAAGACTATTTGCAAGTGAACCTAAAAAATACCCTTCGTTTTCCCGACAAGAATTAGAGGAGTGGCAGAAGAAGGGAAAAACAATTTCGCTTTTCCAATTGTTCTGAGTTTTTCTTCTTCAAATTGACCAATCCATTATCCAAAGAAACAAACTCAAGAAGATCATATGGCTCACTCAGACAAATGCCACCACCCAGGTAAGAATTCCAATCAATTTTAGGGACACCCCATGTCCATCTGCGATAATAACTCGAAAATAATCTTTGGTAATTAAAAGCATTGATCTTTTTCCAATACCCATCAAATAAATATGCTCAATTCATAACTTTTTTGCATGATTAGAGCGGTTTTGTATACGTTGAGGCCTCAAGTATGTACATTCTTATAGATAATTGATTAGTTTCAAAAGGGATTGTCGGTTCCTCATGCCTACAAAGCTTCGATATGTGTAAACTGTTTGTTGTTAATTGACTTGATTCTACTTCATGAGCTGTTATTTTTCATTTGTGGGTGGAATTTTTAGTGAAGTTTTACTCCTCCGTTCCACAAAAAAGTCCCATTTGGCTTTGATCCTAGTTAATTTGCTTAGTCCTTTGAATTTGTCAATTTATTTTAAAATTTGTACTTTTTTCAAGAAGTTTACAATATTAAATGTTACATTAATAAAATCAAATAAATTCACATATATTTTGAATTCTAGGATTTTGCAAGTTTGACTAGAGAAAAATAATAAAAATTAAATGAGATTCTTTTTGTGGAACAGAGGGAGTATTACACTATGCATTGGTATCATTGTTATTGAAGTTATTTCTTTTAACCTAAAATCATGTTGCTTGGTTTGTAATTCTTTGAGGTTCTGCTCTTACTTTGATTGATTATATCCGTTTCAAAGATTTTTTGCTCTCAATTTAAGCTTAATAATGTACTAATGTAGTGAGATTGATTGGTCATGTAACCAAGTTAGTTCTGTCCAGTTTAGTTTATGTAAATCTGCTCAAATTAGAAAACACTTTAGTTTTAATATAAAGTCATTTTAGATTCTTATTTCCTCTAGAGATGTCTATTTTGACGGGTTGTGTAATGAATTTATTAATTTGTTAAGAGGTATAGGAGAAATTTATTTCAGGTGTTGTTACGTGCTACAATTTTATGGGCTATATTGCTAATCGTTTTTTACATAGTCAAGTTGCCAATTTACTTAGTTATAACACTAGTATAGTGGGGAAACAGTCGATAGACAGTAATATTTTTTTAGGAGGGGATATATATGGATACAGAAGACAATGTTTCTAGAAATATGTATTTATGTAAGCTATTGCAAGCTGTTCTTGTTATCTCGCAAGTTGTTAGTATAGTTTATTGAGTTGGCAAAGTTTAATCCTTCTCGTTTGCCTCTAGTTCAACTGCAGAAAATTATAATACCAAACAACAATGGTGAGAAGCTTGTTGGTAAACTACATGAAACTGGTTCCATGGAGCTTGTTATAATCTGCCATGGATTTAGGTCCTCGAAGGTAGGTAATTTCTTTTGGGAATGGTCAGATTTTAATTGATGTATACATGGGCTGGGCACTATTATTAGTTCCTTTTGTTCCACCACTGATGTTTTGTTGGCTTTCTTTGTGCACATTAATAGACACTATATTTGTTTTCTGTAGGCTCTAAAAAGGTTCTTTCGTGTTTTCTTGAAGAAACCTTGTCCTCCCTGTGCATCAATTTTAAGTGAAAACTCTGTGCCTGTTTTTTATTCTTCTTTCTTTTCTCTTTCTGTTTTATAAGAATGAAAAGTAGTCAAGTATTACTATCTAGGCATGAATTCTGGAGGTTCTTTTACTGAGATTGGACAGTGATTATAAGACATACATACAAGTACATGTTTCTGTGGCATGCACTGATTCTCAATGTTTTCTAACTATTATTTCATGGATAACCATCCGAAATAGCTAAGTCCTAGTCTACACAATTCACATCCATCTGCTTGTGATTGAACTTTAGCAACCATTCGAATGGACAAATGAATTTAGGGCTCAAGTCTCACTCTGTTACCTTCTAAATATCAGGCATTTCTTTCAACATCTTACTATTTGGCTATTTGCTTGTTTTAGTTCTACCTTTTGAGCACATAAATGTAGACTTCTTGGAATAACTAGAGTTGCATTGCATAAAAGTTGTCTTCCTTTTTTATTTAATTGCTAGGATCGAATTCCTATGGTGAACCTTGCAGCTGCTTTTGAAAATGAAGGTATTAGTGCCTTCCGCTTTGATTTGCTGGCAACGGGTAAGTTGTTAGCAGTTGCAATCCACTGAAGTAACAAAAGCATAACTAAGTAATTAGTATTTATAGTTTAATTTGAAAGCCCCTTCAGCTATGCATAGACTCTCTCCATAGTCATTGGCGTGGACTACAAATGAGACACTTGTGTAGTCTGTCATCCATGCATCTCTGTCGATATTCTCGTATCAGCTTGGTATTTAGGATGTTCTTTTTAATACTTAAATAGTTATTGCTCTATTCTTAGCTGGTCTAACTCATCTTCTCTCCTTATTTGAAAGCTAGTTTATTGATGCAATTCATAATAAGTAAATACATAAAATTGTTGATGCAGTATCTGTGGTGTTATATAACCACAGTTTACTTTCTATACGAGAGTCCGATATTTTCTCGTGTATAATGGATATGATAGTTTATTGTTTAGTTTGATGGATATGTATTCTTGGATGCACCCAAATTACTTTCATTAAAGAGATCGTGGAGGTTAATGTTTGTATTTTTTTTAAAGAACTCATGGAGGTAGTTGTATTATAGAAAAAAAGAAAAGAAAAAAAAAGACTATGTTTCGTGCATTTATGCCTATTATTAATTTTGAGATGTGCTAGTTACTTGATCTAATGCAATCAATAATGAAATACTCTTTCTACCATCTTTCAGGGAAAGTGAAGGTTCATTTCAGTATGGTAATTACCGTAGAGAAGCTGACGAGTTACGTACTGTAGTGCAATACTTTCATGGCGAGAAACGCCACATAGCTGAAATTATAGGGCACAGTAAAGGTCTGTTACAGAATCATATAATTCTTACAACAATGATGAAAGTTAAGTTTCTAAGGAGGCACACATATTCTTTATGTATTCTATTATTGATTGTGCAATACTGGTGAATGGTATTTTTGCAGGAGGGAATGCAGTGCTGTTGTATTCTTCATGGTATAATGATGTTAATACAGTTGTCAACATTTCTGGCCGATTTGATCTAGAGAAAGGCATTGAAGGGCGCCTGGGTAAAGACTTCTTACAAAGAATCAAACAAAATGGATTTATAGATGTCAAAATAGAAGAGGTAAGCATTAAAGTGCATAGTTACTCTTTCGGTTTGTGCTGAACACTATTTCTATGCATCTTTCTGTTGTTCGTCTTTAGTAACTCTTTTCATTTTGTTTTCGTTTCTGCTGCATGTGTTGACTTCTCTGTTTCATTTTGTTTTCTAAAATGTTATCTGCTCGACATCTTTGACTATAATTAGTTAATGCCTTGTCTATAATATGCTCAACAGAACTGCAGGTGAGAAATTACAACATCTGATAAATTTTTGAAATACTACCTCCTTTCCAACGAAAAGGTCCAAGAATCACAACTAAATTTTTATTGGTAGTTAAATGAATAACATGATTGTCCTTCTTTACTCAAGTCTCTGCCTTCACAGATGGCCAGTAGTCGCTAGTCTACCCCATTCAATAGAATATTTATTTTGTATGGACAACGATTACTTGTTTATTTTTCATTTTGTTAAAAATTCTTATCTGCTGTTTTTCTTTTGCTTTTATTTATTAGCGTGTTGACTGTTCACGGTTCTAAGGATGAAATAGTACCAGTCGAAGATGCCATGGAGTTTGCCAAGTATATTGCGAATCACAGATTGCACATTCTAGAAGGAGCTGACCATGAATACACCTCCCATCAAGATGAGTTAGCTTCGCTTGTTCTGGACTTTGTGAGACCTTCAAATCAGGACAGCTTTGTGCCTAAGCAGTCATCTTGCACCAGAGCAGAAAAAAATGTTCGTTCGCGCATCTGATTTAGAAAAGTTAATATGACACAGCAGAATAGAATAGTGGTTAGACTGTAACGCTAGAATTTAGTAGACATTCTTATATAACCGGCACATCAGCCATACAAGTTGGTGTTGATTTCATCAGCAAGAACAAGAAGACAATCTGATCATTTAGTTTAATTTTTTTTTCTGGAGGAGATGTACAAAGAACAAGAGGTAGAAATCAGGTGTGCCATAAATATATAATTGATTTTTGGTATACATTCTCATTATTTGAGTTTCTTATGTTTTTCTCCAGTGTTCTTTTTTTGAACTACATGCAAAAACAAAAAATTCTCTAGGTAATTTATATGATTAGATTTTAAGTATAGGTATTTTATTAATTGTTAACTAACCAAGGTTAACCAAGGTATATATATAAATCTCACATAAAATCATAAAACTAAGACAATAGTTTAATGAATTTAACTACAAGCTTTTTAAAAAAAAGTAATTAAAAAGAATATTTCAACTTAAAGAGGCTTAGATTTCAACATAACTGTCTCTCATTTGCATGGGAAATCTTGAGCTGCTTCTCGATTAATTCTAACTATCAAAGAGATGTTTTTCTAGATAGTTTTAACATGACCCTTTGAAATTGGACAAAAATTCCATGCAACTTGCAAGTGACCAACAGCTGGACCCAACATGCCAGACCATTGCCATCCAGCCCTTAACAGAAAAAATTGGTTCTTCTTAAATTAATCAATAACATTTGTCCAATTCATGTGACCTATAAATCATCCTCATTTGTATTTACCCTCTCTATCTATTTATCTATTTGTTTTTCATATTACAAGGTTCACAAATTTAGTCATGTCTCTATCAAGGCCAGCTGATTATTTCCAACAAGTGCTTTTCAGTCCTGCCAAATCCAGATTGTTGCACCACTGGAATATGGGACTATCAGTCATGTTCAACCTCCTGGCTGCATGCTTATCATATTTAGCACTTAGTCAAAAAATAGTACAAAATCCATTGTACTTCACCTTAATTTCCACTTTCATTCATACATTAATTACCAATTTAATGATTCTTTCCTCTACATTTTTTTTGGTGAATGACAAGGAACCAATCTAACCATACACCACTTTGTGCACATGTAGTGGAAGACGAATAGAGAATAAAAAGAATCACATAAATTGAATCTATGTACTTTTACGATTACAGAAATATACAAAGTTTGGATAAGTTGACTAAGTAGTCACAATATTTCATAAATTTGAAACTAATATATAAGTTAACCTTAAAACACATGAAAACATCCTTTAAATATACTAAACAATAAGCTGGAAAACCTAATTATGCAAGGAATAATGAAATTAGTAAAATATCCAAATAAACTCAAAATTGAAAAAAACTTGGGAAAGCCAAAACACATATTTTCAGGTCTTTTTTGAGCTTCAATCGGTGGATGTCATGGCCCAAGGCGATAAGTCTTGTAGGGCTTGTCGCAAGCTTCGATTTGATATATTATATATGGGTCATGTAACTCTAAACGGATCAAAAATAATAATGTTCAAAATAGAATCAATCCATCTTAGACTTGAATTTTCTTTTTTTTTCCTACTTAGACTCCACCTAGTACCGTGTCAATTGTACCACAAGTCACAGATATAAGTTGATATTAAGCCAAATTTGGGTTTGAATTAAAGACCGATAGTCAAATTTAAAGGATCATTTTAGCCATGATCATTACACTCCTTGTATCACTCAATTGTGTGAAAAAGGCGTCTAGAAAATATTATCAAATATGTTTGAACACAAGTCAACAATCAAAATTTATTACCAACCAAAAGCCAGTTACAAAATAATTACAAAACAAATTAAACTAAATCATATGACTACATGACCTAACTAGTTAATTACTAGCAAAATTAAGAGTAGTACTTTCTGAAAGAGAACATGAACCAGAAGAGAGCTCATTGATCAGGAGCTCCTGACCTTCTCTTTCTCCTTCTCCACAACCCTTAACCCTAATTATATCACCAACCATCTTATGCACAACACTCATCTCCGGCCGGTCGCTAGGCGATAAAGCCAGACAAAGCAATGCAACATGCAGAAGTGCAATCATTTCGCCTAGCATTTCTTTGTAACTCAAAAGCTCAAAATCAAACAATTCCCAACTCCCCTCTTCTTGCACCATTACTCTCCGTACCCAATTAGCCAAACTCCCCTCTCCTTCAACATTTGCCGTTTTCCCTGTCAGAATCTCCAATAAAATAATTCCAAAACTATAGACATCACATTTCTTGGAGTAATTATTATTCGCGGTGTCGTTGAGTTGTGTTAGTTCTGGAGCTTTGTAGGCATTGTTTGGCGAAAATGGTATTTGCAATAGGAGGTTTAAAGCAATATCGGATATACAAGCATTGCCTAAGTGGTCAATTATAATGTTTGATGATGTGAGATTTCCATGGGAGAGTTTGGAGTTTTTTTGAGAATGGAGGAATGCAAGGCCTTGTGCTGAACCTGAAGCTAGCTTTAACCTTGTTGTCCAATCTAGTGGTGTTCTTCCCGGTCCACGATTTCCTGCAAATTAATTTTCAAAGTGCGTTCGTGTGATTACTTTAAGAATCAAAACTAACAAGTTTGAAATATTCTTGTTGAATAATTCATATATGCATGAACAATAAAAGACAATATTACATGCAAGGATATGAAACTTGAATCTTACCATCACCGGAGACGACGTGCATGGCATGCAGTTTCATGTATTGTCACATGCATTAGTACGTACTCCGATGACAAAAAGGTTTAATTCAATTTTTAAGTTACATGATTAAAAATGTTTTTAAGAATTTGTTCAATTTAATTGTTGGTTTGTTTTATATTTTTAGCACCACTTAATGTTCTGACAAAAATGTTATTTTAATTTGTTCGAAATATCAATTGTTGGATCACGTTATATATAGTAAATGTTAATATTTAATTAGATCGACAATATCATATATATATATATATATATATATATATATATATATATATATATATATATATATATATATATATATCTATGACTCAAATTAAAGAAGGATTAAAAGAAGAACACATGAAGAAATTGAAATGAAAAACTAACAATGCAAAAGAGTGTAAAGGCTTCCATTAGGTAAGAAATCATAAACTAAAAGCAACTCATCCTTTGAACAAGAAAATGCCCTCAAGCTCAAAATATTAGGGTTCCTCAACCCTCCAATATTATCCCTCAAAAACCCATCAATCTCCTTCTTAATATTCCTCCTCTCCCTCTCCCTCACCCTCACCCTCTTCACCACCACCACATCACCACCTTCCATCACCACCTTGTAAGTGGTCCCCACACTCCCTTTTCCCAGCATCTCAGCCGAAGCCGTCAACAACTCTTCCACCTTATCAAAACCCTTACACCCTTCAAAACACACCATTTTCTCCTCACGACTGCTACTACTTCTTCCACCATGAATTTTACTATTATACCCTCCAACCTTTTCTATATTCCCTCCATACTTATTTCTTTTATATTTCTTACTATAGCAACACCACGTGACGACCACGATCGTCGCTATAGCTGCAACTACATCAACACTAATGATCATTAGCTCCACACTATCCCTCAGATTCTTCTTCATTTTCTCATCACCAACCCTGATTTGTGCCAAATCGCCGCCCGCCTTTGGCATGCTATGGACTGTCCTATTGTAGCAATTCGACGACAACGGCTTGCCGCAGAGACGGAAGTTTCCGGTGAATGATGTCACCGGAAACTTTGAAAGTGAGTCCGGGATTTTTCCGGCGAGGTCATTGCCGGAGACGTCAAATTCCATAAGTGAACTTGATGGGGTTGAGTTTAGGGTTCCGGTGAACGAGTTGAACTCGAGGCGGATGGTGAGTAAGTGCGGCAACCTAGTCAACTCGATTAACGGAATTTCTCCGGAAAAATGATTGTAGGAGAAATCGAGGCGGAGTAGGCGGTGGATGTGGGAGACTCCGGCTGGGAATTCGCCGGAGAAGCGGTTGTGGGAGAGGTAGAGGTGCTTGAGATTGGGCCAGGAGGCGAGGCTGGGGGCGGAGGAGAGGCGGTTATGGTGGAGGCTGAGGTGTCGAAGATGAGTTAAACGAGTTAGTGATTGAGTTGACCCAGTGAGGTTGATGTGGTTGAGGACAAGTTTGGTGACTCGGTGGGTGGAGGGGTGGCAGGTGACACCGAGCCATGAACAGGGGTCGGAGTCAGATTCCGGGTGGGGCCAAGGAAGACAGTTTGAAGGGTCTGAAGAGAGCTTGAAAGCTAACAAGGCGGTGGAGTCCGGGTTAGTATTAGGGGTAGTAGAGAGAGAAAGAGAGATGAGGAGAGAGAAAGTGAGGAGAGAGGAGAGAGAAAATTTGTTGAGCTTCAGTTGCATTTTTGCTGTATGTAATATGTATGTACGCGTATCTATATTGGAGTTTATATATAAACTGCTGATATGATCAGGCACAGACAAAGATATGGATAGAGAAATTTTGGCTATATATAGATATAGGTTAGGCTTAATTTGGTTGACTTTTTACCTATTTGGTTTGAGTTGTTGAGGAATTTGGCGGTAAAATTGTGAACGACAGTTATTATTTATTTGGGTTCTTAAATCATAGTTGTGACAATGATATTAATGGATTTTGAAACTTTTATATTAATTTCAGAAATATTTTGTAATTTTTATAAAATTACTAAATACTCCATGAAAGACGTCACACAGAGAAAATAAAACATTAGTACTATCTGAAATTAACCAACCATATATAACTCATTTTTCGTGCTTTTTTTCGAATGTATTCCAAACAAAGCTATGAAGGGCACACCTACCTTCAAACCTACTAAAATATTATTGTCCTTATGAATGACCATAAACACAAGCGTCCCTAGGGCTAGTAGGATGGGTAAATGAATGCACATTGAGGGGCCTAGGTAGGAAGGGACCAATGATTAGCATTTAAATGCATCTTAATTTAAATAATGTTATCATCACATAAAAAAAAAGTCACGTAATACTCACATACACATATATATACTGTGGGCCCCACATATCAGGCGGGAGTCTATAATATGCATGTGTGTGTATGCGAGTATTATATGACATTTTTTTATGTGATAGTAGTATTGTTATCTTAATTTAGCGTAATATATATTAAGAATAAAATACACTGACACCTTCTGTAGATAATCATAATAACACTCACCACTCTCTCAGCTTTTTCAAGAGTAGCCAAGACTTACTCTCAATCTACGTTATGTAACATTCACTATCCTAGTGTGATTAACCAACTAATATCCAAAAATATTTATAATATAATGTCTAATACACCCTTCAAGTTATAATGTTTAATTTCTCCACTAAATATAAATTTGTATATTATATTTTTTACTTTGATTACTTGATCTAATTAATTAAATTATGAACTTTGTTCAATAAATAACATAAATGTCAAAAATAATAAATAGTCATTTTATCAGGAAAATAAAGTCATACAATTTTTTGCTAATTAAATTTCTAAAGGATTAAAATTTACGTGATATATATTCAAATATATTTTTTGTAATTAAAAAGTAAAATTGTAATACTCATAAAAATTACAAATTAACGCAATAAAATTATAATTATTTTTCAAATATTAAATTTCATAAAAACAAACTTATTATTATAAAGTTTAATCTTATTATTCATATAAAAAGTATTAAAAATTATATTATTTATTTTTCTCATATATTATAAACTAAACATAAGTCACACTTGAACATAATTATTTATAGTAAAAATGACAAATGTTGTTACTCAAAAAAAAATATATATATTAAAAGAAAAATCTTTTTATAAAATAGAGGTAGTAATAAATATTATTATTATTATTTTATTTAATTATAACATTGCACATAAACAACGCCAACTGTATACTAAAAATATGTAATCAAAATCATAAACATCCCAATTTTTTACACATACGCAAGAAAAGTTAACATATAAAAATTATAATATGAAACGAAGAATTATAATATGCTAACATGGGTCCCATGTTTACATAGTAGTTATAATATTTGTACCTAAAACTTCATTTAATATATCAATTAATAATTATAAAAATTATTGCTATATGAATTTTTCAAAATGAATAGCTAGCTATCTTTCGTTTTTTCGTAACAAATTTGTAAAAATATATGCTTAATTAAGAAGTGCACCTAAATTAAGCAGCGGGCGGGACCATTTATAAAAGGAAAAAGACAACTTTAAGATCCCACATGTCCTCATTATTCCATATCGGCCCATTTAATCTCTCTTTCAAGTCTCATCGTCATATGCCATGTTAATGCACATGTACTAGTACTGCCTCTAAATCTATATATATATTGCTCCGGGTTCTCCAATGAATCGGAAGGAAATGATCCTTAGTTATAACGACAGTTTTTTTCGTCATTATATAAGCGTAAATCGATTTCTATATGCTTATACGACGGAAAAAACCGTCACTACTCTTGATTCGTTATTCAATGATAAGCGTCTTATATATATATATATATATATATATATATATATATATATATATATATATATATATATATATATATATATATCAATGATTCATAATAAATATTTGTTATAAATAAAAATAAGTAAACACCATCATTAGTATCCATTAAAAGATTGAACGGGTGAGATTAAATCTAGAAAATATATCAGATGAACCAATTGTTACTCGCCCGTACGAAATTTAGACCAGCTCAATTGTTACTCAGAATACAAACTCCTGCTGCTAAAGGCAAATCCAAGGCCTAGCCTCGTTCATAAATTCCGAACATCCTACCCAACTGCTGCTAAACCAATTCGGCAAATCCATAATAAGTATTTACTATGGAGCAAACTATGACAAATACAATCTATTGCGTCCAAATTAGCAAGCAATATTATTAGTAGCGGATATACCGTCCTGGCCGCTACTAATAGTAGCGGATGACGAGTTCTAATTTTTAAAACTCAGTTGTTGGTACCTGTATATGCTGGATGATATGAATGCTATTATCTCTATTTTACTTCATAGCAAAGCAAATATTTATTATGAATCATTGTCCGTATATATATATATATATATTTTGTTTTTCCAACGAACTAGAATGAGCGAACTAAGAACGAATCCCATTTACGACGATTTTTTTCGCCGCATTATAAGCGATAGAAAGCCGGTTTTTACGCTTTATAACGACGGAAAAAAGTTCTTCATTATAAATGGGTTCATTTGGAGAGTTGGATTATATATATATATATATATATATATATATATATATAAACTCTCATTTCCAACTAACACAGTTGGTATATGTACTATATATATTCAGTACTACAACTAACTACCAGCTGTAGAGAGAAGAACATCAGAAAAAAAACAGCCAGCACTGATGAAAAACGACAGTTTGATTTGGACAAACAACATGCTAAAGCATTGTATGGCAAATAGTCAATATACAAAAATTACTCCCTTCATTCTTCATAAAGTTTCATTGGACTTTGATCATAATTAATTTGTGAAATTTTAAATTTTAAATTATGATGTGAATTTATTTTAATTTTTAAAGTACAATTTTTTTACTTGAAAATATTTTTGAAATATGCAGTTTAATTATAATATTAACTATTACATTAATTAAAGAATTTAAAAAATTAAGAATGGAAGAAATTAAATAAAACTCTTTCTTTGGAACGAATTGTTTTAAAAGATTAAGTTGCTCGGGCACTACTTTTTCAATATTATTAAATGGTACTATGACGGAGAGATTAAGAACACCTAATCAGCTAATTTTTCAAAGGAGAAGAAGTCTAAAATGGGCAAACAGTACTCGGCCCCGTGCGGGTAAACATGCATGCTTTATAATTCCCATTATTTCCCTCGTTAGAAACTTGATTGAATGTGGGAAGCAGGTGGGTTTATATATATATATATATATATATATATATATATATATATATATATATATTATTTTCTAAGAACCTGGATGAGTGAACTCATGAATGAATAATTTATATGATTTTTTTTTTAAATCGTATAAGCAGATAAAAATCGACTTTCTATGCTATAATGACGGAAAAAACCGTCTATATAGCCGATTTCGTTCTTAGTTAAATTCTTGGGATTCGGTGGAAGAAGCGGACTATATATATATATATATATATATATATATATATATATATATATATATTAGGGTTGACTGAGTTTTAAGAATTAAAGCGACAACAAAAAATAGGCGCTTTTATGAATTGTTATTAAGATAGACAAAAAAAAATAAGAACTTTCCCTAAACAAAATAAAGATCAATACGAAGAATACAAGTCCGCTGAATTGAGATTTGGAGTCTATTTCATTGGATAAATTTTATGTGGGCTTTTAAACTGACGTGATTTGAGCTCTTTTGTTTTGGGTATATATATATATAACACAAATATTTTTTTGGGCCCTAAAATTTGTAAATTTTAGTGGGCCTAAAGCCCGAGCACACTTAGGCTTTAGCCTGTAGTAATCTTGTGATATATATATATATATATATATATATATATATATATATATATATATATATATATGGAAAATACTCCATAAATAACGTTTCTTATGGATATTATTCCAACAAACACATCTTACACCGTTTAATCCAGATATCCAATGACCCAAAAATAATTTTTTTATTATTGGCCGCAAGTAGAAGTAGTTGCCGCAAAATTTTTTTTGCTAGCCACAAGAGAGAGTTGTGGCCAGAAGAAGTGTCTCAAATACCCCTACCTTAGTTAAATTTAAATATAAATACATTAAAAAATTATTACTTAGGAAATTATTCATACAAATAAATACATTAAATATAATTAATAATTTTAAATTTTAATATTTATAAAAATTATTTATAAAAATATATACATTATATATAGTTGATAATGTTAATTTTTATTACTTAAGAAATTATTTATACAACTATTTTATATATTGAAACTATTTAAATCTAACTAAGATGAGAGTATTTTAGACATTTATCCTGGCCACAACTCCCTATTGTGGCCAACCAAAAAATATTCTCCGGTCACTTATTTATACTGCGGCAAAGAAAAAAAGAAATTCTCCGTCACGCTTCCTACTTGCGGCCAGTAAAAAAAATTATTTTTGGGTCATTAATTGGATATCTGGATTAATGGTGTAAGATGCGTTTGCTGGAATAATGCCAATAGCAAACACTTACTATGGAGCATTCCCCTATATATATATATATACAATCCTCTTTTCAAGCGAACCTTAAATAGTGAACCGGTTATAGCGACAAATTTTTGAGCTATAGTGACGATTTGAACAGTTGCTATAGTTATGTCGTAGGCTTTGTATGCTATAGAGACGGAAAAAACCGTCGCAATATCCGGTTCGCTATTTAAGGTTCGTTGGACAAGGAGACCGTATATATACCCATCTCTCCAGTGAACCAATAATAATGAACCAAAGACGAACTTTTAAAAAACAAGACACGCCGGTTGCAATATTGGTCGGGTGGGGTGTGAAATGGGCCAGTTATATAAAATAAACCCATTCCAACTCATATATATTATACGACCTCTTTCTCTTTCTTTCTCTTTCTCTTTCTCTTCTTTCTCTAACTACGAACCAAAGAAGAAGGAAAGGTAAAGCTCTTGCAATTTCAAGGCGGCTCTGACCAAATCAAACGACTCTGACAATTTTGACACTCGTAACGTTCTGTCTGCCTGTCTCTCTCTACGAAGGTAAAGTTCCATAACTATATTAATTTTTTAATTTTTGTTTCTAACGTAAGAAATTTAGGGTTTATTAGGTGGTAGAATTTCTGTTTAGAATTTCTTCAAAATTTCCCTCTCCTAATTTTTTGGATTTAAATTATATGCTAAATTAAAATTATTGTTGACTGATTTTATGATTATAAGAATTAATGTTGTTTTTTTAACTATAGGGATGGATGATAATTTAGAGGATGAAGTACGGGGTAGTGATTAATGTGGTGATAATGTAGACAATAGTCAAGTAGATGTAAAGAATAGGAGAATTGAAGGGGAGAGTTTTGAGTTAATAGAAGAAGTTGTAAGTGATGAAGGTAAGGAAAATTTTATTTATAATTTGCAAGTAGCTGACCATCTTAAACCTAGTGTTGAAAAAGAATTCTAAATAATAGAAGAAATTAAGGATTTCTACAATGCATATGCTAAAGAGGCTGGGTTTAGTATTTGAAGTTGGGCTACTAAGAAAATCGAAGGAAGTGATGAAGTGAAAAGGAAAGAGTATGTTGGTTTTAAACAAGGTAAATGAATAACAATTACGGATGTTGAAACTAAAAGGCGACGTGGATCGATAAAAGAGAGTTGTAAATCAAAGGTAACTATGTTGAAAATAAATTATGGGGTATATATAGTCAAGCAATTTATTGAGGGTCATAGACACTGTAAGACCCCAACTTTTATGAATAAAGATTTAATTTTCTCTAAATATTATTTTGAATAATAAGGTGTTGATTTGATATAATGCTATAGTTCTAGGTGGTATGTGCAAATTTTACAAAGTAAGCAAGTTGTCATAAAATATTTGTTTGGTCGGGAATATTCTTTTTGTAAGGGAATATTCGTACGACAACACAATCATTGGTGGACCCCACAATGAAATAACTGTCGGATATAGAAAGCGACAAAAATAACCTTTTCATAAAATAACGGCAAGACTTTTACCATTAAACTGTTGAAATACCCGGTGATAAAAGTACAGTAATACGTGTTGTTCAACAGTGGTATGCGGTATTGCACAGTATCTCTGATTATTGATGCTTACGTAAGAAGTCACTCAGTTTCATTCAATAATTACAATAGTAGTTGTTGTATAGTATCTCATATTATTGAAATTTAATTATTGTCACAGTATCATCTACACAATATTTTATATTATTAAATCAATAATCGAGATGACACATTTATTCATATTATTATTTGCATTATTGACAATGTCTAGAAAGTTCAGTCGAGGAAAGGGGTTAGGTTATTTAATTGCGCGCCAATAAGGAGAAATCCTTATCAAAAAACCCTCTCTTTCCTGGGAACGATCTGATTGTCAATATTATGAGTTATAATATTAATGATGAATAAGTGTTGAAAGATTAAAAATGTGTTGATTGAAGATAAGTGATTTGTGGTAGATATTTATTCAATTTTTGATATAAATAAAAGGGTTTGTCATGAAACGTTTGTTGTAAGTTTGACTTATTATTCCATGGACCCCCATGTGCCAATTTGTCAAACCGTCGGTAGAAAGTTATCTCAGTTTTATTTTATTATTATAATAGTAATAAAACAGAAAAACTTTTTATATAAAACAGAAAAACTTTGTATATAAAATAGAAAACTTTTTATAATATATATAAAATTGTTTGTTTTATTAGAATATAAATAGAATATATTATATTTTATATAAAGTTTTTATTTTATTAGAATAGTTTATTGCATGGTACTGTATAATGAAAATTAGATTTCGCCCGTAAAATCGATCGTGAAAAACTTTACATTCATTCAGTGATTATTTTTTAAATAGTGTCTTTGCCATTCTCTTATAAATAGGATGCTTAGTTAAGAAATAAAATTACATCGTAATCGGAGAATTCTTCTTCTATAATATTGTGCGTATTTCTTTCTAGTATAAGAATACTTTGAGTGTAGCTAATAATGCAAGATTTCCTCAAGAATATCTCTGCTATACCAGTCAGATTTAGTCTCCTACTGAGGTAAAGTATGTTATTTTCTTCATATTCATAAGGGTTGTCATTTTATTTCTTATTAATCTGTAGAATAACTTTATCTACGGATTTATGCGTATGCAGTGAATAACCCTTCGTATTCATTCTTTATTAAGTTGTGGAAATGATCTATCTACGCGGATTATCGCATGACGGGTGAAAATCTATTTGCAGTTTCGTATATTCTTTCATACTCGTATGAGATATCATTTCTTTTGTAGTAGTCAAGGGATATCGTTTTCTTTCATATTTTTATCCATTTATGGTACAAATTTATTGTTTGTTTCCATAACCTAACTTATTGTTAAATGGTGAAAATTCCTGAAATTAGTAGAATATTCTTAATAGTTTGCGTTTCATCTAATATCATTTCATTGAAATATTGGTCTGAACTTTCTTATTAAAATTTAATATTTTCATTTGGGGTACTATTCACTCGGGATACTATTCATTCATGGTACTATTCATGACAAAATTTATTTCTTTTCTCTCAAAATTATTTTTGATACATGAATATCATTATTGAATTTTACTCCATAATTAGTTATCATGTTGACAATTTAGACATTCTTGAACTCTGGATAAATTGAATTATAAATCTTTAATATTTATCCTTGATATATCTCGCTTGATTCATTATTTATATCATTGTCATCATCCTCATACTTAAATTTATGATGGAAAGTCATCTTTGGTCCGTAGTGCATAGATGGACTGTTGATTGGTATGATTATGACCAAGAATTGTGTATTGGTATAATCATGACCTTTAATGTTACATGCAAAGGTTTATGATGAAAGTTCTCTTTGGCCCATAGTGCAAAGATGGATAAGTTTTTGGCATGATCATGACCACTGGTGATGCAAACGTTTATCTTTGCCTCGTAGTGCATAGATAATTCATTGATTAAAAATAATTATTGATTGGTGTTGCAGGGATAAAATATTGATTATGGACTTTTAAATCATAGAAGATAGTAGACATCATGCTTTACTTGACTCTTCTAATAGATTGCTATTTTTGCTACAGTTGTTGATCTAAAACTTGTTGTCTATTGTATTCTATCATATTTTTCCTGTTGAGAACTAATGATAATTTATTCTATATTATTTTAGTCATAATATTCTTTATTGGGCTAGTTGAGCTCATCATTTTCTTTCATTGTTCTCTTCAGAAAATGAGAATATAGCTGACACTAGTCGGGGAATGGAGTGACGGTCCGAGATAGTCACTATAGCAGTCTTCATTACGTTGTAAAATAGTGTGACAATAATTGTAATAAAGACTTAATTTGAGTATGGATATTGTTGTATTATGTACGGTGCAATATTTGTATTATTCAAACTCACAGCTTATGTGTTGTTGTATTTTATACGATAGTTGTATAAATGAAGTTTGTATTTGGATTCTGAACCATGTATTTTGGCAACTCAAAATGAGTTGTGTGGACCTATTTTAGGGGCGTCACAATACCATCCTATCATTAATACTAGAAAAAAAAATTAGTTCTAAATCTATAATATTCCTATACCGTAGTATAGTTCATCAAACTTTCCACAGTACTATATGTGTTTAGAAACTTGCCATAAAAATATGAGTTTAGGAACTTGTCCTAGCAATACGTAGTCTAAGAATCAATCATGGACTGTCCATACGCTTAGAGGTTCAGAAACATACCATATGATTATGAGTTACAAATTTGCCATAAGTATGAGTTTTAAGAACTCACACATAATCTTATATCCTCTACTATCAGATATAAATATGAGAAAAGAATCACCTTCTCACCATACGTAATACCGATAGCGCGACACCGACATTTCAATGATTATCAATATAATAGACTAAGTGGTTGTTAAACCAAGCACAAAACCTCCGCCCATACAAATGTTTGCACAACTCAGCTATCACACGAGTCCTTAGTTGAAATCACCCAATCCTATCTTGTTCTTCTCTTGCTCTTTGCCTTAATATGAATTTTCTTTAATTCGTATTCCATAATCTTTATAACTCTTGCTGAGTTTTATTCATAGTACCTTTTTATAACATTCAAATATACTTTCAATTCTTCGATTGATCATTCGCCCTTTTTGTGATTTAATAAGATCACGTAGTGATCTTTCCCTATAATTTAGGCCAGGTGTTCACTGATCCTTTCGCTTTTTCATATTCTTCTTTGAATCTTTATGTATTATCTTATCGCATTCTTTATGAATTTTCAAATTCATTTTTAAGATCATTCAAACCTCAATCAAACTTATAATTAGCATATCCTTTCCTTGTTTACGGTTATAATCTAAGGTATGCTTACCTAAGATTTATAACCTATAACTTTAATACCAAATGTGACGCCCCCAAAATCAAGACCAACTCAACCTAATATTAAGGCCAATATTAATCTCGACCTTTTGTGTCAGATACTATTTTGATTCAGCTTTAAATCATACAAAGATGAAATAACAACCAAAAATGTTGATAATTAAAACTTCTTTTATATATTGTTCTTTGCCTTTATTTCCCTGAATCGCAACCATTATGATCTTCTGTCTTAGCATAGTAAGTGAACTATGACAGTTCAAATAACAATGCTTATCATCTTTATAGATTAGTGTTTCACCTGTATAGCTTATATACAAACAATCACCAAAATACATTCCCGTTTCAAAACGAACATTTCCATACATTAAACATATCAGAAATTTGTACAGTTGTATCTTATACATCATCATCATAGTACCATCTAAGTTTCAAAATAGAGAACACAAGATTCTCTTGCACGTTTTCTTTTCCATATCATCCAAATAGCAAGCATTGTTGTATTGTATTGTTAACCTGCAAAAAATTTATTTTTGCAAGAT
Organism: Panax ginseng; assembly: GCA_020205605.1. Lineage (NCBI taxonomy): Eukaryota > Viridiplantae > Streptophyta > Magnoliopsida > Apiales > Araliaceae > Panax > Panax ginseng. Next base: position 82,605,668 of record CM035150.1, on the reverse strand, counting down.
TGAGCTTGACAGCTCAGCAAATCTAGCAATTTTCATTCTGCACATAGCACATAAGTTTCATGCTTAACATATATTTCAATTTAAAACAGTAATACGATTTCATGCTCAGCATAAATATCAGTTTACGATAAATATAAGCTCCACATGCCTGATATATCACATACCACAAATTGAGTTCCATAACTCAATTAAATATAGTCATAATTTGACTTTCCCAATTTATAGCAAGTAACATGCATTTCAACATCCATATTGTTACAATGAGTATATGTAAATAAAATCAAGAACAAGTGGCAAATATAAACTAGAAGACTTGCCTCGAGCGTATATTATAGCTTATAGCTACCTGTGTCTTGCGTAGGGGTGTTCAAAATTTTCGATTTTTTCGATTTTTCTTCGGTAAATTGCATGCCAAGTTTTTCAATCTGGATTTTTTTTTGGTATCGATTTTTTTGATACCGGTTTTTTGATATTTTAACACTTCGATATCGATAGCGGTAATGACTTTTTTGAATTCGGTAAAAACCGAAATACCAAAATACCGAAATTTAATAATTTAATAATTAATAGTTAATGTTTTGTAATTTTATATATTAAATAATTTTTTTTATATATTAATAATTTCTATATAATAGTAGTTTTATTAATTTTTATATATATTAATAATGTTTTGTAGTTTTATTTTATATATTAATTATTATTAATAGTTAATGATTTTTTAGTTTTAAAAAATTATTTAATTGTTATTAATAATTATATATATCACCACGCTTATATAAAAAACCGAACTAAAAAAATCGGTATCTGATTTTGTATCGAGGTCAGAATCAAAAGCAAATAATTCGGTACCGGTTTCGGTTCTTGTTTTTTCGGTAATTTCGGATCGGTATCGATTTGGTATTTTCGACATCTGTTCGGTTTTTTACCGATGAGCACCCCTAGCATATCCTACACAAGGTAAGTATTCAAACATACACATATCAGTGTCACATACTCAATGTAAAACTAGTTTTAGTTTACATTAGCTTCTATCTTAGTTCTTAAAATATTTGTCTTATTTAAAAATTCCTTATTCCATAGAAATGAAAGCTATTTATAAAAATAATTTATTTAATAATTTAATTTTATTATATATTAAAGTAATTTATTTCCATAAATTACTTTAATATCCTCTCAAAGTGCAACCATCATAATATAATTTGTTTAAAAAATTACTCATGTAATAGATATTTTAATATTTATCACATTGCATACAATATTTGTATTCCTTAATTATCCCTCTAAAAAAATTATTTCCTTTTCACTTCTAAATCATTAATAATTTTAACCTCCGAAAATAAATATATAATAAATTTATATATTTATTACATCACCATCATCCATATATTTATATATATATATATATATATATATATATATATATATATTTACCACAATTATTCGAAATAACAGTTTAATAAAATAAAATAATAATAATAATTCTATATTATAAATTATCTTTCACAATTTATTTATGATAAATATATAATATTATATATCACATTTCATACCTACATACTTATTATATTGCACGTTTGGACATACGCAACATAATAAAACATATAATAAATAGGAATTATATAATTACTTTTTATTTAATCTATTCGAAAATTCTGAGAATTCCGGATCGCTACATCTACTTTCTCTATATATTGAAATTTTTATGCGTATATACCTAATACATGTCTTACTTTCATTATAATTGGATGTTGGTGGTTTGATTTGGTGAATTTATTTTCATTTAAAAGTAACCCATTCTGTAAATTAATTAATCTATAGTTATGTTTGTTTTAATTTTTACTCGTGTGCACCTCTCTATTTTATGAGTATGTTCATTCTGAAGATTAGAACTGCCTGGGATTTAAGGTATATGCATAATTATGGTTATTTTGGTTGAGGGAATTAGTGAGGTTTATATGTAAACATTTTACTGAAAAATAATTTATGTAATCTATTTATGAAGATTCACTTGACTGCAACTTGTTACTTGTTGTAGAAATGCATACCTGTATTTTATCAACAATAACCAAAAAGAAAAAGCATAATTGTAGTGGTATTTATTCAAAGAAACATGAAACACTTTGGAATTTCTGTTCAATTAAGTATAACATATGCATTGGAGTTCATATATAAAATCTACAAATTAACTCCCCGTCGGTCATACTAGCATATCTGAAATGAATCAAAGATTTATCTAAATTTGGTGACACAAGGTAGTATTGTGCTCTGAATTTCAAATCTATGAGATTATTTATATATTTCATAGAAAATGTCTTTAATGATCGGCAAATGATGATTCCATTTCAAATCTCTGAGATTATTTATTTATATGTTTAATAGAAAATAGTGTTTGAGCATCCCATGCATCCTATCCTAGCAATGTGAAAAAGATCAGAAAAACCTAAATAAGGAGTATTAGATTCAGAGCAATTAAATGTGTGACGCCCCAAATTCAGGTACTTGTAACCCGTATTTGGTGCTTCACGATACCATTCATTGAAATTGCTTAATATATTAATTAAATAAAAATATTACATCATAGTTGTCTATTCCCAGGTACAAAGACCTTTAAGTAATTCATTACATAATAGATAATACATTATCACATTACAAAATTTTAGCTATCATAAGTAACGCCCTCTAACTATTCATTAAGCTTTTCCTTACCTTTGTCCTTGCCAGAACCTTTTGTTCGATCTCGTTTAGCTGAAAATATTTAATTTCAAAGCAAGAATGAACATTCAATTGCTCAACAAATAATAATAGTTAATGAACATTGTATAAAAGGATTAATTAAACGTTTACTGTGAATATACTTCTACAACGAATCAATAGTTGTGAATTAACTGAAACAATTCTGAACAACACATCGAATCATTTATATTTTTGAAACAACGTATTGACTATAGATGCTGAGCGGTCACTAGACCATGATCTTTTATTTTTAAGTTCGAAAAGGTTTGAACATAAATTCATGTGTAAACCGACATACTTAAAGGCACGATGGGTGATCAGCCCGTTATGTCATGTATTGATCAATACTATATACAGGAACGACATTCGCATTGATCATAACCGCCCTTGGCACATAAAAATTATTTCCCAATTTAGGAATGTTCATGCTCAGTCTGGAGTCCGAACCAAAACAATTCAGTTGGACGACTCTATCATTTTCAATAATATTTAATAGAATATTTAAAACTATGTCTAGCTGGATCAAATAGCTTAGACTACTTTTAGACCGTATATACATGCTAAGATTAATAGTATGCATCGAAACTTGCTATATCAAAGAATATTGAGTTTAACGATACTTGCTTAAATATAACAATTTATACAAGTGAGGACACTTGCATAACCAAACTTAGAATAATTTTGATTATATATAAATAGCATGAAAACAATTTTGAATACTTGTAATCAATAAACAAATCGAATGAAATTTGAGAACTTGTTTGAATATAAATAAGTTAGGAATACTTGCTCAAAGGAAAGGTAGAGTTAAGAAACTTGCTTGTTCAAAATTTAGAAAGTTATAGTTAAGATAATTGCTTACAAATACCCATTGGATAAAGTAAATACAAAGGTTAGGATACTTGACCTGTCTGTCGATTACTGGTACACAATTTAATATAACTTCTTTTGAAAGACTTATCATTAATAAGATTGATCTTCCGATTAGCATTCATATCTTAACTCATAACACTACTATTCTCGATAATAAGTTATTTAATATTTAGTCACATAATCAAACATTAGATACTACCATAAATCATTAGTAATATTATCATTATTTGATAATATTCTATCACATAACCATCATCTTAAACTCCCATTTAAATTCAAATAATATTTTATCACTTCTTAACATTATTAATCACTTAATAATATTTCATTTATTTTCAATATTATTAACCACTTAATAATATTTTATTCATTCACAAATATTATTAATCATTTAATAACATCTTACTTACCTCATAATATTATTAATCATTTAATAATATCTTATTCACTTACTAATATTATTAATCACTTAATAATATTTTATTATTAACTAATATTATTAATCATTTAATAATATTTTAATTTAACTTTAATCTAATATTATTAATCATTTAATAATATTTTAATTTGACTTTAATCTAATATTATTAATTATTTAATAATATTTTAATTTAACATTAATCTAATATTTTAATCTAATATTATTAATATTTTAAATATTATTAATCTTTTAATAATATTTTAATCATTTATTAAACTTATAAAAAAATTAATTAATTGTTTACCCTTTAATATATCATTTATTTAACAACCCTAAAATGTCATAAATATAACATTTTTTCAAAAATGATCAAAATACCCTTGAAAATCTGGACACATCATTTCAAGGGTCTTTAAATCATAAAATCACATTTCACCATTTTTAACATTACATAACTTATTTTATTCATTTATTCATAACTCAATCATTTACATGAAAAATACCAAAGCAACTCTAAATTTTTTTTTTCGGGAAATATTAAAATATGATATCCTCATGAATATATACTTTTTCTAGAATTTTCTAATTTTTTTACTATTTTTAAAATGGCCAAAACAATAAGATCTTGCAACAATTGTCATAAATCATCCTTTTGTTTTAAATTTTTGAAAATTTTCCCGCGAGCTCATAAGCTCCTGTTATGAATACCTAGTTCCAGTAAAAAAATTACAATTTTTGAAGTTACACACAAAGAGTCCCTTTCACTTTTAAACTAGTCATTTATTGTAAAATCCATAACTTTCATTCTACACATCCAAAAATCACCATCTTTGAACTGAACCTTGTTATATAACTCATCATACTAACATACCAAATTTTCTCAAAATTTTTAGAGCACATAAAACGGCCAAATTTTTTTAAGGGAGTGGACAGCTAGGGCTCAACTTTGTGACATGTTACATCTGTCAATACATTCCATAAGTTTTCTACATCAAGTTTACTTTTGTTGTTTTCTTTTAGTTTTCCTTATGTTTTTGTGTCATTTTTTAACAGGTTAGAATCATTATGGTTGGCATTTAACAACTATGAATCAATTGACATATTTACTAAAAGATATATTTTTGTCTTTATCTTTCATTAATCTCTCTCTCTTAATTTAAGTTTGCCAATTTCATCTTGTCTTATTCCTCATCTTATTGAAATTGAATTTTGGTGTTTCTTTTGCAGCATGAAGTTTACACACCCAACCTTAATTTTCTTGAAGAAAATGATGATGAAGTGGATCTAAAATGACACACTTTATTCATTCTATTTCATTATTATTCTTTCAGTTTTCTTATGTTAGTTAATAAATTTTGTAGGTATTATGGTACTTGGGAGATCAAGATACAATAACAAATTTTGTAGTTATTGTGACTCGAGTATTATCTATTTATATGCGAAGTGTTGATTTTATTAGCCCTTTATGCATTAGCTTATCAATTAGTTTGAAACAAGTATAAAAATATTTATATTTACTTGAAAAATAAATTTAATATTTCTTATAGAGATTATTATTAATAATAATAAATATGAAATCACTGATTTGAAAATCAATTATAATTTCCGTTGAATTTTGATTATTTAATAATTAATTTTTTATTTATAAATTTATAATTTGTAAAAGAATTTTTCTCTCAGTAATTTGAAGAAAGATTCTCAATTTATAATTAGTGAAGGAAAATATTCTCTCGTTAAATAAATTTGTTCTTCACAATATATTATTTGTGAGGGAATAAAGTTATTCACTAATTTCAAATAGTCATTCTTAAAATATTATTCATGAAGGAAACTAATCTTGCACTAAATAACAATATATTCCATAACAAAATATAATTTGTGAATAAAAATTTATTCACATTACATCATTCACAAAAAATATTTAGTTACTACTTAGTGAAGGATACCCTATTACAAGGAGGTCTTATGCGAGCAATCATGTGAAAGAAAAATTTCTTCACATCAAATCTCTTGTCAATGATATATTATGTCATGTGAAGAATTTGTCCTTCACTATAGGTCATTTTTGGTGTAGTGATTATTTCATTATAAAGGTTAATCCTTGTGAAATATTAACAACTAGGCTTGTGGTACCCGGGTGGTCATATGACCAAGGTTTCAAATTGGGGGTTTATTTTACGTTTAAATCAGTGGAGTGACATATTTTTGGGATAAAATTAGAAAATGCCCAAGTCAGCTCGTACATGTGTAAATTTAAATGAAAAGCCTTACGTCCGAGATCACATCGCGTGTGCCACGTAGGCTATTACGTGCTTATGCATTATTGCTAACAAGTCAACGCTTCGTATGGTGCTGTGGCTCAAAGTCCAAATTTTTGAATAGAAAGTGGCTCAATTTGCGTTGACCAAAAGAAAGTGGCTCAATACCCAAAAATCCCTAAAGTTTATTGGTCAGCTTTGCATTTTACCCATTAAATTAGTAAGAAGTAGTGTTGAATGATATTTTTACCTACCTACCCTTATAGACAATTAAAAATTACATTTAATATGTATCTCTTTTTTACTATTTATTGTAAACAAATTTTGTTGTTTACATATTGTTTTTTTTTGATTTTTTTTTTAACAAATTTTTCAATAATCAATTTAATGAATGTTGTTGTAGTCTTTTGTTTTTGTTTTATGGACAAATAGAGTGTTATTAAAAAAATAGCGATTATTCCTAAAATTATTTTACTAATAATATACTCCATTAAAAATTGTTCACAAGTTTATGTTTAATTTTTCTTAGATAATATTGTTTATTTATAATTACATAATAACTTTGTTCATAATAGTTTAGAAGGGTAAAATAAAATATTTTAGACATACAATTATCAAACACATCAGTTCATTCTAGATTCAAAGCTTCTACTTCATTCAACTTATTAAAATTCTTTTTTATATTTAGAATTTTTCATTCATTTTTATCAAACAACACCTAAGATAAGTTGTTGCATAAAAGATTTTAGTGGGTTTGGTCCAATAATAGAAAGCTACATAATAGGACCAATAATATTTAGGCTTAACAATTAAGTAATCTTAATTCTAAAACTATTTTTATATTATTGGACCAAGACTTTTGATCAAGGGCGGAGCCAGAAAAAAATTTCGTCCTGGGCTATAAAATCGGAACAAGAATTAAAAAGCTGGAAGAAGTGGACCGAGAGCAATGGCCGCCTATCTCGATCTTTAAGCTTTTTGCGAGAATTCCCAAATTTTGCATTTTTTCGTATCCACTTTATAATTTTCTAACTCAGCATATACACATCCAATTGGAACCAATTTTTAACATGTTATTGAAGGTATGACATACTATTTTAAAAAATATATACCAAATCCAAATAAATGTTTCACTACAAGTTCTATATGAGCTCAAAATTGCTCGGTACATCAGCTTTTCTAACCAAACCAAAATTACTCAATTCATTTAAACTTACTTCTAAACTATTTCTAATTGGTTAAGCCACTTGAGATACATATATTTTATAAACATAAGCTTTTTGCTTACAATAATATCAAGTTTTCACTTTTAAAACTTCACAGACTCTAAGAGGAATTTAATCAAACAAGTGAAGTGCATAACTTTAAAAAAGAGATCTCATAACCATTTAAAATAATTAAGCCAAAAAATTTCTATTCTTTTTCCTTATTACTCCACGACACCACCATATATATTCCCATTTCCACAAATAATTCACAAATGCTTATAACTAACATATCAAAATCGACACTATGGCTTTAATTTCAAAATGAACTAAAACTTATGTTGTACCTTTCATGAAAATTCTTGTCATCTGCATTGATGTTGGCCAAAATCAGTTTCTTCTTGCCGAAAATAAGCTTCAATTCCTTCCCAATTTAATTTGCAGCTTTCATTCCATTATTAGTTTCACCCGAAAATCAAAATCAATTGATAAAGGTTTGAAGTAGTTTAGAGAGAAAGAAAATATATCGAATGGGCGGATAATAATTAACATGGGACATGTGATGTAAAGGAACATGACTTATGAAGATTGGACTGGGCTATTAAGATATATAAATACTAAATATTTGTCAAAAAGTCCACCCGAGCTAGAGCCCACCCTAGCCCCTACATGACTCCGACAGTGCTTTTGACCAATAAAAACTTTGAAATTATCTAACAAGTAGAATTTGCTATAAAAGAGCAATCTTCGATTTCTTAATAGTACGAACAAAAATGACTCAGTCGTATTTTAATGTATTTAACGTAATTGAATTTTTGGCCAAAATCAAATTAGTTTATTTTTATCATTAACTTGACAGAAACTTGCTAGAACTCAATCAAATTAAAAAAAAATTACCCATTTAATTCATTTGACAAATCGACTTGTGACTTGTTATAGATAAGTATTGATTTGTATGATTCAATTGATGTGTTGTGATTGAAATGTTCATGAAAATTCAATTTACAAAAATTGCAGGGAAGCTCTCAAAAATCCAACATGCAAAAATAAAAAAAAATAAAAATAAAAACTCAAATACTTTACGGCTTTTTTCTCTCAACTGTCTACTTAACCAAACAATTACACAAGTTATATGCCTCTAGGCTCTAATGTTGTAACCTAAATGCTCTGGGGAGATATTTTATAGAGCTTTGGGTTTAATAATGAAATTTGAAATTCCAATAATAATTTAGAAGGGGGGATAAATAGATTATTATAGATTTAAAAATTATCTAAGACCTTTTTGAATTTTTGAATAATTAATTTGCAGTGTTAGAAATTAATATGCAAGACAGTAAAAATTCAATCACACAATGCACATAGATTTGTCTGGTTCACAACATACATCCCGGGTATGATGCTACGTCCAGTCTCAAGCTCCTCTCCAAGACTTGAGATCCTATTACTATCAGTAATAAATACTCCTTCAATCAGGTGGAGAAGCCTTTACAAAGTTTTGTACCTTCTTTTGAGTTCAGTTCTATTCTATGATCTGGTCTTGAACAACAACCTCTTCCTCACCTCACAAGTACACTAGAGACCCAACTTCCCGCTGACCTCTCTAAGACTCTAGTCTTGGTCGAAGAATTACGTACTCGTCTTTCTCACAGGTACATAAAATAAACTAGCTCTGACCTTTTCTCCTTTTACAAATAATTTTACAACAATATGCTTCTTAAATAAGCAGATAATAATTTAGTACAGATTGATGCTTCTCAAATAAGCAGATATCAATTAAAGAACAAATTTATAAAAGTTCAAAGACTTGTATACTTAAACAATATGCTTCTTAGTAAGCAGATAATAATTTATGTTTAGATCAAATGATGCTTCTGATTAAGCAAATATGTAAAGTATGCACAGTTATAAAAGTTTAAATAACTTTTATGTTTTGAGTGAAAAAGATGCTTCTTGAATAAGCAAATAAGTCAATTTCAGCTTATGCTCAAAATGCTTCTATATAAGCAGATAAATAATTTTAATGCAGTTCATAAAGAATTATTTACTCTTTATGGAGTAAAGAAAAGTCACTTTAAGTTTAAATATAAATTTATAAATAACTTTTATATATAAAGTAAAAATGCTTCTGAGTAAGCAAATAAGTTATTTTAAGCTTTGAATCAAATATACTTTTATTTAAGAAGATATATTCACTTAAGTTTGTGAAATAAAAATTTAAATAACTTTTATATTATGCAACAAGTATTTTATGAATAAATAAATTTATGATCAAATACTTGTGATGATAGATATCAAGTATAATAAATAAATCAGTTAAGTAATACTTGATATAACAAATATATTTGTTTAACTCGAATAATATATAACAACATTTTATCTATTATGTGATTGTATAAATAAAGTCACTAAGTACTATAAGGAATCATATGGTTCGATTCCCTCACTTAAGAGGAATATCTCTGTAGCCTTGCGGCGTCTAAGTACGACAAAATTTATATTTTCACAATTGATATTTATATAAATATTTTCAATAGATCACTACGATTCTCAAATTCAGTTCGGATGATTCCTCTTTTTGGAGGAATATCTCAGTGTCGTTTTGAGCTATCAAGTGTCGTATCTATTTTACGATATTTATATAAATAATATCAATAAAAGGTTACTGAAGACTATAAGGAATCGTACGTTTCGAATTCTTCTCCGTAGATGTGTATCTCTGTACCCTTGCGGCGCCCAAGTATCCTTTTATTTGATAAATAGATGAAATATAGATATATAAAATTATGTATAACAATGTATATATATTCGTATATCTGTAAATATAAATAAGCAAGAGATAAGTCAAATAAATTAAATCAAACAACTTATCTCAATATGCTTAGGCCAATTTTCTCTTCTCAAATGATTAGAACTTTGATAAGAAGAGAGAGAGAGAGAGAAAGCTTCTTAGAGAGAGAGAGAGTATATATGAGAGAAATAAGCTTTTATTTTCAAGTGAATTGGCAAATTGAAAATGAAAGTAAGGCCTTCTATTTATAGAATTTTGAAGTCAGGGGCAAAAATATAATTTTTAAATCTGATTTATATATATAACACACGCGTATAATATATATATATATACACTACTGACATGTTATATATATATGGATCCGGTTAGCATGAAGTTTATATTTTGGTAAGTTGGTCAATTGACTAATAGAATACTGACACATATAGAGCCTCGCCTGCATGTCAGTACTCTATTGATCAATTGACCAACTTACCCAAAAATAAACTTCATGCTAACCACTTCCTATATATATACATGATAAGACTTATATATATATATATATATATATATATATATATATATATATAAAAGTTATACACACATGCACATTACATATATTATGCACACACACACATGTTTAACAACACACACACGTTTATATATTATATATATGATGTACATGCAGTTATATATATATGTTATAATATAATATATAATACTTAAATGCATGTAATGATTATATATATATATATATATATAAATAATATGATTACATGTATATATATATATATATATATATATATATATATATATCTTGATATATATGCAGGTTATATAATATATTTATGTTACAATATGTGCATGCATGCAGTTTATATATATATATATGCAATAAAAAATATTTTATCCAATTTAAAAATAACTTCAAATAATTTTTGAAATCTTTAAATAATAAAATTAATTTGAAAATAAATAGAAGATGCCCACAAGTCAAAAAATAATTTAATCAAAATCTCCATCTTCTTGCCAAATTCGGTCAGACAAGGATTTTATGATCAACATATGATTTTTGTCCCAAAATGCATGACCCAATTCATTTCCTAATATAAGTAACCCATTTGTTTTAACACTTTAAAACATCAAGATCAAGAAAATTAATTAAATAAGATTTAGAAAATATTTTTGGTCAAAGTAAATAAGATAAATAAAACAATTATAATAAAAAAATCCTATGGAGAGGATTCTACCCTTTTAATTAATTTATTTATTAATTATTGTTATCATCAAAATAAAAATAAAAGTTAGAGACCTAACAAAACTGTTTGTGTTTAATAAAGAAATAAATAAATATTTGAATGAGAAAATATGGGAGAAATTTTTGGAATAAAGGATGGGAGATTAATTTTTTTTAAAATGTGATAGAACTTTAAGAAAGTAGTTATTTTTTATCATTTCCCTTAATAAAATAGATATGCTTTAATTATAGTTTCTATTCTTTCCTAATAGATAAAATAGATAAGCTTTAATTACTGTAACAACCGAGAAAATTGGATTATAATATAAATTAATTTTATTTGAATATATATTGAATACATCTATAGTATTTGATATTTATAACGAGTAAGCGAGATGAAGGTTATTCTATAACCTAAAAGAGAGATATAATAGTAGTATTCTGGCTAAGTGCTAGAAATAAGGTGTTTGAATTTCCAAAACGAAAATAAAATATTCCCGAGATATTCTCCGAAAAATACTATTCATTCATTTCTGCTTGAGAATTATTTTTGAACTTCCGGGAAATACATAATGATATAACTTTATGGAAAGATGGATTATCTAATAATAATTCAGTTATGACAAATGTAATTTTTTGCATGCGTACTAAATTTAAGAATGTTAGGGAAAGTGAAGATTTGAATAATTAAAGGTCATATAATAAGAAAGTTATTATGCGAGTGAATGAATACGAGTATACTACAAAGTATGATACAAGTATATACGAAAGATAATACAATGTATAAAATGAATGTTACACGAACTAGTTTATTAGAAGAATACGAGAATAATACGGTAAAAACACAAACCATTACTAATTGTGAGACCCCAGATTTTATGAATAAATATTTAATTTTCTCGAAATATTTTTTTGAATATTATGGTGTGGATTTGAGATAGTGTTATAGTTGTGGGTAGTATTTATAAATTTTGAAAAAGTATGCAAGTTGTTGTATAATATTCGATTGGTGGGAGAATATTCTTTTTGTAAGGGAAATATTCGATGCTGAAGACAATCATTGGTGGACCCCACAGCGGAATTATTGTCGGATCGAGAAAGCGAAAAAAAATATTTCATGAAAATAACGGCGAAATTTTTACCGTTAAAAGCATTTGAAAAACACTTTGTTTGTTAAGAAATGCGATGTCTGGCGTGGTTAAGAGTAGTAGCACGCGGTATTGATTATTGATGTTTACGTGATAAGTCATTCGGTTTTGTTTTATTAGTATTATTAATGTAATAAAATAAAAGTTTTTTATATAAAACATAATACTTTTATAAAGTTATTCTATAAATAGAATATATTATATTCTATTATGCATAGTGTTTTGCATAGTAAAAACTTTTATATAAAATGAATACTTTTATAAAGTTATTCTATAAATAGAATATATTATATTTTATTATGCATAGTGTTGTATAAATTACTGCATAGTAAGAGCCAGATAGTAAAATCTTTTTATATAAAATAAAATACTTTTATAAAGTTATTCGTTTTATTAGATTATAAATAGAATATATTATATTTTATTTAAAAGATTTTGCTTTAAATATGGACCGTCCGATTAAAAGTAAATCAATTTGGACCGTTCATTTATTAGTTACTATGCAGTCCATTCTCCTATAAATAGAAACTCATTCCTTCATTATTTCTTACGAATTCACTGAAACTCTAGTGATAGAATTCTTCTTCTATAATCTTGAGCGTATTTCTTTAGAGTTTAAGAAAGCTTTGAGTGTAGTGCAAGTTTTCTTCGAGTATATCCTCGCCCTACCAGTCGGAATATTCTTCTTTCAAAGGTAAGAGATATTATTTGTTGTACTCGTAAGGGATATTCTTTCTTTTTTATTCGTGAAGAGAACTTCTGTTATTCCATTCTTTATTATTACTGTTGGAATAACTTTGTATCTGAGGATACCCTATACTTGGTGAAATTCTTCTATTATTTCATTCTTTATTATTATGTTGGAATAACCGGTTTATGCCAAATCTGCATCGTGGTGAAATTCTTCTAATATTAGATTCTTTATTATTACGCCAGAATATCACATGCATGCGTTTACATGGACTGGTTCCATTATTTATTATTCTATTGGAATATCACATGCGTGCGTTTACGCGGACACGATTCCATTATTTATTATTACGTAGAATATCTTCTTGTGCATTACGCCTGGGACTGAGTTCCATTATTTATTATTATGTTGGAATAACATGTCTGTGCAGTTTATCGCATGCATGATGAATTCTTCTGTTATTCCATTCTTTATTATTCTGCTGAAATAACATGTCTATGTGGATTGCCACATGCATGGTGAATGACCCTTCGTATTCATTTCTTATTAAATTGTGGAAATGATGCATGCCTAAGTGGATTACTGCATGGCGGGGCGAAAATTCATTTCTTGGTTTCATATATTCTCTTATACTCTTTTGGTTAAAGTTTTGGCTTCTATACTCCATAAAATTAGTGAAATATCCTTGATATTTGCGCTTCATCTAGTATCTTTTCATGGAAATATTCTTTTGAGAATTCTTGAATTTTACTCCACAAAGCAGTATCATGTTGACAATTTGGACGTTATTGGTTCTGGATAAATTAATTCTTGAACTTGTTTTATTGAATTATCATGTCATTGTCATCATCCTCATGTTTATATTATATTGAAAGTCATCGTGGCTCATGAAGTGCATAGATAGACTTGGTATGATTATGACGAGGGGACTATTTGGTATAATCATTAGTAGTAATATTACAAATGATGTGGAAAAAGTCCTCATTGACCGTAGTGCATTGATGGACGGAGTTTTGGTATGATTATGGCTATGGATTCTCTTGACCAAGGTGTAAAGATGAATTGTTTTATGGCATGATCGGGACCATTGATGAAAACACGATTATCTTTGGCCAGTAGTCATGAATAATTCGTGGTCACGATCTTAAAGAATATCCTGGGCTCAGTAGTGCGAGGATGATTTGATGATGTGGATTATTTATTGTTGAGTCTTAGCGATAAAAGTAATGAAAACCTTTTAAATCATAGAAGATAGTAGATTTTATTCTCTACTTTACTCTTCTAATGGATTGCTTGTTCCGCTGCAGTTAAACTTGATGTTTGTTATATTTTATTAGTTTAACACTGTTGAAGACTAATGATAATTTATTCTGCATTATCTTAATCATAATAATTCTTACTGGGCTAGTTGAGCTCACCCTTTTGCTTTCATTGTTCTCTTTAGGAAATGAGAACATAGCAGGGACTAGTCGGGGAATGGAGTGACGGTCCAGATGATAGCATTAGTAGTCCTCACTATTCTATGAATAGTGTGATAATAAATGTATTGATGACTTATTTTGAGTTTGAATACTGTCTTGAAAGACAATATTTGTATTAAAACTCACAGCTCATGTTGTATATTTAAAGTTGTATTTGTATTCTGTACCATGTATTTGGCGACTCAGAATAGGTGATGTATACCTATTTTGGGGGCGTCACACTAATGGACTACTGAAATTTGAATGTGAACTTTGGCAAGCCCAAGTGAAAGATGAGTGAGGCCCAATGACAAAATTAATCAAAGCCCAAAAATAATTTAATTCAAGCCCAAGGTTAGGCCCAAATTGAATTAAACTTAAGCCCGAACCAAGAACCGAACCCGTGGATCGAACCGTTGGGACACCGAATGGATAAAATCCACAGGGCAACCTATGTGGGCCCCCGATGGTAAGTCATGGCCGACCAAATAAGGAGCTGGTATAACTTCCTTTGGAAGTTTAGTTTGTGGAGGTGGGAATAGTAAAGAGGTGGGACCATTTGACCCTTTTTCCCTCACTTTGTAAATTCTATAAATAGAAAGCTTAAGTTGTCATTTGTTGGTTGTTTGATTCACCAATACCTAAAGCATTATATTGAGAGAGAAGAGAGAGCTATTTTAAGTAATCAAAGAAGAAGAAGAAAGCTAGAACATCAAAAGGTAATGAAATTTGAACCTTTAATCTTCATCTCTTCAATTTTAATCCTGACAGAGAAGTGATTATTGGTGGAGTATGTATCTTAAGAAGTAACAAGGATGACTATTAGTGGACTTTAAACATTAATAACCATGTTACAAGTGGAATTATAATAAAATAAGTAAGAAATAATGAAGAAAATATAAAAAATTATCACATGTTGTTGACGGACAAGTTTAAAACCATCCCATATAGGATTGGATGCTATATGAATGGTTAGGATGATAGATGTATAAATAATGGAATGAATCCATTTTGAATGGAGTAAAACTCTCAAGTAACGAAGTTATGGCGAAATTTATGAGATTAGACGATAATCGTCGAAATCGTAAAATTCTCGAAATAATAGTCAAAAGTCGCCGTTTAACTCAGAAACCTTAGTTTTTGATGGCGTATCGTAGAACTTTGCATTTAAGAGTCGTGGACTCAAGAATGGTCGAATTCTGACTTAAAACGAAGAAACAAGCTATGAACGTTCACGAACGTTTAACGAACTCATAATAGAAAATTTAAATAGTGAATTTAGTGTTAACAGATTCAGAAGCTTATTATGTCTAAATGAAATCGAAGTATGTGAGATAATGGCTTTTGAATGAGCCAATTCTGACTTATAACGATTAAGTTACAAGCCCATAAAGAATTTGAAATGAAAAACTTAAAAAAAATCAAAGGCTTAGGGCCGGCGTTGCAACACCTCGAAAGCTTCTAAGAAAGTGGTGGCCTTAAGCAGAGTCTTAGCCATGGAAATATAAAATTATAATATGCAACAATAATGAAAGACATTGGACTGGCCGCAAATACATTTGGCCCTGACTCAAAGGCAGAGAAGAATGAATATGAACAAAAAAAAAGAAAGGTAAGTTAATTGTGTTAGAGTTTGTGCCCTAGATGCCAATTATTTGATATAATTGTTTAAAATTTTGATATTATATTTGATTGAGTAAATGAATGATTTTATTATGGTTTTATTTACTGTATTATATAAATGTTAACATAATAAAATTCCTTAGAATAGTGATACAAATTATATAGTTTCAAGTATGTGACTTAAACATGAGATCATATAATTACAATTAGTATCATTGCTCTTAAATGTCCCTAGTCGAGTATCATTGTTGATGGGACAACAATGATACATTGAGACTAGTATGTAAATGATTGATGACCAAATCTCATTGGTCATAAATATATATGAGATATTGTCAATGATAGTAGAGTGCGTGTTAGAAACGATGTCACCTAATGGACCCACCATGAGAATTCTATGTGGAGCATTATGCGAGAAGTGTCATTAAGAATTCTCATAGTGACAATGATGTAATGATCCTCCAGACACAAATCACTATATTACTACACATGAATTTATGTACTTTGATATCATCAAATGTCACCTTTAATAGGGTGGACTATAAAGGTGATTATTGGGTACATCATGAATCGTGTGAGCAATATGATTGAGTGATCTAGATGAAATTTAACCCTCCTATATATTAGGGGTGATATCCATAGGCCTCTTGATTGAGTAGGACTATGAAATGCATGGCCATGCTCAAATAGTGATTTGTTTCATGTAGTTACTCATTGATCAATAAAACTCAGATTAAATTATGAAAAGTATGACGCATTCCATGACTCAAGTTTAATCTTGGATGTCAAGTTTAAAAGGATTAAATTACGTTGAAACATTGGTCACGAAAAGGTTGCATCGAATCATCGATCTTATTATTACTTGGGTAGCAGTGATGCATTACTAGATGCCGATCATTGTTTATAATTTTATAATATAATTTTAAAATTATTGCCAACGTAATAATAACCTATAGGGTCACACACATAGAACATAATTCAAAAGGGAATTAATTTAAATTGTAAGGATTTAAATATGTCAATATGATTGATAGTATTTAATTTACGAATTTAAATTAATAGGATAATTTATATATATGTATATTAATTAAGTAAGACCCTAAGACTTAATTAAGATATAATATATAAATTCGGATTTTATAATTGAATTAGGTTTTGATTAATTCTTTTGGACTGCTATATATACGATATATCAGCCATTCCGTAGAGGATCATCATAACCTAAAAAACCCTAACCGCTCTTAGAGAGAGACTAGAGAGAAATTTCAAAAATCCTGATCCTTGGTGGCTAGTACCGCAATTCTCTTCTCTGCAGATCGTGTGACGATTCGGGGGGCGTTCATGTGGATACCGTAGAGGCGCGGTTCTGTTGGATTGCGTTAGGGATTCGAAGCCGTTTCAGAACTCTTTCATAATCGGCATAATATCTAAACCACTGAATTAATTTCTGTTTCACATGGATCATGTTTTTGGGTTTCGGAAATTGCTTTGATAATTTTAAATTTCCGCTGCTTTTATGTGCCGAAACCCCTACAAATTGAAGGTAAATTATGACCTTAATTATACTTAAAGTAACATCTTAAAGGATGATTAAAACCTTAAGTTTAACAATTAAAAGTTAACAAAAGGTTACAAAAATGTAAACTCAAAGTAAGTTTAATAATACGGTAAACCATACGCACTTTGAATGGATGTTTGAGATTGCTTGGAATGAAATTACTTAAACATTGAATAAGTAAGGTCACTTATAACAATAAAATATTATAAAGTCGTAATGAATGTTAACTAAACTAATGAATGTTATATGAGGGAATGAATATGAGTATAATACAAAGTATGGTACAAGTATATACGAAAGATAATACAATGTATAAAATGAATGTTACACGAACTAGTATACTAGAAGAATACGAGAATAATACGGTAAAAGCACAAACCATTACTAATGGACTGGTGAAATTTGAATGTGAACTTTGGCAAGCCCAAGTGAAAGATGAGTGAGCTAGGCCCAATGAAAAAATTAATCAAAGCCCAAAAATAATTTAATTCAAGCCCAAGGTTAGACCCGAATTGAATTAAACTTAAGCCTGAACCAAGAACCGAACCCGTGGATCGAACTGTTGGGTCACCGAATGGGTAAAACCCATGGGGCAACCCATGTGGGCCCCCTATGGTGAGTTATGGCCGGCCAAATAAGGGGCTGGGATAGCTTCCTTTGGAAGTTTAGTTTGTGGAGGTGGGAATAGTAAAGAGGTGGGACCATTTTGTGACAACCCCAAAATAGGTCCATTCCATCCAACCCATTCTGAGTCGCCAAATACATGGTACAGAAAACAACTACAACTTTATTACAACAATTGTCGTACAAAATACAACACATATCTTTGTGAGTTTGGATACAAATATATATACCAACCGTGACTCTCATCCCAACTCGATAAGACGTCACAATGACACCTTACATAAATGTATAGTCAAAAACTATTTTAGAAATTAGAATCTTTGGGAAGTGCTCAAGGAAACCTTCAGATACATGGGAGGCCATGCTTCTAGGTTATGATAGATATCATATGGCCACCGAATTTTCCTCTTGACAATCTAATAGACCCCAAAGAAAAATGAGAAGATTCTTATCATATTCTTCCCAATGGTGAGTCTTCTCTCGACTTATCATTATCTCCATTGTCTCAAATTGAGAATTATACTTCAAACAAACACCAAGATTATATAGGTAGTGCTCAGTAAATATACTCAACAAGTGGATGAAACTGACCGCATCTTATGATGACACGAGGTTGTATGTCATTAGACATCTTGTATGATAGTGGCAAAACACCCTTCCAACGTTATGTTCGCATCTCCCTATATGATTCACCAAATATAACTACTAAAAGATGTATACAACACACTTGTCTATACTATTTAGGGAGAACTCCACAGCTAGAGACCACCATTCTATTCCTCATGTTACCCCACTTCAACCCAACTACACTTTTATTACTCCGAAAGGAATTGTGAAGCAAAAGGGTGAGCATAACTAGCTCGAGAAAGAATATCATGACTAAAGATAATTAAATTATCAATAGCCTTCATCAATAACAAATTAGAGATTTAGAACATATGGTAG
Source organism: Panax ginseng (assembly GCA_020205605.1). Classification (NCBI taxonomy): domain Eukaryota; kingdom Viridiplantae; phylum Streptophyta; class Magnoliopsida; order Apiales; family Araliaceae; genus Panax; species Panax ginseng. The sequence goes on along the minus strand of CM035150.1, from coordinate 82,586,125 downwards.
ATGATAAAATTTCAACCATAGTTATAATTGAACGAAGTAATCCATTAGAAGAGTCAAATAGACAATACTGATTCTATTATCTTCTCCATGTTAAAAGTCCACCAACAATGTTTTATCCTGTAACATCAATCAACAGTTCCTTTCCACAATTATATGAATATCTCATAATCATAATTGTGATTCTAAATTCTCTTCGTACCCGTGACGAATATAATTTTTATCACATGTCTTTACGAAACATCAAAGATCATGGTTATACCAAATCACGATTCTGCTCATAATCATACTAATAAATTCATCTTTTGCACTACGCGCCAAAGATATTCATCCACGATTCATCTTCGCACTAATTGGCCAAAGATATTCAACAACAGTCATCATCTTTGCACTACGCCAAAGATATTCATTAACGTCATCAGACTATGGCCAAAGATATTCATCAACAATTCATCTTTGCATTATGAGCCAAAGATATTCCTCAACAGATTCTTATTTGCACTACAAGCCAAATATATTCATCAACGATTCATATTTGCATTCTGAGCCAAATATATTAATATCTCGAAATATATAATCATTTCGAATTTATATAAACAATAATTATAACCATGTTGATCAATTCACCTTTGCAGACTTAAGCTAAAGATATTCAATTATAAATTCAATGGTCATGATCATACCGATTACAATTCAACTTTTCACCACCGCCAAAGAGAACCCTAGTACATGATCATACCAATAATCTACTCATCTTTACACTCCGGTGAAAGAGAATTCAAAGATCGAGGATATAAAAATATTATATATGATAATAAAATCAATATAATCAATATATAGTTTTAATCTCTAGAGTAATATTCATAAATCAACTGTAATTTGGTTAGAAAAAGAAACCAATTTTGTAGTGAATAGTGCCCGTGAATAGTAACTCATGAATAGTAACCCTGACACAAAACGGTAGAAATTCCACAATAAAATTTATACCAATATTTTGGTATAATGATATTAAAAGAATAACATTTCTTAAACTTATAAACAATTTATTTTAATTGTTTACACTTTACTAAACAATGCATTTAATCATCATAAAATGCCAAACTTATAAGATTTCATCACCAATAACCAAAACCCTCATCAAAAATCTGCATATACCACATATATGATTCTCAAGCCATAAAATCATATTTTCCAATTTTCTTCCTCCACATAACATATTTAACTCATTTATTCATAACTAGTCCATTTTCAAGAAAAATACCAAATCAGTTTCAAAAATATTTCTTTTCTGGGATTTAGCAGAATATAGTCCCATACTGAACATATATTTTTTCTTAGAATTTTTAAGATTCATTTACTATTTTTCATATTGCCAAAATCGCCGAATATTTAGACATTTATCATAAATTGTACTTTTATCCAAAAATTCCTAAATTCATAGAGTACACTAATATTATATAGATGTACTCCCAATAAAAATTTTATCAATTTTGGAGTTAACCATAAGGAGTTATAAGCGGTTACTTTTAAAATAGTCTTTTCTCATAAAATTCATAACTCTTAATCTATACATCCAAAAATCACCATTTTTGGACACAATCAATAAAACCCATCAACATATCATTTCAAATTTTTTCAGAATTTTCTGAAGATTAGAAGAAGTACGAACTGAAAAACATAATAACCCTTAAAATTTCTTACTATCCCTTACCTCAAAAGAAAAAAGACTTCCGATTGGATATCGGATATGACCTTTCAAGGAAACTTGCAATCGATGAATATCAACTCACTAAGTATCTAAATACTCACAAAATATACTCAATAATCTAGAGAGAGAAAGAGAGAAAACTTATTTCTGGTGTGATTTTCAATTCTAACTTAGCCCTCTATTTATAGGAAAATTTTAGCAGACTTGACTTCAAGAACCCCGATGGCTTTTACCGCTACTATTCCCACCCACCACATTTGAAATAAAATTCAGCACATTTCTTCACCAACCATAAGTGGGGCCCACTCAATTCTAGAATTTTCCACCAAAATGCTAAATTCGGATACTTCAATAATTTTTGAACCATTCACCTTTTAAAATTCATAAAAAATCATACGTTCATTTTTAATGGTTCAAAATTTGTGGACATATACTCAACTTATATATGTATAACATATCCAAAAATTACAACGATCCAACTATTTGGGATTAAAAATTATAACTCACTTAATATATCTCAAAAACACTAGTTTAATTTTTAATACCTTCATTAAACAAAAATCTTGATAAAATACCTCAACATTAATTTCTTCATTTATAACCACATAAATAAATCCATCATTTATATCCACATCAAATAAATATTTCCTTATCATATAAATCAATAATTACTCACAAATAATATTACAGAATCACAATTATGATGACACTGGTAGTTCAAGGAAAGCGGGGCTTTCAATAAGAATTTCTCCTTCTTGGGCCGCCGCAATTAGGTGACCAAACCTCTCCTTGATGTAACTTCCTAGACATTGCCAATAATGCTATCTAATAATATTATTCAAATAATATGAATTATTGATCCGATAATGAGAAATATCATAAAAGTGATAATTATTCAAACAATAATAATATAAAATATCAATGCAAAGAATTATTGAATCAATAAAATAAAATATTGAGCAAGAATTACCGTAATAATTATTGAGTAAAGGCCTTCTTATGTAAGGATAAATAATTCAAAAAATACCGTAAACCGTGGTATCGCTTTAAACACGCCAGACATCGTATTTTAACCACGTGTATTCCAACGGTGTTTACCTGAATGAACGACTGTTGTTATTTATAAAAACTTAATTTTGTCGTTTTCTTCATCCCATGCTGATTATTTACATTATGGGCCCACAAATGGCTGGCAAATGCATTTAATATTCCCAAAGCTGAAAGAATATTCCACGACCAAACGAATATTCCCCGACAACAATGAATATTTTATAACCACTTGTGTATTTTGAAAAAAATTTCATATATCACCCTTAACTTTAATTTTTATCAATTTAACCATTTACTGAATAGTAATTATAAGAAAAATTGAATACTTTTATTTCATAAAATTCGAGGTCTTACACATTTGACCCTTTTGCCCTCACTTTGTAAATTCTATAAATAGAAAGCTTAAGTGTTCATTTATTGGTTGTTTGATTCACCAATACCTAAAGCATTATATTGAGAGAGAAGAGAGAGCTATTTCAAGTAATCAAAGAAGAAGAAGAAAGCTAGAACATCAAAAGGTAATGAAATTTGAACCTTTAATCTTCATCTCTTCAATTTTAATCCTGATAGAGAAGTGATTATTGGTGGAGCATGTATCTTAAGAAGTAACAGAGATGACTATTAGTGGAGTTTAAACATTAATAACCATGTTACAAGTGGAATTATAATAAAATAAGTAAGAAATAATGAAAAAAACATAAAAACTTATCACATGTTGTTGACGGACAAGTTTAAAATCATCCTATATAGTATTAGATGATATATGAATGGTTAGGATGATAGATGTATAAATAATGGAATGAATCCATTTTGAATGGAGTAAAACTCTCAAGTAACGAAGTTATGGCGAAATTTACTAGATTAGACGATAATCGTCGAAATCGTAAAATTCTTGAAATAATAGTCAAAAGTCACCGTTTAACTCAAAAACCTTAGTTTTTGATGGCGTATCTTAGAACTTTGCATTTAAGAGTCGTGGACTCCAGAATGGTCGAATTCTGACTTAAAACGAAGAAACAAGCTATGAATGTTCACGAACGTTTAACGAACGCGTAATAGAAAATTTAAACAGTGAATTTAGTGTTAACGAATTCAAAAACTTATTATATCCGTATGAAATCAAAGTATGTGAGAAATGTGAGATAACGGCTTTTGAATGAGCCAATTCCGACTTATAACGATTAAGTTACGAGCCCGGAAAGAATTTGAAATGAAAAACTAAAAAAAAATTCAAAGGCTCAGGGCCGACGCTGTAGCGCCTCCCAAGCCTAAGAAAGTGGCACCGCAACGCCGGAACTGAGTCTTAGCCACTTGAAATATGTTTTGCAGCGCAGCAAATAACAAAGGACACAGTGTGACGCCCCCAAAATAGGTATACATCACCCACTCTGAGTCGCCAAATACAAGGTACATAATTCAAATACAAACTTAATTTATTCAACTGTTAAGTGTCGTGTAGAATACGACAAAGCATAACTTGTGAGTTTTAATACAAATATTATCTTCTAGAGAGTATTCAAACTCAAAAAAAGTCCTCATTACAATTATTATCACACTATTTCATAGAATAGTGAGGACTTCTAATGCAAACATCTGGACCGTCACTCTGTTCCCCAACTAGTCCCAGCTATATTCTCATTTCTTTAAGAGAACAATGAAAGAAAAGGGTGAGCTCAACTAACCCAGTAAGAAATGTTATGACTAAGATAATGCAGAATAAATTATCGTTAGCCTTCAACAGTCACTACAAGAAAAAGGTCTATCTGCGACCAATAATATCAATGACCTTTATCCCCGGTCATGAGATAGTAGTAATAGCGACCGCTTATTTACATCGATTATGAATTCTAATCATTAGTTAATGTCAATGACGCATCTTGATCAATACGATCGATTCTCGATATGAATTTTCCCCCAAAAAATTTGGTGCCAAACCTCGGCGGTTTTTTACTACTAATATTTATCGTATGATCTTTAGCGGCCGCAATGATCGCGTCATCGTCATTAAAATTGAGCGTACGCACGCGATCGCCGATTCTCTTAAATGATTCGAGACTCGAGCGTCATTTCGATTCAGCAGAAAAAAAAAAAAGAGGGCGATAGAAGAGGGAGAAGGGGGAGAAGAAAAGAGGGAGAAGGCGTTCGCTCGATTTGTTGGTTCGTTCGTGTTTTCAATCTTTTCCAAATCAGACTAATTTTAGAGGTAAGAAATTCTTCTTCTTCTTTTGGTTGTTTATTTTTTGTTGTTTGTTATGTTTGTTCGTTCATCTCCAAATCAGTATGTTCGTTCGTGTGTTTCCGTTGTTTGTTATTCTTGGAATTTATGTTTTAAGAGTTAATTTAGAGCTGAGATTTGAATGAATGAAAATGAATTTGGGATTATTGAATTTGGGATTACTGAAATTTATAGCTTCTTATTGAAATTGGGAAAATACTGAAATTACTGCAAAGAATTTTATGAGATTACTGAAATTTTTAGGTTAAATTATTTTTAGGGTTAATATGTGTTTAATATACTGAATATGTGTTTTAATATGTGTTGAAATTGGGAATATACTGAATATGTGTTGAAATTGGGAATATACTGAATTTTTTTTTAATATAACATTACTACTTAGCTAGGTTTTCAGAATTTTCTTTATATAAATTGAAACATTTATTTCATACCCTCGGGTTTCATGTCCTAATATGCGAGGAAACATAGGATTTTGCCCCTGCCACAATAGAGAACAAAATATCCGTTAACACAATATACTCCATGTATAAACAATGGTTATAAGTTAGTAATGAGATGGATATGGATTTATCATATTGAATGCAAGAATTAGTGGGAAATTAGACTAATAATGAGAGATATCCTCTAATAAGTTGTTACTACCTTAAATTAAAATGACTAAAAAATAAAAAGCAGACTCCAAATATGTTATTACAAACAACAAGAATCTCAAAGTATTTACGCAAAAGCAAGATCAACAAAACCACTATGCAATTATGTGCATCTACTTCCTCACCCTGGTGGGGGTTCCACAAAAAGAAAAAACATAATAAGCCATACTCATACTAAATTAAAAATATAAATTCACTCATACTCAGGTGAATGTATTATAACCAAAAGAAACTACAATCAATTTATGATTAAACCTTGGTTGCAATATATGATCATACTTATACCAATCAAATAACTTGAACACGAGTATGACATAAAACATAAATAGGAATTAAGTTTATCCAGTAGACAATCAAGAAGAAGGTTCAAGAGATTCTTATACATTCTTGTTGCTCTTATATGCCTACAAATAGTCATGTATGCATGCCCTCGTGCATATGGATAGTCCATATTATAAGGGAGACTGTGACGCCCCCAAAATTAGATATACATCACCCATCTTGAGTGGCCAAATACATGGTATAGAATTCAAATACAACTTAATAATGCAACTGTCGTGTACAATACGACAAAATATAAACTGTGAGTTTGAATACAAATATTGTCTACTAGAGATTATACAAACTCAAAAGGAGTCCTCATTACTATTATTATCACACTATTTCACGAGAATAGTGAGGACTCTTAATGCACCATCTAGACCATCACTCTGTTCTCGACTAGTCCCTAACTCACGTTCTCATTTCCTCGAAGATAACGGTGAAAGAAAAGGTGAGCTCAACTAGCCCAAGAAGAAATATTATGACTAAGATAATGCAAAATAATTTATCGTTAGCCTTCAGCGGTGTTAAACCGATAAAATATAATAACTATCAAGTTTAAGCCGCAGCTTGAACAAGCAATCTATTAGAAGAGTCAAGAGGGAATAAAATCTATTATCTTCTATGATTTAAAAGGTTTTTCATCACTTTTATCATTTGGGACTCAAATTTTAATAAATAATCCACATCATCAAATCGCCTCAGACTACTACTGCCAATGATATTCTTTAAGATCAATGACCACAATTATCCATACGCTACGAGCTAAGAATATTTGTGTATTCATTAATGGTCATGATCATGCCAACAATCATCCATCAATGCACTACGGGCCAATGAGGACTTTTACCACATCACTTGTAACATTACGGTAATGATTACACCGAATAATCCCTTATCATAATCATACCAAGTCCATCTATGCACTACAGGCCACAGATGACTCTCAACAAAATATAAACATGAGGATGATGACAATGATATAAAATTTAATAAAACAAGTTCAAGAATTAATTTATCTAGAACCGATAACATCCAAATTGTCAACATGATCTTTTTTTTGTAGAGTAAAATTCAAGAATGCTCGGAAAGAATATTTCCATGAAAGATCTTTGGATGAAGCGCAAATATCAAGGATATTCTATTAATTTCATGGGTATAAGTCAAAGTTTTAACCAACTAAGTATAATAAAGAATGGAATAACAAAAGAAATCACCACGCACGCGATGTAATCGCATGAGATAAAGTTATTCCAACGAGAAAAATAAATAACGGAATTCAAGTCTCGCGTAAAACGCATGCATGACGGGATATTCAATGTAATAATAAAGAATGGAACCGAGGTCCGGTAAAAACGCATGCATGTGATATTCCGCTGTAATAATAAATAATAGAACCAGTCCCAAGAAGCCATGCATGCAGGATATTAAAGCGTAATAATAAAGAATGAAATAATGTAAAAATTTCACCAAGTATAGGGTGCTTGTGATATACAAAAGTTATTCCAATGTAATAATAAATAATGGAATAACATAAGTTCTCTTCATGAATACAAAAGAAATAATACCCCTTACAGTACAACAAATAATATCCCTTACCAGTAAAAGAAACCGAATATAAGAGTAGGGAAGGAGCATAATACTTTTCTATTGCTTTTTTATAATTTCTCTCTCTAGTTTCAAAGGTGAATTCGTAAGAAATAATGAAGGAATGAGCTTATTTATAGAAAAATGGAATGAATAAGAATTAATTCATGAATGCAGTCAAATTGATTTATTATTAAAGCAGACTATCCATATTAGTTTACTATTAAAACTTAAAACAACTATCATCTTGATTTACTATTAAAACTTTAAACCAAATGATCCATATTGATTTACTATTATAACTCACCCCATGGGTCCATATTGACTTACTATTATATCTTCAACCAACTATTCGAAAAATTAAAGACATCTCCTCACGGAATAATATTGTACCCAAATACCCGAATGCACAATACTAGAGTGAATAAGAATCAAGGAAAAAGAACTCGTGAATAATAACTCATGAATAATAACTCGTGAATAGTAACTTGTGAATAGTAACTCATGAATAGTAACTTGTGAATAAGAACTCATGAATAGTACTTTCAGCTACGAAAAAGTGTCCCGAATACATCGAAAAATATATCATATTATGCAGATGATAATTTGTAACAATAATTGAATCAATAATACGAGAGATATGATGCAAAGAATTACTATAGCAATAATTGAGTATAACCGAAAGTGACTTCTCACTTAAGCATCAATAATCATCAATCTAGCCATCTTCTAAGACACGACATCGCATGATCTTTAACACCGGGTGTTTCAACAAGTTAACTGTAAAACTTCCGCCGTTATTTTTATAAAGTATTTTGTCGCTTTTCTATCCCAATAATAATTTGTAAGGGTCCACCAATGATTGTACCATCATTATGGATATTCCCTAACAAAAAGAATATTCCCCAACCAATCGAATATTATACAACCACTTACTTACTTTGCAAAATTTATAAATATTACCCACAACTATAACATTACATCAAATCAACACCATAATATAAAAAAAATTATTTCGAGAAAATTAAATCTTTATTCATAAAATCTGGGGTCTCACAGAGACTGTCGAAATTTTTTCATTGGTAGGGTAATTTAGACTTGTCCCAATGCATATGCAGACCATGCATGATGCAATGATTCATATTCTACCCCTAGGAATCTATTGTCTTTAGGTTGTTTTGGCATGTATCCTTGTTCAATTTCTGAATAATCATATATGATGCACACTCATGTTATATATGTACATATACATCTATATGTATTTATAAGCATCATAAATGGGATTGAGCTGAATTGTAAATCTCTAACAAGGGAATAAAATAATTCATGTCAACATAGATGCCGTGGAATCATGGACCTCTATTCGCATAGTAGTTGGATGGCACGGCGAAATCAAGTGCCGAGATAGAGTCTTCTAACCAATTTAGAAATTTGGTTGCCAAGTGTTTTTGGAGTATGCGTATAGTCACCCGGAATGTATGAATGGTCAGTCGCAGATATGATGTCCATGTTTGAAGTGTAAGAATGTAAATTATATGGACAAAGACATGATAAAGTATCATTTACTTGTTTTCGAGTTCATGAAAAATTATGAAGAATGTTGGTGGGCACAGGCGAGAGAAGAGATGGTGGCATCCACGTAAGTACACAATTCGGGCAGAAGACTCATCGTATGAATGAAATGGTTCATGATATTGCGAGGCCGATTTTGATTGGGAACAAAGGAGAGAAACTATGAATTACGATGCCAAAGACTTCTTTAAGTTGTTAGACGAGGGTAGCGAGCCATTGTGGCATGGTTGCACCAAACACACTACATCATTCTGCCGATGGCGACATTACTTAACATCAAAGTGACTCACAACATGAGCCATGAGTGTTTTGAGTCGCTCTTGAAGGCCATTAAGAGTATGTTGCCTGACGATGAGAAATTACCTGGTAACTATTACTTTTGTAAGAAAATGGTGAAGAAGTTAGGTCTTGGATACCAAAAGATCGATGCATGTCCCAACGATTGCATGTTGTTTTATAAGGAAAATGAATAGATGACAAGGTGCACGTTTTGCAGTCATGATCGGTTTAGGCCTAATAAAGAGGGTGTGACTACAAAAAAATCAAGTATACCGTTTAAGATTTTAAGGTATTTTCCAATAACACATTGGCTAAAAAGATTGTACATGTCTTCAAGAACAGCTGAACATATGAGTTGGCATGCGAAATCTCCAGCTAAAGATGAAGAACTAAATCATCCCGCATATGGGCAGGCTTGGAAAGATTTCAACTTAACACATCCTGGTTTGCATTGGAACCTAGAAATGTGAGGCTTGGATTGTCCCACCGATGGTTTCAATCCGTTTGGCCACTCAAATTATTCCGTACTCATGTTGGCTGTGTGATTGTTACTCCGCATAACTTGCCTCTTGGATGTGTATGAAACGACCATACTTGTTTCTTTCACTCGTGGTTCCTGGTCCTAAGAGTCCTGGAAAGAACTTAGATGTTTACTTGAGACCTCTTATAGATGAGTTGAAGGTATTGTGGGAGGATGGAGTACAGACTAGGGATGTTGCAACGAAAACAAATTTCAACCTTAAGGCAGCGGTTATGTGGACTATAAGTGACTTCCCAGCTTATGGAATGTTAGCTGAATGGAGTACACAAGGGAAGTTGGCTTGTCCGTATTGTATGGAGCATACAAAGTCGTTTAATCTATCAAAAGGTAGAAAGCCTTGCTGGTTTGATTGTCATCGTCGGTTCTACCAAAGAGATCACCCGTTTCAAGAAATAGAGAACACTTAGGAAAGGAAAGTAGACAATGATATACCTTGCCGCGATCATTAGGAACGGAGATGCGAGATCGTGTGATGAGATTAGGTTATTCCATTTGGTAAGATTGATGCCACAAACATAGTCAATGGGTTCGGCGAATCTCTCATAACTGGGTTAGGAGAAGCATCTTTTGGGAACCCGCTTTTATTGGGTCTACAAATTTGATTCGTGCATAATCTAGATGTGATGCATATTGAGAAGAATGTGTTTGACAATGTGTTTAACACTGTGATGAATGTTACGGGGAAGACAAAAGATAAAGATAAAAGCACGTTTGGACATGAAAGATATTTGTAAGCGTCCTGGATTAGAACTTTATGAATCTCCTAATGGTAAGATTATCAAACCGCATGCAAGGTACACATTGTCCAAAAAGCAAGTTGAAGATGTGTGCACATGGGTTAAGTCTATGAAACTACCAGATAGATATGTGTCAAACATTGCAAGGTGTGTTACGGGTGGGAAATTGCAAGGGATGAAGAGTCATGACTGTCATGTGTTCATGGAAAGACTCATGCCTATAGCATTTCGGGATCAGCTTGATAAACCAATATGGGATGCTTTGACGGATCTTAGTCATTTCTTCAAAGACTTGTGTTCAAAATCATTAAATGAGAAGGACATGTCTGTACTTGAGAAGAACATCATAGAGATAACGTGTAAACTAGAAAAAATATTCCCACCTGGTTTTTTTGACTTCATGGAGCATTTGCAAATCCATCTTCCCTATGAAGCTCGTGTTGGGGGTCCAGTTCAATATAGATGGATGTACCCTTTCAAGAGGGTGATGGGAAACCTTAAGAATAGAGCTTATGTCGAGGGGTCGATATGTGAGGCATACAGTTTCGATGAGATATCTACGTTTGTCTCAGATTATTTTCCGGACGAAGTCTTGACAAAGGCCAATCGAGTATCGAGACATGATGATGGGGGAAATGTTGAACTAAATGGTCGAGTCTCTGTATTTGGTCTATTGGGTCGCGCTTATGGAAAAGGGAAGCGCATATTCCTCTCTGAACAAGAATTACATGCTGCACATACTTACATTCTTCTTAATTTCGAGGAGATTGACGAATTTGTTAGGTACACATGTAAACATGATAATTTATCCTGTAAGTTGAAAATTTATTCCAATATGTTAATATTTATAACATGGTATAGATTGTACGATGACGAGTTAAAAGTGAAGCATCCCGGCATAACTGATAAAGATATTTAAATCAATCGTGATAAAAAATTTCCACTTTGGCTAAAGGACAAAGTAAGTTCAATTTCTTAAGCACAACATATATATATATATATATATATATATATATATACACTCCAAAATAACTATGACTTCATTTAATAAGATGAAGTTTTTGTAGGCTTTGACTGAGGGATCAACGATTTCGGCTAATGTACAAGTCCTAGCTATGGGACCAGATAGGGACCAAGTTAGTCGCAATGGTTATAAAATAAATGGTTGTGAATTTCATACAAAGGTATATGGGCGCGGTAAAAGAACAACGAACTATGGAGTGTGTGTACAAGGAGATTGTTACAATGAGCTTGGTCGTGCCTTTTATGGGGTGTTGGAGGAAATCGTAGAGTTGTCGTACAAGGGCACATATGGGGGTCATATTAACTTATTCAAGTGTCGTTGGTTTGATTTAGAAAAAGGGATACGTGTTGACAGACATGGAATCGTCGATATTGACTTACATAGGTCGGCTTACTCCAACGAACCGTTTGTTTTACCAACTCAAACAGTACAAGTATACTACACTCCTAGTCCTGTTAGGAAAAGAGATAGACCGCCTACAGATTGGCAAGTTGTAATTCATATACTCTGCAGCAATCGTGTCCAAGTAATAGGCGAGGGATTTCTACCAAGAGGAGATGCTTCATAGACCTCCTATAATAAATATAGAGGACAACAATGATGTAATCCGGTTAGAGGTGGAGATGAACACGATGAATTGGATCCAGGCGAGCTTATTGTGCGGATTTACGGTGATCGAGGAAGAGTTATTTGGTGACAACCACACGTAATCGAAGAAGAAGATGGTTATGAATCTCAAAGACACTTATACAAAATGATTACGACTCGACAACGATTTTCATTAAAATGTATGTTTAGTTTTAATCGTATTACAATGAATTACATATAGGAATGTTCTTTATATCCTTAACATGTTTTAATCGTATTACAATGAATATAAATGTATGTTTAGTTTTGTCGTAGTTAACTATTTCATACAATTAATTGTCATTATTGTCCTTTTATATAAAATGTATGTTTAGTTTTAATATACAATTACATATGTACATGTTCTCTATATCCTTGACGCGTTTATGTATCTTTCATTTATAACTCATACTAACATCCTAAATTTTTTATTTATAGATGTCTTACGAAACACTGCAAAGACGAAAAGCCTTGAGTTGGGTCAGGCCCTAATCATGTCTCAAGGTCTCAAATTAATCCGGATGATCGTAGTCTTATACAGATTCGTCCTCCTCCAGAAAGCATGTAAGTTAAACATCGTGTATATATAAGGGCTTAATATTTCAATTGTTATAAATATATATGACTGTAAATTATTGTATATTGTAGTGATTTTCAAGATAGTAAAATTGTGAAGTGCATTTCACAATTATGCTTCTGAATCGCCTCACGCTTAATGATTACGTAAATGAGCACACCTCTCGCCCATAAGGATGTGATTTGAAATAATGAATTTCGTATATTTTTTTATCACTCTGATAGATAATACATAGTTAATCAAATAATATTGTTTAGTAATATTGGATTATGATAATATAATATAACAGTTTTAATATTATTATTGTTGTTTTATTTGCAGAAGCGGTATAGATGGGACGCATTGACATGCATCGCTTATTCGGACTATATTCGCGAGAATGCGTCAGTCAAACTAAAGATAATTTGAACAAGGAATGACAAAAAAGCCACGCACAATCTTTGAGATTGACCATCGGGGATAAAGCGATATATCGTGATATAGTCCACACATAGTGGTGCGCACATCCCATATAGGTGCGAGATGTGTGACCGAGTGGAGAGATGAGTCCAGGTCAAGAGCGCAAGATCGCCGCCTCGAGCAGATCCTCGTGTGTGTCTCAAGGCGAAAAAGGCAAAAGGCACATACAAAGGCGGCAAGATATCACAACCGCAGATATTTCTGCTAGTAATGACGTATATATAGTAAGTTTATTGGCTTAGTTATTTGTTTTATGTTTACAATCTTCTTTTGTAAACTAAAATATCATATGTTTACATAATAATATGAGAAAATGAACTGTAGGAGTCTCAGTCTCAAGGTCAACCTATCAATTGGTTGGATGTGTATGTGGCCACCCGCGATGGCACACTTTGAGGTCGTTTCAAATAAGCGATAATAAGTTCACTTTATCCTAATATGTTGTGTATAAATTGTGACGACTTTTTGAGTTTTTTTTATTTTAACTATTTAATTGTTCATCTTCCGACAAGACACTTATAAGGGCTTAATGAACGAAATATTTATCTGAAGGCACCCCGCGTCAAATCGATTGATCAAGAATTATGGAGAGGCGTCCATCGTGAAGAAAAATTATGTCAAAGGCCAAGGACAAAAAGCGGCGCCCCGACCATCGATGGTACAGAACGACTCGCCACCCGATCTACATGTCATTATCGAGTTATCCAAATTTATCATACTCCTGCCGACTATGTGAGAAGCGATCTGTCAGATCGTGATCTTCTTCAGATATCTTGGCGGGCATCTGCGATCTCGAGTCATGATAAGTTGGTGGAGAAGCGATTAAGAAGAAGAAGCAAGAAGACAATGACGAGAATGACGACCGGTATATATATTGTCTATTGTTTAGCTTTCCCCTAAAGACGTCGTAGAAGAAAGATCAACACATGTAATATATATGTTTTATTACTTTGTTAATTACAGGATCATAATTTGGATGATCCATGAAGAAGCGCTAGATTGGTTTTTTAGATTTTTAAAGCCTCATCTTTGTTTTAGATTCATTCTTTGGAAAATTGTATTGGTTTATATGGATGTTTGTGATATCGATTGTATTGTGTTGGATGAATATTTACAATTGTATTGTGTTGGATGAATGTTTATTCATGGATGAATGGATGTTAATATGGATGTTTGTATATACTGCTGTGTTGGGATTGAAAGCAGGTACAACAGGTTATTTTTGGGAAATCAAAAAAACAGGCAAAAAAATTTATAAAAAAAAACACATTAGCGACCGCATGCTGTCGCTAACTCCGTATCAGCGACCGCATTACCTTGTTGGAATCTAGCAACCGCATCGGTCGCTAGTACCGGTCGCTAACACGTGTGCCACGTTACATCTGACAACTGACTCAGCATAAGTCAGAATAACGACGGACACGGTCACCGAAAGTCTTGATCGCTAATAAAGCGGTCAGTTATTACATCGTCATTGGTGTCCATCCAATGATCAGATTACTATGACGCATTATCCGCTGATCGATTGCGGTCATTGAAACCCATCTGCGACCATTTGTGGTCGCTGATATGCGGTCGCTGATAAGCCTTTTTGTTGTAGTCAATGTTAAACTGATAAAATATAATAAACATCAAGTTTAACTGCAGCGGAACAAGCAATCCATTAGAAGAGTCAAGTAGAGCATGAAATCTACTATCTTCTATGATTTAAGAGTTTATCATAAATTTTATCGCTGAGACTCAGCTTAATAAATAAATCATATCATCGAATCATCCCTGCACTACAGGCCAATGATATTCATTAGTATCACGACCATGAATTATCCATGCACTACAGGCCAAGGATATTCGTATTTTCATCAATGGTCATGATCATGCCAATTAGCAACTGTCCATCAATGCACTACGGGCCAATGAGGACTTTTAATTACCACATCATTTGTAACATTAAGGTCATGATTATATCGAATAATTCCTGGTCATAATCATACCAATCAACAATTCATCTATGCACGTAAGCCAAAGATGACTTTCATCACATGAATATAAGCATGAGGATGATGACAATGATATAAGAATTCAATTAAAAGAAAGCAAAGGATAAATTTTTAAAGATTTATAATTTAATTTATCCAGAATTCAATAATGTTCAAATTGTCAACATGATACTACTTTGTGGAGTAAAATTCAAGAATAATATTGTATCAAAAATAATTTGGACCAAAAAGAAATTAATTTTTATCATGAATAAGTACCCGGGTGAATAAAGAATCGAAAGTGAATAGTATCCGTGAATAGACTTCGTGAATAGTACCCCGGGAATAGTACTTCGACATAAAAAAGTTAAAACTTATCAAGAATATTCAGAATAATATTTCCATAAAAAAAATAATGGATGAAGCGCAAATTACAAGAATATTCTACTAATTTCATGGAGTATAGAAGCCAAAACTTAACAAAAAGAGTATAGAATTTGGAATCTGAAATGAAATAATATTACTTACATACGAGTATGGAAGAAAATATTATTTCATACGAATATTGAACAAAAATAATATCCCTTACCTTAAAAAGAAGAGTATTCCATTTGGTATAATGAGGATATTCTCAAGAAAACTTGAACCGTTTTCTACACTCAAAGCTTCTTTAAACTCTAAAGAAATACGCTCAATATTATAGAAGAATAATTCTCTGATTCTGGTGTGATTTTCAATTCTAACTAAACATCCTATTTATAGGAGAATGGAAAGGATACTATTTGAATTTAGAAATTACGGACTGCACAGTATATTTTTTTTTCTTTCTCACGGGCGCCGAACAATCGTCTGATTTTCTAATTGTTACTATGCACTTACTATGCAGACACTATGCAAACACTATGCATAATAAAATATAATATATTCTATTTTTCATAAAAAACAAAACTTATAATAATAATAATAATAATAATAATAATAATAATAATACATGACTTTTCCTACCATTCCATTCCATTATGATTTCCCGTGACATCCCCCCCTCATTTCCCCCATGGTGACCCACATGTCATTATCACATGTGGGCCCCACCATATTATATATACAGAATAACTTTCTATCGATTATTTTGAAAAATGGGTAAATGAGCGATTGTAAAATAAGCAAAATTTATAACAAATAATTCATAAAAATCCCCTCAATTTTTTTAACAACATTTATTCATCATTATTATAACACGCAATATTAACAACCAGATCGTTCCCAGGAAAGAGGGGGCTTTCCGATAAGGATTTCTCCCTATTGGCGCGCAATTAGGTGACCAAGCCCCTTTCCTCGACAGAACATTATAGATATTGTTAATTATGCAGATAATAATATGAATAACTTGTCATCTCAATTATTGAATTAATAATATAAAATATTGACAATAATTGAATTAAATAACGTGAGATACTATGCATCAATTACTGTAGCAATAATTGAATATAACTGAGTGACTTCTCATGTAAGCATCAATAATCAATACCGTGTGCTACTATGCAACCACACGTATTACTGTAATTTTATCACCAGGTATTTCAACAGTTCACGGTAAAACTTTCGTCATTACTTTTATAAAAAGATATTTCTGTCGTTTTTAACTCCGACAATAATTCTGCTGTGGGGTCCACCAATGATTGTGCCGTCATACAAATATTTCCTGTTAAAACGAATATTCCCCCGACCAATCGAATATTTTATAACAACTTGCATACTTTACAAAATTTATAAATATTACCAATAACTATAACATTATATCAAATCCACACCATAATATTCAAAAATATATTTTGAGAAAAATTAATCTTTATTTATGAAAGTTGGGGTCTTACACACGGCGCCGCAGCGCCGGTCCTAGACCAAAGGCAGAGAAGAATGAATATGAACACAAAAGAAATTAAGGTACGTTGATTGAAGATGAATTATGACCTTAATTATACTTAAAGTAACATCTTAAAGGATGATTAAAACCTTAAGTTTAACAACTAAAAGTTAACGAAAGGTTACAAAAACGTAAACACAATGTAAGTTTAATAATACGGTAAACCGTACGCACTTTGAATGGATGTTTGAGATTGCTAGGAATGAAATTACTTAAACATTGAATAAGTAAGGTCACTTATAACAATAAAATGTTATAAAGTCGTAATGAATGTTAACTAAACTAACGAATGTTAATAATTAAACAAGCGGATAGTAAGAAGGAGAAGAATGAGAAGATAGGTTGATGACAATATGCTATATGATTATGTTATGTAGAATCTTTAAAGACTCACTGGGAAAGTAAATTAACAGTAGAAGACGCTAAAGACAAGTGTTCTAAACCCTTGTCTATATTTATTTTGGACAAGCTTTATGATTCATGCATCATACACATGAATTAACATAACAAAGAAGTTAAAGCCATTTCCTTCGGCTAGACTAGACTTAGAGTATTTTGTGGATTTCATTATATATAATCTATCAAAATATTATTGATATTACTATCTTTTACCAACTGTTTTGGTATGGATTCAAAGAAAGACTAAGTATAATTAAACAAATGTTTTGTTGTAAATCGAATGTCACGTGAATTTGTCAAAACTTAAACGTAGATACGTTTAATGTGAAGATCACTGTTACACAACATGAAAGTACTATAAAGTCGATCACCTAGACGTGCTCGTAAGAAATGTCGGACTTACGGACTCGGTGCCGGGTTCTCCTTTTTAAAGAAAGAAAGAATGAAATACTCAAGGTCTTTAATCAAACTGAAGGTTTAACTGATGATGTTCATCATTAAACATTTAAAAAAAAGAAGA
This sequence comes from Panax ginseng, assembly GCA_020205605.1. Taxonomy (NCBI): domain Eukaryota; kingdom Viridiplantae; phylum Streptophyta; class Magnoliopsida; order Apiales; family Araliaceae; genus Panax; species Panax ginseng. Next base: position 82,567,941 of record CM035150.1, on the reverse strand, counting down.
AGTGCTATTTTGATTTATCTATAGTACTTCATAGCTATTGATTCAGTTATAGAAGATATATTTATATGATTCATGCATGTTGCTTGATTATAATTGTTATACTTACTGAGCTAATTATGCTCACCTTTGCTTGAACCATATGAATGTAGCTAAAAATGAATGAACCGAAGGATCCGATAAGGATAACGGAAAGACCAAGACGAATAAATAGTTATCCTTGTAATAGAATAGTATTACTTTTGTATTAAATTGATACTATGACGAAGAACATATGTAATGGTTATAAAGAACCTGGGAAGGGAATTATTATTATGTAATATATAGAAGACATATTCACTTTATTGATGTATTTCAATTGAATATATGTGTGAACAGTAACAACGTATAGCACCATCTATCGGGTTGGAAGATACTCAAATTTGGGAGTGTCACAATTACAATTTCTATTCTTTCCTCCATTGGGCTTAATTAGTGGATTAATACTATAGGACAATATGCTAGCTAGAGTTAAATTGAAGAGACAAAGTAATGGAAAGAAAGTGGATCATTTTCTCTCCACTTATCTTAGACGTGAGTTTTAAAATAGAAGCAAATATACATTTGAATTAATGATACTTCTGTTTCTCTAAATTGTCATTGCATAATCATTTCTAAAATTCATTTTTTATCAATTGAATTCTGATCATGATTATTGTTGATTAGTGTCAATTTTATTCTGTTTGTTAGAATATTCCACATGAATCCTACATTAAAAAATTCAAAAATATAAATAGGTTAATAAATATAGTGGAGTTTCAATCTAATAGGTTAACCTTTTAAGTAAAAAGGTGGTATTACATACTTTTTGATATCAACATAGGTGGATCGTACAATTTAAAACTTTAATAATATGAGAATCTCATGTCATGATTTTGTACAAAATTCATTTTTTAATTTCAGTTAAGTTTATTACATCAATCGATACCATGATTTTCAGATTCGGACCGGATCGACGGTTGAACCGGAAAAATCAGAACTGATCGGCCATTCGATCCGGTTTAGATCAATGACCTATTTTTGTCTAAAAACAATTCAAACCCGAAGAACCGACATTTTTGAATCACCTGACCCAACGAACTGGTTAGTGATTCGCGAGTTGTACCGGTTCCATACCAGCTTTTGCCATACCCCTCTATGAACTGGAGCTAAATATATACTCGACTGATTGCTTCTTCCTTCTCATCAATAAAGTCAAAAAAGTTATATAAGGCCTGAGAAAAGCTGGTACCTGATGACGATGAAATTGAGGGAGTCCTGTTGTAGCGGATGTATTGACGAATAGTTTGCAACAAGAAAATTACAAGGGCTGGCTGTGAGAGTGAAAGTACCAAATAAAATATATAAATCGACTTTTAATTAGATTATGCCAAAAGCATATTTTTAATTTGACTATAATATGATAAAAAGGGGAGTATGTATTCTAGAGATGTTTATATTCATTTGTGTTTGATTTTATCATTGTTGAATTTTGAGTTATGAGGCAACCACACCCTTAAAGGGTGTACAAGGATAATCTCTCAAAAATATAAAATCCTAATCAGATAAAAAATTGCAAGTGATGGGAGGAATCTACTCAAAAACAACCAAGCTTGATCCGGCAGCCAGGGAAATCATTGGGAGCAGTACAAATACTCCGGTAGACAGGGAAATCATCAATGCTAGCGATGCATATACCTGTAAGTTCACAAATTACGCATCATCATATGGATCGGGAGCCGGGAATTATTTAGTTTCGAATACTTTCATGTCCAACAATGGTGAGTATTCTTGGGCTATCAAGTTTTACCCGAATGGCAAAAAACATGAAAATTTTGCATCATTTGTTGTCCAGCTAGAGAGTAAGCCAAGTAATCAAGAAGATAAGGCCCATTTCAAATTACTACTTGTAGATCAAAGTGGGAAAGGAAATCATAGGATTCACATCCGTTCTGGGTTGTCACACAAATGTTGCGAATGGGAGGCGTTTCTAAGCAAAGAGTACTTAGAGGGATCCGGGTACCTGAAAGATGATTGCATTCAAGTTTTTTGTTGGATCTCAATTCACAAGACCCAACAACTTAAGGAGGATTTAAATAAAGAAACTGCATCTTCACTAATAATTCACACCGAGTCGTGGCTACGGCTGACACAAAGACCGTTGTTTGATGGATATTATCACACCAATATTGATGAGTACTTGGAGGCCGTAGACAATATTCAGGAATTAATGAAGCCAGGTACGTATATATGGTTAGAATATTCTAGATATTATTATTATTAGAAAATTTTGTATATTTTTTACTCCCTCTACTTCCGAATTATAAGACCACTCGACTTTCTACATTTTTAAATTTAAAATTGATATAATTTTCTAAATAATAAAACTACTCTTTACGTAACGTAGTTTATGATATTCATAATTATATTGACATAAACTAAATGAATTATATCTCAATTTTTAGTTTGAAAATGACTTTTTAAAAGTCAATATTGATTTTTATTATAATTCGGAATGAAGGGAGTATTAGGTAGAATTTATATAAAGTATGTTTTTGTTACTAAGTTGTGTGGTACCAAGCTAGGTTACAAGTAACCGAATACCATTCAACATAATTTTTCCTATAATTTCTATAGGTATGATCACAGATTACCAAAGTAAAGGAATCAATGTGATGGTGATGGCTATGAAAAGACTCCAGCTGGAGGTTGAAGGCATACTGAAATGTTCAACCAATAAGGTGAAAAACCGTATGCATATTTGTGAGTCTTTCACTGCTAATTACTCAAGTTCAGTAAGTACTTATAGCTATGAGTTACATGACACCGAATTTCTAGCTCATGGTGCTCTCTCTATCGACCAAGTTATGCATCTATGTAGTATCATAGTTAGGTTGAAGAGTTCTACAGGATTTCTTGGCGACTGCATTGAGGTGTACAAGATTTTAAGGAAGTATGTGGTAGATGCAACCTTTTCAAGATTTGGCATTGGGAAATGTGAAATTTGGAAGATTTGGAGTTCGGACTGGGGAGAAGGAATAAAATTGTGCATACGAACAATTGATGTTTGCTTTCAAATCATCTTTCCGAGGGAGAAGAATTACTATGAGCAGATCTTTGGTGGTATTGAATCTGCCACTTATGATGATTGTTTTCTGTTTATAATTACAGATGTTGCAATTCAGTTGTGTAATTTTGCGGAAACTATAACTACTACTCCAGCAACTTTCGAGAGGTTGTTTGGAGTTTTAGATTTGTACAGAGCTTTGTTACTAATCTTGCCAGAGATTAAAGCTACATTCCACTCAAGTTCATCGGTGAATGTTTATTTTGGGGCAGTTAAGATTGTTGATCTTTTGGTAGAACTGGTAAGACAAATTATCTCAATTTTTGAGGATACTGTGTTGAATGAGCAGTTGAATACTCCAGTTCCACTACGCATAATTCATCCCCTAACAACATATTCTATGGATTATGTTATTGGCATGTTAAAATACAAGGAATTGTTAACTGAAATTATCATTTCCAAGCCTACTATAAGTTTGGGAATTTCTGATGATGATATGCAATTCTTGGATGTTGGGGGGCAAACTACATTAGCCCTACATTTGGTTTGGATCCTCATTATCTTGAAATTTAATTTGGAGGGTAAATCTAAACAATACACAGACACTTCTATGGGCCATTTATTCATGATAAAAAATGTCGAGCTCATTATTGTAGAAATTGAGCAGTCTTTGAGAACTGTTAGAGATGATTGGGATGGATTATCCAACAATGTTACGCCAATACGTAGCAAAAAAAACAATAGCATATGTTGACTCCATACGGGACAAGGCCCTACACTGTTTAAGAGATGGACTATTTCATAAGTTTCGATGTTTCAACAGGATTTCAAAGAGTGCTTTGAAGGAGATGTTCAAGATTTTCAATGCTATGTTTGAAGATTTTTTTTGGACTCGATCTACGTGGTTGGAGTCGGATTTGCAGCTTCAGAGGCAGCTTCATAAGTTAATGCTTGAGGAGTTGATTCCAGCTTATGAATCCTTTCTAGTGAAGTATAGGAGTCATGTTGAGAGTGAAAAGTACCCAGAGAAATACATCAAGTACTTGCCCGATGACCTTAAGGATGAGCTCAATGGAAAGCCCAAGGGCTATAGTACAATTAAATTAAGCTATAGCAAAAATAACCTTAATATATTTTTTTTGAAGTTGAAGAGTTAATGAGTGTCATTTAATTGTAGTTATGGTAAGATGCAATAAATACCATTAAATGCATAAGGGCATATATGAGAAAATATTGCAAAAATTGTATTGGAGTTCTAACACATCACTTATTTTGAGAAAAACTATTAAGCCTAAAAAAGCACTTATTATGGGACGGATGTAGTATTTTGTACAGTTGTACTCACTCTAGCATAAAAGTATTAATTACTAAGATCAAATTAAATATGTCAGTCTCAATGTTTTCAAAATCGGCCCGGTCTAGTCGGAAGAACCCGTTCTATATTTGCTCCGACTTGGTTCGCTTAAATCAGTTTAGTCAAAATTTAGATTGAACCGAATGATCAACGACCACACCGATAGATCAGCCAAACCTAATGAACAAAATTTGTATAAATTTTTAGATATTTTTTTTGGTACCAAAAGTTTTTTTGGAGTAATATTAAACATTTTTACTCATATTAGAACACAACTTTATTATATGAGTCCTTCTAGGGGATAAGGCGTTTTCGGCCAAGGGGTAGTGATCACGGAAATATTTTCTTTTCTTTTTTTTTTTTTGCTTTTGATACAAAATATTAATGTGATTTATTGAATCGAATTTTTACAAAATACGATTGATTTAGGTGTCTTTTTGGATACACGTAACAAAACAGGTTATACGATGCATAACCGCAGTTTTTTACGTATCCAAATGACACCTAAATCAACGTGATTTTGTAAAAATTTCGCCCAATAAATCACATTAATTATTTTCTAGTCAAAAGCAAAACAAAAATAAAAAATAAAAAATTCCGGCCGGTCACTACCCCGGTCGGAAACGCCGGTGCCCCTAGACTTTTTCTTATTATATTCTATTTTATCAAAAGATAGATCTTCTAAAATCTTATTAATTAGCAATCATATAATCTTTGATGTCACCTATTTAATAACTAGTGGTTGAAGCAGTAACCGATCTACCTGATAACTTTTTCGTTGTGATTCAAGTCTGAAAATATAGAATAACCTCCTGATAAATATTCTACTTTTACTTCATCCTTTTATAGCAAAAGTAAGTTGTTCCCCTATTCATAAAAGTGCTAACCTATCAGCATGACGCTTCCATAAGGCATAGAACCAACCAAAACCACAACAAATTTAAAATATGAATAAAAAATATGAAATAGATTTTAGGAATAAGGTATGGGAGAGTAAAAAAATTTAAAATGTGACACTTTCACAATTATTTTCTTATTATGTCCCGTAATAAAATATAGTATAAGCTTTAATTAGAGTTAATTTCTATCCTTTCCTCCATTGGGCTTAGTGATTTAACATGCACTACAACAATATGCTAGAGTTAAAGTGAAGAGAAAAGAAGAGTAATGGAAAGAAAGTGGATCATTTTCTCTCCACTTATCTCAGTTGTGAGTTTTAAGATGGAAGCAAATATATATTTGAATTAAATTTTTGATTGAGTGATACTCTTCTTCCTCTAAGTTGTCACAAGCAGTGTAACAATAGTCTTTGAAATTTATTTTTTGTTCATTGAATTCGAATCAATATGATTGATTAGTGTCAATTTTGTTTTGTTACCCAAATATTTTATTAAGAATCTTTTAGAAGGTAAGGCCAAATTTCATCTCCTGCACTAGTCAGAGTGAAAAACACAGTTTCCATTGATGACATGAGCTATCATAGTCTGTTTCTTAGACTTCCATGTGACAGAAAAGAATAACGCATAACTGAGAGTGTCTTTCAAGTACCTCATAAGTCTTTTTCCTAGATTTCTTGTAAATCTACTAAACATTCCTACTGCAAATGCAATGTCTCTAGCCTTGTACAACTCAATGCATACATTAAGCTGCCTATTATCTTCGAATACTCGTGTTGTTATAATCAAATGGCATACTCAACTCAAGAAGTTAAAAGTATCCGTACTTCTTCAATATACTCTTTATATAATAGGATTGAGACAGATGGATGCCAGATTTGGTTTTCATGATCTTGATCCCCAAAATTGTATCTGAATGAATCAATTCTAGTACCTCAATATTCTTTGTGTTGGGAACCTAAACCAAATTCTTGGTTGTCTACATTCATAGATTAATTTGGTTATTTGACTATTCCTAAACAAGTGTTATTCCTCAGTATTTGCCTTTTTATTATTCAAATTGTTGTGTTAGAATATTAATTTGAATAACTTGATATTCAATGTTAAGCATTAAGTCTTAAAAAAGAAATTCAAATTAAAGACAATTAATAAGGCTAAAGAAACTCTATTCCGATACAAGGAATATATGTAAATGAGTTCTTTGATACAGGAATAGAAAAAAACTACAAAAAGTCATGATTTAAGGGCCATGACATATCAAACTGAAGCGGGGGCAAAGTTAGGGCCTCCAATTTAGAAATGGCAGCGTCGCGAGCCTTTACATTGGCGGCTTTCAGCTTCTGAAAAGTTTGGATATTTGACTTTAAAGCTTGAAGTTGGGTCTCCAGTTCGTTTGCGGTTTTCTCAAGATCCGAAAGTTGTTCTGAAAACGAGTTATTCTCACATTAATATATAGTAACCTCCGATCGTAGTGCAACGATATAAAAAGTGGAACTAAGAAGATCAAGTCGAGCACGAAAGGGAGACATATCAAAGCCAACAATGGAGAAGTCATTAAGCTCACTACTAAATCTATCTAAGTCTTCGGCTCGCAAAGAATAGAAAGAAAGACTGTGCAACTCAAGAATAAGGCTAGCAATTTGATCCAAAAAGAAAGTCTGGACGAGGGCCATGCAGATAGTTAGACGGTAAAGTGTTTGTGGAAACCGAGTTAAGAGACGATCGAGAATTTCCTAGCTGGAGGAAGTTATCTGAAAACCCCTCCAAGAAACAAGATCTCCACTTGGATTGAAGGAAGCTCTAGTAGGAGCCAATTTAGAAGCCACCATAAAATCACTCGGGACAAAGGATGAAAAAACAGGTGGCTAATGTGTTGTTGCTGACTCCTTAACAGAGGATGAAGAAACAGGTGGCTGTTGTGTTGCTGATAACTCCTTGAAGCCTTAGTCAGTAGGAGGATAACCAAGGTCATTACTGGACGACAAGGTGGCAACACCCGGATTAAGAGCATCAAATAAAGCAAAGTGACTCAACAAATAAAGGCAAATATTTCATCTTCTCACTCTAAAAAAAAGAGAAGAAGAAGAAGAAAAAGGATAAAACATAATGTATTATAGAGGAAGAAAGAAAATATATATAGGCCAACTAAAGAAAATACTCACACTGATGGATAAGGAGTCGTGAGATGCCACAGAAAGCGGAATGTCAGCAATAAACTCAGACGGATTCCCCCTTGAGAATATAGGAGCCTCACCGGTACCCTCTAGATTAATTCTCATGAGGAGGTGCTATAAGAGGACGTGAAGAGAGAGTTGTACAACCCACAACATAACCCGAACTCACATCAGATAAAGAATCATCAGCATCAAGACTAACAGGATCATCATGCGGTGAAGAAGACTCGATAACAACAGTGATAGGTTGAGGAGGCTTACAAGTAGTGGAAGTCACGACCGTTTCACTTACAACACCCGCATGAAACCCAATAGGAACATCATCATCTTCTTCATCAGCCTCGACAATCTAAAAAATAAGGAAATAATAACATAGGAAAACACAAAAACAATTATATGAATGGTTGAAAGACAAATGAAAATGCTATTAATTTTACCAAAAGTTTGCGTTGTTTCTTGACCGGATCCTCAGCTGCCGACATACTAGAGCTAGCATTATCAAGGGGGCGTTTTGCCAAAGGCTTTAAAATAAGTGTTTTTCCATTTGGCATTCGTCTAATGATAGAACGACTAGCAAGGACCACGGTAGAATCTATAGGGGGCATCACCTCAGAGTTAATAATAACAGATGCTTTCATTTTAGAGGGAATAACTTTGATTTCCTCGGCATCAAAGGATCCCTGGGGAGGAGCTGGAGGAAGTATCCAAGATGAAACCCGTGATGGAAGATTCCAGGAAGTAGTAGGAACCTGTGCAGGAGGAACATCTAAGTCTACTGACTAAAGAGGAAGAGACTCAGACATTAAAGCCTTATGCTCAAGGAGCTAACTACTAGTTGGCCAACGCTCTGAACGAGTATTAGTTCTAGGAGAACGTAACAGTTTGGCCCATTGGAGACGTTCGGGAGGAGAAGTTATCAGCGAACAAATCATAGTATCATCCTGCCATTTTTTAAGGTTGATGAGCCAGTAGTTGCTTTCAAAAGTAGTATATCGCCCTTGCCGAGAATCATCTGGTATGACGAAATAAAGAGAGTCATAAGGAGCATTATAAGGTTTTGGAAACTCCCATGCAAATGAGGAGGATGTGGGGACAAAATTGAGGAGAGCACTCTCGTAATCCCTTTGGCAAGAGTGGCCGAAAGGTCAATTCTGGTCAAATCCAAACTGCCTCATGACTCTATGAGGAGAGTAAAGTACGGTGCCAAAACCATGTTCTCAACAAGATAGCGAAGTTCCGCAGCTTGGAGGAATATGAACCAAGAAAGTGAAGACCCAGTCAATTCCCTGTCATTTGAAAAATAACGGAAGTCCCTCCTATAGAAGTGAGGCAGAAAACCTCCCTCTGGAATAATGGTGTAAGGACGGGCACTGAAACAGAAAAAGTCATCAATATAAAGCCGCAAATCTGAAGTAATCCTATGATCAATCCAGCGAGCGTTGCGGGGAACAATATTGGGCGATGAGGAAGGGGTGGATATTTCCTTCGCTTCTAGGAAAAGTGCATAGAAGTAGAAAGGCCCCAAAAGCGCTCGAAGAGGAAGATATGAAGAAATGAACATGGAACGAAGCAATTCACGTCATACCTGAATAAATGAAAGAAATATTGATAAACAAATATATATAATAATAATAATAATAATAATAATAATAATAATAATAATAATAATAATAATAATAATAAATGAGTGAAATCGAAAAGGTACCTTCCGACATATTCTCTCATGGCGAGAACAGTCTCATCCAAGCGACAATACAATGTCCCCAAAAAGAGAACAGTAAGAGGAACCTCCAAACCTCGAGACAACAAAGCCGCTAAGTTAAATATATGGGTCGAGGGACCGTCCATGGGTGACTCAGGGAAGATAAAGTGGGACAACCACATAGATAGATAAGCAACTAAAGGAAAAAGGACAAGGCTCCTCATGAAGAGCAAGAATAAACTCTCTATAAACAGAACTATTCTAGTGGCCAGGTGTGACGCCCCCAAAATTAGGTATACATCACCCATCTTGGGTCTTCAGATACATGGCACAAAATTCAAATACAACTTACTAATACAATTGCTGTGTGTAATACGATAAAAACATAGCTGTGAGTTTGAATACAATTATTGTCTACTAGAGATTATACAAACTCAAAAGGAGTCCTCATTACAATTATTAACACACTATTTCACGTAATAGTGAGGACTACTAATGCTATCCTCCGGACCATCACTCCGCTCCCCAACTAGTCCTCGCTATGTTCTCAATTCACGAAGAAGCGGTGAAAGAAAGGTGAGCTCACTAGCCCAAGAAAAAAATATTATGACTAAGATAATGCAAAATAAATTATCATTAGTCTCCAACAATGTTAAAGCGATAAAATATAATGACATCAAGTTTAACTGCAGCAGTAAACAAGCAATCCATTAAAAGAGTCAAGTAGAAAATAAAATCTACTATCTTCTATGATTTAAAAGGTTTTTCATCCTTCGTTATCGCTAAGACTCGACTTAATAAATATTCCACATCATCGAATCACCCCGCACTACTGACCAAGGATATTCTTTAGTATCACGACCATAATTATCCATTACTCACAAGCCAAGAATATTTGTGTATTCATTAATGGTCATGATCATGCCAACAAGTGTCCATCAATGCACTACGGGCCAATGAGGACTTTACCACATCATTTGTAACATTACTACCATGATTACAATCGAATAATCCCTCGGTCATAATCATACCAAGTCCATCCATGCTTTACATGCCACGAGATAACTTTCAAAAATATAAACGTGTGGATGATGACAATGATATAAGAATTCAATAAAACAAGTTCAAGAATTTAAGTTATTCGGGAACTAATAACGCCCAAATTGTCAACATGATCTTCGCTTTGTAGAAAGTAAAATTCAAGATTTCTCGAGAAGAATATTTCCATGAAAAATTGGATGAAGCGCAAATATCAAGGATATTCCACTAATTTCATGGAGTATAGAAGTCAAAATTTTAACCAACCGAGAATAATAAGGAATGGAATAACAATGAGAAATCACCATGCATGCAAGTCTTGACACAGGCATGTTATTCAACAGAATAATAATAATGGAACTGTGTCGGTGAAAATCACACCTTCGGCTGGGATGTTCCAACAGAATAATAAAGAATAAAATAATAAAGACAAGACAAGGTCTGGCGTAGAGCACAGACAGGATGTTCCAACGGAAAATAAAGACAGAATAATAAAAAAGCAGAACCGTGTGTAAAGTAGACATGCAGACAGGATGTTCCAACGGAATAATAAAGACAGAATAATAGAATAATGTCACCACGTATAGGGTATTTCGCGTATACAGGTTATTCCAACAGAATAATAAAGAAATGGAATAACAGAAGTTCTCTTCTCAAATACAAAAGAATAATATCCTTTACCGTAAAAGAAACTGAATATAAGAGTAGGGAAGTAGCAGAATACTTTTCTATAGTTTTCTATAATTTCTCTCTCTAATGTTTCAGTGAATTCATAAGAAATAATGAAGGAATGAGCTTCTATTTATAAAAGAATGGAAGGGCACTGTGTAAGAAAATATCACAGACGCAATAATTCACGGATAAAATTCTTATAACCTAAGGATGCAAAAGTTAATCCTTCATCCAATCAGATCAAAGCAATCAAATGTTATATATATAATATACAACACAAGTTATAATGCAATAAAGCAACAAAGAAAACCACTACCACCTTTTCCACCATCCTCCACAACATCACTATCACACACACACACACACACACACACACACACACACACACACACACACACACACACACCTATCACTATCATATCATCACTCTTCCACTCACATTATATATATACACATACCATACTTATAAATATATTTTACCTCTCCTTTACGTAACTTCCTTTCACCCCTATTTCAAAAATCAATTTTTCAACACATATGGGCCCCACATGTGGCCCCTACATGTGGGCCCCACCTTTAAATAATTTCTACCACTTATTTTGAAAGATGGGTAAATGGGGGTCCATAAAATAAGTAAAACTGAGTAACTTCTCACATAAGCATCAATAATCAATATCGTGTGCTACTATGCAACCACGCCAGACATCGTATTCTTTCTTACTACCTCTAAAGTAGTTCAACAAGATAATTCAGTAAAACTTCCGCCGTTATTTTTATTAAGTATTTTGTCATTTTCTCAATCCGACAATAATTACATTGCTGGGGGTCCACTAATGATTGTGCCATCGTATCTAATATTTCTGTTTAAAGCGAATATTCCCCACCAATCGAATATTATATGACAACTTGCGATACTTTGCAAAATTTATAAATATTACCCACAACTATAACATTATATTAAATTCATTTCATAATATTCAAAAATGATAATTATAGAAAATTCATTTTTATTCAAAAAGTTGGGGTCTTACACCAGGCTTGTAATCCTGAAAGAAATAACGGACCCAAGATAGCTGGGAAGTCTCCGGATGATTGGAGGTCTCAAAGTTTGAAAGGATTAAATTGCCTTGGAACCTCGTGGTGTAATTAGAAGCTCGCTTGAGGGCTTCTGTCAAGTACGCAACACATTCGGTATCCCTAGGGGACAGGCTGGATGAACCACAAGAAGCTAAAGAAGCAGCAGGAAGGCTACAAGATATAGTTCAAAATAAATACATAACCTAATAAAAATGAGGATGAATGTACAAAGAAGAAAAAAGAATTACTGGTAAATGGCATAGACATCCTCTAGAGTAGGGGTGAAATTCCCCCAAGCGGTGACAAATGTACATGTAGAAGAGCACCAACGTGAAATTAATAAGGTAAGGGCGTCATAATTTTGTTGGATACGAAGATCCCTACATAGTTGAACACAACGCAGAATCCCAGCTTTGTCCAACAACTTCACATAATCGGAATTCCCGAGGATCTCGTCGGTCCAAGGTTACCATCCCTGAAGGCGACTAGATGAGTCAGACAAGAAGCGAACGGGACTGAAAGGATACTCCTATTTTTCGATGCACATGCGGAGAATGTGAGCAGAGCAGGGAAAGCTATCCGCACTTTCGCCAGATGCAGCATATAAAAATACGCCCCCTTTGTCAGGTGGAGGAAAAGTTACACGATCAAAATTCTTCGTTCGTTCCAAGAAAACGTCAAAAGGCCCAAATAAGGGAGCTCTTCCCCACTCACTAATGAAGGGGATTTCCTTAGTATTTTTTGGCTCCGCAGAACGTTCGTCAGAGTTAGCCTACAACGCTGGGGATTTGATATGAGAAATCTATGAAATAAGAAAACGAAGTGGAAAGCATTCGAAATATAGTACTTACCATGGTAAAAGAGAAATTATGAATACCAAACAAATGAGGTCGCCTTGAAAACAATCTCTTTTTGACAATGTTCGATGCAAAAAAGTCTAAACTCGAATAAGAAGATTTAGCCCAGAAAAGGAGAGATTAAGGACACCTGAAAAGAAGAAGGAACAAAATTATCAAAACGATGGAAAACCCTCTAGGATTCGGTCGATCACCTCGGGATTCGACCACATTGAGATTCGGCCTCCTAAGGTTCAACCACCCTGGGATTCGGTCCCTACTAGGGTTCGCCCGCCCAGGATGGTCCAACTATGGTACCTTGCTTCCTTTCTTAGTTCATTGTTTGATTGCTTGGAACGAAGTGTCGCTTGGAGTCCCTTAAAAGTAAGTCTTTCTTTAATATCCGAAAAAACAATCATAAATAAAATAAAAACAATAATGATGATAATAATAAAATTAAAAAAATAAAAAAATCGACACGGCTAACGCTGCTAAATATTTTATTCATGAACTGTTGCATTACATACTTCCTTTACTATAATTAAAAGTTAATAATAATGATGGACTAATGTTGGTTTAAGGAAGGCATTGATATATATATATATATATATATATATATATATATATATATATATATCATGCTTCAAAGAAGACTTTGAGTCGAAGAAACTTGTGGGATGGTAGTATATATATATATATATATATATATATATATATATATATATATATATATATATATATATATATATATCATGCTTCAAAGATGATCTTAAGGTGATATTGCGCAAGTGACCTTTGGGTTTAGAAGATGAATACGGATGGGCTTCACAATATGCATGGATGATATAATATTCAATATAAAATTATGAGCTCAGCCGCCACTGTTTAACTTCATAGGATTATTCATTGAAAATTACATGCCACTCTTTAAGACCTTGATTATATGATGTGACAGAGATTTTGAGGCTGATTATTCCTACTCAGATATTGATGGACAATGATCAAAATTGGGGTATATTCATAGGAAGGTATGACATAACACTGGACTATTGAGTGTTTACTTTATCGGCACTTGTGCAGATTTACGTGTTATTTATAGGACAAGAATTTTGATTTCTAATCAAATTAGGATATCTTTAGCAGTGGGAGTCCAAAAGAAAAAGACTTTTGCCTTTTTAACAAATCAACAATTTTAAGAGTTTTGTAGTGATTGGGGAATGAAGGCGACAACATACAGTTCCAGTTATAGAATTCAACAAGGACTTCTTATTGGCTTAAAACTGATTTGTCGTGGCCAGTTATAGAGTTCAACAAGGAATTCTTATCGAATTAAATTGATTTGCATTTGGAGATCTCAAATGAGGCGGCTGCAATTCTTTTCTAAGCTGGTCAAACTCAAAAGGCTAAATTGGGGCATATCAGTTTGTTTTTCTTTTGGGACTAATCAATCACCATGCATTACAAAAAGTGTTGAAGTGGTCAATTACCCAAGCAATCTGATGTTCAATCACGTCCAACTACAATAAATTAAATTAGTTTCTTTTATTTCAACGCCAATTCAACAAATTTGGGACAGCTTGTTGTCAACCGGCTGGGGTTAATGAAGAAAAATAATATTTGTACCAAATAATATTAAAAAAAATAAAAGAAATAAAGATTGAGCAAGATTTTGAAAGATCAAGCTACGCAGATCATTCAGAAAATTCAGAAATTTGAAGCAAGGATTCAAAGATTCGAAGTATTTTTGCACGATCGTCATTCCAAAGGCGTGACTCACGTGCATGGGGCAAATGTGAGCCCAAGTACAAATTAGGGTTGACATGCAATCTATAAAATTAAAATGAACCGGGAGAAGCCTCCACGTGTCCCGATGCAGAAGACTCGTGGAGGCGACTCATTTTAGAATTGATTGATGGATTGGATTGGTGGCTAGAAGGACATGATGATTTAGGCATTACTTAAGTAACTAAGGGTATTTCTGGAATTTCTTCTGAAATCACATGTCATGCACAAGACCCAGACATGTGCTAGGCACGTGACCATTTTTCAGGAAACTCTATAAATACTCCTTTCATTTCAATAGAATGGGACTTTTTGATTATCTCTAAACTGAAGACTTTGAAGAAGGCTCTTGAATCCTAAGAGTTCTACCACGTGTTACTCGAGTACTCGCTTAACTGTTCTTCTCCCCTCTTCAATCAATCAATCAATCAAGACCGTACTCTTTGTGAATTTCTCTCCTCCTCAGCCAACACAAAACCATAACCCTAATAAGGTACAGTTTCCTTACCCACAGGACCAATGACTCATTTTTGTCTAAAAACCGTTTAAACCTGACGAACAGGCAGTTGAACCATCTAACCCAACGAACCAGTGACTAGTTCGCGAGTTGTACCGATTTCATACTAGTTTTTGCTCATACCAGTAATAATCTAATCTAAGGGACGTGTATTCAATTAAGATTTTTAAAGACTTTTTTTAAATGACAGACTTTTATAGAATTTATGAGATTTTAATGACTTTTAAAGACTTTTTTAAAATGACTTTTATAGACTCCATGAAATAAGTAACAGACCTTTATAAACTTTGTATCAAGACTGTGATAGACTTTTGCATACTTCTAATATATCTTGCAACTTATATTAATTGTTAATTAGCCCATGTGTACAACCTCTCCCTCTTTTTTCATGAACTAGAATAAATCTCTTTATATTATTGTGGCATGAGATTTTATATATGTTGAAAGCGTTCATATCATTTTACTCATTTCATGATACATTTGGATACTTGGATACCAATAAAACATTAGAAACTACAGACGCAATACAAAAATTAAGCTCACTTTTTATTGAGCTATATATACTTTATGCATATGTGTACGCTTTTTAGTAGGAATACCAAACTCTGTTTTTCACAAAATAATATGACAATGAAAATCTATATGATCAAAAGTTATAACATTTTTTCCCTTTCCTTTGTTATTTCCTTGTTGAGAATCTCCCACTTGTAATTACTATGTCATATATACACATCTATCTTAGTATTTCTTTTAGTAGTTTACTAGCCTAAAAACAATGAGAAAAATACATACATCCTACATATTACAGAATATCATACAAAAAAATCAAACCACATACATATACATCATATATTGTTTATTATTTTTGCAAACACATCATATATATATATAGTACATTTTAAACGAAGGAAATTAACAATTAGTTATTAATTTGGTAAAAGAAAATTAACAATGATCATAATATATATTGTTTAAAGTGAAAATAATATATAGTATAAACTGTTTAATGATCATAATATATGATATATAGTATATACTGTTTGGATCATATTATTATTGTTAAACAGTATATATGTACATCATATATACATACACATCATATATTGTTTATTATTTTTGCCAATTAGTGTTAAAGTGTCTCAAAAATTAACAGTAATTTCCTTCGTTTAAAATGTCAGAAACCTAAAAAAAACACATACACATCATATATTTTCTATTTTCATATATTATACTTACATAATCTTTACAACTGAACAACTGATATGAGAGTTTCATGATCTCACCTTTGTTGAACAAATCTCTTTTCTCTTTCTATTGGAAGCTTTCGAACATTAATCGCTTTTTCTCTCACCAATTGATTAGGTCTAGTTATTTGTTTACTTATTAATATATCTTGTTAATTCTCTTATTATAATAAATCCAATTATTTTTATGGCCAAATTTTACCAAATTATATATCCATCACATATTATTATTTTTTAGCCCATATAAAATAAATAACTAGTTTGACCCAATAAAAGATAAAGTCCAATTAATAACTAGTTTTATCTATCTTTGTGTTTATTTGGAAGTCTTTAGAAATCTTTAGAGATGAGGTAAGACTTTGGATATGGGTTGATAGTTATAATTCTTCTTATAAAGTCTGTCAAAGTCTATCATTTGATAGAAAAATCTTTAAAATATATGACTTTTTGAATACCAAAATACTTTTATAGATTTTGTAAAAATCTTAATTCAATACCACCTAACTTTTAAAGACATTAAAAAAGTTGTAATTGAATACCACTAAATTTTTATAAACTCTTTAAATGTCTTGATTGAATACAACTAAACTTTTAAAATCTTTAAAAGTCTTTAAAAATCATAATTGTTAACGTCTGATTTTGTACGCCTGACGAAATCACCAAAACAGCAGGCCAAAATAGCGCCAACGGTTGATAGAGTAATTGTTGTGAAATCAAACTCACGAAATACACTCACATAAACATAAATAAAGAACTATAAAGTATGAACACAAGAATTTACGTGGAAATCCAATTGGGAAAAAACCACGGAGAGAGAGAGTAATTCACTATAATAATATTGGGAGTACAAGTTGTGTATTTGTGTTGTATCTCTTGTGCTCTTCCTCCTTCAATCCCTTGCTTATGGTTGTATTTATAGATAGGAGTAGGAGTCTTTTTCAGAATCACCTTATAACTGCAATTAATGGCTAATAGATTCCTTCCCAAATTAAACCTCCTTATCCCACCAAATAAGGAAATACAATCTTACTTTAATAAAGACTCTCTCACTACCCAAATAATCACACTCCAACACTAATTGAATACACCCCACTAATAATGTGTACCCCTCTATGAAATGGAGCTAAATATATAACACAATCTTACTCTGATATGCTGCTGCTTATTTAAGGGCAGTGGCAAAGCTAGGAGTAAGACTGTGGAGACAATTGATCCCACTGAATTTATATATATATATATATATATATATATATATATATATATATATATATATATATATATATATATATGTGTGTGTGTGTGTGTGTGTGTGTGTGAGAGAGAGATGTAATAGATTTTTTTGTGAGTGTAATTTAATAATTTGATTCCATTGAGTTTTTATTTTTATATATATGATGTAATAAATTTTTTGTGTATGTAATTTAGTAATTTGACCACATTAAAATTATTTCCTCGCTTAAGGGGAATTATGATGTTTTTGTTCGCTTATTCCTTCTCATCAATGAAGTCAAATAAGTTATATAAGGCCTGAGAAAAGCTGGTACCTGACGATGAAATTGAGGGAGTCCGGTTGTAGCGGATGTATTGACGAATAGAGTAGTTTGCAACAAGAAAATTATAAGGGATGTGAGAGTGAAAGCACCAAATAAAATATATAAAGTGACTTCTAATTAGAATATGTCAAAAGCATATTCCTTTTTTGACTGTAATATGATAAAAGATGGGGGAGTATGTATCCTAGAGATGATTATATTCAGTGGTGTTTGATTTTATTACTCATGAATTTTGAATTATGATTGTGATTTAATATCTTTCTTTTCATATAAATTTAATATTTATTTAAATTGTATAAAGTAAATATTGTACAAATAGGTTTAGTTTTTTTATATATAAATTGATTAATTTTACATATTTACTAAATAATATATATAATATATAATAATAATTAATATATTTAATTATTTTTTATATATTAACGTCATCACCGTCGCCAATAATAGTTGATTAAATTTGGTTAATCACTAACTCATCCACCCAGTACCTTTTCCGATTCGATGATAAGTCCATGTCAGAAAACCTTGATCGATACTTACTAGAGAAAGAGGTAACGCTACTTAATTACTTATTTGTTTGGTTATTAGTTTTTGGTGTATTTGGAATGATACTTATTTGTTTGGTTATTAGTTTTTGGTGTATTTGGAAGACACTCATGAGTTAATAAAAAGAATTGAGACCAACCACACCCTTAAAGGGTGTACAAGGATAATATCTCAAAAAAAAAATTCCTAAAATATCTCCCAAACCAGTTAGAGCAGACCGGCCAATCATTCACATTCTATCCAATTCCATAATCAGATAAAAAATTGCAAGTGATGGGAGGAATCTACTCAAAAACAACCAAGCTTGATCCGGCAGCCAGAGAAATCATTGGGAGCAGTTCATATACTCCGGTAGACAGGGAAATCATCAATGCTAGCGATGTATATTCCTGTAAGTTCACAAATTACTCATCATCATATGGATCGGGAACCGGGAATTATTTAGTTTCCAATACATTCATGTCCAACAATGGTGAGTATTCTTGGGCTATCTATTTTTACCCGAATGGCAAAGAACTTGAAAATTTTGCATCATTTGTTATCCAGCTAGAGAGTAAGCCAAGTAATCAAGAAGATAAGGCACATTTCAAATTAGTACTTGTAGATCAAAGTGGGGAAGAAAATCATTGCATTAACATCGGATATGGGTTGGCACACAAAGGATGCGAATGGGAGGCGTTTATAAGGAAAGAATACTTAGAGGAATCCTGGTACTTGAAAGATGATTGCATTCAAGTTTTTTGTTGGATCTCAATTCACAAGACCCAACAACTTAAGGAGGATTTAAATAAACAAACTGCATCTTCACTAATAATTAACACTGAGTTGTGGCTACGGCTGACACAAAGACAGTTGTTTGAAGAATATTATCACACCAATATTGATGAGTACTTGGAGGCCGTAGACAAAATTCAGGAATTAAAGAAGTCAGGTATGTGTATATGGTTAGAATATTCTATATATTATTATTATTGAGACATTTTCAATTATCATTTAAGT
This sequence comes from Panax ginseng, assembly GCA_020205605.1. Taxonomy (NCBI): domain Eukaryota; kingdom Viridiplantae; phylum Streptophyta; class Magnoliopsida; order Apiales; family Araliaceae; genus Panax; species Panax ginseng. The sequence goes on along the minus strand of CM035150.1, from coordinate 82,548,469 downwards.
TTTCAAAACAATAAATCTTTTAACTAGTAGTACTACTTTTTGGATAGTTTATGATATTCATAATTTTTAGTTTATATTGACATAAACTACATGAATTATATTTCAATTTTTAGTTTGAAAATGACTTTTCAAAAGTCAATATTGATCTTAATTATAATTGGGAGTATTAGGTAGAATTTATATAAAGTATGTTTTTGTTAGTTGTGTGATACCAAGCTAGGTTACAAGTAACCGAATACCATTCAACATAATTTTTCCTATAATTTCTACAGGTATGATCACAGATTACCAAAGTAAAGGAATCAATGTGATGGACATGGCTATGAAAAAGACTCCAGCTGGAGTTTGAAGGCATACTGAAATGTTCAACCAATAAGGTAAAAGACCATATGCATATTTGGGAGTCTTTCACTGCTTACTCAAGTTCAGTAAGTACTTATAGCTATGAGTTACATGACACCGAATTTCTAGCTCATGGTGCTTTCTCTATCGACCAAGTTATGCATCTATGTAGTATCATAGCTAGGTTAAATAGTTATACAGGATTTCTTGGCGACTGCATTGAGATGTACAAGATTTCAAGGAAGTCTGTGGTAGATGCAACCTTTTCAAGATTTGGCATTGAGAAATGTGGAATTGGGAAGATTTGGAGTTTGATGCGAAGAAGGAATAAAATTGTGGATACGAACAATTGATGTTTGCTTTCAACCCATCTTTCCGAGGGAGAAGAAATACTTTGAGCAAATCTTTGGTGGTATTGAATCTGCCAATTATGATGATTGCTTTCTCTTTATAATTACGAGATCTTTGCTGCAATTCAGTTGTGTAATTTGGTTGTTTGGAGTTTTGGATTTGTACAGAGCTCATTACTAATCTGCCGGAGATTAAAGCTACATTCCACTCAAGTTCATCGGTGAATGTTTATTTTGAGGCTAAGATTGTTGATCTATTAAGCGAGAACTAGTAAGGCAAATTATCTCGAGTTTTTGAGGATCTTTGTGTTGAATGAGCGATTGAATACTCAGGTTCGGAGACGCATAATTCATCCCCTGACAACATATTCTATGAATTATGTTATTGACATGTTAAAATTCAAGGAATTATTAACTGAAATTATCATTTCCAAGCCTACTATAAGTTTTGGAATTTCTGATGATGATATGCAATTCTTGGAAGTTGGGGGGCAAACTACATTAGCCCTACATTTGGTTTGGATCCTCATTATCTTGAAATTTAATTTGGAGGGTAAATCTAAACAATACACAAACACTTCTATGGGCCATTTATTCATGATAAAAAATGTCGAGCTCATTATTGTAGAAATTGAGCAGTCTTCAGAACTGTTAGAGATGATTGGGATGGATTATCCAACAATGTTACGCCAATACGTAGCGGAAAAAAAAATAGCATATGTTGACTCCATACGGGACAAGGCCCTACACTGCTTAAGAGATGGACTATATCATAAGTTTCGATGGTTCAACGGGATTTCAAAGAGTGCTTTGAAGGAGAGGTTCAAGATTTTCAATGTTATGCTTGAAGATTTTTTTCGGACTCGATCTACGTGGTTGGAGTCGGATTTGCAACTTCAGAGGCAGCTTCGTAAGTTAATGTTGGAGGAGTTGATTCCAGCTTATGAATCCTTTCTAGTGAAGTATAGGAGCCGTGTCGAGAGTGAAAAGTTTCCGGAGAAATACATCAAGTACTTGCCCGATGACCTTAGGATGAGCTCAATGGTTATCGTTAGGAGGTTTTAGTCATATGATTTGGTAACAAGTGTTTGGTGCATCTTTAGCTAGCGCAAGTTAGCAGTGCATCTTAATTAGTTACAGCAAGTTAGCGGTGCATATTAGAACATAGCCTTGTCTTTGTACAAATAGGTTGAGCATGTATTGTGTTACTTCATCCAATAAATGAAATAGAAATTGATTAATCTATCTTAAATAGTCAGTCACTTGCTCATAGATTGCTATCGTGATAAATACAACTACTCACCCACGGACCTCGAGAATACGGTGCATAATAATTTGTACTCACTCTAGCTTAAAAGTATTAATTACTTAGATCAATTGTGATAGTCTCAATATTTTAAAAATCCACTTGACTGGTCGGATGAACCGGTTCTATATCTCATTGATTTGGTTCGCTTAAATCAATTTAATCAAAACTCAAATTGAATCGGTTGATTAACGACCACACAGATATATCAACCAAACCTAATGAACAAGATTACTCATATCGGAACACAACTTTATTATATATTACTCCTCGAGTCCCAAATTAATTATTAGGTTTTGACTTTTTAAAATTAAATTGATTATTTTTAAAACTAATCTTTTTACTATTTTTGCTAAAATATAGGTGAAAAGATTATAACCAAAAGAAAAGTATATACAATTTAGTAAGAGTTTTGTAAGAGTTTTGTAGTGATTGGAGAATGAAGGCGTAAACAAAGCAGGTTCAGTTATAGAATTCAACAAGGACTTCTTATTGGATTAAAATTGATTTGTCGTGGCGGTTATAGAGTTCAACAAGAAATTCTTATCGAATTAAATTGATTTGCATTTGGAGATCTCAAATGAGGTGTGGCGCCCAAAAATTGGGTATACATCACCCATCTTGGGTCGTCGGATACATGGTGATGAAATTCAAATATAACTTACTAATACAACTTTGTTGTGTACAATAATCGACAAACATAAACTGTGAGTTTGAATACAAATATTATCTACTAGAGATTATACAAACTCAAAAGGAGTCCTCATTACAATTATTATCACACTATTTCACGAGAATAGTGAGGACTACTATTCTTTATCCTCACGGACCATCACTCCGTTCCCAGACTCGTCAAATTTATATTCTCATTTCGAAGAGACGGTGAAAGGAAGGGTGAGTTCAACTAGCCCAAGAAGAAATATTATGACTAAGATAATGCGAGAATAAATTATCATTAGTCTCCAACAATGTTAAACCGATAAAATATAATAGACATCAAGTTTAAGCTGCATTGAACAAGCAATCCATTAAAAGAGTCAAGTAGAAAATAAAATCTACTATCTTTTATGATTTAAAAGGTTTTCATCATTATTATCATTTGAGACTCGACAATAAATATTCCACATCATCGAATCACCCACGCAGCTACGGCCGAGGATATTCTTTAGTATCCGACCACAATTATCCACCACTACGGGCCAAGAATATTTTGTGTATTCATTAATGGTCATGATCATGCCAACAATCATCCATCAATGCACTACGGTCAATGAGAACTTTTACCACATCATTTGTAATATTACAGTGCCATGATTACAAGAATAATCCTGGTCATAATCATACCAAGTCCATCTATGCACTACTGAGGCCACTGATGACTTTCAACAAAATATAAACATGAGGATGATGACAATGATATAAGAAATTCAATAAAACAAGTTCAAGAATTATTTTATCCAAGAATTATTAACGTCTAAATTGTCAACATGATCTTTGTTTTATAGAGTAAAATTCAAGAATGATCGGAAGAATATTTTCATGAAAGATATTGGATGAAGCGCAAATATCGAGGATATTCTACTAATTTCACGGAGTATAGAAGTGAAACTTTAACTTATTTGAGTATAATAAAGAATGAAATAACAAAAGAAATCACCGTAAATGCGTGTCTTCGTGATGAGCAAGTTATTCAACAGAATAATAATAACGGAACGAGTCGGGCAAAATTTGCAAGCGGGATGTTCCAACCGAGAATAATAAAGCGGAACCGGTCCGGTGTAAAAACCATGCATGAGGATGTTCCATTTGAATAATAATAAAAAAGGCGGAACCGGTCGGTGTAAAACACAGACGACAGGATGTTCCAATGAATAATAATAAAAGCGGAACCAGGTCCGGTGTAAAACACATGCAGGATGTTCCAATGAATAATAGAAGAATGTCACCAAGTATAGGGTAGAGCACAGCGTACGAGGTTATTCCAATGAGAATAATAAGAATTGGAATAACAATAGTTCTCTTCGTGAATAAGAAAGAATAACACTCCTTACGAGTACAACAAATAATATTCCTTATCTTAAGAAGAAAGAAACTTTGGATATATAAGTAGTGAAGTGCGAGAATACTTTCTTCTTCTCTACTATAGTTTATCTCTACAGAGTTTCAATTGAATTCGTAAAGAAAATAATGAATGAATGAGCTTATTTATAGAAAAATGGAATGCGATAATAACTAACTCATGAGCAGTCGAGATAGATTTACTTTAATCTGACGGTCCATATTTAAAGCAAAATAAAATATAATATATTCTATTTATAATCTAATAAAACGAATAACTTTATAAAAGATTTTACTATACAAACACTACGCAGCACTATCTGAAACACTATATCGTAATAAATGTAACAATCGAGTTGTGGGCTACGGTACGACAAAAGACAGCTTGTTTGAAGAATATTATCACACCAATATTGATGAGTACTTGAGGCCGTAGACAAAATTAGGGAATTAAAGAAAGTCGTGTATGTGTATATGGTTAGAATATTCTATATATTATTATTATTGAGACATTTTCAATTATCATTTAAGTTTTCAAAACAATAAATCTTTTAACTAGTAGTACTACTTTTTGGATAGTTTATGATATTCATAATTTTTAGTTTATATTGACATAAACTACATGAATTATATTTCAATTTTTAGTTTGAAAATGACTTTTCAAAAGTCAATATTGATCTTAATTATAATTGGGAGTATTAGGTAGAATTTATATAAAGTATGTTTTTGTTACGAAGTTGTGTGGTACCAAGCTAGGTTACAAGTAACCGAATATCATTCAACATAATTTTTCCTATAATTACTACAGGTATGATCACAGATTACCTAAGTAAAGGAATCAATGTGATGGACATGGCTATGAAAAGACTCCAGCTGGAGTTTGAAGGCATACTGAAATGTTCAACCAATAAGGTAAAAGACCATATGCATATTTGGGAGTCTTTCACTGCTTACTCAAGTTCAGTAAGTACTTATAGCTATGAGTTACATGACACCGAATTTCTAGCTCATGGTGCTTTCTCTATCGACCAAGTTATGCATCTATGTAGTATCATAGCTAGGTTAAATAGTTATACAGGATTTCTTGGCGACTGCATTGAGATGTACAAGATTTCAAGGAAGTCTGTGGTAGATGCAACCTTTTCAAGATTTGGCATTGAGAAATGTGGAATTGGGAAGATTTGGAGTTCGGACTGCGAAGAAGGAATAAAATTGTGGATACGAACAATTGATGTTTGCTTTCAAACCATCTTTCCGAGGGAGAAGAAATACTTTGAGCAAATCTTTGGTGGTATTGAATCTGCCACTTATGATGATTGCTTTCTCTTTATAATTACAGATGCTGCAATTCAGTTGTGTAATTTGGTTGTTTGGAGTTTTGGATTTGTACAGAGCTCTGTTACTAATCCTGCCAGAGATTAAAGCTACATTCCACTCAAGTTCATCGGTGAATGTTTATTTTGGGGCGGCTAAGATTGTTGATCTATTGGCAGAACTAGTAAGGCAAATTATCTCAGTTTTTGAGGATACTGTGTTGAATGAGCAGTTGAATACTCCAGTTCCAGGACGCATAATTCATCCCCTGACAACATATTCTATGAATTATGTTATTGACATGTTAAAATTCAAGGAATTATTAACTGAAATTATCATTTCCAAGCCTACTATAAGTTTTGGAATTTCTGATGATGATATGCAATTCTTGGAAGTTGGGGGGCAAACTACATTAGCCCTACATTTGGTTTGGATCCTCATTATCTTGAAATTTAATTTGGAGGGTAAATCTAAACAATACACAAACACTTCTATGGGCCATTTATTCATGATAAAAAATGTCGAGCTCATTATTGTAGAAATTGAGCAGTCTTCAGAACTGTTAGAGATGATTGGGATGGATTATCCAACAATGTTACGCCAATACGTAGCGGAAAAAAAAATAGCATATGTTGACTCCATACGGGACAAGGCCCTACACTGCTTAAGAGATGGACTATATCATAAGTTTCGATGGTTCAACGGGATTTCAAAGAGTGCTTTGAAGGAGAGGTTCAAGATTTTCAATGTTATGCTTGAAGATTTTTTTCGGACTCGATCTACGTGGTTGGAGTCGGATTTGCAACTTCAGAGGCAGCTTCGTAAGTTAATGTTGGAGGAGTTGATTCAAACTTATGAATCCTTTTCTAGTGAAGTATAGGAGCCGTGTCGAGAGTGAAAAGTTTCAGGAGAAATACATCAAGTACTTGCCCGATGACCTTAGGATGAGCTCAATGGTTATCGTTAGGAGGTTTTAGTCATATGATTTGGTAACAAGTGTTTGGTGCATCTTTAGCTAAGCGTATGAGTTAGCGAGGCATCTTAATTAGTTCTGACAAGTTAGCGGTGCATATTAGAACATAGCCTTGTCTTTGTACAAATAGGTTGAGCATGTATTGTGTTACTTCATCCAATAAATGAAATAGAAATTGATTAATCTATCTTAAATAGTCAGTCACTTGCTCATAGATTGCTATCGTGATAAATACAACTACTCACCCACGGACCTCGAGAATACGGTGCATAATAATTTGTACTCACTCTAGCTTAAAAGTATTAATTACTTAGATCAATTGTGATAGTCTCAATATTTTAAAAATCCGCCCAGCCTGGTCAGATGAACCAGTTCTATATCTGCGCTGATTTGGTTCGCTTAAATCAATTTAATCAAAACTCAAATTGAATCGGTTGACCAACGACCACACCGATATATCAACCAAACCTAATGAACAAGATTACTCATATCGGAACACAACTTTATTATATATTACTCCCTCCGTCCCAAATTAATTATTCAGTTTTGACTTTTTAAAATTAAATTGACCATTTTTAAAACTAATCTTTTTACTATTTTTGCTAAAAATATAGGTGAAAAGATTATAACCAAAAGAAAGTATATACAATTTAGTAAGAGTTTTGTAAGAGTTTTGTAGTGATTGGAGAATGAAGGCGGCAACAAACAGTTCCAGTTATAGAATTCAACAAGGACTTCTTATTGGATTAAAATTGATTTGTCGTGGCCAGTTATAGAGTTCAACAAGAAATTCTTATCGAATTAAATTGATTTGCATTTGGAGATCTCAAATGAGGTGTGACGCCCCCAAAATTAGGTATACATCACCCATCTTGGGTCGTCGGATATACATGATCTGAAATTCAAATATAACTTACTAATCTATTTGTTGTGTGCAATCGACAAACATAAGCTGTGAGTTTGAATACAAATATTATCTACTAGAGATTATACAAACTCAAAAGGAGTCCTCATTACAATTATTATCACACTATTTCACGAATAGTGAGGACTACTATTCTTATCCTCTGGACCATCACTCAGTTCCCGACTCGTCCCGGCCTATATTCTCATTTCACAGAGAAACGGTGAAAGGAAGGGTGAGTTCAACTAGCCCGAGAAGAAATATTATGACTAAGATAATGCGAATAAATTATCATTAGTCTCCAACAATGTTAAAGCGATAAAATATAATAGACATCAAGTTTAAGCTGCTTATTGAACAAGCAATCCATTAAAAGAGTCAAGTAGAAAATAAAATCTACTATCTTTTATGATTTAAAAGGTTTTCATCTTTATTATCATTTGAGACTCAAACAATAAATATTCCACATCATCGAATCACCCCTGCACTACGGCCAAGGATATTCTTTAGTATCACGACCACAATTATCCATGCACTACGGGCCAAGAATATTTGTGTATTCATTAATGGTCATGATTATGCCAACAACCGTGCCCATCAATGCACTACGTCAATTGATGAGAACTTTTACCACATCATTTGTAATATTACGGTCGTGATTACAATAGAATAATCCACGGTCATAATCATACCAAGTCCATCTATGCACCACTGGGCCCTGAGATGACTTTCAACAAAATATAAACATGAGGATGATGACAATGATATAAGAAATTCAATAAAACAAGTTCAAGAATTATTTTATCCAAAATTATTAACGTCTAAATTGTCAACACGATCTTTGTTTTATAGAGTAAAATTCAAGAATGATCAGAAGAATATTTTCATGAAAAGATATTGGATGAAGCGCAAATATCAAGGATATTCTACTAATTTCCTGGAGTATAGAAGTCGAAACTTTAACCAACTGAGTATAATAAAGAATGAAATAACAAAAGAAATCACCATGCATGCGGTGCTTAGCGATAGGCAGGTTATTCAATGTAGAATAATAATAACGGAACCGGTCGAGGCAAAATTTGCAACCGGCAGCGAGGATGTTCCACGAGAATAATAAAGAGCGGAACCGAAGTAAGATGTAAAACACATACAGATGGATGTTCCAAGTGAATAATAATAAAGAGCGGAACCGGTAGGTGTAAAACACTGTGACAAGGATGTTCCAATGAGAATAATAATAAGAGCGGAACCGGTTAGGTGTAAAACACCATGAACAGGATGTTCCAACAGAATAATAGAAGAATGTCACCAAGTATAGGGTGAAACAGCGTATCTGAGTTATTCAACAGAATAATAAGAATTGGAATAACAATAGTTCTCTTCGTGAATAAGAAAGAATAACACTCCTTACGAGTACAACAAATAATATTCCTTATCTTAAGAAGAAAAGTAATTGGATATATAAGTAGTGAAGAAAAGAATACTTTCTTCTTTCTCTCTATAGTTTATCTCTAGAGTTTTGGTGAATTCGTAAGAAAATAATGAATGAATGAGCTTATTTATAGAAAAATGGAATGCATAGTAACTAACTCATGAGCAGTCGAGATAGATTTACTTTAATCTGACGGTCCATATTTAAAGCAAAATAAAATATAATATATTCTATTTATAATCTAATAAAACGAATAACTTTATAAAAGATTTTACTATACAAACACTATGCAGGCACTATGCAAACACTATGCATAATAAAATGTAACACTGAGTTGTGGCTACGGCTGACACAAAGACAGTTGTTTGAAGAATATTATCACACCAATATTGATGAGTACTTGGAGGCCGTAGACAAAATTCAGGAATTAAAGAAGTCGGTATGTGTATATGGTTAGAATATTCTATATATTATTATTATTGAGACATTTTCAATTATCATTTAAGTTTTCAAAACAATAAATCTTTTAACTAGTAGTACTACTTTTTGGATAGTTTATGATATTCATAATTTTTAGTTTATATTGACATAAACTACATGAATTATATTTCAATTTTAGTTTGAAAATGACTTTTCAAAAGTCGATATTGATCTTAATTATAATTGGGAGTATTAGGTAGAATTTATATAAAGTATGTTTTTTATTCTGAAGTTGTGTGGTACCAAGCTAGGTTACAAGTAACAGAATATCATTCAACATAATTTTTCCTATAATTACTACGGTATGATCACAGATTACCTAAGTAAAGGAATCGATGTGATGGACATGGCTATGAAAAGACTCAAATTTGGAGTTTGAAGGCATCTTGAAATGTTCAACCAATAAGGTAAAAGACCATATGCATATTTGGGAGTCTTTCACCGCTTACTCAAGTTCGATGAAAGTACTTATAGCTATGAGTTACATGACAATAGAATTTCTAGCTCATGGTGCTTTCTCTATCGACCAAGTTATGCATCTATGTAGTATCATAGCTAGGTTAAATAGTTATACAGGATTTCTTGGCGACTGCATTGAGATGTACAAGATTTCAAGGAAGTCTGTGGTAGATGCAACCTTTTCAAGATTTGGCATTGAGAAATGTGGAATTGGGAAGATTTGGAGTTCGGACTGCGAAGAAGGAATAAAATTGTGGATACGAACAATTGATGTTTGCTTTCAAACCATCTTTCCGAGGGAGAAGAAATACTTTGAGCAAATCTTTGGTGGTATTGAATCTGCCACTTATGATGATTGCTTTCTCTTTATAATTACAGATGCTGCAATTCAGTTGTGTAATTTGGTTGTTTGGAGTTTTGGATTTGTACAGAGCTCTGTTACTAATCCTGCCAGAGATTAAAGCTACATTCCACTCAAGTTCATCGGTGAATGTTTATTTTAGGTGGCTAAGATTGTTGATCTATTGGCGAGAACTAGTAAGGCAAATTATCTCGCTTTTTTGAGGATCTTTGTGTTGAATGAAGCGGTTGAATACTCCGGCCTGGGGATTTATAATTCATCCCCGACAACATATTCTATGAATTATGTTATTGACATGTTAAAATTCAAGGAATTATTAACTCGAAATTATCATTTCAAGCCTCTTATAAGTTTTGGAATTTACGATGATGATATGCAATTCTTGGAAGTTGGGGGCAAACTACATTAGCCCTACATTTGGTTTGGATCCTCATTATCTTGAAATTTAATTTGGAGGTAAATCTAAACAATACACAAACACTTCATGGGCCATTTATTCATGATAAAAATGTCGAGCTCATTATTGTAGAAATTGAGCAGTCTTCAGAACTGTTAGAGATGATTGGGATGGATTATCCAACAATGTTACGCCAATACGTAGCGGAAAAAAAAATAGCATATGTTGACTCCATACGGGACAAGGCCCTACACTGCTTAAGAGATGGACTATATCATAAGTTTCGATGGTTCAACGGGATTTCAAAGAGTGCTTTGAAGGAGAGGTTCAAGATTTTCAATGTTATGCTTGAAGATTTTTTTGGACTCGATCCACGTGGTTGAGTCGGATTTGCAACTTGAGGCTGACTTCGTAAGTTAATGTTGGAGGAGTTGATTCCAAACATGAATCCTTTCTAGTGAAGTATAGGAGCCGTGGTGTCGAGTGAAAAGTTTAGGAGAAATACATCAAGTACTTGCCCGATGACCTTAGGATGAGCTCAATGGTTATCGTTAGGAGGTTTTAGTCATATGATTTGGTAACAAGTGTTTGGTGCATCTTTAATTAGCCGTAAGTTAGCGAAGCATCTTAATTAATTCTGACAAGTTAGCGGTGCATATTAGAACATAGCCTTGTCTTTGTACAAATAGGTTGAGCATGTATTGTGTTACTTCATCCAATAAATGAAATAGAAATTGATTAATCTATCTTAAATAGTCAGTCACTTGCTCATAGATTGCTATCGTGATAAATACAACTACTCACCCACGGACCTCGAGAATACGGTGCATAATAATTTGTACTCACTCTAGCTTAAAAGTATTAATTACTTAGATCAATTGTGATAGTCTCAATATTTTAAAAATCCGCTTGACTGGTCGGATGAACCGGATTCTATATCTGCTACCGATTGGTTCGCTTAAATCAATTTAATCAAAACTCAAATTGAATCGGTTGACCAACGACCACACCGATATATCAACCAAACCTAATGAACAAGATTACTCATATCGGAACACAACTTTATTATATATTACTCCCTCCGTCCCAAATTAATTATTCAGTTTTGACTTTTTAAAATTAAATTGACCATTTTTAAAACTAATCTTTTTACTATTTTTGCTAAAAATATAGGTGAAAAGATTATAACCAAAAGAAAGTATATACAATTTAGTAAGAGTTTTGTAAGAGTTTTGTAGTGATTGGAGAATGAAAGGCAACAACAAGCAGTTCAGTTATAGAATTCAACAAGGACTTCTTATTGGATTAAAATTGATTTGTCGTGGCCAGTTATAGAGTTCAACAAGAAATTCTTATCGAATTAAATTGATTTGCATTTGGAGATCTCAAATGAGGTGTGACGCCCCCAAAATTAGGTATACATCACCCATCTTGGGTCGTCAGATACATGGTACAGAATTCAAATATAACTTACTAATACAACTGTTGTGTACAATACGACAAACATAAACTGTGAGTTTGAATACAAATATTATCTACTAGAGATTATACAAACTCAAAAGGAGTCCTCATTACAATTATTATCACACTATTTCACAGAATAGTGAGGACTACTATTGCTATCCTCTGGACCATCACTTCGTTCCCCAGGACTCGTCAAACCTATATTCTCATTTCAAGAAGAAACGGTGAAAGGAAGGGTGAGTTCAACTAGCCCAAGAAGAAATATTATGACTAAGATAATGCGTAATAAATTATCATTAGTCTCCAACAATGTTAAACCGATAAAATATAATAGACATCAAGTTTAAGCTGCGGTGAACAAGCAATCCATTAAAAAGTCAAGTAGAAAATAAAATCTACTATCTTTTATGATTTAAAAGGTTTTCATCATCATTATCATTTGAGACTCGACTTAATAAATATTCCACATCATCGAATCACCCATGCACTACTGGCCAAGGATATTCTTTAGTATCACGACCACAATTATCCATGCATCTACGGGCCAAGAATATTTGTGTATTCATTAATGGTCATGATCATGCCAACAACCGTCCATCAATGCACTACGAATGGTCAATGAGAACTTTTACCACATCATTTGTAATATTACGGCCATGATTACGCAAGAATAATCCCACGGTCATAATCATACCAAGTCCATCTATGCACTACAGGCCACAGATGACTTTCAACAAAATATAAACATGAGGATGATGACAATGATATAAGAAATTCAATAAAACAAGTTCAAGAATTATTTTATCCAAGAATTATTAACGTCTAAATTGTCAACATGATACTGTTTTATAGAGTAAAATTCAAGAATGATCAGAAGAATATTTTCATGAAAAGATATTGGATGAAGCGCAAATATCAAGGATATTCTACTAATTTCCTGGAGTATAGAAGTCGAAACTTTAACCAACTGAGTATAATAAAGAATGAAATAACAAAAGAAATCACCGTAAATGCAGGTACTTGTAGACAAGAGTTATTCAATGAGAATAATAATAACGGAACCGAAGTCGAGGCAAAAATTTGCACAAGCGAGGATGTTCCAACAGAATAATAAAAAGGCGGAACTGGTCAAATTGTAAAACACATGCATGGATGTTCCAATGAATAATAATAAAAAGCGGAACCGGTCAAATGTAAAACACCACCTGCATGAGGATGTTCCAGCGAGAATAATAATAAAAGGCGGAACCGGTTAGGTGTAAAACACACAGACAAGGATGTTCCAATGAATAATAGAAGAATGTCACCAAGTATAGGTGAGCCGGCATTATCTGAGTTATTCCAATGAGAATAATAAGAATTGGAATAACAATAGTTCTCTTCGTGAATAAGAAAGAATAACACTCCTTACGAGTACAACAACAAATAATATTCCTTATCTTAAGAAGAAAATCTTTGGATATATAAGTAGTGAAGTAGAGAATACTTTCTTTCTTTTCTCTCTATAGTTTATCTCTAGAGTTTAAATTGAATTCGTAAGAAAATAATGAATGAATGAGCTTATTTATAGAAAAATGGAATGCGTAATGAATTAACTCATGAGCAATTCGAGATAGATTTACTTTAATCGACGGTCCATATTTAAAGCAAAATAAAATATAATATATTCTATTTATAATCTAATAAAACGAATAACTTTATAAAAGATTTTACTATATAAACACTTATATAGAGCCTTATGCAAACACTATGCATAATAAAATGTAATATATTCTAATTATTGTCTAATAAAAGCAGATAGCTTTATAAAAGTATACTATTTTATATAAAAAGATTTTACTATACAAAAACACTATCTGAGACTTTATGCAACACTATGTATAATAGAATATAATATATTCTATTTACGAATAACTTTATAAAAGTATTACATTTTATGTAAAAAGATTTTACGTATTATTACATTAATAATACCAACAAAACCGAGTGACTTATCACTTAAGCATCGATAATTAATACCGTGTACTCTTATGCAACCACGGCGTAGACATCATACTTTTTACTAATGAAAGTAGTTCAACAGTATTAATGGTAAAACTTCCACCGTTATTTTTATAACGTATTTTTGTCGTTTTCTCAATCCGACGATAATTCTGTTGTGGGGTCCACCAATGATTGTGCCATCGTACGAATATTTTCTGTTTAAAACGAATATTTCCCGACCAATCGAATATTATATGACAACTTGCATACTTTGAAAAATTTATAAATATTACCCACAACTATAACATTATATTAAATTCATTCCATAATATTCAAAAATGATAATTATAGAAAATTCATTTTTATTCAAAAAGTTGAGGGTCTTCTGACCTCCCCCTTCTAAGAAATTTAGCCCTCAAAATTAGTGCGCATACGTGGTATGTCGAAGAGGTAAGGATACCTTGATTTCATTTGATTCTAACTCCCAAGTCATTTCCTCAACATCGTGGTTTATCATGAAAACTTTGACTTGAGGTATAACCTGAGTGCGTAGAATATGTTCCTTCTTATCCAAGATTTGAGCAGGAACCTCTTCATCGTCAAATCTTCCGCTTATTTCGTCCGGTTCCAACTCAATAATGTGGTTGGGTCTTCCACATATTTACGTAACATGGATATGTGAAAAGCGTTATGAACACGAGACATACTTGGCGGAAAAGCGAGTCTATAGCCACGATTCTACTCGATCAAGGATTAAAAATGGGTAGATAAATCGAGGATTGAGCTTTCCTCTCTTTCCAAATCTTGTAACCCCTTTCCATAGAGCAACACGTAACAACACATGATCTCTATATCGAATTCCACGTCCTTTCGATGAAGATCAAGATAACTCTTTTGTCGATCTTGTGAGGTTTTTATCGTTCTTAGGATCGTTTGAATATTTTACGTGAGTCATACGTACCAACCGGTCCCAACAACGCGTTTCACCCACCTCATCCCAAAGATCTTTGGAGAAGCGACACTTTCTTCCATACAACGCTTCGAATGGAGCCATATCAATACTTGCTTGATAACTGTTGTTGTAGGAAAACTCCACCAATGGTAAGAACTTGTCCCAACTTCCTTTGAAATCAAGGACACGGAGTCTTAATAGATCTTCAAGAGTTTGAATAGTCCTCTCGATTTGTCCGTCATCTCGAGGATGATATGAAAGCTAAATCGTAAATCATGCCCATAGCTTTCTGCAAACTAACCCAAAATCGTGAAGTGAATCTTGGGTATCGATCGAAACAATGGATCTTGGCATACCATGCGATCTTATAATCTCGTTTATATACATACTGAGCAAGGCGTTCAAGTGTATAAGTCTCTCGTATCGGTAAGAAATGAGCGGAGACTTGGTCAATCTATCAACAATGACCCAAATCGCATCTATGCCTTGAGAAACCTTGGGAAGACCGATGAACGAAATCCATGGTAATGTACTCCCACTTCCATTACGGAATTTTAAGTGGTTCTGATGGACCTTTTGGTACTTGATGCTCTCACGCGACTTGACTCGTTGACACGTTAGACACCTTGAGATAAGCGAGTGTATCTCTCTCTCTTGATTGCCCCACCAAAATGTATGTCGAAGATCATGATACATTTGGTACTCCTGAAATGGATTGCAAGCAAGCAGTGTGTATACGCCTCCATCATGATTTTATACTTTAAATCAGGGTCGTTAGGAACACAAAGTCTAGAGTTGACTCAAAGTATTCCTTCTTCATCGATTCTTACTTCCGACATCGCACCTTCTTGTACTTTCTTCCTCATACGCATCAATTTAATCAGAACTTGCAAGCGACTTTAATTTTATCAATTAAAAGTCGGTTTCTACTCGTATATTCGCCATCATCACGTGGGTCCTTGGAGTCTTTATCTCTATCTTCATCCTTTGCAAGTCATACAAAATGGGCCTTTGCGTTGAAAATATTGCACTTTCGCTTTTAGATATGATCTTCTACTCAATGCGTCAGGTACCACATTCGCTTTTCCATGATGGTATTGGATGGTATGATCATAATCTTTCAACAATTCAAGCCAACGTCGTTGTCACATGTTGAGTTCCTTTTGAGTGAAGAAATATTTGAGGCTTTTATGATCAAGTAAAGATCTCCACTTTCTCCCCATACAAGTAATGCCTCCAAATTTTAAGTCTTGCGAAGACATTTGCTAACTCTAGGTCATGAGTAAGATAATTTCTCTCATATTCTTTGAGTTGTCGTGAGGCATAGGCTATGACTTTTCCCATGTTGCATGAGAACACATCCTAACCCTTTGCCCAAGCATCTTTGTAGATGACAAATCCTCAAGAACCGGATGGTATTGCCGAATAAGTCTTTGAAATGAGTCTCCTCTTGAGTTCTTGAAAACTCTTCTCATATTCCTCGCTCCAACCAGAACTTTGTATCTTTCCGAGTCAATTTGAGTTAGTGGAGTAGTGATTCGAGAAAACCCTTCTACGAATCTCCAGATAATAACCAACTAAGCCGAGAAAGCTACGTACTTTTGATCATCGATTTTAAGTTGCTCGACTTTGAATAGCTTCAATCTTTGCTAGGTCAGCGGATATTCCATGACTTGATACCCGCGTGCCCAAGGAATGCTACTTCCTCAAGCCGAACTCGCATTTCTTGACTTGGCATAAACTTGTATTCACGAAGCTTTTGAGTATCGACCTCAAGTGTTCCTCATGATCTTCACGGCTTTTGGAATAAATAAGGATGTCATCAATAAAGACGACCACAAAGTGATCCAAATATTCCTTGAATACTCGGTTCATCATATCCATGAAGGCGTAGAGGAGCATTAGTCAATCCAAAGGACATGACTAGAATTCATAATGCCCGTCAGGGATTCGAAAATTGTCTTTGGAATATCATCGGTTCTAATCTTCAATTGGTGATATCCGGAACGAAGATCAATCTTTGAAAAGAATTTGGCTCCTTTGCAACCGGGTCAAACAGTCATCAATACGTGGCAATGGGTACCTATTTTTGATGGTGACATGATTCAACTCCAGATAATCAATACAAAGTCGCGATACTCCCATCTTTCTTCTTCACGAATTGTAACAGAGCACCACAAGGAGAAGTACTAGGACGAATAAAGCCGATGTCTAACAATTCCTGCGGTTGAGTCTTTAACTCACGAAGTTCAATAGAGCCATTCGATATGGGGCTTTGGAAATGGGTTTTGTCACGGGTTCAAGGTCGATACAAAATTCAATTTCACGCCTGGGGTAGGCAGGGGAAGTTCTTGAGGGAATACGTCGGAAATTCATTAACAATAGAAATATTATTCAAAATCGGCGTATTTTTGTTTAGATGCGTGACATGAGCTAAGAAAGCTTGACATCCATTTTTCAATAAATGAATAACTTTATGGCTTGAGATGAGCCGGTGATTGATTTTAATGGTTTGGTTGCTTGAATTCGCATAATAGGTCGATTAGGAATATGAAAGCTAACAATGACACTTTACGAAAATAATCAATTTTGCATGATGAGTAGTTAACCAATCAATCCCTGAATTACATCAAATGCAAGTATTTTTAATGCAATAAGATCGACAGGTAATGTGTGGGTACCAACTTGAACCAAACAAGACTTATAAACCGTGACTTATCACTTAAGCATCAATAATTAATCTTTGTGCGCTACTATACGACCACGCCAGTATTCTTTTCTTTACTACCGAGTAGTTCAACAAAGATTAATGGTAAAACTTTCGCTGTTATTTTCATAAAGTATTTTTGTTATTTTCTCAATCCGGTAATAATTCTGTTATGGGGTCCACCAATGATTGTGTCATCGTACGAATATTTTCTGTTTAAAACGAATATTCCCCGACCAATCGAATATTATATGACAATTTGCATACTTTGCAAAATTTATAAATATTACCCACAACTATAACATTATATTAAATTCATTCCATAATATTCAAAAATGATAATTATAGAAAATTCATTTTTATTCAAAAAGTTGGGGTCTTACATGAGGCGGCTGTAATTCTTTTCTAAGCTGGTCAAACTCAAAAGGCTAAATTGGGGCATATCAGTTTGTTTTTCTTTTGGGACTAATCAATCACCATGCATTACGAAAAGTGTTGAAGTGGCCAATTACCCTAGCAATCTGATGTTCAATCACCAAATTACAATAAATTAAATTAGTTTCTTTTATTTCAACGCCAATTCAACTAATTTGGGACAGTTTGTTGTCAACCGGCTGGGGTCAATGAAGGAAAATAATATTTGTACCAAATAGTAATAAAAAATGAAGGAAATAAAGATTGAGCAAGATTTGGAAAGATATATCAAGCTACGCAGATTGTTCAGAAAATTCAAAAATTTGAAGCAACATTCAAAGATTCGAAGTATTTTTGCACGATCGTCATTCCAAAGGCGTGACTCACGTGCAGGGGGCAAATGTGAGCCCAAGTACAAATTAGGGTTGACATGCGATCTATAGAATTAAAATGAACCGAGAGAAGCCTCCACGTGTCCCGAAGCAGAAGACTCGTGAAAGCGACTCATTTTAGGAATTGATTGAGGGATTGGATTGGTGGCTAGAAAGACATGATGATTTAGGCATTACTTAAGTAACTAAGAGTATTTCTGAAATTTCTTCTGAAATCACATGCCATGCACAAGACCCAGACATGTGCCAGGCACGTGACCATTTTTCAGGAAACTCTATATTTACTCCTTTCATTTCAATAGAATGAGACTTTTTGATTATCTATAAACTGAAGACTTTGAAGAAGGCTCTTGAATCCTAAGAGTTCTGCCATGTGTTACTCGAGTAATCGCTTACCTGTTCTTCTCCCCTCTTCAATCAATCAATCAAGACCGTACTCTTTGTGAATCTCTCTCCTCCTCAGCCAACACGAAATCCTAACCCTAATGACCCGTGACCAATGACCCATTTTTGTCTAAAAACTATTTAAACCTGACGAACAGGAAGTTGAACCATCTAACCCAACGAACCGGTGATTGATTCGC
The DNA here is from genome assembly GCA_020205605.1 of Panax ginseng. Lineage (NCBI taxonomy): Eukaryota > Viridiplantae > Streptophyta > Magnoliopsida > Apiales > Araliaceae > Panax > Panax ginseng. Next base: position 82,529,597 of record CM035150.1, on the reverse strand, counting down.
GAGTTGTACTGATTTTATACTAGTTTTTGCTCATACCAGTAATAATCTAATTTAATAATATGCGTACCCTCTATGAAATGGATCTAAATATATAACACAATCTTACTCTGATCTACTGATGCTCATTTAAGGGCAGTGACGAAGCTAAGAGTAAGACTGTGGGGTCAATTGATCTCAATTTGAATTATATATATATATATATATATATATATATATATATATATATATATATGATATAATATATTTTTTGTGAATGTAATTTAATAATTTAATTTCACTGAGTTTTTATTTTTGATATATATGATGTAATAGATTTTTTTGTATATATAATTTAGTAATTTGACCATATTAAAATTATTTCCTGGCTTGGCTTAAGGGGAATTATGATGTTTTTGTTCGCTAATTCCTTCTCATCAATGATGTCAAATAAGAAAAGCTGGTACCTGACGATGAAATTGAGGGAGTCCGGTTGTAGCGGATGTATTGACGAATAGTTGCAACAAGAAAATTATAAGGGATGTGAGAGTGAAAGCACCAAATAAAATATATAAAGTGACTTTTAATTAGAATATGTCAAAAGCATATTCCTTTTTGACTGTAATATGATAAAAGATGGGGGAGTATGTATCCTAGAGATGGGGGACTTTTAATTCAGTCGTGTTTGATTTTATCACTCATATTTTGATTTATGATTATAATTTAATATCTTTTTTTTCATATAAATTTAGTATTTATTTAAATTGTATAAAATAAATATTATATAAATAAGTTTAATTTTTTTATATATAAATTGATTAATTTTACATATATACTAAATATTATATATAATATATAATAATAATTAATATATTTAATTATTTTTTATATATTAATAACATCATTAAAGGTCAATATGATTAATTAATTTTTGGTTGAATGAAATCCATCTACCTAATACCTTTTCCGATTCAATGATAAGTCCATGTCAGAAAACCTTGATCGATATTTACTAGAGAAAGAGGTAACGCTACTTAATTACTTATTTGTTTGGTTATTAGTTTTTGGTGTATTTGGAATGATAGTATTTAGAGTTTACAAGCACCGTACTATTTTTTGTGTATTGTGTTTGCACTAACAATGTGTTTGTGAATTAAATAAATTATGTATTTTTTGTGTATTGTGTTTGCACTCTAACACTGCGTTTGTGAATTAAATAAATTGTGTTAAATTTTTTGAAATAAATGAATGTTAGATAAAAAGATTTTCAAATGCTTTTGATGCGTTTGGAAACAAAAAATGCACCAAACACACCAAATGTTAGTACATGAACAAGTAGTAATACCTGTAGAAACGCATCAAAATAGAACTTGAAAAAATAAAATCGATTCGAGTCGTATCAAATTCGATTAATAAATATAGGTAATGGTATGAGTATCAAATTTTCATTCTCAAAAAATATCTTTAATGATGTATAATTATATTGATGGATATATCTAAAATATCATTAAAATAACCCATCCTCGGAAAGTCCTTGGAAGACACTCATGAGTTAATAAAAAGAATTGAGACCAACCACACCCTTAAAGGGTGTACAAGGATAATCTCTCAAAAAAAAAAATTCCTAAAATGTCTCCCAAACCAGTTAGAGCAGACCGGCCAATCATTCGCATTCTATCCAATTCCATAATCAGATAAAAAATTGCGAGTGATGGGAGGAATCTACTCAAAAACAACCAAGCTTGATCCGGCAGCCAGGGAAATCATTGGGAGCAGTTCATATACTCCGGTAGACAGGGAAATCATCAATGCTAGCGATGTATATTCCTGTAAGTTCACAAATTACTCATCATCATATGGATCGGGAACCGGGAATTATTTAGTTTCCAATACATTCATGTCCAACAATGGTGAGTATTCTTGGGCCATCTATTTTTACCCGAATGGCAAAGAACTTGAAAATTTTGCATCATTTGTTATCCAGCTAAAGAGTAAGCCAAGTAATCAAGAAGATGAGGCACTTTTCAAATTAGCACTCGTGGATCAAAGTGGGGAAGGAAATCATTGCATTCACATCCGGTTTGGGTTGGCACACAAAGGATGCGAATGGAAGGCGTTTATATGCAAACACTTGGAGGGATCGGTGTACTTGAAAGATGATAGCATTCAAGTTTTTTGTTGGATCTCAATTTACAAGACCAAACAACTTAAGGAGGATTTAAAAAAAGAAACTGCATCTTCACTAATAATTAACACTGAGTCGTGGCTACGGCTGACACAAAGACCGTTGTTTTATGAGTATCGCTTTCATACTGAGGAGTACTTGGAGGCCGTAGACAAAATTCAGGAATTAAAGAAGTCAGGTATGTATATATGGTTAGAATATTCTATATATTATTATTATTGAGACATTTTCAATTATCATTTAAGTTTTCAAAACAATAAATCTTTTAACTAGTAGTACTACTTTTTGGATAGTTTATGATATTCATAATTTTTAGTTTATATTGACATAAACTACATGAATTATATTTCAATTTTTAGTTTGAAAATGACTTTTCAAAAATCAATATTGATCTTAATTATAATTGGGAGTATTAGGTAGAATTTATATAAAGTATGTTTTTGTTAGTTGTGTGATACCAAGCTAGGTTACAAGTAACCGAATACCATTCAACATAATTTTTCCTATAATTTCTACAGGTATGATCACAGATTACCAAAGTAAAGGAATCAATGTGATGGACATGGCTATGAAAAGACTCCAGCTGGAGTTTGAAGGCATACTGAAATGTTCAACCAATAAGGTAAAATACCATATACATATTTGGGAGTCTTCCACCATTTACTCAAGTTCAGTAAGTACTTCTAGCTATGAGTTACATGACACCGAATTTCTAGCTCATGGTGCTTTCTCTATCGACCAAGTTATGCATCTATGTAGTATCATAGCTAGGTTAAATAGTTATACAGGATTTCTTGGCGACTGCATTGAGATGTACAAGATTTCAAGGAAGTCTGTGGTAGATGCAACCTTTTCAAGATTTGACATTGACAAATGTGCAATTGGGAAGATTTGGAGTTCGGACTGGGAAGAAGGAATAAAATTGTGGATACGAACAATTGATGCTTGCTTTCAAACCATCTTTCCGAGGGAGAATAAATACTTTGAGCAAATCTTTGGTGGTATTGAATCTGCCACTTATGATGATTGTTTTCTCTTTATAATTACAGATGCTGTGATTCAGTTGTGTAATTTTGCGGAAACTATAACTACTACTCCAGCAACTTTCGAGAGGTTGTTTGGCGTTTTGGATTTGTACAGAGCTATGTTACTAATCTTGCCAGAGATTAAGGCTACATTTCACTCCAGTTCATCCGTGAATGTTTATTTTGGGGCGGCTAAGATTGTTGATCTATTGACAGAACTAGTAAGGCAAATTATCTCAGTTTTTGAGGATACTGTGTTGAATGAGCAGTTGAATACTCCAGTTCCATAACGCATAATTCATCCCCTGACAACATATTCTATGAATTATGTTATTGGCATGTTAAAATTCAAGGAATTATTAATCGAAATTATCATTTCAAGCCTACTATAAGTTTTGGAATTTACGATGATGATATGCAATTCTTGGAAGTTGGGGGGCAAACTACATTAGCCCTACATTTGGTTTGGATCCTCATTATCTTGAAATTTAATTTGGAGGGTAAATCTAAACAATACACAAACACTTCTATGGGCCATTTATTCATGATAAAAAATGTCGAGCTCATTATTGTAGAAATTGAGCAGTCTTCAGAACTGTTAGAGATGATTGGGATGGATTATCCAACAATGTTACGCCAATACGTAGCGGAAAAAAAAATAGCATATGTTGACTCCATACGGGACAAGGCCCTACACTGCTTAAGAGATGGACTATATCATAAGTTTCGATGGTTCAACGGGATTTCAAAGAGTGCTTTGAAGGAGAGGTTCAAGATTTTCAATGTTATGCTTGAAGATTTTTTTCGGACTCGATCTACGTGGTTGGAGTCGGATTTGCAACTTCAGAGGCAGCTTCGTAAGTTAATGTTGGAGGAGTTGATTCCAGCTTATGAATCCTTTCTAGTGAAGTATAGGAGCCGTGTCGAGAGTGAAAAGTTTCCGGAGAAATACATCAAGTACTTGCCCGATGACCTTAGGATGAGCTCAATGGAAAGCCCAAAGGCTATATAGTACAATTAAATAAAGCTTAGGGACTTCTTCGTTAAGAGGTTTTAGTCGTATGATTTGGCAACAAGTTTGGTGCATCTTTAGCTAGCGCAAGTTAGCCGTGCGTCTTAATTAGTTACAGCAAGTTAGCGGTGCATGTTAGAACATAGCCTTGTCTTTGTACAAATAGATTGAGCATGTATTGTGTTACTTCATCCAATAAATGAAATAGAAATGGATTAATCTATCTTAAATAGTCAGAGTCACTTGCTCATAGATTGCTATCGTGAGAAACACAACTACTCACCCACGGACCTCGAGAATGCGGTGCATAATAATTTGTACTCACTCTAGCTTAAAAGTATTAATTACTTTAGATCAATTGTGATAGTCTCAACCGATATATCAACCAAACCTACTGAACAAGATTTGTAGACGATTTGCATGCATGGAAATATGCATTTAATTAGTGAGTGGGTTTGGAGATAAAAATATACTTATTAGAATGTGAGAATAACAACAAAAATAATCTATAGAATTAATTCATGTGGAAACTAGCAAAGAATAATTAAATTCTTTCTTTTCATATATTATAACTATGTTTATAACCATTGATGTACTATATTATTACTACTTTAAGGTTTTTTAATTAAAGATATGAAATTATGAAGGACAAATAACATTTTTTAATATATAATATATACTTTACGTGTAACAATGGGCTAGACTTGCATATGTTTAAATTATAATAAAACAAGTTATCTCACATGTTCCTACATGGAACTGAGTTGTTATATAATTTGAGACTAAAAATTTATTTTCTTGAATTTTTTTTATATATATAATATATAATTTATGTATAATATGTACATTGTTTTGTTAAAAAGTCTCAACTTATTTTTAGTCTCCGCGTTTAGCGTGTGGAAAAAATTAATGCACCAAACAGAAAGTCACTGGAAAGACACTCATGAGTTAATAAAAAGAATTAACAAATATCGTACTTCTTCCGTTCTAAAATTTTAAGATTTTTATTGATATTTAAAAAGTCAATTTAAATTGATATTTTTAAATTTAAAAATCATTCAGATATTTTATACTTTTTAATTATCAAGCAATTTTTTAAGTTCAGATATTATTTCAATAGGATGATCTAATTTATCAAGATATACTAACGGTTAATATCTTAATTATTCAATTTTATTTGATTTCAAAAAATATCTTAAATAATGTGTCACTTGTCACCATTATACTAGTTGGATAGATTTATATAATTGACTATGTCATAAAGTATCATTAAAATATTTAATAGTACGTCATTTGAGACTCCTAATATATAGTACTAGGACAAAGGTGTAAAAATGCCTCTGATGTTTATACGGATGTCTCACTTTCACCCTAAATTAATTTTTTTTTCCAAAAGTACCCTTAACGTTATACATTTTAGATCAATCGTGCTTTCGCCCTTATATGAGGCATACATAAACTAACTCTACATTGTCATTGGACAATTTTTTTTGGCGATGTGCAAAACAGAAAACTATATTTACATCATTTAATTATTTAATCAAAATACTTAAATTAATCGAAACAAAAAATAATAAAATTTTAAAAAAAAAGCATAACATATTTAGAATTTTTTTATTAAAAAAAACGCAGCTTTTTTTAATAAAATTTTAAAAAACGCAGTTATATTTTTTTAATAAAAAAAAAAAGCAGTGTTTTTTAATAAAAATTATTTTAAAAAAAAGCAGTTTTTTAATAAAAAATTTATTTTTAAAATTTTTATTATAAAAAAAATGCAGTTTTTAATAAAATAAAAAATGCAGTTTTATTTTTGTTATAAAAAATAAAAAAACAGTTTTTTAATAAAATGATACCTTTCAACCTATTTTGTTTACTAGAGAGCGTTGTTTGTTTTTTTTTTAATAAAAATAATTACTCTTTTTATTTTTATTAAAAAAAAGAATTGCATTTTTTATTTTATTAAAAAAAAACTGTGTTTTTATTAAAAAAGACTGTTTTTTAAAAAAATTAAAATTAAAAAAAGCTGCGCTTTTTTATTATTAAAAAACTGTTTTATTTTTTATAACAAAAAATAAAGCTGCGTTTTTTTATTTTTATTATAAATAATTATTTTATTAAAAAATTGCATTTTTTATAATAAAAATTTTAAAAATAAATTTTTTATTAAAAAAAAGCTGCGCTTTTTTTTATTTTTATTAGAAAAAAACTGTGTTTTTTTTTTATTAAAAAACTGTTTTTTAAAAATTTTATTTTATTAAAAAACTGTTTTTTATTAAAAAAAATAAAACTGCAGTTTTTTTTTTAATAAAAATTAAAAAAATAAATTTTCTTAATATGTTATGCTTTTTTATTTTAGTATTTTTTTGTTTCGATTAATTTAAGTATTTTGATTAAATGATATAAATATAGTTTTACATTACGCTGCGTCAACAAAAATATTGTCCATGTAACAGAGAGTTATTTATGTGGCATCTCCAAATTAAAAAACAATTAAGCTAAAATGTAACGATTAGAAATACTGAAAAAATAATAATTTAGAGTGGAAGTGGGACATCCGTGTAAACATCAGAGGTATTTTTGCACCTTTGCCCTATAGTACTACATTATCCAATCTATTATCTATATATACTAAATTGCAGTACATAACACAATATTGTGACATCTGTCCTTCTACAAATTCAACACCTGTCCATCCTAATTAATGCTCCTTATTTTTCTTGACAAAAAACCCTTGACAAAAATAACAACTGAGATTGTAAAAAACCTAAATTCAATCCCCTAATTCCCCTAAATCTGTAATCATATATTCAAATTCAATCCCGTAATTCCCCTAAATCTATAATCATATATTCAAATATGGCAACTAAATTCATTCCGTATTCGTTCAAACGACCAAGAAAAATCAGCCTCAAATCTATATGTACTAAATCACAATATATAACACAATATTTTAACATCTGTCCTTCTATAAATTTAACACCTATCTATCCTATTTAATGCTCTTAACTACTTTTTAGAGAAACATATGAAAGACTACAAAAAACTAAATTCATTTCTTAAATCCCCTAAATATGAAATAATATATTCAAAATTCAAAAATAGCAACTAATTTAATTCCATATTCATTCAAATTATTTCAAACTCAACATCCTTGCTATCCCCAAATATGGCATCTACTCTCTCCCTCGACGCATCGATTCCTGCGATAAATTCTGTAGAGACGGCGAGGTCAAGAACAAATTCTCAGACCAGACCCGCTTTCTGAAGAACGGAAACTACGATGAGCGTGTCGGTGCCGGATCTACTCGCTATCTGTCCGCCGTACTCGACTATCTCGCCCCTGAGGTACTAACTTTTGATTTCTTTCTTTTGCATTTTTGTTGCTTTATTTTTATAGATTAATTTGGTATATTGTTTAGGAATTGGGGGAAAAGAGTTTTTATGCTTCGTATTGATTGGTTATGAAATTTTTGATTTGTTTTGATTATCTTAAATCTGTTATTTTGTTTTCTAACCGGATGGAGATTATTGATATAAATTTGGTAAAATCGTTACTCGATTTTAAAATTGATTAAGATTTTGATCTCTCCCAAGGAAAACATACTCTCATTTTGGGAGTGTGGAATTTTGTATTAATAGGAGTTGCTACAGGAACCGGATGGCAGCGTCTGGGAGCTTATATCAACCTCGGGTCATATTATCTAATTGGAATTTCGGTGGCAATACTGTTGGGTTTTTTGGTGCATCTGAAGGAAAAGAGACTTTGGATCGGTTTAGTAGCAGGATCTCTGGTGCAAAGTGTTCTGCTTACTCTTATAACAAATCTTACAGATTGGAAAAAAGAGGTTTTATTTAGTTGTCTCCTCTCTTTCTTTTTTCCCCCCTAAGTTCAAATTTTGAATGTATTACAGGCAACAAAGATCAGGGAAGAAGAATCAGACCCAAAGGCTGAACATCCTGAATCAGACCCAAAGAATAAGCAGACCACGACGAAGATGAATCAGAGCATTCTATCTGTAAGACTTATTTTTATTTTGATTGTATCATGATTTGTGAAAATAAGGGTATGGAAACATATATTAATGAGGAATTTATGGCTGGTTTTCTTGAACTTCCAAATTCGTCTGCTAAATTGGGACTTCATGAGGATAATTTGAATGGAAATTGGGCCTCAGTTGTTTCTAATAAGCGTAGAAGAGCAAATAGTATGGATTTAAAGTTCATTGAGCCTACTGTTATAAATGGTGTTCGTGTGGTCAAAAATGAAATGGATGATATAGAAATTGAGATGTTTGGTTAAGTTTTGGGAGGTAAATCCCCTTTCAAAGTAGTTGAGGAGTTTGTTAGGAAAATTTAGAAGCATTATGGGCACATTGATATTTTTCTTCTCAATTCTGGGGTTTTTTATTTTCAAGTTTGGAGAAACAGATATGAAGTAGAGGGTATTGGAGCAGGGCCCTAGAACTTTTGAAAACAAACCTCTTGCTTTAAAGCCTTGGTCTCCTTCGATTAGTTTGGAGTAATAGGGAGTTACCATTTACCACTATACATATTTGGATTCGTTTAAACAGTTTTTAATTATATCAACTGTTTTGATATTATCCTTTGTAATTTAATTGTTATCTCTTAATTTATTGATTATAATCCCCTAAATCACTACTACAAATCTAAATAGTTTTTAATTATATCAACTGTTTTGGTAGGATTTTCAGTGATGTTGGCGGTGATATAATTGGTTGTGCAGAGTTTATGAGGAGGTTAGGCAATAATTCTTCTGTAAATGACTCCAGAGCTTTCATTGAATTTTAATCTATATTTGGTTTGATGACTTTATTAATTAATGTCTTATTTTATGTGAATTGAATTCTTTGGTTTACTTCTGAAAAACTATATATTTGGTTTACAAATGCTAAAAAAGGGTGAAATACACGGAGCAAAAGGTTTAGGGGAGAAGTTTGAAGGGCTCCTCCATAGTTTGTCCTTCATAAATAGGGAACACTTTCTCATTGTATTATGGTGTGGGTATACATTTTTCTTTTGGCTTCTTTCTATATTCCTCTTAAATTAATGTTCTGTCGCTAGGGTAACAAAGTGTCTCATGGACCAAAATTCTCTTTACTTATTCTTATATATTAAGTCATAACCTCTATGAACTTTTCTTTGAACAATCCTCTGGTCCCTTTGGGCTATTAAAAAAATAAGTTAACATATATGCATGCATAATCTTTAATTCCTATAAACTAATCATCAATTATAGTCACATACTAACCTACTTGTGGATGCAATGATTAACATCCAAGATGGATCTAAAGAGGATTCATCTTCAGTTCCTTTGGTGGTTGTTGAGAATGGGTGTGGGAGTCCATGCATAGACTTGAGACAAGTCAGCTCAGAGCTAGCAGCAGCCAAAGATGCTGATTTGGTACGATGATATCTTTTTCCCAAATTGTAATTGGGTTGATGAAAACCACTTCGGGTATAATATATGTTCCAAGTGTTGTGGATATATTTTATGTTGGAGCTATGTGACATGCAGATCATCTTGGAAGGGAATGGGTCGTTCTTTGCATACAAACTACAATGTTCAGTTTAAATGTGATGCTCTCAAGGTAGATTCTTTCATTATGTTTTTATCCAAAATCACTATTGTAGTGTGTTTGACCCGATTAGTTTCTGGCATATTTGTTACCCCATTCAGTTGTCTTCAACATTAGATATTTGTGCTATAGTGTAATGCAGTTTGTATCATGTTTTAATATAGTCTAATTTATTTTCTTATTTTTTTCCTTTAATTCTTTATTTTGCTAAACTCATGTCTTTTCTTTTCATTTCCTTATCTTGGGTAGATGATTTCCCTCGCAAAGTTGTTTTTAATGGGATTCTCACAATGGCAATTTTCAGCTGCACACATGCCTCTAAACCTACAAATTGATTGTCAAATATTTGCCTCAAAATTTCTTCTGACTTGAGCTATTCTTTTGTACAGCTTGCGATGGTGAAGAATCAGCGGTTGGCTGAAAAGTTGATCAAAGGGAAGATATATGATTGTGTCTGCAGATATGAACCAGCTAGCTGAAAAGTTCCATTTCCTGCAGATTCAATTGGTTGGCCTTGTGCAAAACTGATGCCTTATTCAGTTGGTTGAAAGTACACGATCGACTGGTTGATTTTAAACTACTAAAAAAAATATTATGACTGTGCTTCATTTATAGATAAAATGAATTCTTATTATTATTACTTAGAAAACAAATGCCATCTTTGTGTTTGCCTTCATTGTCGCTATTTCAATATATCTTTTTTGCAGATGTGGAGCTTAAGAATTTCCATGCAACTTTAATTGTTTCTTTGCTACCTTTTGAATGCCTCTTCAGTACAGGTAATGCGGTAAACTATCGGCAAGATTCGGAAAACATAAACGTTACCCAATGTAATAGTAAAATGACGTGGTATTTAAGTTTTACCATGAGTAAAGTTATTAAAATTAAAAGAGTCTTATTTTTTAATTTAGTTTATAATCCTGGTGATTGATGGATTTACAATTTTCTCCGAGGGATTGAAAGTAAAATTCGGTTTTTATTGAGAATTGAATGGAGTTTTTTTGTATTTCTTTCTATAATTTCAAATAGGAATTGTAGAAGGGCATTATTTATTATATATCTCTTCAAAATAGTTATTACTGATACTTATCTATTAATTAAAAAATTGATGTCGTAATATATATTATTTTTCAAATTAAAATTAATTTTATCCTCTAGATTTTCAAGGAATTTTACTCTCTTTTCAACCCAAAGAAAATATTTTACAACCAAGTATTTTTAAATTTTGTTTTAATCTTAATCTCTCTTTAAATCCTTCATCAAAAATTCCAAACTTATCCTTAAAAATATACTAACATAGTAACATTACCGGAGAAATATAATTTTTTTTTTAATTGTACGTACACATTTATTATTAAAAAAATTAATATTTCGCTGCAACGCGCGGGTTTGTATCTAGTCTATTATATATACTAAATCACAGTACATAGCATCATATATTGACAAATGTCCTTCTACACATTCAACATTTGTCCATCTTAAATAGTTTTAATTATGTCCCAATTATCTTAATTATATCCTATCATTTTTTAAATTATGGAAAAATAATAACAAACCAATTATCTTAATTATATCCTATCCTTTTTTAAATTATGGATAAATAATAACAAACCAAGTAAAATTTAATCTCTTCAACAACTAATGAGCACAATTTTATATGGATAAAACTTCTTAACTGAATTAGAGTTTGAAATAATGTTAATGATCACCTGACCTAATCTTCCACGCATATACATACATATATATACGTATATTAATCAGGCTAATTATTTAATATCAACCATGGCTTCTTCTTCTTCTTCTTTCACGGTCAATTTTCCTCTTCTTTTCCGTTTTGTCTCTCTGTATTTCTTTTACTTATGTCATTCACGTTTCGCATGATGGAAGAGCCATTATATACGCACATTATTACTTACAGTTCTGATTTATGTCTGGGGAGTGTGAAACATAACCCAGAAGCGGGTAGAATTATTTCATTGGTTTGCCTATTTTCTAAATTTTAGATATATATTATGTGCTAAAATTTGAGATTATTGCATTTGCATTTAGTTGCTGATATGCGGAATAATGTTTGCAATTGATTTGATTGATTTGATATTTGTGTTGTCAATCGTGTTTAATTGTAAATTTTGGTGGGTTTTCGATTGGAATTAAAGTTTGTGTTTAGATTAGAGTTATTCACGTTTCTTATATCAACAATAAGAAACTGGGTTTATTTCTTAATTTGATTATTTAGTATCTTCATTTTAAGTTTGTAATTTGGTTTTGTTAATATTATAAATAAACACAAACATGTAAGTATGCATGTAAATGATGAGGACATGAGGTATTTTATTGGTATGGCCTGTAGAGTTTTGATTCTAATCCACACTCCCGAGTTCCGTGTACAAATTTACTTTTTAATTGTTGCCTTTATTTAGTACAAATTTACTCTTTTAGACTTATTCGTTTTAAATGTGTTATGGTCTTCTTTTTTGACTTATCTCTAATCCGATTATACTATTTGATCATCGCACAATAATATACTATTTTTTTATTATATTTTAATTTATTAATTGTACCCATATATTTATTATTAAAATTTGAATAATTCCGCTGCAAAGCGGGGGTTTGTATTTAGTTATATATACTAAATCACAGTTCATGACACATTAGATTGACATCTGTCATTCTAAAAAATCAACACATGTCCATCCTAATTAATGCTCCTTATTACTCTTGACAAAAATACCCTTGACAAAAATGTCCATCTAAAATAACAACTGACGTTGTAAAAAACCTAAATTCAATCACCTAATTCCCATAAATCTGGAATCATATATTCAAATATCACAACTAAATTCATTCCGTATTTGTTCAAATTCCTTCAAACAGTTTTTAGATTATGATATTATCCTTTGCAATTTAATTGTTATCTCTTAATTTATTGATTATAATCCCTAATCACTACTATATATAAATCTAAATAATTTTTAAATTTATATCAACTGTTTTAATATTATCCTTTGTAATTTAATTATGATATTATCCTTTGTAATTTAATTGTTCTCTCTTAATTTATTGATTATAATTTGGAGTGCCGTGAAAAAATTGATAATTGCCGTAAATAAAGTTGCTCAACATTAAGCTGCTAATGGGACATAGATTTGAAAGATTACTGTAGATATACTTATGTTATCTGTGTAGCTGGATTCATCTTTATGATTTGCTCATAAAACATTACCACATGAACGTTATCTAGGCTGATGTTGACGGGAATGGAGTACTGAACTATGGAGAGTTTGTGGCAGTAACAATCCACCTGCAGAGGATGGAGAACGATGAGCATTTCCGCATAGCATTAATTTATGTTTTTTGACAAAGATGGCAATGGGTATATTGAGCATGATGAACTACAGGAAGCCTTGGCAGATGAATCGGGTGAAACTGATGGTGATGTACTCAATGAAATTATGCGAGAGGTTGACACAGACAAGGTCTGATCATATTCAAGCTTTACATATCTTTTATTTATCAACCCCAAGACCCACATTTGCTTTCTTTAGTTGTGTTTACTTGACACTTTACTCGGGTAATTGTAGTTCGACCAAATTCATTTGACAAGTTCTGTGACCTTTTAGAACTAAAATATGGGATTTAGATTCATTGAACTCTCTCTCTCTCTCTCACTCTCTCTGTAATGTTATCTTTCAATTTTACAATGGTGGTTCATTAATTGTTTTAGGACGGGCAAATTATTTACGATGAGTTTGTTGCAATGATTAAAACTGGAACTGATTGGAGAAAAGTATCTCGACAATATTCTAGAGAAAGGTTCCAGAGCTTGAGTGTAAACCTGATGAAGGATGGGTTGTTGCATCTTCAGGATGCTGTGACCGGTCAAACTTATGTTGTTTGAGCTAAAAAGGGTTTATGGATCGTTTCATTTATGGTGACTGGTTTTTCCTCAACTTCCTGAAGTCGAAATGAATTGAATCTTCATTGTGGATGCAGTGTATCTATTACCTGGATATTTGGATATGGGATATCTTACGGAGAGTGCCAGTTTCGAGAATGACTGAAATTTGACTAGAGTTCTGTTGCCGAGTATTCTGGAGGCATGTTTTACATTAATCACCTTACTTGTATAGTTGTATCAGGGTTATATGTGTTTGATGATCAAATTACCCATGTATTTGTGGCTTCTTCTTTTTTAAAAAAATGTAAAACATTGTGCAGAAGGTAGTTTTAGGGTAGGTACTTGGTATTGTGAATTTTAGGAATTTTACATTGAGCAGTGCGTTGTACAATTATGATGGTCAGGGTTGTCTCTCTATAACTATTGTTTCCTGCTTCCCAAACTAATAGTATAGGAGTACTGAGTATGTTCTTTTTTTGGCTGATCAACAATACTTGGTGGAATAGGATATGATAGGATACCGAACTTATCAAAAAATCATTTATCTTTATCAATTTGATTTGCCTATTGGTATTGGATACTCCATAGTCCATACCCAACTTTAGGTCCCATATATCCTTTACTAATTTAATTATGATATTATCCTTTACCAATTTAATTATGATATTATCCTTTGTAATTTAATTATGATAGTAGTATTATCTTTTGTAATTTAATTGTTATCTCTTAATTTATAGATTAAAATCCCCTAAATCACTACTATAAATCTAAACAGTTTTTAGATTTATATCAACTATTTTAATATTATCCTTTACTAATTTAATTATGATATTATCAATTGTAATTTAATTATGATAGTATCATTTGTAATTTAATTGTTATCTCTTAATTTATTAGTTATAATCCCCTAAATCACTAATATAAATCTAAACAGGTTTTAGATTTATATAAACTGTTTTGATATTATCCTTTACTAATTTAATTATGATATTATCCTTTGTAAGTTAATTATGATATTATCATTTGTAATTTAATTGTTATCTCTTAATTTATTGATTATAATCCCCTAAATCACTACTATAATCTATTATCTATCTATTAATTATACTAAAACGCAGTACATGGCACAATAGCTTGACGCATGTCATCCTCAAAATTCTAAACATATCCTGCCTAATTAATGCTCCCTCCTTAAGACCCTTAACAAAAATATCCAACTAACATAACAATGAGGTTGAAACAAACCTAAATTCATTCCTCTAAATCTGGAATCAACTATTCAAATATGGCATCTAAAATAAAATTAAAATAACAAATAATATCAATCATATCTTACTATGTTGATTTTATAATCCCCAAAATCAACTATTTTTCTAAACATAATTATTATATCCTAAAATCACTATTTTTCTAATATTATACCATACATTATATCATATATGATATAATATTATAATACATTTATGATATAATATTATAATACACGTATATACAAAAAATAATAAAATTACTACCTATCTAAACTATGCGGATATTTACTAATTAAATTATATTACAACATAATATTATATCATTTATAATTATATTACAACATAATATTATACAGATTTAAAATATTTAAAATAAAATTAAAATAATAAATAATATCATTCATAACTTACTATGTTGATTTTATTATCTCCTAAAATCACTACTTTTGAATCCCACATTAATATTTTGATTTTATAATTTCATAAATCACTACAAATCTAAATTGTTCTGATAATGTTAACTGTTCTAATATTATCATTACTAATTTAATTATTATCTCCTAAAATCACTATTTTTAATCCCAAATTAATATTTTAAATTTATAATCTCTTAAATCACTACAAAACTAAATTATTTTGGTAATGTCAACTGTTCTGATATTATCATGTCTAATTTAATTATTATCCTAAAATCACTACTTTGTTATATTATCATTACTCTTACGTTATTTAACCTAATTTTATTTCTATAAATACAACATATAATATTATACCATTTATAATTATATTACAACATTATATTATCTGAGTTTTAAAATATTGATAGTAACTTATAAAAAAAATAATATCAATCATAACTTACTATGTTGGTTTTATAATCCCCAAAATCCACTACTTTTCTAAACATAATTATTATATCCTAAAATTACTATTTTTTCTAATATTATACCATTCATAATTATACCATACATTATATCATACATGTATTGTATAATATTATAATACACGTATATAACAAAATAACAAAATCACCACATATCTAAACATGCGAGATATTATCATTACTAATTAAATTATATTACAACATAATATTATACAATTTATAATTATATTAAAACATAATATTATACTCTTTTAAAATATTTAAAACAAAATTAAAATAATAAATAATATCAATCATAACTTCTTATTTTGATTTTATAATCCCCTAAATTACTACATTTTCAATCTAAACGATTTTTATATTATCGTTACTTAATTATTATCTCCTAAAATCACTACTTTTTAATCTCACGTTAATATTTTAATTTTATAATCTCATAAATCACTACAAATCTAAACTGTTTTAATATTATCATTACTAATTTAATTATTATCTCCTAAAATCATAACTTTTTTAATCCCAAATTAATATTTTGAATTTATAATCCTCTAAATCACTACAAATCTAAACTGTTTTGGTAATGTCATATGTTCTGATATTATCTATAAGACCCCAACTTTTATAAATAAAGATAAATTTTCTATAAATATTATTTTTGAATATTATGGAGTAAATTTGATATAATGTTATAGTTGTGGGTAATATTTATAAATTTTGCAAAATAAGCAAGTTGTTATAAAATATTCGTTTGGTTGGGGAATATTCTTTTTGTCGGAGGGAATATTAATGCGGACGACTACCAATCATTAGTTGACCCCACAAGCGGAAGTATTATGCGTAGTTAGAAAATGACAAATTATCTTTCTATAAAAATAACAATGAAGGTGTTCTGTTAAAAGCATTGAACTACCCTAAGGTAGCAAAAGTACGATGTCTGGCATTGGTTGCGTAGTAAGACACGGTATTGATTATTGATCTTTACGTGAGAAGTCACTTTCATTTATACTCAATTATTACTACTGATAATTCTTGCATCATATCTCTTATATTATTAATTCAATTATTGTCACAAATTATCATCTGTATAATATGTTATATTATTAAATCAATAATTGAGGCGACAAGTTATAAACGATTAATAATTGTTGAAAGATTAAATATGTGTTGATTAAAAAATAAAATGATTTGTGGTAATATTTATTCAATCCTTGATGTATATAAAGAAGTACATTATGGAGGCGTTTGTGGTAAGTTTGGTTATTTTATGGGGGCCCATATATCATCATCTAAGAGTCTCTTCGTTAATAGTAATTACCTTCCGTCAATAGTAATTACCTTCGTCGATAGTAATTACCTTCATCAATAGTAATTACCTTCAAATCGATAGTAATTACCTTTACCCGGTCGTCAAACCACTCATTGCTTCATATTACGGTGTGTCGAACCACTTGTCGTTTTCACATTCTGAGCGTCGAACCAATTGTCGTTTCACATTACAAGCGTCAAACCACTTTTCTTTTCACATCACGATCAGTCAAGCCACTTGCCTTTTCACATGGCAAGTGCTAAGCTAGAAATCTTCTATAAATAGAGGCCTAGTGCTTCATTATTTTCACTTAATTCATTCAAGCTATAGAGAGAAAGTATAGAGAGAATAAGAGAAAAGAAGAAGAGTATTCATTCATTACACTACCATGATATTCAATCTCCTACTAAAGTAAAGGGTGTTATTCTTTCTTATTCACGAAGAGAGCAGTTGTTATTCCATTGCTTATTATTACATTGGAATAACTCAGATACGCTGATTTACCCTATACTTGGTGACATTCTTCTATTATTACATTGGAACATCATATGCAGGTGTTTACACCGGACTCGATTCCGTCTTATTATTTATACATTGGAACATCCACATGCGTGTGTTTTACAATCGAAGACACGATTCCGTCTTTATTATTATTCATTTGGAACATCATATACCGTGTGTTTCACTTGGGACTGGTTCCATTCTTTATTATTCATTGGAATATCCACATGCATGCGTTTCTGTGGGACTGAATTCCGATTATTTATTATTCGTTAGAATAACCTCGCACTGTGGTCTATCGCATGCATGGTGATTTCTTTTGTTATTCCATTCTTTATTATACTCGGTTGGTTAAAGTTTTGACTTCTATA
The DNA here is from genome assembly GCA_020205605.1 of Panax ginseng. Lineage (NCBI taxonomy): Eukaryota > Viridiplantae > Streptophyta > Magnoliopsida > Apiales > Araliaceae > Panax > Panax ginseng. The sequence continues at coordinate 82,511,593 of CM035150.1, read as the reverse complement.
CTCCATGAAATTAGTAGAATATCCTTGATATTTGTGCTTCATCCAGTATCTTTTCATGGAAATATTCTTCTAAGTATTCTTGAATTTTACTCTACAAAGCAGTATCATGTTGACAGTTTGGATGTTATTGATTCATGGATAAATTAATTCTTGAACTTGTTTTATTGAATTCTTATATCATTGTCATCATCCTCATGTTTTTATATTATGTTGAAAGTCATCATGGCACTGTAGTCGCATAGATGGACTTGGTATGATTATGACCGAGGATTATTCGGTGTAATCATGGTAGTAATATTACAAATGATGTGGTAAAAATCCTCATTGGCCCGTAGTGCATTGATGGGACGAGTTGTTGGCATGATCATGACCATTAATGAATACACAAATATTCTTGGCCCGTAGTCATGGATAATTGTGGTCGTGATCTTAAAGAATATCCTTGGTAGTAGTGCGAGGGTGATTCGATGATGTGGAATATTTATTAAGTTTGAGTCTCATTATATATGATGATGAAAATCTTTTAAATCATAAAAGATAGTAGATTTTATTTTCTACTTGACTCTTTTAATGGATTCTTTGGTTCATTGCAGTTAAACTTGATGTTTATTATATTTTATCGGTTTAACACTTGTTGAAGGCTAATGATAATTTATACGCATTATCTTAGTCATAATATTTCTTCTTGGGCTAGTTGAGCTCACCCTTTCTTTTCTTTGTTCTCTTGAAATGAGAATATACCAGGACGACCCGAGTCTGGGAGCGGAGTAATGGTCCAGGAGGATAGCATTAGTAGTCCTCACTATTCTGTGAAATAGTGTGATAATAATTGTAATGAGGACTCCTTTTGAGTTTGTATAATCTCTAGTAGACAATAATTGTATTCAAACTCAGAGTTTATGTTTTGTCGTATTGTACACGACAATTGTATTAGTAAGTTGTATTTGAATTCTGTACCATGTATCTGGCGACCCAAGATGGGTGATGTATACCTAATTTTGGGGGCGTCACATTATCCTTTTTAATTTAATTATAATCTTCTAAAATCACTACTTTATGATATTATCTGTGACACCCCCAAATCTCGGTACTTCATTACCTCAAGATTTGGTGTTCACGTAACCAAAACATTCATTTATAACTACCCAATCATAAATAAAATTGAATAATAAACACCTTACATGGAATTACATAAAATAATATCTCCGGAGTTATCTAACCTTTACAAACAATCATTCATGCGAAAAATTTAAATAAACTTCATTACATTCTTTAAACCAAAAGTCGATAATAAAACTATCAAAACTATTACAAGTCTTGATGCTTGTTCATCTTTCCTTTCCTTTCTTTGGTCTTTACGTCGTCACCCTTTCCATCTTTAATTTGTAAGGATTTTCTGAAAGAGAGAGTGAAAACAAGGCTCACTTGAAATAACAATGAATAACTTTTACATTCTCTGCCCATTCAGGGGCTCAATAGAACTGAACAATAGGTTCTATTAACATCTTAAACATTCCTTGCCCATTCAAGGGCTCAATAGAACTAAACAATAGGTTCTATTAACATCTTAACATTCACTGAGTCTAATGACCACGAACCTTGTCCACAGTTATAAGTAATCTTTCAACTTAAACTTTTACGATTCATACGACCATAATGACTTTAAGGTACTTGGGGGATCAACCCTTAAATACATGTATTGTATACAAACATTTCAGTATAAGAAAGTACAAAACTAAGCGTAACCCTATAAATAGGGTTGTTCATCATCTCGATTATTTTGAGTACAAGTCCGCCCCAAAAGATAGTTTGGTTTGGATACACTTCAAGGTAATTTGAATTAACGGACATCAACTAAGGATTAGTTGAATAAAGATAATAACACTACGTTATTGAATAATCATAACCGAATAAATATTTAGATTCTAAGTTCATGCTTTAGGGATAATCTAATAGCATAACTATTGAATAACACATCATACCTTGCTTTGAATAACATTAAGCTAAGGTTACATCTTAGAATTTAATATCAAGCATGCACAACAAATAATAAGCGAGCGATAAACTAAAAGGTACTTGCATGCTAATATAACAAGTTTAGAGTTAAGAAAACTTGCATAATCATAATAACTATCTCAACGAAAGTATGGAGATGGGAAACTTGTATCATCATGAATAACTAGATCTGATGAAGTTCTTTAATGGAAATTCTTTACTCGATAAAGTATAAAGCATATGAAATTTGCATAACGAAGCTTTAGAATTAGAAAACTTGCTTAAACACAACAAACTAACTCAAGCGAGAGTATGAAGTTAGAGAACTTGCTTAATGTAAAAGATAGGTTTAGAAACTTGCACAATTATAAAAGTAGAGTTAGAGAACTTGCCTAACAAGTAGGTTAAATGCGTGGGTTAAACAATTACTATTCACGTTCACCCCAAGTCCTACACATACCATATGTATTAACAATACACATTAGTTACACTAACATTACCTTTATGAGTTACTTTATTACTCTTAGTATAGCTACTAACTAAGTTTAAGTTTAAACAACATCACATCTTTTCATGAACATTACTTTTTAGCTTTATTACAACTACTTAAGTGATCATGTCATTGCACCACATGCACATTAACAACTTGATACAACATCCTATTACATGTCCAACATGTTATCATTAAGTTATACTAATACACAAAGGGTTGCACTTGCATTCGTGCATCCCGACGCCCTTCGATTGACTCCAAATACACAACAGTCCTAAAGATGGCCATTTTGACTACTGTTACAGACCTCAAATTAAAAAACTTAAAGCATGAAAGTTGTAGGTCTATTCGGCCTCGTTCCGGATCATCTTGAATCAACTTAATCGGAGTTCGTATGAGAAAGTTATAGCCGTTTTACTACAGGAGGTCAAAACTGTTCGTCGAGACCACTTTTTCCAAATACGGGGAGCGAGGCGAGTGGGCGCCGGTGCAAATTCAGTATTTGGACGCGAACTTCTGGCCTATTTTTGGCGTTGGAGCGCGAAATTTGGTAATTGGGCGTGAATTTTATTATTTGAGGCGGCAGAAACTCACAACCAAAAGCGAAGAAGCAGAGCAAAGCTCTTTGTCTTAAATTTGTAACAACAATTCACCCCAAACAACATGTATAACTAATATAAACTACACATAATTGCTAACAATTATCCATCTACCAATTTCAACAATTGAACAACAAATTTAAAAGACTTAAATCACTAAAATTATATTTGGTTAAAACTCAAAACTCCATTGTTGATATCAAAAAGTATAGTGAGCGAAATTTTCTTTGTTATCAACCAAATTTGATTCCTTTGAAATACAAGTATACCAACATATAACAAATTAACATGTATAGTTCAATTCCTCGGTTAACATACATAACTTTTGATATTTCTACAAAACATATATTAGTATATATATACTTCTTTGAACAAATCAATTTCTTCCTTTAGCCTATAATTAGCAAATATACAAATATATATATATATATATATATATATATATATATATATATATATATATATATATATATATATATATATACGAGATACCCATGCTAGTGATAACAATTGCATTTCATACATATACATGTTTCTACAACCAATTATACAAACATAGTTTTTACAGAGAGTTTTGTAAAAATCTTATACTCGTAAAGTTGAAGAACACATGAGACATTAGGCATTATGAAACCACAAATATATATATGTACATAAATTAAGGTTAGAGAAACCCACCTTTTTTGCTTAACTTTACGAATCTTTGTTAATCGGACTTGCTTTGAAAATCACGTTTCTCTCAAACTTTGAACTTTCTATCTTTTTCTCAAAACTCTCTAGCCCTTCTTTCTTTTCTCGGTAATAATTTAGACTACTAACCACGTAACTCAATTTGATATCCAATACGGCGTAAATATAAGCAGACATGGCCATAATAAGCCTAATCAATAATAACATCGGTTATAAAAATATATAACGTACCATTTATAAATATATATATATATATATATATATATATATATTATTTAGTTTATTTTATAAACAATTTAAATTTCAAAATTCAAAAGCCATAGGGCTTTGTTTGGCAAATCCTTTAAAATAAAATAGTTTATATCCTTAAGCTTTGTTTTGGGTAAAACTAAATTAAAATTACTTTAATTTATTTTAATAACTCTTTATAACATAGTTATTTGTCACTCTTTATAAAATAAAAATTTATTAAATAAATTACTTAATCACAACTCAATCCACATAACACATTAACTATTTAACAAATAAATAATTAACTAATCACATTAATTATTTAGCAAATAAATAATTAACTAAATCAACTCAATCAATTTGAACAATTACTTATTCAATAATAAACACATCCAATAAATATTTATATAAATCAATAAATATTTATAACTTACATTTAAAAAATCTGGAATGTTACATCATTCCCCTCTTATAAGGATTCTGTCCCCAGAATCACAACTTAAACAACACATTCGTTACATTATCATTACTGCTAAATGACACTTATGTCCCTCCAAGTTACCAACCATTTTCAAAATCGTCTCTAAAGTTCAATTATTGTTAGTTAGCTCCTTAAAATGACATTTTGTTGTCGTTTTCCATTACTTCAGCCCAATTTAACCTCAACCTGACCCATTTTGACCAATTTTGACCCAACCCGATCCAGTTTCACCCAACCCAAAATTTTAATATTTTAAAATATAAAATTGTTTTTAAAATAAGAATAAAATAATAATTATATTTAACATTTAAAATATATAAATATTTAATATTTTTAAATAAAATATCTTTTGAAAATAATAATAATTATATTTAATATTTTAAAATTATATTTTTTTTATATTTAAAATAAAATATTATTTTATAAAAGTTATAAAGATAATTATTATTATAAGGACGAAAAAAATATTAGAAACTTTATTTTTTTTCAAAAATGAGTAAAGTTTCATAAAATATAGATTCAAAAAAAATTACATAAGAAAATTAAATATAATTTTTGTTTTAAACTTATTTTAAAAATAATTTTATATTTTAAAATATTAAAATTTTGGGTTGGGTGAAACTTGATCGGGTTGAGGTCAAATTGGGCTGACGGAACGAAAACACCAATAAAATGTCACTTTAAGGTCCTAACTGACGAAAATTGAACTTTAGGGACGATTTTGAAAGTGGGTGGCAACTTAAAGGGACAAAAGTGTCATTCAACTGAAATTGAGCTATTATCATAATTCTCCATTATTTAACCTAATTTCTCCCTATAAATACAAACCAACTATTACGCAACAACTCATGCTACAAACAATTCTAAATACTGTTGAAATTAAAGGGCAAAGGACTTATATGGAGACCTTCAGATTATGGTGACAGTGCATTCAATGGGAGGGACTATGACTTCATTTTGTGGATTATATTTCGCGGTGTATATATTTATGGCTTCTTCATCTATTGTATTATATTATCTGGATTGTAGCTTTGTATAATTTGTGAAGTACTAGCATCCGGTAAATCATTTTCATCATCATTAATAGTTTTTTTTTGGCATTATGGTAATACTGTGACAATTGCAAAAAATGGATAAAAAACTAATGAGATAATGTATTCATTTTTTAACTATAACATTGTGTTATGTATGACACAGTGTTATACTGTTATGTTTTTGGACACGATGTTTGTTTAACATGTAACTTCCTTTAAGGTCTGAGGACCGAAAATGGGACATTCTTCATCTGTTTCTCCTTTCTTTAGATGTTTGAATTCTGGTGCAATGTGACGCCCCCAAAATTAGGTATACATCACCCATCTTGGGTCGCCAGATACATGGTACATAATTCAAATACAACTTACTAATACAACTGTCGTGTACAATACGACAAAACATAAACCTGTGAGTTTGAATACAAATAAATCTCTTAGAGATTATACAAACTCAAAAGGAGTCCTCATTACAATTATTATCACACTATTTCACGAGAATAGTGAGGACTACTAATGCTTATCCTCGGACCATCACTCCGCTTCCCGACTCGTCCTCAAATATATTCTCATTTCACAAGAGAAAACGGTGAAAGAAAGGGTGAGCTCAACTAGCCCAAAGAAGAAATATTATGACTAAGATAATGCGAGAATAAATTATCATTAGTCTCCAATAATGTTAAACCGATAAAATATAATAGACATCAAGTTTAAGCTGCGGTGAACAAGCAATCCATTAAAAGAGTCAAGTAGAAAATAAAATCTACTATCTTTTATGATTAAAAGATTTTTCATCTTTATTATCATTTGAGACTCAAACTTAATAAATATTCCACATCATCGAATCACTCACCGCATCTACCAAGGATATTCTTTAGTATCACGACCACAATTATCCATGCACTACGGGCCAAGAATATTTGTGTATTCATTAATGGTCATGATCATGCCAACAACTGTCCATCAATGCACTACGGGCCAATGAGAACTTTTACCACATCATTTGTAACATTACAGTCATGATTACACCGAATAATCCCTGGTCATAATCATACCAAGTCCATCTATGCACTTCTGAAGGCCACGAGATGACTTTCAACAAAAATATAAACATGAGGATGATGACAATGATATAAGAATTCAATAAAACAAGTTCAAGAATTATTTTTCCAGGAATTATTAACGTCCAAATTATCAACATGATACTGTTTTGTAGAGTAAAATTCAAGAATGATCAGAAGAGTATTTCCATGAAAAGATACTGGATGAAGCGCAAATATCAAGGATATTCTATTAATTTCATGGAGTATAGAAGTCAAAACTTTAACCAACTAAGTATAATAAAGAATGGAATAACAAAGAAATCACCATGCATGCAGTACTTGTGCATGTATACGTTAGTCCAACGAGAATAATAATAACGGAACCAGGTCAGGCAAAATTTGCACCGAGAGGATGTTCCAACAGAATAATAAAGACGGAACTAGGTCTGGTGTAAAACACACAGACAGGATGTTCCAATAGAATAATAATAAGAGCGGAACCGGTCCGGTGTAAAACACATGATGCAGGATGTTCAGCAACTAATAATAATAAAGAGCGGAACCGGTCGAGGTGTAAAACACATGCATGGATGTTCCAATGAGAATAATAGAAGAATGTCACCAAGTATAGGGTAGACCACATATACTGAGTTATTCAGCCAGAATAATAAGAAATGGAATAACAATGAGCTTCTCTTCAAAATGAATAAAAAAGAATAACACCCCTTACGAATACAACAAATAATATTCCCTACCTTAAGAAGAAAATCTTGGATATATAAGTAGTGAATAGAATACTTTCTTCTTTCTCTCTATAGTTTATCTCTACAGAGTCAAAGTGAATTGTAAGAAAATAATGAAGGAATGAGCTTCTATTTATGAAAAATGGACTGCATAGTAACTAATTCATGAACGGTCCAGATTGATTTACTTTTAATCGGACGATCCATATTTAAAGCAAAATCTTTTAAATAAAATATAATATTATATATATTATCTGTGCAGACAAAAATCACGTGTGAAAACCCCATCAATTAATTGATACATGCTGCCAAGTTTTTCAAACTTATTACATATAAATAAATATAATAATCATAATAATTGTACCTCCTGCCAAACTTTCTAAACAATTCATATATATATATATATATATATATATATATATATAATACATATATATTGATACCCCAAAATCTTCCACCCCCCACTTGCCAGACCATTTTAATAATATATATATAATATCACATATTATTCTATTACATATATATATATATATATATATATATATATATATACCTCATTCCCGCCATCCTTTTTCTTTCCTCGACCCGTGACAAACATAAAAGCCCCACTCCAAGACTTTCCTCCACAAGTGGGGCCCCAAGTGGCCCCCTTAAAAAATAACCTACTGGAATTATTTTGAAAAATGGGCAAATAGGGTCCATAAAATAAGCAAAAGCGAGTGACTCTCACGTAAGCATCAATAATCAATCACAGGTGTCTTCTTTTGTGCATTCTGGCGTATTCTTGTATTTTTAACAGGGTGTTTCAACAGATTAACAGTAAAACTTAGCCGTTATTTTCATAAATTATTTTTGTCGTTTTCTCAATCCAAGCCAAATAATTACATTGCTAGGGTCCACCAATGATTGTGTGCGTTATGCGAATATTCCTGTTAAAGCGAATATTCACGACCAATCGAATATTATATAACAACTTGCGTACTTTGCAAAATTTATAAATATTACCCACAACTATTATATCAATTTCACTCCATAATATTCAAAAATAATATTTATAGAAAATTCATCTTTATTCAAAAGTTGGGTTTTCTGATCTCCCTTCTTATGAAATTTAGCCCTCGAAATTAGAATGCGTGACACGGTATATTGAAGAGGTAAGGATACCTTGATTTCATTTGATTCTAACTCCCAAGTCATTTCCTCAACATCGTGGTTTCTCCACAAAACTTTGACTTGAGGTATAACCTTGGAGCGTAGAATATGTTCCTTCTATCAAGATTTGAACATGAACCTCTTCATACGTCAAATCTTCCGCTTTATTCGTCGGTTCTAACTCGATAATGTGGTTCGGGTCTTCCACATATTTACGTAACATGGATATGTGAAAAACGTTATGAACACGAGACATACTTGGCGGTAAAACGAGTCTATAGGCCACAGTTCCTACTCGATCAAGGATTAAAAATGGGCCGATGAATCGAGGATTGAGCTTTTCTCTATTTCCAAATCTCGTAACTCCTTTCCATGGAGCAACACGTAACAACACATGATCTCCTATATCGAATTCCACGTCCTTTCGATGAAGATCAGCATAACTCTTTTGTTGATCTTGTGAGGTTTTTATACGTTGTCGGATAGTTTGAATATTTTCCGTAGTAATGTCGTACTCAACTATGGTCCCAACAACGTTTCTTCACCCACCTCATCCCAAAGATAACCGAGAGCGACACTTTTCTTCCATACAACGCTTGAATGGAGCCATGCCAATAATTGCTTAACGATAAGCTGTTGTTGTAGGAAAACTCCACCAATGGTAAGAACTTGTCCCAACTTCCTTGAAATCAAGGACACAGTAGTCTTAATAGATCTTGAGAGTTTGAATAGTCCTCTCGACTATCCTTCCGTCTCGAGGATGATATCTTGCAAGCCGAAATAAATCGTAAATCTGTGCCCATAGCTTTTTGCAAACCAACCCAAAATCGCGAAGTGAATCTTGGGTCTCGATCGTAAACTATCTCTCTCTTCATATTGCCCCACCAAAATGTATGTCGAAGATCATGATACATTTTGGTACTCCTGAAATGGATTGCAAAATTGTGTGTTGTCTTGCTCCATCATGATTTTATACTTTAAATCGGTCGTTAGAACACAAAGTCTAGAGTTGATTCGAAGTATTCCTTCTTCATCGATTCTTACTTCCGTGGCGGCGAAGACCTTTGTACTTTCTTCCTCATACGCATCATTTCAGGATCTCAGAATTTGAGCGACTTTAATTTTATCAATTAAAATCGGTTCTACTCGTATATTCGCCATCATCACGTGGGTCCTGGAGTCTTTATCTCTATCTTCATCCTTTGCAAGTCATACAAAATGGGCCTCTGCGTTGAAAATATTGCACTTCGCTTGCACGTGATATGATCTTTCTTTCAATCGTCACCTACCACGTTCGCTTTTCGAGGATGGTATTGGATGGTATGATCATAATCTTTCAACAATTCAAGCCAACGTCGTTTGTCACATGTTGAATTCCTTTTGAGTGAAGAAATATTTGAGGCTTTTATGATCCGTAAAGATCTCCACTTTCTCCCCATACAAGTAATGCCTCCAAATTTTAAGTCACGAAGACAACAAATTGCTAACTCAGTCATGAGTAAGATAATTTCTCTCATATTCTTTGAGTTGTCGTGTGAGGCATAGGCTATGACTTTCCCATGTTGCATGAGAACACATCCCAACCCTTTGCTAGAAGCATCACTTTGTAGATGACAAATCCTCCGAACCGGATGGTATTGTCGTAACATGTCTTTGAAATGAGTCTCCTCTTGAGTTCTTGAAAACTCTTCTCACATTCCTCGCTCCAACCGAACTTTGTATCTTTCCGAGTCATTTGAGTTAGTGGAGTAAGCGATTCGAGAAACCTTCTACGAATCTCGATAATAACCATAAGCAGAAAGCTATGTATTTCGATCATCGATTTAGGTTGCTCCCAACTTTGAATAGCTTCAATCTTTCTTTGGGTCAAGCAGATATTCCATGACTTGATACCACGTGCCTAAGGAATGCTTACTTCTCAAGCCGAACTCACATTTCTTTAACTTGGCATAAAGCTTATATTCACGAAGCTTTGAGTATCGACCTCAAGTGTTCTTTCATGATCTTCACGGGTTTTGGAATATATGAGGATGTCATCAATAAAAGCGACCACAAAGTGATTCAAATATTCCTTGAATACTCGGTTCATCATATCCATGAAGGCGTAGGAGCATTAGTCAATCTAAAGGACATAACTAGGAATTCATAATGCCCGTCATCGAGGAGTTCGAAAAGACGTCTTTGGAATGTCATGGTTCTAATCTTCAATTGGTGATATCCGAACAAAGATCAATCTTTGAAAAGAATTTGGCTCCTTGCGGTGGTCAAACAGTCATCAATACGTGGCAATGGGTACCTATTTTTGATGGTGACATGATTCAACTCCAGATAATCAATACAAAGTCGCATACTCCAATCTTTCTTCTTCACGAATAGAACATGAGCACCCCGAGGAAATCTTACTAGACGAATAAAGCCAATGTCTAACAATTCCTGCAGGTTGAGTTTTAACTCACGAAGTTCAATAGAGCCATTCGATATGGGGATTTAGAAATGGGTTTTGTCTGGGTTCAAGGTCGATACAAAATTTAATTTCACGCTACGGGGTAGGCGGAAGTTCTTGAGTGGAATACGTCGGGAAATTCATTAACAATAGAAATATTATCCAAACCCGGCGTATTTTTGTTTAGATATGTGAAATGAGCTAAGAAAGCTTGACATCCGTTTTTCAATAAAGCGAATAGCTTTATGGCTTGAGATGACGATGATTGATTTTAATGGTTTGGTTGTTTGAATTCGCATAATAGGTCGATTAGGAATATGAAAGCTAACAACCTTACGAAAATAATCAATTTTTGCATGATGAGTAGTTAACTAATCAATCCCTAAATTACATCAAATGCAAGTATTTTTAATGCAATAAGATCGACAGTAATGTGTGGGTACCAACTTGAACCAAACAAGACTTATAAACCGTGGATATAATGAAGGTTTCTCCCAACGGAGTTTCCACAGATAAGTCAAAGTCTAATTCCTCCGGAGTCAAATTTAATCGTTGGCGCAAGTAAGAGAAATAAAAGAATGGGTAGAACCAATATCAAATAAAGTGTAGACTTCGGCTAGAGTTTATGATAAGCTTACCCGTGATGACCTCATTCGGGTTCCTTGCTTTACGAGAGGTCACAACAACGCCTTCTCTGCACCTTCTAAGAACTTTGACTTTTACGGGGAATGACCTTTGGTGCCTCCATCTAGTTGAATTTGTCTTGATGAAACGACAAAATTGGGCTAAGTGACCTTCTCTTCTACAATTATAACATGTTTTGGGCGGCATCACATAATTTGGTGATGTGTCCTCCCTCCGCATTTGAAGCATATGATAGGTGGTCTTTCTCCTTCCTTAACAAGCGGTTCTTTGGTCTTGACGTCTTTCCATCATTGTTGAATCTCTCTTCTTGAAATGTCCATTCTTATTGTTTTAACCTCGATTACCACCAAAGTGGTTACCATTTTCGGCTGTTGATTCCTCCACGCTTGTTGTCAAGCGATGATCGCTTCTCATTTGGTATTATCATTTTGCACGGCCATTTTCTTTCTTTTGGTTGCGTTGACTCGTTATCGCTCCTGTTGAGCCCTATTTACAACATCTAAATACAAACACGGTTTATGAGAAATAAGATGTTGACGTATCTAAAACTTCAAAGCTCTTAAAAACATTCGCGCCATTCTCTCTTCATTATCCACCAAGTGGGGATATAATGGGATAACTCACAAAATTTTGCCTCGTATTGCGACACGGTCATATTGTTTTGCTCCAATTTGATAAACTCCACCTCCTTCATGTGACGAATACTTTGGGAAAGTATTTTTCGTTGAAACGACTCTTGAAACTTCTCCCAAGACATCTTGATGACGGCGAGTTGAGACGTTTTTACCGATTCCCACTAATAATCACTTTCTCCACGTAACATAAAAGCGTAGAAGGAACCTTTTGCTCCTGAGCATCCCAATACATCAAATATCTTGGTGATCTGCTTTATCCATGCTTCCGCCATAAGTGGTTTTGGCTCTCCCTTAAACTCCGGTGGTCTCGAGCTCTTGAAGCGCATTTAGCGGTGGCCACCGAGAGTTTCAGCGTTTCCACCTACATTTTGGGACGAGAGCCGCTCTCGCTGTCTTTGTTGCATGAATTGCATAAAGCCTACGAACAATCCATCATTCATCATTTGGTCGGTGTTGTTATTTGCATGAGGATTGTCGCCTTCACGATGCACATTCTCACGATTATTGATATGTGGAGACTCGGCGGTCTCTTGTGCTCCATTCTTATTCTCAATATTTTTGGATATCATTTTGAGACAACGCCACAAAACAAAGGTTAATTGACATATAACATAATATCTCTAAACTCGACCAACCAATTTAAATACAAAATAAATTTAAGTAGTCCTACTAGCGAAGGAATTCCCGTCTCTCCCCTCCTAGTTCTAGTCTCACATCTTAGCCAGGGATCATATCCTAAGCTTTGATACCAACTGTGACGCCCCCAAAATTAGGTATACATCACCCATCTTGGTTTGCCAGATATATGGTACATAATTCAAATACAACTTACTAATACAACTGTCGTGTACAATACGACAAAATATAAACTATGAGTTTGAATACAAATATCGTCTACTAGAGATTATACAAACTCAAAAGGAGTCCTCATTACAATTATTATCACACTATTTATTTGCGAATAGTGAGGACTACTAATGCTTATCCTCTGTACCATCACTCTACGTTCCCTGGCTAGTCTACCTTATATGTTCTCATTTTCTGAAGAAAACGGTGAAAGAAAGGGTGAGCTCAACTAGCCCGAGAAGAAATATTATGACTAAGATAATGCGAGAATAAATTATCATTAGTCTCCAACAATATTAAACCGATAAAATATAATAGACATCAAGTTTAATCATTGCATTGAACAAGCGATCCATTAAAAGAGTCAGTAGAAAATAAAATCTACTATCTTTTATGATTAAAAGATTTTCATCATCATTATCATTTGAGACTCAACTTAATAAATATTTCACATCATCGAATCACCCCTGCATTCTGTACGAGGATATTCTTTAGTATCACGACCACAATTATCCATGCACTACGGGCCAAGAATATTTGTGTATTCATTAATGGTCATGATCATGACAACAACAAGCATCCATCAATGCACTACGGGCCAATGAGAACTTTTACCACATCATTTGTAACATTACGGTCATGATTACAAGAATAATCCTGGTCATAATCATACCAAGTCCATCTATACACTTCTGAGCCACGAGATGACTTTCAACAAAAATATAAACATGAGGATGATGACAATGATATAAGAATTCAATAAAACATCAAGAATTATTTTTCCGAGAATTATTAACGTCAAATTGTCAACATGATCTTTGTTTTGTAGAGTAAAATTCAAAAATGATCGGAAGAATATTTCCATCAAAAGATAATGGATGAAGCGCAAATATCAAGGATATTCTATTAATTTCATGGAGTATATAAAGTCAAAACTTTAAACAACCGAGTATAATAAAGAATGGAATAAAAAGAAATCACCATGCATACAGATGCCCGCGCAGGCGAGTTAGTCAAGCGAGAATAATAATAACGGAACGAGGTCGAGGCAAAATTTGCACTTGAAGCAGGATGTTCCAACAGAATAATAAAAAGCGGAACCGGTCGATTGCAAAAAACACATGACGAGGATGTTCCAACAATAATAATAATAAGGCGGAATTAGGTGGGTGTAAAACATGCATGTGACGAGGATGTTCCAACGGAATAATAATAAAAAAGCGGAACCGGTCTGGTGTAAAACACACAATGAGGATGTTCAAGCGAGAATAATAGAAGAATGTCACCAAGTATAGGGTAGGCCGCATATACGAGTTATTCCAGCGAGAATAATAAGAAATGGAATAACAACGATTCTCTTCATGAATAAGAAAGAATAACACCCCTTACGAATACAACAAATAATATTCCCTACCTTAAGAAGAAAATCTTTGGATATATAAGTAGTGAAGTAGCAGAATACTTTCTTCTTTCTCTCTATAGTTTATCTCTACAGAGTTTGATGAATTCGTAAGAAAATAATGAAGGAATGAGCTTCTATTTATAGAAAAATGGAATTGCATAGTAACTAATTCATGAACGGTCCAGATTGATTTACTTTTAATCGGACGATCCATATTTAAAGTAAAATCTTTTAAATAAAATATAATATTATATATATTATCTGCGCAGAAAAAAATCACGTGTGAAAACCCCATCAATTAATTGATACCTGCTGCCAAGTTTTTCAAACTTATTACATATAAATAAATATAATAATCATAATAATTGTACCTCCTGCCAAACTTTCTAAATCAATTCACACACACACACACAGATATATATATATATATATATATATATATAAATATATTTATATTTATACCCAAAATCTTCCACCCCCCACTTGCCAGACCATTTTAACAATATATATAATATCACATATTATTCTATTACATATATATATATATATATATCTATATACCTCATTCCTGGCATCCTTTTTCTTTCCTCAACCCGTGACAAACATAAAACCCCCTCTCCAAGACTTTCCTCCACAAGTGGGCCCCACCCGTGGGCCCCCCTTAAAAAAATAAATTCTACCGATTATTTTAAAAAATGGACAAATAGGGGTCCATAAAATAAGCAAAACTGAGTGACTCCTCACGTAAGCATCAATAATCAATCTGGTAGTGATCTTCTCTTGTGCCACTACGCGTATTCTTTGTACTTTTAACTGTGGGTGTTTGACAGATTAACAGTAAAACTTTCATGTAGTTATTTTCATAAAGTATTTTTGTCGTTTTCAATCAAACAATAATTACATTGTAAGGTCCACCAATGATTGTGTCGTTATGCGAATATTCCCTGTTAAAGCGAATATTCCTAACCAATCGAATATTATATAACAACTTGCATACTTTGCAAAATTTATAAATATTACCCACAACTATTATATCAATTTCACTCCATAATATTCAAAAATAATATTTATAGAAAATTCATCTTTATTCAAAAAGTTGGGGTTTTACATGCAAGTAAGCATATATAAGACATGGAATCTTTAAAATGCATCAAGTACCTGTGTCAGATATTTGAGGCTTGGTGAGGTTTGTGTAATGTGTAACAAACTTCAAATATGCCTCTAACAATCATATCAAAATAAAAACTCGATGACATTGTGCATTATACTTTCTAAAAATTTATTAGTGTTTTAGAATGAAAGAGGTACCCATTTTTAAGTCTATTGGTTACATTATAAATATTTTTATCAAAACATTATATATATATATATATATATATATATACACACACACACACATACACACACACACAATTGTTATATAATGTCATGGGGTTTAGTGATCAGATTGATTCTATACTTGAATATGTATTTGCGCACAAAACTTTTAGTCAATTCTATGTAACATATGTACCAAAATTTGATAATTGTACAATAATCTACTATCTTTTTATTATATTTTAATTTATTAATTATACGTATAAATTTATTCTTAACAAAATGAATAATCCCGCTGCAACGCGCAGATTTATATTTAGTAACTATTGAAATCTGAGCGAATTTTTCAAATGCAATTCGAACCTTCTAAATAGAAAGTCCCTCTTCGATTTTCAACTCATTTTCAGGCTCCACGTTTTTGTGGAAAAAAATTGATGTGCCAAATAGAAAGTCCCTGGAAAGGCACTCATGAGTTAACAAATTATCTCACATGTTCCTACATGGAACTGAGGTGTTGTATAATTTGAGACTAAAAATTTATTTTCCTGAATTTTTTTTATATATAATATATAATTTATATGTATAATATGTACATTGTTTTGTTAAAAAGTCTGAATTTATTTTCAGGCTCCGCGTTTAGCGTGTGGAAAAAATTAATGCACCAAACAGAAAGTCACTGGAAAGACACTCATGCGTCAATAAAAGAATTAAGACCAACCACAACCACAAGGATAATCTCTCAAAAATTTTAAGATTATTATTGATATTTAAAAAATTAATTTAAATTGAAATTTTTAAATTTAAAAATTATTCAGATATTTTATATTTTTTAGTTATCAAACAATTTTTTAAGTTTAGATATTATTTCAATTGGATGATCTAATTTATCAAAATATAATAACTATTCATATCTTAATTATTTAATTTTATCAAACTAATATCAAATTTTTGGTTTAAAAAATGTCTTAAATAATGTGTCACTTGTCACCATTATATTGGTTGGATAGATTTATATGATTGACTATGTCATAAAGTATCATTAAAATATTTAATAGTATCTCATTTGAGACTCCTAATATATACTACCTCCATTCCTAAAAGATTGTCGTTTAAAGTTTTGGCACATCGATTAAGAAAGTATCATTTATCAAGTAAAATATTTTTGAAACTACATCATTCTGGCTTACGGAAGTTGAAAACTATTAATATATAAGGAAAAGAATATTTAACAATGATGAGGAAGGTAGGAATAATATAGGAAAGTAAATAATTTATTCTACTCGAAAGTTGTAAACGACAAACTTTTTGGAACAATTTTTTTCTTCTAAAACGATAATCTTTTAAGAATAGAAAGAATATTATCCAATAACTATTGAAATCTGAGCGAATTTTTCAAATACAATTGGAATTCGACTTAAGAATTTAACCTTCCAAATAGAAAGTCCCTCGAAAGTCCCTCTTCGATTTTCAACTCATTTTCAGCGGCCGCGTTTTTGTGGAAAAAAATTGATGTGCCAAATAGAAAGTCCCTGGAAAGGCACTCATGAGTTAATAAAAGAATTAAGACCAACCACAACCACAACCACAAGGATAATCTCTCTCAAAAAAAATCCTAAAATATCTCCCAAACCTGTCGGCCAATCATTCATATTCTATCCAATTCCATAATCAGATAAAAAAATTGCAAGTGATGGGAGGAATCTACTCAAAAACAACCAAGCCTGATCCGGCAGCCAGGGAAATCATTGGGAGCAGTGCATATACTCCGGTAGACAGGGAAATCATCGATGCTAGCGATGTATATACCTGCAAGTTCACAAGTTACGCATCATCATATGGATTGGGAACCGGGAATTATTTAGTTTCCAATACATTCATGTCCAACAATGGTGAGTATTCTTGGGCTATCTATTTTTACCCGAAAGGCAAAAAATATGAAAATTTTGCATTATTTGTTATCCAGCTAGAGAGTAAGCCAAGTAATCAAGAAGATGAGGCCCATTTCAAATTACTACTCGTGGATCAAAGTGGGAAAGGAAATCATGGGATTCACATCCGTTCTGGGTTTGCACACAAAGGATGCAAATGGGAGGCGTTTCTAAGCAAAGAGGATCTCAATTCACAAGACCCAACAACTTAAGGAGGATTTAAATAAACAAACTGCATCTTCACTAATAATTAACACTGAGTCGTGGCTACGGCTGACACAAAGACCGTTGTTTGATGAATATTACCGCATTATTGATGAGTTCTTGGTGGCAGTAGACAAACTTCAGGAATTAATGAAGTCAGGTATGTATATATGGTTAGAATATTCTATATATTATTATTATTATTATTAGAAAAGTTGGTATATTTTTTAATCCCTCTATTTCCTAATTATAAGACCACACTCTTGACTTTTTAAATTTAAAATTAATATGATTTATATAAGTTTTCAAAACAATAAATCTTCTAACTAGTAGTACTACTTTTTAGGTAATTTATAATATTCATAATTATATTGACACATCTCAACTTTTAGTTTGAAAATGACTTTTCAAAAGTCAATCTTAATTATAATTTGGAACGAAGGAGGGAGTACTAGGTAGAATTTATATCAATTAAGTTTTTGTTACTAAGTTGTGTGGTACCAAGCTAGGTTACAAGTAACCGAATACCATTCAACATAATTTTTCCTATAATTTCTACAGGTATGATCACAGATTATCAAAGTAAAGGAATCAATATGATGGACATGGCTATGAAAAGACTCCACCTGGAGTTTGAAGGCATACTGAAATGTTCAACCAATAAGGTGAAAAACCATATGCATATTTGTGAGTCTTCCACCATTTACTCAAGTTCAGTAAGTACTTATAGCTATGAGTTACATGACACCGAATTTGTAGCTCATGGTGCTCTCTCTGTCGACCAAGTTATGAATCTATGCGATGTATCATAGCTAGGTTAAAGAGTTCTCTGAGGGTTTCTTGACATTTGCATTGAGATGTACAAGATTTCAAGGAAGTCTGTGGTAGATGCAACATTTTCAAGATTTGGCATTGAGAAATGTGGAATTATGAAGATTTGGGGTTCGGACTGGGAAGAAGGAATAAAAATGTGGATACGAACAATTGATGTTTGCTTTCAAACCATCTTTTCGAGGGAGAAGAAATACTATGAGCAGATCTTTGGTGGTATTGAATCTGGCACTTATGATGATTGTTTTCTCTTTATAATTACAGATGCTGCAATTCAGTTGTGTAATTTTGCGAAAACTATAACTACTACTCCAACAACTTTCGAGAGGTTGTTTGAAGTTTTGGATTTGTACAGAGCTTTGTTACTAATCTTGCCAGAGATTAAAGCTACATTCCACTCAAGTTCATCGGTGAATGTTTATTTTGGGGCGGCTAAGATTGTTGATCTATTGGCAGAACTAGTAAGGCAAATTATCTCAGTTTTTGAGGATACTGTGTTGAATGAGCAGTTAAATACTCCAGTTCCAGGACGCATAATTCATCCCCTGACAACATATTCTATGAATTATGTTATTGACATGTTAAAATTCAAGGAATTATTAACTGAAATTATCATTTCCAAGCCTACTATAAGTTTTGGAATTTCTGATGATGATATGCTATTCTTGGAAGTTGGGGGGCAAACTACATTAGCCCTACATTTGGTTTGGATCCTCATTATCTTGAAATTTAATTTGGAGGGTAAATCTAAACAATACACGGACACTTCTATGGGCCATTGATTCATGATAAAAAATGTCGAGCTCATTATTGTAAAAATTGAGCAGTCTTCAGAACTGTTAGAGATGATTGGGATGGATTATCCAACAATGTTACGCCAATACGTGGCGAAAAAAACAATAACATATGTTGACTCCGTACGAGACAAGGCCCTACACTGCCTAAGAGATGGACTAAATCATAAGTTTCGATATTCCAATAGGATTTCAAAGAGTGCTTTGAAGAAGAGGTTCAAGATTTTCAATGCTATGCTTGAAGATTTTTTTCGTACTCAATCTACGTGGTTGGAGTCGGATTTGCAGCTTCAGAGGCAGCTTCGTAAGTTAATGTTGGAGGAGTTGATTTTAGCTTATGAATCCTTTTTAGTGAAGTATAGGAGCCGTGTTGAAAGTGAAAAGTACCCGGAGAAATATATTAAGTACTTGCCCGATGACCTTAGGATGAGCTCAATGGAAAGCCCAAAGCTTAGGGACTTCTTCGTTAGGAGGTTTTAGTCATATGATTTGGTAACAAGTTTGGTGCATCTTTAGCTAGCGCAAGTTAGCAGTGCATCTTAATTAGTTACAGCAAGTTAGCGGTGCATGTTAGAACATAGTCTTGTCTTTGTACAAATAGATTGAGCATGTATTGTGTTACTTCATTCATTTAATGAAATAGAAATGGATTAATCTACCATAACTTTATTATATATTCTATTTTATCAAAAAAGAGATCTTCTAAAATTTTACTTTTTAGGATGTTCCACAATAAATATCTTATTTCTATATTAGTAACTATTTTAATCTTAGTTTTCTACTTATACCCGTATAATCTTTTTAGTCAACCTTTGGTTAGAAACTTAAGAAATGATAAAAAGATTTACATTGAGAAGTGATGTATTGTTATACCACTTTCTCTCTCATATTATCATTATAAAATCTCTTCTATTTAATGTGAGAATAACAACAAAAATGATAAAGTAGCTAGAAATTAATACTAACAAAGGTAGACGATTTGCATTCATGGAAATATGCATGTAATTAGTGAGTGGGTTTGGAGAGAAAAATATACTTATTAGAATGTGAGAATAACAACAAAAATGATCTATAGAATTAATTCATGTGGGAACTAGCAAAGAATAATTAATGTGGTCTTAGAAAAGTGGATGGATACTTCAATTAAAAAGTAATTTAGAAGGACAATTTAGGTAAAAATATATATTATTAATTAGCGTACCTAAACTAATTAAGACATTTAATACTGGATGGAGGGAGTATTAATTAGCAATCATATAATTTTTTAATGTCACATTTAATAATTAGTTGTTGAAGCAGTGACAAATCTATCTGATAACTTTTTCGTGTTCTGATTCGAGTCTTGAAATATAGAATAATCTACTGATAAATACTCTACTTTTACTTCATCCTTTTATAACAAAAGTAAGTTGTTCCCCTATTCCTAAAAGGCATAGAACTAAAGGTGAGTATTCGGTTATAATTGAATCGAATTATCTATTTAGTTATAATTGAATATTGAATTTTATATAATTTTAATATCCAAACAAATATCTAAAATTCACACTAACCAAATAATCAAAAACTGAATAACCGAATTATATTATTTGGTTATTCAATATATAACCGAAATATAAACTTATTTTTACCAAACAAAAAAATTCATTTCAAATAATTTCATACTAGAGTTTTCAAACAATATTTAACCAAAATCCACAATTATAATAATACATAAACTAGTTTAATAATTTTAAATTAACAATACTTAAGTATACAATCATAGGACAAAGTTAAACACTTTTTTTAAAAATATCTAATTCAGTTATTCGGATTGTAAATAGTAAAATTTTAAAAATCATAGCCGAACCCGAATAATTAAACGGTTATAACCGAATTAAGAAAAAAAATAACCGAATAAATAAAAAAATTCGGTTCAATTTAGTAATTCAGTTTTATCCATTTCTTACCCACCCTTACATAAAACAAACTAAAATTAAATCTCAACGAAAATTCATAAACTTTGTTGATTGGCTTGATTGACTCTAGTCTTATATATGGATAGGATGAAGATTAGTCATAATTTAATTATTTTGTCAAATGGCATTAAAAGATAACTACGAAGTTGAAAATTCAATAATAATCTAAAATAGGGTTGAATAAATTATTATCGTTTAAAAATTTATTTTTTGTCTTTTTAAATTTTTAATTAATTAATTTGCATTGTTATAAATTAATATGTAAGACAATAAAAATTCAATCACACAATACACAAATATTTGTCTGGTCTACAACATACACCCGGGTATGTTGTTACGTCCAGTCTCAAGCTCCTCTTCAGGACTTGAGATAATATTACTCCCAGTAATAAAATACTATTCAATAGGCGGGAAAACCTTACAAAGTTTTAAAAACAAATTCCAACTATACACAACTAACTATCTTAAACAACAAGCTTCAAGCTCCATCCTTAAGTTTAGTTGCACTTTTCCTTTGAGTGCAGTTTTAATTTATGATCAGGTCTTGAAACGACAACATCTTTCTCAACTTGTTCAAAACTCCAATCTTGTCTCTAGACTTAATCTTCCTCCTAGACCACTCATAATGTTTAAAGCTCCTGGTTATGAACTCACTGAGTCAAATCTCAATATGATATCTCAACTTGATGGCATCAATAGCATTAATCAATTGCTCCTATTTAACCAAAACAATTAAATGATTCAAATGGAAGCCTTACAACAATCTGTGCATCATATTAAAGATATGTTACATTGATCTGTTATGGAAAGTCAAAGTTGTCTAATTTCACTGTTAGTACTAGTTCAGTCAAAATGGAATATTTTCTCAATGATCCTTTTCCTGGTATTTCTCTTGTTGATCCTCTTCATGGTATTCCTCTTGATGAACCTCTTCACCATCTTGGTCTCTACTTCTCTCCTCTAAATGAATAAGACTACTAACTATTCGGAAAAATTGTAATTAATATATTTATATTTACTACTAACTATTTGGGAGTATTGTAACTTAAATACTAACCTAGTATAGTATGAACTTTATCTGTTTAAAATTGCAGGTACTATCTATGTTATTTTAATATTACAGGCAGGATACTTTGTCAGATTACTAACATTTTTTTGCAGATTCTGAAAAGTCTGGGTTCACAAGAGCACTTTTCCCTTCTTTTTGTAATGACAAAGGGGGAGAAGAAAAAAATATTATACTGTTATATTACTGCTAAGGTGTGGTGACAGCAATACAAACACTGTCATGTGAACTGCTATGATGTTATATGTGAACTGCTATGGACACTGTCATGTGAACTGCTTCTATGGTGTTATATGTGAACTACTATGGACACTGTCATGTGAACTGCTATGGTTTTTACATATGAACTGATATATTCTGCTAAATATATGAACTGTCATGTGATGTATTTCTATGCAGGAAATATGTGAAATATAATATGCATATATAAAGGGGGAGTTCCACTAAGGGGGAGTATTACTAAGGGGAAGTATTAATATTTTTTAAATTATTGTCATCATCAAAAAGGGGAAGATTGATGGGTATTTATTTTTCTATAATATTTTGATGATAAAAATAATTGAGAAATTAATAGGGTAATTAAAATAGAATCCTCTCCATAGGTTTTATTTTATTTGTGTCTAATCCTATTTACTTGGACCAAAAATGATTTCTAATTTAAATCACCAAAAATGTTTTCAAAGTTGAACTAATATTTACCTAACCTAATTGATAATTTAATATCAAGTGTTAAAAATATTATTTCAAATAATAACATTTCTCCAAGGCAAGGAGTATTCCTATTCTCTCTCAAAATACTTATATTCAAACTTTCAAAATATTATTTACACAAAGGGGCAAAAGATTTTTTTTACCATAAAAAAGTTTGTGTGCATCCATGTATATGTATATATAGGGGTGAGCATGGTGCGGTTTGAAGTCTAAACCGCACTCGAAACCGCTTAGGTGGGGTTTGACAAATCCAAAACCGCACCCGAAACCCGCTTGTGATTGGTGCGGTGCGGTTTTAAACTGTGCGGTTTCAATTAGTGCGGTTTCAGTTCCAAAACTAATTGAAACAACAAAAATGTCTAAGCCTTCAATATAATTTAACAAAGAGCTCACATCGAGCAATTAACTTAGTGATAGAGTTGGCAATGAGAATTATATCAAGCATAGAAACAAAGCTCCTTCTTCCAAACATGTCAAATTTACCATCAAATCATAGAACAATGAGACACATAAAATAATTTTAGCTTATAATGAAGGAATGATGCTTTAAAACTAAAACATACGCTATATAAAATAACGGAGACCATGTATTCGATAACAAGTAAGAAGGTTTATCTAGTTCCCAAAAAATTAAAAGTCTATACTGGAGATAGAATAAAATTTTATCTTATATATTACAGGGAGGACTTATAGAATATAATCCTAATTGTACCTAATTTGAAAAATAATATATTAGACTATTACTACTATAGCATAGACCTTAACCAATGCATCAAGTGCTCGAACCAACGAATTTGGCCCTCAGCTATAAGCCCCTTCAGTAACGTATTAAACAAATCCGAAATTTCAAAACTCAAATGCTTAATTTTTGACTCTATATAACCTCTAACCATCTTCTTTCAATTGGTGAAAAAATGACAATACAAGACCGAGATTTTCTTTGAGTGTGTTCAAGTGAAAAGTAACTTTAGATTTTACTAGAGATAATACATACACACATACATAGTGCGATTTAGCTTTTTTTATCAAATACGGTTTGACTAGTAATCAAACCGGGGCAAGTAAATTTGGTTATTCAACCCACCTAAAATCGCTTACATATACAACGGAGCAGTTAAGTGCGGTTTTAATTAGTCTTGATTCGTGTGGTTTTTGGTCCGATTTCGATTTCAATTTGGTTACTTGCTCAGCCCTATGTATATACATTCGTACTTAATTTGGTTATAGGCATTTGGTATATACATCTTGATCTGAACTCTATACTAGGTAGTAAGGAATAGTCCCCACATCGATTACAAATGTAACATGATGTGGGTTGATATAAACCTTAGCCTTCTCCCTTGTGTGGCGCCCCAAAATTAGGTATACATCACCCATCTTGGGTCGCTGGGATACATGGTACATAATTCAAATACAACTTATTAATACAAGCTGTCGTGTACAATACGACAAAACATAAAGCGTGAGTTTGAATACAAATATTGTCTACTAGAGATTATACAAACTCAAAAGGAGTCCTCATTACAATTATTATCACTTTATTTCACGAATAGTGAGAGGACTACTAATCTTATCCTCTGGACCATCACTCCATTCCCAAACTAAATCTCATTTATATTCTCATTTCTGAAGAAACAGGTGAAAGAAAGGGTGAGCTCAACTAAGATAATGCGAGAATAAATTATCATTAGTCTCCAACAATGTTAAAAGCGATAAAATATAATAGACATCAAGTTTAAGCTGCTTAATGAGAACAAGCAATCCATTAAAAGAGTCAAGTAGAAAATAAAATATACTATCTTTTATGATTAAAAAGGTTTTTCATCATCTTTGTTATCATTGAGACTTCGACAATAAATATTCCACATCATCGAATCACCTCTGCACTTTCGACCGAGGATAGTCTTTAGTATCCGACCACAATTATCCATGCTACGGGCCAAGAATATTTGTGTATTCATTAATGGTCATGATCATGCCAACAAGCGTCCATCAATGCCGCTACGGGCCAATGAAGACTTTTACCACATCATTTTGTAACATTACGGTCGTGATTACACAAGAATAATCCCACGGTCATAATCATACCAAGTCCATCTATGCACTATATAAATACGGATGACTTTCAACATAATATAAACATGAGGATGATGACAATGATATAAGAATTCAATAAAACAAGTTCAAGAATTAATTTGTCCAAGAACTACTTAATGTCTAAATTGTCAACATGATCTTTGCTTTGTAGAGTAAAATTCAAGAATAATCGGAAGAATATTTTTATGAAAAGATTTAGATGAAGCGCAAATATCAAGGATATTCCACTAATTTCATGGAGTATGGAAGTCAAAGTTTTAACCATTTGTGTATAATAAAGAATGGAATAACAAAAGAAATCACCACATGCACGCAGATTGCATAAGCAAAAGTTATTCCAACAGAATACTAAATAACGGAACGGGTCGAGGTGAAATTACATATACCGGCAGGATGTTCCAACAGAATAATAAAGAATGGAATAACAAGCGAAATCACCAAGTATAGGGTGAAATAGCGTATCAAAGTTATTCCAATGAGAATAATAAGCGATGGAATAACAATGATTCTCTTCGTGAATAAGAAAGAATAACACCCCTTACGAATACAACAAATAATATTCCCTACCTTAAGAAGAAGTCTTGGATATCAAGTAGTGAAGTAGAAGAATACTTTCTTCTTTCTCTCTATAGTTTATCTCTCAGAGTTCAAATTGAATTAAGTAAGAAAATAATGAAGGAATGAGCTTCTATTTATAGAAAAATGGATTGCATAATAACTAACTCATGAAGCGGTCCAGGATTGATTTACTTTAATCTGACGGTCCATATTTAAAGCAAAATCTTTTAAATAAAATATAATATATTCTATTTATAATCTAATAAAAGCGAATAACTTTATAAAAGATTTTACTACTGCAAAACACTACGCAGCCTTATGCAAACACTATCATAATAAAATATAATATCTTCTAATTATTGTCTAATAAAAGCAGATAGCTTTATAAAAAGTATTTTGTTTTATATAAAAAGATTTTACTATGCAAAATACTATCGCAGACCTTTACATTAACACTACCTTTATCGTAATAGAATATAATATATTCTATTTATAGAATAACTTTATAAAAGTATTACATTTTTATATAAAAAGATTTTTACGTATTATTACATTAATAATACCAACAAAAGCGAGTGACTTATCACGTAAGCATTAATAATCAATCATGGTGTCTTTCTTATGCGACCACGGCGTATTCTTATACTTTTAACACGGGTGTTTCAGCGAGTTAACGGTAAAACTTTCTTAGATTATTTTCATAAAAGTATTTTGTCGTTTTCAATCGATCAATAATAATTACATTATAGGGTCCACCAATGATTGTGTCGTTATGCGAATATTCCTCGTTAAAAGCGAATATTCCCAGACCAATCGAATATTATATAACAACTTGCGTACTTTGCAAAATTTTTAAATATTACCCACAACTATTGTAAGACCCCGAATTTTATGAAATAAAAGTATTCAATTTTTCTTATAATTACTATTCAGTAAATGGTTAAATTGATAAAAGGTTAAAGTTAAGGGTGATATATGAATTTTTTTAAAATAAGCATGTGGTTATAAAATACTCATTGTTGTCGGAAATATTCATACGATTTGCCTTTGACCTTTGTGGGCCCCATAATGAGAATAAGCTGTCGGGATAAAAAAAAGCGAAAAGAGTTTTTTAAATAACGACGTAGTTATTACAATTAACAACTTTGTTGGAATACTAAATTGGTTAAAATACTGATAATATACGTGATTACCAAGATGCTTGGCGATATTGCACCAATTATTGATTCTTTCGTGAAGGCACTACTCGATAATTGCTATAGTAATTCTTTATTCGATATTTTATTTTATTGATTCAATAATTCTTTGCGTTGATATTTTATATTATTATTTGCTCGATAATTGTCCTTTTGCGATATTTTCCATTATCAAATCAATAATTCATATTATTTGAATAATATTATTAGATAGCATTATTGTCGATGTCTAGAAAGTTACATCTAAGGAGAGGTTTGGTCACCTAATTGCTAGCGCCAAGAGGAGAAATTCTTATTGAAAAGCCTCATCTTTCACAGGAGGCTGCACTGGTTGTCAATATTGTGATTCTGTAATATTATTTGTGAATAATTAATTATTAATTTATATGATAAGGAAAATATTCATTTTATGTGAATATAGATGGAGAAAATTTTTAAAGTGACAATTGTTGAAAATTGATATTTTATCTTTTCTGATAAAATAATATTTTATTATATTATTATAATATAATAATGGTGATATTTTTATAATGAATGTGTGATATATGAGTATATGAGGAGGAAGAATATTTTTGTTGCAAAAGTTGTTTAAAACATGTTAAACATGTCTGTGGGCACATTTCTTGGTGAAATTTAATTATAGCACTGTAAAATCGCTTGGTTTATGGATTTGGTCGATTTACATTTAGAATTTGGAAAAACTTTCTTACGCAAAGTTGTAGAAATTGAATTTCCTATAAAAATTTGCGAGATTCGAATTTTACGATAAAAGGGCTATTTATTATGAATTATTGAAGTTAGGAATAATTGATTTTATTTTATTTTGGAGCTTTAAATGATTTTTTTGTGAAAAACGTTTTTGGTGAGTTTGATGCATGTGTGGTGATGTTTTGATCAAATGAGGGGTGCGTAGAGGAATTTTAAAAAATATAATAATATTTTATTAAATTTTACGTTTTGGTGTTCTAAGCAATTTCTATAAATAGGTGCTTGGGTTAGAATTGAAAATCACACGTAAGCTGAAGTTTTCTCTATTTCTCTCTCTATATTATCGAGTGTATTCTTGTGGTATTTTGATATCTTGAGTGTTTGCTATCTGATTGCAAGTTCGATTCGGTGTTATTCCGATTAAATCTTTGCTCTTTTGAGGTAAGGGATAGTAAGTGATTGTAAGGGATAGTAAGGGTGTTATATTCTTCTTAAAATGATATTTTCTTCAATATCATTATGCCAAATATTGGTTGGAAATTTTTATCAAATTTGGAACTTTTCGTTTGAGATTCTTATTCACGAGTTCTTATTCATGCGAGTTAATATTCACGAGTTACTTATTCACGATTTACTATTCATGAGTTACTACTCACGATTTCTTATTCATGAGTTCTTATTCACGACGAGTTACTATTCATGAGTTACTATTCATGAGTTACTATTCACAAGTTACTATTCATGAGTTCTTATTCACGGGTACTATTCACTACAAAATTGGTTTCTTTTTCTAACCAAATTATAGTTGATTTATGAATATTACTCTGGAGATTAAAACTATGTATTGATTATATTGATTTTATTATCATATATAACATTTTATAATTTCGATGTTAAAATTCTCTTTCAATTTGGAGTGTAAAGATGGGTAGATTATTGGTATGATCATTTCATAGGTTCTCTTTGGCGATAGTGAAAAGTTGAATTGGATCGGTATGATCATGAATATTGAATTTACAATGAAATATTTTTAGCTTAAGTGCAAGGTGAATTGATCAACATGGTTATAATTATGGTTTATATAAATTCTGAAATGATTATATATTTCTTTGAGATAAGAATATCTTTGGTCTGTAGTGCAAAGATGAATTGTTGATGAATATCTTTGGCCCGTAGTGCAAAGATGACCTGTTGTTGAATATCTTTGGCCTGTAGTGCAAAGATGGTCTGTTGATGAATATCTTTGGCCCGTAGTGCAAAGATGAATTGTTGTTGAATATCTTTGGCCTGTAGTGCAAAGATGGTCTGTTAATGAATATCTTTGGCCCGTAATGCAAAGATGAATTTATTAGTAGGATTATGAATATGAATTGTGATTTGGTATAACCATGATCTTTGATGTTTCAGGTGATGAAAATTAACTTTGTCCTGGATGAGGAAACGAATTTAGAACTACAATTACGATTATGAATTATACACGTGATTGTGGGATGGGAATTGTTGATTAATGTTACGAGGATAAAACATTGTTGATGGACTTTTTAACATGGAGAAGATAATAGATTTTATGGTCTATTTGACTCTTCTAATGGATTGCTCGTTCTACCGCAACTATGGTTGAAAAGTTTTATCATCTACCATATGTTTCTAAATCTCGATTATTCTTTGTTGAAGGCTATTGATAATTGATTTATCTTTAGTCATGATATTCTTTCTTGAGCTAGTTGTCTTTCACCCTTTTGCTTCACAATTCCTTTCGGGTAATAAAAGTGTATTTGAGATGACGAGGGAATAATAGGGGAATAGAGCGATTGAAATTTATAGATGTTGAGGTGAGGTGAATTTAACTTTGAAGGGTGTTTTGCCACTATCATACAAGATGTCTCATGACATACAACCTCGAGTCATCATAAGACAAGGTTGTGCTTATCCACTTCTTGAGTATATATACGAAGACATCGCTATATAATCTTGGAGTTTGGTTGAAGTATAATTCTCAATTAAAGCGGTGGAGATAATAATATGTCGAGAGAAGACACACCATTGGGAAGAATATGATAGTAATCTTCTCATTTTTCTTTAGGGGTCTATTGGATCAACCAAGGATAATTACAGCAGCCATATGATATCTATCATAACCTGTAGCCGCATGGCCTCCCACGTATACGAAGGTTTCTTGAGCACTTCCCAAAGATTTTAATTTCTAAAACAGGTTTTTGACTATACCTTTATGTAAGGTGTCATTATGAGTGTCTTTGTCACTGGGTTGGGACATGAGTCACAATTGGTATATATTTGTATTTAAACTCACAAAGATATGTGTTGTTGTTGTATTTTGTACGATAATTGTTGTAATAAAGTTGTAATTGTTTTCTGTACCATGTATTTGGCGACTCAGAATGGTTTGGATGGAATGGACCTATTTTGGGGTCATCACAACTATAACATTATATCAATTTCACTCCATAATATTCAAAAATAATATTTATAGAAAATTCATCTTTATTCAAAAATTTGGGGTTTTACACCTTGAGTAGCTAGCTTTTAAAGGTGGGTCAAAGGGGCTAAGGTTTGTATCATTGGCGCTTTCATTGAGAGCCCTACTTGCAAGTCGGGACTCGTAAACGGGCCGACCTATGGAAAGGGCTATCTAGAGGCCGGATTAAAATACTAATAGGTGCTCTGGCGACGGGTCGGGTGTCGCTGGGATGAAAGCCGCCATTTGGGTAAATGGCCGACGAGGACGTCGGCTGCAAGCGGAGGTGTATTGATCTGAACTCTATACTAGGCCGTAAGAATAGTCCCACATGGGTTACAAATGCAATATGATGTGGGTTGATATAGGCCTTAGCCTCTCCCCTTGAGTAGCTAGCTTTTCAAGGTGGGTCAAAGGGGCTAAGGTTTGTATCACATACTTAATGGTTTATGTGAATGTATATATACATGAAAAATGACAATTTGTATGCATGCATGTGGGAAGACTTCTTTTGGAAAAACAAAAGGCAAGTAATCATTGGTCATTTAATGCATCAATGTGGTCAAAATTTTCAAAAGGCTAAGACTCTAAAAAATTCGGAAAGTAAAATGACAAAGCAATCTATGTGATCTGTTATTTCTAAATCAATCTGAACCTTACATTTTAACCAAATGGTTTTTAGCCTTTGATTTTTCAAAATGACCCTTTTGCCCCAAGCTTGAAAATACTATAAATATGAAGTTTTTCTTATTGTGGGTCCAAGTGTAAAATTAGGGTTCACATGACCTAATTGAATTAAATGCGCAATTAGGGTTCCATGACCTCATTAAATGTGCAAATTAGGGTTCACATAACCTAATAGAATGAAGACGAAAAAGTCAGAAATAAAGGTGCTAGACCCGGGAGAAGCCTCCACGGGTCCCGAGGCAGAAGACTCATGGAGGCGGCTCGTTTTGGGAATTAATTGAGGGATTGGATTGGTGGCTAGAAGGACAGGACAATATGGATATTATTCTAATGACTAAAGGGTATTTATGAAATTTCCCTGAAAGCATGTGCCTTGCACATAACTACTTTTCAGAAAATCATATAAATACCCCTTCCATTCCATTGGGAAGTGGATCTCTCTTCAGACTCAGGACTTGGACTCCTGAACTATCAAAGGACCTTAGACATTCGCTCTCAACACTTAGAAAGACTCTTGGAATCCCAATAACCCTAATAAGGTTTCCGGATTCTAGGGGTTCTGCGCCACGTGTCATTGGAGTAATCGCCCACCTGTCATTCTCCCCTCTTCAATCAATCAATCAATCAATTTCGTGCTCTTCGTGGATTTCTCTCCTCCTCAGCCAACACGAAACCCTAACTGGCAAGGCGCGATTTTCTTGCCCACGCTTATAAATTTACTTCACCAATTTACTATCAAGAAAAGCTTACTCCTTGCCTACATTCTTTTTAAAGTTTTAATCTCTCTTTGTTACTTCTAAAATTCTGATTATTTGAAGAAGAGAAAATTGGTCACAAGTACTTGAGATAAGTTGTTTAAATTGCCCGAATAAATTGTCTCTTACTTATTTATTGCTATAGATATAATAATATATATTATTTTACACAATTATATATATATATATATATCTATATTTTATCTATTTATTATTTATATAAATATCGTAAAGTAGACACATACTTGATCGACCCCGAAATACTTCTCATAGAGAATTATTCGGCTTATCCTTGAAAATTCAAGTTCTCTATCGAAAATATTTATATAAGTATTTCATATATTTATTATTTATATAAATATCGTAAAGTAAATTATACTTGATTGACCCTGAAATACTTTTCATAGAGAACTATTAAACTTGTCCGAGAAAAATAAAAGTAGTCTATCGAAAATATTTATATAAATACTTTATATATTCATTATTTATATAAATATTATAGATTAACACTTGATCGACCCCGAAATACTTCTCATAGAGAAATATTCGGCTTGTCCTGAAAACTCAATTAGTTTATCAAAAATATTTATATAAATATACAAGTGTGAAAAATATAAATTTTGTCAGTACTTAGACACCGAAATA
Source organism: Panax ginseng (assembly GCA_020205605.1). Lineage (NCBI taxonomy): Eukaryota > Viridiplantae > Streptophyta > Magnoliopsida > Apiales > Araliaceae > Panax > Panax ginseng. The sequence continues at coordinate 82,479,236 of CM035150.1, read as the reverse complement.
ATTTGAATTTTTTTCACCCTTGAATATATGATAGCATGAATTGTTCAAACGGTCTTTAAAATTCTAAGTGACCTCATTTATATATTATTCACATAATAGATAAAATATTTCTATATATCCTTTCGGTTAAACAAATATATTTATTATCAAGTATTTCTTAACTGATTTATTTATTTTACTTGATATCTGTCATCACAAGTATTAGTTCATAAATTCATATGCTCATAAAAATACTTGTTGCATACATACAAAAATGTAATTAAACTTTTATGTTAAAAATCATATTTGATTAAATTCATAGAAACACATTCTTTATTATAAAGAATAAATTATTCTTTATAAATTTGCATTAAAACTATATATGTACTTAATTAGAAGCATTTACAATTTACACTTAAAACAATTTTATCTACTTAATCAAGAAGCATATTTACAAAGCTTAAAATTATATCCGCTTACAAAGAAGCAATTCTCTTTCATATAAAAGTTATTCAACTTTTATTACTTGATCTTAAATTGTTATATGTTTATCTTAGAATTAAGCGCATCTGTATCAAAATCTTTTGTAAAAAGAAAAAGTCAGAGTTAATTTATTTTATGTATTTGTGAGAAAAACGAGTAATTCTTTAACAAAGACCAGAGTCTTAGAGAGGTCAGTTGGGAGTTTGGTCTCTAGTGTGTACTTGTGAGGTGAGGAAGAGACTGTTGTTTCAAGACTAGATAATAGAATATAACTGAACTCAAAAGAAGGTACAACTAAGCTTGAGGAGGGAGCTGGGAGCTTGTTGTCCAAGATAGTTAGTTGGGAATAGTTATAAGTTTGTCTATAAAACTTTTTAAGGCTTCTTCGCCTGTTAAAGGAGTATTTATTACTGATAGTGATAGGATCTCAAGTCCTGGAGAGGAGCTTGAGATTGGACGTAGTAACATACCCGGGATGTATATTGTGAACCAGATAAATCTTTGTGCATTGTGTGATTGAATTTTTATTATCTTTCATATTAATTTCTAACACTACAAATTAATTATTTAAAAAATATTCAAAAAGGCCTATGATAAATTTTTAATTTATAATAATCTATTCAACCCCCCTTCTAGATTATTATTGGACTTTCAGATTGCTTCTTAATGCATATTAACAACACACCCCTTAATACATTTTAACAACCCATATTTTTGTATTAAAAGGTCCTCTGAATAGTTTATACTCATATTTGTATATTAATGATTTAGAGGCATTCAAAAGGAAATTTTGTATCCCAATTTTAAACATTAAGATACATTAAGAGATGAACTGTTAAGATGCAATCAAACACCGCAAACTTTAAATACCCTTCGAATAATATTCTTGTTTAAGGAATATCTTCGAATTATGATATCTAAAACTAACTGAATTTAAAGTTTCACAATTAATATTTATATAAATATTTTCGATAGACCACTTAGAACTTTAAACACCCTTCGAATTATATTCTTGTTTAGAGAATATCTCCAAATTACGGTATCTAAAACTGGTAATGCAAACTATCTCAGTTTTTGAGGATACTGTGATGAATGGGAAATTGAATACTCTAGTTCCAGGACACATAATTCATCCCTTGATAACATATTCTATGGATTATGTTATCGCAGCTTCAAAGGCAGCTTCATAAGTTAATGTTGGAGGAATTGATTTCAGCTTATGAGTCCTTTCTAGTGAAGTATAGGAGTCATGTTGAGAGTGAAAAGTACCCGAAGAAATACATCAAGTACTTGCCCGATGAACTTAAGATGAACTCAATGGAAAACCCAAGGTGTGACGCCCCCAAAATAGGTATACAACACCCATTCTGAGTCACCAAATACATGGTACAGAAAGCAAACTACAACTTCAATAATCAATTGTCGTGCAAAATACGACAACACATCTTTGGGAGTTTAAATACAAATATTGTCTTCAGATAATATCCACACTCAAATAAGTCCTCGTTACAATTATTCAAACACTATTTTACGAGAAATAGTGAGGATCTATTAAAACATCTTTCTAGAATCATCACTCCGTACCCGACTAGTTCCTCTGTATGTTCTCACCTCCCGAGAAAATGGAACAAAAAGGGAAATGGTGAGCTCAACTAGCCCGAGAAAAATATTATGACTAAGATAATATACAACAAATTATCGTTAGTCTTCAACAGGAAAAATCGATAAAATATAATAGCCCAACAAGTTTTAGATCAACAGCTGCAGTGAAACAACAATCCATTAGAAGAGTCAAGTAGAGAATGAGTTCTACTATCTTCTAAGATTTAAAAAATCCATCATCAATATTTTATCCTGTAACAACAATCAATATACATCTTTAATCAAATATTCATCTTTGCTTTCTACAAGCCAAAGATATTCATTTGTATCATGGGTTGGTCATGTATTCATCTCAACACTGTTCATCTCTTTGCCTTTATGGGCCGAAGATATTCATCGATTAATCATTTATCTTTGCACTTCTGGTCAAGATATTTAGTAATATCATCATTTAGATTTGAGGATGATGAAAAATATTTTAAAGAAAATGAATCCGGTGAAGCGGAAGGACAAATAGTAGGGATTAAGTATAACGGTTTATCCAAGATCAATAATACTTCATGATACCAATTTTGAAGCGGTATTCAAAAATAAAGATCAAAACATGAATACAATCAAAGATAGTAACCATAATAGACATCTTGGATAAAAAAATAAAATATTATTTTTTAATTGAATAAATAAAGTGATTCGTGAATAAGTATCAGATATCGTGAATAATTAATCGAATCGTGAATAGTAACCCCAGAAACACAAAAAATTTCAAATTTGATAAAATTGGATCGATACTTGGCATAATGATATTGAAAAAATAATATCATATATGAAGAAAATAACAACCCTTACCTCAAAATATCGATCTTACGATCGGAATATCGGTATAAAGTGAAGGAAACTTGCAATCGATGAATAGAAACTCACAAAGTATCTAAATACTCACAAAATACACTCGATAATCTAGAGAGAGAAAGAGAGAAAACTTGTTTACGTGTGTGATTTTCAATTCTAACTTAGCCCTCTATTTATAGGAAAATGTTAGCAGACTTGACTGTGCATGACGATGGCTTTCCTCGCTACTATTCCCACCCACCACATTTGAAATAAATTCAGCACATTTCTTCACCAACCACAAGTGGGGCCCACTCAATTCTAGAATTTTCCACCAAAATCATTGATAAACCTAATTTACGAATCGATCACCTCTTAAAATTCATAACAAATCATCGTTCATTTTAGCGGTTCAAAATTTGTGGACATATCTTTCAACTTATATATGTATAACATATCCAAAAATTACAACGATCCAATGTACGGATTAAAAATTATAACTCACACAATATATCTCAAAAAATCTTGGTTTAATTTTAATACCTTCATTTCGATAAAAATCTTGATAAAACACCTCAACATTAACTCATTCATTTTTAACCACAATAAATATATCAACATTTATATCCACATAAAATAAATATTTCATTATCATATGAATCAATAATTAATTATTCACAAATAATATTCTGAGAATCACATTTATAACAACCGGTAGTTTCTACAGGAAGAGGGCTTTCGATAAGAATTTCTCCTTATTGGGCGCATGATTAGGTGACCAAACCTCTCCTCGATGAACTTTTCAGACATTGCGATAATGTTATCTAATAATATTATTCAAATAATATGAATTATTGATCGATAATCGGAAATCTTATCTGATGATGATAATTTTTGAAACAACAATAATATAAAATATCAACGCTGCAATTATTGAATCAATAAAATAAAATATTGAGCGGTAACTCTTGTAACAATTATTGAGTAAAGTGTCTTGCTACGTAAGGATCAATAATTCATCAATCTCACATGCATCCATGCGTATTCAGTATTTTAACCACCGGGTATTTCAGCAGTGTTAGCAGTAACAACTCTTCTCGTTATTTATAAAAACTCAAACTTGTCGTTTTCTTCATAAGCAGTTATTTTGTTATGGGGCCCCTGAATGATGGCTTGTGTCGCATGCGAATATTCTGAAATGACAAGAATATTCCCGACTAAGCGAATATTTCAAACAACAATGATTATTTTATAACCACTTGCATATTTTGTAAAAATTTGCACATTTCACCCATAACCAGAGAATTATATCAAATTAATACCTTATTATTCATAAATATAATTAGAAAAAATTTAATTTTATTTATAATAAGTTGGGATCTTACACAAGGGCTATCTATGGAACAAAGCTTAGGTACACTACGACAATATGCTAAATACTTTTAAATTAATTTTATTTGTGAATTACGTTTGGATTCTAAATAATTATTAAATTAATAAGTATTTTATATTGAAAGTAACAAGTATTAATAAGTATTACGGTTAATAATTATTAATAAGTATTACGTCTAAATACTTATTAATTTAATAAGTATTTTATATTGAAAGTAATAAGAATTAATTTTGTTCATCTAACATCCATTTATTTCAAAAAAATTAATTCAACTAGTTTACTTCACAAATAAAGTATTTAGAGTCCAAACATAATACACTAAAATTAAATTTGGTCAAATGATTTTAACACTACACAATATAAAATACTTATTACTTTCAATATAAAATACTTATTAATTTAGTGGAAAAAATGTTACCTTAAATTTTGTCCACCATATAATAACAAATAGGACCATATTTTTTTTTGTCATTCTTTTATTTTGTGGCTCTGCGTGACAACACTATTAATCAATTGACCAATTTATCATGAAGTTAATTTTATAATAATCGGATTCTCTTGTTGGGTGTAGGTCCTTATCCATGAGATAGAATCCAAGATAAAAAAGAACTTTGTGAGCAAGTAAGTGGGTTTATTTGATATTAATCCAATTAAAAATTGGGTTAATGGAAGCAATATTGGAATTGGAGATTCCATGAAAGGAATCCAAGTTGAAAAAGGATTTACTTGTTAGATTGGTTGGTGACCAAGATAAGGAGATGTGATCCCTAATTTGATTAGGAGAATAAATTATTTCGAATCCATAATAGGAATGGATTAGGAAGAGTAGTATAAATAAGGCTATGAGGGAGTCTTATTGAATACATGAGATAGATAAGCTTGGTAGTAAGAAGATACCAAAAGAATAAATTGAGAGAATTACTGTTTGTTGTTCGTGGGTATCCGCCATCATCTCCGTTCAATTGAATACTTTATTGCTTGGGGTATTTTTTTGGTGGTGAAGTTAATTAGGTTTCTCAACTTAATTAAAGGTAAATTTGTATTATCTCAATTTATTGTGTAACCTCAAGTTTTAGGGCATAAAATTTGAGAGGATTATTGTAAGCCCATTATTAGTGATATAGTGGAGATTCGGAGTTTGACCTGTGGTTTTTTTCCCTTAATTTTAGAGGGTTTTTCACGTAAATTTGGTGTCTTGCTTGTGGATGGTTATTTATTATTTTTGTTCTCATAATTGGTTTTTTGATTTCATATTTAATTGCACAAAGACGGAAAAGTAATTCCTGGGATATAGATTATTTTTGGCGTACATTTCCCAACAGTGGTATCAGAGCTTGGTTATTTTTTGTGATTTTCTTGTGCGAATTAAATGGAGGATTGAATGACGTGAGTTGCATGATTAATCTCAAGGCTACAAATTATGCAATTTGGAAGCCAAGAATGGAGGACTTGCTTTCTTTACTTGCAAGGATTTATCTGAGACCAACTTGAGAACGATGGAGTTAAGCCACAAACAAATGAGTAACAGCGGTGGAACAAGATGAGCAGGGAAGACTATTGGTGCGATCGGATCGTGGATTGATCAAAGTGTGTTTCACCATGTTGCCCTTTGAAACTAAAGCCTATGATCTCCGCGTGAAATTGGAGTCCGTGTATGAAAGGAAGGCGGCCTTTAAAATAAAGCTTTTTGATTAAGAAGCTTGTGAATTCTAAATTCGAGGATGGAAACTCCGTTCTGAGAACACTCGAGTGATTTTCGAGTTTGATCGTCGGTTGAGTACGATGAAGATGGTAATTGAGGATGAGATCGGGCTTTGTTGTTGTTGAGCTCTTTGCACGATAGGCTGGGAGGCGCTTGTAGTTGTATCGTTGAGTAACTTTCCGCTCTTAATGGCAAAGGTCGACTATGGATACGATTAAGGATAGTTTGTTTAACGAGGAGCAGAGGCGAAGAGAATCTTATGGTGATTAGTCTTTGATTCATAAGTTTTTTTATGCATGCGGTAGAGGGGCAAAAACAAAGGGAGAAACTCTCACGAAGATGACAAATTCAGGGGAAGGTCAAGAGATAGAAAAGAAGTAATTTGCTTTTCTTGCCGGAAGTCGGGTCAGCATAAGACGAGAGTGCGATTTTTAAAGAAGGAGCGGTCTAAGAAAAAGATGAGGATAAAGATTCAATTGTGTATCATCAAGCGTTGATGTAAGTATTGTTTGTGATGATAAACCCAAGTGCCGTATTAATGATTGGATTATTGATTCGGGTGCTTCGTTCCATGCTACTTGGCGTGGTGAATGTAGTGACCCGAATCCGCCCATTTTGGTTATAAAAAAGGCTGTTTTCACCAAATCGATCACTACCCCATATAAACTCAACATTTTGAGTACTACCACTTGGGTTAACTACTAAACACATATATCTAACATCCACTTTTGACGGATCATAAAAGAAGTCATAGATTTAAAGCGGTGAAATTTCAAAGTACTAGGAAATTTGGATTCAAAACTAGAAAATAAATTTTCTTTATTCTTTTGATTCACCCAAATCGACATCAAAATGAGTAAATCCATACATAAATCCATAGAGAACACATAGATCTTAAGGGTTTGAACATCAAATCAAAAACCCCTTTTCATCGATTTCATAAAATAAAGGAATAAAACTTAGAAAAAAAAAAAAAATTTACCTTCTTCTTCTTCTTCTTCCATGGAGTTTGGATGCCTCACCAAAAACTCTCCTTTCTCTCTCCATGCATTTAATAGATAAGCGATTCTCTCTCTCTCTCTCTCTCTCTCTCTCTCTCTCTTTCTTTCTTAGTTGAAAAGTAGGAAATAAGAGATGAAAGAGAAAAATAAGCTACACTTTGTATTATATGTGGATTATCTCATAATCTATATTCACTCTCCTTCTCTTTCTTGCGTGATGAGGCCATATATGGCCTCTCTTTCCCCACATTTTAATTTATATAAGCCTCCCAATATCTTAGCTTCTTAGCCTTGGTTAATAATTATGTCTTTAATTTATAAAAGGCTAGGCTATTTAGGTGGGTTGGTAAACAACCCATTGACGAAAAAAAAAATTGGAACTAATGAAATGTATCATGTCTTTATTTTGCTCCTCCTTTTTTTCACCTACAAATTAAAACCACTTAGCCTAAAAATGCACCAAGTTTGGCTCTTTGATTTAATGCTTATTTGATTTAACAATTGTCCATAAATTCCTCTCCCACTTGGGCTAAAAATTGAGACATTCCTTTAATGTATTGCTTGGGTTTCTAACTAATTCCATTGGCCAACACTTAAGGCTATAAAATATACATGACCAATTCTTTTCTATCTTTACCTAAATATTTAATTAGGGTATCATTCCAAATAATTAGAATTTAAATCATCACTCTACTACTGATAAATTCTATAACCCAATTAAGCTTATTTTAATTAAGTTATAAAATTAATAACCCGAGATAATAAAATATATCTCTTAACTTAATATAATTTATTATTCTCCCACAAGTGGGCTTAATTTGGGCTCTCGATAATTAATTCCATTGAAAGCTAGCCATTTTACTTGATTCTTACTAACAAAAATAAAATTAGGCTTCCTCTACAAATTAGATTGGGCCTTTATAATTCTTGTCCCATACATAATATCTTTAGTCAGAATTATTAATTTAATCGTACTTAAATCATATTATCTACAAGTCTCATACTTAATTAATTATTGGGCTTGCTTATATAATATAACTTCCTTAGTCCATTAAATATATTTCTCTTGGACTCTCTATAAATTAATTGGGCTATGATATTATTATAGCCCATTACTTCTAATTTATTTCATTCTCTACCCTTATCATTAAATTAGAGTTTACATGCACTCGAGTGAAATAAAAATTCTTATTTAAGTACATTTAATTTCTTAACCTAATTAGACTTGCTAAAATTAGGCTATAAAATTAATTAACTGAGATGTATAAAATAAATCTCTCATAATTGGTATATATTCTAAATACCATAATTCTTTCATCTCATAACCCTTAAGTTATTAAATTTTTCATTTTCCTTTCTCACCTATTCGAACAAAATAATTTAATAAATTGTGACATGTTCCACAATTCTCTTAAATTAGGTCACTAATATAAAAATAAAATATTAGGACCCACTAAATAACGATAACCATTTAGGTTATTTAATTATCACGCTTAATATATATATTAGGTTACATAACTTAATTCTTACTTCACTTTTATATACAAAATAAATGTATTCACATTATATAATGTATATTTATTTAATCATACACATAATTAGTATAATCATAACATATTTCACTTCTCATTGCTAATCGTATTAACTAACGACTTTATACTTATTTAAATTCTTATTTGCCGATCAAGGCCCGACCTTTCAAGCTATGTTAATTACTAACATAGTTTTATCTTTATCATTAACTTGATTCATCATTCCTCTTGCTAAAATATATATATATATATATATAGCACATAGCATCTCTTCCGTGAAATCTTATCTCCAATAATAAAATTTCCATAGAATACTTATATAACATTTCTTAGACTATTCGGTTCACATCGAATTTTGGTATCGTAATACCTTATTCTTGATATTCCTTCAAGTACATATTAATTCATTTCTAGGGTTTTAGAATTTTGTAACCCATATTTTCTCTATTCTCATTCGAATATCAAACCATATAGGTTTTCTTGAAAATTTTAAATAAATTCTCAAATTCTCATCTAGGTTTTATTCTTTAACCTTTATTCTAATCATTCAAGATTTTAGAAACTTTTTCGGGTTGTCACATTCGCCCTTCTTCTACAGAATTTAGTCCTCGAAATTAAAGCATCCTAATCTCTGCTCATTTCTCTTGATCAAAACTAGGTTTTCAATTTAACCTTTACAATTTCCTCATTCGAGGATTTCTCATCTATTATCACATTTCACCATAACTACTCACTAGGGTTTACATCTTCTAAACATTCATCAAAACTAGGTTGTCATAATAACCTTTATTTAATCATCTCGGATTCTACTCAAATGCAAATGACGAGTTTACACTATTCATATCCATCATCACATCTTTACCCAATACACCTCTCACAAGAGTAAAAGTTTTCAAATTGTCTTTGAGGGTCGTATGAGACCATGAACACATAGTTTTAAGCGGTATTAAATTCATAAAAACAAAATATTACAGGTGTGTTTACAATCACAAAGAAGGTAAACTACCATTAATAGTACTTTAGGTGATTAGCCTATTGTACCCCCTACGTCATGCATAACGTATTAATCATACCTAGCGAATATTTTATTTATTAGATTGGATCATTTATCCAAACAACATCGTTCACCTCGGTCTTTATCATAGGATTAGCGCACCAAACAATTTGGTTGGGAAATTTCTTCGATGAACACTTAGAGTTTTCATAAACATTAGTCTGGTGATTGAATAGCATAGACTCATATCAATAATTCAATTCAATCGAATTATTTAGCCGAACCTCGTTGCAATTTAAACTTTTGAAAACATTTTTCGAGAATGACGTCGTGATCTTGCTTTGTATTTACTGTCAGGTTGAGGATTCAAATCATTTGGTGATTTTATCATACTACATCATACCATAGTGGGTTGACGATCCCGAGATCACATCAACACTTAGTAATCTGCATTGATGACTCCATCATTTTTTTATCATCTGCGCGGGTTGCATGTATGCATATAAGTGATAAATAAAAACAACTTTTAATACTTCAAATCATTCGCGTCTGGCCGAAATAAATAGCATAATACACTTTAAACCGTTTCAAAAATGATTACGAGTCTACATTTTTGTTTTCAAAAGCATACATAGTGCGTATTTAGCTTGATGTCAAAAATTTTGAAGTTTAGCATAGCTAGGAGTTTAGGAAAACCTAACACCTTCACTAAAATCATTTACTTAACAATCTATCTCTGTTCACGTAATCCATAACACTCCATTCACACAAAACTATACCCGGTTCATCAAACCACACTTATGAGTTCATAAATTGCCACAATCGTATGAGTTTAAGAACTTATCCTAGTGGGACCTTTGGCGTCCATTCATTGAGGGGTTCATAAACATTTCATATAATTATGAGTCGAGAATGTTTCATAGGTATGAGTTTTAAGAACTCGAACTTAATCTTATATTCTCTATCTATGACCTATCTACTGTTATATACACGAGAATGGAGTCATCCTCTTAATGTGCATATAACAAATAGCGCGACACGAGACATTTCAATGATTATCGATTGCGCGAAACTAAGTGGTTTTTACACCGAAGTACAATTCGGCTCCCATACGAAGAATCATACAACTCACCTCTGGAGCATGGGTCCTTAATTGAATCCCCATCTAACACTTAACCCCATTCTCCATACGAATTTAATTCGTATTTATAATTCTCTTACGGATCTGTGCGATTGATAGTACTGATTCATACTGTGCCAATCTTCTTCTTGTAAACTTTCCAATCATCAGTTGATTCCTTACGGTCATCATAGCCTTATCGGATCACGGGTGATCTCATCGTATATATTACGATTTAGTTCAATATCTTGATCGTTTTATTTTACGATCTCTCATAATCTGCACTTTCGGTCTTTTAGACTCGATCCATTCCCCCACTTCTTTGTTTAACTTTATAATCGAGTTAGGGAACTCGTGTCTTTACACTCATGAGATTCATCTTTGAATCTTATCGACCAACTAACTCTATATGAGTTAATCTTATCTAATCATTGCGGTTATTAGTCTCGGTATTCTACTAAGCTTCATAACCAATGACTTTGATACCAATTTATAGTGACCCGAATCAAGGGTCCCGAATCGCCAGCGGATGGGTTCATTATTTCTATTTGCGGAAGATATAAACATAAATTGTTTATACATTAAACTTTACACACTATTCCCAAAATCGAGTAACCTTAACTTATACACAATTGTGAGGTATCAACACTTTGCAATACTATTCTTGACATACTTTTCAACTTAACTTCACATTCTATCCCAATTTGAACTTGGCATTATCCTTTCACTATGGTGGCCGTATTACGCTTTATCTGCGATGTTTTATCATGATATATGAGGGTGAGCAACAAATTTGCCCCAATGAGTTTTACATACAAAGGAGATATATCATGATTGAAAAGAATGGATAAGCTTTCAAGTTTTCAACAATATAATAATTGTGAAATAACATGAATCGACTTTTTTTTTTCAACGATTGAATAGTGAACCAATAATAATGGATGTCGAACAATTAACATGAACAAGTTTAATTGAAACATATGGTAATGAAGGTGATCGACCTTTCATACGATGAACATACTCAACATACGCTGATATGCGAATCAATAATTTATTGGCGTGGTAAAATCAACAATGATTAACCACTAACATCTTTGAATTAACAACTCAAGTTGAGTTAGGAAACTTGCACAATAATTAGAAGTTCAAGTTTAGGAACTTTTTTATGCTGAATTGATTCTGCTAAGCGATCAATTTAATCTCTTATAAAGTCCTATCATTAATAAGATCGATCCTCCAATTAGCATAATACATTTTATCCCACAACACTATTACTCAAATAATAAATTAGCTAACATTTAGCCACATAATTAAACATTGCATAATTCTTTAACTCATTAGTAATATTATTATCCCTTAATAATATTACTATCACTTAACTCATTATCTTAAACTTTTTGTCTAATATTTTAATGGAGTTAATAGAATATTTATCACTCACAAATATTATTAATAACTTAATAATATTTAAATCCTTTACTAATATTATTACTCATTTAATAATATTGTAATCACCTTCTAATATTATTAATCATGTAATAATATTTTACTTGATTTAATAAGTTCATGAGTCAACACGCATTTATTGCCTCATATATAAACATTTTATCTCACTAGACATTCGCTTTATTATTTTCATTTTCGCTTATTCTCATTTTTGCTTCATTACGTAAATCTAAATTTTCAAAACTTCATTTTGAGCAAAAAACCTCAAAATATCATTTTTATGATTAATACAATATTTCAAAGGTTTTACATTCTTTGTTCCACCACAAAATAATTTTTATAGGCAACTATATATATATATATATGAGGCAATAGTTAGTGTTGACTCATGAACGGACAAACTGAAGTAAAATATTATTACATGATTAATAATATTAGAAGGTGATTACAATATTATTAAATGAGTAATAATATTAGTAAAGGATTTAAATATTATTAAGTTATTAATAATATTTGTGAGTGATAAATATTCTATTAACCTGATTAAAAATATTAGACAAAAATTTAAGATAATGGTTAAGTGATAGTAATATTATTAAGGGATAATAATATTACTAATGAGTTAAAGAATTATGCAATGTTTAATTATGTGGCTAAATGTTAGCTAATTTATTATTTGAGTAATAAGATTGTGGGATAAAATGTATTATGCTAATTGGAGGATCGATCTTATTAATGATAGGTCTTTATAAGAGATTAAATTGATTGCTTAGCAGAATCAATCTGATGTGCAAGTTCCTAAACTTGAACTTCTAATTATTGTGCAAGTTTCCTAACTCAACTTGAGTTGTTAATTCAAAGCATGTTAGTGGTTAATCATTGTTGATTTTACCACGCTAATAAATTATTGATTCGCACATTGTATGTCTATTATATGTTCATCAGTATGAAAGTTTGATCACCTTCATTACCATATGTTTCAGCTTAAACTTGTTCATGTTAATTGTTGACATCCATTATTATTGGTTCACCATTCAATCGTTGAAAAAAAATTGATTCATGTTATTTCACAATTATTATATTGTTGAAAACTTGAAAGTTTTATCCATTCTTTTGCGATATATCTCCTTTCAGATGAAAACTTGCGGCAAATTTGTGCTCATCGCTATATCATGATAAAACATTGCGTATTGGAGATATTTGTTTGAAAGGATAATGCCAAGTTAAATATTGGATAGAATGCGTTGGTTGAAAGTATTGAAGAATAGTATTGAGAGAAGTCACAATCGGTACATGTTAAGGGATATTTGAATATAGGTGTAAAGTTTAATTTGATAAACAATTTATGTTTATATCTTCCGCAATGTAAATAGAATAATGGTCCATGCTTGATTCTAGACCTGGATTGAGAATGGTTATAAAAGATTTTTACTTTGGTTAAGGTGGGATATTTGGAATCTCACCGAAGGGTCTTTAATTTGGCAAGCTTGATGAGAATGGTTATAAAAGAGGTGAAGAAGGTAAAGGGTCTTTAGTGGTGACTAGATAAATAGGTAAACACTCTTTATAACGCATGCGAGAGGTGTTGAAGATGGGGAAGTTAGGCAGAAAAAGATGTGGTACAAAGCCGTGCGAGATGGGAGAAAAGCCTTGCATGAGAACCACGAGAGAAAAGCTCTTTGCTTTAAATGGGTACCAAAAGTGAAGAAGAAAAGTGATAGCTCGCAACCAGTGTACAAAGCGGTTGTGAATGAATTTGGCAAGCAAAAATCTGTCAAGTTTGAGTTAGATCCTCCCATTGAGAAGAACCATGCCAATGAGACAAAGCCGGACATGAAGATAGTTGAAAATTCCAAGAAGCTTGAGTTGAGCCAAGATTTCGTTGGAATTAACTCCAAAGTAAGGAGTTGTGGTTCAGGGGATCCCTCCTCTCATTGGGTTAGGAGGGGAGATTGTTGGGTGTGGGTCCTCACCCATGAGATAGAATCCAAGATAAAAAAGAATTGATTTTCTTTGTGAGCAAGTAAGTGGGTTTACTTGATATTAATCCAATTAGAAATTGGGTTAATGGAAGCAATATTGGAATTGGAGATTCCATGAAAAGAATCCAAGTTGAAAAAAGATTTACTTGTTAGATTGGTTAATAACCAAGATAAGGAGATGTGATCCCTAATTTGATTAGGAGAATAAATTGTTTCTAATCCATAATAGGAATGGATTAGGAAGAGTACTATAAATAAGGCTATGAGGGAGTCTTATTGAATACATGAGATAGAGAAGCTTGGTAGTAAGAAGATACCAAAAGAATAAATTGAGAGAATTACTATTTGTTGTTCGTGGGTATCCGTCATCATCTCCGTTCAATTGAAAGCTTGAAGACTTTATTACTTGGGGTATTTTTTTGGTGGTGAAGTTAATTAGGTTTTCTCAACTTAATTAAAGGTAAATTTGTATTATCTCAATTTATTGTGTAACCTCAAGTTTTAGGGCATAAAACTTGAGAGGATTATTGTAAGCCCATTATTAGTGATATAGTGGAGATTCGAAGTTTGACCCGTGATTTTTTCCTCCTAATTTTAGAGAGTTTTTCACGTAAATTTAGTGTCTTGCTTGTGGATAGTTATTTATTATTTTTATTCTTATAATTAGTTTTGTTGATTTCATATTTAATTGCACAAAAATAAAAAAATAATTCCTAAAATATATATTATTTTTGACGTAGTTTTCCCAACATCTCTTTCTTCACACCGAACTTCACAAATCTTTGGCTCGGTTTGATTCTGGATCTCTGACTAATATCTCACTTGAGTTATTGACATATTAATAATATACCAATTTAGTAAACAGATATTTAGCAGAAAAAAAAAATAAGATCTCCACTCCAATATATTTAACAAAAAAATAATATTTTTAAATAGAAATCGTCACGCTATACGACTTTCATTTGTCATTCATAGGGAATCGTACCATGCATAGAATATATGTAAAAATTTCCTTAAAAAGATTTTCCCACTATTCATGTTAAGGAAAGGAGATAAATAGAAGTCTAGTTCAACATATGACTATTCCATTTGATAGGTATGATATATCTTAGAGTTGAGATAAGATTTTAATACTTAATTTTTGGATATATTATTTTTAAAAGGAATTTAAATAAATAAATATTCATTATTTGAGTTAATTGATGACTATCCAAAAATACTCGGTTAACTCAACCAACATTTGATCAATTAAAATAAAAATAAAAATAAATAAAACTCAGCCAACATAAATGGTCGTTCTCCTTATTTTATATATATATATATAGTTATAAGGATAATATTAAGTGTCAATTTTTTTTTATCTCAAATGACATAATATTAAATATTTTAATAATAATTTAAGATATAGTTAATTATATAATATACTGCAATATTATAATAACACATTATTTAAAATATTTTTCAAAACCAAAAAATTAATACCCCAACATCACAATAGTTATAAAATATATTATACTGATATGAGTACATGAGAATATTTACTATGTACTTTCTACTCTCAAATTATAAGAGTAGAGACCATTTTTGTCGTCTTATAAACGAGGCTCAGAGTTTTAAAAAGAGTTTTAATGCGGATATGAAAATTGGATCAAGCGTATTTGAATTTTGAATCCAATTATCATATTTAATAGTAAATTGATCAATTAATAAATACAGTGTTGACACACAGAGAAAGAATATCTCTCAGCATGCGTGTCAACACTGTATTGAAGTTAATTTCATATTAATCACTCCTTTGAATTTCTCCTATTTATATTTTTATATCCCAATTGAAGGTTAAATACACCCGAATCCAATTTTCATGTTAACGTAGAGTTTTTGTTTTTAAAAAAAAGTAATGCTACAGATTTTTAATTTTTGATCTCAAAAAATATGTGTCATCGTTGTATTAGTTGAATAAATTTTATGTAATTGACTATGTCATAAAATATTATTAAAATATTTAATATTATGTAATTTAAAATTCATTTGACATCAAAAATTTGAAATCCAAAGTTGTATTTTTTATATTTATATAATTATTTATGCAAGTATAAAACTGTCGGCCATTTTTTTGTTATATTCATATAGTATAAAGCTAGATATTTTCTAGTAAGGGTTGGACAGCTATGTTCTAACCAAAAATAAATTAATGAAGATATATTTGAAAATTTTCAACTTAGATGACCAACTTTATTTAAATATCTTGTGAGATTTGACAATTTTGCAAATAAATAATCATCATTTGTTTGAACTTTAAGCAACACTCTTAACAACTTGACCACTTGGGCATGGCTTACTGGCTTATGTTCTCTCTCTCTCTCTCTCTCTCTCTCTATATATATATATATATATATATATATATATATACTTGACCACTTGTGCATGGCTTATTGGCTTATGTTCTCTCTCTCTCTCTCTCTACATATTTTTCTTATATATCTTTTTCTTTTTGAACAACTTCGAGTGTAGACAAAAACTCATTCTAGAGATATAATTTAATTTTTGAGATCAAACAACGACATTTTAAATTTTAAAATTAATGTGATTTATAAAATTTAAAATAAAATAAATTTTGTAATTAATAATTTTTGTTATATACTATATAATTATAGTTATTGTATCAATTAAAATTAAATAAATTCACATCAATTTAAAATTTAATATAACTTCGTTTGAAGTCAAAAGTCAAATTATATTTTTAATTTTGGAAGTGAAGGGACTAAAAAACAATGGTTGATACTCTAGAAATCAAAGTAATCAATAAATAAAATGGATGTCATACTCTTATCCTAAATGCTTAAAGTATTTGTCACTTTAAAATTGCTCTACAATAAATAAAATGAGTAATACTATAAATACAAAGTAGTGCAAAAATAGTATAAAAAGAAAAAAATAAAAATAAAAAATTAGAATTACCATTAAATGTTTTACATATTTTTATTGATTTGTAATATATACAATTTGTTATACACAAGTGTGGGACATTCAACATGGAGGGCTAAATGGGCTATTTTTGATGGCCGCATGCAGAGCAAGTCACATGAGTCATCAAAATATGCATGTGAGTGTATGTAAACGGTATGCAAACAATTTTATGTGATAGTAAATTTACTGTATAAAGATTACATTTAAAATATAATTATCAATTTTAAATGTCTCAGTATAGTCCTATCATAAGTCCAATATTATATTTGTAAACGGACTATTATATTAAATTTGAATTTGGTACTATTATATTAAACAAGTCTTATATTTTAAATCATTATAATAAAATAAATAAATCACAACTTTAACATCAACAATAAAAGAAAAAATTATTATACGTAATATTAATATAGGTGGTAATATCATAAGACTAGCTGGGTCTCGTGCCTCCAGCACTGTATGGACAATAAGACTTATCTCAAACTTTGAACGGCTCAGATGATTTATTAAGTGAACGAGAAATTCAAAATCATTCGTATTTTATTAAATAGATTTACAAATCAGGCAAACTTTGAATTTTGGTATTAATACAACTATCATGCACGCCCCTGCAAGTAGGGGTGAGTATAGTCTTGATTTAGTCGCGGTTTGAAGTCCAAATCAGACCAAACCGCTTTCAAAGCGATTTGAAAATTTCAAAATCGCACCCGAAATCGCTTGTGATTGGTGCGGTGCGATTTTAAAGTGTGCGATTTGGTTTTAATTGGTGCGATTTCGGTTCCAAAACCAATTGAAACAAAAAAAAAGTCTTAAGTCTTCAATAAAATTTAACATAAAACTTACATCGAGCAATTAACTTAGTGACAGAGTCGGCAATAAGAATTATATCAAACATGCTTTAAAACTAAAACATACGCTATATAAAACAACATAGACCATATATTCAATAACAAGCAAGAATATTTATCTAGTTCCCCAAAAATTAAAAGTATATACTAGAGATAGAATGAAATTATATCTCATATATTGCAGGGAGGACTTATAGAATATAATTCTAACAATACCTAATTTGAAAAATAATCTATTAGACTATTACTATTATGGCATTGACATTAACCAATGCATCTAGTACTCGAGCCCCTCAGCTATAAGCCCCTCCAATAACGCATCAAACAAATTCGAAATTCCAAAACCTAATTGCTTAATTTTTGACTCTATAACCTCTAACATCTTCTTTCAATTGGTGAAAAACTGATAATGCAAGACTGAGGTTTTTTCTCGAAGAGTTGTTCAAGTGAAAAGTAACTTTAGAATTTACTAGAGATAATAAATGCATACACACACATGGTGCGATTTTCGGTTTTATGTATGCGATTTTGACTAAGAATCAAACCTAAAAGTAAATTTGATTATTCAACCCACCTAAAACCGCCACATACTCTGGAGCTGTTGGTGCGATTTTAATTGAATGCGGTTTAATGCGATTTTTAGTGCGGTTTTGATTCAATTTGTTACTTGCTCAAATTTCTACCTATGAGGCAGAGGCCGTCTTTTTTATATAATTTGTTAACTATTATAGTATGCATATATATTTGTTAAAATACTAAAAATTTGAGATTTATTTGTTAGTAGTTTACCTTAAATGCATTTATTAATAAATTCGATTTTTTTTATATACAAATTCGATTTTTTTATATATATAAATGCTCTTATACCCCTTCCTTCCATACACAAATATAAAATATTAATATTGACGCTTTTAAAACTTAATTCGACATATTTTTAAATTCAAGATTAATGTTTGAAAATAATAAATCTTATCTAAAATCAATTGAATTCTTAAAAATAAACTTTCAAATGTAAATATTTATCCTGTAGATACACAAAAAGTTGCCTCAAAAATATAATAATTAATTATATGCAACTGTCTCAAAAACAAATAAGAATAATAATAACGTTACAATTTTTATGGTGATAAGCATACCTGTAGTTGGAGCGACTCCAAGTACTATTCAACTGCTTAGTCAATGAAAGCTCCGCCTATACAAACACAAAACACAGCATAACATTAATTAACTCAATAATCAAGAGAAAATTGGAAATAAATCAAAACTAATCCACCTTAATTAATGCACAAATCCTTCAAAATAGCTAGAAACCTAATGGGAGCCGTAGGTTAAATTTTTGAATAAGTTTTTTTTTAATAAATAATTATTATTATTATATGAGTTAATTCATGATCAACTAAAAATTAATATCATGGTTGTTCTCCTTATTTAATATAGTTATAGATGGATGATAATACCTAATATGTCGTGTTATGTCCGCATAAAAGAGATCTTTTATCTTTTTCACAAAGGTCAAATTCTGTTACCAAAATGCCCCATTCCATAAGAATAAATTACTCTACTCAAGAAGGAAAAGGAGAAATCCCATTAAACACCTAATCAAAAGTGATCCCCAACATTAGTAAAATTTCCAAAAATATCACCACCTAAATTCTGAAACTATATATTTCAGCCCACTACCTCCATTGATCTTCCCCTTCACTGTGTTTTTCCATGGCCATGATTCTATGCAAAATTAAAATTACCAAAATGCCCATCCTATATTCCCCCATGATCTACTACAAGCTTTAACCATACCAAACCATAGCATAATTTTTCCGTTTTTCAAAAAGATACCCGAATTTAGAAAACTTTCATAAACCACCCATTGGAATCTAAGTGCATGCCTTACGTGGCACTCCCTCTGCTGATCACATCCTTGTACCTGATCATCGAATCCATCCTCTGCAACTTCAACTGGTTCTTGAATTTGTTGATGAAATCATCAGCTTTTGCATCAACACCCTCATCATCCTCGGTTACTCTAGCACTCCTCTCCCTCACCGTTGCTGGCCGGCGGCTCTCCACAATGTCCCTCTCCTCAAAATGCCCAAACGCAGATTTCATACTCGCCGACTTCCTCAGTTTCTGCGGCAGCTTCGCCGGAACTTCACCAGACGCCGGCTTCGTGTCAGAAGTTGTCCTGCTAACGTGACTGCAGGTGAGCTGGACGTGCTGACCGAAAACCTCATCTAGGCTTTGTGGCTCTTCATCTTCTTCTTCTTCACTAATTTCTTCATTACTTTCATCTAGGCTTTGCGGCTCTTCATCTTCTTCACTAATTTCTTCATTAGTTTCATATAGGTTTTGTGGCTCTTCTTCTTCTTCACTACTTTCTTCATTAGTTTCATGGGTACGTGTATTTGTGATTTTTGCTTCATTGGTTTGCTCAAAATCGAATTGGGTCTGTGATTCGGAGGCTTTTTCTTCATGAATTTGTTCAACAACGAAATGGGTCTGAGATTTTGTGGGGTTTTCTTCATGAAAATGGCCAAAAACGAATTGGGTCTCCGTAGTGGGTTTTGATTCTTGGGATCTGAAGTTATATAGAGTGATAAATTTGAGATGCTCAAGAACAGAATTTGATCTAGCTAATTTGGGCTGTTGTGGGTCATTTTGATGAGATTCTTGCTCTTGTTTTTCTTTATTTGGTTGTTTTTCTTGATTTCGTGGTTGGTGTTGTTGCTTTGATAATCTTGATCTGAAAAAGATAGTGCCTATCATCAAATTTAGAAGAACAAACAGAATAGTGGGAGTACACCAGCTGTCTATGGATGCCAAGATGGAAGGATTTGATGCAAAATCTTCAAACATTTTTTATTCGATTTTGGAGAGAGAAAGTCTTTGTAATAGAGAGGCTGAAATATTGAAATGTATTTGCTTTGCTGTTTGTAGACTCTGGCTTGGAGACAGAGAAAAAGAGAGAATGATGAGTGGATATTTTATTGAAGATCGGAGACTACTCACCCTGCCACACACAATGCGTGTGGTTTAAATTTTTTTTATTGTAGCATAAAAAATAGGGAAATGATAAATTAAAGACAAATTGTCTTGAAAATAAAATTTAGAGAGATAAGAATTCACTATTAATAAAGGGAATGTATAAATTCACAATAATCGTATGGTCCATTTTTTAATATTAAAAAGTGAATTTTATGTGTGAATATATTAAAATTTATTTATACATTCCTTTAATAAAATATCTAATTTTTATTACCGTCATTTTAATAATTTTGAATCCCTTATTATAATTTAGTCTCTTATTTTATCTCTCTATAATCCTATTTTACCATTATTAATCTCTCTCACATAATAAATTCATGTTTTTCACTCTTTTCCTCCCTTTATTATATTTTGCCCGAATAAGCAGATTATATAGCAAGCAATTGGAAGGCCAGGTCGGTTCAGGCCAGTCCCGGCTTCAAGTCGGACCAGGCCGAAGGTCAGGCCTTAATTAAGTCAAACTTTGACTATGTCCGGTCAGGTCAGATCAAGGTCAAGTTGCAGGTCATTTGTGTACCACTAGGCAAATTAGATAGCAAGCATCCAGCTTCAGGCTTCAGGCCAAAGGCCAAAGGCCAAAGGCCAAGTCAGGTTTGGCTTTTTGGAAGGTCAGACCAGCTCAAATATTTGTCAAAAACTTATGGTCTAATATTAGTCTTGTAGGCCAGACCTGACCGATCCAGGCCTTGATCAGGCCAGACTTTGACCAGGCTGGGCTCATGTCAAATCAAGGTTAGGCCGCAGACCATTTGTGCACCACTACACAAGATGAGTTTAATTTGTAAAATTTATGAATATTAAAAATTTAAATGTATCTAAAAAATAATTATGTTACTAATTTATTAATCACACCATTGTAATTAACCTTGCAGGAATAAGTACATAAATTAATAAATATAATAAACATATTATGTCTAAATAATAAAATTGAGTACAAAATATCAGTATTATATTTTTAAAAATAAAAAATAAGAGAAATTTTTTTAAAATTAATAATCTCAAGTTTAAATTTAAAAATAAATAAAATATTTAATATTAATATTTTTATTTTAAATATAATCTTTACAAACATAAGTTGTTTTAAAATAAATGTATTTTATACTCATAAATATAAGATCTTAACTAAACACAGGTTGTATAACTATTGAGCAGTATTATTATATAGGTGTCGACATATCTATATAATAAATCAGGACCAAATTTGAATCTAAAGCACAATAGCGATTTAGATTGAATCTCAGTTTTTACGATTTAATCCAATGGCTGACCTTTCATTTCATAAAAAAAAAAAAAAAAACCGCCCAAATCAACCCCCCTTACACGCTACCCAAATCCCAACTTATACCTCTCATTTCGTCTTCTCCTTCCTTTCTTTCTCCTCCACCTCCAAATCCCTTCCAATTACACCGTGATCGACCAAATCCTCCATTCTTTCTATTCTCGCTTCCTCCGTCCAAATCGACCGACGATCAGAATGCATCTTGAAGCATTACATTTGTTTTAATGCCGCAATTTGTTTCATATACAACAAGCTAATTACAAGTAGTTTAATGCCTCTATTATATTGATTTTTTCTAATTGGGTTTTGTTTTCATTAATAGTATAGATTAATTAGGACAAATTTTTTGTTACTTGATTTAATGTGTATTGGAAATTTTTCTACTCTCAATCTCCACCATGCTTTCCGGATATTTTTCTTTCTCTAGGTGTGTGAGCCTTTGAGCTCCTCTGCACCGCCGATTCAGTTTCTTTGTAGCCTCCCCGGCCTTTCTACAAACCCATTTGACATTAACAGATCGTATTTTATTATTACGTAAAAAAACTAAGACCCATCCGATATCAAATTTTACTTGAGAATAAAAAAAACAAGTTAAAAGCTATTGTCACACACATTTCAGAATTGCTTCACACCAAGTGTTCATAAATGGACGCTTTAGAACATTTACATTTAGTGAAGTTTAGTAACTCTCGCCAATTGAATTTCGTAATTTCCCATTACATTATCATAGTTTCAAATTTCGAATGTGAATTTCCATAGTTTCAAATTTGAATTTGATTTTTTTAACATATATTTTGAATGACTAATCACATTAAATATCAAAATAGATAAACAATGATGATTTAAAGAGAAATAGAGTTGACAAAGACATTAAGATCAACAAATGTAATTTAACATACAAATGTAACTGGTCATTAGAGATTTAGAGGTATAAAAATCGAAGTAATTTTGCTGCTGTGATTTGGCATTTTATTGAGGGCCAAACAGAATTGAATGGTACAGGGCCTAGCATAAGTCTAGCCATTCAAATAATTGCAAATTTAAAACTGGAAATCAAATAGATTTTTGACTACAGTAAACATGGTCAAATGTAAGATTTTTTTTTTGTGGTAAGGGAATTAAGAAGGACCTTCCTACGGGGTGTACGGACCTTCCTTCACTGCGTTTTATCGAATGGGTTTGATGGTTTAATATTTTCATATTTTTGTTAGATGTTGAACTATTGATTAAAATAGTGATTTTTTAAAGGTTAAGTGACTACGGGTTTTGTATATTTCGGTTGATCGAGGTTCCAATTTGGATGGGTTTGATTTTTTGTTCAACTTTTATGGTGTTTAATGCGTGATTATGGAATTAATTTTTCTTCTCGGTTGTTCTTTTTGAAATTAGTAGCAATATTCATGAGAACTCATATATTTTTTTAATCTTGATGTTTTTTTAATTTCAGTATATTGTTTAGGCTATGATAATATCTTTGTTATTTTTTCATTTATTTAAGCTCAAAATTGATTGTTATTTGTATTCATTTGGTGCGGTGAAAATGAAGGTTTAGAAGTTAGTGGCATTCTTGAAGGTATTTACTACTCGCTTCAGTAAGTCTCCGCCATTCTCGATCGCTTTAAGTATCAAGATTATTATTGCTTTTCTTGTGAAAAGAAATAATTATCATGTTGAATGATTTACTCGCAAAAGTATCATTATTACTGTTGAATGATGGTCAATACTGATATTTTCCTTACCTCTTATTTAAACTGAACTCATATATTACTGTTGTGTCTCACTACCTAACCTTAATTAGCAGGATCCTCATTTGTTATTAAGACTTATTAGAATTTTTCTATGATCATTTATGTTTCAAGAAAACTTTTGGAAGGAAAAAAGATAGATACCTAAATCAGATAAAGAAGAAAGAAGATAAAAGAAGAAGAAAAGCCCCATTTCACCTGGGTTGAGCTTGGTGAGATTGGTGAGATAGATTACTGACTTCTGATATTGTCCGATTTTTTGAAAAATACCAAACTAAAAACCATTAAACTTAGCTTGACCTTCTTTAAGGGTGCGTAGATGACACTTTCCTATAAAAGGAATGCTTGATGACTCTTACCAACCTCTTACCATGTATTGGGTCTAATTTTCCTTTTTCAATTGTACGAATCAACTAAGTTGTGGTGTAAATTAAAATTATTTTTATCATAAATTTTTTATCAAGTGAATCAACCATTAGTATTAGTTATACCTTGGAATCTTTAACTTAAGTTTTCGAATAGCTTCAGTTAAAAATTCTAATCTATTTCATCATAAGTCTTCTTATCTATTTAACTTTGGGTGTTTTAAATTTGTTTTTTTTACAATGGGTGTTTAATTTGTGTTCTCACTCACACAACAACCTACAAAACACACACATTTGCACACGAATGTTAGGTCGTAATGGCACGCGATTGATGGTTGTTAGATGTGCCTCAAGGGTAATCGAAGCTCGGATATTAAATAGAGATAAAATTGGCAATTTAGCCTTTATTCCGAGAATATCATTGACACCAACATCTTTGGACTTGCCTTTTCGAATGACAAGACGTCAGTTTCCTATCTGATTAACTTATGCTATGACAATCAATAAAGCCCAAGGACAATCTGTCAAGTTCGTTGGGATTGATTTGCGAACACCTGTTTTTAGTCATGGACACCTTTATGTGGCACTATCTAGATGCACATCTGAGGATCATATTATTGTCATCCTTCTAAAAGATGGGTCGAATTGCACAACAAATATTGTTTACCCATAAGTTTTATTATGATATATTCTTACGACAATGAAATGGTATAGTTTAAACAAGTTTATTTCAACTAAATTATGTAATCTTTTCAATATTTCAACTTTTAATTTACAATGAGGTTCATTCTTTGTAGGATTGGACTGAATTTGTCAACGAGAACAATAAAATATATACAATGGACCTTTGCTGATGTGACCGACGTAATCAGGTAAATCTACTTTTATGTCATTGCATCAAAATAACTTTACTATTCCTATAATATAAATAGTGTTAATTTTATTGTTTATGTAACTAATATAGGTGGTTGTGCATTCTCCTCATTGGGCAAAGTGCGTTCGTATTGATACGAGGACATTAAGGATATTGATGAAGAGAAGGTTTAAAGGGATGAAAAAGACATTTAAGAGAGTTAAATAATATGCAATCAAAGACTTGACATGTCCACATTCGACGATTATTAACCTACCACCGACCAAACAATTGTCTAGGTGTGAAAGTCTCTTACTAAGACTATATTTCTACTTCTCATGCATATACACACAACACACATAATACATGCACAAACACACACACATAATCAGAACTTAATCAAACACTCGCAAATCAAACTCACACACCATTATACTGCCACCAATACAAATTTATGATTTAAATCATTAAGCAAATGAACCGTTCGTTGAGATAGTATTAAGAAAATTTTATTTGATTGTAAGTCCATATCTTTTCCTTAAAAAATTGATTATTTGTTACAATCTCTCTACATTCTTACTTATATCAATCTAAAAAATTCCCCCTACATACAAATATGTGTGCTCATTTATTTTTTAGATAATTTAGGGTAAAGTAAAGGGTCTTATGTTTCAGATTTATAATTGTTTTATTTTAACTCACATATTTCGATAATTTTTAAATTTCAAATATTTTCAGGTATATATTGAAGGATACATGATGTAAGTTGTAAAGAATATACTTGGTATAAGCTGTAAAGTAAAATGGCCTTATGCTCAACATGTTGTTTCTCTATTTTCTGCATGTATTGTATTTTTTTGTTCTACCTTTTGTAAAGTTAGCTAATTATACTTAGTTATGATGATTTTGGGTATGGGTGATGGGTTTTTGGTGGTTTGAATATATATGGATGATTGTAAGTTTTGTAAACATGTTTAGATTTTTCCGATATCTATTTTAAAGGAAACTCTGTGAAATTTCTTGAAATTAGTAGCGACTCAGCTTGATGTTTTGGTGGTTGGGTGTGTTGATGATCGAGTATGTATTAATTTCTTCATGTGTATGTATTTTTTTTGTTCCAGTATTTTGTAAAGTTAACTAATTATACATGGTTATGATGATTTTGGGTATGGAATGATTATTTTTTTGGTGGTTTGGATATGTATGGATGATTGTAAGTTTTAAACATGGTTTATATTTGTCCGATATCTATTTTTAAAGGAAATTGTCAAAATTTTTAAAATTAAGTAATACTAAGCTTTGATATTTTGGTGGTTAGATATGTGTTGATGATTATGTGTATTTTGTGTGTTACGCCTTTTGTTTTCCGATTTCCAACTCTCCGACCCATCAAAAATGTCGACATTTCTCTCTCTTCTTCCATCACAAGACAACGCAAACAAACCTCCAGACCCAGAAGGGCATTGCCCCGCACTCTCTGTTGCGCAGGATAACACCATTTTCATTCATCATTTGCATGTGATGATCTCTGTTTCTGTTTCGGATTGTGTAATTTGACCGACTTTCATTGCAAACCCAGATCAGAAATTCGCCAAAATATTAACACCCATGTCATTTCTTGAAGTTCTCTTTCCAATTCCTCTTTCTTTTTGTCTGAGATTTTGTGCTTATAAATACTCCATTTTATGCTCATAAATACTCTATTTTCTTTGTCAGGTGCTATTGCCGTGGCTTTGGTTTGAGCCAATTAGCGGAAAGACTCGAGCTTTGTCGGGTAACTTTGATCCTATTTCTTGCCTTTAGGTTCCAATTCTTGAATTTGAGAGTTAGATTTCATTTTCTTTCTTGCATGCATTTCTGTGAAAAGGGGCCCATGTTATAACGTTTGAGGTTCACTTTATTGTTGTAATTTACTCGGTTTGATTCTTGAGATTAGTGGGCATTTAATTTTGGTTACATTTTTGTGCTTGTAAGTTTATTTTCTTGTGATAATTGATTGTGAAGTTGGTTTTGATTCTTGAAATTAGCGGGTATGCACTTTTGGTATGTGAAGATTTGATGTTTACAAGATTTTTTAGTTTCTATTTTGGTTCATTTTCTCTGGAACCAAACAATCTGGGAGGGACATGGTCAATTATTTGATAACTCTTGTGAATTGCTTGCTTTTGGTGCCAGTTTAACAGTTTTTTTGTTATTCTTTTGTTTTGGTTGGAACAAGCGATTTCTTCTGCAGCATTAGCATTGTTCTAGACTTTAATTCCTCACTAATTAACTAAAAGCAATTGGAAAGTTATATTACATTTTCACAAGTCATGCAAGTAGCATTTTGATAATCAAGAATTTGTGGCTTTGGGGCATAAATAGTACTTATTGCAGCTAATTTATTATTTATCTTAATTTCTTGTTTTGTCAATGTGTAGTTGTGAAGCATTCTCTGGTATTCTTTTATAGTTCCCGCTAAGTTTTTAGTACTTGTAGTCGACTCTAAATTCAGATTATTTTTTGTCTTGTGGTTTCCCCAAAAGACTCCTTTTTGCAGAACCTTTCTGAATCTATGTCTACCACCACTTGTGGCGGTAATGATGCCAATATAGATACTTGCCGAGATGAGAAAATGGCTTTCCTCCTCAAGATGGGGGCTATAGCTGCCATTCTCATCTCTGGAGTTTGTGGTGTAGCCATCCCATTGGTTGGGAAGGAACGTCGGTTCCTCCAAACAGACTCTAACATTTTTGCTGCCAAGGCTTTTTGCTGCGGGTGTCATACTTGCCACTGGTTTTGTGCACATGTTACCGGATGCCACATTAGCCCTTACGGATGTTTGTTTACCCAAGTACCCCTGGTCTGAGTTCCCCTTCTCGGGGTTCTTCGCCATGATGGCTGCGCTTGCCACTTTGGTCGTTGACTTTGTTGCAACTCAATACTACGAGAAAAAACAAGAGAAACAGATTCAAGTTGTCGATGTGGAGTCTGCTGAATCAATGGCTGAACAAGGTATCTTTCCAGCAGAAGTGAAGGATAGACATGGAAAGGTGTTTGGGGAAGAGAGGAGGAGGGTGATGCACATTGTGGGGATGCATGCCCACGCGCTGGCGCATCATAGACATAACCATCCTCATGGACAGGAGGCTTGTGAGGGCCATGTCAAGGAGCACGCAGATTCCACTCGCACTCCCACTCGCACAAGCTAGGCGGTGGGGGCGAGGAGGATGGAGTCAGGCATGTTGTTGTTTCACAGGTAATTTTCTTGATTTGTTTCTTCTTTGCTGTAACCCTTTGCTCTGCTCTTTGGGGAACAGGACTCTTGTATGTTTTATTAATACTGCTATTAAATTAGTTTTGTCGTCCAGTGTAGTATGCACTTTATGTGTGGATTTTTAACTATTAAACTTGCTTAGGAGTTTCAATGAGACATCAGAAATTCAATTATATGTTATTAAACTCTAATTATAGATGATATTAAACTCTCAAGTATAATAGTATATATGATACGGAACCAAGGAAATCAAATATATATCTTCGAGATTTTTGTCGTTTTAATTCTACATTTGTTAGATCATAGGATTACATGTAGGATTCTAGTAAACTTAACCTATATGTTGATATGATTATGACAAGCTTACTATAGACTGTACTGTAGACTGTAGTTAATGCTTTGTTCTGCATGGTCAAGTTGTTCAGTCTCCTGCCATGTGCCTCTTAAGAATCTATTGTATTTGTTACTAGACACCTTTGGTTTGGCAGGCTTGAGCATTGATTTGGAGTGAAAGTCACATTATAACTGGCAGATATTGTATTGATATATAAAGAAAATGCAGTTCTTACAACTTTTATATATTTTGAAAAAGTAAATTATTGCTCATACTTGAATTACTTGTGTAAATGCTCAAAGTAAAGAATACTAATTGTTTAATCTCTAATGATTTTTCTGTTGTTCTTGGTGGTGAGTTCAAACGGAAATTTAATAACGGTTATTTTCAGAACTGACAAGAGCGCGATATATTTTGAAAAGTGCTTTGATTAAGCAGAACAAAATGAACGGATCATTCTTTCTTCGATTTTGTTAGGAGCATTACACTGTTGATGTTACATCGAGGCTATGTTTGTTTGCAAAAATGATACATGAGGTAGGAATATTTGTACTAATTTAATGCTTTTAGGTACTATTATATCTAAGGATTAGTCCTCTATTTAATCCATGGACTATGTTTTTCAGTTTTAAGGCCATATGATGATATGCTATGATCCCTAGTGGAGAGGTGGTATTATATAATAGCTTAGGTATCAAATGACCTTAGAAATGATAAAAGACGGTCAAGGAATCAAATAAAGGAATAATTATGGGATAAAGTAGTCCCTAAAGGCATTAAATTATTAGAAATAGTCCAATCCTATTCATCATTTTTACGAACAAAACGTAGCCCAAGTGTAGGTCGTACTTTCAATCCCGTCATGACATTATTACGTGGCATGTTTTGCAAGTTTTAGTTACTCTGAAATGTTGAGTTATCTCATAGATGTGATTCTCATATATTGATTGAAAATGCTGGCTTCCATTTAGTATATCTGCTATATATCTTTTACAGGTATTAGAAGTTGGGATTGTCTCACACTCAATCATCATTGGACTTTCACTAGGAGTTTCACAAAGCCCATGTACCATAAAACCCTTGATTGGCGCATTATCGTTCCACCAGTTTTTTGAAGGGTTTGCACTTGGAGGCTGCATTTCCCAAGCTCAATTTAAGACCCTCCATGCCACACTGATGGCGTGCTTTTTTGCGATAACAACCCCTATGGGAATTGCAATCGGGGCTGGCATTTCATCAGTTTACAACCCCAACAGCCCAAGAGCAATAGTTGTCGAAGGTATCTTTGATTCCGTATCGGCTGGAATTTTAATCTACATGGCTTTGGTGGACCTAATTGCTGCTGATTTCTTGAGTAAGAGAATGAGTTGCAATGTGAGACTCCAAGTTGTATCTTATTTTACTCTCTTTCTTGGAGCTGGATTAATGTCTTCTCTTGCACTTTGGGCATAATTGAACTTTTATCTTGTAATTTTCTTTCTTTTCCTCCTTTCCTTGGTATCACAAGGGCAAGATATCTTTAATCTTTCCTTTTATATGTTTCTTACTAGCTTTGGACCTGCCCAATGGCATGGGAAAAATATAAATTTGAAATTATAGGCCAAATGTGTAACAATAATTGTTTGTCTTTTGTATTTTTTTTAGAACCTATGTTATTACATTATGCTATTTAACACACTAATAGGCTCATGTATAAACTATTAGTAGTACTTTGCAATGCGTCAACACATACATGTAAAATATGGCTTGTGTCTCACTTTCTCAACATATGGGCACACCAAATTGTGGTCTATGGGCGCCTCCATTGTACCTAAAAAATAGCACACCAAATTATACTAATGTGTGTAAATCAAAGATATATTTGGTGTACCAAATATTAACACTGTATACCTAGTTTTCCACAACAAAACTATGTGGAAATAACATTTGAACATAAAAATTTAACCTGAGACTAAAACCCCATATTGGCACTGAAAACTCTGTTGAAATAACATTTGAACATAAAAATTGAACCTGAGACTAAATCCCAGATTGGCACTGCAACTGGGCACCGCAACGTTCATTTCAGCCGCAAAACCCATCTACGTTCGCATGAAAAACACCACAAATTAAACGTATTAAACCAATCTATCTTCTATTTTCTTTCTCCTTTCAAATAATCTCTTAACAACCAAAATTAAATTCACAACACTTTTATTATTTTCACAACAAAAAAGATCGCTATAGATCTATCTACGATTTTCATAGTGATTAGCACATTTTTGTTATAAAATAACAAAAAATATTATGAATTTAACGATTCAAAAGTAACTACCACTAGGAGTATAGGAGTAGAACTAAAGAGAAAAAGGACTCACTACTTCTATTTCTAGGACAGCAGACTCTCAACGCTTCCAAAACAACCCTCCCCAATTCACCAAAACCGCCCTTGCTCCGACCAGCACCACTACTCCAAATCCGAAAAGACCAAAAAGCCCATACCATTCCTCAGTCTCCACCGCCGCAATCCCTCCGTACCCCTGATCCTTTTTAATTCAGCCTCTTAATTGGCGTCTCCGGCGTTATTTTCTCTCTTCGCCATCTTCCACCGCAGACCCATCCCCACCTTCCACTGCGGCCGCGTGGAAGACACTTTCCGGGCATTCTACTCCCTGCCCAACGCTCGACGCCTCGGCGGTGATTCCGGCACCGGAAACATCTCCGATCGGCCTAAGTTCCTCGGGTTTGTCGGCATTCAGACCGGATTTGGGTCGGGTGATCGCCGCAAAGCGTTGAGGAGTACTTGGTTTCCCTCTGATCCTGATGGTCTTCTTAGGTAAAAATTGGTTCTTGATTCATTTATTCTATTTTATCATTTAATTTTAATTATTGTGGTTTATCTAAAATGAAAACCAGCTTAGAGGCTGTTTGTTTTAGAAGTGAATGGAACTGAATCTGAATTGCTGAATTGGTCAGTTCGTTTATTTTGGTCTAAATGGTTGAATCGGTAAGATGGACGAGCTGAATGGTTAAGTCAGATTTTTTTTAGCTGAATGGCTGATTGAGCAGCTGAATGAAGTAAAATATTTTAAAAAAATTTAAAAAAATTTAAAAAAATATTAATTATTATATTAAGTAATATTAATTAAATTTACAACAATTTTGAATTTTTTCAGAGGGATAAAATAATAAAATTTTGTGATTTAGATGTTTCAGACATGTCAATTATCAAACTGCTTTTTTAATTCAGATTCAGATTTAACTCATTCAGATTCAGATTCAGATTCATTAAATTTTTATCAAACACCCTCTAAGTCTAAAATTTGCTAGATAATGAAATTTTGACCACAAGCTTAGGATAGTGTGTTATGTTATAATAGTTGATAACCCGGGCTTGTTTGAATTATTTGCCAAACATTCATGTCAAAAAAGGAGTTGGAAGTACACAATCATATACCAACGTTAACTCATATCACACTGCGGTTAGAACACCACTCAGAAACATATATTAAAAAAAACCTTAAAAGGAATAAATGTTAGAACACTACTCAAAATTTGATAGAATATAATTAAACACTTGCAATATAACCTCAATAATGATTATATCTCTTTCTGACTATTTTCAACAGTTGCATCCTCCAAAGAGTATTCAGTGGAAGGTCATGAATCCTTCAATATTCTTCTTATATTCTTCCTTGTGCTCAGCAGCTTCATCCAAATAAGGTTTCTCCTCCTAATTAAACAATTATATGTTCAAGTAATCAGAACACAACCAAAAGTCATTTCACAATGACTAAAGGGATTTGCTTATTATATTTCAAGGTCTTTCTACTATATTTAAGAACAAAACTATAATCTTTTGTATGTATGGGATGCCATACATTATGAATCACAAATATCAATATATTAAATCATAAGAACATCCTCTCAGTCTTATTTCATCAAACACTTGAAATGCACTAACCAATTGAATTAAGTAACAATGATATATTAATAATTTTGGAAAATTTACCTCATTCTCTTTCTTAATTGTCGAGACTCCAGATGAGCAGGAAGGGCAATTCCATAAGTTAATTCACAAACTAAGCAGTAATCCCAAACTTGTAGAGTGAAGAGCCCATCTTCAAACTGAATTTCCTTGGTCAAGAAATCAGCTTCAATTGTCGCCTTAAATTGATCGCTAAACTTCCTATTGACATATCTAAATCATTGTTCAAGGTCAACTACAATAAACCCAATCATTTATTTTCATCACAAACATCACGTTCTAAAAAAATTAAACAATATGTCCTCCATTTAATTAAATAAAATAAAACAAAATTTCAGTCAGACCAAGGATACAGGACAATACCAAAGAAGTTATCTCAACCCTTCATCTACTTTAGCAGTCTTGCATCACTCACCACTAATATTGAATTGAATGATCAAGACATGTCCAGTATTTGCTAAAATGGCTAACAACAAAATGGTGCACCCAAACCTCTCTAAGATAGATAAATTAATGATATATTCATTTTTAGTTACTTTGATTGATATTGTGTCTGTACTGATCCTTGTGTCAAATGAGCAGTGTTGGTATATTAAGAAAAGAAGATAATCTTAGTGGTACAGATCTGTTAGAATTGAAGTTAATTAGATGAGTTGGTGTTTTTATTTAGTAGAATTATAAGTTTATAACTGTACCTTGAAGTAGAGATTTAACATCATGTCAATTATTAGTCTTCAACGTGAAACTAAATTATGATTTTTCAGTTGCCCTTTGGAGGGATAGAGTTTATTGTTGGTTCTGGGCTTCATTGCTCGCATGTACAAAAAAAAAATGTTTTTTCAATTAGTAAATCTATTATGATGATTGTATGTCATGAGTTAACTTATTGATGCACGTTCACTAATGAATATTAAAGGGAGCAAGATCTCTGTGTTGGTCATATTGTATGAAGTTCTCAACATGCAATGTAATAACATTCCTGTTTTTTCATTAAAACTGTGTAGCCTGCCTGGCTAAAATGAAAACATTCTAGCAGCTATGTATAGTATTTTCAAGTAATCCAAAGAAATAATTGTCTGAGAACAACTCTAATATTAAGCAACATTAATGAGGTCAAGTACCTCATATATACAATCAAAGCATAATAGTTATTATTTTAGCATAGAACAAAATCTACAGGCTTGAAAAGAACCACAGCAGTCCATACCAGATAAGACTCTTTCAAGCGCCTACAAACATCGACAACAAATCTGCAAAGAACAACTAAAAACAATTAGATGTCAATGATGACTTCTTTCTCTTCAAAAGAAAAAACAAAGGAGTGGTAGAGACTGGGTATAATGGTCTATTCAACAGCAACATTGACTAATATTTGTACAGATGAGTGGCATAGTTCTGACAGTGACCACACTACAAATGCATAAAAATAAATAAAATAAAAAAACATTTTACTGTCTTGAAATTTTATACTTTGAATAACATATCATCATAGCTTATCCATATGTAGAATTAGATTGAAATGAAGTGTTTACTGGAAAATATTATCTCATGTAAATTATGGTGTCAAGAAGACCAAAATCCCCTCAGGACATGCCAAAAAGACATATTGCAAGTCATCCCCTCTAAGGTCAATTGCACTGAAATGACAGGTATTAGAGAAATAAATTGCAAATAAAGTACAGTGATTTTATGTTTCTTTCATATGTTACAGGTCTCTAACAAGATTCTGGCAGTGAAAAGCAAAAATTGAACTCATCAGCTAAAGCAAGTAAGATGTTTTGTAATGATGGGAACCTGTTAATAACGCCTGTGATATTAGACCCTGAATTTCCTTCCTTTCTCTTATTCTTCTTTTTATTCCTCCGCCTTCGACTCTTATCTTTAGATTCTTGAGTTGTTAAATTTACATCCACACCACTGCTTTGTCTCACTTCAGTCTTCAAACTCTGCTCAACCAACTCCCCTTCTTCTGCATCAAGCATCTCAACATCTTCGACACCCTCTAAGTTCTCCTCATCAAAAATGGAATCAAATATGCTATCACCTCCCTCCATTAAATCAGCACAACTGCAAAGTCACAAATGCATCAACCATCCTCAACATTACAACTTCGCAAAAAACAAATAAATGTACAGATTAAAGACAAAATAACATAAATCAATGAGGGTCATGGAAAAGGGAATTAGAAACAATAATATAGTTGTAAGAAGCTGTTCCAAGAAAATATTTTCAGAATCAAATCACGGAAATTCTCATAGCCCGTGCAATTCACGGGCTAGTTTGAATAACGGATTGTATAATTTATCAAACATTCATGTCATAAGTGAATCATTGTTATATGTAATGTTGCTATTAAACACGAAACACAGTCAGATCCAATTACATAGGATGACATCATTCTCACAGTTGCTATGCTGAACTACTAACAAAGAATTGAAGCATAGGGCCTTTTTTAAGTCGTAACAAATATATTGTTGAGTAAAAGAAAACATAAGCATCAACTTTATACCTTAAAAGTGAGATCCTTGGTGCCAGCTTGCACCACAGTGGCAGCTGATTGCGCAACCGATTCTGCAACCATAGATAACCTACAAAATCCCTGCACAATATTTATGCAGATATCTACAAAAGATCGCCATTTCAGAAAAATTCAAACTAAAACCATGCAAAAACATTAAATTTTTCCCGAGTAACAGCAGAAAGAACATTTAAAAAGCAGTGTTGGGAGAGACAGCATCATGATATTATTGGTTCTTTCCATCACATTTATCTAACCATATTACCATTGATGTCTGACTCCGTGTGCTAGATAGATTCAGATCCACACAAATTTTCAGAATTAAAAATGACCTGGGGGCTCCTGAAAGCTTATTGAAACTGACATCCACTAATTAAGGCCTTACTATTATTAAGTACAGTACATATAACCTTATCAGACTATTAGCAATAATGAGTTGAAGAAATCAGCATCAACATAACATTATTAACTAATCAGATCATAATATCATAATATCATCCAATTGCCTCAAATGCCTGAAACTAAAACTCAACAATAATTGTATGGAACTAAAGTTGTGTCATAAAATTACATAGATTAAACTCTTTAATGTAACAAATGAGTAATAAACAGCTGATCCAAAATAAAAACATAAATATGAACTTTTCTATGCTTCAAGATTAATATTCAAGTCCAATCAAGGTTCCTTCCTCTTCCTAAAAAACTCATTCTCCTGTTCACCCTTACTATATTCAACTATAATTTCCTATGTTATAAAAGGCAAAGATAAACAAACAAAGGATGCTCTGTTCAAGTATATTTTGTGTTTATAGACTTCACTATTTCAT
Source organism: Panax ginseng (assembly GCA_020205605.1). Classification (NCBI taxonomy): domain Eukaryota; kingdom Viridiplantae; phylum Streptophyta; class Magnoliopsida; order Apiales; family Araliaceae; genus Panax; species Panax ginseng. The sequence goes on along the minus strand of CM035150.1, from coordinate 82,443,173 downwards.
ATTAAATTATAAAAACACAAACAAAGCATACTAATATTTCATTTAAAAACAAAAGCTCAACACCCAATATCTTTTCCTATGTTAAAAACAGATCAATAATTAAAGACTTAAACAATCAAATCAATAATTAAACCAAATGAAATAGAAACAATAGCTAAACACCCAAATTAAAAGTTAGATGACCCGTCTCAAATTATTCAAATCCCTAAAACATTTAGGCATAATCATTTCAATTTCAACAATAATTACACAATAGAAGAGAGAAAGGGAAGAGAAGACCACATACCCGTAGGTTTGCTTGATCAATTAATCTAAACTCTCTCATATGGTGATCAGCCAACACATGATTGGGTAAAATTAAATCCGTAAAAAGAAAACCCCAGAAATTGAAAGATACTTGAAAGAAGAGAGATTATGAGAAAATAATATTACTGTAGTGATCAAATGATTACTCAGATTATGAATTTTCAGTGTCCGACGAAGAGGTTGAGATTGGTATTCGTCGAAATCGATAGAGGGATGGATCAAAGTACACCATTTGAGAAGATTTATAGAGAACTACTAACCGTATAGAGGAGGAGGAGATGAAGATATGGAGATTTATAGAGAACTATACTAATCGAGGATCATTTCTCTTCGGAAGACCAAACAAAATTGAATTGGAGAGGATTTACATAAGAGGAGGAGGAAAAGGAATCGATTCGGATGAAGACCGATAAAGAGATGAAGAGAAACGGAAGAGTAAGAGCCTATCAATTGATCAGATCAATTTCAAAAAACAAATAATCGAGTTAACTCAGAGTTGACTCGGCGAGTTTTCCAATCAATTGAATTTAATGACGTCATCATTGAACGTGTTTTTATATATAAGGATTGATTACTGTCAATTAGTACTCTGTTTGTGGAGGGTTTTTTTTTTTTTTTTTTTGGAAAAGGGACTGTTTTTGTGGAATTGAGGGAGTAATAAAAATTGATGTATTTGTGTGTTCATTTTAATTCTTCAGCAAATGATTTAATTGCTAGATTAGGGAGAAATTATTGAAATAGGAAGGCAACTAGGAAAAGAAAGTCAGGTAACACTGAAAGAAGCAACATTAAATCTAGTAGAAGTATAAAACCATTATTTTTGAGAGCATTCCTAAAGAATTCTTGGAATTTTTATATATCCACATTCGGTTAAAAAACAATCGGAGTCTTACCACTTCAAATTCCTAGAAAAGTGACAGTTCCAGCGGCAACATTTTTCCAAAAGTGAAAGGATGTAGACACTGAGGCCATGAAGGAAGGGCTACTGAAAAGGTGAAGAATTGCATTAAGAAGAGAAGTTTCTGTATTCAGGGATCATCTTGGTACAGAATAGGTATGCCATTTCTAACCCTTTAGATGCATTAAAAGGAGGAAAATATGATAAAGCTTTGAAATAAATTTTTAAAGAACTTGCACGGTTGACTTATAACATCTCATCCCTTTGGTTGAGACAAAAACTTGCTCCCTGTTACTTCTTCCTGGCTCTGCCAAGGAAACGCCATAACCACTTTCTCACTATAGAAATATTCTCCAACGTCAAGTTCCTAACCTCAAGCCAACTCCATTGTCTAGAATTACTGACAAAATTTGTAAAGAGGTTGTCCCTCCTATCAATACTTAACCCATGGCCAGCCAGAATAGAAGTCTGACATTAATTGGAGGGCTATACAAATATTGGGAAACTGATATTTTGTGATGGTCTTACTAACTTATCGCCCTGAGTTATGTTTTGCACAACACATTTATCTAGAGTAATCATAAACTTGATTCAAACCTCTATACAACTCTTATTTTGGATCTTCCTCCAGCAAAGTAGACTGATCTGAAATTCAAATATGGAACGGGAATAAATTTGTAGTTCTTCTGTATTATGAGAAATGCAATCCCTTTATTGGAGGTTGAGTAGGTGTTACACACATTTGCCTTTTTTTTTATATCTCTCTTTTCCCTCCTTTCTTAATTATGCTTTTATTTTCATGTGTTATATATATATGGGGAATATTTTAGCTTCACGATCGTAGAGTGATTATATATATATATATATATATATATATATATATATATATATATATATATATATATATATATATGTATGTAAATATATACTTATATATGTATATATATATATATATATATATAAATTTCTGGAATTTTTTTATTTTCTTATATTCTATTTATGCATTTTTCTTTGTTTTAACTTTTTCTTTGTACTTTATTTATTTTTCTTTTGTTTTTATGTTTACGCTTTTATATTGGATTCAATTTCAGCCTAAGCTTCTACTTTGGGATTGAGTTGAGCTGAATGTCTGCGCAATACCTTTTACTGCTGTCACTTTTAAAGTTGAAGCATCTGTTGTGCCCAAACATTTATTTTCTATAATCCTGTTACATACTCATTCCATTCCCAACTTATGCAGGTTGGAGCAAGCTACTGGGTTAGCTTTTAGGTTTGTTATTGGACGAACAAAAGATGCAAAGAAGATGGCAGAGCTTGAGAAAGAGATTGAGAAGTACAACGACTTTATGATTATAGATGTTGAAGAAGAATATCTAAAACTTAAATATAAAACGTAAGGATTGAGCTTTTGAATTTATATTATCACGTTAATGACTGAAAGCTTATATATACTTGTCCAAACTATTTTAGCTTGGCATATTTTAAAGCAGCATTCCAACTATTTGAAGCAGATTATTATGTTAAAGCTGATGATGACATTTATTTGCGTCCAGGTATATTAAGATTTGTTAAAATACTTTGCTAGTAGTGTAATATATAGTACCATAATGTTGTTTTCTAAATGTTTCAGATCGTCTTGCAACTATTCTAGCTAAGGAGAGAACCCATACACTGACATACATTGGATGCATGAAAAAAGGACCTGTGGTTACTAATCCGAAAATGAAGTGGTAAATTTGTTATAAATTATACTCCCTTTGTCCCTAAGGGATGACTAAAGTGATATAGATTTTGTCCTCAAAAGGATGAACAAAGTAAACAAATCAACTACATAAATTCTTGCATGGTCTAATTTACCCTTGACTATACATCACTCATATCACAAATGAGTGGTTCATATTAATTCTCTCTCTTCAAACCCAAAACCCAAAGATAGATTGGGAAGAAAATTTATACTCTGTTCTCTTAATTTTTTGACTACCTTAATTTGTGTGAAAATTGTCCTTCTGTCATCTTTTTAGGGACTGAGAGAGTACTAAATAGGAGCAATCCCTTGTGCAATAGCACTTGTAAAATTGTGTTCTAGTATGTTCTACATAATTATAACTTATTTCATGTGAAACATCTCAGGTATGAGAAATCAGCGGATCTGATAGGAAACGAATACTTCTTGCATGCTTATGGACCTATATATGTTCTTTCCGCAGAGGTGGTTGCATCACTTGCAGTTGCTAAGAATAATAGGTTTGTTATTATATGGGTGTTTTTTTTAATTATTTTACTGGAATGAATCACAATATTTTTGCTAACATTTTTCGAACAAGTTATGCTACGATAATTTACACTTACAATCATAGATTATTGTACAAATCATAGATTATTCTTAATCATGCAACTCTTGGCTTCCTTGTCATGCATTTGCTTAATGAGATTTATTGAAACTGAAAGTTGACCTATGGGTGATTGGGGGAGTCTTAGAGCAGCATCCACATTGAAAATTAGCAGTTTCACCTTAATGTTTAGCAAAGCCTATGAGAGGGACCACATATGAGAGGAAAAGATCCTATTTCATTTAAACAAATTGTGAAGCCTATGCAAGCAATTCTGCAGGCTTAAGAATTTTATGCTTTTCTTTTGGTGTTCCAACTTCTTATGCCATTTATCTGTTCAGCTTTTAAAGGCCAAGTGTTAAGTGTACTTCTATAGGTTATGCCCTTAAAATAGTCTCATTCTACAGGAGGAGTTGAATTTTTGTAAATTCCACTCGAAGAGCCATTTAGCAGGCATATTTGTTTAACTTGCCCCTGAAAATGTTTTCAGAAAATTTTAAGATCGAGTACATAATCTACTACATCGTCCTTTCTTTTTCTTATTTAATTTGTTAGATATTCTTTGAAAATCATTGTATGACCCCTTGTTTATGGAACTCAAGGGGGCAAGAGTTTCAGTTAATCTTAATGACAATTTGATTTAAGAAACCTAAGCTGGCTGTTGAAATATTTTCTTGTCTTTTTCATGTATGTCATTTCTTTGATTTCATAATTCCTAGAACAAAACATACATAGCTTCTAATGTGTTCTCTTTGACTAGAGATTTTTGGTCATATATTAATGTTATTTGTTATGCTTTGAGTTCATTTTCTCTTTTTTTGCTTTATTGGTGTGTTCACCGGTTACTTTACTTCAAATTGATGTATTTCTGGCTTTCAGCTTGAGGATGTTTAACAATGAAGATGTTACTATCGGCTCATGGATGCTTGCAATGAATGTCCATCACGAAGATAACCGAGCAATATGTGATCCTCGATGCACGCCTACATCTATTGCAGTTTGGGACATCCCAAAATGTTCAGGTATAAATAGCTTACAAGAAGCGAACTCTCATTTAAACCTATGCTAGTGTGCTTGAGATTACATATGAAACATCGATGTCTCAATAAGATCAATTCTTTTGATTACCTTCGTGGTGTTCGCCTAGGTAGAATTGGCCCCCTGCCATCTTGATTTGGATGGGCCAGCGGAATCTCTCATGCCTCTATTCAACCATACATGCTGACCCTGAAATTTTCACGTTTACATTTAAAAATTATAAATTACATCCTAATTTTTTCTTTAATTTTAGAACACATCACATCTTTAATATGCAACTCTATAATCTATACCACTTCATTTGTTTTTTTAATGCTAAATGGACTTTATGAAAATAATAGATTTATAAGAAATGACTACAAATCTGAATTCAAATAATAATTAATAATGGTATTTGATGAAGGTTATGTAAATCATGAAGCTCTGAAATATGCTTTGTAAGATTGTGGTTTTTTTCATTGATAATTTTCATGTACAATTTGAAATATTTACACGTAATATATGCAAGTATACAATACAATAAATAAGACTACTTAGGCACTATGTGGCCCCACATCCGCTAGCTAGGTCCACCTGCTGATTTTTAAGAACATTGGGATATGGAAGAAAGTAAATAGAAAATTTCAGATACAGTCATCTCCTCCAACTTTGTTAGACTGACTTTGTTAAAACTTCAACTTTGGCATCACTCATCAGAGCCTTGCTTTTTCTAGTGTCTTAACTTTCATTTAGATTCTATTTTAGATAGCCGAGAAAGATGCTTAATCTAATTTCCTTGAAAGATGGGAGTGGCTACTTTAATGAGTATCCCTGGGTTGCTAGAATATTGTTATTCAACTTCTTTTAGCATGAAGATGTCGACGTGAATATACTTTGCATGGTAGTATATAGATTCACCTGATTTAGTGATTAGGAATTTGTCTGGATACTCCCACGTAGATACCTACTCATCATCCATTTGTATATCATATGTGACCTTTTTATTTTATTGATATGCAACTTCTACTAAAAATATAATACATAAACCCCGAAGCAAACAATTGAATACACTCTTTTCTGGTATTAATGGCGGGTAAATTGTATGCTTCACCAATACAATGAAAATATTTAGATCTCAGTTTAATGGTTTGCAGGAAACCTTTTTCCTTTTCTGAGTGAGGAGTCTAATATAAATTTGTTGCATCTGATAAAAGTTTCCTGAAATGTTACTTATTTAACACCCATAGAACATTCAGGCAAATACCTATCTTAATCTTGTCGAAGCGAGGAGTCTAGGAGGGCACTAATGTCCAACACTACTGAATTATTTAACACAATTCAACTCACTGCCGCTTAGGATAAACTTTTCTTGTCTTGCCTAGTTGGCCGAGTCAGAAGAGAAAAACCAAAGATTAACAATAATATTTGTTTTGCAATGCCTCGTGATATTCTACAAATAATTGTATAAATGATAAAACTCGTATTATTAGAATGCTCTCTAATTAGCGATTTGGTAAGGAATTTGTAGGTTTATGCAACCCAACAACCAAGATGAAGGCGCTTCACAACATCAGCATGTGTTCCAAAAGTCCGACGCTTCCACCTGATGATAGGTAGTGTTTGATTCTGAAAACTCTGAACTTATTCTGCAGCTGCTCGACTGATTTTCTCGGAATAGAGTTAATCCGTCTGGAAAATGGAGTCCTACTTTGTTATTTCCATTGATAAAAAGGTACCTGTTTTTTTTTTTCCTGGACAAAGGGAGTATTGTCTTCCACCATTTTTGATGTATGGTATTGTATTCTAGTTTCCATTCATTGCCTTGGTACTTTTACCCAAGTGACATTGGAGAATATACAGGGTCATTATGTATGTAGCATATCAAAACCTGGAGAAAATACTGGTGGAGCCCTTTTAAGTATGTTGAAATAGGTTATATGTATCAATATGTCAATATAGAATTTTTATTGCAATAATTGTTGTTTAAGGTGGCTCATCTTCTCATGAAGCTACATGTATGGTATGGGGAAATTGTTAGTTCTCCATGACTTCTTAATATTATGTTATCAAGGGGTGTTCTAATTGTGTTCGAGTCTTGCTGGATAAAGCGACAAATTTATGTTGATTGTAAATACCGTCGGGATATGAGAATGATTTCTCATTAATTTATTCAATCTTATTATCCTTATAAATTTGTTACCCATGAAAGCTATTTATGAATTTGCACTCCTATTGTTTTTAGACATTTTTTTGGGATTAATTTAATTGTCAAAAAATCTATATTAGCAGTACAAAATTCACATATTTTTAATACAAATTTTGATGAAGAAAATATTTTTCCGTATTGTTATCCAGGTAAGTAATAATTTTACTTTAAGATAACAACTTTTATATGTAGTTATATTTATATCTATTATTTAAAAATATTGGATTTTTTGTCCTACAAACATACTTGACTACTAAATAAATTTTATAAAAGACTAATCTATTTAAAATACAATGAGACCAAGACAATCATTGGTGGACCCCCTAACGGAATTATTGTCGGATTAAGAAAGCGACAAATACTTTATGAAAATAACTACGGAGGTGTTACCGTTAAAACCGTTGAACTACCCTAGTAGTAAAAATACAAGATGTCTGGCGTGGTTGCATAAGAAGACACCAGTATTGATTATTGATGCTTACGTGAGAAGTCACTCAATTTATACTCAATTATTGCTACTGATAAATGCTTCATCATATATCTTATATTATTGAATCAATTATTGTCACAGTATCATCTGTATAATATGTTATATTATTAAATCAATAATTGAGACGACAAGTTATAAATGATTAATAATTGTTGAAAGATTAAATATGTGTTGATTAAAAATAAAATAATTTGTGGTAATATTTATTCAATCCTTGATGTATATAAAGAGTCTATTATGAGACGTTTGTGGTAAGTTTGGTTATTTTATGGGGGGGGCATATGTCATCATCTAAGAGTCTCTTCGTCAATAGTAATTACCTTCGTCAATAGTAATTACCTTCATCAATAGTAATTACCTTCACAATAAGAACTACCTTTACCAGACGTCAAACCACTTGCCGTTTTCATATTACAAAGGTCGAATCAATTGTCGTTTTCACATTACAAGGCGTCAAACCACTTTTTCTTTTCACATCACCGGTCGTCAAGCCACTTGGCTTTTCACATTTCAAGTGCTAAGCTAGAAATCTTCTATAAATAGAGGCCTAGTGCTTCATTATTTTCATTTAATTCATTCAAGCTATAGAGAGAAAGTATATAGAGAATTAGAGAGAAAGAAGAAGAGTATTTATTACTTACATCTCTTAAAGATTCAATCTACTACTAATGTAAGGGGTGTTATTCTTTCTTATTCATGAAGAGAACTGTTGTTATTCCATTGCTTATTATTTTATTGGAATAACTTTTCAGATACGTGAGTTTACCTATACTTGGTGACATTCTTCTATTATTCATTTGGAACATCTATCTATGTGTTTTTACAGGACTCGGTTAAAATCTTTATTATTATTCTGTTGGAACATCCTGTTTGTGTGTTTTACAATTGGGGACTGGTTTCGTCTTTATTATTATTTACATTTGGAACATCATGTTCGTGTTTTTTACGGACACTGGTTCCGTCTTTTTTATTATTCATTGGAATATCCCGCTTGCAAATTTTTTGCCCGACACGTTCCGTTATTATTATTCATTGGAATAACTTGTCTACATGCGAAGTACCGCATGCATGGTGATTTCTTTTGTTATTCCATTCTTTATTATACTCGGTTGGTTAAAGTTTTGACTTTTATACTCCATGAAATTAGTAGAATATCCTTGATATCTGCGCTTCATCCGAAGATCTTTTCATGGAAATATTCTTACGATCATTCTTGAATTTTACTCTACAAAGCGAAGTATCATGTTGACAATTTGGACATTATTAGTTCTGGATAAATTAATTCTTGAACTTGTTTTATTGAATTCTTATATCATTGTCATCATCCTCGTGTTTATATTATGTTGAAAGTCATCCGTGGCTCTGTAGTGCATAGATGGACTTGATATGATTATGACCGAGGAATTATCTGTAATCATGACCGTAATGTTACAAATGATGTGGTAAAGTTATCATCGTCTGAAAGAATATCCTTGGCAGTAGTCCGGGGTGATTCGATGATGTGGATTATTTATTGTCGAGTCCCGGCGATAAAAGTCATGAAAAACCTTTTAAATCATAAAAGATAGTAGATTTTATTCTCTACTTGACTCTTTTAATGGATTGCTTGTTCCATTGCAGATTAAACTTGATGTTGTTATATTTTATCGGTTTAACACTTTGTTGAAGGCTAACGATAATTTATTCGCATTATCTTAGTCATAATATTTCTTCTTGGGCTAGTTGAGCTCACCCTTTTTTTTTCCTTGTTTCTTGAGGAAAATAAGAACATAAAGAGAGGACTAGTCGGGGAGCGGAGTGACGGTCTCAGAGGATAGCATTAGTAGTCCTCACTATTTCGTGAAATAGTGTATTAATAATTGTAATGAGGACTCCTTTTGAGTTTGTATAATCTCTAGTAGACAATAATTGTATTCAAACTCACGAGTTATGTTTTATCGTATTGTATACGGCAGTTGTATTAATAAGTTGTATTTCAATTTTGTACCATGTATGTCGACGACCCAAGATGGGTGATGTATACCTAATTTTGGGGGCGTCACGGTTTGGTATCGTAGCTTAGGATATGATCCACTGGCTAAGATGTGAGAATAGTACTAGGAGGGAGAGGCAGGAATTCTTTTAGTAAGATGACCTACCTAAGTTTATGTGGTATTTAATTGGTGATCGTAATTTAGGGATAATATGTTATATGTTAATTAACCTTTGTTTTGTAGTAGTAGTATACGAAAATGACATCAGAGAATGTTGAGAATAGCAATGGAGCATGCGATAGTTGATTCACCACATATCAATAATCGAGGATAATGTGCATCGAAGGCGACAATCCTCACGCAAAACAACAACACCGACCAAATGATGAATGATCAAATATTCAGGACTTTATGCAATTTATGCAACAAAATGACGAGGAAGCAGCCTGTCCAAAATGCGGTGGAAACACTTGGAAACTCTCGGTGATCACCGCTAAGCAGCTTCAAGGATTTGGGACCAATTGGATGTTTAATGGAGAGCCAAAATCACTTATGGTGGAAGCATGGATAAAGCGATCACCAAGATATTTGATGTCTTGGGATGCTTCAGGAGCAAAAGGTTTCCTTACGCTTTTTATGCGCGAGAGGCAGATTCTTCGTGTGGAATCGGTAAGCGTACTACTCAACTGTCGTCTTGAAGATGTCTTGGGAGAAGTTCCAAGAGTCGTTCAACGACAAATACTTTCCCGAAAGTATTAAATCACATGAAAAGAGGTGGAGTTTATCAAGTTGGAACAAAACAATATGACCGTGTCGCAATACGAGGCTAAATTTATGAGTTATCCGGTTTGCGATCCCACTTGGTGGATAATGAAGAGAGAATGACACGGATGTTTTTAAGAGGTTTGAAGTCGGAGATACGTCAACATCTTATTTCTCATAAACCGTGTTTATATTGAGATGTTGTAAATAGGGCTCGATTAGTGGAGCGATAACAAGTCAACTAAAAAAAAGAAAGCGGTACGGCAAAAATGATAATACCAATGGTAAGAATCATCGAGCGGTGACAACAAGCGTGGAGGAATCAACGGGCGAAATGGTAACCACTTCCGGTGGTAATCGTGGCCAAAATAATAAGAATGGATATTTCAAGAAGAGGAGATTCAACAATGATGGAAAGGCGTCGGCACTTCAACACCGTCGTTAAGGAAGGAAGCGACCACCTATCATATGTTTCAAATGCGGAGGGAGGGCACATCGGTCCAAGCTATGAATGCCTTCCAAAGCATGTTATAATTGTGGAAGAGAAAGTCACTTAAAGCCCGATTTTGTGGATTCATCAAGACAAATTCAAAGCTAGGATGGAGGCACCAAAGGTAGTCCCGGAAAAAGTCAAAATCGATAGTCTGAGGGAGGCGTTTGTTGTGACCTCCCAGGAAAGTTAAAGGAACCCGAATGAGGTCATCACGGGTAAAAGCTTATCATAAACCCTAACGAAATCTATACTTTATTTGATAACTGGGTTCTACCCATTTTTTATTTCTCCTACTTTTGCTCATCGATTAAATTTGACTCGGAGAAATTAGACTTTGACTTATCTGTGGAAACTCCGTTGGGAGAAACCTTCATTACATCCACTATTTATAAGTCTTGTTTGGTTCAAATCGGTATTTTCACATTACCCGTAGATCTTATTTCATTGAAAATACTTGCATTTGATGTGATTCTAAGGATTGATTGGTTAATTACTCATCATGCAAAAATTGATTGTTTTCCGTAAGGTTGTTAGTTTTCATATTCCTAATCAACCTATTATGCTAATTCAAGCGACCAAACCATTAAAATCAATCACGGTCATCTCAAGCCATAAAGCTATTTGTTTATTAAAAAGCGGATGTCAAGCTTTCTTAGCTCATGTATCCGCGATTTAAACAAAATACGCCGAGTTTTTGAACTATATTTCTATTGTTAATAAATTTCTGACGTATTCCCAGAAGAACTTCTGGCCTACCCCTGAGCGTGAAATTGAATTTTGTATCGACCTTGAACCTGCAAAACCCATTTCCAAAGCCCCATATCGAATGGCTCTATTAAACTTTAGGAGTTAAAGACCCAATGCGCGAAATTGTTAGACATTGGCTTTATTCGTCCTAAGACTTCTCTTGGGGTGCTCCTTACATTCGTGAAGAAGAAAGATGGGAGTATGTGACTTTGTATTGATTATCGGGAGTTGAATCATGTCACCATCAAAAATAGGTATCCATTGCCACGTATTGATGACTGTTTGACCCGATTCTGAGGAGCCAAATTCTTTTCAAAGATTGATCTTCGTTAGGATATCACCAATTAAAGATTAAACCGATGACATTCCAAAGCGACTTTGAGAACTCGATGCGGGCATTATGAATTCTAGTCATGTCCTTTGGATTGACTAATACTCCTCTTTGCCTTCATGGATATGATGAACCCAGTATTCAAGGAATATTTGGATCACTTTGTGGTTGTCTTTATTGATGACATCCTTATTTATTCCAAAAGTCGTGAAGATCACGAAGAACACTTGAGGTCGACACTCCAAAAGCTTCGTGAATACAAGCTTTATGCGAGTTAAAAAAATCTAATTCGGCGAGGAAGTAGCATTCCTTGGGCACGTAGTATCAAGTCATGGAATATCATTGACCCAAAGAAAGATTGAAGCAATTCAAAATTTGGGAGCAACCTAAATCGATGATCAAGTACGTAGCTTTCTCGGTTTAAATTTGGTTATTATCGGAGATTAAGTGGAAGGATTTTCTCGAATCGCTACTCCATTGATTTCGGTGACTCGAAAAGATACAAAGTTCGGTTGGAGCGAATAATGTGAGAAGAGTTTTCAAGAACTCAAGAAGAGACTCATTTCGGCACCTGTTTTGACAATACCATTTTGCTCCACTAATGATTTGGAGGCATTACTTGTATGGGGAGAAGGTGGAGATCTTTACGGATCATAAAAGCCTCAAATATTTCTTTACTCAAAAGTAACTCAATATGCAACAACGACGTTGGCGTTGGAAGCATTGAAAGATTATGATCATACCATCCAATACCATCCTCGAAAAGCGAAGCGTGGTGGTAATGACGCGTTGAGTGAAGATAAGATCATACGCAAGCACGAAAGTGCGATATTGTCAATAAAGACTCATTTTGTGTGACTTGCAAAGGATGGAGATAGAGTTAAAGACTCAGGGGACCCGTGTGATGATGGAGAATATACTGAGTAGAACCGACTTTAATCGATAAAGTTAAAAGCTGCTTTCGAAGTTACGGACACGGGAGTTGATGTGTATGAGGAAGAAAAGTCAGAAGGTCTTTATCTTAGGAAGCAAGAATCGATGAAGAAGGAATACTTGAGTCAACTCGGACTTTGTATTCTAACGACCACGATTTAAAGTATAAAATCATGATGGAGGCGCACAACACAGAGTTTGCAATCTATCTCAGGAGTACCAAAATGTATCGTGATATTAAATCATACATTTTGGTAGAGCAATATGAAGAGAGAGATAGCGTTGTTTATCTCAAGGTGTCTAACTTGTCAACGAGTTAAAGCGGAGCATCAAGGACCAAAAGATCCATTGCAACCACTTGAAATTCCAGAATGGAAGTGGGAGCACATTTCCATGGATTTCGTTACCGGTCTTCCTAAGGTTTCTCAAGGCATAGATTCGATTTGGGTCATTGTTGATAGATTGACCAAGTCTGCTCATTTCTTACTGATACAAGAAACTTATACACTTGAACGTCTTGCTTCGTATATACATTAGCGAGATTGTAAGATGCATGGTATGCGGTATCCATAGTTTCTTATCGAGACCCAAGATTCACTTCACGATTTTGGGTTGGTTGCAAAAAGCTATGAGCGCAGACTTACGATTTAGCTCGACATATCATCCTCGAGACGGACAGACGATCGGAGAGGACTATTCAAACTCTTGAAGATCTATTAAGACTCTGTGTCCTTGATTTCAAAGAAATTTGGGACAAGTTCTTACCATTGGTGGAGTTTTCCTACAACAACAGTTATCAAGCAAGTATTGGCATGGCTCCATTCGAGCGTTGTATGGAAAAAGTGTCGTTCTCGGTATGATGGGATGAGGTGGGTGAAACAACGTTGTTGGGACCCGGAGTTGATGCGTATGACTACGGAAAAGATTCAAACGATCCGACAACGTATAAAAACCTCCACAAGATCGACAAAAGAGTTATCTTGATCTTCATCGAAAGGGCGTGGAATTCGATATAGGAGATCATGTGTTGTTGCGTGTTGCTCCATGGAAAGGAGTTACGAGATTTGGAAGAGAGGAAAACTCGATCCTCGATTCATTGGCCCATTTTAATCCTCGATCGAGTAGGAACTATGGCTATAGACTCGCTTTCCGCTTAAGTATGTCTCGTGTTCATAACGTTTTCACATATCCATGTTACGTAAATATGTGAAAGACCCGAACCACATTATTGATTTAGAGCGGACGAAATAGCGGAAGATTTGACATATGAAGAGGTTCTGTTCAAATCTTGGATAAGAAGGAACATATTCTACTGCTCGAGGTTATACCTCAAGTCAAAGTTTTGTAGAGAAACCATGATGTTGAGGAAATGACTTGGGAGTTAGAATCTGAAATGAAATCAAGGTATCCTTACCTCTTGACATACCGTGTACGTACCCTAATTTCCATCTCGTATAATATGTTATATTATTAAATCAATAACAACTACAACTTTATTATTACAATAGTAAAGCGTGTGAGTTTAAATGATTTGTGGATATTGCCATCTGATGTATATATCCACATACAAATAAATCCTCATCATAATTATTGATACATTATTTTACAACAATGGTGAGGACTACTAAACAACTCTCCTAGAACTTTCAATTCCAAACCATTCCATAGACAGGCTACGTGCTTTTTATATTCTCGCCTCACGAGAAGAAAAATGGAACAAAAGGAAAAGGGTGAGCTCGACTAGCCCGATAAAGAATATTATGACTAAGATAATATACAACAAAATTATCGTTAGTCTTCACGAGGAAAAATATAATAGAATACAATAGACAACAAGTTTTAAATCAATATTAGCGAATGAAATAATAATTCATTAGAAGAGTTAAGTAGAGAATGCAAACTACTATCTTTATGTATGAATTTTAAAGTTCATAAATCTATTTTTATCCTGTAACATCAATCGATATATATACGGGATCAAATATTCATCCTTGCACTTTCTGAGGCGAGGACATTCACACGATTAGTCATGTTCATCTAAACACTGTTCATCTTTGCACTACTGGGCCAAAGATATTCATCGAAATCATTCATCTTTGCCTTCTACGGGCCAAAGATATTCATCGAAATCATTCATCTTTGCACTCTTCTGCCAAAGATATTCATCATAAATCATTCATCTTTGCACTACGGGCCAAAGATATTCAATAATATCATCATTTAAGGTGAGGATGATGAAAAATATTTTTTAAAAAAGCGAATCGGTGAAACAAAATGTGAGGATTAAGGATTAAGGATTCGTACTTTGTTTTATCACGTCCAAAATACCTCAAAAATAATCATAGTGGTGTAAAATTCAAGAATGATCAAAACATGGATCTGATCAAAGCTAGTATCCTGATAGATATTTTAGACGAAAAGAAAAATTTTCATTTTAGATGAATAGTCTTGTCGTATTCGTGAATAGTCAGTATCGTGAATAGTCTTAGTATCGTGAATAGTAACTCAGACACCAAAAGTTCCAAATTTGATAAAAACTTGAGATCAATATTTTGACATAATGATATTGAAGAAATAATATCATTCTGAAAAAAATAATATCCACTTACCTCGAAAGATCGAGTCTTAGCTGGAATCTTTGGATATAGACTATATCTTGAACTTTCATAGTATAGCAATACTCAAAGTATACTCAAAATACTCACAAGAATCGCTCGATAATATAGAGAGAAAACTTGATTTACGGTGTGATTTTCAATTCTAACTAAGCACTATTTATAGGAAATTGCTTAGAACACAAAGCAGAAAATTTAATAAAATATTAATATTTATAAAAATATTATCGTATTCTTTGAAATCTGAATCTCAACAATTCACACATGCCAACCTTCTAGAAGAAAATAAAAAAACGTTTTTCTAATTTAAAATAATTTAAACTTCAAAAATTAATTATTTGAACTTGAACTTCAATAATTCACAATAAATAGCCCTTTTATCGGAAAATTTGAATCTCTTGAGTTTTTATAGGAAATCAATTCTCTACAACTTTGCGGAAGAAAGTTTTCTAAATTCCCAAGCGAAATTGGCCAAGAAATCCATAAGCGGGTGATTTTAGAAATTTATAATCAAATTTCGGTCGATAAATGGGGTCCCATGAGCATGTTTAACATGTTTTAAACATTTATTGCAACAAAAATACTCTTCCTCCTCGTATACTCATATATCCCACATTCGTTGTAAAAATATCACCATTATTATATTATTAAAATATAATAATATATATTTAAATGAATTATTTTATCGAGAAAAGATAAAATTTCAATTTTTAACAATTGTCACATTAAAATTTTCTCCATCTATATCCACATAAAATCAATATTTTCCTCATCATATGAATCAATAATTAATTATTCACAAATAATATTCTGAGAATCCTGATATTGTGACGAGGCGGTTCAGGGAAGAGGGGCTTTCGATAAAATTTCTCCTTCTTGGCGGCATTGATTAGGTGACCAAACCTCTCTTTAGCGAACTTTCTAGACATTGCCAATAATGTTATCTAATAATATTATAGGATAATATGAATTATTGTTTCGACGATGAAAAATCTTGTGTAATGACAATTATTAAAACAATGACAATATAAAATATCAACATGACAATTATTGAATCAATAAAATAAAACCTTTGAGCGGTAATTCTGTAACCATTATTGAGTAGTGCCTTCTTACGTAAAGTCGATAATTGGTGCAATCTGGGTGTCTTCTGGATTCAACAATAGCGTATTCTTGTGTTTTAACCGCATAAGGGTATTCAACGATTAATAGCGGTAACTTCTCGCATGAGTTATTTTTAAACAACTTATATTTGTCATTTTCTTCCTCAATCGCTTTTTCGTTATGGGGCCCCACACACATTTGGCGTCGTAAATACGAATATTCCCAAGCGATCTGAATATTCCACGACGACGAACGAATATTCCCAAACAAATGATGAATATTTTATAACCACTTGCTTATTTTGAAATATTTGCGTATTTTACCCGTAATTATCCACATTAATCACATCAACCCTTACTATTTCAAAATAATAATTAGAGAAATTAAATTTCATTTATTAATTATTTGGGATCTTCTGACCTCCCCTCTTATGAAATTTTCGTCCTCGAAATTGGCGTCACGTACTGGTGTTTGAAAAGATGAGGATACCTCGCTTTCATTTTCGTTTCAACTCCGGTCATTTCCTCTATAGCATGGTTTCTCCTTTGAGACTTTAACTTGTGGTATGACCTTCGTCGTGGGACATGCTCCTTCTATCCAAGATCTTGGCAGTACTTCCTCATACGTTAAGTCTTGGCTATCTCGTGGGTTCTAACTCGATAGCGTGATTGGGTCTTTCACATATTCTGAAATACGGATATATGAAACACATTATGAACACGAGACATACTTGGAGAGTGCTTAGCGAGTCTATAGGCTACATTTCTACTCGGTCGAGAATTTGAAATGGACCGATAAATCGTGGATTGAGCTTTCCTCTCTTCCCGAATCTTGTAACTCCCTTCCGTGGGGCAACACGCATGACAATACATGATCCCTATACTAAATTCCACATCCTTTCGATGAAGATCCGCATAACTCTTTTGTCGATCTTGTCTTGTTTTTGTATCGTTGTCGAATCATTTGGATCTTTTCGGTGAATAATACGTCTTAACTCGGGTCCCAACAATGTTGCTTCACCCACCTCATCCCAACATATTGGAAGCGACACTTTTCGTCCATATAATGCTTGAATGGGGCCACACCTATACTTGCACGATAAGCTTTGTTGTTGTAGGAGAATTCCACTGATGGTAAATACTTATCCCAAGCGCCCTTGAAGTCTAGGACCACGAGTCTTAATAAATCTTCAAGAGTTTGAATAGTCTCTCTACGATTGTCCGTCCAGGTTTGAGGATGGTATGCGGCCCGAATCTTAAATCCGTACCCATAGCTTTTTGCAAGCTAACCCAAAATCTTGAAGTGAATCTTGGGTCACGATCCGAAACTATGGATCTTGGCATGCCATGCAATCTCACAATCTCATTTACGTACATTTGAGCAAGGCGTTCGAGGAATAAGTCTCTCCGTATCGGCGAAAAAAGCGAGACTTGGTTAATCTATCAACAATAACCCAAATAGCATTTATGCCTTGAAAGCAAGTGGGAAGTCCCGTGTGAAATCCATGGTAATGTGTTCCCACTTCCATTTCGGAATCTCAAGTGGTTCTGATGGTCCCTTAGGCACTTGATGCTCTGCCTTTACTGCGTTGACAAGTTAAACATGTTGAGATAAACTTTGCAATCTCTCTCTTCGTATTGTTCCACCAAAATGTATGTCGAAGATCACGATACATTTTAGTACTTCCGGATGGATTGCAAATGGTGTATTGTGTGCCTCCATCATAATCTTGTACTTCAAATCGAGAATCGTTAGGAACCAAAAAGTGCAGGTGGACTCAAAGTATTCCTTCTTCATCGATTCTCGCTTAGGAATAGCTCCTTCTTGTACTTTCTTCTTCATATGCATCATTTCTCGATTCGGTGGCTTGAGCAACCTTAACTTTTTCTATTAAAGTTGGCTCTGTCGTATATTTGACATCATCGCACTCATTCTGCATATGATCTTCTACTCAACGCGTCATTTACTACCCGTTCGCTTTTTCGGGATGGTATTGAATAGTGTGGTCGTAGTCTTTCAATAGCTCGAGCCAGCGTCATTGCCATATTAAGTTCTTTTTGAGTGAAGAAATATTTAAGGCTTTTATGGTGCGAATATATCTCACTTTCTCTCCATATAGATAGTGCCTCCGGATCTTTAAGCGCGAAAAGCATTGCTGCTTGACTCTAGATCATGAGTAGGATAATTCCTCTCATATTCTTTAAGTTGTCGCGAGGCATAAGCTATGACTTTCCCCGTTGCATGAGAACACATCTAACCCTTTGCGAAGCATCATTTGTAGATAACAAATCCATCAAGAACCGGATGGTATTGTTAGAACAGTCTTAGAAATAAGTCTCCTTTTAAGCTCTTGGAAACTCTTTCTGCATTCTTCGCTCCAAGCGAATTTTGTATCCTTAGAGTTAGATGAGTTAGCGGAGTAGCGATTCGAGAAAACCCTTCCACGAATCTCGATAATAACCCATTAAGCCCAAAAGCTCGTCTTGATCCGACTTGGTTGCTCTGACTTTGTATTGCTTGATCTTGGCCGGGTCAGCAGATACTCCATGTTTTGACACCACATGCCCAAGAAATGCTACTTCCTCAAGCGAACTCGCATTTCTTTAACTTGGCATAAAGCTTGTTTTCACGAAGCCTTTGGAGTACCGACTTCAAATGGTGCTCATGATCTTCACGACTTTTGGAATATATGAGGATGTCGTGATAAAAACAACAACGGTGATCCAAATACTCTTTGAATACTCGGTTCATCATATCCATGAAAAGCCGCGAGGAGCATTAGTCAATCAGAAGAAAGACATAACTAAGAATTCATAATGCCGTCCCAGGAGTTTAAAAGCGGTCTTTGGAATATCCTCGATTCTAATCTTGGTGATGATATCGAGCGAAGATCGATTTTGAAAAGAATTGTGCTCCTTGCGGTTGGTCAAACAAGTCATCAATACGAGGTAGAGGATACCTATTCTTGATAGTGACATGGTTGATTCCCGATAGTCGATACAAAGTCGCATATCTCCGTCTTTCTTCTTTACAAATAAAGCAGGGCACCCCGAGGAGATGTCTGGGGCCAGATGAAACCAATGTCCAACAACTCCATGTAGTTGGACCTTTAACTCTGAAGTTCAATAGGAGCCATTCGATATGGGGTTTTAGAAATGGGCTTTGTACGAGGTTCAAGATCAATAAAAAATTCAACTTCACGTTACGGGGTAGGCGGGAAGTTCTTGAAATCGTCGGGAAAGTTAATAACAACAGGAATATTATTCAATTTTTGGCGTGTCTTTATTCAAATCCATAACATGGGCTAAGAAAGCTTGACATCCGTTTTTTAATAAGCGAATAGCTTTATGATTAGATATGGCGGTGATTGATTTTAATGGTTTAGTTGCTTGAATTGAACAGCGGGTTGTTTAGGAATATGAAAGCTAACAACCTTACGAAAACAATCAATTTTGGCATGATGAGTAGTTAACCAATCAATCCCTAAAATCACATCAAAAGCAAGTATCTTTAAAGAGATAAGGTCAGCGGGTAAGATAAGGGTGCCAACATGGATTAGACAAGATTTATAAGCGGTGGATGTGATGAAAGTTTCTCTAGCGGAGTTTCCACGAGATAAGGTCAAAGTCTAATTTCTCGGTCGAGTTTAAGCGTTGAGCACAAGCGGGAGAGATAAATGAATGGGTATACCGGTATCTAGTAAAGTATAAACTTCACAAGAATTTATAAATAGCTTACCGTGATCACCTCGTTTGGGTTCTCGCATTTTGACCGATCACAACAAAAGCCTTCTTCCGAGGAACCGTTGACTTTGACTTTTACGGGGACGATCTTTTGAGTCACCGTCCCATTGAACTAGGTTTCGCTCATCGTGCAATCTCGGCGATATGTCCTTCCTTTCCACAATTATAGCATACACAGGCTATTTGTGGGCAATTTGGTGATATGTCCCTCTTTTCGCATTTATAGCATATGGCCGGTGGTCGTTTCTCCTCCTTGGAACGATTCTTCTTTGGCCTTTGTCGTCTTCACATGGTTGTTGTTGAATCTCCTCTTTTTAAAATCTCCTCATTTCGTTTCTTCTATTTTTTCATGGCCATGATTACCACAGTGGTGGTTACCATTTTGTCGCCTTTTTTCTTTTCTCCTTGATTATTGTTGTTTTGTTGGCTTGCTATCTCGGTATGATCACGATTGTGGTACCTCGGTTGGTAGTACTCGTTATCTCATTTCTAACAATTGAGCCATATTAACAACATCTGAATAGAGAAAATTTATGAGAGATGAGATCTTGGCGTATCTCTGGGTTTGAACCTCTCGAGAAACATCCGCGTCATCGTTCCTCATTCTCCACCAAATGAGGTGCAAACTGGATAACTCTGCAAACTTACGCCTCGTAAATTTGAGACACCGTCATGTTGTTACTGCTCGGTCTAATAAACTCCACTTCCTTCATTATGATGAACACTTTCGGAAAGTATTTGTCATTAAATAATTCTGAAAGCGTCTCCCAAGACATCTTTGAGTCTTGAATTTGGATGGAGTGCGCTTCTGAGACTCCCACCGATGAAATGCTTTCGCCCACGGAACATAAAGGTGGCGAATGGAACCTTCATTCTCTGTGCATCCCAAGACATCGAATATCTTGGTAATTTGCTTGACCCGTGTTTACGCCGTGATCGGATCTGGCTTTCCCTTAAATTCTGGTGGTCCTGACTCTTTGAAGCTGCTTTTTGTGATGACGGTGAATTGCTATCATTTCTCTCTATGTTTTGAACACGAGTCTCCCAAATGCGATTTTGCATGAGCTAAAAGCTTCTAAATATCCCTCGTTCATCATCACGCTTTCGATTGGTGTTGTTCACATGAGGAACATTGCCCGACTGTTTGCGTTTCTCCTCGTTGGTGAGTCTGAGGCGTCTCCACGGTCTCATTTCCATTGTTAATATTCTCGATCGACATTCTCAAATCTTGTCATAAAACAAGGGTTAATTAAGGAAATCAATATATCACATAATATCCTATATCTTGACCAACTATCAAATAAGCTTAGGTAGGACACCTTAGCGAAGGATTTTCAAATCTCTCTCCCCTCTAGTTACATTCCCGATCTCATGGAGATCATATCCTAAGCTACGATACCAATTTGTGACACCCCAAAATAGGTCTACATCCCCCATTACGAGGTTGTCGATACTGCAGTGCGAAACAACTACAACTTTATTATTACAATAGTAAAGCGTGAGTTTAAATCTGAGATATTGCCATCAGACAATATCCACATACAAATAAATCCTCATCATAATTATTGGTACATTATTTTACAACAATGGTGAGGACTACTAAACAACTCTCCTAGAACTTTCATTCCATTACCCCACTCGTCTTTGCTATATTCTCGCCTCACGAGAAGAAAAATGGAACAAAAAGGAAAAGGGTGAGCTCATTAGCCCGATAAAGAATATTATGACTAAGATAATATACAACAAAATTATCGTTAGTCTTGACGAGGAAAAATATAATAGAATACAATAGACAACAAGTTTTAAATCAATATTACATGGTGAAATAATAATTCATTAGAAGAGTTAAGTAGAGAATGCAAACTACTATCTTACATGTATGAATTTTAAAGTTCATCGTCTATTTTTATCCTGTAACATCAATCGATATATATCGAGATCAAATATTCATCATCCTTGCACTTTCTGAGGCCGAGGACATTCACCGATTAGTCATGTTCATCTAAACACTGTTCATCTTTTACTTTCTGGGCCAAAGATATTCATCGAAATCATTCATCTTTGCACTACTGGGCCAAAGATATTCATCGAAATCATTCATCTTTGCCTACGGGCCAAAGATATTCATCATAAATCATTCATCTTTGCACTTCACGGGCCAAAGATATTCAATAATATCATCATTTAAAGGCGAGGATGATGAAAAATATTTTTTAAAAAGCGAATCCGGTGAAACAAAATGACAAGGATTAAGGATTAAGGATTTCGTACTTTGTTTTATCCACGTCAAAAATACCTCAAAAATAATCATAGTGGTGTAAAATTCAAGAATGATCAAAACATGGATACAATCAAAGCTAGTATCCACAATAGATATTTTAGACGAAAAGAAAAATTTTCATTTTTAGATGAATAGTGTCGTGATTCGTGAATAGTCTCAGTATCGTGAATAGTCATAGTATCGTGAATAGTAACTCAGACACCAAGCGTTCCAAATTTGATAAAAACTTGAGATCAATATTTGACATAATGATATTGAAGAAATAATATCATTCTGAAAAAATAATATCCACTTACCTCGAAGATCGGTCTTTAGCTGGAATCTTTGGATATAGACTATATCTTGAACTTTCATAGTATAGTAATACTCAAAGTATACTCAAAATACTCACAAGAATCGCTCGATAATATAGAGAGAAAACTTGAGTTTACTGGTGTGATTTTCAATTCTAACTAAGCTTTTTATTTATAGGAAATTGCTTAGAACACCCAAGCGAGAAAATTTAATAAAATATTAATATTTATAAAAATATTATCGTATTCTTTGAAATCTGAATCTCAAACAATTCACACATGCCAACCTTCTAGAAGAAAAAAAAAAAACGTTTTTCTAATTTAAAATAATTTAAACTTCAAAAATTAATTATTTGAGACTTGAACTTCAATAATTCACAATAAATAGCCCTTTTATCGAGAAAATTTGAATCTCGCTTAGTTTTTATAGGAAATCAATTCTCTACAACTGCGAGAAGAAAGTTTTCTAAATTCCCAACAGAAATTGTAGAAATCCATAAGCGGGTGATTTTAGAAGTATAATCAAATTTCGATCGATAAATGGGGTCCGCAGACATGTTTAACATGTTTTAAACATTTATTGCAACAAAAAATACTCTTCCTCCTCGTATACTCATATATCCCACATTCGTTGTAAAAATATCACCATTATTATATTATTAAAATATAATAATATATATTTAAATGAATTATTTTATCGAGGAAAAAGATAAAATTTCAATTTTAACAATTGTCACATTAAAATTTTCTCCATCTATATCCACATAAAATCAATATTTTCCTCATCATATGAATCAATAATTAATTATTCACAAATAATATATTACAGAATCCTGATATTGTGACCGAGGCGGTTCGAGGAAGAGGGGCTTTCGATAAGAATTTCTCTTCTTGGCGCTTGATTAGGTGACCAAACCTCTCTTAGAGCAGAACTTTCTAGACATTGCCAATAATGTTATCTAATAATATTATTAGGATAATATGAATTATTGTTTCGACGATGAAAAATCTTGTGTAATGACAATTATTAAAACAATGACAATATAAAATATCATATGACAATTATTGAATCAATAAAATAAAACCTTTGAGCGATAATTCTGTAACCATTATTGAGTAGTGCCTTCTTACGTAAAGTCGATAATTGGTGCAATACAGTGTCTTCTGGATTCAACAATAGCGTATTCTTGTGTTTTAACCACGGGTATTTCAAGCGATTATAGCGGTAACAACTTCTGTAGATTATTTTTAAACAACTTATATTTGTCATTTTTTCTTCCTCCGATCGCTTTTTCGTTATGGGGCCCACACATGCATTTTGCGCCGTAAATCACGAATATTCACAAGCGATCTGAATATTCCACGACGAAGCGAATATTCACAACAACAATGAATATTTTATAACCACTTGCATATTTTGAAATATTTGCGTATTTTACCCATATTATCCACATTAATCACATCAACCCTTACTATTTCAAAATAATAATTAGAAATTAAATTTCATTTATTAATTATTTGGGATCTACGTGAGAATTAGAGAGAAAGAAGAAAGAGTATTCTATTACTACACAACCGCAAGTATTCAATCTACTACTAATGTAAGAGGTGTTATTCTTTCTTATTCATGAAGAGAAGCTGTTGTTATTCCATTGCTTATTATTACATTGGAATAACATATATATACACGGTTTACCTACTTGGTGACATTCTTTATTATTATGTTGGAACATCACATGCGTGTGTTTTACTAGGACTGGTTAAAATCTTTATTATTATTACATTGGAACATCCTGTTTGTGTGTTTTTACAGGACACAGTTCCGTCATTACATTGGAATATCCTGTCGGTTGCAAATTTTGCACGACACGGTTAATTATTATTATACATTGGAATAACACATCATCGCTGAATCCGCGTGCATGGTGATTTCTTTTGTTATTCCATTCTTTATTATACTCGGTTGGTTAAAGTTTTGACTTCTATACTCCATGAAATTAGTAGAATATCCTTGATATTTTGCGCTTCATCCGATATCTTTTCATGGAAATATTCTTACGATCATTCTTGAATTTTACTCTACAAAGCAATGATATCATGTTGACAATTTGGACATTATTAGTTCTGGATAAATTAATTCTTGAACTTGTTTTATTGAATTCTTATATCATTGTCATCATCCTCATATTTTATATTATGTTGAAAGTCATATGTATGGCACCTGTAGTGCATAGATGGACTTGATATGATTATGACCGATGATTATTCGGTGTAATCATAATAGTAATGTTACAAATGATGTGGTAAAAGTTATCATTGGCCCGTAGTGCATTGATGGGCCGATTGTTGGCATGATCATGACCATTAATGAATACCACGAATGTCCTTGGGTTTGTAGTGCATGGATAATTTATGGTCGTGATACTAAAGAATATCATTGGTCGTAGTCTGCGAAGGGTGATTCGATGATGTGGATTATTTATTAAGTTGAGTCCCAAATGATAAAAGTCATGAAAAACCTTTTAAATCATAAAAGATAGTAGATTTTATTCTCTCTTGACTCTTTTAATGGATTGTTTGTTCATTATGATTAAACTTGATGTTGTTATATTTTATCGGTTTAACATTTCATTGAAGGCTAACGATAATTTATTACGCATTATCTTAGTCGTAATATTTCTTCTTGGGCTAGTTGAGCTCACCCTTTTCTTTCACTTTATTCTCTTGAAATGAGAACATATAGCGAGGGACTAGTCGAGGGAGCGGGAGGCGGTCGGGAGGATAACATTAGTAGTCACGATCACTATTACGTGAAATAGTGTGTTAATAATTGTAATGAGGACTCCTTTTGAGTTTTTATTAATTGTATTCAAACTCATGATTATGTTTTGTCGTATTGTACACAGCAGTTGTATTAGTAAGTTGTATTTGAATTTTGTACCATGTATCCGGGCGACCCAAGATGGGTGATGTATACTTAATTTTAGGGCGTCACGAGATAGGTTGATAAAATAACAAATTAGAATCAAAGCGCATCTGAACCGCATTTAATTAAAAACCGCACCAACGGTTTTTGCCAGTATGTGGCAATTTTAGGTGGGTTGAATAACCAAATTCTGATTTAGGTTTGGTTCTTAATAAAAGCCTTACTTATCGCATAAAACCGAAAACCGCACTATATGTGTGTATGTATGTATTATCTCTAGTAAATTCTAAAGTTACTTTTCACTTGAACACCTTTCGGAAAAAACACCGGTCTTGCATTATCATTTTTTCACCAATTGAAAGAAGATTGTTAGAGGTTATCTGATCAAAAAATTAAACAATTGGGTTTTGGAATTTAGAATTTGTTTGATGCGTTATTGGAGGGCTTATATAGTGAGGGTCAAATTCGTTGGTTCGAGCACTTGATGCATTGGTTAAGGTCAATACTATAATAATAATAGTCTAATATATTATTTTTAAATTAGGTATAGTTATGATTATATTCTATAAGTCTTCCATACAATATATAAGATAGAATTTCATTATATCTCTAGTATATACTTTTAAATTTTGGGAAACTAGATAAATCTTCTTAGCATGTTATCGAATATATGGTCTCAGTTATTTTATATAGTGTATGTTTTAGTTTTAAAGCATCATTCCTTTATTATAAACTAAAACTATTTTACGTGTCTCCAACATTACATGATTTGATGGTGAATATGACATGTTTGACAGAAGGGACTTTGGTTATGCTTGATATAATTCTCATTGTCGACTTTGTCACTAAGTTAATTGTTCGATGCAAGTTCTATGTTAAATTTTATTAAAGGCTTAGATTATTTTTTTTTCCAATTGGTTTTGGAACCGAAACCGCACCAATTAAAATCGCACCGCACACTTTAAAACCAAACCGCACTAATCACAAGCGGTTTCGTGTGCAGTTTTGAATTTTTCAAACCGCACCTAAGCGATTTCAGATGCAATTTGAACTTCAAACCACATCATGCTCACCCCTAAATACATATAAAAACACGAATGGTAAAATTTATTATCACATATGTATCAAAAAATATATCTAAAGTGTCTCTAACCCTACAAACACAGACAGGCTTAGCGACTTATCTAGTGGAAAACGTGAATAATTAGAGTGACTCATAAAGTGAACACGTCGCATGCTTCTGATCATTAATTCAGTTTACCATATCCATCATTTGATCAACCTGTACTTTTATGCAAATTAAATATCAAATTTGACTTTTTTTAATTGGAGATATTTTAAATCTAAAATTAATGTAATTAATTTAACTTTTAAAAATAATAAATTCAATAATTAGTGATACTTTTAAACATAGTTTATACTCGCATGCAGTAATTTATACTCTTCATAATTTTATTTTTAAAAATTAAATAAATACATAATATATATTTTTTGTTTAAAATGTGATACATACAAATAATAAATTATAGTATTCATATCATTCATTTATTTATTTTTCGTTTAAAATATGATACAAATAATTTTAAAAACTACTCCATATTGTAGTAATGAATGTATTTGTAAATAAACTCAAAATGAAAAAATTATATGTATATATATATCATATAATTTTATTTTATTTTTGATAAGGCGTAGTCACTATCTTTTTGAGCGTGCAATAGCGCGCAAATGTACATGCATGTCCATGCAATAATTTGACTAAAAAGAAAAATAAATAAACTAATATTTAATGCCGGGATAATATTGAAAACTATAAGTCATTAATATTTTCTTGCAATAAATTTAAATCTCTAAAATAAACAGATAAAAAGGAATAGAGGGAGTTTGACTTGTTTGTCTTTGTTGGACAGATCATGATCGAGGGTGCATGGTGAAAAAAGGAAAAAAAAAGATGTACGTACGTTTTGCAGTAAAATAAAAAGAGGGGGCAAATTAATTAAGATGTGGGGGACTAAAAGGTAGACCTGTCTGCAGTCACATTTCTTGCCAGTTGCCTGCCCAAGCATTTGATGCATTTTGGCAATATTAGAAAAAAAGAAAGATGCTTCTTTTCTTAATTTTTCCCATGCATGCAAATCTATATCATCATTAATATATATATATATATATATATATAGGGAATTCTTATAGCATATGAACCGGTTTCGTATGAAGAATCACAATACTCCTTTTTGTCAGATTGATAAACTTATTAGAAAGGTGAGATTGAAACATAAATAATATACGTGTAAGCACAACTTGTAGAACTTTTTATTTTAATATGAGGACCCCACCATAGTCAACATGTTGTCGGGTTTATTGAAATAAAATAAATTTTAATATTAAATAATGCCGAAATAAATATGACTTGTGCCATCAACTGTGTCTTTTTATAAAAATACTTAAATTGCCTAAAGCTCTTACAATTTATTAAAAAAAAAAAAAAAAATCCAATCCAAACCTAAGACAACCTCTTTACGAACTTGCACAAAAGTTCTTTATTTGCTATTCCAAATAAAATATTTGTTATTTTTTATAACTCTTTCATTTAATAACAAATAAAGAATTATAATTCAAATAAAAAATAATATCCTATTTTATAAAAATATATTTTTATAATTTTTTATTTGCTATTTTATAAAAATATTTTATATTCTTTATTTGTTATAAAATATTTTTATAACAAATAGCAAATAAAAATAGCAAATATTTATATTCTTTATTTGTTATAAAATATTTTGTATTCTTTTATTTTTTATAAAATATTTTTATAAAAAATAGCAAATATTTTATATTCTTTATTTGTTATAAAATATTTTGTATTCTTTATTTGTTATAAAATATTTTTATAACAAATAGCAAATATTTTATATTCTTTATTTTTTATAAAATATTTTTATAACAAATAGCAAATATTTTATATTCTTTATTTTTTATAAAATATTTTTTATAACAAATAGCAAATATTTTATATTCTTTATTTGTTATAAAATATTTTATATTCTTTATTTGTTATAAAATATTTTTATAACAAATAGCAAATAAAAATAGCAAATATTTTATATTCTTTATTTGTTATACAATATTTTGTATTCTTTATTTTTATAAAATATTTTTATAAAAATAGCAAATAAAAATTATAAAAATATGTTTTATAAAATAGGATATTATTTTTATTTGAATTATAATTCTTTATTTGTTATTAAATGAAAGAGTTATAAAAAATAACAAATATTTTATTTGGAATAGCAAATAAAGAACTTTTGTGCAAAGTAGTAAGAGGTTGTCTAGGTTTTGATTGGATATTTTTTTTTTTTGTGCAAGTAGTAAGAGGTTGTCTTAGGTTTTGATTTTTTTTTTTTTTTTTTTTGGTAGTAAGAAGAGCTTGTATAGTGGGAGTATTTTATAAAAAGACAACAAATGCAGACAAGTCGGCTTACTTCGGACATTATTTAATATTAAAATTCATTTTATTTCAATAAACCCGACAACATGTTATTATGGTGGGGTCCTCATATTAAAATAAAAGTTCAGATAAGTCATGCTTTTTTAAAGATATATTATGTTTCAATCTCAAACCTTTCAATAAATTTATCAATCTGATAAAAAAGGGGTTGTTAGACAGCTTCTCGCCAAGAACTGATCATTATGGAAGGGCTCTATATATATATATATATATATATATATATATATATATATATATATATATATATAATTAAGCCCCATCTCTACTAATCAGCAGCTATCAAAATCCCTTAAAATTAAGACCCATGCATTTCATTGAGGATCGATATATCACTAGGAAATCTAACCATCATTTGATCATCAGCTTAATTAATTAATTTCCTTCCTTTTCCTGAAAAGCCTACGGACGAATGAATTACGTACGGGTAGCTAGTTAATCGATCGGATCTGATTATAATGAAAATCGTCACATTATTTGATTATCATGAAATTTTATAATTTTTTGATTAAAATACGGATTGAACCCCAAACTTTATGCACCCTAACCTCTAAAACGTGTCTACTTGATCACTTTTTAAAACAAATACAATCAATCATATATATTTGCCGAGTGTGCGTTTTATTTTAATTAAAAAGTGACCATGTACAAGGTGCAAGTAGACACATACGTTTTAAAGGCTAGAGTACTGTGAATCTCACTTGGCACAAAGTCTGGGGTGGGTGCAATATGTATTTCAATTTGGATTTAATGGACTGCCACTACAGCCTGTAGTTACAATGTATGGATTAACGGCTACAAATTTAACTATTGAACAGTGATTAAGTCAACCGGTTGTCACGGATTAATTCCCTGTATATTTATTTATATAGGGGTGTTATATATATATATGGTTATGCATGTGTGTGGGGAAGAGATTTTTGCGGATAGAATTTTGTCATACTATGGTCGAGTAGTAGTAGTCTACACCTGCTCTTGCTTTGTCTTTTCATCTTGCATATGTTTGGGCGACATGAAGTCACGTGTCCTGTCCTAGCTATATAATATACCTCCTTTCTATTTTGAGCACTAACATGGTGCCCGCAAAATTTTACCCAAGTTAGTAACTTACCCAAAAATCTTTTGAAAAGACAAAATTTGATAGCTTGAAAACCACAAAGCATTCAGGAATCGTACGTTTTGTGTAAATAAATTAAACAATTAATTTTAATTATATGATTATCTAGCATTACTGATCAGTGTTTTAAAGTTATTTACAACATATATACAATATTGTACAATAAAACAATTAATAAAGACTTTTTGGGTAAAAAAAATTATAGGCACAAAAGATTTTTCCTTGTATTTTTTGCCAGTTATAAAAGCCCTTTTAGCTATATGTTAATAATTGTGCCCTTTTACCTTCTTGTTTTTTTTTCTTATAACTAACTACTCATCCCTAGTAGTACTGTCCCCCCTCTCTTGGACTACAACAATACCTACTCTCTCTCTCTCTCACACACACACACACAATGAATCCATCATATTCGAACTCTTCACCCTCTTCTTTTCCTTTTATAGACCTTAATGAAGATCATCATCTTGAACACTTGATCAGTCTACCGCACCATCCTACACCTTCTATTTCAACTCCTATATACTTCAACTTAAATCAAGAATATCAGATCTGTGGGAGTCACTCTAGAGAGTCCCTTCAAAATCAAAAGAAGGCAAGATCACAACTTCATATATATATCATCCTACTTTTATCTTCTTTTTTTCAAACTTATTTGATTCAAAGTTCATTCTTTATGCAGCAATAAATATCATTAATTGCTTGTTATCTTCAGTAAGTTATGATTTAATTTCACTCAAATTAATATATTGATATGATTAGATCCCTTGATCATTGGTGTTCTTGATGATCTTAGGCTAGTTAGTTAGTAATTAAATCCCATGATCAAGCTATATATATATATATATATATATATATATATATATATATATATATATATATAGTTTCACTTGAATTTGTAATGATATATTAATTATATACATGAACTTGCCTATATATCATATAGGACGTGTTGTTCATGATACTTAGAGTACTCACATTATTCTTAAAATTCAGTTTGCATGATTTCTTTCTTTTATATATATATCAATCGATTAGTTAGCTAGATTTCCTATATTATTTAGATTTACAAGGTGGAGTTTTTGAAAGCTAATTAAGAGTGAAATAAAGGTGAATATATAAATAAATTATAACCATATATATATATATATATAACACTTGTGTTCCAAGAAGAGCTAGTACTTCTTCAGTTTGATGATCAATCTCTCTCTTTAATTCTTCATATTATTAGGTTGAGAAGAATAATATTGTTTTATTTGGAGGATCGAGTGATCGTGGTGCAATCTCTTCTTCTTCTTCTTTACTTGAGGCAACAGCTGGGGATATGGTTTGCAAAAGAGAGGATCATGAAGATGAAGGAAAAAGTAGTAGTATTACTGATCATGATGGATCAATGAAATGGATGTCCTCAAAAATGCGGGTTATGCCAAAAATGATGAATTCGAATTCGGATAAACCAGCCTGCAGATCAGTTGTGCACAAATTTAATGATCAGATCAAGTACTCTACTAATTACAATAGCAATGATTTTGTTAGAGTATGTTCAGACTGTAACACAACCAAAACTCCTCTTTGGAGGGGTGGCCCTCAAGGTCCTAAGGTATATATATATTTACTTGAGGAAATTAAATATCTTACAAACAATAATATATATTTCCACAAATATGATTAATAAGTTCCATCTCACGGATCCTAGCTATATATTTTTTGAGCACAAGTGAGCCATATATATATATATGATCATTTATGTGTATATCCATTAATTTCAAACTAAGCACTTAATATATATATATATATAATTGTTGCAGTCACTATGCAATGCCTGTGGAATACGGCAAAGGAAGGCAAGAAGGGCCATGGCAGAAGCTGCAAATGGGACAGAGCTTAATACGGGCACCAAGAAATCGCGTACAAGCTATATCGCCCAGAACAAGCAACATTTCAAGCTCATCGGTACTAATTCTGCTCACACTAGTGATCAAAAGAAGCTCAGTTTTGAAGATTTTGCTCTAAGTTTGACCAGCAAGAAGAATTTAACTATTCCAGACGAAGAAGAAGCTGCAATCCTTTTAATGGCTCTTTCTTGTGGCCTTATTCACAGTTGAATTAATTAAGGTCTTATATAAAGTTGTTTTTTTAAAAAAAAAAAAAGAAGAAAGAAAAACTTGTTGTGTATGTGTGAGATGAAACAGCAAGATAATTTGGGAAATGGTTAAAATAGGGTTTTCTTTCATGAGAGGTTTATTTATTTGATGCAGAAGATGATGAACTATGTAGGTTCAGCAATAATTAATTAATTATATCTTGCCTACTAAATAAAATGTTTTTAGATGCATGCCTTTGCATTTTAATTGTTCTGATTATTTATTTGTACACTTTTAATCGATCCTTAATTAATCCAAAAGATTTTCAGTAATAAAAGTTTATTTACCTTTTGCTAAAAAATAACCCTTGATAAGAAAGTGACAAGTGCTGTTACAACATAATACTTCCACTAAGGCTTCAATTAATGAAGTAATTACTTCCATTTAAAAGAGGGTTAGATACTACTTAGACTTAGAACTCGTCTATAGATGTATGTTGTTTTCAATGTTATGTTATATATAGAATAATAACAGCTGGCAGTAAAGAAAAAGCGGGAAAAAAAATCACACAAAATACAAATTTTTTGTGGCTCACTCAAATATTGAGCTAGTCTACGGTCGGGGACAGATGAGTTCCACTATCTTAAAAATTTGTGTTCATCATATAATACACAATCTCCTTCTTATATAACACAATATAAGAATCTCTAATTCAATCAGAAATTATAACATTACCCCTTCAAATTTAGGTCAGTTCTAAGATGGTGTTTGATTGCATGTTAATGCATCTTAATCGTCCACCTCTTAATAAATTTTAAGAGCTTACATATTTGTACTAAGAGATCCTCTGAATAGTTAAGATATAAATATGAGTCTAAACTATTCAAAAGATCTTTTAATAAAAAGATGTGGGCCGATAAGATGCAATCAAACACAATCTATTTGTTCGCAAAGACGAAGAAACGAAGTATCCTTTGAGTAGTTTTACAATCATCTTTCGAAACAAAATTCACTGACGCCAGGCGGAATAATCCTGCGGGCTAGGTAAACAAATAAATTCACAGAAGAAGAAAGAGGTTCACCGAAAAAAACACACAGAAATCTCTCTAATGTGTATAATATATTTATCAAAATCAAGTCTATTTATTTCAACCCACAAGCCGGGTTTATATAGCTTAACAAATCTTTATCTCCAAGTCACTCTATAATCTTCCTACAGATATGGAAATAAAATCCTCCTAGAGATGTGAAAATGATTCTAACAAACTTCCTACTTTTACGAAAACAATTCCTAACAAAATAACAAACTTGCTAATAATAAAATTAAATATTATTAATTAAAGAACTAAATAGGAATAGAAAGAAAATAAACTATTAATTTGTCGAACTCCCAAAGTCAAGACGCCATTCCATCTCCCGAAGTCGAAGGAGTTAATGCCGAAAGTGCCATCCCATCTTCTGAAGCTGAAGGTGTTAATACCGAAGGTGTTTAATTAATGACTTCTTCGTTTGTGACGATCATCTAATTCATGATATTCCAAGGCCATCAACATATTATTTGATATCTCGGTATCTTCGATCTCAGACCATCCTGCATCAGTCACCCCAAGTTGAGAAGAACTCGTCCATGAGTTCTCAATTTGTTTAGCAAACTGCTCAAAACAGGGGCTCAAATGTTTAACGTTGAAAACATCCAAAGTCCTCAGATGACTCGGAATGCGTAACCGATAAGCATTATCGTTGATTCGATGCAGAATTTTACAAGGACCAATTTTTTGATCCTTAAATTTATTATAATTATCGCCAACAGGAAACCAATCACGGGTAAGTACGGCCCAAAAAAATCTCTAACTTTAAAAACAACCCGACGATGATGACTGTCAACCCGATCCTTGTATTTAGCATTGCTTTCTGAGATGGACTTTTACACTTGATCATGGATAACCCGAATATGATCTGTCATTTCTTTCGCTTTGGGATGTACCAATACGAGGAACAGGAACTAAATCTAAGACCTTATAAGGGTTCTGAACACAAACTATCTCAAAAGGACTCATGTTAATGGTCTGATTCTTCGAACAATTATAAGAAAACTCACTACAAAAAAAATGTCATAGGCGACGGGGTTATTGGCAACGGCCCAATAACCGTCGATAATGACCTTAATGTCGACGGTCTCGCTGTAAGACCCCGAATTTTTTTTTATAAATAAAATGGAATTTCCTTTATTTATTATTTTGAAATAGTAAGGGTTGATTTGATTAATGTGGTTAGTTATGGGTAAAATGCATAAATTTTACAAAATAAGCAAGTGGTTTATAAAATATTCATTGTTTCGGGGAATATTCGTTTGGTCGTGGAATATTCGATCTTTGTTGGGGAATATTAAATGCGACAGTGCGACAAGAATATGTGGGCCCCCATTCTGGAAAGCGATTGGAGGAAGAAAAGCGACAAATATAAGTTGTTTAAAAATAACCCGGCGTGGTTA
Source organism: Panax ginseng (assembly GCA_020205605.1). Taxonomy (NCBI): domain Eukaryota; kingdom Viridiplantae; phylum Streptophyta; class Magnoliopsida; order Apiales; family Araliaceae; genus Panax; species Panax ginseng. Next base: position 82,408,534 of record CM035150.1, on the reverse strand, counting down.
TTCTGATTTACCTTTGTTGGAATACCCGATTGGTTAAAATACAAGTAATATGCGTGGTTGCACAAGAAGGCACGGTATTACACAAGATTGTTGAATTATTGATCATTACGTAAGAAGGCACTACTCAATAATTGTTACGAGTTAATTCTTTATTCAATATTATATTGATTCAATAATAATTGCGTTGATATTTGGTATCACCGTTGTTTCAATAATTGTCATCACACAAGATTTTCATTATCAAATCAATAATTCATATTATTTGAATAATATTATCGATAACATTATTGGCAATGTCTAGAAAGTTACATTCAAGGAGAGGTTTGGTCACCTAATCAATTGCGCTAGCAAAGAGAGAAATCCTTATTGAAAGCCCTCTCTTCACAGGAGCGGCACTACCAATCGATCTTTGTGATTACAGTAATATTATTTTTTAAAATAATTAATTATTGATTATTATGATAAAAAAAATATTTATTTTATGTGGATATAGATGGAGAAAATTTTTAATGTGACAATTGTTGAAAATTAATATTTTATCTTTTTCGATAAAATAATTTATTTAAATATATTATTTTAATAATATATTAATGGTGATATTTTTACAATGAATGTGGGATATATGAATAAATGAGGAGGAAGAGTATTTTTGTTGGATTAAATGTTTAACATATATGTTTTGTGTGTCGGTGGACACAATTCTTAATCGAAAATTGATTATAAATCGTAAAATCGCTTTCATTTATGGATTTGGATAATTTATATTTGGAATTTGGAAAAACTTCCTTCTCGTAAAGTTGTAGAGAATTGAATTTCCTATAAAAAGTCACGAGATTGAATTTTACGACAAAAGGGCTATTTATCATGAATTATTGAAGTTAGGAGTTCAAATAATTGATTTTTGGAAGTTTTAATTATTTTATATAAGAAAAACGTTTTTGTGGTTGTTGGCACATGGGTGGGTGATGTTTTGACCAAAGAAGGCATGCTAGAGTTTTCAAAACATGTGGGTAGGAATTTGGAATAAATAATAATATATTTTATTAATTTAGTCTCCTTTATGCGTTCTAACATTTTCCTATAAATAGAGGCTAAGTTAGAATTGAAAATCACACCGAAACTAAGTTTTCTCTTTTCTCTCTATATTATCGAGCGTATTCTTGTGAGTATACTTTGAGTGTTGCTTTATCTGGTGCGAGTTTACAAGACTATATCTAAATTGATCAAGTACGGTTATTTTGAGGTAAGGGATGTTATTTCTTTTCATGAAATGATATTATTTTCTTCAATATCATTATGCCAAAATCTTTGTTGAACTTTTTATCAAATTTAGAACTTTTTCATGTTTGAGATTACTATTCACGAGTTCTTATTCACGAGTTACTTATTCATGAGTTCTTATTCACGAAATTCTTATTCACGAGTACTATTCACGAAGCGTGATGATGTTTTTGTGAAATTTCTATCTTTTGGTGTCGGAGTTCTTATTCACGTATGCGACAATTATTCACGATATCTGACACTATTCACGAATACTGCATTTATTCATCGAAAAATGAAATTTCTTCTTTTTGTCCAAAATATCTATTTTGGCTACTATCTTTGATTGTATCCATGTTTTGATCGTTATTTTTGAGTTACGCTTCAAAATCGTTTATTATGAAGTATTATCGATCTTGGATAAACTATTTGTATGCGAATCCCTAATATTTGTCCTTCTATCTCCATTGGATTCGATTCTTAAAAATATTTTTCATCATCCTCGGTCCTTAATGGTGATACTTGATGAATATCTTTGGCTGTAGTGCAAAGATGAGCGATTAATCGATGAATATCTTTGGCCCGTAGAGTGCAAAGATGAATATTGATTGTTATTCTGAGGGGATAAAATATTGATGATGGACTTTTAAACCTTAGAAGGCGGTAGAATTCTTTCTACTCATTGACTCTTCTAATGGATTCTTGCTTTTCATTGCATTTGTTGATCTAAAACTTGTTGTCTATTGTATTCTATTAGATTTTTCCTGTTGAAGACTAACGATAATTTGTTGTATATTATCTTAGTCATAATATTCTTTCTTGGGCTAGTTGAGCTCACCCTTTTCCTTGTTGTTCCATTTTCTTCTCGGGAGCGGAGAACATAAGCAGGATCGAGTCGGGGTATGGAATGAAGGTTCTAGAGAGAGTTGTTTAGTAGTCCTCACCATTTTTGTAAAATAATGTATCAATAATTTGATGGGGATTTATTTGCGTGTGGATATTGTCAGGCGGCAATATATCGTATTTAAACTCACAGTATGTATTGTCGTATTTCACATGACATTTGTATTATTGAAGTTGTAGTTATTTCTGTACCATGTATTTGGCGACTCAGAATGGGTTGGGTGGAATGGACCTATTTTGGGGACGTCACACTCGCCGTCGCGAATGGGTGTCGTCGATAATAACACTTTCCTAGGGGAAAAAAGGTGTGAAAATTTGGCGGTGGAGGGAAAACTCATTGGCGACGGCTATAAATGCTAAAGTCGACGGCAACGCCATCGTGAAAGACTCACTAGCAACGGTACACGAACGACGAGATACGCCATCGAGAATGAGGTCTTATTTTTAATCCCCAGATTCAATTTCTTTTTCCTCTCCATTTCCTTCCTCGCTTTTGCTCTTCCTTCCCTGCTTTCTCTCGTCGTCGTCTGTCATTTCGCTTGCTGAAATAAATCGCCGCCATCGCTTTCTCACCATCGTTCACCGTCGGTCCACCACCGTTTGGCCTCCCCCTTTCTTCCTCCCCTTTCTTCGGCCTGATACAGTACTGTTACAATATTCTCCCCCAATTTTCGTCCCCTCTCAACTCTGGTTCTATATTTCTCATTGTTGGCTTCCATTAGTAAGTTACACTTATTTTCTTCTTATAATAGATTCTAATTTATTCTTTGTTAGGGTTTAACTGAGGTTTTTTTCTAATACACCATGTTTTTTTTCTTCATCATCGTAGTATGTATGTCGGGATTCATGTATATATAAGCACTTTACTTTCTTTTATAATTTTTGTGTTCTAATTGCGTATGCTATTATCTAAATGTTCAAGCTTTGATTTTTGTTTCTTTTTAGTGGGTATATGTGTTCAAATTCTTTGGCACTTCATTGGGTATAAATTTTCTCGTGATTGAATTGGTTTTCATGTATTATCTATTATAGGAGACTTATCATCATTTGTTAATTTCCATTGTCAAATACTCCATCCATTTCCAAAATTAAAGATGCATTTTGGTTTTTAGCTTATTTTTAGACTATTAGGTGAAATGAAGTTCACCGCCATTTTGGTCGATTGAGTACTATCATGCCATCACTACACATTACTAAGTTATGTGGACTTGGATGGAATGTCTAGTCGGATGCAGGTATTTTTGAGTTATGTAACCTGATTTGTATAATACCTATGTTAAAACTTTCTTAACATTACATTATGTTCAATTGAATCGTCAAATCGTGTACAATACATTACATTATGTTATTGTATAATGTAATGGTGAATAAAATTACATTACGGTTCAATTGTTTAATACCTATGTTAAAACTTCCTTAACATTACATTATGTTTCAAATCGTGTAAATGAACAAACGGCATAATTGATTTGGTTTTGATAAGTACCTATGTTAAAAGACATAATCAAGAGACATAATCAAGGGCATAATGATGTGTGTGTATTGCGTGTTTCTTATCAAGCTTAAGGACTGCCATTCTTTTCTTTGTAATACTCCAATGAGAATATTGGCTCAATAATCAAACTTATCATTGTGATTATTGCATTTGCATATATAGCAGCCTATAGTGCATAGACCAAGATGTCTGTTGATCGAAGTTGGATGGAACGTAGGGTAGCCAGTGATAGGAGTGGGCTTAGCTCTGATTATCGTAGTGGGGTTGAACAGTTTCTTAACTTCGCGTTTGAGCAAGTCAGCGGCGATGAGATCAGATGTCCTTATAAGAGGTGTGTGAATGAAGTGTGGAAGGAAATAAGTGATGTCATGTGCGACTTATTTGCGTATGGGTTCAAGCAGGGTTATATGACATGGATCTATCATGGGGAAACCTGGTTGGATGAACATGAATCAGAACCGGAATTCGGAGGTGACGAAACCTTTGATTGTACTAACATGATAGTCGAAGCTGCTGGTTCATACTTTCGATGGAATCTGATGAGGATGGCGATGGCGTCGAAAGAAGAGCCGAATGATGGGGCTAAGGGTTTTATGAGTTATTGCATGAAGCAATGACGCCACTATATGACGGCAATTTAAAAGCACACCGTCTTATCTGTTGTGACTAAGTTTTTACACTTCAAGAACGAGCATAACTATAGCGAGAGAGGTTTTAATGAATATTAAGCATTGTGAAAGAGTGCTTACTGCAGCAATAAGTTACGGAGTCGTATTTATGATGTGAAGAAAATGGTCAAAAGGCTCAATCTAGGGTAGGAAGATTGATCCTTGTGAGAATAATCGTATGTTGTATTACGATAATGTCAATAAAGATAAGAGGTCATGCGATATTTGTGGTACAAGTAGATCATCGTGAATAAGCGCGAAAAAAGGGAAAAGACGATGCGAGAAAGATCTTACGTTACTTTACGATTGCCCCGAGGCTTCAAAGTGGTTGTTCATGTCAACACATACCGCCGAGGATATGAGGTGGCACTCTACATGGGACATAGTCGAAGGTCAACTGACGCACCCGGCAGATGGGCTTGGGTGAAAATTTTTTGATAACAAGCACCCCTCGTTTGCTGAAGAGGTTCGCAATGTTAGGCTTGGACTTACTACGGATTGGTTTAATCCGTTTAACGGGCCTTACACAAAGCCCTACTCAATTTGGCCGGTGATTATTGTGGTGTATAACCTCCCCTTCGATGTGCATGAAAGATCCCTACATGTTCATGCCTTTTTTTCCGATTCCGGGTGATAAGAGTCCAAGTAAAGACATCAATGTATACCTCAGCCGTTAGTTGATGAGTTGAAGATGTTGTGGGAAAAAAGGGTTCAAACTTATGATGTATCTCTTAAGCGAGAACTTTGACATGAGGCGACTTTCTTTGTGGACAATAAATGACTTCCCAGGCGTTAGAATGATCGGTGGATGGTTGACTCACGGGGCTTGTCATGTCCGTGTGCATGGGTCGATTAAAGCTATGCGGCTCAAACATGGGGGGGAAATGAGTTTCTTTGCAACATCCAGATAGTTTTTACCGATTGAACATCGTTATCGACGGATGAGTAGACAATTCAATCGAAAAACAGAGAAACGTCAAGTACCTGGTCGCCTTTACGGGTCGCGGTTTTGAGTTGGATTAGTCGTTTGAAATTTCCACCTCCGGGGAAGAATCATGATTGGAGCGAGCTTATGGTTACGGCAAGGTTTCACAATCGACACACAGATCCATGTTCTTTGACTACCTTATTGGGCTACACTCTGCATCCGTCATTATTTAGATCCGATCACATAACGAGAAAATGTATTTGATAACATTTTTATACTGATCCTAGATGCGATTGGTAGAATAAAGGACAACAACAAGTCGAGACTTGATTTGGTAGAAATGAACATTATGGAAGATTTGTGGTCGATCGGGAGGGTAGAAGACCAGAAGCGCCTAAAAGTTGAATATACTTTGACCAGGGAGCAGTTGATATTGATATGTAATTGGATTAGTGGGTGAAGCTCCTGATGGATATTCTTCAAATATAGCAAGGTGTTGTAAAGTCGAAGAATTGAAGTTTGAGGTCTCAAAAGTCATGATTGTCAGCGTATTCATACGAAGTTGATCCATGTGGCATTTATCGACTATATTGTTAATGAATGTGGTTGAAGACCGATGTGAGCTTTCTAATTTCTTCATAGATCTATGCTTGGCGGAGCTTGACTCAAAGACATAGATAAAATGGAGATGCAGATAGTGGAAATAATGTGCAAGTTAGAAATGATCTTCCTCCATCGTTTTTTGATTCAATAGAGCATTTGCTTATTCACTTTGCCATACGACGGCTAAGTTTCGGTCCGTGCAATATAGATGGATGTATCCATTCGAGAGGTAATGACATTAATATTTTTAATACGGTAAAATGTTCATTCTTTTTTGCTAATCTATATATCACATAGGTATATCGCGACGCCTAAAGCAAAAGGTGAAGAATAGAGTGAGTAGTAGTAGTCGATTCAATTTGAAAAGGTATGTTATGGAGGAACTTGTTAATTTTCGTCGTTGAACTTTTGAGAGCGGATGTTGAATGAAGCACAATCGCCTACGTCGGAATCATTTATCATAAGACGAGGAAAATGGGGAATTAACAGCATTTAGTCATCCTATACGCCCATTCGGCGGTAAAAAAAAGGCGATTCTTGACCGATAGGGAGTATGCAGCTGCCACATTGTATGCACTTCTCAACATGAATGAAGTAGCGCCATACATTAAGTAAGTAGTCATAACTATATATGTCTGGTGTAACTGTGTCAATTTCCTTTACAAAAACATTGAGTATATATAACTGTGCTGCAGTCAATATGATGCTGAAGTACGTGAAGTGAATCCGAGTATATCGGACGGGGATGTGCAAAATTTGAGAAATGGACAATTTGTGCAATGGTTTAAAGACCATGTAAGTCTAACCTTTATAAGTTCAATGAATCTACCATCATAGATTTATTCTTATGGCGTAATTAACTTTAGAATATGTTGTGTTAATGTACATTAGGTCCTCATAGATGAGTTAGTGACAATCAATCTTAAAGCTTATAATGAAGGCCCCGAAAGATCTGTAGATACTTATACATCTTTGCATTGTCAATGATTCTGATTTAAGTGTTGTGATATTGGGGATGTCGCTTCTGCTGATTCTGGTGTTGTTGTGAAAGGTAGCTGCTATGATAACATTTGGGATGACTGGTATGGACGATTGCTAGAAGTTGTCGTTCTCAAATATTGGGGTCATAAAGAATTAGTTTGCTTCAATTGTCATTAGTTTGATATTGAGAATGGAGTTAAAGTAGATAAAAAATTAGGACGGGTGATTGTTAACGTTAAGTCAAAACTAAGATGATGATTTGGTATGGATGGTAGCCGTTTATTTTAGCAAGTCAAGCAACACGCAGGTGTACTATCGTGGAGTGTTAAGACTCTCTGCAAGCCCATGACATCTTTGTTATAACCACCAAAGCCCGTGGTTTTCAAGGCGTGACTCCTCGTCGAGACGATGAACCTTTACAAGTCGAGTTCTACTAGTGTCACAACCTTTGATGTGACAATTATTAGTGAGTCTAGTGAAGAAGAGGATGATGTTGTCATTTGTCAAAAGTGAAGACGATGTTGTTGAGGAGGTAGATATAATTGCGAGAAATCGTTGAGGATGACGAAGATGGTGATGACAACGATAGTGAAGATCTCTTTGCTTTCAAGATGACGATTCGATATTGATGGCTTTGATGATATAAATGATTAGGAGTATGTACTCTTTATGTCCTTTTAGTTGTATTAAAATGTAATAGTTGTATCCTTTTAGTTATATCTACATGTTGTATTCAAATGGAATAGTTGTTTCTTTTTAGTTATATTTGCATATTGTATCCTTTTAGTTGTATGTGTATGACGATTCTGATATTTGTGTTTATATCCTTTTAGTTGTATCCGCATATTAAATTCTTGATGATGATTTGACAAAGATATATCTGAGATATAAAGGCGTACACCACTTGCACGATCGTGGTGGGCGTCTTTGGTAGTTCAGTCGTGAAAGTAGTGGAGGTAGTCTTTGGTGATGATCAGTAGGATCATCGTATATATTACATGTTTTGTTGTTATACATCTTATTGTTTTAATTTTATATAATATTGACATTATATATTAGAATATAAATATTGTTGTATTTCACTACATAGGTGATCGACGTAGGCCTCATGACCACTAGACGTGGATTGCTAGGAATCCCCAGTGCCGCTTTTATATGCCATGTCGGGACTACTAGATAATATATACATTACGTTTGTATTAATTATTTAGTCCTTATATATTCTTTGCAATCATCCATATTTAGTTTTAATTTGTGCTTTTGAATATTTATTTACCGCTTTGCTTTATATTGTCTACTAATTCATTCATATGTTGTACTGCAGAGATATTATCGCTTTGAGGAGACGAAAGGAAGCCCACCGGCAACACCGTTCTTGGGAAGTATCTCGAGATGAATTGGCATAAGTGGTTCACGATTTGGAAGAAGAAGGCCTGCACCAAGATGGTGATGGATGGATTACACTTAGAGATGTTGGGCCAAATTTTATTGGTGTCTTTGCGGTGTGGGAAGCGGATGTGCGATATTTGGGGGGCGATGGCGTTTCAAGAAGATGTCGACACAACAACGATGGTGCCTCGACAAGAGAGTCGTCTCCACACATCGTGACCTGGGAGTCGCATCGTCACGACCTCTCTGAGGAGAGACTCGAGGTGAGTCTAAAGCACCCACCTTCCCACCTCGAGTTTTGGTGGCACGCTCACCGGAAGAAAGGTGACGGTGGTTATATCTCACCGAGGTGAGCGCATCACAGTAAATAATTTAATTATTTTATTTAGTATGCATTTGATGACTTTGAAATTCTTTTGTATTTAATTGTGTAATACTTACTTTTCACCCATTTTGTGTTTTTTTCATACGGCTCGAGGACCTTTTCGTGATCCCAGAGAGTAGTGAGAGGTGACACTCAAGTGGTGAGGATGAGTGTGAGGACGAGGAGATGGAGGATTGGTTCTGCAGGCTACTGAGGGGGGGAAGAAGGGTAGAGTTGTGGGCATTCCCGTGTCCCACTTTTACACTATAGTTCCGTCGCGAGATCTCGCGACGCCGCCCACTCACGGAGGTAGTGGTGCGAGTGGATCAGCATTGGCCCTTCATTGTCTGGACGACTTCTTCAAAGCGGATCATAGAGGGATGATGGCGAAACAGGTCGTCGTGCATCAAAGCACCATCACGCAAGTGAGTCTACCAAATTTTGCCTTTCTGGGGAGGTTGTCCACGGCCCATAGATCCTATAAATGCCACGACGACCTCATAGGTGTAGTCCGGAGAGGCCATCCATGTATGTGTGCAAATATTGTCTTCGCCAACATCTTTCCTCCACATATTCGACAAGTAAAACTTATTATTGATGTATTTCTTATTTGTAATTATATTGCATATATAAACCTGTCAAATAACTAGTTAAGACCGCTGTAGGCACAGACACGTGTTATAACCGACGGACTCGATTCCACATACATATTTGCCCGAAGTTCGAGCCTGTGACGCCTAACTTGAAAAAACTTAGGAAATTAGTCAAAAAGAGACCAAAACCCGCCTTTTTGTCAGTCTGAAGCTTAACACGCAAACATTGTGTAATAGTACTGCGTGCAAGGCAATAGACACACATTACAACTGATGGGACTCGATTCCGACATACGGAGACCGAGTTCGAGCCTAGTTTGCAAAACTAGCCAACACTTAGCTAAAAAGCCGAAAAAGAGGTCAAAACTCGAATTGGCCAACCGAATGACACGCAAACACAGGCAATATCACCGCGTAGGTAATAGACACGCATTACAACTGACGGGACTCGATTCCGACATACGGTTCCCGAGTTCGAGCCCCGTACGCCTAACTTGAGAAAACTTAGAAAATTAGTCAAAAAAGAGACCAGAACCCGCCTCGGTCGTCCAGTTAACACGCAAACATAGGCAATAGCACTGCGTAGGCAATAGACATGCGTTACAACTGACGGGACTCAATTCTGACATACGGAGACCGAGTTATCGCCCAGTTTGCAAAACTAGCCAACACTTAGCCAAAAAGTCAAAAAAAAGGTTAAAACCCGCATCGGCCGTCCGAATGACACGCAAATACAGGCAATAGTACCGTGTAGGTAATAGACACGCGTTAGAACTGACGGACTCAATTCGACATACGAAAATCGAAAGTTATCGCCAGGCCAGTAAAACTAGCCAACACTTAGCCAAAAAGCCGAAAAAAGGTCAAAACCCGCATCGGTCGTCCGAATGACATGCAAACACACATATAGCACCGCGTAGGTAATAGACATGTCTTAGAACTGACGGGACTCGATTCCGACATACGGAGACCGAGTTATCGCCCAGTTTGCAAAACTAGTTAACACTTAGCCAAAAAGTCGAAAAAGAGGTCAAAACCCGCATCGGCCGTCCGAATGACACGCAAACATAGGCAATAGCACCGCGTAGGTAATAAACACGCGTTAGAACTGACGAGACTCAATTCCGACATACAGAAATCGAGTTATCACCCAGTTTGCAAAATTAGCCAACACTTAGCCAGAAAGTCGAAAAAGAGGTCAAAACCAGCATCGGCCGTCCAAATGACACGCAAACACACACACATAGCACCACGTAGGTAATAGACACGCGTTACAACTGACGGGACTCGATTCTGACATACGGAGTCCGAATTAACGCCCAGTTTGTAAACCTAGCCAACATTTAGCCAAAAAGTCGAAAAAGAGGTCAAAACCCGCATCGGCCGTCTGAATGACACGCAAACACAGGCAATAGCATCGCGTAGGTAATAGACACGCGTTAGAACTGACGGGACTCAATTCCGACATACAGAAACCGAGTTCGAGCCCAGTTTGCAAAACTAGCCAACACTTAGCCAAAAAGCCGAAAAAGATGTCAAAACCAGCATCGGTCGTCCGAATGACACGCAAACACACACATAGCACCGCATAGGTAATAGACATGCGTTACAACTAACGGGACTCGATTCCGACACACGGAGACCAAGTTATCGCCCAGTTTGCAAAACTAGCCAACACTTAGCCAAAAAGTCAAAAAAGATGTCAAAACCTGCATCGGCCGTTCGAATGACACGTAAACATAGGCAATAGCACCGCGTAGGTAATAGACACGCGTTAGAACTAACGGGACTCAATTCTGACATACAAAAACCAAGTTCGAGCCCCGTACGCCTAACTTGAGAAAACATAGGAAATTAGTCGAAAAAGAGACCAAAACCCGCCTCGGTCATCCAGTTAACATGGAAACATAGGCAATAGCACCGCGTAGGCAATAGACACGCGTTACAATTGACGGGACTCGATTCCGACATACGGAGACCTAGTTCGAGCCCAGTTTGCAAAACTAGCCAACACTTAGCCAAAAAGCCTAAAAAGAGGTCAAAACTCGAATTGGTCGTCCGAATGACAAGAAAACATAGGCAATAGCACCGCGTAGGTAATAGACACGCGTTATAAATGACGGATTTGATTTCACATACGGTGGTTCTGAAGTTCGAGCCCCTGTGACGCCTAACTTGAGAAAACTTAGAAATTAGTCGAAAAAGAGACCAAAACCCGCCTCTATTGTGTGGGCTTAACACGCAAACATAGCAATAAAGACCGCATAAGCAATAGACAAGCGTTACAACTGATGGGACTCGATTCCGATATACGGAGACCGAGTTCGAGCCCAGTTTGCAAAACTAATCAACACTTAGCCAAAAAGCCGAAAAAGAGGTCAAAACCCGAATTGGCCGTCCGAATGACACGCAAACATAGGCAATAGCACCGCATAGGTAATAGACACGCGTTACAATTGACGGGACTCGATTCCGACATACGGTGCCCGAGTTCGAGCCCCGTACGCCTAACTTAAGAAAACTTAGGAAATTAGTCGAAAATGAGACCAAAACCCGCCTCGGTCGTCCATTTAACACGCAAACACAGGCAATAGCACAGCGTAGGCAATAGACACGCGTTACAACTGATGGGACTCGATTCCGACATACGGAGACCTAGTTCGAGCCTAGTTCGCAAAACTAGTCAACACTTAGCCAAAAAGCCAAAAAAGAGGCCAAAACCCGCATCAGCCGTCCGAATGACACGCAAACATAGGCAATAGCACCGCGTAGGCAATAGACACGCGTTACAACTGACGAGACTTGATTCTGACATACGGAGACCGAGTTATCGCCCAGTTTGCAAAACTAGCCCAACACTTAGCCAAAAAGCCGAAAAAGAGGTCAAACTTGAAGAACACAAACTAAAATAATGTAAAATAATGTAAATATGTTTTCATTTTGATTTTGTTATCGCTTGATTTATTAAATCGACGGACTCGATTTAGATATACTGAGCTCCGAAGTTCGAGTCCCGTCCACTTTAACTTCAAGAAGAACACAAACTAAAATAATGTAAATATGTTTTCATTTTGATTTTGTTATTAATATTTTAATTTCGTAGGGTCTTATTGACGAGACTCGTGGAGGTGGAGGCACTGGTAATGACCGCCGAGCTGATGACGAGCAGCCTCCTCCGTGATGTAGGCGATGGCATGTAGTCGAGTTGATGATGGCAAGCGACCTCCTCCAAAGACATCGTGATGACCACCGACTCGATGACATGGAGACAGGCGACGGGTTGTAGTTAGTTTTGTTTATGTTATATTCTGAGTTTCATGTATGTATTTGTACAGTTTTTGAGTTGTACCGACGACCATTATATTTTTTATCTATATATTTGATTTGGGTTACTAGTTTATAACAGGTATAGTTGTGATTTGATGGTTGTTATTAATTTATAACAGGTGTATATTTGTAAATGAACAGGGAAATTTTGAAATCTAAAAAAAAATATTCAAAATTTAAGTACTCATTGTCGACGGGGGTAATGGCAACGGCTATGCCGTCACCAATGACTTATAGCGACAGACATGAGGTAAGGGTCATTGCCGACGGCTTCTATGTCATTGTCGACGGCTACGCAGTCGGTAATGAGTTATTCCCTCAAAAAATTGTGGGTCTTTGCCGACGGTTGTGCCGTCGCTAATGGTATTATGTCGTCGCCAATCGGGCATTGGGGTGATGCCAATGATGTCGATTTATTTGGCGACGGAGTCCGGCTGACGACACTTGTATGCGACGCAGCATGGCCGACTAATAGCGAGCGTTCCGTCATTAATAACCTCAATGCCGACGACACTATGGTCATTGGCGATGGCAGTGCCCGTCGGCAATGGGTGGTTTTCTTGTAGTGACTCTGCTTGAGAAAGCGCCAGATCCCATTGCTTCGGTTTATTTTCGGGCAAACACCTCAAAATATTACCCAAACTTTAACTTACTACTTCAGTTTGAACATCTGTCTGAGGATGGTAATTAAGCACTGCTGAAGTTCAATTGTGTTCCAAGCTTTTCCCACATACGCTTCCATAAATTACACATAAATTTAGTATCCCGATCGGATGTAATAGACTGTGGAACGCCATGTAAGCGTACAATCTCTCGAAAGTAGAGGTGAGCGATCTGAGCAGCATTTATAGTCTTTCGATAAGCGATGAAATGAGCCATTTTTTAGAATCGGTCAACGACAACCATAATAGAATTTAAAGCTCTCTGAGTTCGAGGCAAACCTAAGACAAAGTCCATATTAACATCACACTAAGGTCTTTCAGAGACAGGTAAGGGGGTGTGTAATCCCGCATTGGTAAGAACTCCTTTTGACTTCTGACAAGTAGAACACTTTTTTATATAGTGATTCACATCGTTCGAGATCTTTGGCCAGTAATAGTCAGCTGTTATTAAGGCCAATGTCTTATCTCGTCTAAAGTGCCCTTCTTTATGAAGTTCACTTATTATCTGTTGTCGAAGCTAATAATTAGGGATACACAACTGGAGTCCTCGAAATAAATACCCTTTATGTAAGATAAAGTCAGATTGTCGACCTTCTCGTATGTCTTGAACTATCTTATCGAAAGAAGGATCTCCTTCATACATCTTAGTGAAGACTTCAAACCCTACAATCTTGTTTCGCATAGTACTAAGGAGCAATGTTCTTCGGCTTAGCGCATCGACAACACGATTCAGACCTTCTTGACTGAGAACACCACCAATATCAACTCCCAATACATCACAGTTTACTTCGAAGACCTTCTCGAAGTCAGGAAAGTGTCAATACGTGTGCTTCAGTCATTTTCTTTTTGATCAACTAAAAATTACCTTCGGCCTATTGAGACCATTGAAACGATTTCTCTTTAAGACATTCGGTGATAGATGCGACCAACGTGCTGAAGTCTTGAATGAACCGTCAGTAAAAAGATGCTAATCCATGAAAGCTTCTGACGTCATGTATGGTCTTCAGCGTAGGCCATGCCAAAACTGCCTTGATCTTGGTCGGATCTGCGTGAACACTTTCGATAGAAACTATTAAAATTTGAGCCTAAATTAATGTGGGTGTCATTAATCATTTTTAATGATTCCATATATTAATGTGTTCTACTCCATGAGTAGATTAATTAAGTATTTGGAAGCTCAAATTCATGGAGTAATGAATGAAATATTAACTCCCAAAGATCACACTTAGAAATGATAAATGATAATAAATACATGTGAGAAAAAGCCAAGTCCCACATAGGTTGTTTTTTGGGTTTGGACCCCAAGGGGCACCCCACTTTTGTGGAAAGGAGAGGACCTACCCAAGACTTAGTTCGAACCCACACGCGCGCACCGCCGCTGTCGTGGACCGACCGGTCTGGCTTTGCTCTGGCTCGGGATCGTGGGTCTGGGTCCTTATATATAATTTTTTAGATAAAATTTATTTAAATTTTAATTAAATTTTATTTATTTAATTCTATTATCAAAACTATGTCGTTTTGATAAATGGTATTTATTATATTATCAAAACCGGTCGCTTTTGAGAAGCGGCAGATTCGCCGAAGTGGTATCGGCCTAAAAAACTACCAAAACTACGCTTTCGGCTTGTCGGTATTTTCTTCCAAGCCTAAACTACGTAATTTTGGTTCTACTAATGCTTAAACTACGTCGTTTTATAGGTCCAAATAGATGCGCCCATTCTACAAATGATCAAAACTACGTCGTTTTGACTAAAAGATGTCATGACATGTCTTTTCAGAAGCATCCCATGCCTTTTCAAGGGTGAAGTGCCCATCCGAAGGGTCACCAACCCCTCCTATAAATAGTTAGGACGGGGATCCTTCTCATTCATTCATTTCACAAGCAATTAAGCATTATTAGTTTTTCTAGCCTTCAGTTTTTTCATCAGTTTCATAGTTATTTTGAGAGAGAGTTAGAGCATTTATTTTTGGTTCATATAGTATACTTTTTATAGTGTTGCTAAAGTATACGGTGTCATTATATCCTGTGAGACAAGTGCTATCAACTCGGAGCACCATATAAAGGACATAATTATCTTAAGGACATAGTACCAAGTACTAGCCTTGACAAATCTTTTTCTACAGTTTTGATTTATTTGAGATAAGTTAATATATATATAGAGTGTGAGATCAAGAGAGCATTCTCTAAATAGCATTCTTTTATCAAAAGCAGCGTAGTTTTGGAGGATAGCGGTGGCATTTTGTAAATACAATGCCTTGTGTATTTACAAAATGCCATCGCATCCCTCCAAAACTACGCCGCTTTTGATAAGAATGTTATTTAAGGAGAATGCTCTCGATCCTTACCGTATATATATATATATATATATATATATATATATATATATATATATATATTGCTTCTTTCAATTTAGTAATGTAAATAACAAAACCGAGGAAGGTTCCATGAAGTCGTGAAATAGAACTCTTTTCTCGGTTTATAAACAATCGCTCATTTTCAACGTTTCAAATACGGTTAAATGAGATGCTCATGATGTAATTCTAATGTCGGACTGTAGATAAGAATGTCATCAAAGTAAACAACCACAAATTTTCCCTTATAAGGTCGTAGTACTTGATGCATAAACCTCATGAGGTATTGGGCGCGTTGTAATCATCTATTCATACAAGCCTTGTTGTGTTTTGAATGTTGTCTTCCATTCATCTCCATGTCTCACCCGAACTTGATGATATCCACTCTTCAGGTCAATTTTTGAGAAGATTTTTGCACCGGACAGCTGATCTATCATATCTTCCAGACGAGGTATCAGAAAACGATACTTCACTGTGATCTTATTGATTGCTCTACTGTCGATGCACATTCTCCATGAGTTGTCCTTCTTTGGCACTAATAGAGCTGGAACCGCACATATGGGCTCATACTTTCACTTATGTATCCCTTTTCCATTAAGTCCATTACCTGCCTTTGTAGTTCTTCTGACTCTTTGGGGCTAAGTCTGTAGGCTGGTCTATTCGGTAGACTCGATCATGGGACAAAATCTATTTCATATTGAATATCTCTCAACGGTGGTAATCCCAGTGGAAGTTCTTCGTGTAAGACCCCGAATTTTACGAAATGAAAGTATTCAATTTTTTGATAATTGTTATTCTATTTAGTAAATGGTTAAATTGATAAGAGGTTAAAGTTAAGGGTGATATTTGAAAATCTTACAAAGTAAGCAAATTAATATAAAATATTCGATTGGTCAGGGAATATTCGTTTTAGCAATGAATATTTGTACGACAACATAATCATTAGTGGACCCCACAAACAGAATTATTGTTAGAATTAGAAAACGACATAATTATCTTTTTATAAAAATAACGGCGAAAGTTTTACCGTTAAACTGTTGAAATACCTAGTGGTAAAATTAAAGAAAAACGAATACGATGGTCAGATAAGTAGTAGCGCACGTGATTGATTATTGATGCTTACGAGAGAAGTCACTCACCGGTTATACTCAATTATTCTTCTACAAGAATTCACGCGTAATATCTCTCATATTATTGATTCAATTATTGTCACAGTATCATCTGCATAATATTTATTATTATTAAATTAATAATTGAGACGAAAAAGTTATTCATATTATTATTTGTAATATTGACAATGTTTAGAAAGTTCTGTCGAGTAGAGGTTTGGTCACCTAATTGAGCGTCAATAGGGAGAAATCCTTATCGAAAAGCCCCATCTTTCCTGGAAATGATCTGGTTGTTAAATATTGTGAGTTCTAATATTAATGATGAATACGTTTGTGTTGATTAAAGACGAAATTGATATTTCCATTGTGTTGGGATTATTAGTGTTAGTGAAAATTGACATTTATTTCGATAATAATTGATGTCTGGAGATGAAATTGATATTTCCACTAACACTAATAATCCCAACACAATAGAAATATCAATTTCATCTTTAATCAATATGAACTTATTCATCATTAATATTATAACTCATTTATATTTAACAATCAGATCATTCTCGTGAAAGAGGGCTTTCTTCGATAAGGATTTCTCCCTATCATGCCGCAATTGTTGTGACCAAACCTCTCCTCCACGTAACTTTTACATCGCCAATATTGCAAATAATAATATGAATAACTTTTGTCATCTCAATTATTGATTTAATAATAATAAATATTATGAAGATGACATTGTGACAATAATCAATCAATAATACGAGAGATATTACGCAAATAATTATTATAAAATAATTGAGTGACTTCGAAGATCAATAATCAATATCACAGCTACTACGCAACCATGCGATATTATTGTATTTTTACCATCGGGTATTTCAACAGTTTAAAGGTAAAAATTTCGTCATTATTTTTATAAAAGATATTTCTGTCATTTTCTAACTACGACAATACTTTCGTTGTGGGGTCCACCAATGATGGTGTCGTCGTACGGATATCCCCTGACAAAAAGAATATTTCCCGACCAAACGAATATTTTATATCAACTTGCTTACTTGTAAAATTTTCAAATATCACCCTTAACTTTAACCTTTTATCAATTTAACTATTTACTAAATAGAATAATAATTATCAAAAAATTGAATACTTTCATTTTGTAAAATTCGGGGTCTTACGACTGTATCTCAGTTCAGTTCTATATCGAAAGATATATGAAAATTTTGTCTATATATAAAAAATTAAGTTACTAACAATAATACTTTTAGTCATGACCTTTTGGATAAGCCCGTGGTGGGCTAAGATGACTCAAGAAGATACTATTATGCTAGTGGTTTAAGGTCTTATTTGGATATATTTGATTATATTTAAACTTGGTATTTGACGCAAGATTTATTTCGGACTCGTCATCCGATCTGGTTGCTAGATGTGTGTGATCAGTTCTGATGGGAATGTCAAAAATTTAAGTAGGGGAGTTTGTAACACCTTAATCGCATATCGAAAGTTATGAAAAAAATTTATTTGTATATAAATTGTAAAACCCCTACTTTTTGAATAAAGATGAATTTTCTATAAATATTAATTTTGAATGTTATGGAGTGAAATTGATATAATAGTTGTGGGTAATATTTATAAATTTTTTAAATTACTTAAAGTTGTTATATAATATTCGATTGGTCTGGGAATATTCGCTTTAACATGGAATATTAGTACAACTAAGACAATCATCGTGGACCCCTAACGGAATTATCATTTTGATTGAGAAAACGACAAAAAATACTTTATGAAAATAACGGCGGAAGTTTTACCGTTAATCTGTTGAAACACCCGGTGTTAAGAAATGCGAAGAATACGCGTGGTCGCATAAGAAGACACCAGATTGATTATTGATATTTACGTGATAAGTCACTCGGTTTTGTTGGTATTATTAATGTAATAATACGTGAAAATCTTTTTATATAAAATAGAATACTTTTATAAGTTATTATTATAAAAATAGAATATATTATATTCTATTATGCATAGTGTCTGCATAGTATTTTGTATAGTAAAATCTTTTATATAAAATGTAATACTTTTATAAAGCTATCTCTTTTTATTAGACAATAATTAGAATATATTATATTTTATTACGCATAGTGGTTCACAGATAGTAAAATCTTTTATAAATTTATTCATTTTATTAGATTATAAATAGAATATATTATATTTTATTTAAAAGATTTTGCTTTAAATATGGACCGTTAGATTAAAGTAAATCAATTTGGACCGTTCATGAATTAGTTACTATACATTCTATTTTCCTATAAATAGAAGTTCATTCCTTCATTATTTTCTTACGAATTCACTGAACTCCAGAGAGAGAAACTATAGAAAGAGACTATAGAGAGATATAAGAAAAGTATTCGCTACTTAACTACTTTTATATTCAGCTTTTTTTTACTACGGTGGGTGTTATTCTTTCTTATTCATGAAGAGAACTGTTGTTATTCCATTTCTTATTATTCTATTGGAATAACTCAGATACTGCTACCCTATACTTGGTGACATTCTTCTATTATTAAAGTCTTTATTATTATTCCGTTGGAACATCCATGCTCACAGTGTTTTTTACACCGGACACGGTTTAAAATTTTATTATTATTCCGTTGGAACATCCTGCTCATGTGTTTTACACCGGATTGGTTAAAATCTTTATTATTCTGTTGGAGCATCTTGTTGGTGCAAATTTTGCTCGACTGGTTCCGTTATTATTATACATTGGAATAACTCGTTATCAAATCACCGCACGCACGGTGATTTTTTTTGTTATTCCATTCAATATTATACTCGGTTGGTTAAAGTTTTGATTTTATACTCCATGAAATTAGTAGAATATCCTTGATATTTTGGCGCTTCATCCAAAGATCTTTTCATGGAAATATTCTTCTCGATCATTCTTGAATTTTACTCTACAAAATAATATCATGTTGACAATTTGGACATTAATAATTCTTGGATAAAATAATTCTTGAACTTGTTTTATTGAATTCTTATATCATTGTCATCATCCTCATGTTTATATTTTGTTGAAAGTCATCTGTTTGTAGTGCGTATGATGAACTTGGTATGATTACGATGTGGATTATTCGATGTAATCACGAGTAATGTTACAAATGATGTGGTAAAAGTTCTCATTGGCGTGTAGTGCATTGATGGATGATTGTTGGTATGATCATGACCATTAATGAATACACAAATATTCTTGGCCCATAAGATACATGGATAATTGTGGTCGGATACTAAAGAATATCCTCGTCAGTAGTGCACAGTGGTGATTCGATGATGTGGAATATTTATTGTTTGAGTCTCAAATGATAATAAATGATGAAAAACCTTTTAATCATAAAAGATAGTAGATTTTATTTTCTACTTGACTCTTTTAATGGATCGCTTGTTTCACTTGCAGATTAAACTTGATGTCTATTATATTTTATCGGTTTAACATTGTTGGAGACTAATGATAATTTATTCGCATTATCTTAGTCATAATATTTCTTACTAAGCTAGTTGAGCTCACCCTTTCTTTCACTATTTTCTTGTGAAATGAGAACATAAAGCAGAGGACTAAGTCGGGGAACGAAGTGACGGTCCGTAGGATAGCATTAGTAGTTCTCACTATTACGTGAAATAGTGTGTTAATAATTGTAATGAGGACTCCTTTTGAGTTTATATAATCTCTAGTAGACAATAATTGTATTCAAACTCACAGTTATGTTTTGTCGTCAGATTGCATACCCGGCAGTTGATTAAGTAAGTTATATTTGAATTTTGTATCATATATCCGATGACCCAAGATGGGTGATGTATACCTAATTTTGGGGGCGTCACATAAATAATTAAGTTACTAATAATGGTACCTTATGTCATGACTTTTTGTGTGAGTTTGTGGTTGGTTAAGATGACCCAAAAAGTCATGACAAAAATATCATTTGTGTGTTAAGTTGACCCAAAAAATCACGAGAAAAAGTTCTATTATGTTAGTGGTTTAAAATCTTATTTAAATAAATTTAATTCTATTGGGATTTAAAATTTAACCTAAAATTAAAGATTACAATCAAGTTAATGGTGTGTATATAATTAGGAGCCAACTCAGATTCACAAACATGTTTATTTGTTATCTTTATTTTTTTACATTACACATTAAAATATTGAATAATATAATCATGTGACTGTGTGTTAGGTATTAGATATGGTTCAATTAAATGATGGTAATAATTAATATGATTACATAGAATCTTCAACGGATTGGTCTGTTGACAAATCAATTATAACGATGAATTTTTTAACTATGGGCGATAATATGAACCGTCATCATATCCGGTTCTTACTATAATGACGGTATGAACCATCATCATAATTCTAAAAAATCGTCCTGATAACTGTTACGTTGGAGAACCGACTTGCTAATATGACTATCAAATGTTTTAGTTAGGCTATAAATTTTAAATTAAGTTGGTACACCCACTACAACTTGGACTACAAGAATTATAAAAAACTATTGATATTCCAACAAGGCCTGCGGTCAAGATTATATACTAGTACTAGGCAATGTAGTGACATACAAATTGCTTATCCCACTAGAATTTTGACTTCAACAAGTGATGCCTAAGAATCTGAAATATTATATTTAACTTAGATTAAAATAATTAATATGTTGTTAGTTGGACACCAGATATAAAATTTAAATTTAATAATTTTATTCATGCATTTGGTATGTTACTAAAATTATATTTGAATGGAATTGCATTGAACCTTAATGTCTCAAGATTTTTTGTAATAGATTATACTTGGACAAAACAAATCAACTTGTTTTGGAATGATTAATAGTGAAAAATGTGATTACTAATTTTGATTAGTACTTTTAATTATAATTAATTTTAGAAAAGTAGTTTGTGTTTGGTAAATAAAAAAAAACACTTAAATTAGCAATAAGTGAAAAAAATTGATATAAAAAAATTGTTGAACACTTATTTCAAGTGTAAAATTATTCAAAATGAATGTTTTGAAAAGTAAATATAGGTAGTAGTTGGAATTATAGAAATAAGTAAGGATAGATTAGTAATATACTTGGTCAAGTTTGATTATTAAACTTACCAAATAATCAAAAGCTCAAAATTGAAGCTTCTAATTATTTTCATAAAACATGATTATAAATAATTTTTAAATCAATTTATCAAACATATTTTTTTACTTGTTGAAATTGATTATAAGCATAATCCCAAATACCTTTTAACAAATTATAAAATATGAAATTATATTAATTTGATTAAATAATACACTACAAAAAAAGTATTTAGTATAAAAATAAAGTAATATTTTGTAAATAATTTTAAAATTGTTTTAAAGTAAAGTTTTCTAATTTCAATGTATAAATGACTAATAAGTTAATAAATATAATTTTAATTTTTCACTATATTTTTACCCTAATATACGACTTATAGATGGAGTAACAAATTTATGTCTATATATAATTTTTTTTTGATAATTTTATATTAATAATTTTTTAAATTTACACACTCTTTTCCTTGATATATCCAATCCCAACCTCATGTCCATATTTAAATAAACAAATAAGCAGTGGTAAACAAGAAATTCATATTTAATTATTTTATTTTAATAAGTTTTGATTTACGTAATCCACAATGAAATTAGTCCAAGTATAAATTAATTTATAATTATAAAATTTGTGTTTGAAGCAGTATTAAATATTAAAACAAATTGTATAAAAATAAAATTTCTTAAATATTTCACTCATTTTCTCTAACTGTTAGAGAGCACAATCACTTCAGATCCAGCCATCCAGGTGAGCCTCATTTTATTCCAAGCCCTAGATTGCATGTATGTTCATGTCTGTCTGTATGTATAATTGTGTATATGTATATATGGAGTGCTGTAGTTGATAATGTGAATCTCTTGAGTTTAAATCTTTTGTGAGGTTAGATATGGAGATAAGGAAATTGTGAAAGAGAATCTGCCAGCCCAGATTCTCAAACTACCTCAAATAAAAAAAATCAATTTTTTTTTATGATGCTCTGATTTTATTCGATGATAAGTAATTTTCAAATGGAATTTGATCCATTGAAATGCAATCCACCCAATATTCATTTCCTTCCATACATTCATTATATTCAATAATTTCATATTCATATCTCAATTTGGTTATATATATATATTTACCTTAACGATTGGCTTTGCAAATTGCAGGGTCTGTTTGGAGACAACAAGATCGCCACGTGAGCAAAAATCCTGTCTTTTTCTTTAACAGGTGCGCAGTATTTCTTAATCTACGCATCCTTTCCACGCCACCCACCACCACCAGATCTTGAATCCATAGAATTTTGTATATTTTATATTCATTTATTACATGTTATATACACATACATATATAGATATACAGATAGTGTATTGATCAACTACCCACTATCACCCACATACTCATTCAGCTCATGGAACGATAAAAACAAATAAAAAGTTTGTGACCCTTTTCGGGTTTGTTACAAATTCAACATTGTTGTTGAATCTAGAATATTATTAGTCCATCTTCAAATCAATGGAGCGTGCTCGGAGGCTAGCAAGTCAGGCGATTCTTAGGCGCCTGGTTTCAGAGGCTAAGCAGCACAGGCCTAATGAATTGCCATCTGCTTCATCGTCCTGTCCAGTGATGTATTCACCCTCGAGGTATGTGTCCTCATTATCTCCATATACTTTTAATGGTAAAAATGGTAGATCAAAAGGAAGGAATGTATCAAACAA
The DNA here is from genome assembly GCA_020205605.1 of Panax ginseng. Classification (NCBI taxonomy): domain Eukaryota; kingdom Viridiplantae; phylum Streptophyta; class Magnoliopsida; order Apiales; family Araliaceae; genus Panax; species Panax ginseng. Next base: position 82,385,114 of record CM035150.1, on the reverse strand, counting down.
TGTTGGGTTTGGTATTGGGTCTCAAGTTCGGTCCATATCGGTCGAAGCATTGAAACCAAGTGATACTTTTCCCCGCCGACATAATTCAGCCACCCCTGAAGAGCAAACTAAAATGGTTGAATTTTGTGGTTATCCGAGTCTTGATTCACTTGTTGATGCTACGGTCCCTAAATCTATTCGACTTGATTCAATGAAGTTTTCAAAATTTGATGAAGGGCTAACTGAATCTCAAATGATTGAACACATGAAAACTTTAGCTTCTAAGAATAAGGTGTTTAAGTCTTTTATTGGGATGGGATATTATAACACCTTTGTTCCCCCTGTTATTTTGAGAAACATTATGGAGAATCCGGGTTGGTATACCCAGTACACTCCGTACCAGGCTGAGATTTCGCAGGGACGTCTCGAGTCTCTGCTTAATTATCAGACCTTGATAACGGATTTGACTGGCCTACCTATGTCAAATGCGTCCTTACTCGACGAAGGAACTGCTGCAGCGGAGGCAATGGCCATGTGTAATCATATTCAGAAGGGAAAGAAGAAAACTTTTATTATTGCTAGTAACTGCCACCCACAGACTATTGATATTTGTAAGACTAGAGCCGATGGTTTTGATCTTAAGGTTGTTACTGCTGATATTAAGGACTTTGATTACTCATCCGGTGATGTTTGTGGAGTTTTAATCCAGTATCCAGGTACTGAGGGTGAAGTCTTGGATTATGGGGAGTTTGTTAAGAATGCGCATGCAAAAGGGGTGAAGGTTGTTGTGGCAAGTGATCTCTTGGCTTTGACATTGTTAAAGCCTCCGGGTGAATTCGGGGCAGATATAGTTGTTGGTTCAGCTCAGAGGTTTGGGGTTCCGATGGGCTATGGTGGCCCTCATGCAGCCTTCCTTGCCACATCCCAAGACTACAAGAGAATGATGCCAGGACGAATTATTGGTGTCAGTGTTGATTCTTCTGGTAAGCCTGCTTTACGAATGGCGATGCAGACAAGGGAGCAACACATCCGGAGGGACAAGGCTACAAGCAACATTTGCACTGCTCAGGTAAGAGTCTGCTCTCCAACTTAAGGTGTCATTGAATTATTCCACGGCTAATATTTGCCTTTGTACTGCTTCCTGAATATCTTGTCTTGTTATGTAGGCATTGCTTGCCAACATGGCTGCTATGTATGCTGTTTACCATGGACCTGAAGGCCTTAAAACCATTGCCCAACGTGTCCATGGTCTTGCTGGCACATTTGCTGCTGGAGTGCAGAAACTTGGGACTGCGGAAGTCCAGGGGCTCCCCTTCTTTGACACTGTGAAGATTAAGTGTGCTGATTCGAAGAAAATTGTTGAAGCTGCTTACGAGAGTGAGATGAATTTTCGAATTGTTGATAAGAATATTGTAAGTGTTAGTGCAAGTGTTATTTTGGTTTTTGATCCATGACTCTATGCTGTAAAATAACTGGTACTTGTTTGTCTTACAGGTTACAGTTTCTTTTGATGAAACCACAACCTTAGAGGATGTTGATAAGCTATTCAAAGTTTTTGCCGGCGGGAAATCTGTGAGATTCTTACATATTATATAGTCTGGAGTATTCCATATTTTCATTTCGCTGATAGCGGTACGGTAATTTTCTTTGCTACTTCAGGTTTCATTCACTGCTGCATCTCTTGCACCAGAGGTTCAGAATATTATCCCTTCTGGGCTTGTAAGGGAGAGCCCATTTCTGACCCACCCAATCTTCAACTCGTATGGTCCTTTCTACTGAGCTTTAATTTTCATTAGTTTATAATCTAAAAACCATTCTGATATATTCTTCTTTTAGCTACCATACCGAGCACGAGCTTCTCAGATACATTCATAAGTTGCAGTCAAAGGATCTATCATTGTGCCACAGCATGATTCCCCTGGGATCTTGTACAATGAAGTTGAACGCAACAACAGAGATGATGCCCGTCACTTGGCCTAGTTTTGCAGACATACACCCTTTCGCACCTACTGAACAAGCCGAGGGCTATCAGGTAGTTATGGCGTTTTCATGACTTTGAATTTTCATTTGGGTTTCATTTTCTCACAAGTAAATAAACAAAAGTTGGCATTGGTGATAATGTTTTCATGAACTTTTACTCTTTCTTTTTCAGGAAATGTTCAACAATTTGGGTGATCTGTTGTGTACCATCACAGGATTTGATTCTTTCTCTTTGCAACCAAATGCTGGTGCTGCAGGCGAGTATGCTGGGCTGATGGTCATCCGTGCATATCATATGGTATTGTGATGCAAACTGTTTAGCAAATTCTATTTTCATTTTGACAATTGGGTTTACCCAGAGCCTGTCACTGCCTTTTTTGTGAAGCTTATAGAGAACTCTCATGGTGGACTATTTGGGAATAATATATTTTCAGTTCTCTCATTCTTGAGTTGCCATTTACCTTAAACTTGACATTGACACAATTTTGGTGAAAATTAGATTGAATGTTTTTACTTTTTACCCTTTCTTAAGGTATATTCGACCTTGAGTAGACATGAAGGGCTGCATAGTGACCATCACATTGTATAAATTATTTAGTGTTTACAGCCTAAATATGAATGGTGATATAGCAATCCTATTTTCTAGAATTCAGTTTGCGCCTTACACCATGCCTTTTATGTATAGGATCCTCCAATATTACCATTCATGATACTCGTGTCCTTTCCCATTTTATTGCTTTGAAATACGTTCTGATTGTCCTCCATTTCATTAGCAATATTCTTGTTGAACTTCAGGCAAGAGGAGATCATCATCGTAATGTATGTATTATACCGGTGTCTGCACATGGCACTAATCCTGCTAGTGCTGCTATGTGTGGAATGAAAATTGTGACTATTGGAACTGATGCCAAGGGAAACATCAATATTGAAGAGTTACGAAAGGCGGCTGAAGTGAACAAGGACAATCTATCTGCCCTTATGGTATATAAATAATTTGCGCCATAAAATTAGTTATTTTATTTCAATTGCATCAACCAATACTTAATTGATTATATTTAATTTTCAGGTCACATATCCTTCTACTCATGGAGTTTATGAGGAAGGTATTGATGAGATATGTAAGATTATTCACAACAATGGAGGTCAAGTTTACATGGATGGAGCCAACATGAATGCGCAGGTTTGTCAATCCCTCTACTTAGAGAATTGATTCCTTTCTAATGTTTTCAATATGTTAATTTCGTGATGTTTATTATCAATCATGTCACTTAATGAAAACAGTTATTAGCAATATTCCCTACAGCTTAACTTTGTTGGGGGTAGGACTAGCAACACAATCATCTTTATAAGGTTTTAGTTTGCACGTAGTAGGTAAACCAAGATGCACCGATGCATGAATTTTATCATTATAGGATTCACTGATTTTCCCACCCAGATATCAGAATATTCAAATTTGCAAATTCTTAATGATGTGTTGATTTCTCATTCCATTCCGTTCTTTCAAACGGCCTTTGATTCTTGAAGGACAATCAGAATTATAACCTGAAAAGGGTTATGAAAAATAAAATAATATCCAATTGGATATGTATCTTGTCTTAGAAATGCTCAGTATCTCAGGCTTCAGTCCTTGGGAGTGAGATTTTAGAGACTGCACATGTAGAAATGGGAACATCATTCTTTATCTTTAAGCTGAACATTTGCATTTGTTCTGTAGCTGATATTAGGTTATAATCATGCTGTAACTGTTTCTAAGTATGTGGCACTAAATAATAATTATGTTAATATAGTGATGGTTTTGTATGCTTGGTTCTTTCTAGCACTTGATCAATGTTTTATTTGTCATGTTGAGATTGGTTTGATGCTTCGCTTCATTTGCTCTGTTGTACCTCCACTTTTTAATATAAATTGAATTGAGAAGTTTACTAGCGTTGTCTCAAAATATCTCACATTTTCCTTGGGGCTTTGTTTTCTTTGGGGTGGTAGTTGGGGAGGGGGGATGGAGAGGACATGTAGAGAGAGATATCAGCAGCATGACTTCATAAGCTGTAGCAACTTTTTCTTTTCTTTTTTAATAGTGTGTTTGTTATCCTCAGACTGGTCTATCAATTCAGATTTGGTATTATAATTAGTAGTTCTTCGAGATGATTTTTTTAGGCAATTAAATTTTATGTCAATTGATTCCTTCCTTCCTTTATACTTTTTATTTATTTATTTATTATTTATTGATGTGTGTGCTTCGATGCTGGTAATAAGTAATTCTGCCGTGCTTTCAGGTTGGTCTAACAAGTCCAGGCTGGATCGGTGCTGATGTTTGTCATCTGAATCTCCATAAAACATTTTGCATTCCTCATGGTGGAGGTGGTCCTGGCATGGGTCCTATTGGTGTAAAGAAACACTTGGCGCCGTATCTTCCATCACACCCAGTGGTATGCAATTAGTCACTGCTAATTCTTCTGCATCAGTATATAATTGTTAATATTTCGTTTGTGTGCATTTACTAACAGGCAATTGTAAAGGTATAAATTTGTTATTCATATCATGTATAGCGAGACTTTTCCTAAAATGGTAATGAAGGAATTAATTATGAAAATGCATATTGGCAAGGATATTGATGCATAGTCACATGGGAATTAAATATATGCAAGTGAGATTACCCAATGGTAAATACAATATTTATTATACTCCCTCCAAAAATATAAGATCACAACTTTCCCTTACTTTACAAAGGCAAACTAATCTTTTATTTTGGATTGGAGGTACTATATTATATCGTCATATCAATATTTATTGCAGTGATGTTAATGGGTATCCATGTTTATGAACATATTATTAACAAGCAAGCAAGTTAAAGGAAAGAATATGCATACAGACCTTGTGAATTATTTCTATTGTAAGTTAACATAACATGCATGTTTTTGAATTTTTTTTTTCTTCTTTAAAGTTACTTAAAAAAGAGAAAAGTAAAATTACACCATGAAGTCATTCTGGAAAAAGTATTACACTTTCTTTCTCAGTTTTCGCGTGAGATTCTTTTTGTGAAGAATGTCATCCCTATTGTCTTTCTTTGGATCATCTTTTGCTCAAGTTATGCATTGCATTTTTGCCTTTTGTCTTCCTTGCATTGGTAATAATTCTTGTTTCCTAACTCTCCCACCTTCCCCTATGCCCTAAGAAATAAAATACGGAAGACGGGAAAAACACATTACAATTAAGCTTGTGAGTGTGAAGAACAAAAGGAATACTATTAAATCACAGCTAAATAGTCAGCATGGTTTAACGGGATAAAATGGGTTTTGCATATGAAATTTTGAGTAAATAATGTAGTGTTACAAGATATATAGATAGTACGTTATAGATTTGTGGGTATTTTTCATTTTTTTGTGTTACATGAAGAGAACTGTGCTTTTGACATTGTTGCTTTCACGTTCTAACATCTTTCTCTTCTTAAATGAAGATCTCTACAGGAGGTATACCTGCCCCTGACAAGGCTCAGCCACTTGGTACCATTTCTGCAGCGCCTTGGGGTTCTGCACTTATTTTACCAATATCATACACATACATTGCTATGATGGGGTCTGGAGGGCTAACAGATGCATCAAAGATAGCCATCTTGAACGCAAACTACATGGCAAAACGTTTAGAGGTTTCTAATTGACTAGCTGTGCATTTCATCTTTGTAGCACAACCAAGAGCCACAAAATTTAAGCCATTGTTTCCTAGCATACATATGCGAATTATATCTTCTGGTTGCCTTGGTTAATTTACTGTGCTTTGCTCTTAACAGAACCACTACCCCGTTCTTTTCCGTGGTGTCAATGGAACAGTTGCCCATGAATTTATTGTTGATTTGAGGGGATTCAAGGTAATTCTTATTACCTTCCTCCTCGTGCTCCCCACCCTAACCTTTAACCGTTGTGGCTAATAGCTAATTGAAATTTTTGTAGAATACTGCTGGTATAGAGCCTGAAGATGTTGCAAAACGTCTGATAGACTATGGGTTCCATGGACCAACAATGTCGTGGCCAGTCCCAGGAACACTCATGATCGAACCCACTGAGAGTGAAAGCAAGGTATATACTTTATGAAGAATATCCTCTTAAAATTTTAATGAAATTTCCCTCTTTCCTCTTCTTTGACCGTATATGTTTGTTCCTATATATTCTTTTGCAGGCAGAGTTGGACAGGTTTTGTGATGCTCTTATCTCCATCAGAGAAGAAATTGCGCAGATTGAGAAAGGAAAAGTGGACACTCACAACAATGTTCTCAAGGTAAATGCCATGGCCATTCTTTTCATTTGGTAATTAAAAGGGTACATAATCGCATTCATAAGATTGTTTTACACTTCTACTCGGAAGTGTTTATATTCGCAAAAAGACTAATTGAGAAGCGTAAATGCAGGGAGCACCTCATCCACCATCGCTGCTTATGGCAGACAAATGGACAAAACCATACTCTCGAGAATATGCTGCCTTCCCTGCTTCCTGGCTCCGGTCTGCCAAGTTCTGGCCATCCACTGGTGCGTCTCTCAGTCTTATTGTCTGTTTTTCAGTCATCTCTTTTCTGCTTCATTGCTATACTCCTGTATTTGTTAATTAGATTATCGAAAGTCCAAAATTCTAACTTTGATCAAAACTTGCTTGATTACTTAATTTTCAAAGGTGACTCTTTTTTGGGAAGTTCAGAAAAGGGAAAGAGTTGCTCATAATTTGGAATGGAGGAGTACCCAACTTTAATGCATTTAGGCCGATCCTTGAACCATATACACTATGAATTGCTTTCTAGAGAAATTAACTACAAGACGGATTTGAGCTTCTTTAAAACAAAATTTGCTCTTCTTTTCAAGCCTTGCGGTAAAAGGGTTGCTCTCAAATTTTGATATGAGAAATGAATAATGAACTCTCAATAACGAAACTTTTACAAAATAACAAAATAAAACCACACAGTTACCTTTCAATTGCTTTCTAAATTAAAGGCCAAGCCACACAGAATGTTCCTAATTATTTTAGTCCATCTCTACCATATGATTCTTATGATCCATTCATATTAATTCGTTTTTTGAGAATTTATTACTGTTTAATAGTAATATTTTTGCGCATTATTAACAATGAAATATTTTGGGATGTCGCCTCAGGACGCGTCGACAATGTGTATGGCGACCGGAACCTCGTCTGCACTCTTCTCCCAGCATCACAGGTGGTTGAGGAACAAAAGGCAGCTTCTGCATAAGTTGAGGCATTACACTGCAAAATCATTGTTCCCCTCTCCTCCTCTTCATGTATATAATTTATACTCTTTTACATTTACTGTCTTTCATCTTTTTACTATATTGATCATTTGCTGCTCTATTAAAAATAATTGTTGCTAATTGCAACTCTCAAGTACTTGTGTTATGATCCTCTTCTCCCTCGCCCTATCATTTGTCCCTTGTTAATTTTTGATGGTCATATTTGAAATGGATATTTACCCAAATATGACAAGTTAATATTTGGGTATGATAAGGATATCCTCTTCTCTCTCTATCATTAATTTTTTGCTACTTGTGCTATATATTGCGAAAGTTTTCAACCGAATTATGGTTGTAATTCTGAATTATTTTGTTAACGTGTATATAATATTAATCATTGTATTGTATTGATTAAAATTAAATGTATTTACGTCAATTTTGAGTTTGAAGTAGTTGAATTCAAAAAATTAATAATTTTAAATTTTAGAACATGGAGAATGTTTAATAAAAAAAACATGATCAAAACGGGTATTTGTATATTATGAATCATAAAAATTATTATTTAACAAACTGGTGTATGTTTCTACTAATTTTAAAAGAGATTTTTAGTAAAAATGGTATAATAGTCAATTGCTTTTTCTTTTGAGAAGCATGGTGTTTGTAGTCTATTTTATTTAAAGAGAGCAGTAAAAAAATGTGTTTCCTCGAAGCTGTCATTAGTTTTTTCTCTTTTTGTTTTACTTTTTTACCCCTAGTTTTACCCTTCCATTCTTTTTTAGTGTGTAATTATAATATGATTAATCTAAATTTATAGGGACAAACACAAACTAATTTTTTAAAACTAATTATAAGCACAAGTATTAATTAGAATCACTAATACTATTTTTGAAGCCATCCCAAACATAATTTAATAAATCATTCAAAACACTCAAAGGTGTGTTTGGCTTGCTAAATAGAAATTTGATATAATACAGTAACAGTCTATGTAATGTATAGAATTATAATATAATGGTAACAGTCTATGTAATAACCTATTATCATTACATTATAATTCTATACATTACATAGACTGTTATTGCATTATATCAAATTTCTATTTAGCAAACCAAACTCACCTTTTAGTAAAAATGGTATAATATTCATTACGCTTCAAAATTGTGTTTAGTTCATTAAATTAAATGGTTGTATGTCATGAATAAAATAAATTGTAAGTTAAAATGTCAAATCAATTGTAATTATTACTGTTTTATCTTTTATGATTTATTACCTCACGAACATAGTGAGTTGATGCATCTATTGATACATTCAAATTCAGGTAATTATATTACGCTGGTAAAAGATTAATACATGTAATAAGTGAATCAAAGCAAGCCAAACATCACCAAAGAGATTTACCAAATTATCATAATCCCAAACTAACTCTTCAAAATAAATTTATATATTCAAAATCCGATTGGCTTGAACATGTGATCATGCATTATATAATTGTTTTTATACTAATTATAATTCAAGAAATAACATATACAAATCTAAAAACCCACATAAAACGAATGCTTACTAGTTACAAACATAAATTTTTTATGTCCAATATCAATATGCACAAATGCTCCAAGTTCTATGCAGTTGGTTGGAAATGCTCTTGTATGAATTTTGTATAATTTCGTGCAATTATGTTAATTGAGGATTTACTAGCTGGTATTAATGTTTATCTGTTTGATTTTTTGAACCTTGAACCATAATTTGGTTTGGTGTCTGCAGAGTAGTAATGTTGTAAATTATGATGAGAAAGTGATGGATGGATTCTAAGATATTTTTGGAATTGCTTCAGATTCAGTCACACAACTGAAAATGTCATTATTGGTGGATCTAGAAGCATTATTATTTTTTTTGCTATGAGTAGTTTCATGGCCTTACGACAAGACTATATCTCCGCACCTAGAACAAGCTTCCGAGCCCAAACCTGCTGTCATACCCATGCTTGTTGTCGATGGGAGTCAAACTCCCATGCTCTCCCTTAAACTACGTTGATTATGGACGGGAAAGAGTATACCCCGTGTCATTGGATTCTCAGGCCTTGGAGAAGGAATTAGGATCCTCGAAATGGAGACTTTCTATTTCAGAGTTTAGATTTAAAATGTATTTTCTCCGTCTCAGGATAAAAATCTTGGTGGACTTTTCAAGCATGTTAAGAAGATGAATAAAATGACAAAATTGTCCATAATAATGTCATTAAATATGGAGAGAGAATTAGAATAAGAAAAGTATGAGATATTTAATGCTACATGTATAATAGGAAAATATGTGTAAAAGTTTGGTTATTAAAGGAAAATGGACATTTAACGTGGGACTACCCAAAATAGTAATAAAGACTTTTATCGTGAGACGGAAGGAGTATTAAAATGTGATATCATGATGATGGAGAATATACAAAGAATGAAGTATCCATTTCATTTTCCTAATCCTTGGAGAAGGGGCAGCTTATGAATCATATGATAATAAATAATGAATAGAAAATAAACTCCAAAGATCATCATTAAAAATGATAATAAATACTTGTGGGAAGCTAAGCCTCACGTCGGTTAAAAACTAAAATATTAATAAGTTTATATATAATAAAGTTGCTCTTGGATTTTGGTTTCAAAGGGCACCCCACTTTTGTGGAAGGAAGAAAACTTAGGGGGTATTTGATAAAAATTGAATGAATCTGAATCTGAATGAGCTGTTTGATAATTGTCATGTCTGAAATATTTGAATGACAAAACTTTATTATTTTACCCACTAAAAATTTTTAAATTTATTGTAAATTTATTTAATATTACTTAATAAAATAGTTAATATATATTTTTAAATTTTAATTTTTTTTTTACTTCATTCCGTCATTCAGCTAAAAAAATCTGACTTAGCCATTCAGCTCGTCCATCTTACCGATTCAGCCATTCAGATCAAAACAAACACACTAATCGATTCAGCCATTCAAATTCAGGTCCATTCAGCTCTAAACAAACACCTCCTTAGTCAAAAGTTTGGTTTGAAGTCATGCGCGCCGCCAACGTCATAAATAAATTTGATAGTAGAGAAGCATAGTAGACGAAACAAAACATTGGAGGAAACTTCAGTTGCAGCTCCTGAATTGTAAACTATGGTCTCGGCAGTTATTGTGCAAATTACGGAATGAAAAAGAAAGAATTATTTTTTATGTCTGTATTTCTCTAAAATGTATACTTGTTTCTTTGCTTTTTGTTTTTCTCAAGGTTAAATTTGTCCTGCCAACTCTGTTCCTTCTTGATATGTAGAATTTTAATCTGGTGGATATTCATTTAGTTTTCCCAGTTTCTAAGATGAAGAAACAATAGGCCATAATAATCTACACCAAGATTTGAGCTATGAGTGGTAGGTTGGGAATAAAATTCTGATATTCCAATCATTTATTCAATTTTTTTTAAAAAAAACAAACTTGAATTAATATTAGTTTCTACTTCGCACAATGCACCTATCATAAGAAACTACCTTGGTATGAAAAATCATGGAGAAAGAAAGAATAATTAACCTCCTGAAATATATATATATATATATATATATATATGAGGTCGGACCGGACCGAAATTCGGAACTTTTTTTTTTTTTTTTGCTTTTTTTTTTAAAACAACTAAAAAAAATAATAATAATTATGGAATTGAAATATTTTTATAATACAGTGTTTTTGGTGTGATTTGGGTACGTATAACATAACATGTATGTACAGTCTGTGCAGATTGTACCACCATTTTTTGGTATAGGTATTCAAAACACGCCCAAAACATTGTATTATGGAAAAAATTCAGTTCCATAAAATATTAAATATTTTTTTTAATTGTTTTAAAAAAAAAAAAATTGGGATCCGTTTTTGATCAGGTCCGAGACAATTTTGTCCATCGTTATCAATGCTATAACGACGATTTTATGTTATAACAACGGATAAAACCATCGTTATAGTCGATTCATTTTTGATGCTCTCCCTATAGTTCGCCTCCAGACCGTATATATATATATAGAGAGCAAGCGAGGAGAAGATTCTCTTAAATAGTAGATCTCTTAAATAAAGACTTCTTTTATTAAAACTACGCTGTTTTGGAGTGGTTTAAAAGAGAGTGGTCCAACTTGTTTTCCTTTTATTTACAAAAATGCCACCCGCGACTACTCCAAAACGACGTAGTTTTAATAAAAGAGTGCTATTTAAGGATGAATGCTATTTAAGAGGAATATTTTTGATCCTTGCTCATATATATATATATATATATATATTATTATTAGTAAAAGTGTTTAAATTCATCTATCTCAAAAAGCAGACAAATAAAAGCATGATTTTGAATGATCCACAAACTATTAAAAATTTAATTACAAGGAAAAGTAACAGAGAAACATATTTTTAAACATGAAAAAAAAAATCATTATATGTTTAATTCTCATTGCTTTCGACATTCAACAGGATTAACCTCCAACTTTTGTTCTATAAGTTGTGTAAATTTTGTGCTCAATTATTAAGTTCAATCACTAAATGAACAGATTTTTAACAGTGCATTCAGACACTTGCATGTGAAGTCTCACAATCTTGTTAATCTATTTGACCTCCTTAGAGCATTTGTAAAAGTTTTTTTTTTTTTATCCTTACTCTGCAGTGTTATTGGGTCATTTGTAAAATAGAAATTCAATTTTTTCACTATGTACCCAACAGATTCTTTATATTGATTCCTTAAATAATGAAATTTAAAATTTAAAAGTTAAAAGTTAAAATTTCCAATAGCCAAAATATCAAATTAATAATAATCTTATAATTTATAAAAGAGAGAGTATAATTTATCAATTATATTCCACTGTAAAATAATGTTTATTTTATTTTATATTTTAAGTAATTTATGAAGTGAGTATTGAATGAATTGTAGTTGCAAATGTACATAAGATTAATATTAACTTTTAAAAGTTAATTTGTGATATTTTTAAATTTAAATTTAATATGATTCATTTAAAATTTGAAAATAATAAATTTTATAATTATTATTACGTTTATAATATTTATAATTATATTGACATAAATTAAATAAATTTATATCAGTTTTAAATTTGAATATGTTTGAAATTTATTTTAAAAATATAAGTCAATATTAAGTTTATAATTTGAAAATAAAATAGTAAAAAAATGTCAAGATGTGTATGATTGATGAGTTGTCCACTTAAATGAGGGTGTGAACTGTCATTTTGTATATATAGAGAATAGTCTGTTGACTCCCTCATTCTGGGGAATAAAATCCTATATAGGGATTAAAATAGAGAGTCAAACAAGGATAAGGAAGCTGTTGGATAATGATTTATTGATGCATTCTGTAAGACCCCAACTTTTATAAATAAAGATAAATTTTCTATAAATATTATTTTTTGAATATTATGGAATAAATTTGATATAATGTTATAGTTGTGGGTAATATTTATAAATTTTGCAAAGTAAACAAGTTGTTATAAAATATTCGTTTGGTCGGGGAATATTCTTTTTGTCGGAGAATATTCGTACGACGGCTCAATCATTGGTGGACCCCACAACGGAAGTATTGTCGTAGTTAGAAAAAGACAAAATTATCTTTCTATAAAAATAACTTACGGAGGTGTTACCTTAAAAGCATTGAACTACCGGTAGTAGTAAAAGTACAAGAATGTCTGGCGTGGTTGATAAGTAGCCACAATATTGATTATTGATGCTTACGTGAAAAGTCACTCAAATTTATACTCAATTATTGCTATAATAATTCACGATCATATCTCTTATATTATTGATTCAATTATTGTCACACAAGATTATAAATATCAGATAATATGTTATATTATTAAATCAATAATTGAGACGACAAGTTATAAATGATTAATAATTGTTGATAGATTAAATATGTGTTGATTAAAAAAATGATTTGTGGTAATATTTATTCAATCCTTGATGTATATAAAGAGTCTCATTATGAGACGTTTGTGGTAAGTTTGGTTATTTTATGGGGGCCCATATGTCATCATCTAAGAGTCTCTTCGTCGATAGTAATTACTGCGTCAATAGTAATTACCTTTACCAGTCGTCAAACCACTTGTCGTTTCACATTACAGGCGTCGAACCAATTGTCGTTTCACATTACAGGCGTCAAACCACTTTTTCTTTTCACATCACCAGTTGTCAAGCCACTTGCCTTTTCACATGGCAAGTGCTTAAGCTAGAAATCTTCTATAAATAGAGGCCCTAGTGCTTCATTATTTTTCATAAATTCATTCAATTTATAGAGAGAGAAAGTATAGAGAGAATAGAGAGAAAGAAGAAGAGTATTCTTCTACTACACCATCTGTAAAGATTCAATCTCCTACTAAAGTAAGGGGTGTTATTCTTTCTTATTCATGAAGAGAACTGTTGTTATTCCATCGCTTATTATTCATTGGAATAACTTTGATACGCTGGATTTACCTTATACTTGGTGACATTCTTCTATTATTCTGTTGGAACATCACGTATGCATGTTTTTTACACTGCACTGGTTCTATCTTATTATTATTCTCGTTGGAACATCCATGCCGTGTGTTTTACTGGGGACCTAATTTAAATCTTTATTATTATTACATTGGAACATCACATGCATGTGTTTTACGGACACTGGTTCCATTCTTTATTATTTTGTTGGAATATCATGTATGCATGCGTTTCACTTGGGACTGGTTCCGTTATTTATTATTCTCGTTGGAATAACTCGCATGTATGCGGTCTATCGCATGCATGGTGATTTCTTTTGTTATTCCATTCTTTATTATACTCGGGTTGGTTAAAACTTTGACTTTATACTCCATGAAATTAGTGGAATATCCTTGATATTAGGCTTCATCCAAAGATCCTTTCATGAAAATATTCTTCTAAGTATTCTTGAATTTTACTCTACAAAGAAGATCATGTTGTGAGTTTGGATGTTATTGGTTCTTGGATAAATTAATTCTTGAACTTGTTTTATTGAATTCTTATATCATTGTCATCATCCTCATATTTATATTTTTTTGAAAGTCATTACATGGCACTGTGGTGCGTAGATGGACTTGGTATGATTATGACTGTGGATTATTCGGTGTAATCATGTACCGTAATGTTACAAATGATGTGGTAAAAATCCTCATTTGGCGTAGTGCATTGATGGGCCGAGTTATTGGCATGATCATGACCATTAATGAATACACAAATATTCTTGGCTCGTAGTGCATGGATAATTGTGGTCGTGATACTAAAGAATATCCTTGGCCATAGTGCAAGGGTGATTCGATGATGTGGAATATTTATTAAGCTGAGTCTCAACTATAACAGTGATGAAAAACCTTTTAAATCATAAAAGATAGTAGATTTTATTTTCTACTTGACTCTTTTAATGGATTGATGGTTCCACTGCAGTTAAACTTGATGTTTATTATATTTTATCATTTTAACACTGTTGAAGGCTAATGATAATTTATTCTGTATTATCTTAGTCATAATATTTCTTACTGGGCTAGTTGAGCTCGCCCTTTCTTTCATTGTTCTCTTCAGGAAATGAGAATATAGCTGGGACGAGTCAGGGAACGGAGTAATGGTCCAGATGATAGCATTAGTAGTCTTCACTATTTTATGAAATAGTGTGATAATAATTGTAATGAGGACTCTTTTTGAGTTTGTATAATCTCTAGTAGACAATATTTGTATTCAAACTCACAGTTTATGTTTTGTCGTATTGTACACGACAGTTGTATTTGAATTTTGTACCATGTATCTGGCGACCCAAGATGGGTGATGTATACCTAATTTTGGGGGCGTCACACATTCTTCAAAATTGGGGATAAAGAGTTAATTAGAAAAACTGTTATTAATGCTCTTAGTTAAATTTATTACTCCTTTCCTTTCTTTTTATTTATCTTTTTAGATACTGAAATTTGTTTCTTTTTATTTGTCATTTATAAATTTCAAGAAATGATTAATGACTTAGTTTATCATGCAATAAATATTAATTTATTTATTTTTTATTTTTTTCAATGAATTTTAAAAAATAATATTAAGATCTTACTCTCATTTTAATTAATCAAATAAAATATTAATTACATTTATATTTTATCCTAAAATGTTAAAAAGGAAAGGAGAGAGTAATTTATGGATAAAGACTTCATAGATCTTTCCCATATGAAAACATGACCAAATTATTATTTTTTATAGATTTTATCAAAGTTAAAACATTTAATGAGAAAGGAGGAAAGATAATCTAGATTTCTCTCCTTTCACCTCTTGGTCAAAACATGTAAAATATCTAGTAGGGTCCACCAAGTACATGTATGAAAGAGGTTCATGCATCTTGCTTGCATTATTTATGAATGCGGTTAAGATGAAATTTATTTCGAAGAAGTTGGTCAATTGATCAATAGAGTATTGACACATATGTAAGGATATTCTATGTGTGTTAGTATTTTATTGATCAATTAATTAATTTACTAAAAAAATAAACTTTATATTAACTGAATCGATTATTTATGTACCTGATGTATTTTTCCAAATGAAGAAATCAAATGTAAAGATTAAAAAAAATAAATTAAATCTATTCTTACACAGGTGCAAAAATAAAATAGACAAAAGAAATAAAGAAAACAGCCTTTCCTTGAAATTAATCAGTTTTTACTATGTCTTCAAACAGTCCATTGCACCAAAAGATGTACTACTTTAGAGCTCCTTCTGGCTCTTCATCAATTTGCTCTACCATCTTCTTCTCCTTTTTCAACGTCCAATCTTCTTACAGGTCAGCATCACACCAACACTTTCCTTTCTTTATTGATATTAGATCTGTAAATGCATGTTCAATTTTATTCAGATCTTTGTTCTAATTCAGTTTTTGCATCTGGGTTTTGGGTTTTGGATTTTGGGTTTTGGGTTTTGTTTGAATATATTTGTTGTAAAATTTTCAAGAATCCTTTTCGGGTTTTGTTTAGAAAGTTACAGGAAAACTAAATTAGATGTCTTTCTTCTATTTTACATGGGTATTTTAAGGTATTTCGAAGTTGAACTTAACTTTTGGAGTCCATTCTTCCAATACAGCTAATATGCATAATCTTGTTTGTTTTAATTAGGGAAAGAACTTGAGTTATAATTAAGTTGATTCTTAATAGGGTTGGTACAGTATAGCTGAATTTATGCTCAATTGTTAGTTGGAAATGAATTGATGATTGCCCGAATTGCATTTTCTTTATTATTCAAATTATGTGTAGCTGAAAAGTTGTAGGCTTTGTGTTAAATAAGGCATAGAATGTGCGGCTGATTGTTCACGACTTGTATTGGAAAAGTTTTTATTTTGCATCTGTTCATTGCTATGCAACTAGAGGTTAACTTTGCTATAGTAGTTACTGTTTTGGGGCCTGTGATCAATGATGAGGAGTTTCTTAGTTAGTTATGAGGTAGTTATAGGTTGTACTCCGTGTTCTTAGGAAAATGTTTGGTTTTAAATAACAATCACAACTGCAGTAGTGTCCAAGTTGAAGTGGAATGATGCATACTTTATGTTTCCGTCATGGATTCTAAAGGACATGATTTTAGGACATCCAAAAAATGACAAGTAAAATGTGACGGTGGGAGAGTATTATATTAAAGTGAAAAGGAATGCACAATTATGACACTACTTCCTCCTTCCCATTTTACTTGTCCCTATTGAAGTCTCATACGTTTCAAAAAAGGGAAGAGAATGGTGTTAAAAGAAATAGGGGGGAGGGGGCATTTTTTTCTCTTTATGAACCTACCGTTATATATGAAACCAAGAGAGAATTTATGCGGTGGAAATTGATACAAATTCACTGGGGAAAGTATTATGTGTAGATGTTGTATTGTTTGAAAATGGAAAGAGAAGGTTTTTTGTGGCATTTGGATGCAGAGGAATGTGAGGATTGTTAATGATGTTTATCTTCCTCGTCGTTTATTATGGAATAGTTTTGACTTTTCTCACTTCACTTTGGACTTCAGCCATGGAGGCATTATTAGGTGTTTCTCTATCTTTTACATTCATTGAGGTTGGAGATTCTCCTTCATTTAAGAAAGTGGACTCCTTGTCCTCTTTGATTCTTACCTCTTTTCTTTTTAGTAAAACTTCGCTTCTGATCAACAAAAATAATATTCAAAACACTTATTTGGGATTGTTTTGAAAATAGGAGTATGTGCAAAAGGAGAGTAAAGTTTGGAATCCAGAAATGTTTGGACTAACACTTCAACATGTATACTTCACTTATAATGAATTGGCCATCTGAACGGTCCTTAGCTACTTAGCATGATGATGAAACTGTAGTAATTCATTATATGCTGATCAACATGACCTTGTTAATTGTCATACATATTTACTTTTTATTAGATCTATTTATTTTACTTTCAGATATCTTTTCTTGCATTAAGAACTAGTGATGATAGTATCTGTATTTTTACCCTGAATCCGGCAATTATAAAATCTGAACACCTTTGATATTTCGTGCAACAATTGTTTTAAATATATTGCTGTTATCTTTCTTATAGTGGCAGATAGAGGAAATTAGTTCTTGCAGAGAAACTTTATTTGAGTTGACAAACAATTGGTTTGCACACCTTAGTCATTTTTTGGGACATATCATTATGTCACAGGGTGTTGTTTAAGGTGGACATGTTTGGGAATGCAAGCTTGTACAGTGCCATTTGTCTTCAGGAAGACTTTCTATAATGGAGCTAAAACCTACGTTTGGCTTTGAAGATAAGATTTCTACACGAAGAATTCAGCATGAACTGTGGCCACTTGGAGAAATTGATCCGAAGAAGGCAAAATTCCCTTGTTGTTTAGTTTGGACTCCTCTCCCGGTTGTCTCATGGTTGGCACCTTTCATCGGACATGTTGGTATATGCAGAGAGGATGGATCTGTTGTAGATTTCTCAGGATCCAACCTTATTAATGTTGATGACTTCGCATATGGTGCTGTAGCAAGATATATTCAGCTCGACAGAGTGAAGGTAAACCTCCATGACTGCCCTCAGGCAGAATCTTTCATGTTTCATTTCATTTATCACCAAAACCTTTACTTTGTTTTCTATTAATAAAAAATGATTGGAATGTGAAGATCTGTTTCTTTCTTTCCTGTTCTTTACGCTTTAGTTTTTATACGATGGCAAGGACATAACATTAAATAATGGAATAATTTGTTTAAATTTATTATAAAGTTTTGAATTTATATGTTTACGCAGTGCTGCTTCCCTCCAAATCTTGCTGGTCACACGTGCAAGCATCGTTACAGCCACACAGAGTTTGGGAGTGCTATGACTTGGGATGATGCCATCCAGTCAAGTTTGCGTCACTTTGAGCACAAATTTTACAACCTCTTCACGTGTAACAGCCACTCTTTTGTTGCTAATTGTCTGAATCGGCTCTGTTACAGTGAATCAATGAGTTGGAACATGATTAATGTAGCAGCTCTGGTATTGTTTAAAGGGCAGTGGGTTGACAGCTTTTCAGTCCTACGATCGTTTTTGCCTATGATACTGGTGCTTTGCTTTGGCATTAGTATGGTTGGATGGCCTTTCTTGATAGGGCTGTTATCCTTCTCTGTGCTCCTTATCGGTTGGTTTCTGTTGGGCACTTGCTATTTCAAAAGTCTGTTTGAATGCTAGATTCTTGGTTTCCTAATGCAAAGATTATTCAAGGGAGACGTAGAGATTATAGTATTTATCTAAAGAAAAATGATATATATGTCGACAAATTTCATGACGAAAATAAATTGCGACTAACGTGTAATTCTAAGTGATTAGTTAGAATAATAATATGTGGGATCATTTTTTATTTTTTCATGTATTCATATACTTTTGACATTTAATATCAACAAATTTATAGTCATATGTAACAGAATTATTATTTAAATGAGTTGTACTATTAGTGTTGGTGTGAAGTCAAAAAAATGTTTGTTAAAAATTTTAAACTCTTGTAATATCAGAAGATATGTTTATTGACTATAGTTTTTATTCGGTAAAACTATATTTTTTACCACTATACTTGGCACGTTTTATTTAATATAATTTGAACTTTAATTTTTTGGATTACCCATTAAACTAATTAAAATTTTTAATTGGGTCATTCTGTCCAAAATAGTTGTGGAGGCGTTAAAGTGGTATGTTGATGTGGCAAAAAAATAAAAAAAATTGCTTATGTGGCAAAAAAATCAAAAACAGATTTTTAAAAAAAAATTAACATTTTAAAGTTTTAAAAATAACAAAAACATAATAAAATACAAAAAAAATAATTAAAAAACAGATTTTTTAAAAACTATATTTTTTTTAAAACAGATTTTTTTAAAAAAAATAGAATTCCATAAAAAATATATTTTTTAAAAACAGATTTTAAAAAAAATAGAATTCTAAAAAAATAGTTTTTTTAAAAAACAGATTTTTAAAAAAATAGAATTCAAAAAAAATATACTTTTTTAAAAAACATTTTTTTTTAAAAAAAATAGAATTTGTAAAAATGGGACTTTTAAAAAACAGATTTTTTAAAAAATAGATTTTTTTAAAAACATTTTTTAAAAAGATTTTTTGAAAAATAGAATTTTTAAATCAGATTTTTTAAAAAATAGATTTTTTTAAAAACAGATTTTTTTAAAAATAGATTTTTTTAAAATATAATTTTTAAAAACAGTTTTTTTATAAAAAATATAATTTTTTAAAAATATACTTTTTTTAAAAGCAGTTTTTCAAAAAAAATATGTTTTTAAAAAAAGGCGATTTTTTAAAAAATCAATTTTTTTAAAAAGTTCTACTTTTTGAAAAATCTGTTTTTAAAAGTTCCATTGTTTAAAAATCTGTTTTTAAAAATTCTCTTTTTTAAAAAAAGTATATTTTTTAGAATTCTTTTTTAAAAACAATCTATTTTTTCAAAAATTCTGTTTTTAAAAAAGCTGTTTTTAAAAAAATCTATTTTTTAAAAAATCTATTTTTTTTAAAAAAATCTATTTTTTAAAAAAATTCATTTTTATAGAATTCTATTTTCAAAAAAAATCTGTTTTTCAAAAAAAATATTTTTATAGAATTCTATTTTTTTTAAAAAAATCTGCTTTTTAAATTTTTTTTTATTTTTTGTTATTTTTTATTATGTTTTTGTTATTTTTAAAACTTTAAAATGTTACTTTTTTTAAAAAAAATCTGTTTTTGATTTTTTTTGCCACATAAGCAATTTTTTTTATTTTTTTGCCACATCAGCACCACTTTAACGTCCGTCAACTATTTTGGACGGAATGACCCAATTAAAAAATTTTAATTAGTTTAATGGGGTAATCCAAAAAATTAAAAGTTCAGTAGTGTATTAAGTAAAACGTGCCAAGTATAGTGGTGAAAAACATAGATTTGCCGTTTTTATTCTCAGAAAGGAATATTAACACATTTTTATCTTCTTCTTCTTTTGATTAAGAAATTGAGAGGTAGGTAAGATATTCAACGTTGCGTTTATAATAATTACACATATTTGTATGAACCTCCACCGCACCTATGTTGGGACCGATTATCTTTCGCGAGCAGTGTGTAGAACAATAATTACACATATTTGTATGAACCTCCACCGCACCTATGTTGGGACCGATAATCTTTCGCGAGCAGCGTGTAGAACGTAGAATTGTCACCAACCATCATGTTTAGGAAATTTGATTTATTTTCATCATGTTAATTAAGACTAAGGGTTGATAAAACTAATAAAGCTTAATGACAAATGGTTGATAAAGTAATAAAGCTACCAGATTTGTTGCATATAAATTAAATTTTTTTGTTTCCTTCTATTGTTCAACTCAAAGTTTAAGCTGGCTTTATAAACTCTGATTGGCTGGTTATTTTGTGTGCAAAATTTAGCAATATCTACAAATGTTGTAAAGTTGAAAGGATTGAACTCAACCAGTGATTGTTTCCTTTTTTCCTGGTAAAAAAACAAAACAAAATGTTTATTCATCTACTAACTTATGGGGCATTTAGTGCATTTGAAAAACACTTGAGAATCTTATTCCTTTATTTAAAGACCACATCATTTTTAATGTAATGGTCAAACATACTAAATGGTAACACTGCAAATGCTATAAACACTAATAACAGATGGGCTTTTCTTATTTACTCCCACTGAAATCTATTTCCATGTAATTGAAATGTCAATCATTAGATTCATTATTGTTTGTATAGGATAGCAATGGGTTCTTTAAAAATCCTAATGGCATTTGTTTGATAACAAGAATAATCCAAAGGAAAACCATGTAGCATACCAAAAAATTTGGACAGAAAGGTGGTATAAAAAAGACCATAACAACATCCTTCAGTAGGAACTGATACTTTCAGTTACAATATCCCTTGATCAAAAACAGATAAACAAAGCAAATGCTATTGTAAAACCAATATTAAAGACACTCGATTAGGAAATTAAATGATGATCAGAATAATTCCCTTGTTTCTGTTCATGTAAACTGTGCACACTGAGTTTCTAATTCTATCTTCCTTGTTTTGGTGAAAATCTACCTCATGCTCCATACTTGGGAGCCTTCCAAAGCTTAAAAGCTACTTCATATAGAAATCTATCTGCAGGTATCGTGAGGTTTCCACAATGCTACATGGAGGAAAGAGAAACTATATTAGTTCAAGTATGATGTCACTAATATTACAAGCACCACAAACAATTTAGCACAATTTAAACGCAGGGCAAAAAATTATGAGCACACAGTACAGTTATTATACACAACTATAAATTCTAGAGTAATGCTATGATGACAAAACATGGTTACGAAAAAGTAGATACAAAATAATGTGTCAAATTATAACTAGTTAAGGCTTCACCATACATGGTGGCCCCAATGGTTATAACTAACCACGACCGTAAACGTCATTGTATTTCATTTTTGTAACCTCACCAATGCATTATTGTAAATTATATGGTCTAATTTGGATTGCCTGAACTTATAATTTTGCTGATTTTTAGCACAAACTAGTTATAAGTAACTAACTACATGATAAAGAAAATTAGTAAAACTATATCATTTACTAATCAACATGCGTTAGAAAACTGTTGGACTTTAATCAACAACCGTCAGAGATTTCATAAGTAACTAAATTGCTACCTCTTTAAAATCTTGAAAAGAAAATTTCCCCACAGTATCCTTGCGAGTTACAGCACTCTGCCACTGAGCCACTAACATTGGGCAATGAGGCCTGTAGAATACCCAACAACCACAACTATAAATCTTTAGTGTGTAATGCATGCAAATTAGTAGAAGAAACCATCAAATTCCTACTTACCTAACATCCTTCCGAAGATTGCTCCCTTTCATAGAGTAACTTTGACGAGGGAATAGAAATGAAAGATCAGAGTTAGCTTTGTGATCAGTGATTGAAACAGATAAACTAGAATTATCATCCTGTCGGACACGCCCATAGCTCAGTACAAGAGACAAGTGCAAACGAGAGCCAATTTCAGACCCAGTTTGGGCTATCTGCAATACCCCGCCAACTAATGCATTGACATATTCAAGGTCTTTCCGACCATCTGTCCCCTTACCAGCACCAACATGAATAAAAACTAAATCAAACTGATTCGTCTCCAAAATTTTTCCTTCTTGAAATCCAAGTAACTTCAGTAATTCCAAGGCTACCACGTCACTCGATGGTCCAACCGAAGGATGATAATTATCATCTAACTCATTTGACTGCAACACAGAAAAACCAAGTTTGCTTCCAAAGGATTTCAAACTTGGATTTTCTGCAAGTATAGCAGCTCTCATTCCCATAAACCTGAAGTGAAGCATTTTATTGAGTGTGTTCTATATGCAGAATGCAGAAAAATATATACTAAAACTCAAAATTTCAACAGCATTAAAAACAAAGCAGTTTTTTTTATTGCTGAAGAAAAAAGAAAGCAGTTATACCTATCCGATATGGTCGGCATGGATTTGGTTGTACCTTCTCCATTCTGAAAAACCATTATAAGGGCAAGCATATTATAATCAGCAATAAAAGGGCCTTCATATTATAATTCGGTTTGAAATCATAATTTAGGATATCAAAATCTCACCATGTCCATATAAGCATCACATGCATCCAGTAGCTGGGAAAATTCTCTAACTATTCTCGCATCCTCGCTTTCTGCAATCTAATATTAAGTAAATCCCAAAAATAATAGATGAGACATGTAAAAGTATCAATATTCAGTTTCAGGAAGAAACTGAAAAGAGTAATCACTTTGGTAAGACGATCTAAATACATTACCGAAAAATGATTTTCATATCAAATTCTTCCCGGCTGAGTAGATTGACATTGGTTATTTTCCATTTAATTTTATTTTAAGTACTCCCATGCCACTGTCTCTAGTCGGCTGGTTCTAACTTGCAATATATAGAATAACTATTAAGTTATAAATGGTTTGATTATAAATGTCTTAAAGATGGGTGAGAATGACCAAAGATAAACACATTTGCGAAGAGTATGAAATTCATAGAAATTTTCTTCAATGGATATGATTTCTGGAGTTGAAAACCAATGAGGCTGAGGAAACGAGCTACTCTAAAATGGTAAAAATGAGTTTCATATAGCAGATAAGATATAGCCATAAACATAACCATAACAACAAACTGCCTTGAATCTCTTCTCTTTCACCAATGTTACAAGCAGTACTTGGTTCAAATTGAAAAGAAGGGGTTAAGAATTTTGCCACATTAATTGTTACAAAGTTGCTCTACTAGTTGGTGAATTTATCAGATAGATAAAATCATGACAGGTAATCGACTTCACTACAAATCTTTAAACAGGTGGCAGATAACATAATTTCACTAAAAAGAAAATCTCACCCCATGTTAAGGCTACTAATCTCATGAACCTAAATCAAAGTAAACAATTTATCTGTATTGAGGTGATATTGTCATCAGTCACCACCATGACTGAAATCTAAAAGCATCCTGAACTCCAGTTAATTTCTATGTTTCTATAGGTTCCAAGTAGCGCAGTTGAGTCTTCCATTTTCCAAAAACCAAAAACAAAGTCAGACAGTTAATTACTTACTTTCCCTTACTCTCAAATTTCTCATCTTTTGCAACCAGTGCGAAACTGAAATTAGTTATACAGTATACTTTAACAAATCAAATCCCACATGAGCAAAAATAGATCTTTATAATATAAAGGAAACAAGATATCAATTCATTTCTTGGAAAATAGATGACAATTCATGGGTGTGCATCATTTGGTTTTTTTAGTACAATTATTTATGCCATTGCAGAAAACAGAACACAGAAAACACAGAAACAAACATACGCAGAATCACACATACATAGATCGATACTCCGTCCGTTCCGAAATTAGAGTTATATTTCTAAAACGACCACTTTTAAACACAATTCTATATACCCAGAATCTGTAAAAAAAATATAATGACAAATTATAACATCATGCCACTTTATATTCTTAAAATTTTGATTTTGAAACATATTAAAAAACGAAAAATTTAGCTCTAATTTCGGAAAAGAGGGAGTATATATTATTAACTATAAATATGAAAACAGTTACGAGAATGAGAGGGGTAAGAACCTGAAGGAGGGGAGTGAGGGAGGGACAAGAAGCCACAGGAAGCTAGAGATGCCAGGGAATGGAGATGGGTATGAGACGGGTCAACGAATCGGGCCAATCCATCCCCATATATCACCAGCCCTCTGCTTGGTTTATCCGCCATTGCTCTCTCTCTCTCTCAACAGAAAGTCTGAAACTTCAGCTGAAAGACCGAGAGAACCTGGATTGCGTAGGTTTTTGACAGGTGAGAGTTATGTATACGTGGCTCACATTGGGGTTGGTAACACCAATAGTAGCACACTCTTCTAGGTGAGATTATTCTGATTTACTGAGTCACAGTCTGGGATATAAAAACACGAGTTCTTCTAGGCAGACTGAAATAGCAAAGAGTTCTTACAAGTAGATATGGAAATTGAATATTTAAAATTTACTTATTTATATTTTTATTCATTGTTGAAGGTTAAAATATAATTAAATAAAATTTAAATACACTCATATTTAATTTTTATATCCACATAATTTTTAAAACAAAAAATAATGTGACAGACAATTTTCTTGGTTTAATATATAGTCTTAAAATTTGTCTAAAATAATGTGACAGACATCATTATATTGATTGACTAATTAATTCATACGTCATTTATTTTAAAATATAAGATTAAATTTGACTTTTATATAATCAATTTAAAATATTTTTAAATTTATAATTTATTTAATTATAAACAATATAATTATAAACATTATAAATAATCTAAAGAATACTACTAATTACATGTATTATTCAGTTTTGAATTATAAATATTTCAATTGACTTTAAAAGATTAAGGTTGATTTTATATTTTTAAACGAATTGAGTATTTTCACTCTTTAAATATTTTTAAAAAACTTGAAAAGAAAAAAATAGACTAAACTCTAAAACATTAACTTAGAAACATTTGTCAATTAATATAACTTAGGCTTGAATGGTTGTTTCAAAATTGTAAATATCCAAATAAACAAACAAACAAAAATGTCTAAGTTTCTATTTATGTCTTGCAAGATGTTATTTTCACATTTTTTTTTTATTTTTTTGTCACAAAATATAATTATAAAAGGGATTTTTTAAATGACTGTTTCTTGTCTACTTGCAAATATGGTCCAAAAATAATCATTCTGGGATATATGTTACAATCACCTTAAGAAAAACTGGATCTGGACTACTGGAAAGATGGGTATAAAACAAGCTTAATAGCAATATTTTCAGACTCGAATCGGTCATCGCACCGAAAAAAATAGGATTAATTACATATATTAGTACATTTTAAACAATAATTACAAAAATAAAACACCCATAAAATAATTATAAAAATATTACATTTTTTTAATTTTATTTACAATATTATTATAATTATGAGTCCTTAATTAAAGGGATTAATAATATTAATGGGGCATGTTTTTTTAAAATGCGTGATAACCGGCCGCCTATTATGCATGTAGGACTCTTCGCTTTTCAGATATATACTACCCTTTACACTTTGAAACCCTCTTTTCTCTCTCCTTCCGTGTTTCAGCATTCTCCATTGATCGTTATCGAAGTTAGCAATTTCGTTCTCGTCACCATCATTTCTACTTGTTTTTCGTGATTACACAGTGTTCATTGAAACCTCTTATCTCTTTCATTCGTGTTTCAGTATTCTCCATTGTTTGTTATCGAAGTTCATAGTCATTTCGTTTTCGTTCTGTATTCGTCACCATCGTTGTTATCTGTTTTCGTGATTACACAGTGTTCCAGTTGGTTTATTATTCTTCGGTATCGATTCTGGTTGTGTATATTTTCAGGTCAGTTATTTTGAAATAATTTAACGTATTATATATATTAATGTAGTTTATCAGTCGAATGTAGTATTGATTGTTGTGTGGGTTTGTGTTATTTTTTATGTTTTGTATAGAATGGTTGATACAAAGATGAAGGATGGGAAGAGGAAGAGAATATCGGAGCGTGAGTCTGTCAAGGACGTGAAGAAGTTTCTTTGTGGATAGGAAGGGAAGGAAAAGGATGTATGTCGAAAATCGAGTAAGAATGAAAATAAATTTGGTGATACTGCAATGATATCAAGCATTCTCAAGTGCGAGTTAGATTTCGAGCTTGGCGTTCCTCGTGAAGTTAAGGCCAAAGGTCAAGTGCTTATCCAGAATATAATTCCAACACAGAGAAATTTAAAGGTGTGTTATTTTTAATTTTCTTATGGTTACCATTATATAATTATTTGGTTAGTTATTAGTATGTATTTGGGTACTGTAAACTTTTAATGATTTGGTTACTTAGTAGTATGTATTTGGTTACTGTGATATTATATTCTTGTCTTTACTTTTATGGGTTGGTTACTTATTAGTATGTATTTAGTTCTTTGTGAATTTTTATTAGTATGTATTTGGTTACTGTAAAATAATAATTATTTGGTTACTTATTTTTATGTATTTGGTTACTGTAAACTTTTAATGTTTTGGTTACTTATTAGTATGTTTGTGGTTACTTTGATTTTATAGTTTGGTTACTGTTATATCAGATTTTGGTTACTATTTTGTATTTTTTATGCTTAATATGTTTTTTCCTAGTATACATGTTTTAATAAATTGAGTTTAGTGTATAGGTTGTTTATGTATTGGTTACCATTAAAAGATGGTTTGGGTACCATCATAGAATTATTTGGTTACTTTTTAGTATGTATTTGGTTACTGGATTTAGTGTATAACACTATTTTTTGTATAAATTTTGTTATATTGGTTACTAATAACTGTTAAATTCTGGTTTTGTGTATTTACAGTTATGGGATCTTTACTATGAGGAATGCAATAGAAAATTCACTGGAAAAGTAATATATTGGTGTGACATGGAAGTCCCCATAATTATTGCCAAGAAATTGAATAAAAGTCAGCTGGAGAAGTTTAGGGCAACATGTTTTGGAAACTTTTTGGAGTTTGGTGAGCATCAAATGTATTCACAGATTATTCACCATGCTCTTGTAAGGGAGGTTCACCAAAGGGATGATGGTGAGATGTGGTTTTTGTTTGGGGAGAAAAGGGTTAGGTTTCAATGCCTGAAGTTTTGTCGATTTACGGGTTGAGATGGCGAAAGCAATGATGATATAAGTGCATATAAAGGTATGCAAAATCTGATTATTGAAAAATATTTTGGGGCAGAAGTTGTTACTCGTAATAGTATAGGTAGGATATTCCGGAAGGTAGTTTTTGATGACGATGATGAGGCTATTAGGATGTCATTGATTTTTTTGGTGTTTAATTTTATTCTTTCAACAGTTTCTGAAAATTTTGTTGATGGGGCAATGGTCAATTTTTTATGTTATGGTGATGTTAGCGATTTTCCTTGGGGAAAGTTGCGTTTGAAATGACAAAGTACTCTTTGTCAAATGCTTTGAAAGGCATATAAAGAAAGGAAGGAGTGGTGGTTCAACATATAATTTCTACAAAGACCATTATATTAAATTGTATAAGTTGAATGGTCTTCCATATGTATTTCAAGTATTTATGTTTGAAACCATTTCAACTTTCAAAGCTTATGGTATATGTCTGACGACGAGCATCCGTCGGATGTCCGTTTATGTAGATGGAAGGAGCTAGTGAAGCCCCCCTTGAAAATGACAAGTTGAATGATCCGGTATTTTGTTCTCGGTGTACGCATTGTACTACTAAGAATGCAATTGGTTACCTTTAGTTAATTATTTGGTTACTGATTATTTTTGTGAAGTTTACTATTAACATAGTAGTTAGTTACCTTTATATACTAATTTAGTTACTGATTATATTATGTGTATGTTAACAATAAAAATATTGTTGGTTACTAGAATATACAAAGTTTGGTTACCTTTATACATTTAGTTGGTTACTGATTTATATATATTTGGTTACCAATATATATGTTTTTGTTTACTGATTATGTTTTATGATTCTTTATTTTATCTTTTTGTTATTGTAATTGTATAATGTTTGTCAGATGTTATACTGAAGTGTACTTATTGTTTTTCAGCTGAGGGTAAAAAGTTTGATTCCCATTTGATCGAGGAGAATGAACGACTTGATTTGGGCGGGTTTCACTTTTTCAATGGGAATGATGCTGACAAAAAGGTTGAAAAAAAGGTGAAGGATGACAACATTGGATTTGATATATCGGACATTAAAGATGCAATTGATACACGGTTACGGCCGTTGGAGAAAAAAGTTTCTGAAATTAAGAAAGACGTTGTAAAATTGCGGGCTGATATTAAGGATGAGATGCAGATTTTACACGTTCAGATATGCAGAGACTTTAGGTTAATTATTAGAGATGAGTTACGCGGGTTCAAAGATGGTGGGGTTAAAGAAGTTGATAGTGATTCTGATTATGATTCTGATTCTGATTCTGATTCTAATGAGGGTGGTGATGCTGATGATGATGATGAAGCCGATGATTCTGATGAAGCTGATGATGTTGTTGATCAGCATGCTGGTGAGGTTGGTGATGATGGTTTGAAAGATGATGAGAAGAAGGATGAATTTGTAAATGAAGCTGGAAATGAGGTGATGATGTTATGCTTGAAGACCGTCATGTTGTTGAGGATGTTAAGGATGTTATGGTTGAAAACCGTCATGTTGTTGAGGATGTTGTTGAGGAGGTTGTTGAGGATGTTATGGTTGAAGCCCGTCATTTTGTTGAAGATGTTGTTGAGGATGTTGGTGATGTGTCGATTTTGTTAAGAAGAAGGATGGTAATGAATCGAAAGTATGGTAATGAAGTTGAACTTGATGGTATGGTTGAAGAACATCATGAAATAATAAGTAATGTTGTTCAAAAAATTAAGGTTAGACTTTTTTTGTTTGTTTTGTTTTGTGTTAGATGTCTTTTTTTTCATTTTTTTAAAGATCAATTGATTGTTTTGTATTTTGAACAGACTGTTAAGAATGATGTTGACATGCCAACTTTTGACATTTTAAGCCAATGTATGGGGAAAGAAATTGTTGTTTATGTTGCTGCTGAGGTTAGTGTTATTACGATATGCCAACTCTTTTTTTTACATGCTTTAGGTTTTGGTTACTGTTTTACCATTACATGCTTAAGATTTTGGTTACTGTTTCAATTTTACTCAGTATCCAACTCATAAATATATAGTAACCATTACAATGTTTTATAGTAACCAAAACAGCATTAGTTAGTAACAAGTATAATGTTTCATAGTAACCAATAATGCATTAGACAGTAACTAATTTAGCATTAGACAGTATAATGTTACCAATACATAATTAGTTAGTAACAAGTATAATGTTTCATAGTCCATTACAGCATTAGACAGTAACCAATACAACATCAGATTTTTATGTGAAAATATAATTATTTTCGTTACATTTTCCATCATTTGTAAAAGGGAAAAAGTTTGGCGTGAAAGCAAATCAGATTGGATGAGATGGTTACGACTACCCGGGGATATAGTCCAATGTGATGAATTGGAGAGAAAAGCGTCAATAGAGTCGATGCGGACTGTGCGTGAACATTTAAAGAAAGGTCGTTCTACGATCTCTATATCTGAGAACATTTGGATCGGCTGGGTTATCGTCTAATGCATCAGGTGCTAGTCAAAGAGTTGCTGTTATTTCTGCATTTTCCAAGGTTTGCATGGATATGCCGTCCAAATTTGAAGAGGCATTGTTTGAACAGTGGTTTAAAATAGGACTTAACAGCAGGAAAAGGTTTGTTTTTTATTGTTAACAATGCTATAGTTTTTTTATGAAATAAATAAATTTGCTTTTGGGTAGTGTGTATATTAACATGGTGATTGTTAATGTCAACGTGTATACTAATATGTTTTTATATTGAAGGACGGACAAATTTCCTGGGAAGAATGACATTATCGAACCTGCTTTTGTATTTGGGTCTATCCCAATTTCATCTAAAATGTGGTTTTATAAATTAAAGACTCCTGGGCAATGGTTAGACGATGATGTGAGTTCTTTTTTTTTTTAAATTATGTTTTTATATTTATGGTTACATTATTTATTTGTTTAAGTAAATAGCTTTTACGGTGTTGATTCTTTGTTATATACATATATCTGCTTTTGTTATCGTATACGATCGTTTTGTTACTATTATATTACTGTTTTGTTACTATCATACAACTATTTAGTTCTTATTATATAATTATTTGGTTACTATCATAAATGTTTATATATATATATTGTTACCATCATATAAAATGATATGTTAATATTTAAGCATGTTTTGGTTCTTTATGATATAAGTGGTTGGTTACTGTCATATATATGTTTTGTTATTATTATATTACTGTTTGGTTACTAGTATACAACTATTTGTTTACTATTATATAATTGTCTGGTTACTATGATATATGTTTTATATATGTTTTGGTTGCCAACATATAAATTGATATGTTATTATATAAACATGTTTTGGTTGCTATGATATAAGTGGTTGGTTACTGTCATATAACTATTTTGTTATTGTCATATACCTGTTTTGTTACTATCATATTACTGTTTTGTTAATATCGTACAACTTTTTGGTTACTATTATATAATATTTTGGTTACTATCATATATGTTCTATATATGTTTTTGTTACCATCATATAAACTGATATGTTGATATATAAACATGTTTTGGTTACTATGATATAAGTGGTTAATTCATTGTCATATAACATTGTTTTTTTCTTATGTCAAATAAGCATTTTATTACTATTATATTCTTGTTTGGTTACTATGTTACAATTGTTTGGTTACTATTATATAATTGTTTGGTTACTATCATGTATGTTCTATATATGTTTTTGTTACCACCATATAAACCGAGATGTTGATATATAAACATGTTTTGGTTCTTATGATAAAAGTTGTTGGTTACTATCATATAACTGCTTTTTGTTATTCTTGTCATATAAACTGTTTTATTCTTATCATATTACTTGTTTGGTTACTATATTACAAATTGTTTGATTACTATTATATAATTGTTTTTCTTATCATATATATATATATATATATATATATATATATATATATATATATATGTGTGTGTGTGTGTGTGTGTGTGTGTGTGTGTTGGTTAGCATCATACATGTTTTATGTTTTTTTTTAAATTATGTTTTTATAGTTATGGTTACATTATTTAGATGTTTAAGTAACTAGCGTTAACAGTGTTGGTTACATTGATTACATAATGTTATTTTTCAACACTATTAATATTTTTTTTTTGTTCAGCATATCAATGTTGCATTATATTACTTCCGTAAATTGGCCAGACAAGGGCAACGACTACGGATTGTTGGTTCCATGCCAAGATGACCTCTCTTTTTGAAGAGTATACAAGTAAAAATGCAGATAAGAGTGTGTTGTCTGGGGAGGGTGATGTTGCTGAGTACATTCATGGACTGTTTATGGATGTCAACACACCATGGAAAAATGTTGACTATGTTTTGTTCCCCATACATATGTCATCACCGGACCATTGGTTTTTGTTAACGTTTGATGTGCATCGTAGACGTCTAACTGTTTATAATTCTCTGCAGCCCAAAAGAAAATCCATGCAAACAAAAATCATGGATGTTTGTGAACCTTATATATTTATTCTTTCCATTTTATTACGCAAGATTGGATTTTGGAGGGATAGGAGTGACATTGACTTTAGCAGCGAACCGTATCGCAATAAGGAGGAAGATGACATAATTGAGTTAGAATTTGCAGAGTCGGTTCCTGAATAAGTGGATGGGTAAGGGTTACATTGTTTTTAATTTTTGAATTATTATATTTAATTATTTTGGTTACTGTCATATAATTATTTTGGTTACTATGTTGTAAATATTTGGTTACCGTATAAACTGAAATGTGTTATATATAGGTTGATTCTAGTATTGATTTTGGTTAACTTTTGTGCATTTGTACAGTGATTGCGGGTTGTTCACAATTTATTTTTCCGAGCATGTCATTCATCAGAAGATTGATAAAATTCTTATTCCATTCCCCATTGCGCAATATCGGAAGAAGTTATGCACAAACCTATATATGCATGGAAGGAACAAACAATTGGAGGGATATGAGACTGACAGAGAATTTCCAGGAAGATTTGTTCCAGATTTTGATTAGTTCAGATATTGTTGTGTTGTCAGTATGAATTGTGTTCTGTATTTTTATTTTTTAATATACACAACAATTTTGTATGGTTCATTAAAGATGATTACTGAATCTTATATAGATGGGATTTCATATGTTATTATAATATCAGTTTTGGAATTAATTTTGTGTGTTGTTGGTATTTGATTCGTTTTTAGGTTGTGGTTTGCTACATTATATTGAAATGTACAGTTGGTAACCAAATATATATAAAAGGGTAACCAGCTAATGTTTTGATAGTAAACAGAGATATACAATATTGTTTCAGGACATATAACTGTTGTTAAATGTATCAGGACATATAATTATTGTTAAATGTATAGGTGAGAGTATACATTAGTTAACAAAAAAATTTGTTTTGGTGATTGTTATCTAAATATTTGGTTACCTATTTGTTATATTTTATTTATTGTTATAACAAATAAGTAACCAAATAGTTTACTCTTATGGTCACCATATTATGTTTATACAAGTAAACAAATTGTAATAAAATTTGATAAAATCATTATATATCAGTTAACATAAATATATGTTAACAATATTTGTTTTAGTTTCAGATCAAAACGATTTATAAATTTGTATCACTTAATGTTATGAATTGTTAAATGTATGTGTTTTTTTGTAGTGTATCATCATGATGGAAACACATTAATTTTAATTAAGAGATTCCATTTTTATATATGATGGTCATTTGTATAACTATCATATTAAATTAAATATATTTTTGAGATGTTCAAGGTTGGTATCCAAATTGTTATATAAGAGTAACCATTTGACTTTTATGTTAGTAACCAAATAATTTATAATTTATATTTGGAATAATTTTCAAGTAAATAAAGGTTTCTTTTCTCGGGTTCCCAATTGTATTGGCAACTCATAATGAATTCGTAAATCAAATGCTTTTAATCAATAAAATGTTGGTTATCAGACAAAATCAAAATGTTACCATCTATGTGGTTTATGGTTAATGATAGTAAACAATTATATATACATGTATCTACACTCTTAATGTAAATGCATTATATCGTGGTTTTTTTGGTCTTAAACCCGTTGGATTATTGCAGTTTTCTGTTGTGTCCTTTCTCTCGCTTTCTTGATTTGTTTTGAATTTTGATTTCAGATCCGTGTTTGTACTCTCCCTACTTTTGGTCTTCCAATTTGGTCTTCTTGTGTTCGGTGGTTTTACAACCATGTTTCTTACTTCTTCCGGGTACATCCCGCTTTTCTTTTGTCATCTAACTGCATGATCAAGTTTTAATATGTGTCGATCAAAATTGTTTTATAGTATTTTTTGAGAAAAATCATAATGACTTTCAAATTTCGCATTTCTTTCATAATAAAGAAGAAAGATCTGGACATGACATCTCATGGTACTGAAATTTTCCACATGTGCATGTTCTTTGGTCGATGTCCACAATATATTGTTTGACGACATTGTAAACAGTAAAAATCACTAAGTTTGATGTCTCAACCTACATCACAAATTAACTGTTGTTAGAATAAAGTACAACTGGAATCATTTTCATTATCTGAAAAAAGAATACATATTAAATTAAACAACTTAATGTTATAATTACAAAACAAGTAACTAAGCATTAACCAACTTAGCAGTAACATTATAATTATACAGAGTAACCAAATAAGCATCAGTTAGTAACCAATATAATGATACTATCAATAACCAACTCAATAGTAACATTTTAATTATTAAGAGTAACCAAACAAGTATCACTTAAGAACTAATATAATGATACATAAGTAACCAACTCAAAGAAGTAGTTTAAGAACCATGTAATGATATGCATTAAGCAATTAAGTATTAATTGACAACCAATATAATGTTTCATAGTAACCAAGTTACCATTACCAAAGACACAAGTTATTATTAGTTAAGAATATTACAAGCAGTAGACAAGAACTAAATCAAGATTAGACAAGAAACAATTCAACATTAATTAGTAATATTATGCAAGAAGCAAAGCAAAGATTAATAAGTAACCAAAGACAATGATACACAAGAACCAACTCAAAGTGTCAAGTAACCATTATAATGTTTTGCAATAAGCAATTAGGTATTGGTTAAGAACCAATATAATATTATATAAGAACTAAGTTATCATTAATCAAGAACAAGTAAGTATTAGTCAAGAAACATTATAGTTTAACAGAGTAACTAAGTCGGCAAGATTAACAAGAAACAATTCAACATTAATTAGTAATATTATACTGAAGAATCAAGACAAGATTAGTCAAGAATAAATACAATATAAAAATTAATGCAATAAATTATAATTTGTATTTGTTACCTTAAGTTTCCTTGATTTAATGATATTAGATTGCAATCTTTCTTCATTGTTGTGGAAAGTGTTGTGAATGTTGATAGTATCGCTTGTTTGTTTGTGAAATACCATCTTTGAACCGCATAACGTAGGCATTCAATCATTGATGCAATCGGAAGATCCTAATCATATTAATTATGTTGTTAATAGATTCTCATGTGTTTGAAGTCATTGTTGAGTATCTTCTTACAAATCCCATGGAGCCCGGTGCACTTTTTCAACTCGACCTCTTCCTCCAAATATGTCCTTATTCGAGGATCAATGGCATCAAGTTCAACCATGTGTTTGTTGAATTGTTCAATGTCAGATGCTCTATATGCCCCGTTGTAAGCTTGTTTAAGTTCTTCTCTCTCTTTTGAATCTATTTTTATATTTTTCAAGATATGGTACGTAATGCAGGAAGCATGCATT
This sequence comes from Panax ginseng, assembly GCA_020205605.1. Classification (NCBI taxonomy): domain Eukaryota; kingdom Viridiplantae; phylum Streptophyta; class Magnoliopsida; order Apiales; family Araliaceae; genus Panax; species Panax ginseng. Next base: position 82,349,461 of record CM035150.1, on the reverse strand, counting down.
TACATCCGAAAACACATAATTCGATCCTCAGATTATCGCTTCACGTCTATCTCAAACAATGCATTGGCCTTCCCTTACTCCACAAGCAGCTTCTTAAATTCATGAAAACCATCTCCAAGATAATTAGTTTTTATTGTCAACCATCGCAAAAGAAACGGAACAATGTTTGGCCAGATCTTGTGCTTGCTATATCGTAGGTCCCTCCGTAAGTTGATTGTATTTAATGTGCCATCGATTACAATAATTGGAAAGCAATGATGCCATGCTTGAATGGATGCTCCAATGGCAAAGAATAAATATTTGAAACGAAAGCATTTGTTTACAACTCAAGAGTCGTGGACGAACTCAAGTTATGAAACATCAACATTATCAATAGAATTATAAGTAGTATAATGCTACAAAGTAACCAAGACAAAGATTAGACAAGAATCAAATTATCATTATACAAGAACCAAGACAAAGATGGACAATATAATTTTATACAAGAACAAGACAAGAAAGAGACAAGAACCAATGTATTTAATGTCAAGATTCAAGTCAACATTAGTCAAAGAACCAATTATCCAAACATTAGCAAGAACTAAAACAAAGAAGGAATATATTGTTATACAAGAATCAATCAAGAATCAATATATTGTTACACAATTAATAACCAATATATTGTTACACAAAGAAACTAATACAACATTAGTCAAGAACTAATAAAACATTAGACAGTATAATGTTACAAAGTAACCAAGATAGCATTAGACAGTTCCAACATATTTGTTACAAGAACTAATACAAAGATTAGATAGTATAATATTTTTTCAAGAATTCAAGACAAAGATTATACAAGAAACATCATATTTCTATATAGCTACTAAGATATCATTACGCAAAGAACTAACAAATAGCAAAGCAGCAGACAAGAATCAAGATAGATTAGACAAGAATCAACATATTGTCTTACAAAGAATCAAGACAAAGATTAGATAGTATAATGTTTTTCAAGAATAAAGACAACATTATACAAGAAACAACATATTGCTATACAAGAATAAACAAATAAACAGCATTATAATAACCAATGTATTTGCCGAGTAAACATTAATATAAAAATCAAGAGAACTCATTTAAAATTATAAATATGAGGTAGGTAACCAATGCACATTATAAGAACCAAATCACTTGAATTGAGTAATAAACTAATCATGAAAAATAATAATGTGTTTTAAATTGTTACCGGATTTTTTTTCTCGTAGCATGTAACCATAATGGGATCAATGAGTAGTCAGGTGGATTTTCTCTTACCTTTTCTAACGCTTTCTCCTTCGATCTCCATGCTTTTTGGTAAGAGATAGATACATTATATTCTCATCATCATGTCCTCGATAATACTCGGTTGGGTGTATATTTTCTTCAAATTTGTTAATTTATGCATTATGCATTCAACGACCAACTCACTATTTGCTTGTTCGTGGTCTCCCAAAGAATACGTCATTGAACACGCGTGAATGTCATCAATTCCCTCACCTTGAATAGACCGGTTTTTCAATACTTGATGCTCTCATCTTCCATTTGCAATTTTCATCATGTACGACACCACAAAGACAAAGTCTCTATGACCGCTCGTTGAACTTTGTGTTGTTCGTTTTTCTCGATTGAATGAAGCCTCATTGATTGTGATAGGATTTTTGTCTTCTTTGTAGGTTTGATGTAATTTTACTTCACGCTCATTCGGATCCGTTATTACATCATCATATCGCTCTCTCCATGTATGATTTGTCATGTTGTCTATCTCGTTGTTGTTCCATAATTTTCATTGCAAACCGATCAAAGATATCAAGGCTCTAATTTGGCAATCTTATGTTCTGCTAGTGGAACTAGTCTGTCAATTCCCTCAGGTTGATCTAATCATGTTACATCGTGAACAATGATCTTCTAAATTTGTCAAGTTATGCAAGATTGTTGTATACCGCTTCTTTTTTCAATATCTATAATCGGGAATTTTCCTTGTTCATCGATTTTCTACCGACTTCAATAAAGAATCTCAAGGTTGCTTCATCTGATATACTGATCGGTGGAATGTTGATTCTAATGTGAAATTTGATCGACAATGTTGTTTTGTTTGTGTTCATCTCTGTAATGAAATGCATATTATGTTTTGCATTTCTCCGATCGAACAAGTTGATGGAACTAGTAAGATGCCTAAGAATCTTCAAAGTTGGTGTATTGGTTACTATCACCCATGTACCGTTGAAATAAAGCACAACAGAATCATCTCCATCATTCTGAAAAAATGTAATAAGTCTTGTAAAGTAACCAAATCAATGTTAACCAAAGAACCAAATTATATAATGTTAAGAATCTCGAGAATGAAACACATTAGTACATTCATTTTACAATGGAAACAATCGGTTTAATGTTATTTGTTTAGCAATTAAATTATGATAGTTGTATAAAGATAACCAATGTAGCCAATTAGTTTCCATCATAATAAAACAAACCAATATAAATTAATCAAATATTGCACAGTAATCATAACAACATTATACAAAGAATAAAATCCAATGTAGACAAAAGAATTGAAACACATGTTTAGTTAAGAACTATAAGATAAAAAAATCATCCATTTAATTGTTATAGTGAAAAACAACCAAGATAGAGGGTTTCAGGGAAGTTAAAAATAATTGTTGTAATCAATGTAGTTAACAAGTAAACATTAATATAACCAATGTAGTTAACAAGTAAACCAAGAATATAAAAATATAAGTATAAGTATAATTAGATTAATGCAAAGAACCTTGCTCAAAGATTAACGAAAGTATTCATTATATTTTTACATAAGATCCAAATCAAGATTATTCAAGAATAAAAATAATGTTAAACAAAGAACTAACTCAAAGATTAGTCAAGAAACATATACATATAATTGTTCATACATAGGTAACTATATACATTTAATTGTTCATTAACCATATATAACCATAGAAATTTGTAGTAACCATAGGTAAATATATATATATAATTTTTATACTGATACACCTCAATATTAGACAGTAATCAATACAATGTAGTCAATGAGTAACCTCAAATATATAATAATATAAATTTGTAATCTTACACAGTAATCAGGTCAGCACTATCGAGTATCCGTTATAGTTTTATATAGTAACCAAATCAGAATTAGTTAGTAACCAATATATCAAAGTCAACATTAGTCAAGAATTAATTCATCATTTTTCATTAACCAATTCAAAGATTGTTCAATAATATTATATAGTAACCATTATAATTTTAAAAAAGAACCAGATCAAAGAATACGCAAGAACCACAATAAAGTTACCCAAAGAATCAAATCATCATGAATCAAGAATCAATATATTGTTACATAGTAACCTAGGAAGCATTAGACAAGAATTCAGCTTATCATTAGATATTATAATGTTACAAAGTAACCAAAACATCATTAGACAAAGAACAACATAGCTTCATACAAAGAACCAAGACAACATTAGACAATATAATGTTACAAAGTAACCAAGACAAAGATTAGACAAGAACTCAACATATTGTCAATACAAGAACTAAGATATCATTAGACAAGAACCAAGACAAAGATTGAACAATATAATAATATACTGAAGAACTAAAACAACAATAGACAAGTAACTAACAAACAGATAAGACAAGAACTAATGTTTATGATGAGTAACCATTAATATAAAAATTAAGTAGAACTTGCGTTTGAAAATTATAAATTAATCAAATAAATAGTTAGTGAACAGTTTATATTTATTTAGTAACCATAATCTAAAACATACGAATGAATCAACCAAACGCTTATAGAATTTGTAAGTAACCATTTTAATTGTGAAAACTTAATAAAGGTAACCAATATACATACGAATACCGTAGTAACCATAGGTAACTATATGCATACGAACTTTAAACTCACATATCTCAGAGTTCAGATTTGTATCGAAGTTGCTGTGATATTGCTTTTGTCATCGAACTTGAAGTCGATGATGATTTTGTATTCTATTTCGCTTCTCCGATCTTAGATGTTACCGAAATTGAACTTGAAGTTGCTGTGATCTTAGTTGTTGATGATGATTTGGTATGTCGCGATCTCAAAGGTTAGTCGAAAGGGAAACGTCGACAGAAGATTTGGATTTGTCCGATATCAATGTTGCAGGTTGTGTTCAGTTGCTTGAATTTAGGAGCAGTTAGTGTTAGATAGTAGGCAATCCAGAACTCTACGTGGTGTGTGATGTTAGTAATTTTATTATTGGGTTATTTTATTTTTGTAATTATGTTGTGTGTGTTTTATTTTTGTAATTATTTTCTAATTGTTGTATATTAGTGTTAAGGACCCAAAAAAATATCGGATGTCCAATCAATGGTTGGACATCATTAATATCTAAAAGATAATAAATAATTAAATATATTAATTATTATTATATATTATATATAATATTTAGTAAATATATAAAATTAATCAATTTATCTATATAAAAAAAACTAAACTTATTTGTATAATGTTTTTACTTTATACAATTCAAATAAATACTAAATCTGTATGAAAAAAAAGAAAGATTAAATCATGATCATAACTCAAAACTCAAGACTAGTTAAAATCAAACACAAATGAATATAAACATCTCTAGAATACATTCGATCAAATTAAAAAGCTTAAACTAAAAAATAAAAATTTAAGGAACAGATAAAACCGATGACACAGTTACCGATTCATTGGGTCGACCGGGTCTGACCCAATTTTAATCTAAACTGGTTAATTGGTCTAAACTGGAGTGTGAACTAGTTCTAAAAACCTTGCTTAATAGTTACACAACTGAGGCATCTATAAACACCCTCGGGTTAGTGTTTTTTTTTTAGTATTTTATTATTATTATTGAGAACATGTTCTATTACATTTCAATTCTATGAATACATTTTAATCCGAGGAGCTTGGGGAAATGTGGGGAAAGGGCCTGAAAGGGAACTAGGGAAACCTTGCTTACTGCTTACTGCTTACTGCTTACTGCTTACTGCTTACTGCTTACCAGGCTATATTGATCAAAAGAAATAGCAAACTGATTTGAGGTAGAGGACCTCCTAATCAAACCTCTCATAAAAGCAAGTTTTCAGACTACTGTACAAATAGCCAACCCAGAAAATTACTGCACACTACACAAAGGCCCTAAATTGTCTTGCAATAAATAAATTAGGTATTAATTTCTAGCTGGGCCTTGAACAAGATGGAATCAAGTGATGCTAATCTTTTGGAATGATCGTCACCGTCCATCTCCAACTGTTGGATCAAAAGTTTTTGTAGGAAGCTTTAAGCTTACTTTGTGAAATGCCCAAATTGGCTCTCATTGTGCCGAGGCTTTTGTAAAGATATGTTCGTGTTTAAAGGGCTTTAGATTCTTCATCTTCAACCTCAGTATTGAATACAAAGCTTGGGAATACTGTTGTAATATCCCTGAACATATGGTGAAATAACAAACAAAGAAGAATTAAATAGTGTAGGTATTTCAGCGTCAGTTTAACTTCTAGTGATTTTCTAAATTAATCATTGCTACTGGGAGTGGGATCTCCACGCAGGAATACGACATAATTTTGGTACCATTTGTAGCTTTTAATAACTTGAATCAAATAGAAATTTTGTTTTCGATGAATACTAACAAATAGCAACATCACCATATCTTTTCACTGTTTTAAGATATCTAGCATTAAGAAATACCTTTTAATATCTGAAATGATCTTTTAAGCAGCTTATACTAAAAAGACAGGAACTGGAAAAGAGTAGAAAACATTGAAGCAAGGAAGTTGCATACTTCAAATAAGGAAGAGTCATATTCCTCAAAAGGCCGGGGTTTCGAACAACAAAATCCTTCCATTCCGTTCTACAGATTTTGCCGTCTTGGTCAGCATCAGCATCAGCATCAGCAAATGTCTGAGCAAAAAAATCAGAAGAATGAGATCCATTAATTATAAGCCTGGATAAGAAATCAATTGGAGAAAAAAGCAGTTTACAGACTCCAACCTTGTCAATAATAGCCTCAAGAAGTTCATCCGGTAACTTCATGTCAAATTCTTTCAAAATTGCAATCACCATTTCCTTGACCTGAAAATTGAAGTTTTTTCTTGCTTTCATGAATGAACACAGTGGTATTTCTAGGTTAAAGTATAGACCAGAGATATGCTACTTTCGATGGGGTGCATCAGCATACTCTGGTTATCTATATTTTACTTGTGCAATAGGGTAAGAAAACATAACTAAAAGTAGAAATGTAAACCTATAAGTTCATCTTCAACATTCTAATTCACAAACTAAATTAAGGGTTGTCAAAATTGAGGGCTATAGCAAAGAAAAGATGATAATTAGAAACAGAAAGCACCAATCAAGCAAAATAACTCGATGAAAGTCTAGACAAATAATTAGTCATGCAACAAAATGAAACTGCTTTCAAACCAGAAGACTATCTTCAAATTTTCATTCATACGGAGATATTCAAATAACAAGTTTTGATATAGAAAGTCAAGTAGGGAAAAAAATTAATCAAATATCTGAATGACAAACTCTCACTTGGAAGTTTAGGCCATCATTGTTGAGGATTATTAGATGATACATATAATCAAATATCTACATTATTAGATGATACATATTAATCAAATATATACCCTCACAAAAACATACCACATTCAACGTTAGAGAAATGAGCTTGATGACTTGGTTGAGGGAAACATGGTACATTTAACGGAGGAAAAGAAATATATTAAAACCCAAAAATGCACCAAAAATAAAATAATGCAGAAACAGCAAATCCCCTTATGTTTCTTTCCTGCAAGTTGATCCAAGTAGCAACTTTACAAGCTACGTTAACTAAAAATGAACTAATCCCAGATGGTTAACAACTTATATCATTATTAAAAGATTATTGTAGCAAATATTAATGTTTATGATAACTCTCAGTTTGGTCCTACTTTTAGTTTATTTTTTTTACTCAAATTTTTATTTCCTCGTCTCCTAACATTAATTTGCAAGTGCTGACAACCAATATTGACAGTATCAAATACTCACCTCTTCTCGCTCGATAAAACCAGTTTGTCTCAGATCATAAAGCCTAAATACAACTGCAAGACATCAAAAAGTAACACAGGTGAGTTTTAGTTATATCCATGAGATGCACTTTCATTTTATGGCCCAAAATATTGCCTCCAACCCCTTACAGTTTATTTTATCTTCCACTGGGGCATAGGGATGAAAGATGTTTAGTAGGAGTGAGCAAAAAACGGATAAAACCGAATTATCGAACCGAACCGAATTATTTTAACCGAATTATTTTGGTTTTTCGGTTTTTTTTATAATTTCGGTTATATCCGAATTATTACTCGGTATTCGGTTTCGGTTTCGGTTTTCAAAAAACGATTATTCGGATACCCGAATAACCGAACTTAAAAAATTACTTTTATAATATTATCTATAACTATCTCTATCAGTGACTCGGTGTACTCTATCACTAATCTAGGTGTTTATCTATAAGATCTGGGTGTACTCTATTACTATGTTTCCTTCAAATACAAATCAGAGGAAGAGGAAGGAATGGGGGTCAAGAGAGAAGGAAGAGGCCGATCTGCGCTGATTGAGCTAATTTTACGTGCATTTTCGATCTGGGTGTTATGATTTTCTTTGCTTATCTTTTTATGCTCGATCCGGGAAGAGGCCAGATCTGTAGCGATTTGCTTATCATCCGATTCCTTTTCGCTCCAGTTCATTTTGATTTGGGCTTCACTTCTATTTCTTTACTCCTTTTCGCCTAGTTGCATTTTGCTAACAAAGGTTCCGCTTCTCCGAGTACAAAATCCTTGAACTGTTGAATCAAGTATTTGAAGAAATTTTGTAACTGATAACCTATTTTTCTCTAATTTGGGCAAAATGGGTATTGCTTTTTATGGTTGCAGATTTTGACTTCAGATCTGAATTATCAATTATGTAATCGACATTATTATATAGCATTATTCTCGAAGATCATGTTTAAACTTACGAATTTCTATTGTCAAATAAATGCTTTCAGTTTGAGTTAATTAAGAATTGTACTTATGTGCTTGACTATGTATCTTGATCAAGGTCATTATTTAAGAATTTGATTTCGCATATGAGTTCCTCTCCTAATCAGATGGGAAGTTCAATTTTAATGTGTTAGATGGTTAACATTTGCTTCCTATTTTCCTTGTTTCTTGTAGATTTCAGATCTATAAACGAGACTGGGAATGGCTTCACTGATATTACTTTTAATCGCTACCGTAGTGCATTGTATATGTTCTTTTCCTTTCATGTTCAGACGAGGATTTGTGGTTTTCAGTTTTCACTGTATTCTTAATTTTAAAAAGATCACAAGTTCGGTTATTACCCGAATATCCGAATATACAATTCGGTAATTCGGTATTCGGTAATTCGGTTAGTTTCAAATTTCGGTTATTAGTTCGGATAGTGGAATTATCGATAATTCGGTTTTCGGTTATAACCGAATAGCCTATTCGGTTCGGTTATAACCGAATGATCACCCCTAATGTTTAGTGCCTGGACAAATTCCTCAAAATCAATGACGCCATTTTTCTTTTCATCGAAGAGATCAAAAACCTAGAGAGTAGATAATTAAGTAAGACTAGCAAGCATTATACGTATAAAAGAAATTCATAAAACACCCAAATCAAAGCACAACTTAACCAGAAGTTTTTATAGGAGATCAGTCTTTGGCAAGAAGACAAATAAATCAATCAAAAAGAATAGATCCATCATGAGAGCAGAAAACAAAACTTGTGAAAAGCAGCAGCATATAGTATTACCATGTACTTGTGAGGAAGTTATAGGCTAAACAAGAGTTACAAATATTAGCATGAAACTTGAAGTATAATTTAGAAGGATTAATTAACTATTTCAGACTGCAGAAACCATGCTCATAAGTAGATTTATGTTTTATCTTTAAAATATGATTAAACATAGATTAGATACCCAATCATTTAACATGTACTCCATACAACATTTTCGGGATAAATCAACTTTTGATACCTGTACTGGAATACGACTTACAATTCGGTACTCGAAGTGAAAAAAATTACAACTGGTGATTGTACTCAAAAAATGTTGCAATCTGGTGCTTGTACTTTCCAATTTTGAAATAGTTGTTAAAATTGACTAACGGAGTAGATGGAAAATTCTGACGTGGCTTACTCATCTGATGTGGATAATGATAAACTAGTTATTGCCCAAGTGCAACACAACTGAGAGTTACGTGGGGCCCAATAGCTAGCAACACACTTCCCCAAAATGGAACCCATGTGCAACACCAAAGTTGACTAGACCGCCTCTGTTACACCTACCAACATTATTTGGCAAACTGCCAAAATCAGCCGAAGCTGCATGACGCCGAACCAAAAGCTATTAGGACAACCCAGATAAACAAACACCCTTAATTGATTAGTTGGAGGAGATGGATGCAATCAGAGCATGAAATCAAAAAGGAGATTAGACCAGCCATAACAAAAAATTTCAAAAAATAGAAATGAACCAAGCTGCCGGAAATAGGTCGAAGATCACCAAGAGACAACCCCAACTAAATCCAAATCAATCATACAACAACAAAAAGAAAGTATGAATGATAGAACCTCCAAATCAGCTGCAACCCAAAATAAACATCACGCCCCTAACAAGTTGAAATGGAACACAGACCAATCAGACAAACAGATCAAAAACACCCATGAACAAAGACATGAACGTAGGAATAACAGATAGCATAATTACATGAGGAGGAAGATTTATGAACATGGATTACATGAGGAACAGAGTGACGCCGTCCGTCGTATACGAGCAACGCCCAATGAGTCCAGATATAGTACAAATAGGCGATTCTTCATCTTCTTCTTAATATCCGTATCCGTACAATAATCAAATTCCTACCACTTATCCTCCTTACTACAATTATTATCCAAATTACGATTGTTTTTTTGGTTCATCCCCACCTACTCAACCTCCGGTGGCCCCAGCATCGGTTGCTTCCTCGTCTAAACAGCCACCCAGGGGCTTAGCTTGGGATTTTTTAAATCTGTTCGAGACTTTTGAGAAGTATTACCCTCTGTACACGCCGAGCAGAGACTCCAAGGAGGTAAGGGAGGAGGAAGGAATTCTTGATTTGGAGGATGAGGATTTCCAGCAGGAAGTAGTTAAAGGAAGTACATGGAAACCAAAAGTTTGTGGATGACCGAGGTAGTGGGGGCAGAGATGTTTACTCAAAGCCAGCTCTGGTGGATGATGAGGAAAGGAAAGGGAAGGGGAATAATAATGATTCTGAGTTGCATTACAGGCCGAGCTCGTCAATGGAAGACGATGAAATGGAGTATGAGGTGCATATGGTGGATAAAAAAGTTGTTGATAAGGAGGATAAGTCTGGCCATCGCCCATAAATTCGAACCTTGATGCCAGAAGAGTAGTTCAAGATCTAAAAGCAAATCCGAACGAGCTCATCCTTTCAATTAAACACCGAAAACCCTCTAATAAATATATGGGAACCAGTAATCAATGGAGAATCGAGACAAGAAGAATGAGAGGAGAAGAAGGACAGGGAAGAGAACCCTAGTTTTTTTTTCCCCAAATATCAATTTGTTCCTTTTTTGTTGATCCGCCTTTATACATGGAAAATACACATCAATACAACTTTGTTGCCTAGTTATTGCCATGTCATCCTTTGCATCTGACCTGTCAAATTTTCAAACAGAATAAGGATGAAACCCTACTGTTTAACGGAGTGTAATATTTTTCGAGTACAATCATCAGTTTGTAACTTTTTTCATTTCGAGTACCAAATTGTAAGTCGTGTTCCAGTACAGGTACCAAAAGCTGATTTATCCCCAACATTTTCTGTATCAAACTAAGTCTAAACAAAGAAGGTTGGTTACGTATTAAAGCCCAAAAAAAAAAAAAAAAAAAAAAAAAAAAAAAAAAAAAAAAAAAAAAAAAAAAAAAAAAAAAAAAAAAAAAAAAAAAAAAAAAAAAAAAAAAAAAAAAAAAAAAAAAAAAAAAAAAAAAAAAAAAAAAAAAAAAAAAAAAAAAAAAAAAAAAAAAAAAAAAAAAAAAAAAAAAAAAAAAAAAAAAAAAAAAAAAAAAAAAAAAAAAAAAAAAAAAAAAAAAAAAAAAAAAAAAAAAAAAAAAAAAAAAAAAAAAAAAAAAAAAAAAAAAAAAAAAAAAAAAAAAAAAAAAAAAAAAAAAAAAAAAAAAAAAAAAAAAAAAAAAAAAAAAAAAAAAAAAAAAAAAAAAAAAAAAAAAAAAAAAAAAAAAAAAAAAAAAAAAAAAAAAAAAAAAAAAAAAAAAAAAAAAAAAAAAAAAAAAAAAAAAAAAAAAAAAAAAAAAAAAAAAAAAAAAAAAAAAAAAAAAAAAAAAAAAAAAAAAAAAAAAAAAAAAAAAAAAAAAAAAAAAAAAAAAAAAAAAAAAAAAAAAAAAAAAAAAAAAAAAAAAAAAAAAAAAAAAAAAAAAAAAAAAAAAAAAAAAAAAAAAAAAAAAAAAAAAAAAAAAAAAAAAAAAAAAAAAAAAAAAAAAAAAAAAAAAAAAAAAAAAAAAAAAAAAAAAAAAAAAAAAAAAAAAAAAAAAAAAAAAAAAAAAAAAAAAAAAAAAAAAAAAAAAAAAAAAAAAAAAAAAAAAAAAAAAAAAAAAAAAAAAAAAAAAAAAAAAAAAAAAAAAAAAAAAAAAAAAAAAAAAAAAAAAAAAAAAAAAAAAAAAAAAAAAAAAAAAAAAAAAAAAAAAAAAAAAAAAAAAAAAAAAAAAAAAAAAAAAAAAAAAAAAAAAAAAAAAAAAAAAAAAAAAAAAAAAAAAAAAAAAAAAAAAAAAAAAAAAAAAAAAAAAAAAAAAAAAAAAAAAAAAAAAAAAAAAAAAAAAAAAAAAAAAAAAAAAAAAAAAAAAAAAAAAAAAAAAAAACCCCCTTCCCCCCACCCCCACCCCGAAAGAGGGAAAATATGGATTCACAACTTTTATAATGGTCCTAACCTCTCACATAATTTCAGGAAACAAGTAAAGAACTCAATCTAGGATGTGTTGGGGACAAGTATAAGCCCCATCTAGCATCAAAAGGTAACCAAAACAACAACCCTGAGGCAATTTTTTTGGGGCATGCTGCTGACAACCCCTTCCATACTTCAACATGCTGACTATCATTTATATGAATTTCTTATAGATCAAGATAAACTTAAGAAGGCTGGTCGCTAAACATTCCTCGAAGAACGGCTGCAGGTGTAAAACAAACATGTGTAAACCATTATCAGAGCATGCTTAATGGTCAGAGATGTTTTATCTGTTAAAGTTGAAATAACAACAAACGCGTTCTTCAACCTCCACTTATGTTGCTTATAGTGTTGATAGTAGAATATTACTTAAACTAAACTTCACTAGACATTCTCTACTGCACCTTGTCTCAAAATAAAGTCAATTTCTTCAAAGTGCTTATTTGATCTCCCACACAGAATTTGGCCAAGTAAACATAATACAAATCATAAACCCAATTTCTAACACACGCCAAGCAATCAAGCAGAAGTTTGTCTATAAACCAAGACACAACTAGTAATAAGTTTTTGAAGAGCATTTACCCGGTCTAGAAACAGATTCTCACCATATGGAGTTCTGAACAATGCTAACTGAAGCTCTTCCTACAGAAAAACATACAGTATAGGGAAAATAGAACTGTTTAGTATAGTTACTATAATTAAGCAAAAACCTACTTAGTAATTGAAACACTCCAAACAAAATGGAACTGCACACGCCAGCCACCAAGTGAATGAAAGATGGGTAACGCATCCTAACATTTGGACATCTATGGAAATCCTCACCCATATTTTTTCAGAAATTTTCAAGAAAAACCTACTTAATAATTGAAACACTTAAAAAATAAGAAATGAACTTATTCTTAAATCAATGTGAACCTGAATCAGCTATAGCTTCTAATCCAAATCAAAAACGATAACACCATTACACCTCTAGTAAAATCTTCCCATATCATCATCAAGTCAGTACCACAAAAACTAATTGAACAACTTAACTCAAAATTGACAGCTCAGAGGTTTAATCATACCTTGTGAATCAGTCCGTCATCAATAATTGAACTACTTAACTTCTTAAACAACTCATACAATGCCTCCACTTCATTCACATTAACTGCAACATAACAAAACACACCAGAATTTCATATCTCCAAATTCAATATATACCCATAAAAAAAGTAACAATTTTTAGAAGGAAAAAAAAACCCAAAACAACATAGAAATGAAAAATTACAGTGAGATTCATTGGCAAATCGAATCAGCTCAGGGTATCCGAACACTGTTTTTTTAGGAGGGCGTATGTTTTTGAAATCACAGCAACCAGAAACGGTGAAGAACAAAATTTCAAGTATGGCTACCAATGGAATGCATGCAGCAAACAGTTTCTCCCCAATGGTTAATGAGCTCGATCCCTGCTCTCCAAACTAACCAAACAAACAAAATCAAAAAAAAAATCTAAGGAATTAAGCATTGTCAACGAAAACTAACCAGACAAATTGAATGTCAATATATTACTTAAAAAATACAGAGAGCGGGGATGTGGAATACCGATGAATCGCTGGTTGAATCCATGGCGGAGTGATCACATTTTCTCTTTCGTACTCCTAACCAGAGGACACAGAGAGAGAAGTAGAGGACGGATAGAAAGAAAGGGGGAAATTTCCTGGCAAATTGTTTCTTTCGGATTACAGTCGTGGCAATTTGTTGAAGAAATTAAAGGACTATATATACTGTATATTTTCGTAATTAGAATATTTTTTTTCCTAATCCTCCGTATTGATTTAATTTAGACTAAATTATAAATCTTACCCTTATATTTGTCGGTTTTTATTAACTGTTCTTTAAACCTTTTTTTTAACACAACTATTCCTCATATATGCGTTAGTCATGCAAAGATGTTATTCCAATATTCCCTAAACTTTTTTTTAGCACAATTATTCCTCGTAAATGCGTTTGTATAAAAAGTATACTTTTACACAAATTTTTTAAAAAAAAAAATTGAGGAGAGAAAATTTTAATTTTTAATAAGTGAAAAAAATTAAAGGAACACATTTGCATAACTAACGTATCTATGAGGAACAATTGTGCTAAAAAAAGTTTAAAAAACATTGGAGGAACACTTTTGCATGACTAACGCAAATATGAAGAACAATTATGTTAAAAAAAAGTTTAGGAAACAGTTTAATAAAAACATGACAAATAAGAGAATTAAATTTATAATTTAATCTTTAATTTGTGGATGGGACTACGATCTTATGAAAAATATTGTAGTTTATTTATACTTTATTGTTAAAGATTCATTAATTTCATTCCATAAGAAAGATGTGAATTACATATACGATACACCTAAAAAGATATTTACTCAATTTTATTTATTTCAATTTTTATAACCTAGATAAAAAAAAATAATTGAAAAATAATTATCACATACATGATGCATTGTTCATCCAATTAGTAGGAAATGGTTAGCATGAAGTTAATTTTATTTAATTGACTAATACAATATTAACACGCAGGTAAAAAGTGATATCTCTCTACATATTTATTGGTCAATTAACCAATTTACCCTGAAGTTAATTTTATTATAATTGGATCCCAATTAATATATCTGCGAGCAGTCATTACTGTAGACTAAATTAAGTCTTTTCCAAACTCTTAAAAGTAGAAAACTTGACTCCTATTGAATGAAGAGAGAAAGTGAAATCTAACCTCAAATTAGTACAAAATAAAATCTAACAAAAAAATAAATAAATAAACTCCACAAAAGAAGGACATATTTTAAAATAGAGGAAAGATGCTAAAAGCCTAAAATAGGTTTCAATATTTCACAGTGCATTCTATGCAAGTATGATAATAACTATTTATCTAATCTAAAATTAGTGAGCCCCATTTAAATATGTTTCTATGGTAAACTAGTTTTTATTTATATAAAGATATGCTAGTTTAATATTATTTGGTAGATAATTTTTTTGGAAATTACAGACATGATTTTGGGGAGGTAGGAAATAAATAATAAAATTCTTTTTGTAATTTTAATAGTAAGGATTTATTAGTTTAGTGATTTAAAATGGATACTAAAATGAAAAGAAAATAATGTTCATAACTGCAATGATTGATTATAAATTATAAATATTGAGCCCGTTTAAGTATGTTAAATTATCAATTAATTATAATTTAACGTATAATTTATAAGATATTTTATGAGTTTTTTTTTATATTTGTAACAATATTTTTCTCAATACCCCTAAAATAAAAATGTAACAATAAATTATTAAATATAGAGAAAAAATACATAACCCCGTCTAAAGAATTGACATTATTTATAATACTATAGACACAAATTATTTTACAAAATTTTATAAATTATTGATGTGACATATTTCATGTGACGTCCCAAAAATTAGGTATACATCACCCATCTTGGGCCGTGAGGATCGTGGTGATGTAATTCAAGTACAACTTATTAATACAACTTTGTAGTGCTAATACGATTAAAAACATAAAGCTGTGAGTTTGAATACAAATATTATCTACTAGAGATTATACAAACTCAAAAGGAGTCCTCATTACAATTGTTAACACACTATTTTACAGAATAGTGAGGACTACTAATACTATCATCTGGTCCATCACTCCATTCCCCGACTCGTCGTCAAATTTATATTCTCATTTCTGAGAGAACAATGAAAGAAAGGGTGAGCTCAACTAGCCCAGTAAGAAATATTATGACTAAGATAATGCAGAATAAATTATCGTTAGCCTTCAACAGTGTTAAACTGATAAAATATAACAACATCAAGTTTAACTACAGCGGATCAAGCAATCCATTAAAAGAGTCAAGTAGAGAATAGAATCTACTATCTTTTATGATTTAAAAAGTTTTTCATCACTTTTATCGCTGAGACTTAGCTTAATAAATAATTCACATCATCCCTGCACTACGGCCAAGGATATTCATTAGTGTAAGGCCCCAACTTTTTATAAATGAAGATTTAATTCCTCTATTTATTATTTTGAAAACGTAAGGGTTGATTTGATTAATGTGGTTAGTTAATGGGTAAAATCATAAATATTTTAAAAAAACAAGTGGTTATAAAATACTCATTGTTTAATAGGGAATATTCGTTTTGGTCGTGGAATATTCTTACTTTCGGGGAATATTAAATGCGGCACGACAAATATGTGGGCCCATAACTAAAAGCGATTGGATGAAGAAAACGACAAGTATAAGTTGTTTATAAATAACTATAGCAGATTGTTACCAGAATTATCTTTGTTGGAATATCGGTGGTTAAAACACGATGTCTGGCGTTGTTGACAAGATGTACGCAGGTATTGCACCAATTATTGATTCTTACGTAGAAGGCACTACTTCGATAATTATTACGTGAATTCTTATTCAAATTATTTTATTTTATTGATTCAATAATTGCTGCGTTGATATTTTATATTCTTTGTTGTTTCAATAATTGTCACTACAATGATATTTTCCATTATCGAATCAATAATTCATATTATCGATTAATATTATTAGAAAACATTATTGACAATGTCTAGAAAGTTACATACAAGGAGAGGTTTGGTCACCTAATCAGGCGCCAAGAAGGAGAAATTCTTATTGAAAGCCCCTCTTTTCAGGAACGGCTTGGTTGCCAATATTGTGATTCTGTAATATTATTTGTGAATAATTAATTATTGATTTATATGATGAGAAAAATATTGATTTTATGTGGATATAGATGGAATTTTTTTTTTAAAGTGACAATTATTAAAAATTGATATTTTATCTTTTCTGATAAAATAATATTTTATTATATTATTATAATAGAATAATGATGATATTTTTATAATGAATGTGGGATATATGAGTATATGAGGAGGAAGAGTATTTTTGTTGCATTAAATGATTAACACATGTTTTGTGTGTCGGTGGACCCCATTTCTTGACTGAAATTTGATTATAGCTTGTAAAATCGTCCGTTTATGAATTTCGGTCAATTTCTGTTTGGAATTTGGAAAATATTTCTTTTGTAACGTTGTAGAGAATTGAAATTCCTATAACAAATTGCGAGATTCGAATTTTCTGATAAAAGGCTATTTATTATGAATTATTGAATTTCTGAAGTTCCGAAATAATTGATTTTTGGAAGTTTTATTTATTTTTATTAATAAAAACGTTTTTTATATGTTGTGGGCATCTTTAACATGTGCATGGTGGCTGAATTTAGATTCAAGATGTGGGCGTATGAATTTTGTTTATATATAATATTATTATATTCAATTTTACGCTTTGGTGTTCTAAGCAATTTCTATAAATAGGTGCTTGGGTTAGAATTGAAAATCACACGAAACTAAAGATTTCTATCTCTCTCTCTATAATATCGGCGTATTTTGTGAGTATTTTAATACTTTGAGTATTCTTTATACGGTGCAAGTTCTTTCAAAGACTATATCCGAAGATTCGGTAAATCTTATTCTTTTCTCGAGGTAAGGGATATTTTTTAAAAAAAATGATATTATTTCTTCAATATCATTATGCCAAAATATTGGTTGGAACTTTTTATCAAATTTGGAACTTTTTCATGTCGGGAGTTACTTATTCACGATTCTTATTTATGAGTTCTTATTCACGAGTTCTATTCACGAAGTACTATTCATGAAGTATGATGATATTTTTTGTGAAATTTCTATCTTTTGGTGTGAGTTCTTATTCACGTATCGACACTTATTCACGAATCTGACATTATTCACGGAAAAATTAAATTTTCTTTTCTATGTCCAAGATTATACATTATAGTTCTATCTTTGATTGGATCTATGTTTTGATCATTCTTGAATTTTACACCACTCTGGTTATTTATGAAGTATTTTCGAACTTGGATTGTTTAAAGTACGAATCCTTAATATTTGTTCTTTTGTTTCACTGGATTCGTTTTCTTTAAAATATTTTTCATCATCCTCAGTCCTAAATGATGATATAACTGAATATCTTTGGTCTGTAGTGCAAAAATGAATGATTTTATAATGAATATCTTTGGCTTGTAGTGCAAAGATGACTATTTGATTCAAGATGTATATTGATTGATGTTACAGGGATAAAATATCGATGATGGACTTTTAACTTTATATATAGAAGATAGTAGATTGCATTCTCTACTTAACTCTTACAATGAATTGTTTTCCTGCAGCTTATTGATCTAAAACTTGTTGTCTATTGTATTACATCGATTTTTCCTGTTGAAGACTAAGGATAATTTGTTGTACATTATCTTAGTCATAATATTCTTTTATTGGGCTAGTTGAGCTCACCCTTTTCCTTTTTGTTCTATTTTTCTTCTCGAGAGCGAGAATATAAGCGGGGAACTAATCGGGGTGTGGAGTAATGATTTAAGACAGGTTGTTTTAGTAGTCCTCACTATTTTGTAAAATAGTGTATCAATAATTGTAATGAGGACTTATTTGAGTGTGGATATTGTCTACAGATGACAATATTTTGTATTTAAACTCACAGTTTATGTGTTGTCGTATTTTGCACGACAATTGTATTAATGAAGTTGTAGTTGTTTACATACCATGTATTTGGCGACTCGAGAATAGGTTGGTTGGATTGGACCTATTTTGGGGGCGCCATGATTGGTATCGAGCTTAGGGATATGATCTCCGGCGAAGATCGGGAATAGAACTAGGAGGGAAAGACGAGTAAATCCTTCGTTAGTGTGTCCTACCTAAGCTTATTTGTTGGTCGGTCATAATATAGGGGTATTATGTGATTTGTTAATTTGTTTAATTAACCCTTGTTTTATGGCAATATTTAAGAATGTCGATTGAGAATGTTATGATGGAGTAAATGAGACCGTGGAGACACCTTCGCTTTCACCAACGAGGAGAACGTGCAACAGTCGTGGCAATGTTCCTCCTGTGAACAACACCATTTGAAAGCGGATGAATGAACGATGGTATGTTTAGGAACTTTCTAGAATTCATGCAAAACCAAGCGAAAGACTATCTGTTCAAAATGCGGGTGGAAACACCGGCGACTCACGGATGGTCACCGCTAAGCGATTCAGAAGGAGTTAGGGACCGCCAGAGTTTTTGGGAAAGCTAGAACCACTTACGGCAGAGATGTGGATAAAGAAGATCACTAAGATATTTGATGTCTTGGGATGCTCAGAGAGGAGAAAAAAGGTTCCTCTTCGGCACTTTCATGTTACGACGGAGAAAGGCAGTTATTGGTGGGAATCAAGTAAAGCGTACTTCGACTACTGCGACTTGAAGATGTCTTGGGAGAAGTTCCAAGAATTGTTCAACGACAAGTACTTTCGAAAGTATTCGTCACATGAAGGAGGTAAAGTTCATCAATTTGGAGTAAAACAATATGAGCGATGTCGTGAGACGAAGCTAAGTTTGCCGAGTTGTCCCGATTTGCATCCCATTTGGTTGATAATGAGGAGAGAATGACGCGAATGTTTCGCGAGGTTTGAAACCCAAAATACGTCAATACCTCATTTCTCACAAACTTTGTTTATATTCAGATGTTGTGAATAGGGCTCGATTATTGGAAGTAGCGATAATGAGTCGGCTCAATGAAGAATAATGACCAATAACTCGATGATAATCGTATCGGTGGCGACGATTCATCGAACAATGATAACCATCGTGGAGGAAATTATCATGCCGAAATGGTAACCACTTGATGGTAATCATAGCCAAGGTAATAGAAGAAATAACTCAAGTGGAAATTTCAAGAAGAGAAGATTTAACAATGACGGGAAGGCGTCAAGCACAAACACCAAAGAACAAATTTTAGAGGAGCAGAAAGGCGCCAGTTAGATCTGCTACAATCGGAGAAGAGGACACAGAAGTCCAAACTATTAACAACCTTCCAAGGTATGTTATAATTGTGGAAAAGAAGGTCATATCGCTTCGAGATTATGCGGTAAGCGAAACCCGATCCAATGAGAATGGTGACTCAAAAGGTCATCCGGACAAGTCAAAGTCATCGGTTCTTGGAAGAGCATTTTCGTGACTTCAAAAAAGCGAGTAACGAACGAAGTTAGCACGAGTTAGTTAATTATAAATTTTTGTGAAGTTATACCTTATTAGAATCTGGGTTCTACCCATTCATTTATCTCTCCCGCTTATACTCAACGTTTAAACTTGACTCTCAGAGAAAATTAGACTTTGACTTATTTGTTGAAACTCCGTTAGAGAAACTTTCGTTACATCCATTTGTTTATAAATCTTGTTTGATCCAAGTTGGCACCATCACATTACCTATTGACCTTATTTCTTTAAAGATACTTGTTTTTGATGTGATTTTGGAGATTGATTGATTAACTACTCATCATGCCAAAATTGATTGCTTTCGTAAGGTTGTTAGTTTTCATATTCCTAAGCAACCTGTTATTCGAATTCAAGCAACCAAACCATTGAAGTCAAACTCTTTCATATCAAGCCGTAAAGTAATTCGTTTATTGAAAAACGGATGTCAAGCTTTCTTAGCCCATGTCATGGACTTGAACAAAAAATACGTCAGATTTGAATGATATTTCTATTGTTAGTAAATTTCCTGACGTATTTCCTGAAGAATTTCCTGGCCTACCCCAGAGCGTGATATTGAATTTTGTATCGACTTTGAACTCGGTACAAAACCCATTTCTAAAATCCCATGGCTCCTATTGAGCTTCAAGAGTTAAAAATTCAACTGTAGAAGTTTGTACCCTAGCCTTTATCTGGTGACTTCCTTTGTGGAAAGCACCGAAGCCAGACTCTCCGTAGGGGACGCCATATTCGTGCGATAGTAAATTGAAAGGTGTCATTGTGACGTGCTATCCAAGGTTGGGATATGAGTCACAGTTGAGAGCAACCTAAGTCAGTAATCGAAATACGTGGTCATGTTTCATGCTTAGTTGGTTATTATCGAAGATTTTGTGGAAAGATTTTCTCAAATCGCTACTCTATTAACTCATTGACTCGAAAAGATACAAAATTCGAATGGGCGAGGAATGTAGAACTCAACATGCAAGAACGACGTTGGCTCGGTATTGAAAGATTACTACCATACCATTCAATACCATCCTGGAAAAAATGAACGTGGTAGCTGACGTGTTGAGTAGAAAATCGTATGTGGTTATGAGTGCGATATTGTTAATACAAAGACCCATTTCGTACGACTTACAGAAGATGGAGATAGAGTTAAAGATTCCAAGAACCTGCGTGAAGATAACGAATTTACGATTAGAATTGACTTTAATCGATAAATTGCTTTAGCTACAGACTTGGAGTTGATGAATATGAAGAAGAAGATGCAATAAGTCGTTATTCCAAAAGCGAGAATCGGCGATGTGAGGAAAGCTCAAACCTTTGATTTATTAGTCCATTTGAAATCCTCGATCGAATAGGAACTGTGGCCTATAGACTCATTTTACCGCCAAGTATGACGTGTGTTCATAACGTTTTTCACGTATCGATGTTACGTAAATATGTGGACGACCCGAACCATGTTATTGAGTTAGAACCGGATGAGATAGCCGAAGACTTAACGTACGAGGAGGTACCAGTCAAGATCTTGGATGGGAAGGAGCATGTCCTACGCATGTCAATTTCGAGGACAAAATTTCATAAGGAGGGGAGGTTGTAAGGCCCCAACTTTTTATAAATGAAGATTTAATTCCTCTATTTATTATTTTGAAATAGTAAGGGTTGATTTGATTAATGTGGTTAGTTGTGGGTAAAATGCGCAAATATTTTAAAAAAAACAAGTGGTTATAAAATACTCATTGTTGTCGGGGAATATTCGTTTGGTCGTGGAATATTCTTACTTTCGGGGAATATTAAATGCAACCACTGACCTTGTGTGGGCCCATAACGAAAAGCGATTGGATGAAGAAAGCGACAAGTATAAGTTGTTTATAAATAACGGCGCGAGTTGTTACCAATTATCTTTTGTTGGAATACCGATTGGTTAAAACACACGATGTCTGGCGTTGTTGTTGACAAGAAGACGCCAGATTGCACCAATTATTGATTCTTACGTAAAGAAGGCACTACTCAATAATTGTTACAAAGTAATTCTTGTTCAAAGATTTTATTTTATTGATTCAATAATCACTGCGTTGATATTTTATATTCTCGTTGTTTCAATAATTGTCACTACACAATATTTTCCATTATCGAATCAATAATTCATATTATCCGATTAATATTATTAGAAAACATTATTGGCAATGTCTAGAAAGTTCTGCCTCAAGGAGAGGTTTTCGTCACCTAATTCAGCCAAGTAAGGAAAAATTCTTATTGGAAAGCCCCTCTTTCAAGGAGAACAGTTCTTTAATCTTGTGACTCTGTACTTATTATTTGAATAAATAATTATTGATTTATATGATGAGAAAAATATTGATTTTATGTGGATATAGATGGAATTTTTTTTTAAAGTGACAATTGTTAAAAATTGATATTTTATCTTTTCTGATAAAATAATATTTTATTATATTATTATAATAGAATAATGAAGATATTTTTACAATATCGAGCGTATTTTCTGATAAAATCACACCAGAAACTAAAGATTTCTCTCTCTTTCTCTCTATAATATCGAGCGTATTTTGTGAGTATTTTAGTACTTTGAGTATTACTATACGGTACAAGTTCTTTCAGCACTATATCCAGTATTCCAGTCAGAAGTACTATTCTTTCTGAGGTAAGGATATTATTTTTAAAAAATGATATTATTTCTTCAATATCATTATCTTCGAAATATTGGTTGGAACTTTTTATCAAATTTGAAATTTTTCATGCCTCGGGTTACTATTCACGAGTTACTATTCACGAAGTACTATTCACGTTAAGTATGATGATATTTTTTGTGAAATTTCTATCTTTTGGTGTCGAGTCTTTATTCACATGTCGACCTTTATTCACGATATCTGACTATTCACTTTCGAATTTATTAATTATTCACGAAAAATTAAATTTTCTTTTCTATGTCCAAGATTATCTCGTTATAGTTCCTATCTTTGATTGGATCTATGTTTTGATCATTCTTGAATTTTACTCCACTCGGTTATTTATGAAGTATTTTGAACTTGGATTGTTTTAAAGTACTAATCCTTAATATTTGTTCTTTTATTTCCTTTGGATTCGTTTTCTTTAAAATATTTTTCATCATCCTCAGCCCTAAATGATGATATAACTGAATATCTTTGGCATGTATTACAAAGATGAATGATTTTATAATGAATATCTTTGGCCCGTAGTGCAAAGATGAACAGGTGTTTAGATGAACTTGATCGGTCGAGCGAATATCTTTGGCCCGTAGTGCAAAGATGCATGTGTGTTAGGATGAACATGACCTAATCGATGAATATCTTTGGCCTGTAGTGCAAAGATGACTATTTGATTCAAGATGTATATTGATTGATGTTACAGGTGGACTTTTAACTTCATATATAGAAGATAGTAGATTGCATTATCTACTTAACTCTTCTAATGAATTGTTGTTTCCGCTGCAGTTATTGATCTAAAATTTGTTGTCTATTGTATTCTATCAGATTTTTTCCTGTTAAAAACTAAGGATAATTTATTGTACATTATCTTAGTCATAATATTCTTTACTGGGCTAGTTGAGCTCACCCTTTTCCTTTTTGTTCTAGTTTTTTCTCGGGAGGCGAGAATATAGCGGAAACTAGTCGGGGTGTGGAGTAATGGTTCAAGACAGTTGTTTTAGTAGTCCTCACTATTTTGTAAAATAGTGTATTAATAATTGTAATAAGGACTTATTTGAGTGTGGATATTGTCTAGATGACAATATTTGTATTTAAACTCATAGTTTATGTGTTGTCGTAATTTGCACGATAATTGTATTAATGAAGTTGTAGTTATTTCTGTACCATATATTTGGCGACTCAGAATAGGTTGGTTGGATTGGACCTATTTTGGGGGTGTCATAATTAGGGTCACGACCACAAATTCCATGCACTACGGGCCAAGGATATTTATGTATTCATCAATGATCATGATCATGCCAACAACTGTCTATCAATGCACTACGGGCCAATGAGGACTTTTACCACATCATTTATAACATTACTTGGTCATGATTACAATCGAATAATCCTGGTCATAATCATACCAAGTCCATCCATGCTTTCAGGCCACAGATGACTTTCAAAAAAAATATAAACATGAGGATGATGACAATGATATAAAAATTCAATAAAACAAGTTCAAGAATTAAGTTATTCAGAACTAATAACGCCCAAATTGTCGACATGATACTGTTTTGTAGAGTAAAATTCAAGATTTCTCAGAAGAATATTTCCATGAAAAATACTGGATGAAGCACAAATATCAAGGATATTCCACTAATTTCATGGAGTATAGAAGTCAAAATTTTAACCAACTGAGAATAATAAGGAATGGAATAACAATGAAATCACCATGCGTGCGATGCTGACAGGCGAGTTATTCCAACAAAATAATAATAATGGAACCAGGTCAGGTGAAAATCACACCGACAGGTCCAACAGAATAATAAAGATGAATAATAAAAGCGGAACCGTGTCCCATATACAGACGTAGGATGTTCCAACGGAATAATAAAAATAGAATAATAGAAAGCTAACCGAAGTCGTGCAGTATAAAGATGATGGATGTTCCAACGAAATAATAAAGACAAAATAATAGAAGAATGTCACCACGTATAGGGTATTCCGCGTATACAAGTTATTCCAACAGAATAATAAAGAAATGAAATAACAGAAGTTCTCTTCTCAAATACAAAAGAATAATATACCTTACCGTAAAAGAACTAGATGTAAGAGTAGGGAAGTAGCAGAATAATTTTCTATAGCTTTTCTATAATTTCTCTCTCTGGAGTTTCAGTGAATTCGTAAAAAAATAATGAAGGAATGAGCTTCTATTTATAGAAAAATAGAATACATAGTAACTAACTTATGAACGGTCCAGATCGATTTACTTTAATCTGACGGTCCATATTTAAAGCAAAATCTTTTAAATAAAATAAAATATATATAATATATTATATTATATATATAATCTCACGGGACATCACTCCCGTGATTCATCCTGTCAAAAAAATCTGTGAATTATTCAACATAATAATACACCTCCTGCTAACTTTTCAACTTATTATAAATATATAATACATTCTCACATAATACTCCCAAAACCTCCACGACTAATCCCTTTTCCCACCCCAACCCAACCCAACCCAACCCAACCCAATCCATGACTCAAATCATATATATATATATATATATATATATATATATATATATATATATATATATATATATATATATATACCCCCCCCACCAACTTCAATCCTTATATATATATATATATATATATATATATATATATATATATATATATATATATATATATAACTTTCTACCTAGGTTATTACGAAAAATAGATAAATAGGGTCTATAAATACACTAAATGTTACAACAAATCTTGTGTTAATAATTAAACAAACCTGAGTGACTTCTCACGTAAGCATCAATAATCAATACCAGTATGTTACTATGCAACCACGCAGTATCGTACTTTTAACACCCGGTTGTTTCAACAGTTAACAAGTAAAACTTCCGCCGTTATTTTCATAAAAGTATTTTTGTCGTTTCTTCATCAAAAATGATAATTCCGTCCATAGGGTCCACCAATGATTGTGCCGTCAGACAAATATTCCCCGTTAAAACGAATATTCCCAACCAATCGAATATTATATAACAACTTGCGTACTTTGTAAAATTTATAAATATTACCCACAACTATAACATTATATCAATTTCACTCCATAATATTCAAAATTAATATTTATAGAAAATTCATCTTTATTCAAAAAAATTGGGATTTTACATTTCACCTCAACATATTGATCAATAAATTATTTCAATATAATTTTCGACTCCACGTAATATATTGAGATAGAATATGTCACGTTAATAATTTATAAAATAATTTATATCTATAATATTATTCTATTTCATTTGGACAAAAGACCCATACGACAACAAGAGTAGAATTTTAGATGGGGGAAAAGGAAGTTTAATTGACGGGACATCTCGAATGCGGGTCAAATTTTGTTTCTGACATCCATATAATAGGGAGAAGGTCCAAAATTTCTCCTGACGTTTATCGCGATGTCTATCGGACACCCTATACTTTTTTTTATCCAAAAATACCTTTAACGTTACACTTTTTGGGTCATCCGTGCCCCTGCCATTAAAAAAAGACAAACGGAGTTAAAATTTCGCTGACGTGGCAGAAACATAGAGGCTTAAAGGAAAGGTTCAAAAATGCTTGCACGACGTATAAATATGTCATTTAATCAAAACAAAAATAAAAAAAATTCAAAATAAAAAAACATAACATATTTACATCATTTAATCAAAATACTAAAATTCAAATTATTTTGTTAACTAATTAAAACAACTAATTAAATTATTTTAAAAAAAAGCGTTAATTTTTTGATATTAAAAAGCGTTAATATTTTTTAATATTAATAAGCGTTAATATTTTTTAATATTTTTGATATTAAAAATGTTAATATTTTTAATATTAGTTGATATGTTAAAAAGCGTTAATATTTATTGATGATGTAATTAGTTGAATTTTAAAATATTATTTAGTTGAATTTTAAAATATTCAAAAATATAACTAATTCAAAATAATTAACGTTATTTAGTTAAATAATATTATTTTGAATAATATTAATTATTTTGAATTAGTTAAATAACGTTAATTATTTTGAATTAGTTATATTAATTAGGATAACTAATTTTCAACAAATTCACAAATTAGGATAACTAATTAGGATAACTAATTTGAATAATATTAACGTTATTTATTATCCTAATTATTAACTAATTTGTTCAAAATAATTAACGTTATTTAATAAAATAATATTATTTTGAATAATATTAATTATTTTGAATTAGTTAAATAACGTTAATTATTTTGAATTAGTTATATTTTGAATATTTTTAAAATTCAACTAAATAATATTTTTAAAATTCAACTAATTATATCATCAAAAAAATATTAACGCTTTTTTTAACATATCAACTAATATTAAAAAATATTAACGCTTTTTTAATATCAAAAAATATTAATAAAATATTAACGCTTATTAATATTAAAAATATTAACGTTATTAATATCAAAATTAACGTTTTTTAAAAAAATTAATTTAATTAGTTGTTTTAATTAGTTAACAAA
The DNA here is from genome assembly GCA_020205605.1 of Panax ginseng. NCBI lineage: Eukaryota > Viridiplantae > Streptophyta > Magnoliopsida > Apiales > Araliaceae > Panax > Panax ginseng. Next base: position 82,322,143 of record CM035150.1, on the reverse strand, counting down.
ATAATTTGAATTTTAGTATTTTGATTAAATGATGTAAATATGTTATGCTTTTTTATTTTGAATTTTTTATTTTTGTTTTGATTAAATGACATATTTACATGTGAGGGGCATTTTTGAACCTTCTCCCTTTAAGCTTCCATGTTTCACGCTCACGTCGTTAAATTTTTAACCCATTTGTTTTTTTTAACTAAGAAGCGTAAATGATGACCAAAAAGTGTAACGTTAAGGGTATTTTTGGATAAAAAAAAAAGTATAGGGTGCTCGGTAGACATCGCGGTAAATATCAGGGACAATTTTGAACCTTCTCCCCTATATAATATAATGGATAACAGGTTCACTTAAAAAATTATAATTAAAAATAATAATAATAATAATAATTTAAATTCTTCTATATACATCTAAATATCTCATAACGTGAGATCAGAGTGTTATATATAAAATATTAAAATTATGACATAGTATTAATAAAGTATTTATGTTAGATAAAATTATTATTATTTTAATAATATATCATGATATTAACACTGACTATATATATATACACACTGTTAGACTGTTAGTATGTCAAATTTAAACACATAATAATTTCCATCCACGTCTGTCAAGTTTTAATTTGAAAAGAAAAAAAGGTGACTCCTTTCTAATTTCTCTTAGATATGGGAGGATTCCTCTCTATTTTTAAAAAGATAACCCTTAATTTCAAGTTCATTTGAATCTCTCCAAGTCCATTTGAATTACACCTTCCTATGGCCTTTGAACTATTTTAAAAAGACAATTGAAGAGAAAAAGGGGAAAAGGAAGAAAATTGTTAGAATATAGGATCACATACGCACACAAACGATAGAGAATTAAGAATCACACACAGAGATTTACGTGGTTCCCCAATTTGGGTACTCCATAGGCGGCTTGCTGTTTATTGATGATTCCTTAGTTACATAGGGCTTTACAATAGATAGTATTTATACATACTAATCATATTTCAACCCTATGTTCAATTACCCATAATGACATTTTCAAAAATAACCCAGAAAATTTTTTCATTATTCGTCATGGCCAAGGCCGCCACAACAAAGCGTTTTCTATAACACGCCCACGCCACCGGCAAGAACTCCATCAAGATTGGTGCGCCCCACGCCACTCCAAGCTAATACCTGGACAGTAACTCCACCAGTGAACGCTTGTGGCCAAACCAATATTGCGTGTAAAGCTATGGTCTTTGAATTTAAGTCCGAGGATATTCTCTTAAGAAAAACTCATATGCCCAAAATAGGTCCATTCCATCCAACCCATTCGAAAGTCGCCAAATACATGGTATGTAAAATAACTACAACTTTATTACAACAATTGTCGTGACAAAAATACAACAACACATATGCCGTGAGTTCGATACAAATATATACCAAATGTGACACATGTCCCAACCGTGGATAAAAGACCTCACAAAGGACACCTTACATAAAGGTATAGTCAAAAAAACCTGCTTTTAAACTAAAATTGGGAAGTGCTCATGAAACCTTCAGATATGGGAAGGAGACCACGGGAGACCTAGGTTATGATGATAGATATCATATGGCCTGTAATTATCCTCGTCAACCTAATAGACCCCAAAGAAAAACAAGAAGATTACTATCATATTCTTCCCAATGGTAAGTCTTTCTCGACATATCATTATCTCCACTATCTCTAATCGAGAATTATACTTCAAACAAACACCAAGATTATATAGTAGTGCTCAGATATATACTCAAAGAAGTGGATGAAGCACATCCCTCGTCTTTATGATGATACGAGGTTGTATGTCATTAGACATCTTGTATGATAAGTGACAAAACACCCTTCCAACGCTGGGTTTGCTTTCACCTCAACAAATTTATGTATCACCGCTCTATTTCCCCGTTATCCCCCACCGACCCAGCCTACACTTTTATTACCCGAAAGGAATCAGAAGCAAAAGGGTGAAAGACAACTAGCTCAAGAAAGAATATTATGACTAAAGATAAATAAATTATCAATAGTCTTCATCAAGAATAAATCGTAGATTTGTAACATACGGTAGATGATAAAACTTTTCAACCATAGTCAGCAAATGAACGAGCAATCCATTAGAAGAGTCAAATAGACTATAAAGTCTATTATCTTCTTCATGTTAAAAGTCCACCAACAATGTTTTATTCTCTCAGAACATCAATCAACAATTCATGTCCACAATCATACGAATAACTCATAATTGTAATTGTTGTTCTAAATTCCTTTTCTCATCCAGACAAAGATAATTTTCATCATCACCAAACATCAAAGATCATGGTTATACCAAATCACGCTCATGTTCATAATCAAACTAATAAATTCATCTTTGCACTACGGCCAAAGATATTCATCAACAGCTCATCTTTGCACTATGTGCCAAAGATATTCATCAATCAGCTCATCTTTGCACTACATGCCAAAGATATTCAACAACAAGTCATCTTTGCATTATGTGCCAAATATATTAATATCTCAAAGAAATATATAATCATTTCGTAATTTATATAAACAATAATTATAACCATGTTGATTAATTCACCTTTGCACTTAAGCTAAAGATATTCAATTATAAATTCAATGGTCATGATCATACCACCACAATTCAACTTTTCACCATCGCCCAAAAGAGAACCCTAGTCATGATCATACCAATAATCTATCCATCTTTACACCCAGTCGAAAGAGAATTTCAACATCGTGGTTATAAAATGTTATATATGATAATAAAATCAATATAATCAATATATAGTTTTAATCTCCGAGTAATATTCATAAATCAACTATAATTTGTTGAAAAAGAAACCAATTTTGTCATGAATAAGAACTCATTAATAAGAATTTCGTGAATAAGAACTCATGAATAAGAATCGTGAATAAGATCTCATGAATAGTAAACCCGACTCAAAAAGGTAGAAATTCCACAATAAAATCCATACCAATATTTCAGATAATGATATTGAAAGAATAATATTTTTTAAGCTTATAAACAATTTATTTTAATTGTTTACACTTTACTAAATAATGCATTTAATCATTCTAAAATGCCAAACTCATAAGATTTCATCACCAATAACCAAAATCCTCATCAAAAATCAGATATACCTCATGTAGGATTCTCAAGCTATAAAATCCTATTTTCTAATTTTCTTACCTCACATAACATATTTAATTCATTTACTCATAACTAGTCCATTTTCATGAAAAATAACAAATCAGTTCCAAAAATATTTCTTTTCCGGGATTTAGCAGAATATAGTCCTATATTGAATATATATTTTTATCGAATTTTTAAAAGTCATTTACTATTTTTCATATGGCCAAAAACCATTTAATATTTAAACATTTATCATAAATTGTACTTTTATCCAAAAATTTCAAATTTACAGAGTATACTTATATAATATAGATGTACTCCCAATAAAAATTTCATCAATTTTGAGTTAACCACAAGGAGTTATAAGTGGTTACTTTTAAAATAGTCTTTTTCCATAAAATCCATAACTCCTATCTATACATCCAAAATCACCATTTTTGGACACAATCAATAAAACTCATCAAAGTATCATTTCAAATTTTTCCAGAATTTTGAAGGTCTGAAAAGTTACGAAACATGAAAAACATAACAACCCTTAAAATCCCTTACCTCGAAAAGAAAGTAAAAGATTTCGACCGAATAACGCCGAACTAATCTTGCACCGAGATAGCAACACTCAAGATACAAGAATATACTTGATAATATAGAGAGACAAATAGAGAGAAAACTTCAGCTCGTGTGTTTTTCAATTCTAACTTAGCCTCTATTTATAGGAAAATGCTAGAACGCCAAAAGGAGACTAAAATAATAAAATATATTATTTATTTTTCTTATTCCACACCAACCTTCACCAACCAATTTTGAAGGCCATCACCATCTTTGAACAAAAAAACATCACCACCCATGTGCCAACAACCACAAAAACGTTTTTCTTAAATAAAATAATTAAAACTTTCAAAATTAATTATTTTAACTCCTAACTTCAATAATTCACAATAAATAGCCCTTTTATCGTAAAATTCAATCTCGCGACTTTTTTATAGGAATTTCAATTTCTACAACTTTGCAGTAAGAAAATTTTTCCAAATTCCAAAATGTAAATTATCCAAATCCACAAAAGGATGATTTTAAACACCGCTTCAACACCTTTTAAAATTCATAACAAATTATACGCTCGATTTTAACGGCTCAAAATTTGTGGACATATACTCTACTTATATATGTATAACATATCCAAAAATCACAACGATCCAACTCTTCGGATTAAAATTATAACTCACACAAGAAAGCTTTTTAAGAACAATCGATTCGAAGTTTTAATACCTCCAATCCGACAAAAAATACTCGATAAAACACTTCAACAAAGAATTCCACATAAATAAATCCATCATCTATATCCACATCAAATAAATATTTTTTATCACATAAATCAATAACTAATTATTCACAAATAATATTATGTAATCGCAATAATGACAACCAAAGATTCCCAGTGAAAGAGGGCTTTCCAATAAGGATTTCTCCTCATCGCACGCAATTAGATGACCAAACCTCTCCTCGATGTAACTTTCTAGACATTGTCAATAATGCTATCTAATAATATTATTCAAATAATATGAATTATTGATTCGATAATGAGAAATACTACGCAGTTGACAATTATCGAACAACAATAATATAAAATATCAACGCAAAGAATTATTGAATCAATAAAATAAAATATTGAACAATAATTATCGTAATAATTATCGAGTAAAGGCCTTCACGTAAGAATCAATAATTCAAAAATATCGTAATACCGTGCCATCGCAAGCAACAACGCCAGACATCGTATTTTAACCACCGTGTAATCCAAAAGTTGTTAATTCTGAATAATTACGCCTTATTATTTATAAAAATACATACTTGTCGCTTTTTCTTATCCGATAATTATTCTCAAGTTATGGGCCCATAAATGATCGCTACCATTGCAGACGGATATTCCCGACAAAAAGAATATTCCACCACCAAACTAATATTCTCCCACAAAAATGAATATTTTATAACCACTGTGTTTTTGAAAATTTTATATATTTCACCCTTAACTTTAAAATTTTATCAATTTTAACATTTACCTAATAATAATTAATTATAAAAAATTGAATACTTTTATTTCATAAAATTCGGTCTTACAATTATTATCGGATTGAAAAACGATAAAAAATACTTTTATGAAAATAACTACGAAAGTTTTACCGATTAGCTCGTTGAAACAACCTGTTAGGTGTTAAAGAATACGATGTCTGGCATAAGTTCATAAGAAGACACTGCGGTATTGATTATTGATGCTTACGTGAGAAGTCACTCAGCTTTTGTTTAATTATTGCCACGATTTGTTGTAACATTTAGCGATTTATGAACCCCTATTTACCCATTTTTCGTAATAACAAGGTAGAAAGTTATATATATATATATATGATTTGAGTCGGTGGGTGTGGGTGTGGGTGTGGGTGGGGTGGGAAAAAGGGATTAGTCGGGGAGGTTTTGGGAGTATTATGTGAGATTATATTATATATTTATAATAAGTTGAAAAGTTAGCAGGAGGTGTATTATTATGTTGAATAATTCACAGATTTTTTTGACAGGTTGAATCACGGGAGTGATGTCCCGTGAGATTATATATATAATATATTATATATATATTATTTTATTTAAAAGGTTTTGCTTTAAATATGGACCGTCAGATTAAAGTAAATCGATCCTGGACCGATTCATAAGTTAGTTATTATGTATTCTATTTTTCTATAAATAAGCTCATTCCTTCATTATTTTCTTATTTAATTCTTTGAAACTCCGAGAGAGAAATTATAGAAAAGCTATAGAAAATTATTACGCTACTTCCCTACTCTTACATCCGGTTCTTTTACGGTGAAGGGATATTATTCTTTTGTATTTGAGAAGAGAACTTATGTTATTCCATTTCTTTATTATTCATTGGAATAACTCAGATCATGCTGAATACCCTATACGTGGTGACATTCTTTATTATTATTCTGCTTTTTATTATTCCGTTGGAACATCATGTATCTGTCTATATCTGTGGGACACGGGTTCCGCTTTTATTATTCTCGTCTTTATTATTCCGTTGGAACATCTCGCTCATGCTATCTATGGGACCGGTTCCGCTTTTTTTTATTATTCGTCTTTATTATTCTCGTTGGAACATCTCGCCGATTGTGATTTTCACCGACTGGTTCCATTATTATTATTCTCATTGGAATAACTTGTGTAAGACCGAATTTTATGAAATAAAAGTATTCAATTTTTCTATTTAGTAAATGGTTAAATTGATAAAAGTTAAAGTTAAGGGTGATATATGAATTTTTTTCAAAAATACGCAAAGTGGTTATAAAATATTCATTGTTGTTGTGGGAATATTCGTTTGGTCGTGGAATATTCTTTAACGCTTGGGAATATTAAATGCGACAGTGTGAGTCTTGTGTGGGCTCCATAACTGGAAAAGCGATTGGATGAAGAAAACGACAAAAAGGAGTTTTTATAAATAATCTGCAGTAGTTGTTACAATTAACACCGTTGGAATACCGGTGGTTAAAACACGAGAATACGCGTTGTTAGACAAGAAGACGGTAAGATTGCACCAATTATTGATTCTTACGTAAAGAAGGCACTACTCAATAATTGTTACGATAATTCTTGCTCAAGATTTTATTTTATTGATTCAATAATTCTCTGCGTTGATATTTTATATTACTGTTATTTCAATAATTGTCACTACACAATATTTTCCATTATCGAATCAATAATTCATATTATCTGATTAATATTATTAGAAAATATTATTGGCAATGTCTAGAAAGTTCTGTCTAAGGAGAGATTTGGTCACCTAATTACGCGCCAGTAAGGAGAAATCTTTATTGGAAAGCCCCCTCTTTCTTGGGAACTGCCTGGTTGTCAATATTGTGATTCTGTAATATTATTTGTGAATAATTAATTATTGATTTATATGATAAGAAAAATATTGATTTTATGTGGATATAGATGGAAATTTTTTTTAAAGTGACAATTGTTAAAAATTGATATTTTATCTTTTCTGATAAAATAATATTTTATTATATTATTATAATATAATAATGGTGATATTTTTACAATGAATGTGGGATATATGAGTATATGAGAAGGAAGAGTATTTTTGTTATAAAAGTTGTTTAAAACATGTTAAACATGTTGGTGGACCCATTTCTTGACTGAAATTTGATTATAGCCTATAAAATCGTCCGTATGTGAATTTTGGTCAATTTCTGTTTGAAATTTGGAAAAACTTTCTTCTGCAAAATTGTAGAGAATTGAATTTCCTATAAAAAAATGCGAGATTCGAATTTTCTGATAAAAAGGCTATTTATTATGAATTATTAAAGTTCCGAAGTTCCGGAATAATTAATTTTTGTAAGTTTAAAATATTTTAAATCACTAAAACGTTTTTGGTGAGTTGATGGGCCCCAATTGTGTGGTAAATGTGCTGAAGTTGGATTGTCAAAGTGTGCGTATAATTTTTATAAAAATATTAATATTATATTAAATTTTCTGCTTTGGTGTTCAAAGCAATTTCCTATAAATAGGTGCTTAGGTTAGAATTGAAAATTACACCGTAAACTCAAGTTTTCTCTATTTCTCTCTATTTTATCGAGTGTATTCTTGTAAGTATTTTGATATCTTGAGTGTTGCTATATCGATGCAAGTTTGTTCAAACGTTATTCCAATGTAAGATAACGCTTTTGAGGTAAGGGATAGTAAGGGATAGTAGTGGAGATTATTTTCTTCATAAATGATATTATTTCTTCAATATCATTATGCCGAAATATTGGTTTGAACTTTTTATTAAATTTGGAACTTTTTCATGTCAGGGTTACTATTCATGAGTTACTATTCACAAGATTACTATTCATGAGTTACTATTTATGAGTTAATATTCACGAGTTCTTATTCACAAAGTCTTATTCACTTAAGTATGATGATGTTTTTGTGAAATTTCTATCTTTTGGTGTCTGAGTTACTATTCACGATACTAAGACTATTCACGTATATGACACTATTCACAAATACGATATTATTAACAGAAAAATTAAGTTTTCTTCTCTATGTCTAAGATTGTCTGTTATGATTCCTATCTTTGATTGGATCTATGTTTTGGTTTTCATTCTTGAATTTTACTCCACTCTGGTTATTTATAAAGTATTTTTGAACTTGGGTTGTTTAAATTACGAATCCTTAATATTTGTTCTTTTGTTTCACTGGATTCGTTTTCTTTAAAATATTTTGCATCATCCTTAGTGATATAACTGAATATCTTTGGCCTGTAGTGCAAAGATGAATGATTTCTGATGAATATCTTTGGCTCGTAATGCAAAGATGACCTATTGTTGAATATCTTTGGCATGTAGTGCAAAGATGACTTGTTGATGAATATCTTTGGCCCTGTAGAAAGTAAAGATGACTTGTTGATGAATATCTTTGGCCCGTAGTAAAAGATGAATTTATTAGTATGATTATGAACATGAAGCGTGATTTGGTATAACCATGATCTTTGATGCTTCAGTGATGAAAATTAACTTTTTGTCCGGATGAGAAAAGAATTTAGAACTACAATTACGATTATGAGTTATACACGTGATTGTGGACAGGAATTATTGATTAATATTACAGGGATAAAACATTGTTAATGGACTTTTAACATGGAGAAGATAATAGACTTTATAGTCTATTTGACTCTTCTAATGGATTGCTCGTTCCGCTGCAACTATGGTTGAAAAGTTTTATCATCTACCATATGTTCTAAATCTCTGATTTATTATTGATGAAGGCTATTGAGAATTTAATTATCTTTAGTCATGATATTCTTTACTGAGCTAGTTGTGCTCACCCTTTTGCTTCACAATTCCTTTCAGGTAATAAAAGTGTTCTTTGGGTCTAATGGGGATAACAGGAATAGAAACGGTGGTCATCATTTAGTAGTTATATTTGGTGAATCAACTAGGGTGAGGCGTAACCCAACGTTGGAAGGGTGTTTTGCCACTATCATACAAGATGTCTAATGACATACAACCTCGTGTCATCATAAGACAGGATTGTGCTCATCCACTTGCTGAGTATATTTACAAGCACTACCTATATAATCTTGGTATTTGTTTGGAGTATAATTCCCAATTAGAGACAGTGGAGATAATGATATGTCAAGAGAAGACTCACCATTGGGAAGAATATGATAGTAATCTTCTCGTTTTTCTTTGGGGTCTATTGGGTCAACTAAGGATAATTTTGTGGCCATATGATATCTATCATAACCTAGAAATATGGTCTCCCATGTACGAAGGTATCCTTGAGCACTTCCCAAAGATTCTAATTTCTAAAACAGTTTTCGATTATACCTTTATATAAGGTGTCATTATGAGGTATTGTCCACGGTTGGGACATGAGTCACAGTTGGTATATATTTGTATTTAAACTCACAGTTTAAATGTTGTTGTATTTTGCACGACAATTGTTGTAATAAAGTTGTAGTTGTTTTTACGTATCATGTATTTGGCGACTCGAATGGGTTGGATGGAATGGACCTATTTTGGGTTCACACAACTTCCTATCTAAGATCGCATGCATGGTGATTTGCTTGTTATTCCATTCCTTATTATTCTCGGTTGGTTAAAATTTTGACTTCTATACTCCATGAAATTAGTGGAATATCCTTGATATTCAAGGCTTCATCCAATATTTTTCATGGAAATATTCTTCCGTGAAATCTTGAATTTTACTCTACAAAGCAAAGATCATGTTGACAATTTGGGACGTTATTAGTTCCCTAATAACTTAATTCTTGAACTTGTTTTATTGAATTTTTATATCATTGTCATCATCCTCATGTTTATATTTTTTTGAAAGTCATCTGTGGTCTCTAAAGCATGGATGGACTTGGTATGATTATGACCAGGAATTATTCGGTGTAATCATGACCGTAATGTTATAAATGATGTGGTAAAAGTCCTCATTGGCCCGTAGTGTATTGATGGACAGTTGTTGGCATGATCATGACCATTGATGAATACATAAATATCCTTGGCCCGTAGTGCATGGAATTTGTGGTCGTGACCCTAATGAATATCCTTGGTCGTAGTGCATGGATGATGTGGATTATTTATTGTTAAAAGTCTCAAAATGATAAAAGTGATGAAAAACTTTTAAATCATAAAAGATAGTAGATTCTATTCTCTACTTGATTCTTTTAATGGATTGCTTGATCCACCGCAGCTTAAACTTGATGTTGTTATATTTTATCGGTTTAACACTGTTAAGGCTAACGATAATTTATTCTCGCATTATCTTAGTCATAATATTTCTTATCGGGCTAGTTGAGCTCACCCTTTCTTTTCACCGTTTCTTCGTGAAATGAGAATATAATTTGGGACTTAGCCTGGGGAGCGAGTGATGGACAGGATGATAGTATTAGTAGTCCTCACTATTCTGTGAAATAGTGTGTTAACAATTGTAATGAGGACTCCTTTTGAGTTTGTATAATCTCTAGTAGATAATATTTGTATTCAAACTCACAGTTTATGTTTTGTCGTATTGTACATGATAGTTGTATTAATAAGTTGTACTTGAATTCTGTACCATGTATCTGGCGACCCAAGATGGGTGATGTATACCTAATTTTGGGGACGTCACAGTTGGTATCAAAGCTTAGGGATATGATCCCTGGCTAAGATGTGAGACTAAAACTTGGAGGGGAGAGACGGGGAATTCCTTCGCTAGTATGACCTATTTAAATTTATTTTGTATTTAAATTGGTTGGTCAAAGTTTAGAGATATTATGTTACATGTCAATTAACCTTTGTTTTGTGGCGAGATCTCGAAAATGACATCCAAAATGTTGAGAATAAGAATGGAGCACAAGAGACCAGTTGAGTCTCCACATATCAATAATCGTGAGAATGTGCATTAGAAGGCGACAATCCTCATGCAAATAACAACACTGACCAAATGATGAATGATGGATTGTTTAGAGGCTTTATGCAATTCATGCAACAAAGAAAGTAGAACCAAGCCTCTGCCCAAAATGTAGGTGGAAACACTGGAAACTCTCGGGCGGTCACCGCTAAAGAGTTCAAGGAGCTGGGACCACCGGAGTTTAAGGGAAAGCCAAAACCACTTATGGCGGAAGCATGGATAAAGCAGATCACAAAAATATTTGATGTCTTGGGATGCTCCGAGGAGCAAAAGGTTCCCTTTGCCGCCTTTATGTTGCGCGGAGAGGCAGATTACTGGTGGGAATCGGTAAAAATTACTCAATCTGCCGTACTGAAGATGTCTTGGGAGAAGTTCCAAGAGCTGTTCAACGACAAATACTTTCCCGAAAGTATTCGTCACATGAAGGAGATGGAGTTTATCAAATTGGAGCAAAACAATATGACCGTGTCGCAATAATGAAGAAAGAATGGCGCGAATGTTTTTAAGAGGTTTGAAGTCGAGATACGCCAACATCTTATTTTCATAAAGCGTGTTTGTATTCGAGATGTTGTATATGGGGCTCATTGGTGGGAGCGATAACGAGTCAACGCAACCAAAAAAAGCAAACGCAAAATGATAATACTAAATGAGAAGCGATCATCAAGCGGTGGACAACAAAAGCGTGGAGTGGAATCAACAGCCGTAAATGGTAACCACTTCCGGTGATAATCGAGGCCAAAACAATAAGAATGGACATTTCAAGAAGAGGAGATTCAACAATGATGGAAAGACGCCAAGACCAAAGACTGTTGTTAAGGAAGGAGAAAGACCACCTATCATATGCTTCAAATACGGAGGGAGGACACATCACCCAAATTGTGCGATGCCATCCAAAGCGTGTTATAATTGTGGAAGAGAAGGTCACCTAGCCCAATTTTGTCGCTCACCAAGACAAGTTCAATTTAGGATGGAGGCACAAAAGTCCGTCCAGGTAAAAGTCAAAACCGGTGGTGCAAGGAGAGCATTTGTCGTGACCTCCCAAAAGCAAGGAACCCGAACGAGGTCATCACGGTAAGCTTAATCATAAACTCTAAATAAGTTTATACTTTATTTGATACCTGGGTTCTACCTACTCTTTCATTTCTCCTACTTGCGCTCAACATTTAAATTTTACACCGGAGAGATTGGACTTTGATTTATCTGTTGAAACTCCATTGGGAGAAACCTTCATTACCTCTGTTGGGAGAATGCATATTATGATTTGATGTTTTAATGCATGTGTTCATGATTAATTATAAGGTCCTTTAAAGAATATATGTACAAGGACTTAGTGATAGATCAAAATTGTTAGGTTGATCTAAGCTTTCAACGTGTATCATTCTGTTCTAGAATGTATAGATAGAAAGATAAAAACTGTTAGGTTGATCTTGAGATGTAATAGATTAGTCTTGAAGAAATCGTAGTGCATCAATCGATCAACATTGCGTAAGTCAAGGTAGAAAACGTGAGAGTTCGAAGATCGTAGTGTGCCGCGCTTTGAAGGGGACTCTTCGAAAATCGTAGAGTGGTCCCAACGTTCACCAAGCTAACTCCACGATCGTAGTGTGCTGGAGGAAACGTGAAGTTTATAAGTCAACGATCGTAGTGTGCTCTCGTGAACGTAGAGTCAACAACACGAGCAAGAGAAGATCGTAGTGCATAAAGTTTAAGAGAAATCGTAGTGTTCTCGATCGATAGCATCGTAGTATGCAAGTCAAAGCCACTACGATCTTAACCGTAGAACATCACGATCCAATCGTAAAACATCATCTATCTCATGTCAGAAAACGTTAAGCCTCATGAGTTTTTAATTCAACATACGAGAATGGATCCAGGATCTTTGCAGTCTGCTCATCACCCCGTAATATATGAAATATCCTTAGTATGCAACAAAGAAGCGTATTGAAGAAGCCAAGGATAAGACTTATGGATAAGAGGGACAAAACACCTTTTCGGTGGTAGGTGAGAAAGCGACTTGCAGCAAAGGTCGATGAGCCGTAATGCAGAATTCGAAAAATGTGCGTAAATGTCTCCATCGCAACACGAGAAAAGTTCGTAAGCATTTAATGCCACAACGGATGGATCCAACGGATAGTTTTCAACATCACATATATACAGATCAGATAGATGAGAGAGAGAAAAAAAACTAAGCAAGCAATCAAACATTCAACGTGAAGAATTCTCTAAGGCTCAACTCTACGATCTGAGATATTGAAAAGCTTGCTCAGCTACTCAGTTTTTAACGAACCAGTGGTTACACAGCAAACTGAGTAGCAACCTTCAGAACGCAAGAACAACAACCATCAATCAACTGAAGAAGAGTACCAAGTCTGCTGGACTTGAAGAGTTCTTAGTGAACTGTAAGAAAGCCAAGTCTCTTTGGACTCAAGAGTTCAAGAGTGAACTAGAGAAGTTCCTGCATGGCCGTGTCAGAAGGAATCAATGTGATTCGTAAGATTGTAAAAGACATCCTTAGTGGATATCCTACTGCGTTGAGTAGAAGAGAGATCAGAGCTTTGAGTGCTTCGAACCACTTAAAAAAACAATGTGTCATCTATATCTCGCTATAATTGTTATATCCGCTTTTAATCGCTTTTACTCGCTTCCATAACTCCATTGCTTGGTTAAGAAGATTAAAACAAATACTAATTCCGCTTAAGTTTTAATCACTATCGAAGAACAAGTTTAAAATAGAAAAGATTTTCAAATATCTATTCAACCCCCTTACAGATAACTTGTGCCTACTAAGAACTAACAATTGGTATCGAAAGCGGGTTCTATTTTATAGCTTACACGCTTTTAAGTAGATCCAAATGGCACTTTCATCAAGCTTAATCCAGAATGGGAGGAGGCAAGAAGCCACCAATGTGCAACAAGGATAAATTTGCTAACCGGAAAGTTAGAATGCAAGCTTATATGGACTCAATAGATGAAGATCTATTTGAGATCGTTTCTTAATGGTCCCTATATACCAACAAAGCTTGCACCAACCATTGACGAGCCAAACAAAGTACAAATCAAAGTAAAAGAAGAATGGACAGACATAGAGAAGAAAGACGTCCAACTTGACAAAAAGGCTAAGAACATCATGTTCCAATCCTTGGAGGACGATCTGTTTGACAATGTTGTAAACTGCAAAACAGCCAAGGAAGTCTGGGAAGCACTGCTGATCATGCACAAAAGAACTGAAGAAGTTAGAGAGAATAAATAGTCTCTTCTAACACAGCAGTACGAGATGTTTGCTCATGTGTAAGGCGAAAATGTAACTGCCACTTATGAAAGATTCAACATTCTGCTCAACTCTCTACGAGCATATGGAAAGATCTATCCTAACAAAGATCTGACCAAAAAGTTCATGAGAGCCCTACCGAGAAAGTGAGATTCCAAGACCACTGCAATAAGAGAGTCAAAGAATCTTAACGAGATGACAGTTCAACAACTATATGGCAATCTCCTGACATACGAGCTGGAGTTGACCCAACATGCTGAAACCCTTTCAGAAGGAAGAAGGAAGGAAAAGGGTGTTGCTCTCAAAGCAACTGAAAGTGTATCAAAAGTCATCACTGAGATTGAATCTGACGATGATGAAGACGATGATGTCGATCTTGCCATGATGGTAAGAAAACTAAGAAAGTTCATGCGTCAAGGCAAAGCCGGCAAGCAAAAGAAGGTCAGCAACTACTATAGCCAGGAGCAAATAAATGATCTATGCTACAACTGCAAGAAGCCTGGGCATTTCATTGCCAACTGCAACAAACCCCTAAGAGAAGAACTACAAGAAGAAAGCAAGACATGGAAAGAAGGAATACAAAGGAAACAAGAGGCCTCATAAAAGAGACAAAGGCACGGTATTTGGAGGATCATGGAGTGATTAGGATAATGATTCAAATGTCGACTCGGAGATGAAGAAGAACCACAAATGGCCAATCAGGCTTAATGGCCAAACATGCAAAGGACAAACAAAGCCTCAACATTCATAATGTAAATCTCGATGAGGTATTTGATTTCAACTCACCGATGTAGATATGAATGACTTAAGAAGCTGACCACGTGGCATAACCAATGATCTACATCAATACATGAAGTGGTTCAGAGTGTTGTCCAAGGATCATTCACTTCTTCAAGAGGAGAAGAAAGTTCAAGAAGAGCTTGAAACAAATTTCTTCTAAGTAATCGATCTTCTCTCCAAGCTTGAAGTCGTTGAGAATGAAACTTTAAAGCAGCATAAAACACATCATGCACAAAGAGAGTCTAAGCTAACCTCTAAAATTGAGGATCTAGAAGACTATCTCTCGCATGGAATAAATCATCATCCATGGATGAATTTCGCTTTCAATCGGAGAAGCACATTCGACAAAGCTTTGGGGAATCCATCTCGGAAGCTAAGTGTGGAAAGATAATGGAAACTAGCTCGTAATGTCTCAGAGCTTTAGTAGAGGCATTGCTTTTGTTAAATCCTCACAGTTGGAAGAACCAAATTTCAACCTTGTTTCTAATGATTCTAGTTATACTCAGAGAAGTAAAGGATCACATCGCTAGTCCAGGTTTCATAAGGAGAAGAAGAACTCCAACCTCTACATACCAACCTCGAAGAAATGTAGAGTCAAGCAAAACTAACTCTACGAATCTACTGGGAAGGTACAGTAGAGGTAAGGCTCACTCATCACTATTTATGAAACCTAAGGACACATGGAAGAAAGAGAATTAGTTCAACAGAAGGCTAACTAAGGAACCACACAAGTCCAAGTGGAGGATGAATCACACACGCACAGGCATGCATCATAATAGATGTGTCATATGTGATAAGTATGGTCATAAAGCTATAAAGTATTATTATAACTCCATGCATGTGAGACCCAAGACTAGACAAGTTTGGGTTCCCAAAGGCACTAACACAGAAGGACCTGTGCAAATATGGGTACCAAAATGAAGGTTAAAATGTTTTGACAGGAAAAGAGCTCCACGACCTCAACATGGTATCTAGAGCAATTGGATGCTCAAGGCATATGACAGAGAACAAAGCTCGCTTATCTAACTATGTAGAAAAAGAGGTCCCTCGGTCATCTTTGGAGTTAATAACAAAGGCGCAAGACAAAAGGATATAACTCACCGGCAATGGTGCAATATCTTTCAAAGAAAGTAGCCTATGTGGAAGGACTTCAACACAACCTTCTAAGCATCACCAACTCTGCGACAAAGGGTCATCAAGTAACATTTCTCAATAATCAATGTCAAGTCGTAGATCCAAGACATCCGCCATAAAGCTAACGAGAATAAGAGAAGGAAATGTTTATACTATAGACCTTGGTCAACTAAGCTCGATGAAACAATATGTTTTCTCGGAAAAAGCATCCGAGGAAATGAGTGGCTATGGCATGTAAGACCATCCCCACTTAAACTTCAAAAGCATGTCCAAAATGGCATCAAAGGATCTCGTAGCTGGTCTACCCAAGTTCAACTTTGTGAAGGAAAGACCATGCAATGCCTGCCAGCTTGGAAAGCAAACCGTAAGCTCATTCAAGAGCAAGACTGCCAACTCCATTGACAAAACCCGCAGGTTGCTCCACATGGATCTCTTTGGGCCAATTCCAACAACCAATCTTGGAGGAAAAAGATACTCTCTAGTCGTAGTCGACGACTACACCAGATTCACATGGGTATTCTTCTTAACATCAAAGGATGAGATAAGCTTCGAATTAATCAAGATGTTCAGACTGGTGATGGACGAAAAAGGAGAGAAAATCAAGGCCATAAGGAGTGATCATGGCAGAGAATTCGATTTCTCAGAAATGGATGGATTCCGCATGCATAATGGCATCAGTCATAACTTCTCAGCTCCACGAACTCCTCAACAAAATGGAGTTGCTGAAAGAAAGAACAGAACCCTGATAGAGGCTGGAAGGAATCTACTAGCAACAACCCATCCGCTCAATACTTCGGGCGGAAGTCGCCAACACCGTCTGCTACATACGTAAGCAGATCATTAATTCACTCTACGATCGAAGACACCCTACTTAATCGTGGAAAGGAAGAAAGCCAAGTGTCGCCTATTTCCATGTCTTTGGTCAGCAGCATGCTATATTCTCAAAACGGAAAAAAGATTCGACAAAATTCCATTCAAGTCGATGAAGGGATCTTTCTTGGATATGCCATGCATGGAAAAAAGCTTACAGAGTATTCAACAAGAAGACACCGAGTGTCGAAGTCTCAATACATATCATCTTTGATGAAACCGACTAGAGAAAGCAATTACCTCAAGACACTACGACCGATAGTGCAGACACTACAAATGAAGTCGTCGAGCTAAACACTACGATCGTAGTGCCAGATAGTGAAATCGTAGAGCGTGATAATGAGATCGTAGAGAGGTCCATTCAAGACAGCGAGCCTCCACTCCAAGAAGAAGAGATAGACCTTGAAGACTTAAGACAGGAAGGCATCATAACAGATGTCCCAACCAGGAACAGATGGGAAATAGATCACACTCAGGATCTAATCATTGGAGATCCGAGTGCAAGAGTCAAAACAAGAGCTGCTACTCAGAATGAATGCTTCTACCTAAGCTTCCTGTCACAGATAGAGCCAAAGAAGATAGAAGATGTTATGGAAGACTCCAGTTGGATAGAAGCCATGCAGGAAGAACTCAACCAATTTGAACGAAGCAAAGTGTGGAGATTGGTACCAAGACCAAAGAGTCATCCTGTCATAGGAACCAAGTGGGTCTTCAGGAACAAAATGGATGAAGATGGGGTCATTACAAGAAACAAGGCAAGATTAGTGGCAAAGGGTTATTCTCAAGAAGAAGGCATTGACTATGATGAGACATTTGCACCTGTTGCCAGACTAGAAGCTATCAGAATCTTTCTTGCCTTTGCTGCTCACATGAAATTCAAAGTCTTTCAGATGGATGTCAAGAGTGCATTCCTAAATGGAGAACTTCAAGAAGAAGTCTACGTAGAACAACCTCCAGGTTTCATCAATCCATCTCTTTCCAATTATGTATATAGATTAGATAAAGCTTTATATGGTCTTAAACAAGCACCTAGAGCATGGTATGAAACACTGACTTACTTCTTAATAGAAAATGGGTTCACTAGAGGTAGAGTAGATACCACATTGTTTCTTAGAAATCATAAGGACAAAGTCTTATTAGTTCAAATATATGTTGATGATATCATTTTTGGTTCTACTGACGAAAAGTTATGTAAGAGATTCTCTAAGCTAATTCAGAGCAAGTTTGAAATGAGCATGATGGGTGAGCTGAATTTCTTTCTTGGACTACAAGTGAAGCAGACTGATGAAGGAATATTCATCAACCAAGCCAAATACATCAAAGACTTATTAAAGAAGTATGGCATGAAATCAGCCTCTCCCATAAAAACTCCAATTGCTCCTGCAACCAAGCTTGACAAGGATGAGAATGGTAAACGTGTTGATATAACTCAATACTGAGAGGTATGATAGGTTCTCTTTATACCTAACTCGCCATTGATAGACCAGAGATATAATGTTTTTAACATGCATATGTGCTAGATTTCGAGCTAACCCTAAAGAGTCACAATTGTTCTGTCAGAAAGAGGATCTTCAGTATCTTAAGGGTACACCCTACTTGGGGTCATGGTATCCCAAGGAATCCTCTTTTGAACTAATAGGATACACTGATGCTGACTTTGCAGGATACAAAATAGATAGAAAGAGTACCAGTGGCACTTGTCAATTACTAGGGAACAGACTTGTGTCTTGGTTCAGAAAAAAGCAAAACTCAGTGTCCACTTCAACTGCAGGGAGTTTGAATACATTCTTCTTTGGAAGTCATTGCGTTTCGAGATCCTTTGGATGAGAAATCAGCTAGCTGACTATGGGTTTGATTTCAAGTCTATACCTATACACTTTGTGATAATACAAGTGCCATAAGCAATAACTCATAATCTCAAGTTATGCATTCTAGAACCAAGCATATAGAGATAAGGTATCACTTCATTAGGGATCATGTGCAAAATGGAACTATTTCTTTTACAATATATCCCTCACCGAAAATCAACTTGGCGATTTTTTACTAAACCATTAGATGAATCCAGATTTAACAAGTTAATAAGTGAGCTAGGCATGCTAAATCTTCAACCTTGAATCTATGCTCTAGATTGTGCTAACCATGACAGATATATAAAGGTACGACTCAAAATCGTAGACATGATAAAGGAAAGATCACGATCGTGAAATCGAACAAATAACTACCTCAACGATCCCAAAGAAAGACTCAACTTTCATAAGTGCAGACTTGACGATGACCAAAAGCCCTTTCAACAAGCAAAGTGAATCCTGTGATGACAAGCTTTATAACAAAGCAATCTCTCCAAGAGGTGCCTCAGGGACAAACCTAACCCTTGAAACACACCAAGAGACTCGACGATCGTAGGACAGACTTGACGATCACAGGACAAACTCTACGAATGCTGATCAGACTCAACAACTGCTGGACAGACTCGACGATCGTAGGACAGACTCTACAAATGGAGAACCGACTTAATAATCAGAAGACTATCTCTACGATCGTAGTCATCCTGAGGACATCTCAGCACTGAAGACTCAAAGGGAAAATCAGTACATTCCTAAATAGTTAAAATCGTAAAGCCAAGAAAAATGCAACACCTGTCCCACTAAGTCAAAAAGAGAGAAGGAAACTACAAGTACAAATTGGAACCATGATTTTGAAATCTGAAGTTCAAAATATTATCTCTCATTCTCTCTCTCTCTCAAAGCAAAACCCTAACTCGGATAAAAGCTCAAAGAAGATCTCTTCTCAACTAAAGAATCAATGGTCGCTTTAATGTGATTTTGACTCACAGACTCTGTTTTGACGAATTCAAAACCGCTCCACCAAAGTTTCACAAGATCTTAGCCTTACTAAAGAAGGCAGGTCTCAAGAAAGCGCCAAAGACCGATACACTCATCTATCCTAAATTGGTGAAGGAGTTCTACAAAAATGGAGTGTACAAAAACAACACCATCACCACACGAGTTAGAGGAGTTGAAATAAAGCTAGGGGAAGAAGACGTCAATCTGGCCCTAGGTTTCAAGAATGTGGGGCATCCATTTCTAAATAGCATTAGATTTCAAGAGGGACTGAAGAAGATACATCACAAGAAGAACCCCTCTGTGAAAGGCTACAAAAAGAAGGAGTTCCCTCAGAGGTATGAATTTTTGGCTGACATTATTGGGAAATGCATCTGCTGCAAGAGCTCAGGTCATGACTCAGTAAATGAGGCTCAACTTAAGCTCATGACAACTATAGTATATGGAACTCAACTCAACTATGGGGTTGTATTGCTCGAATGGATCGACAAGTGGATCGTAAGCTCGAAGAAATCAAAGAGCACCCCAAAGATGCTGTATGGGAGGTTCATTAGCATCATTCTTTAATCTGCATTGGGTGACAAAATTGGGGATAATGAAGGAGAAGCCATCAACCCAAACTGAAGAATGACACATCAGTTGTTCAAAAACTGGGAAAGGAACCCTGCTGAGTTCGTTCGAATGATGACAGAGTCAAGTGGGAGATCTGAGGAACAAAAGAAAGAAGCTTTCAAGGAGGAATGTCATTGTCGAGAAGTTAAAGAAGAAGGAGAAGCGGAGACAAGGGAGAACCTCTACCCTTGCCGTAAAAAGCAAAGGCAAAAGGAAGTCGAGAAGCAAGACAAGTTGAAGAGCCTCAAGGATCAACAACTAACATTCTTGCAGAGTCCTCTGACATAGAGACTCTAAGGAGGCTAAGGAAGATGCAACAGCAAGAAGAAGCTGAAGAAGATCAAGCCACCATTTCACAAATCGTAAAGAAGAACAAGACTGGTCATAAGTCCAAAAGACCAACAGTGTCTTCGATCATAGAGACTCTACTGTTCTCTGAAAACAGGCCAAGTGTGGCAGAAATGGAGGAAGCTGCTTCAAGGAAAGTGGCTGATCAACGAGGCAAAACAAAGACTCAAGAGAGTCCAGAAGTGGTGACTAAAACCAGCAAAGCAAAGAGAAGGCTGGTCAAGAAGTATATTCTTGAGAATGAGAAATATCAAGAAGGAAGCCAAGAGCATGGTCAAAAAAAAGTAGAATCGCCCCAAGCAATCAAGAGGAAAATGCTCCGGTGAGGGGAGAACTCAAATTCTCATGATTGAGTATACACCAATTTGGGGGAGAAGCTTCTTGATGAAGAAGAAGTTCTAAGTGAAAGGACTTTTCGAACATAGAAAAAGATGTACCGGTGAGGGGAGTTTCTAAACCTCCAAGAAGATGATCATATTGAGGGGAGATTCACAATATCCCAATAATGAAGAAGAGGTCCTTGTTCAAGATGAAGATGAACCAATGCCAAACATTCCAGAGGCCATTGAGATAATGGAATCCTCAAATGGAGATAGTGAAGAGGAAGAAGATGATGATGACCTACAAATCATTTATGAGGGCAAGGATGGATATAAGCTATCTTTACAATCGATATTTTCTTTTCTACCCATGATGGCATACCATCGAGCTCAAATTCGAAATCATGGGACCACATGTTCGAGCTTCAAGGAATATCCAAAGAATCACAGCTCGCTCACGGATTTCCGTGGAAGTTATCTTCGCTAAAAAGGCGATTCTGCACCATTCTCATCAAATGCCAAACCCGAGGTATTGACTATCCCTACAAGCTTTAGAGTTAATCACCGCCATCATCTTCGTTTAGCCAATTCTATGAATTTCCTAAATGGTCGGAAGTGATTCTTAACCCATTAAATCGGTTTTGGTTGTAGAATCCCAAAATTCGTGAATCAAGAACCGGAAGAAATCAACCTTACCTCGCTTCCTCAATAACCAACTCTACGATTCCGCACTCAAGCCAAATCAGAGTCAAACATTGAAATCGTAAAGTCACCAATCCCAAATGTCCAAACCCAAGCTCTTCCAATCGATATACCATCCTCCCCATCGCATGACTATTTCAAATCTTGATCTTGCTTTGTACAACTTGCAAGCTCAATCTCCACTAAGAACCCTCAAATGGACAATCCTCAATCAACTCGATATTTTCCCACCGCCCACCAAGGATGATCCGAAAGAAACTTCGAGCAAATGATCAAGTCCATCAAGCAAGCCTCGAAATCTCACTCGACCTTCTAAACATCCATTGAATCAAATGATACAAGCCGCAAACAAATTCCCTAAGACAATGAATAGTGAGCTCACTACTTTTAAGCTGGAAATTATCAAAGAAATTTCAAGAGTATATCGATGTAAATGAGATCCATTTCGAGTTGTCACGCCAAACAAAAGAGAGGCTATGCTTGAGATACGTAAAAACCAAGATCGTCAACTTCAAATTATCTTTGGACAATATTCTCAACCCGAAAGCTTCTATTTATGACTTCCGTAAATCTTATGCCAATCAGAGAAGTATAATGATACGATTCTTACAGATCCTCCAAAACAAAGAAGCTAGAAGTCAAAAAAGCAGATCAAGGAGAATAGGAGGACATCACTTTCAAACTCAAAGCCAACTCAACGAGCTTGTCCAAGGAGTAAATAGGCTATCTGCCGATATTCGAACCCTTGATGCTGACATAAAGGGGGAGAATAATAAAGGGAAAGGAGTTCAACGAAGCCAAGGCAGAGGCAGAGGAGGTCATGCAATTCAAGAAAGGGAAAGCCCTCCTGCAAGACCATCACATCATCAGACTCAACGATCTAGTCAGCAGGCAATTGTATCAGCTATTCCTCTGAGTCATTAGGAGCCAACTCTAGCTCGCAAGACGTGACTTCATCAGACGCGATCCGAATGCCAATTGGAGATCCTGCATTCATGCGCAAACATGAAGAGAATCCAGTTCTAAGTCTAAGTGAGCTGGAAGAGTTAGCATGAAATGAGGAAGCTCAAAGGAAGAGAAGGGCTGAGGAGTATGCAAATCCACCTCCACGCAAGAGACCAAGAAAATAGAGATAAGTTAAGAGTTTAATGTTTTATTGATGTAATGCTATATTGTAATATCTTCTGATCATCAATAAATTCATACTTATTCTCTAGAAATTTCAGCTGCTCATTGAAATACTAAGTCATGTTTAAATTCCTGCAAATGCATCTAGTCACTAATAATCATGACAACAAATCTCCTTGGTTATGTCAACATCAAATAGGGGGAGATTGTTGGGAGAATGCATATTATGATTTGATGTTTTAATGCATGTGTTCATGATTAATTGTAAGGTCCTTTAAAGAATATATGTACAAAGACTTAGTGATAGATCAAAATTGTTAGGTTGATCTAAGCTTTCAACGTGTATCATTCTGTTCTAGAATGTATAGATAGAAAGATCAAAACTGTTAGGTTGATCTTGAGATGTAATAGATTAGTCTTGAAGAAATCGTAGTGCATCAATCTGATCAACATTATAGAAGTCAAGGCAGAAAATATAGAGCCTGAAGATCGTAGTGTGCCTGCCTTGAAAGGGGACTCTTCGGAAATCTTAGAGTGGTCCCAATGTTCACCAAGCTAACTCCACGATCGTGGTGTCTTTCAAGGAAACGTGAAGTTTATAAGTCAACGATCGTAGTGTGCTCTCGGGAACGTAGAGTCAACAACACGAGCAAGAGAAAATCGTAGTGCATGAAAGTTTAAGAGAAATCGTAGTGTTCTCGATCGATAAAGATCGTAGTATGCAAGTCAAAGCCACTACGATCTTAACCGTAGAACATCACGATCCAATCGTAGAGCATCATCCATCTCCTATGTCGAAAATGTCAAGCCTCATGAGTTGTTAATTCAACATACGAGGAATGGATCCCGATGCCGCAGTAAAGTGCTCGGCCCCGAGAATATATGAAATATCCTTAGTATACAACTAAGAAGCGTACAAAGAAGCTAAGGATAGTACTATGGATAAGAGGGATAAAACACCTTTTCATGTGGTAGGTGAGAAAGCAACTGCAAGTGTCGCAGTAAGCCGTAATGCGTAATTCGTAAATGTGCGTAAATGTTTCCATCGCAAAGACGTAAAGTTCAAGCATTTAATGCCACAACGGATGGATCCAACGGATAGTTTTCAACATCACATATATACAGATCAGACAGATGAGAGAGAAAAAAAACTAAGCAAGCAATCAAACATTCAACGTGAAGAATTCTCTAAGGCTCAACTCTACGATCTGAGATATTGAAAAGCTTGTTTTCATTACTCGATTCTTAACGAACCGGTGGTTACACAAAGTTAAAACCGAGTAAAGAACCTTCGTAACGCAACAACAACAACCATCAATCAATCGAAGAAGAGTACCAGTTCATCGGACTTGAAGAGTTCAGAGTGAATCGTAAGAAAGCCAAGTCTCTTTGGACTTCAAGAGTTCAAGAGTGAACTAGAGATGTTCCTGATCTACCGGGTCTAGAAGGAATCTGTGTAATTCAGAAGATTGTAAAAGACATCCTTAGTGGATATCCTACTCGTTGAGTAGAAGAGTGGACTAGAGCTTTGAGTGCTCGAACCACTTAAAACAATCGTGTCATCTATATCTCGCTATAATCGCTATATCTCGCTATAATCGCTTTACTCGCTTCATAACTCCATTGCTTGGTTAAGAAGATTAAAACAAATACTAATTCCGCTAAGTTTTAATCACTATCTAAGAACAAGTTTAAAATAGAAAAGATTTTCAAATATCTATTCAACCCCCCTTCTAGATAACTTGTGCCTACTAAGAACTAACAACCTCCACGGTTTATAAGTCTTGTTTAGTTCAAATCCAAGACCGCAGACGTTACCCGTCGATCTTATTTCATTTAAAATACTTACATTTTATGTAATTTAGGATTGATTGGTTAACTACACATCATGCAAAAATTGATTGTTTTTCAGGGGTTGTTAGCTTTCATATTCCTAACCAACCTATTATGCGAATTCAAAAACCAAACCATTAAAATCAATCATCGTCATCTCAAGCCATAAAGCTATTCGCTTATTGAAAAAGCAGATGTCAAGCTTTCTTAGCTCATGTCACAGATCTAAACAAAAATACGTGGATTTTAAATGATATTTCATTGTAAATGAATTTCCGACGTATTCCCTCAAGAACTTCATGGCCTACCCCAGAGCGTGAAATTGAATTTTGTATCGACTTTGAACCCAGACAAAACCCATTTCCAAAGCCCCATATCGAATGGCTCTATTGAACTTCGTGGAGTTAAAAACTCAACCGCAGGAATTGTTAGACATTGGCTTTATTCATCCTAGTACTTCTCCTTGGGGTGCTCTGCTCTATTCGTGAAGAAGAAAGATGGGAGTATGCGATTTTTGTATTGATTATCGGGAGTTGAATCATGTCACCATAAAAAATAGGTACCCATTGCCACGTATTGATGACCGTTTGACAAGTTGCAAGGAGCCAAATTCTTTTTCAAAGATTGATCTTCATTCCGGATATCACTAATTGAAGATTGTAACCGGATGACATTCCAAAGACGGATTTAGAATCCGATGACGGCATTATGAATTCCTAGTCATGTCCTTTGGATTAACTAATGCTCCTGCTGCCTTCATGGATATGATGAACCGAGTATTCAAGGAATATTTGGATCACTTTGTGGTCATCTTTATTAATAACATCCTCATATATTCCAAAAGCCGTGAAGATCATGAGGAACACTTGAGGCTGATACTCCAAAAGCTTTGTGAATACAAGCTTTATGTCAAGTTGAAGAAATGCGAGTTCTGGCTTGAGGAAGTAGCATTCCTTGGGCACGTGGTATCAAGTCATGGAATATCTGTTGACCCAGCAAAGATTGAAGCTATTCAAATCAGTGACCTAAATCAACCTAAATCAGTGACCGAAGTACGTAGCTTTCTCGGCTTAGCTGGTTATTATCGGAGATTCGTAGAAGGATTTTCTCGAATCGCTACTCCACTAACTCAGCTGACTCGGAAAGATACAAAGTTCGGTTGGAGCAAGGAATGTGAGAAGAGTTTTCAAGAACTCAAGAGGAGACTCATTTCAGCACCTATTCTGACAATACCATCTGGTTCGGAGGGATTTGTCATCTACAGTGATGATTCGAGCAAAGGGTTAGGATGTGTTCTCATGCAACATGGGAAAGTCATAGCCTATGCCTCACGACAACTCAAAGAATATGAGAGGAATTATCCTACTCATGATCTAGAGTTGGCAGCTGTTGTCTTCGCACTAAAGATTTGGAGGCATTACTTGTATGGGGAGAAAGTGGAGATCTTTACGGATCATAAAAGCCTCAAATATTTCTTCACTCAAAAGGAATTCAACATGCGACAACGACGTTGGCTTGAACTGTTGAAAGATTATGATCATACTATCCAATACCATCCTGGAAAATCGAACGTGGTAGCTGAGGCATTGAGTAGAAGATCATATGCGGGTACGAGTGCAATATTGTCAACGCAAAGGCCCGTTTTGTATGAATTGCAAAGGATGGAGATAGAGATAAAGACTCCAGGGACCCACATGATGATGGCGAATATACGAGTAGAACAGACTTTAATTGATAAAATTAAAGCTGCTCAAGTTACAGATCCGGAGCTGATGCGTATGAGAAAGAAAGTGCAAGAAGGTGCGATGCCGGAAGCAAGAATCGATGAAGAAGGAATACTTTGAGTCAACTCCAGACTTTGTGTTCCTAACAACCCTGATTTAAAGTATAAAATCATGATGGAGGCGCACAACACACCGTTTGCAATCCAACCTGGGAGTACCAAAATGTATCATGATCTTCGACATACATTTTGGTGGGGTAATATGAAGAGAGAGATAGCGTTGTTTATCTCAAGGTGTCTAACGTGTCAACGAGTCAAGATGGAGCATCAAGTACCAAAAGGTCCATTGCAACCACTTGAAATTCCAGAATGGAAGTGGGAGCACATTACCATGGATTTCGTTACTGGTCTTTCCAAAGTTTCTCAAGGCATAGATGCGATTTGGGTCATTGTTGATAAATTGACCAAGTCTGCTCATTTCTTACCGATACGAGAAACTTATACACTTGAACATCTTGCACATATGTACATAAACGAGGTTGTAAGATTGCATGGTATGCCAGTATCCATAGTTTCTGATCGAGACCCAAGATTCACTTCGCGATTTTGGGTTAGTTTGCAAAAAGCTATGGGCACAGATTTACGATTTAGCTCGGCATATCATCCTCAGATGGAAGGATAGTCGGAGAGGACTATTCAAACTCTTGAAGATCTATTAAGACTCCGTGTCCTTGATTTCAAGGGAAGTTGGTACAAGTTCTTACCATTGGTGGAGTTTTCCTACAACAACAGCTTATCGTTAGTATCGCATGGCTCCATTCAAGCGTTGTATGGAAGAAAATGTCGATTCCAAGATCTTTGGGATGAGGTGGGTGAAGCAACGTTATTGGGACCGGAGTTGGTACGTATGACTACGGAAAAGATTCAAACGATCCCAAGAACGATAAAAACCTCACAAGATCGACAAAAGAGTTATGCTGATCTTCATCGAAAGGACGTGGAATTCGATATAGGAGATCATGTGTTGTTACGTGTTGCTCCATGGAAAGGAGTTACGAGATTTGGAAAGAGAGGAAAGCTCAATCCTCGATTCATCGGCCCATTTTTAATCCTCGATCGAGTAGAACCGCGTGGCTTATAGACTCGCCATCGCCAAGTATGTCTCGTGTTCATAACGTTTTTCACATATCCATGCTACGTAAATATGCGGAAGACCTGAACCACATTATTGAGTTAGAACCGGATGAAATAGCGAAAGATTTGACGTATGAAGAGGTTCCCTGTTCAAATCTTGGATAAGAAGGAAAATATTCTCGCTCCAAGGTTATACCTCAAGTCAAAGTTTTGTGGAGAAACCACGATGTTGAGGAAATGACTTGGGAGTTAGAATCGAAATGAAATCAAGGTATCCTTACCTTTTCGACATACCAGTGCACGTACTTCTAATTTCGAGGGCGAAATTTCATAAGAAGGGAGATTGTAAAACCCCAACTTTTTGAATAAAGATGAATTTTCTATAAATATTAATTTTGAATATTATGGAGTGGAATTGATATAATGTTATAGTTGTGAGTAATATTTATAAATTTTGCAAAGTCCGCAAGTTGTTATATAATATTCGATTGGTCGGGAAATATTCGCTTTTAACAGGAATATTAATAACCAAGACAATCATTGGTGGACCCCACAACGGAATTATTGTCGATTGAGAAAACGACAAAAACACTTTATGAAAATAATCTACGAAAGTTTTATTGTTAACTGTTGAAACAACGGTGTTAAAAGTACAATAATACACGTGGTTGCATAGTAGCACATGGTATTGATTATTGATGCTTACGTGAGAAGTCACTCAGTTTTGTTTAATTATTGCCACAGTATTTGTTGTAACATTTAGCGTATTTATGGACCCCTATTTACCCATTTTTCAGAATAACCGGTAGAAAGTCATATATATATATATATATATATATATATATATATGATTTGAGTCAGTGGGTGTGGGTGGGGGTGGGAAAAAGGGATTAGTCAGGGAGGTTTTGGGAGTATTATGTGAGATTGTATTATATATTTATAATAAGTTGAAAAGTTAGCAGGAGGTGTATTATTATGTTGAATAATTCACAGATTTTTTTGACAGGTTGAATCACGGGAGTGATGTCCCGTGAGATTATATATATAATATATTATATATATTTTATTTTATTTAAAAGATTTTGCTTTAAATATGGACCGTCAGATTAAAGTAAATCGATCTGGACCGTTCATAAGTTAGTTACTATGCATTCCATTTCCCTATAAATAGAAGTTCATTCCTTCATTATTTTCTTACGAATTCACTGAAACTCCAGAGAGAGAAATTATAGAAAAGCTATAGAAAATTATTCTGCTACTTCCCTACTCTTACATTCAGTTCTTTTACGGTAAGGGATATTATTCTTTTGTATTTGAGAAGAGAACTTCTGTTATTCTATTTCTTTATTATTCTGTTGGAATAACCTGTATACGCGGAATACCCTATACGTGGTGATATTCTTCTATTATTCTGTCTTTATTATTCCGTTGGAACATCCTGTCTGTGCTATACGCTGGACCTGGTTCCGTTTCTATTATTCTATCTTTATTATTCCGTTGGAACATCCTGTCTGTGCTATACGCCGGACCTGGTTCCGCTTTCTATTATTCGTCTTTATTATTAGATTGGAACATCCCGTCTCTGTCTTTATCATGGGACCGATTCCGCTTTTTATTATTCTCGTCTTTATTATTCATTGGAACATCCCGCTTGATTGTGATTTTTACCGACTTTGGTTCCATTATTATTATTCATTGAATAACTCACTTTATGCCAAGCAACCGCATGCATGGTGATTTCGTTGTTATTCCATTCCTTATTATTCTCGGTTGGTTAAAATTTTGACTTCTATACTCCATGAAATTAGTGGAATATCCTTGATATTTGCGTTTCATCCAAAGATTTTCATGGAAATATTCTTCCGAGAAATCTTGAATTTTACTCTACAAAGCGTATCATGTTGACAATTTGGACGTTATTAGTTTCTGAATAATTTAATTCTTGAACTTGTTTTATTGAATTTTATATTATTGTCATCATCCTCATGTTTATATTTTTTAAAAGTCATATGTGCTCGTGAAAGCATGGATGGACTTGGTATGATTATGACTGAGGATTATTGATTGTAATCTTAATCGTAATGTTACAAATGATGTGGTAAAAGTCCTCATTGGTCCCAGTAGTGCATTGATGGATAATTGTTGGCATGATCATGACTATTGATGAATACATAAATATCCTTGCCCGTAGTGCATGGAATTTGTGGTCGTGACCCTAATGAATATCCTTGGTCGTAGTAAGGTGGATGATGTGGATTATTTATTGTTGAGTCTCAAATGATAAAAGTGATGAAAACTTTTAAATCATAAAAGATAGTAGATTTTATTCTCTACTTGACTCTTTTAATGGATTGCTTGATCCACCGCAGATTAAACTTGATGTTGTTATATTTTATCGGTTTAACATCTGTTCAAGGCTAACGATAATTTATTCTCGCATTATCTTTAGTCATAATATTTCATTGGGCTAGTTGAACTCACCTTTCTTTCACCGTATTCTCTCGAGAAAATGAGAATATAGGGGGACGAGTCCTGGGAAACGCGAGTGATGGACCGGATGATAGTATTAGTAGTCCTCACTATTACGTGAAATAGTGTGTTAACAATTGTAATGAGGACTCCTTTTGAGTTTGTATAATCTCTAGTAGATAATATTTGTATTCAAACTCACAGTTTATGTTTTGTCGATATTATACGGCATGGTTTGTATTAGTAAGTTGTACTTGAATTGCATCATGTATGTCGATTTACCCAAGATGGGTGATGTATACCTAATTTTGGGGACGTCACATTAGTGGTTGTCCTCATCAAATTATAAAATAGTGTGACAATAATTGTATTAAAAATTTAAAATGTGTGGTGTCATATTTTATACGACATTGTAATAATTTGAGTATGAATAATATCGTACAATATACGATATTGTAATAAATCTGAATATGAGAATGTGTGTTTGTATTGTGTATTTTGACGACTCAAATTGGGTGGTATAAACCCGAATTTAAATCACATCACATAAAAAAAGAATTAAATTCATCTAAGTGAGAATCAAACTTGAGATTTAAATATAACAATACCTCAATCATAATCACTAGGCTCAATCGCTCAGACGTCGTTGACAAAAAAAAATCACCCTAATTGGTATAGACCTGAATTTGAGGACATCACATCACATAAAAGAAGAATTAAATTCATCTAAGTGAGAATCAAATCTGAAATCTAATATCACAATACCTCAATCATAATCACTAGGCTCAGACGTCATTGGCCAAACAAAATCACCCTAATTTACTTTTTTATTTTCCTCAACCCTAAGCAAAAGGGTGAGCACAAATAGCTCAATAAAAAATATCATGACTAAGATAAATAAACTATCAATAGTCTTCAATAATAATAAATCAGATATTTAGAACATACGATGGATGATATAAGTTTTCAACAAATAACTGCAACGGAATTGAATGAGCAATCCATTAAAATAGTTAAATAGATCAAAATTTCTATTATCTTATCCAATTAAAAAATTTAACATCTAATTTTTTTTTCCTGTAACACCAATCAACGATTCCTCTTTGCACTCGGACCAAAAATAACTTTCATCGCCTATCTTTGCTTGTAATATCAAAGATCATGATTATACCAATTCAAATTCATAATCATGTCAATCAATTCATCTTTGCATCCAAACCAAAGATATTCAATTATAACACTAATGATCATGATCATGTCAATCGACAAATTCATCTTTGCATCCAGATCAAAGATATTTAATTATAACACCAATGGTCATGATCATGTCAATCCACAATTCATCTTTACACCCAGAAAAAAGATATTCAACTGTAACATTAATGATCATGTTAATCAACAATTACTCTTTGCACCAGGCCAAAGAGAATTTTCACCACGTGCCTTTGCCACACATGCAAATAACATTCAACAAATAATACTATCTTTGTACCCAGGTCACAGACATTAATGATTAAATTATAAATATAGCATAAACATTAATTATTTTCAATTTAATTTATCCAAAGTCCAAATTGTATATTCAGAAAATCAATTAGAGTTTTTGATAGAATATAAAATTAAAGAAAATATAATGTTCACATTTCAAATATCATAATTAAAATTTGATAGGAAGATTAAGGTGAAAATATTAGATAAAACACAAATTATTAAAGATATTCTAATTATTTTCAAGAATTTTCACTATTTAGTGATAAAATTGCGGAACGAATAATACTTTCTTACCATAATATAGGAGTATGAAAAAAAATAATATTCATTACCTTAGTAGTAGACTAGATCTAACGGTTATATAAGAGAGATTAACTTGAAAAATTCTTATACTATTAATAACACTTAAAGTATCTTTATATTCAAAAAAAATACTCACAATATTGTAGTTGAATAATTTTGTGTTTTTGCTATCGTTTCCATTGTTCAACTATTTGTATGAGAATGACAGCATACCACGTTTGAAAAATTTTATGTCGGTCGAAAACTTGAAATGCCAAGTTTAAAAATCGTTTGTCAGATTTTATTATAATAATATAATATTATAAAAAAATATATAACTTTATATATATTATAATAAAACAAATAACTTTATATTTATTAAAATAAGTCGACCCCGCAAAAGGAAAAAGAAAATAAGGAATCACGTTTGAAAAAAATAATTACGGGCGAAGCTTGGCAAGCCAAGTTGAAAATCGTTCGTCTGATTTTTATTTTCATACTATAATATTATAATAAAAAATAACTTTATATATTGTAGTATATTATAATAAAATAAATAAATTTATTATAATATATCATAATAAAATAAATAACTTTATATTCATTATAATAATAAAACAAATAAAGAGGGTCCCACCGGAAGAAATTTTTTTCAGACAATTTAAAAAATTAACAAGTGGTGGTTTCATGAAATAATAAGTCAAACTTATAACAAACGTCTTATGCTAAACTTCCCAATTTATAACAAAAATTGAACAAATATTTTCCACACATCATTTATTATACTTATTCTTAATCAACACTTTTTATTCATCAATTATTCACATATTTTAAATCTTTCAATAATTATTCACATTGAAATATATTTTCTTTTTAATCCGTTTTAAAATTAGAGATATATTTTTATTTTAAAACTATAAAATAACACAATGTTCCTAATTTATCACTATATTTTTACTATCATTTTCAATATCACACTATCACAATCGAATTCATAAGTGATACTAAGATTATATTTAAGAATTTAAAATTATTTTTAAAAGTCGTGGTTTAATTTTAAAATAAATAAAATATATTATTCTTGTCAAAAAGTAGAGCTTTTAAAAATATATATAAAAAAGGTATTTTCCACACGAAAAACATGGTTTCATTGTTAAACGATTTAGTGGGTGTAGTTGAATATTTGAGTTTCCACCATATGTTATTACTCCAATCGTATTAGATAAGTACCAAGACTTGAGCCAAATTATTGGGTGCCACTTTATCGTTTTAGCTCTCTGGCTTTGTCATTTTCCGTACACTCGAGTCATCGAGCAATGCCAATCAAGTTGATTTGATCTTCTATTTTGGGCAAAAACAGAGGGAATACAAATGTTCTAATTTCTAAATAGTGACAAAAATAGTATGATGATGTTACTACACCATATACACACTTTCATGATTTCCTTGTTCTAGATTAATATTTTCAAAAAATAGACAGAAAAGAGAAGAAAAATAAACATATTTGTTCTTATCTTGTTAGTAGTGGTGAAGCAGGAAGTTTTAGTAGTGAGATTAAAATTATTAGTAAGTTATAAAAAAATTGACGGAGTTCGAGGGCAGCGCTCCTGAGCCAATTTTTTTTAATATTTTATACTTTCGGAGTAGATACATGCATCTAAATATTCAATTTAATAATACTAACAAAAGGGGAAAATCACAATTGATTTTTGAAAAAAAAATTGAGGTTGGAGAAATTGAAGAGAGAGTAATTTCTGTTACCTGCAAGGACATAAGGCTGCAAGAGAGTCACAATAGAATAGAGTCGCACTCCAGTCTCCACACTCGCGGCTCGCCAGTCACCAGTACCCATTCCGACCACTCGCAAAAGGATTTGATGGTTCACGGTTTGACTTTTGTCTTTTGTGATTTGGCTTTGCCCCTTCTCTCTCTATTTTGTGGCTGAAGTGCTGAACAGATATTGATGTACGAGATTTAGGACTGAGACTTGGCCGCTTGAGTATCTCTAATTAAAAAAGAAAATTTGTGTGGGGTCAAAAATTGAGTAGGATAAATTTTTTTTTTTAAATGATTTCAAAAATTAAATAAGGTCAATTAACCCCGCATTTTTACCATAGCTTCGCCACTGTTTGTTAGGAGTACTAAAACATGAAGTACATGGGAAGTCTTTGTGATCTCCTAGTTCTTTCCTCTACAAATATAATATGCATCTGATTTGTCATCTCCTAGTTCTTTATATTTTATTTATTCATTAATTAGTCCTTCAAGTTACCAGAAAACATAAAAGCAAGCCTGCATATTCAATATTATTCAGAATTTATCGATTAAAATTGAAAGGATAAACAAACTAATATCAATGATAAGCAACTTACACTGTATATACAAGCTAGCATATCATTCTAATCAACCAGAAGGGAAATGGCCACAAGCATACAACACCCAAAACACTAATATATTCAGAAGGCTTAGGAAAAAAATTTGAAAAGTGATAAATTTACAAATCATTTTTTAAAGGGCAGAGCATAAAAAATAAAAAAACTAAATCTTTAGTATTTGCAAATAGAACTCTTTATAAAACAAGAATTTGTACAAAATTTACACTTAAAACATGAATTTGCACAAAATTTACAAGCGGAAAGAATCTAACAACACCCATATTTTTTTTTTCCAATAACTTTTTAGGATTTTAAAAATTTAGACATATAAGAGAGTAATGATAGAAGAGGAGGATACGAAATGGGAAGGGGAATGGGAGGAGACATAAAGAAGAAAGGGGGGAAAGCAAAAGAAGATGAGAGTTTATACAATAAGTCTTGGCAGACATGTTTATTGGACATTTTTATTTTCATTTTTTTTTTACTTGTGACTCTTAAAAAATGTATAATATTTATTCCAATAGGAATTTTTATAAAATTATAATGTTTTAGGTGTAATTTGGATACATATACACAGGGGCGAAGCTATGGTCCAAATGTGGGGTCAATTGACCCCACTCAATTTTTGAGATCACTTCAATTTTTTTTACCACACTCAAATTTTGACCCCACTCAAAAGGCAAACCGTGAACCATCAAAGTCTTTCGCGAGTGGTCGGAGTTAGTACTCGTGACTGACGAGCCGCGAGTGTGGAGACTGGAGTTCTACTCTATTCTACTGTGACTCTGATCTTGCAGCCTTGCAGAAAACAGAAATTACTCTCTCTTCAATTTCTCCAACCTCAGTTTTGTTTTTATAAATCAATTGTGGTTTTCCCTTTTTGTTAGTATTATTAAATTGGATGCATTTGTCTAGCCCGAAAATATAAATTATTAAAAAAAATTGGCTCGGGGCCGCTGCCCCCAAACCCCCGCCAATTTTTTTATAACTTATTACTAATTTTGACCCCACTGCTAAATTTTCCTGGCTTCGCCACTGCATATACAAAAACAAGGTATATGTATCCCTGTTTTTACAAAATATAGTCTGTATAATTTTATTTTTATATATGTATTTAAATTACACCTAAAACACTATATTTTATAAAAATTTATGTTAGAATAAATACTATATATTTTTTAAGAGTCACAAACAAAAAAAAATAAAAAAAATTGTACATGTCCAATAAATCGGTCTGTGTATAATTACTCGAGTTTATAAGCATATCTTGAAGTTTGTAGAGGGGAGAGCAGCGGCAGCGAAGCAGAGTTTGGTGTATGAGAGAGAGTTTGGTAAAGTAATTTGAAAATATTGATAAAGTGACGTTGTTTGCTACACGGTTTTTTTGTTTGTTTCTGTTCTCTGCTAATGATGATGTGGTATTTGCTGAAGTTCATTGGTTTCACTTGATAAAATGTTAATAAAAATCAATAAAAAAAATCTATATTCTTAGTAATTAATAAAATGTTAATAAAATTTAGTTTTTATGAATTAACACATAATAAAACTGAGTTATAATATTAATATTTAAAATTTTTTGGTACAAAAAATATTAAAATAATAATAAAAATCGGTTTATTGAGTTAACTTAACCGATTTTAAAGGTTGAACCATCGGTACGATCGGTGGTCAACCGATTTTACGAGGTTTTGACAAAAACGGTTTATTAATCCAAACCGAAAAATTTACCATTCATTCTTTTACTACATTCGTTCCTAAAAAATTGTCATTTAAAGTTTTTGCACATGGATTAAGAAAGTTATTTAATACTACTCCTATCATATAGTAACAATTAAAATTTGTTTAAAATTTCATCACCTTTATGGGAAGTTAAAAAAAATTAATACAAGAGGGATAATTTTTTGAAAAATAAGAGAAGGTAGAGATGATATAAGAAAACAAATAATTTATTCTCCTTAAAAATTATAAACTACAAATAATTTTTTTTTTAAAACGATAATCTTATAGTAAATGAGGGAGTATTATTTTATATTGATTTTTCTCTCCTAAATTTCAACGGTATTTCCATTTCTGTCGCCTAAATTTCAAATACTATTTCTCTCCAATGAGTCCTCCCTCACAATTTGTGCGGCAGTTGGACAAAACCAAACGACACATATTCACTTCATGCTAACGTGCGCCTCTCTGCGTATCGTGCGCCATCGTGTGTGCGATGAACAAGAGGAGATTTTCTTCCTCAGAGGTCCGTTTACCTCTAGTAGCTTTCTGTGCTATCTATTTTCTCTCTCTAGCCTATGTTCCTACTCTCTCACTCTCCCTCCTAGCTGCCGCCGGCGACTCAGATTCCGATCAGCTTGATGATACCAATGCTGACGCGAAGATTGTGTCCCGGTCTAGGGCGCGGGAGGACAGTTTTGCCGGCATGATCGATCGAGCTCTCGAGAAAGAGTTCACTGAGGGTGATCGAGTTGAAGGTTTTTTCTAAACCTGAACTCTTAATTTTACAAATGAAGTTTGTATACTGAATTATGGAGCTGAAAGTATTTGAATTCTTCACTTTACTGATTGATTTTTGTGCTGAGAATTTGTCAGCATTGAAAGGAAATTTTGATTATAAGCATATATATATATATATATATATATATATATATATATATATATAGAGAGAGAGAGAGAGAGAGCCGGTCATGTGTTTTCTAAGGTCCAAGGTCAAATTTTTTCAAGTGTGCCCCTTTATATAAATTAAATTAAAAAATAAATAAATTATCAACTAATTTTTTTTTATTAAAATTATAAGAATTTTCAAAAGATAAGGAATAACACTTTAAAATGAAAATCATCACATTTACCTACAAAATAAAAATATCAATGAAATCGGTAAAACTAATGAAATACCCACGGTAGTTCGCAAGTTTTACTGATTATACAATTGAATTTTTATTTTTTTAAATTACTCCACTAAACTAATTATAATTTTAAAATTAGGTTATTCCGTTAAAAAAAATAACCGGACGTTAATTTTTTATCTACAAAACTAATGAATTACACACTGCAGTTGGCACGTTATACTGATTACACCATTGAACTTTTAATTTTTCAAATTACCCCATTAAACTAATTAAAAATAATTATTTTAAATATTTTTAAAAATTATTATTATTTTTAGTAAAAAATATTAGAAACTTTTACTTTTTTCCCATAAAATGAGTAAAGTTTCATAAAATATAGATTTAAAAAAATAAAAGTTTTATGAAACGTTATCGATTTTAAAAAAATTCTCTTTTTTCCTTTTGGAAAATAAAGTTTATTTTTTTGAATCTATATTTTATAAAATTTTACTCATTTTTAAAAATATGAAGAATTTTCCAATTTTTTTCTTGAAAATAATATTTATTTATAAAAATTATTATTTTTTTGAAAAAATTGAATCAATTTTTTTTATTTATCATTTCATTCTTTTTTTTTATTTTAATTTCTATTTTAGTTTTTTTAAAAAAATTCTAATATTAAGAATGGGTCATTCTGTTAAAAAATTAAGTAGACATTAATTTAATTTAAAATCACTTTAATTTGTTTGAATCTATATTTTATGAAACTCTACTCATTTTATGAAGAAAAAAAAGTTTCTAATATTTTTTACTTAAAATAATAATTATTTTAAAAAATATTTAAAATAATTATTTTTAATTAGTTTGATGGGATAATTTGAAAAATTAAAAGTTCAACGGTGTAATCAGTAAAATGTGCCGACTACAGTGAGTAATTCATTAGTTTTGCAGATAAAAAATTAACGTCCGTTTATTTTTTTTAACGAAATGACCCAATTTCAAAATAATAATTAGTTTAGTAGTGTAATTTGAAAAATTAAAAGTTCAATGGTATAATCAGTAAAACCTACCAACTACGGTGGATATTTCTTTAGTTTTGAACAATGAAATCTAAACCACAAAACATCATTTAAAATGTCTTCTTGTTGCACTTTTAGATGCAAAATCATCAATTATACTATCATATTTAATGTTTTCTAAGATATCATTTTTAATGCATAATATCGTTAATCTTTTTATTATTTTATTTTTTTATACACATAAATACATAAGTTTATAAAAAAAATTAGGCCCCCTCAACTATGGGCCCCAAG
Source organism: Panax ginseng (assembly GCA_020205605.1). Classification (NCBI taxonomy): domain Eukaryota; kingdom Viridiplantae; phylum Streptophyta; class Magnoliopsida; order Apiales; family Araliaceae; genus Panax; species Panax ginseng. The sequence goes on along the minus strand of CM035150.1, from coordinate 82,283,637 downwards.
GCGGTTGTTTCACAGTGGCCTTGCCTGTGGGTCGGCTCGATATATATATACTGGTCCGGATCTTAATCTCACCCTTATCCAACTCACCTTCGAGCTCACCCCCTTTAATGATTTTAACGATGATACATTACATACATACAACCGTCGCTCTATACTTTTAACGACGCTATATGTTGTCCGTCGCTAAAAGTATAGACGACGGTTGTATGAGTTGAATAAGGGGTGAACTTAAGATCCGGACTCTCTATATATATATATATATAAGGAATAAAGTAGGATTAATGCTTATTCATGTGAAAATTTACTTGTAGCTAATTTAGAATTGATAAATCCATGACATTGATTTACATTTTCCTTTTTGGACAATACTTCTTCCATGTAATTTATCTATACTAGCTAGTCTTGGGAATAACATGAAGAATATATACAACATAGACTACTAGAGGGAAATTGCATAGTTGTTGTGCCAATGCATGATGAAAGGACCGTTCTGCATAACTCAATTCGGTAAGGACGTGTTTGCAAATTGTAAATTGTAACCTGCAACTTGAAATGATTGCTAAGCAGTCGTCCTGAAAGTTTTTCTGAAAATGAACGTTCAAGATTTGTATAAATCTTCTTAGTTGAATAAACATAACCACAAGATCAAACTCAAGATACACCAAAATAAGTGGCTAATCATGAGTTAAACTTTATGGGTAGTAGAAGTGATTGTCATGAAGAGCTAGACTTGAATAAAAGATTGACTACCTATGACATTGGACAACTATGTACACGAAGTTGAACGGTTGGGGTGGAGATAAAATTAAACAGTAGTTGGCAACGATGAGAAGGTGAGTTAAATTGTGACATAAATTAAACAGTCTTTAGCACTTTATTGGTCAAAAGAGGCAGTCATGCAAGGAACATTTGTATTGCATAAGTGGCAAATTATTTTGTTAATACATAGGTGGGTAGTAGGACGAACTAGGGAGGAGGTTTCTGATACCTTTTTAGAGGCAAGTATGAGCCTTGATTTTTTTTTACATGTAATGTATATGATCAGACCAAGTTAGAGCTTTATTTGTTACCTTGCGTAGTTGTCTTTATTTTCTTTATACATACAAAACTAAATCTGAAGAATTTATGATAGATCTCACGTCTGTGTAGTGAACTAGTGATCAACCTTTATTTGTTACTTCTGTTTTTGTATAAACATAAAAGAAAAATACAATTGGTGCATGTCCATAACTTTTTGGAATTGCCTTAAATTATGCAGCAAATGATGCCAGCAGCTTCAACAACAGTGTAAATGAACAACAGGTTGGTGGTATCTTCCTGTTTTTAATTCATTGATTTGAGTTTTCCAGGAAAACTAAGTTATTGCTAAAGAGGGATGAATTCACTATCGTAGTGGAATACAATTGTATTACAACAATGGAAGTATTTGATTCGGATAATCTTTGATTGATAAAAAGATGTAGATTTTTCTTAGATGCTTTTCGAAGCTAGGCATATAAATACTATATACTACACTTAATCCAACTCTACCCAATCTATTTTAATCCTAACAAACTTTACTGAATGCCATTATACTAGTTTCTCTTGTAGTGTTTCAACGTGACTCATTATTTTACTATCAAAGCGTCCTTACCCCTCCAAAAATAGTTGAGATTGTATAGTTGGTAGTTTTCTATAGTAAATGAAGCTTGTTTATGCTAGATGCTGTATTTTCTTCTCTTACTTTGTTCATTTTACCTTGAAGCTTTGCTCAATGTATCTGATTTACATGTTTCTGTTCATCAGGCAGTTTTGGAAACTGTAGCTAGAGTTAAGTCCAAGAAAAATGACACGAAAGAGGAAAAGTACATTCTTCTATCATACGTATAATTATAATTTCTATAGATTTTTTATGTTTATTGATATAGTGGGCATTTCGCTAATTTCATAGATTTTTCTTCCTCCCTGAAAATTTTATTTCTCTGACATCATTGGATAATTTTTAGGCCCTTTCAACTTCATAATGTTTTTAATCTGGATAATGAAAATGGAGCAGAAGACACTCCTACATTGATAGATAAAAAGGTAAAAATAGATCAGGGGAATAATTTATGGTTAAAATAAATGACATTTCTGTTGTCAATGGTTATTGTTTGTGCTACTTTTTTCAGGATAATGTCTTTATCATATCAAATTTCAAATCAAAATACGCTGTGCTACAGTTGGACTTGAGGTAAACAAACTAATTTGCTAAGGTTTTACTTTCAAAGTACTTATTTGCTTATCTGGTGTAATTTGTTTCATTTATGTAGGCTGATTTCAGATTTAGTAGTTGTCATTGTTTCTGCAACTTGTGGTGGCATCGCTTTCGCATGTGCTGGGCAACCGGTCTGCTCAAGTTTCATGATTTATGCTGTATCCCTTGTTATTCCATTTAGTTTTCTCTAAACCTAATTATTATCCATTTAAAATGTGAAGGTTATGACTGGATACTTGCTAGCAGGTTCTCTTGTTGGACCAGGAGGGTTGAGTTTTGTCAGTGAAATGGTGCAAGTATGTCTTATGTTGTCATGAGGCTCGGAAATTCTCTATCTAATTTGTCATTTGTCTTTCACTGGCTCTCCCTACCTACCTGCCCTCTCTCTCTCTCTCTCGTTTTGGTGGGAGGGGAATAGTTCTGGATGATGACTCGTTCTTCTATACAGTTGGAATGCTCATTTTGACCAAGTGCCTTTTATATGCGTCAATCGTCATGATAGGTTCACAAGTAGCCAAATTTTCTAAACATTTTATTGGTAAATTTAAGAACAATTTAGGAAGGGGGATTTGTTTCCCACCCAATTGTGTAGGGAGCATATCTGCTTTGGTCAATAGAGCCTATAGTTTTGGTTAACATCTTTGAAAGTTCAATAAACATAGTGTTTTCACTTTCTTTGCTATGCAACCAATTTTGTTTGGGCTACAAATGTCTGATATGCCTTTATCTCAAAACATAGATAGGAAAATGATGTTACTGAATAATGTTTGAAGACATTCAGATAGAACTTCCATTTCCATATTACATTGCTCTAACAATAACCAAAACAAAATGGATCAATAGTACTAGCAGAAATCCTATCTAATAAACATCCACAAGTCTTAGAGACCATGTGTGGAAAACAAAAAAAAGAATGTCCTTAAACACAACTAAACAAAAAGAAACTGTTAGGTTTATTCAACCATGAAAATATAGCAAAAGATGAAGAGAAGAAATGAAGACATTAACTCTGTACCATAATAGACCAAAGTTCTGTATTACAGTATATCAATTACAATATTACTTCACTTGTATATATACATACTAGTACAACTATATCAACCGTGTCACTCCTTATTTCTAGAAAAGTAGGTAATACACCAAGGTAATATGGTCAAGTCCATACATCTTTGTTATACTGATAAGGCATCAATTACTTTGTTCCTGAGCACCAGTGAAGCTGTGGTAGTTGCTGCTGCTGTAGTTGCTGTATTTGCTTGAACTGTAGTATGTGTATTAGAAACTAAGCATTAATTTAATATCCTTTGCATAATATGATCTCCACATGGGGAGAAGAGCTTCAAGCACTTAGAGAGAGATCAATGGAGATAAGGGTGGCCGACGAGTGAGAGAGAGAGATCACCGGGACAGTGAGTGAGGTTTGCGGACTGAGGGAGATAGCTCCTGCTATCGATTTGTGCCCAAGCCTCCAGGCAATTAAACCCCATAAGTTCACGAAAATGTTTCAGAAATTAAAATTTCAACCAGCGCACTCGAAAGTATCCTGATGTATTCATACACATCCATTTTATTTTTTATATCTTTAATCACTGGATATCGCAGTCCGTGCGCATGTGATGCCAATTTTGACATATGATGCCAATTTTGACATAGGTCATAAAATAAAATAAAAATTTATGATCTTTGTTTCCTAGAAATGGCATTTACTTGAAATTTGAGATCTGGATACATTTAAAGTTTAATATATTTGCTTCCAAGAAAATCATAAAATTCAACATGTAATTAAACTATTTCTGTCCATATAGGTTGAGACAGTGGCTCAATTTGGTGTTATTTTTCTTCTTTTTGCTTTGGGTCTGGAGTTTTCCACGACAAAGGTTAGTTGATGTTTGTATGCTACTTTTTACCACCCATCAGTGACTATATTATATTAATGCCAAAAGTTGAGTCATAATTTATCGTTTTTTAATCTTAGCTACGAGTTGTTCGAACAGTTGCTGTTCTGGGAGGCCTGCTCCAGATTTTCCTATTCATGTGCCTTTGCGGCATTACAGCTTCGGTATGTTTGCGAATTTTATAGAACATATCAGTATTCTAAAAATCGGTCTAGGCGCCCCCTGGCGCCTCGCCTAGGCCAAAAAATCCCTCCAGGAAATTAGGCGGGGCCTAGAAAATTAGGCGGGGCCTAGGTGGGTGGAGAAGTTTTTTTTTTTTAATAACTACCTAAATCAGATCTTGATATATTTATTTTTCTAATGAAGGTTGTAGTATATCAAATCACAACATGAAGTGAACAAGATCAAGTCAAAATGAATAATTTTATTATAGTTGTAATCTTTTAAACTTGTACCAACTTCAAATTATATAAATAATGATACATTTTTAATATTTAGTTTAATTCAATATAATTCTTAAATTTATGTTTAGTTTCTTAAGTTTTAATATTGAATTGAATTCTTGAATTCTTGAAATTTTAAATTTTATTATTTAATAGCAATCTTATTTATGAATAAAACTAATACGTTAAAGATATGTGTTTGAACTTTAAGCAAAGACCTTTATTATCTTTATTATAGATTGTTTTGTTTTATATTATTGTTTTGTTTGGATAAATGCAAGATAAAATATTAAAATTGGTTTAAAATAAAAAATTCCGCCTAGGCGCTAGGCCCCCCCGGCCTCCCGCCTAGCGCCTTTTAGAACATTGGAACATCTATGAAAAGTTGTGCAAGTGTTCTGTATACTTCTCTTTACTTGTGAAAAGTCTAAAAGGTAAACATAAACTGAACTAACAAATTCTTTACATATCTGAAAAAGTAAAGGAGATGAACGACTAGAAATTGGGATTGTTGAATGATGGGAGATATATGAAGTGGAATTAATTTTGATCCATATGCAAGGATTTTTTGGCTCTTGATTCCCGCCATATTTTTCATTGAATCAGTTTGTATGGACCATGATAATTTTGCAGTGCTGATGTTATGTCACCATAGCCTCTAATGTCACTCAATGGGTGTGCCATTACCATGTATACTTTAGAATGAAAATTTTAGGTTCAGGTTCCTTATCCAACCTTTGATAGCATGCTATTTGAAGAAAAATGACAATGATTGTTCTTCTCTAGTACTTTTTACTTTTCAATCTGTCCTATTGATGATGACATTTCTGGGCTCAGTTTGTCTTGTTTGACTATATACTAGAATATTTCTGTTTGAAAAACTTAAAATCTTATGCAAACTGGATGATTTTTGCAGATGTGTGGTGGTAAGCATTCGGAGGGGATATTTGTTGGTGCATTTCTTTCAATGTCTTCAACAGCAGTGGTAATGCTTGCAATTTGCCTATAACTGCACGTGTGCTTATTTTCTGTATGCTAATTAAATGCTCATGCCTGCGATTTCACTTATTTTGTGCCATAGGTACTGAAATTTTTGATGGAGAAAAGCAGTATTAATGCCCTTCATGGGCAAGTTACTATTGGCACCCTCATTTTGCAGGTATACAGTATCTTCCATTCATTATCTTCAGAGATGTGCATTCTATATTTTCCCGTGTATAATTAAAACTTCATTTTAAGGGTTTGTACCCTGGAGAATTCAAGGTTTTCCTATCTCTCACTCCAAGTAACAAATTTTAAATTTTTTTTGCTGTATCATCATTCTTTTGTTCCGGTGGCATCGATTAAAGAAAGTGTTTAGGGTTTCCACTAGTCCTTTCAGCTAGAGTCTTGATTGAAGTAACTGTCAGCTAAGTGCAAACTTATTCAGGTCCTCCGTTTGTAAATTATTTCTCTTACAGGACTGTGCAGTTGGTTTGCTGTTTGCTCTTCTTCCAATACTGGGTGGAACTTCAGGTGTTCTACAAGGAGTAATATCCATGACTAAATCGTAAGTTGATAAGTAGCTCAACCCTTATTAAACTTTATGGGGCTCTGATTCTGCAAATCATCATTGTTTAGAACTCCGGTTTAGTTAGTGGAATGTGAAAGTGATAATGTTTATGAAGTATGGTTTTATGGCCCATCCTCTTATTTTAATGGGCCCCATATCTTAAAAATATGGAAGAAGATATAATAAAGATTGATACATAACTACAGTATTTTTTTTGATTATTTTTTTGATGTATTATGAAGAAGATATAAGAAGAGGGACGTTTATCATGGATATGCTATTAGCTTTGTATCCAAGGTTCCAAATATGCTATTAGCTTTGTATCCATGATAAACTTCTCTCGTTCTTATGTTCTTTCTTTTTCAAATATGTTTATCATGGATATATACCTTTTTAAATATATTATGATTTATATGTTGGCCAGGTTGGTGACGTTGATTGCCTTTCTTGTTGCTTTGTCACTATTGTCACGTACTTGTGTTCCTTGGTTTCTCAAGCTGATGATAAGCCTATCATCACAGGTATGGATTTTGCTATTAAAAGAGAAATCATTGCTGTTGGCACTCATGATTTATATGTTCTTAATTCTTATAGCTGTGAACTTGCTTGAAAAATCTTCTGCTTTTGTGGATGATATGATGTGTACTTTGTCATGTATTTCTAATCCAAAACTTTCTTGTGCAGACTAATAAACTGTATCAATTGGCAGCGGTTGCTTTCTGCCTGCTCGTAGCATGGGTTTGTTTTTCTTGCCCATTCTCTCTGTCCCTCTCTTAGTTTCTGTTGACCAGTATTAACACCCCCAAGGCACTCTCATAAAAGGAAACAAGAAAAGAAAAATAGAGAGAAAGAACAACAGAATACAAAGTCCACACACCCTTCCTTAAACTGAATGATAAAATGTTATGGTAGCAATGGAAGAAATGGATAAATCAAATGTTCTCGTTGTATCAAATTTTAAGATGTACATCATCTTTGCATCCAACTGTTAATAGTCCCTTCTGCACCTTGCTTCGTAGAGGCTTACTTTTGCGCATCATTATGGATTTATCAAATAAAAATGCATCTTTGTATGTGCGAGTTTTTTCTGATTCCATCCCAGGCATTACTATTATGATTTATTATTGTATATGTCATTTCAGTGTAGCGATAAGCTGGGTTTAAGTTTTGAACTGGGCTCTTTCGCTGCCGGTGTAATGATTTCAACAACCGATCTTGCTCAACATACACTTGAACAAGTAAGATTACTTCTTTCCTCTGTTGATTCATCTGACTATGTTGAAAAATATCTTTATTTTTGGTCTGTAGGTTGCAGTAAGCATCTTAGTTATTCTTTCTATAAAAAAAAATGTCTAATTTGCATTGTATGTATCTAGATATGTGTTTGTTACGTCTGTTTTTTAAAATGTACATTTTTAGTGAATATATGTACAAATGCACATGCCCACATTGAAACTTTAGGAAATAGATTTCATCTAAACTCTCCCTTTATGACCTCTTAGTCTAATGTGATGTTGAATTCTTTTAAATGTGCATGTTTATAATTTGTGCACTTATCTGTATGGCATTAGGTTCTCTTTTAGTTAACCAATGGCTTAAACATTTTTACTTGAGCAGGTTGAACCCATTCGGAACTTCTTTGCCGCCCTGTTTCTTGCCAGCATCGGGATGCTGATTCATGTTCATTTTCTCTGGAACCATGTTGATATCTTGTTAGCTTCAGTTTTATTAGTAGTCGTTGTTAAAACAGTTATTATTTCGGTAGTTGTCAAGGGATTTGGCTATAACAACAAGAATTCACTTCTGGTAAGATATTGCATCACAGCTTTGTCTTGCGAAACTATTTGCTCACCTCTTAATATATGTTTATTCACTGACAAGGGCATTTGGGTCTTCAACTATGCAGGTTGGGATGTCTTTAGCTCAAATTGGGGAATTTGCTTTTGTCCTTCTCAGCCGTGCTTCTAATCTTCATCTTGTTGAGGTTTGTTCTGACAAGGAGTTCTGCCCTGTTTTCACTTGAAACCTTGCGTAAAAAGATTTGTTAAATCATGCATTCTCTATTTCTCAAAATCTTGGGTATATGTTAAGAGTTTATAAACCCTAAGATCTGTGAAAGTGTGGCAGATTATATATATGCGTGTGTGTGACAAAGGTATATACCCTAATGTTGATATTTTTATATCAGCAGTCAGCATCGACTGTTTGTACTTTGTGCAGAACATGTTGTATTTTGAATTCCAATTTACAATATGTATTGCACAAGGCAAAACATATAATTCTGACTGTTTTTTTATAAAAATATCAGCACTAGGTTACCTCCCGTTGGGCCATTTATATATACATATATTTATTTATTTTAAAAAAAATCAGGGGAAGCTGTACTTGCTGCTTCTTGGGACGACAGCTCTTAGTCTGATATGCATTCATTTCCAATCACATATGTATGGGTTACATCAAATATTTCTGAATTTCATGTGTGCTATGTAATGTTCCTTGGGGTTTCTTGTCCCAATGTATTATAATCCTTATTTATACAATGAGAATGGAGCATTTCAATTATTCTTTACAATGAGAAATAAACATATGCATCCATCTGTATTATACTCCTGTTTCAAAATATAAAAACATTATTGACCTTTTGAAATAAGTTTAAGACATTTTCAAAAAATTGACATAAATTCATTTAATTTTTAGTCAATAAAATGATGTTGTAAACTATACTAGTTATAAAGATTGTTTCGAAGTATTTAATGAATAATATCAATTTTGAGTTGAAAAAATATCTCAACTTGACCTTCAAAAGTCGATAGCTTGTTAGCATTACGTCTAGCAGGGGCAAATGATTTTCTAGTAAAGTGCAAGTAATAAGCATGCACATTACTTAAAATTTCTACTTTAGGATGTACCTTGAATATTTATGAATTGCAAGGGATAAGCCTCTTAAGAGGTCTAATGTCGAAATAGTAAGGAAGTATTGATCTTTTGTCAAGCTTTGTGATTAGATTGCCAGATACTTTAAACACAAATAAATTAATGATTTTCATTGTTGCAGGTGACTACTCCATTGCTATTTAAGCTAATTCCTGCTGTAGTACATCTCGGGATTCTGTTACGGTGGTTTTCTCCTGATACTCAGACTGAGGTGACCAGATCAAAATCTATGTACTGAGATGCATTCCTTTGGTATATTTTATAAATCTTGTTGGATTGTTTTTGACGTGCAGGTGCAGATGGTATTCAAAGGAGAGAACCTCCATTCTGACAGTGCTAAACACCGCATTATTACATTACTAGCGAAGGATCTCATGATTCATGAAGTTTAAAAATTTTGTTTGCAGTATAGGTATCCAGTTTTGACCCTGATAAGGATCTTATGCCGCAATCCCTTCCTCCCAAGTTCTCTACACGAGGGGAGGGTAGTTTGGTGTTGGATCTGTTCTTCATATTTGACCTACCTAAGTACCTAACTAAAGAACAATGAAGAAACTTGAGCCTTCAAAAAGGCAGGGAAGCTGCACATTTAATTGAGGTAGTTGTTTCATTCTGCTTTTGTTACATGTTTTTTGATTTGTTCTTCCCCTAAAATGTAAATTAGTTTCTGCTCCCAATGTAATTTTGAGTTGGTGATATTTTATAATCCTTTGATGATTCATTGATTTGTTTGATTATGATATATGAAAATATTGTAAAGAAAACAGAATATATCAATCTAAGCCTTTCCCATTTGAGGATTCGTCTATATGAACTGCTAATGTATCACTCTGCAATTGCAAATCATTTCATTGGTGCATCTTATCTCTCTTTTTGTAATTATTGTACTCTCTCATTTAAGCAGTGAAAAATAAAATTATCTTTTGGTGTATATACTTTATATATTATATTGGGCCGTATAATATATAATATGGGAATAATGGCCATACATAGCTGTCAATGTTTTATTTGTGCACAATCTTATCAAAATTACGTTGTTTTGCCTGATTTATTTATTTTTTTAAAAAAGTAGCTTTGGTGGATTGTGCACAAATAAAACATATACCGATGTGTATGGTCATTATTCTCATATTATATATAGGCTTAAATATAAACTACTAAGTTAAACTATGAGTTTTGTTCCACTTCGATGATCCACCTTTCAATTTTGTCAATTAGATGATTGGACGTGTTACGTCAAAAATTGATGACGTGGCACAAAGAGTAGACATAGTTCAGCTGATGTGTAACTAAAAAAGAATATTTTAATATCTATTTACACATTTATTATATATTAAAGGACAAATTCGTCAAACCACTTTATATTAAACATTAAAACTTAATATCATTCAATTTATCAAAGAAACTGGTACCATCCATTCAGAATGACAATTAGAACCAGAAATTAAATAAAAAATGTATTTTTGACAATTAAGTCTATATTTTTTTCAAAAAATGAAAACACATTTTTTAATATAACAAGTCTCTCTCTTCAGGAGAGTAACGAGGGGACAAAAATGTATATAATCAGTAATTAATTACTAATTAGTAATTATATGTTAACTATGATACTATTATTATTATTATTATTATTATTATTATAATAGTATTATTATAATTCAGACCAGACCACACTAATCGATCCGATTAGAATTTGATCAGAGGATGGTTTAGTTGGATCAAACGGCCCAGGTGCCGCCAGCTTGAGCTCTAGAACTTGGGATAGTTGAAGTGAATGGAGTTTGTTGAGTTAAAGAATTATTGTTTTTGTGATCAGCTATTTCAAGTACAGATTTACTCCTCTGGGCCTGCCAAAGTAAAGATAACAACACCACCAATTAAGAAACAAATCATCAGTTTGCAAATTTTTTTATTCTCTTTTATCTACTTTTACCGTTTTACTGGTTGGAAATTGTACTTTACTTTAATGACTAAACTACAGTTTGAACTCAAAAGTTTGTAGAGTTGATGAGATTGCACTCCAATAATTAAAACGTATCTGAGTCCACCCTAAAGTTCTTTTCAATGTTTTAACGTGCATTTTGTTTAACTCAGCATACTTTAGGGTGCATTTTGATGAGCTAAAAAAAACTTTGGGTGCATTTCGACCAGTTTAAACACCGGACGGAGGAGGGTGCATGTTGTTTAACATAAAAAATTCTTGAGGTGCACTTAGATACATTTTAAACTTTAGGGTCAAAACTGTATCTTAGATGGTGTTTGATTGCATCTTAATGCATCTTAACAATCAACCTTTTAATGCCTCTAAAGAGCCCACATATTTGTATTAAGAGATCCTCTGATAGAGGTGGCAAGCCAGCAGACGGGCCAACTACGGTCGAAAATATTGGCCCGTAATGTCAGTCATGTTTACCATGAGTGCTTCTTCCCCTATTTTTTTTTGCAAACTTTTGCTACACCAAAAATAGTAATAATAATAAATATTAAAAGTAATAAAATAATTTATAATAAACAATAATTCTAATTACCTACATTAACTACATATCTCAATCAATTAAAATTTTAATAATATTATAAATTACTTTCAAAGTATATAATCAAATTTGATTTTTTAAAGTTAATATAATTTATTTAACTTTAAAAAATGCATTCATGACTCCACAAATATTGTTCCAAGAGATATCTAATTAATTTCCAAGATTTACATGGTTGGAACTTGGAGATGCCAAGATTTTAGCAATTTAAATATTTAAATTGATTTTCAGAAGATTTGCATGACATGATTTTAGACATTACCCAATATCTCATTATTAACAGCCACATCAAGTAAGAAATTTCAAACTACAATTATTATTTACTATAACTATAATAATTAAAAATATATTTTTATATTGAAGATTGCATTAAAATAAATAGTTGATGTAGCTTAATTGGTTTGAATGTTATTTATTTACTTTGTCTTGTGTTCAAGCCTCGTAACTCCACAAGTAGAAGAACATTTTGTTTTAAAAAAAAAGGAATCATGTCATGGTAGGATCAAAAACGGCCCAAATTTTATGGACTAAAAAATCACTATTTAAAGCTTCAACCAGTAATGACATTACTCGCTCATGAGCACTGGGCCATATTTTGCGGAGTCCTCTGAATAGTTAAGATATAAATATGAGTCTAAACTATTCAGAGAACCTCTCAATACAAAATATGTGAGCTTTTAAGATATGAGCTTTTAAAATACATTAAGAGATGAACTGTTAAGATGCATTAAAATACAATCAAACACTACCTTAGTCTACTTTAATTAAGTTGAAACAAACACTACTTTTTTAAACTTATTTTTTAACATAAGCTATAAGATGTTTCAAATAAAGTGTATTTTATTTTTGAAGAAAATGGAAATGAGGTGCATACCGTGTGGTCGAATATGCTAGGGCGACGCTTTTTGTTGTTGAGAGTTTGTCGGAGAAAATATTTTTGGGCATGACTAGCCACTTGGGTTGGAGTTCTTCTAGTCACAAAATGCCTTGAGATTCCTCTCCAATCTCCCTTACCAAGCTTTTCAAGTCCCACTACAAATATGCGGTGTTCCTCCTCTGTCCACAACGACCCTAACCCTAATTCACCCCAAAAATTTATAAAAATTAATATAAGCAAGTATAATACTAATATTCATATAAAGTGACATTAAGATATTTGTATATATATATATATATATATATATATATATATATATATATATATATATAAATTGTCTAATCATATCGAAGATTATGATATTGGGGGTTGAGATATAAATTCTTATATCGAAACACAAAGAGAAAGATTAAGGATATATATATATATATGCTCTAATGGATCATAAAGCTAATATGTTAATTTTTTGGGTCAAGATGTAATTTCAGATACCCATATATATGCATTGTGGATTGAGAAGGAGAATGACCCTGTTGACAAAATGCACAAAACTCAGAAAATTTATCACTTGAATGGCGCGAAGATGTAGAAGAAGAAAAAGCTGTTGCTGCTGCTGCTGCTGCTGCTGCTGCTGTTGAATAAGAGATTAAAGATGATGAAGAAGATAAACAATCAACACTAAAACTCTTCTTCATGGCATAATTATTATTAATTTGCATTTGCACCCCAAAGAGCCTGAAACCACCTAAACAACTTGAGTCATCTTGATCATCAATACCAATACTACTTGATCCTTTTTGTGTTGCACAAGTTCTTGAATTATGACCTATGCTCCCAGTGTGAGCATTTTCTTCCATTAATTATAATTTTAAGATTATATATATATGTACGTATAATGAGAATGTGAATGAGAATAAGAAATTAAAGAGAGAAAGAAAGGGATGTAATGGTATATATATATGAGTTTGGTAGGTTGTTGGGGTAAGAATTTAAATCTGGAAAAAGTTAAAGATAATTGAATCAAGACCTTCTTCCTATAAAATATTTTCAACTTGCTAGCTTTTGTAAACCGAGAGCTCATCTCGTAGTAAAACTTCTACTTTAACAAAAATATCAATAAGAACTCCCTAATAATTATTATTCAAAAAATATTTATGCAAAGTAGTCTTTTATAGGAAAATGTGATTTTTTATAGGAAATTTAGTCTTTTATAAGAAAATGTAGTCCTTTATAAGAAATGTAATTTTTTATAGAAAAATATAGTTCTTTATAGGAAATGTATTCTTTTATAGAAAATGTAGTCTTTTAAAATTAATATTGTCTCTCTCTCTCATATATATATATATATATACATATATATATATATATATATGAAATTATTACTATATAGAGGTATACGGGAATTAAAAATTATATAACATATTACAATTTAGAGGTTATTCCTATTTATAACTCGCCCAAATTAAGATCAAATTTTTTTGTAATATTGTAGAGGTTATTCTTATATAGAGTATTTATAAATAGAGGTTTTACTGTATATATATTACTTTCTCTTTCCTTTCTTTCAAAGAATAAGATATAGACCATTTTATGTGGACATATTTTTGTTTAATTATTGATGTCACATATCCCAACCGTCAAATTGAGACATCTTAATTAATTCATCATAAATTCATGTAAAAGATTATAATATATTTATATATTTTTTTGTAGGACTATTACCTTATACAAAACAAAATGTATATGTTCTATTTACAAGACTCGAACTCAACATATTACTTGAGTAAAACCAAATTCCTACAACTCGGTCCAACAGGTGTTGGTAAGATGCTTAATTGCATCAAGTTCTTTGGATTCATTATTTTTAAGTTGTAATGGCATAAGCACGTTTAACATATAAAAAATGAATGTCTGTTGGAAGATAGGATAGGAGTAACAACTAACAAGAGATTTTCCATATTTTTTTAGTGGGTGGGCTCTAAGTAACTTTAAGACGGGACAACTTGCAGTTAAATACATTCTTGTCATTTAAATTGTGCTTTGCATTCTCTCTGTAATTTCATTTATTTATTTTGTGAGAGTGATTTGTAGGAAAGGATTTTCATATAAATTAATAATTTTTATTTTTAAAAATTATTATCTCAAAATCTTTCTCATAATTTAGTATAAACAATATAATATTACATACCTTGTGCTTGGTTGTAGCACAATAGAAATTTTTTGCTTATTCTGATGATGAATTTTTCTTCCTCATGATCTTCCTCTCTATGACCCTTATTTTGATTTCACATATTTTTCGAGTATGGGCTCAAAATACTACAGAGTGATATCATATATAGAGTCCTCAACTCCCTGATATTTATCAGGATAATTTGAAAACTTTTCTGATATATCTTATCCTACTATTTTGTTTTATCTTAATAAGGGCTAGAGTTAAGATCAAGTAGGATTCTACAATTCTAGCTCCAATATAATACTAATTTCTGATTAGCTCTTTAATCAATTAGAATTTTATTAATTATAACTAATTCCACTAAATAATTATAATTACACTCTAGAATTAATAGAATTAAAATTAATTAATTAAATCCTTCCACTATTAGTATCTTGCAAAAATACTCCTCTACAATAATATCCATAAATGGGTGCAGGAATAAAACTGTTAACCCACTACGTTTACTGCTTATATCATTGACTACATAATTTATACACTTTTGATCACACATTAATTTAATAAATTAAATCAATACTTTAGTAATTTGAATTACTAAAATACTTAGCCAAGATTCTGGTGATCAACCAATAAAGTATATCAAGGGGATATTATAATTTAAATATAAAATTCCATCTTGAAAAATATATGTTACTAATTTCATAACATATATCACCCAACATATTGAGGTATTGATTGTATTAAAATCTCACTCTTTAATAAATTAAAGTGACATACACTATAAAATCAAGTTCATTATTCTCTCAGGATTAAGAGTAATTGCACATTAATAATAATTGGTAAATTATATCATAACAAACATTGGAGCTTTGATGTTGATCAGCCACCACCATTTTATTTGAAAATTAGGCAAATACTCCACCCTAAATTGGTTGTACACACCATAAGAAATCCGAATAGAATTCAAGTTACTACATAGTTTTCAAGAGTTTGCTCTATTATTGATTCATGAAGAATCTGCACACCTTAAACATGCTATTTTCTTGACTTTTAAATCTACCTACTCTTTTGCAATGGTTTCTAAGTTTAGGTTTTATTAGTAAACTTATTCTTTATTAAATTGAAAATTAAGAAGAAAAAAAATTCTTCCTTTCAAATATTTCTTAAAAATTATGTACGTGTATAAATACGTACATAGTTTGTTCTAAACACGTTTTGTTTAACTCACAAATACATCATTTGGAACTGATCATGAAATACACTACACCAATTTGAGTGTGGTGACCAACTACACTAAATAGTAAATACTACCACTACAAAATTTGATAACTCAACATATATACCCTGCTATGCATAAAATGTAAAATAAAATTCTCATGCATTTTGGGAAAGAATGAAGTGTTTTATTAAATGGGAAAACAATTACTTAATCAAAGTCCATCATTTTTAATGTTCTAAAGAAAGAAAACCATTATTCAAACCAGTAATGTGACATAATCTTTGTACCTATTGTTTTCATGTAAAGCCAATATTGACATCCATCAGGGAAAAAATTAATGGACATCATTTTCCTAAATAATCTTATTGTGTGTGAATGCATGGCATCTAGATAGAAATCAAAGTAATAAATTAGTAAATTATGTGGCTTTATTACTTAATGCTTTTCATATGTTTAGTACATAGCAAGACTTCCATTATTAGCCTTTTAAAATCCATATAGTTTTGGCATTTTATATCATAGTGGAGAATCTTCAATTCTTAATTAAAGCTAAAATATATAGAAGGAAGATTAGTTCTCCTTGATTGGATGACTTAATTTTCTATGACTAGTTCTAATCTAAAGTGCTTTATATAATTATTTTTTATTATATGTACTCTGAACTTATGTCACCATTTTTTCTTCTCTTGGTATATTAAATAATACCAAAAAATTATGTACGTGACTTAGATTATAATTAAATTATGAGTATTTATCAATAATGCAGAAAGTGTCTGTGCTAAGTGACGCTAAGGAGAAATATGGTTGATTATGGAAGAATCTAACTCTAATGCTTGGTTAATCCTTTTATTTTATATTGTTTACTCATATGAATAATAATAATTTACTTGCCTAAAGAAAAGTTAAGTAAAGTGAAGCAAGCACATTGGTTAATCAAGTCAAAAAAAGCAAAAGAACCCTAATTACTTTACAATATTTGAAGGAATTGCCAATGATATGATTGTAATGTGCTAAAACATATTAAAAATATATTTAAAACTGTTGAGATTGACTCATATTTTTGCGAGTTTGACGAATGACCAACAAGGTAATTATGGGTCTCGCTCCTCGGTGATCGAGCGACTGCCCAACTCGCCCGTGAGCTGGCGAGGGTTGCAGGGGGACAACGCCTCATGGAAGCCAAACGCAAAGTGTAATTGAGCTTGAGAATTTACCGATCTTGAGTTTTATTAATGTATTGGGCCTCATGACTAATGAGTCCATGTTATAGTAGTTAGGGTTTTCTAGTTACTATAAAAATATTGTTTGATGTGTGGATCATTGTAGAGTGTGTGAGATATCTAATGAATACATCAGACAAACAGGACTAGCCAAATTAATGAATTTGGGAATATCATGCATGCATTCTTACTTTTCTGTTTTTTATATAATATATGTGTGATTACAGTATTATTATTCATTCTTAAATTCTAACAAAAACTTTTCAAAGAATAATTAATTAGTCGATAATAGCATTATTGAGTGAGACTACTCATTGGTAAAAAGTCTTAACAAAATAATGCAAATGTCTCTCAACATTAGAGTATAATTGACTCAATCATGCTTAATAAGAAGGATGATCATTCACAATATATAAACCACCAAATAAGGCGATTCCCGGTCGTATTAAGCAAGTTGTTATGACATATTTGTTGTGTAATGATGCCACTTAATTAATTATAATAGACTAAAGGATGCAAGCTTCAACACATAATAATAATTTTATTTTCCTCAAATTATTTGACGTTTTAATATAATATAGGAGCAATCATAGAAAAATATTACAAATGAGAGAGAGGGAGAGTATGAGATAAGTATGGTAAAAGTATTATAGACGATTGATACTATATTTTAATGTTATACAATTATTTCTTTAATTC
Source organism: Panax ginseng (assembly GCA_020205605.1). NCBI lineage: Eukaryota > Viridiplantae > Streptophyta > Magnoliopsida > Apiales > Araliaceae > Panax > Panax ginseng. The sequence goes on along the minus strand of CM035150.1, from coordinate 82,265,855 downwards.
TTGTACAAAACTCTAAAACATCATATATTTATGGAATGGGGGGAGTATTGCAATTGTAATCAATATACAAGGGAGATTCCACCAACCTTTAAGATTTTCATCTTTTTGATAAAATTGTACGATTTCCAGTATTCCCTCCAACTCTTGTTAAATATCGTTTTAGAGAAGTATTTTGGTCTCTTAATATTTGTCGTTGAGAATTTTAATTAAGCATTAATTGTTTAATTTTTAATATTTTCCCAAATATTAAATATAACTTTGGTTCTTTCACTATTTTCTGTCCAATAAATAACACCATCTTTTTTTATTACAAGAACAATATAAATAATTAATATTATATTTAATGATATACAATCATTTTCTAAAATACTATAAGATAACAAGAGGAATACTCATGGTTTACAAGTAATCTAAATGAATTCAAAATTTTCATCCTTCTTTTATGTGATCAAAATAATGGAAATTATTTTAACTTAATTAAATATAGGATATCTAAACATTTAGGGTTGATTTAATAGAAATTAAAATAGACTCCAACTGGAGCTAGGCTGAATTGATTGGGTCCTGTAAAACCCAGCCCGGCCCAGCCAGGGATCATTTTGGACCTCTTTGTTATGGATTTCAAAACTATATTTAGTATTGTTTCTAGTAGAACTATAAAATATCTTTAATACAATAATCATGTGCATGAATCTTCCACCCAACATGTTTATTAATTTTCTTAATTAAAAAAAAAGAAAAATAAAATGCATCAAAACATTTGAGAAATCTCTTGCAAACCAAAGAATAAAATTAGACTTGTTAATTAACGAAATTTTAGTCTAATAATTAAGACTTAGACTGTAAATTTTTTAGGTCCCATTTTATGTTTTATGTGAGATTAGTGATTATCAAATTTTGGATGAGATAATCGATGCTGATTATGAAAATTTATGTATTTTCATTATAGCTTAAAAGAAGAAGAATTAAACTTATTAAATACACTTATTGAAACATTTGGGACACATAAAAAGAGTTGATTATTAGAAGTGTTAAATGATTATTGCAACAATTGACATTTACACAAAAAAAGTAAAGACTTAATGCAGAGCAACTTACAACATTGTACGTAATAACCTTTTAGATCCATATCGAAAAGATAAAAGAAAAAATTTATCAGATATAAAGAAATAAAGTTACTACCAATAAGTCCTTGTGTCACGACCTTTTGGGAGCCTATGGTGGACTAAGTTGACCCAAGAAGATACTATTGGGCAATGAGTTTGAGGCCTTATTTTGATGAATTTGATTCGATTCGGACTTGAATTTGACCAAGAATTATTCAGGACTCGAGATTTGACCCGAGTTATTTCATATGGTATCAAAGTCGACTCTCGAAAGTTCGGGTCGGGTCATCCGATCGGGTTGTCGGAGGTGGGGACACGAAGGCTGGTGGTATTATCCCACAATGGAGAGATGGAGGTCCGGAGGCTAAGTGGGGACACGAAGTCAGCCAGTATTATCCCACAATGGTTAGAGAGACAAAGATCTTTGGGCCGTGTGTGTGATCGGTTCTGACGGGGACGTTAGAAATTTAAGTGGGGAAGTTTGTAACACCCCAGTCCCACATCGAAAGATAGGGGAAAAATTTGTTTGTATATAAGGAAATAAGTTACTACCAATAGTACCTTCAAGTCATGACCTTTTGGGAGCCTATGGTGGGCTAAGTTGACCCAAGAAGATACTATTGGGCCAATAGTTTGAGGCCTTATTTTGATGGATTTGATTCGATTCGGACTTAAGATTTGACCCTAGAATTGTTCCGAACTCGGGATTTGACCCGGGTTGTTTCATTATCTTTGTATCTTGTATGTGTAAATAATTATTAGCTCTCAAAATTGAGTTACAAAGATTTGATTTACAAAATTTATTTAGTATAAAATAAGTTTTAATTGAAACTCGTTTAGCTATCGAGTCGATTATGGTCTCGAATCGAACCCCAGTAGTTTGAACTTTGTTGTTTCTCAGATACACAATAGAGATCTAAAAGGGGGTTGAATAGATCTTTAAAAAGTTTTATTTATTTAAATATTAGTTACCAGATAATTAATTTGTTCAATTAGTTCTTAACACAACGAAATATTAGTTTAAAAACTCCCTTTGTAGATTTAATAAAATCTTAGTTCTAAATTTAGTTCTTATGGATGTCAGTCACCTTACAGATATAACAGATATATGACATAATGTAAAAACTAAAAGTAAATGACACAAGATATTTAAGTGGTTCGGATTACAAACAACTCATAGGTCATTCTTCTACTTCAACAAGTAGGAAATCTACTAAGGATGAGTCACTAAGACCAGATCACTAAGATCTATTACAACTTAATCACTTAGATTACTTCGAATCACTTAGTCTCGGTAATTTGGTCATACACACCAGAACACTTAGTCCTCTGAATCACTTAGATTCCTTCGAGTCACTTAGTCTCGGTATAATGGTCACTAAAAACAAGTTGAATCACAGTTGAATGTTGATTGTTGATTGGTTGAGTTGTTGTTAAGCTTTGCAATGAGGCTTAACTGCTTCAGGTACTTAACAGCTTTGAACAAGTTATTCTGAATCGTAGAGTAGAGCTTTGAATATAATTTTGGCAGAGATTCATCTTTGTATTATGTGATTCGTACTTAGATTTGAATCCTCGTGCTCCTTTTATAAACCTATTAAATTGTCCTGTTGGAGAATTTTTGTTGGTGCATTTAATGCGTTGCAATCTTATGTTGACTTCTAGGCAAATACTAGGTTGCTTTTAGCCCTGGCACGTCCCATCAGTTTGCAGTCTCACCTACCACGTTTGAGTGGTGTCACATCTTCAATCTAGCGGTTTAGACACACAACCATATAATCTTCAAATTCGAATTTGAAGATGGTGAGAACAATCCTTGAGATCTTCGCTCTGTAATGCTCTCTGCATTTGTCAGTCATATGGCTTTTGACAATCTCTATGAAATTACTAAATCGGTGAGTATGAACTATATATTTCACTCTACGAAGATTGAGCTCTATGTTCTGCTCTACGATGGTTGAGCAGACTCGATAATCTTCTCTTTATCTTGCGAACGCTTGGGTAGCTCTACGATCATGTGACCGAGCTCTAGGAACACTTAGAGTACTCTACAAACTTGATTAACAGAACGAACAAGCAGAGTAACTCTACGATCGATTTGATCCTATTACTTATACACGAAATCAACTCAAAGGATCAACCTAACAAGTTTGATCGTTCTATTTCTAAGTCTGTGTACATATATTTCTCAGATAACGACTTTACAAAACTACTGAACAATTATACATTATCATCACATAATCAAATTTAAATATGCATACTTTAATTATTCCTAAAAAAACTTTTCGAACGAATATGATCTAAGTATCAATAAAAAAATTTTAATTTGAGAAGGTTCAAGTAGTTTATCGAACTTTAAAATTTGCTCATATTTAAATCATTTATATTTCGAGTCGAGCTTGAATCAATGGTGGATCAACTTAAGGGGCGGCATAGGCAGTTGCCCCTGCTGGATTTTTTTATAGGTATAGTGGTAGAATAAATTTAATAAATTTAATGGGGCAGAATAATGGAAGAGTTAAATTTGGAGGGGGCAAAAAAATTTTCATAAACCAATTCTAAATAAAAGTACAAAAATCTTCTTAGTTTTTAATCTTGGTGAAATCTTAGAGTATTTTTTGTATAATTTTTGATTTTGAATGTTCATCAACGTGTGATCTATATATGAAAGATTGTTTGACCAAAGTTTGATTTTTTTATTATTATTAATTTAGTTGACTGTGGTTACTGTTTGTTTGGTCTGATTGAATTTTTATTTTTGGGTTGTTTGATCTTCAATTGAAAATGAGATTATTTTGATTGAGTAGTTTCTGTCTTTTATTTTGATAGCTTACAATGACTTTACCTTATTTTATAATGGAAAATGAAAAAGGGAAAGTGACTATGAGCCTTTAGCATCTCCTCATGTCTAGTTGTTTTAATTACTTTATTTCTCTGCATCTAACTAAAGGAATGCATAATTTTTGGTGTTTCGAGTATAAATTTTGGATGATTTGTTTCTCTTATTTCAAGTAAAATTTATTTGAAACTTATAAAAATATACCAAAACTAGTTTATTCTTTGAAATTAATTCAATGTTTTGTTTGAATATAAAAAACAAATTTGGTTTTAGATTTTGAGTATTTAGAGAATCATTCAAATTGAACTTATGACCAATAACCAAAATAAATTTCTAAATTATATCTAAATGTTTTTAATTGAAATTCCCTTTTTAATTTGAATTATAAATATTTATTATAATTTGTAAATATTATTATGATTACTTAATATTATAATTAGTTTAAGTTTTTTTATTTTAAATTAGCTTTTTATTTATACCTCACCGGGTGGTAGTATATAGAGAGTGCAGATGGTGTAAAACTCTTTTCTCTAGCTTTCACAAGTCACACACACACACACACGAGGGGAGAGAAATGAAAAGGATAAAAGTTAAGAGAGAAAATAAAAGGACATAAAATCCAAAGAAGTGTTTCTTTTCCTTTGTTTGGTTTGTCAGAAGGAAATGACCGTTTATCCAGAACTGGCCATGACTTGTCACTCAAACCCAAATTGTTACTTTAATATAATTGTAACTTACCATAAATTTATCCTAATTTTTATTTATTTTATTCTTGTTACTTTGTAAAGTAATATTTTTTTTCTGTTCCCAAGAAGATAAATAAAGTATAATTTACATATATATTAAAAAAAAAAAATTAATTTATCTTTAGTCACTACAAAATTTACCATTCATTTTATTTCATTCTTTTAAAAACAAAAAAAATTATATTTTTAATCAATTTTTAAGGGAGGAGTAATATTTTTTCTGCATAACAGAAAATGTAAGGGCCAAGGCAATTCAAATATACTCCTTCTGTCTCTTTTTAAATATACTCCTTTCGTCTCTTTTTAAATGTTGTTTTAAATAAGTATTTTTGTCTTTTAATATTTATTGTTTGAGAATTTTAATTAAATATTAATTTTTTAGTTTCTAATATTAACCCAAGTATTAAATATAACGTTAGTTTTCTCATTATTTTCTGCTCAATAAATATCACTCTTTTTTTTAATACAAGAATAATATAGGTAATTGATATTATATTTAATGTTACGCAATTATTTTCTTAATATTTGTGTACAACTCTAAAATAACATATATTAAGAGACTGATAGAGTATATGAATGGGCCCAAAATCTAATAAATTAAGCGTTTGAATCAATAATTTAGATATATATATAGAGTAAGAATCAAAAGCATTCTTAATATATATATATATATATATATATATATATATATATATATATATATTAATATCTTAATATTTTGTGTATGTGACGCGTAAACTCCTCTATTTTTCCCGAGGGCGGATGGATATAAAGGGCAATATAGACAGTTGCCTATGTTGATTTTTTTAGGTATAGGGTAGTGGCATAATTTACAAGTTAATAAACTCAATGGACAAATTAATTGAAAAGTTTAACTTGGTGGGACCAAAATAAAAAATTATATTCTAATCTAATTTGTAAAGACTACAGAGTAAGTGAGTAACATAGAGTGAGAGTCTTAGACATCAAAGCATACTTGAAAGAACTCGTTCCTCACTTCTTCTGCTTGGCTAAAAGCATGAAACACCGCGACCACTGTGACTTGTCGACTTCTCCTTTTCTTAGCGATAACCATCGCATCCTCGTCTCTTTTTCTTGTTCCATTGCAGTCTCTACTCCCTCGCCGCTTGCGCATTTCAGAGTTAGAAGGTAACTGAATTAGGTTTTTTTGTTTGATAATTTAAAATTTTTAGTTTGTTTGAATTTGTTGTTGGTTGGGGACTTGGGGTTAAGCCTAATTCAATTTATTTAATGTATTTGTTATATTTTGGACTTAAGAAGTAATTAATTAGGACTTTTTTTTGTTTGATAATTTAAAGTTTAAATTTATTTGAATTTGTTGTTGCCTTGTGGGTTTGGGTTAAATATGAATATGCAGTTGTGCACTTCAATTTTTTTGAATTCGTTGTGTTTGTGAATTGTGAGTTGATTTTGACTGTTATGACTTGATTTTGTTTGAATATAGAAAGCAAATTTTGTTTGAAACTTTGTGCATACGGTTGAAATTGTAATTGTTTGTAGATAAATTAATTAAGTTTACATATTTACTATATATGTATATATAATATATAATATATAATAACAATTAATATATTTAATTATTTATTATTTATTACATATTAATGACATCAGCATGTCAATAACAGTCTGACTACTGGTTGGACCAGTGACTTATTCACCTGATAGCCTTTTCGGTTCGATAACTGGTCTGAAAATATTGATTGGTATTTCAAAAGTCCATAGAGGATCCAAGATCCAAACAAACCTTGACCAATAATTCATTGGTTGCACGGTGGACCTGTAAGTAATACGATATTTCATATCATTTAGTTTTATTTGAAAACACCATAAATATTCAAATATAAAATGGAGCTGAAATGTATTATTTTTTTTTTATTTGAAAATTTTGCAAATTTATATTCACATTGTTGGGTCATGATATTTTCTCTATTGGGCCGGACGGATTGGGCCTATCCATTTAATTAGCCTATTGGACCTTTATTATTGAGTTTTATAGTCATTGGGCTTAATATTTATGTTACCTTTATTATATCCTCATAATGATGGGTTGGGTCAAAGGATTGATCCATTAAAGTTTTTTTATATCTAAACTTTTGACTCAGAATGATGAAAAGGAGGAAGGTAGTTGACCAAAAGTCTGCGGATCATTAATGTGGATGGGATTTTATCGGTAAATGCGAATGCATCTGATGGGAGAAAAAAGGTGACAACTGCATGCATCCGATCAAGTGAGACCATAGAAGAGTGGGGGTATATGTCGATCGGGGTTGGTGGCACAAAACCAAGGCGTGAGTATAACCTAACAAGGGAGTCTTCTAACAAAAAACGCATACATTTTATCATTTTTGACACTACTAGAAAATCGACTGCCTATAGCGGCCGACTGGCCGTCGCTATAAAGTTAAAGACCGTCGCTTATAGGCTATAGCGACGATACATTGTAGAAAGCGGCGTTAAAACCTATAGCGGTCTTTTTGGCCTATAGCGACGGTTGGCGACCGTCGCTATAGCTCATGCCAAAACCGTGTATTTACTCTTTACCTACGGTCATTGAAGGCTATAGCTACGGTCGATGACCGTCGCTATAGCCTTTTAAATTTAAAAAAAAATTAATAATGCACATTTATTCAACAAACCCAAATACAATATAAAATAAAACATAAAATATATTATATACATCATTTAAAATCATTCATATTACAACATTACAATATAATAGTTGAATAATTCATCCCTACAATTTTCTTGGCTTGTGCAACAACCTCCTACAAAATAGATCATGATTTCCGTTGCAATTAATAGTCGTTCCAAGGGTGGTAACGAGTCCTGTCAGAACAAAAAAAAACAACAACTTATAATCAATTCTAAGTCAAAGTTGGACATTTATTAAGAGAGAGAGTAGATGGACACACATACTTGATTCCCAGAATAATACATTCAGAGAACAATAAGTCATTACCAGGTTAGACTCAATGTAGCGCTGAATGACAAAGTTTGATGTAGCTACAACATGTCACTAAGCACTCACATAACTATCAACAAGTTTCTGAAGTTCTAACTGCACTTTTTCCAGCAGCAGTAATACTCTTCCTGCACAGATATGAACATTAATCACTGTTAAGCTCACATAGTTATGTAAATTTACATCAAGTCAAAAGGCCTAAAAGAGAAGGGTTTAAAAAAATTTGATAACCAACACAATTTTTATACTTAGTTCTTTATACAATATTCACTATAATCAAACAAAAAAATAAAGGAGGAAAAAGGAAAGGAAGAAGGTGGTTGCTGCTACTGATTGTGCCTAAGATCAAAGGAATCCCTCCACAGAATTAATGCTTACGACCATCTCTATAATCATGACTGGACATTTGCAACAAGCACCATTACTGGAAACTCAACATGGCATAGATCGCGATGCCATGTTGGAACATTCTTGTAGGTTAACCGCGCAGTAACATCAAACATTATGATTGCACATTGCCCATGAATGCTGCATGCAGATATACAAAGGCTTTAAAAAGAATACATTGATCTAAATAGAGTAAAACTAATTTTTACATGGACTATATTCACCACAGAACAACCAACTTCATATAATCACCATAAAACACAATGCCAAATCAGAAAGAATATAAGCAATTGCAATGAACTCTTAGACTACTCAAGGAAATAAAAAAAGTAAGAACAATTATAGAAAAACATATTTCAATTGCCAATTATGCATGTCTAAGTTTAATCATAACATGTTAATTCATGCAACAGAATCAAGTAATGTTGAGACATTCTTATGCCATCCACAGTTGCAAATTATCTCAATCACTATAAGCAGGGGGAAAAAACAATATAATCAAATTCCTTAATGATGAAATGGGAAATTAGAAGCTTTCAACACATCAAAAATGCCAAGAAATATCCTTATTTCTAATTTTCAGGAAAGCAAAGGTAAACTGAAAGAAAAAAACTCATCTACTCTTAAGTAAACAAAAGAAGAGTAGTGGCACCATGATATAACTAGTTCCAGTGTAACAGGTAGGTCACATTAAGCATAGCAGTGATGTGGGATAAAACGTTTCTACTAGTACAGTTGTATGAAAAAGGGTTGTAGATAGGAAATCCCAATAAATAGGCATTAATTATATGGAGAAAAAGCAAACAAAAAGATAAAACTCTAATAAAAACAAATTACTTAAGAGTCCACTTTTTTTGTATGTAGCTCAACTAAAATGAAGAAAAAATCCCCCGAACAACGTTCTCTTTGAGACCTTGAAAAATTAAAATTATACTTTGCAATCAACAGCTGCCATACAAGAGCTAGTTATTCCAAATTTTGATAGCATTCAGAAGTTGATAGACCCTATATTAGCATAAAAGCAATACTATTGATACATGAATTTGTGCATACTTTATAAGCAATCACTTACTAGTAACCATCTCAGAGACCACCAAACTTCTCTTGCCCAGCTGTATCCCAGCAATAGAAACGAATTTTCCCACAGTTTGTGAAGAAGTCCAATGGGTGAACTTCAACTCCGATGGTGGCTATATAAATGAATGAGCGGTATAATACTAAATCAATACACACGCATACTGAAACAACAGGAAATAAACAAACCACAATCAAGCTCTAAAGGCATTTTGGGCATCATCAAGATACTTACGCTCATATTTCTTCTCAAATTCACCAGTGAGGTGCCTCTTCACAAAAGTTGTTTTCCCTGGCATTGTTTAGAATCGATCAGAACACCAATTTAAAAATAGCTTCATAAGCCAAAAGACTTGAAATCACACAATTCTCCTGTTTTTCAACTAGGAACTTGTCCCAGTTCAGAAAAAAAAAACAGCAGTATAGAGAAAAATGTAACAGGTTTAAAGTTACTAGTGATAAAAATAAATGAATGTATATGCATACCAGTTCCTCCATCACCAACAATCACAAGCTTAAAGCTCGGATAGTCAACAGTTTGTTGATTTGGTAGAGCCTGCAAACAAAAAACCAATGAATCAGAAAAAAGTACATTGAAAACAATATCTAGAGCTTGAACAGGACATATAAAATAAACCCTAGCTATCCACTGGTATCATATATCTTCAGCATATAAAGGAACTGTTTCCCACACAAACAATAGATTGCAAAATAATGAGTTCAAAACCCTAGAACCTAATAAAACCCATAGGCATGACAATGAGACATTATGACAATAATGGAAGAAACAAACACAGTAAAGAAAGCCTAAGATAGACGGTATAATTTCTACAACTAGTATGTACAAACAGAGAGTAACGAGATTGTAAGACTTACCATTTGATATGAATTGATTCGATTGCTTATTTCTAGTTGCTTGTTTCTTCTGTACTCCGCAAGACCAGAGTGAGCTTTAGAGAGAAAGGCAGCGATGTAGTCGAATTCAAAAGGGGGAGCGGCCGGTAGTTTGTTTATATACGATGGGTATATTATAGCTTTATTTCTAAGCGGACGCCACGCTGTTTACCCTCGGATTTGTGTTTCCTACTTTGATTACAACAAACGAAATTCCAGTTGCTGCAAACGAGATCTGGATCTAGGAAAGAGGCGAATCTCCCCGGACTCCACTGGCCGCCGCCGGCGAGCTTGGGATAAAGCAGGGGAACATTAGCGGCATATCGAGGACGAGAAGAAGAGAATAACTTGAAGAGAAGAAGAGAATAGCTGTTAGAGGAGGGAGAGGACTTGAGAGGAGGAAAATTGATTTGGGGGAAATCTGAAATGATTTGGGGGAAAATGGGACGGTTTTTTCTTTTAAAAAAACATCTATACCGACGGTCAGAAGGTGACCGTCGCTATATATATACCCTATAGCGAGGGTTTCGTGCTGACCGTTGCTATAGCTCGTCGCTATATGTCGAATTTCTAGTAGTGTGAGAACGCTAGACATTTTATATCCTCCATTGTTAACCCTTGTGCATCATGCTCAGATCTTGACTCTCACCATGTAAGAGTTATCCCAAACCGGTCCGTAAAATCAAGCTTTGTGTATTGATCGTGTTTCTTGTCTGCGAGGATCGGGACGTCTTACGTGATTGAGACGTGGCAGAAGATCTTGGAGTTAACATTGGCGCTAGAAGGAGGGCTGAGTTCTAGTGTTCAAGAGTTGGCAATCACAAATATTTATTTGTTCTACATTTTCAAAGATGAGAAAGAGTAGAGCAGATACACCTGAAGGACAGCCGATGGTTGTTAGTGAATCAGTACCACGAATACCTGTGAAGGAGCGTTTGGGACCTACAAAAAGTGTTCATGCCAGCACAGCGTCCAAACGTTCGCATGAAGATTCTCGTCCGAGGGCTGTGGGCAAAGCTAAGAGAAAGCTAGTCTTCTGACGGAGAAAGAAGAATGGGTCACGGTCGGAAGCAAGTAGAAGGCACCTCACCTAAAACTTGATCCGAGATGACCGGGACGAAAAAGGCCTCAGATTGGATAAGATGGCGAGACAAGCGGTGGAGGCAACCATGAAGAAGCGGCAGGATATAAGCGAAGCAGATGGCGGATGGAAGAGTTGAGAGATGAAGCATCCGATTCGTTCGGTCAAGAAAGGCGTGGGCATCGAAGTGGGAAGAACCCGCTTCATTCGGGACGTGAAACTCGGGGCCGACATCGAGAAAGAAGAAGATCGAGAAGCCTTACTCTTCAAGATCGAAGGGAGCCTTTTCATCGTGTCGACCCTAGGGAGCGGTCAAGTGAACAAAGAGACCGATCGAAGAACGTATTCAGAAGAATGCAAAGAGAAGCTTCGTTGTCATTACGCGATTCTCATCACAACCACAGAATCCAAAGATGAAGCAGATCTAGGGGTAAAGTACTCCAGAAAAGTCCATTTGGGGCATGCCGCTCATCAGGCCACCATCATCGTAGAAGTCCTCAAAAATTGAGGGTTCTATGGTAAAAGATCGATCTGTTCAAAAGAAGAAAGACTCCCCGGAGAAAGAAGCGTCATCTCAACCGGAAGGGGTAGATTTTTTGGTTAAAGAGTTGAAAAGAGCTCAAAAGGTTGGCAAGAGAGAGTGCGGTGAAGGACACCCCAGGGAAGAACGCGTCTCTTTTTCACCGGACATTCTTAAGGAAAAACCCGAGACATCACCAAGAAGCCGCCACGTGGAGAATTACGATGGATCTGGGATCCTTATGACCATAGTCGAGCGTTCACCGGTGATGGATTATTATGACTTCCGATCTTGCCAAGTGTCACACGTTTGTCACAACACTAAGGAAAGATGCGAGGCAGTGGATGGGAACTTTACCGTCAAATTCAATTTCCTCTTAGACCGAGCTCTGTGACAAGTTCCATACCCGTTTTGGGAGCAACCAAAGAAGAGGGAAGCCTACAGGTTCTCTAGCACAGGTCAGACAGTTCTCCAATGAATCTTTAGGCCAGTATGTGAAGAGGTTCAGAGAAACAGTTGGTCAGGTATCCGACCTCAATGATCTCCAGGCGGTAGGGCTGTTTCAGAATGGGCTAGATCTGGTGAAGTCTGAAAAGCTAGTGAAGAAATTGATGTTCCATCATCCGAAGAGTCTGGCAGAGGCTTTCGACAAGGCAGAAGGTTATATTGTTGTGGAGGAAGCTATGAATAGCCTGAAGCGTCCTTCGTCGGACCAAATGAAGGAGGCAGATATTCCTAAGACCCAGGGTGATCAGAGGAAGACCGGGGTGGGAGGGTATAATGATCGGCCAGAGGGCAGTTCGAAGAAGTACAACAACTCATGGCGACAAGGAAGTAGTCGTCCACCTGCGTCAACCCCGAAGGTGAATAAGGTTTACACTAAGCCCGAATCTTGATAGGTTCGGTGATTTTGGACGAGATCGAAAACGACCATTCTTTGAGCCACCCTCGTGATAATTATAGGATAGGCAAGGTAACTCTAGGAAATATTCAGCTATCATCAATGGCATGGGCCATGATCTTAATGAGTGTTGCAATGTCGAAGGATTTCATGGAAAAAGAAGATTCAATGATCTGCTTTGGTTCAAGATGTATGTGGAGGGAGGGACCAGCAAAGAGAATATGCCGGCGCATCGTCTTCAGAACGGTTCAAATGGTTCCACCGCCTTAAAATGCTCCGATCTGGCGCCGTCGAAACACGTCATTGATGTTATAAGCCGGAGGATGGCAGGAAGTTAGTAGGGAAGAAGAGGAGAGGATATCCGGATTCGGTCGTGTAATGGTAGGGTGTTCCCCGGCCGACAAACCATTTCGAGGATCTGTTATATCCTTCTGCGTCTGATTATCTTTGGAGCCCATCGAGCCACATGAAGGGGCGTTAGTGATCAACGCACCTGAAGTGGGCTCGGTGGATGTGAAGCGTATGATGATGACAGACGGGTCTTATGGATATTTTGTATGCTCATGCTTATCGGAGGATGCATCTTGATGGGCGAAAGATGGAGGTCGGGCAAGAGGCTCCTTTATATGGCTTCAGCAACGATCCAGTCAAAGTTGCAGGCACCATCGAACTCCCGGTGATCTTCGGCACAGCTCCTTAGCAGATAGAAATAATATGTAAATTCTATGTTGTGCATGTAGATTTGAACACAAAACCATCTTTGGAGAGACCCACATTGTGACTCTCAAGTTGTGACTTCCATCCCTCACTTAAAATCAAGTTCACAAGACACCTGAGTCGGAGAGGTGGCGGGGACTTGGATCTAGCCCGCGACGTCAATTATCGGAATGCTTTATTTCCTTGAGGTGAGAGTCAAACAAGCGAAGCAAAACCATGGCAATTGAGATCGAGCCCTTCACTGAAAGCAGCTTGGAGCCATTGGTAATTCCTGTAGGAGAGACAGAAGAGATCGAGATGGTCCTCGGAAAGGCAGATAAAATAGTAAAGATTGGTTCGGGTCTACCAGAGCCCCTTCGGACAAACCTTATGGAACTATTTCGCTGTTATGCGGACATTTTCACATGGGAACTTCAAGACATGCCAGGGATTAGCCGAAAGATTGCTGAACACAGACTGGAAGTGGATCCATCGAAGATGCCTGTTCGGCAAAAAAGATGGATCTTTGCACCTGAACGTCAGAGGATCATTGACGAGGAGATTGCCAAGCTAATGGCTGCTGATTTTATTTTTGAGATTGACTACCCACAGTAGATGGCTAATGTAGTATTGGTGCAAAAGCAGAACGGGAAATGGTGAGTTTTCATCAACTACACCGACCTGAATAAAGCTTGTCCGAAGGACTTTTATCCCTTGCCCCATATCGATCAGCTTATTGATGCCACTTCGGGGTATGCATTACTAAGCTTTATGGATGCTTTTTCAGGTTATCATCAAATTTTCATATGCAAAGAGGACATCCCGAAGACAGCATTCATTACCCACCGTTCGGTGTATGCATATAAGAAGATGACCTTTGGCCTTATAAATGCTGGGGCCACTTATCAAAGAATGATGAATTTCATCTTCCATAGACAGCTGCGGAAGAACATGGAGGTGTACGTGGATGATATGATCGTGAAAAGCATGCAGGTTCAGAAGAACGTAGACGACCTGGAGGAATGTTTTTAGACTATCCGTCATCACAAATTGAGGCTCAATCCGGTAAAATGCACCTTCGGCCTCTGTGCAGGAAAGTTTCTAGGATATCTGGTCAGTCAGAGGGGCATCGAGGCCAATCCGGAGAAAATCCAGGCCATTCTTGACATGAAGACTCCTCAGTCATTCAAAGACGTCCAACGTCTGACTGGCAGGATTGCAGCTTTGAGGAGGTTCATGTCCAAATCTGCAGAAAGATGCTTGCCGTTCTTCGACACACTGAAGGGGCCGAAAAATACAAAGATATTCCAATGGACTTCAGAGTGCGAAGACGCCTTCCAAGGAATAAAGACATATTTGTCTTCTGCTCCCCTATTGGTAAAGTCTGCCCCGGCAGAGACCTTGTATTTGTTCCTTGCAGCGAGTTCGTTAGCGGTTGGAAGCGATCTTGATGCAGGAGGTCGATGGAAAGCGACATCCGGTCTATTATGTCAATCACGTCCTACGAGATACTAAAACCAGGTATCCAAATATTGAAAAAATTGCCTTTGCTTTAATAATTGCTAGTCGAAAGCTTTGGCAATATTTTCAAGGCGCGGAGTTCCTAATAATCTACTACGGACCAACCAGAAGAAGGTAATGGGTAAGCGGAGGTTTTGGGAGACTAGCAGTATGGACTATGGAGTTGTCCCAATTTTTCATTGAATATCATCCCCGAAGTGCTATCAAGGGTCAAGCCCTGACCGATTTTATGGTGGAGTGCACATTCACCGGCTCAAGAATCTTTGTTGCGAAGCGAGAGACGTCCGTCGAAAGCGATTGCGATTCTCCAACACGGTCGAGAATGCATGGAATATTTATATGTAGATGGGTCCTCTACGGTGAATGTTAGTGGGGCAGGGATTATCTTGACAAGTCCGGAGGGATTCAAGGTACAACAAGCAATCAGATTTGGGTTTAAAATAACAAATAACGAAGCCGAGTATGAAGCAGTGTTAACAAGAGTTCGACTGACGAAGAGTCTAGAAGTCCGAAGTCGATCATTCTGATGACTCTCGGTTGGTCGTCAAACAATTGTCGAGGAGATTATGAAGCTCGTGGGATGAGGATGATCAAGTATTTGGCGAGTTGAAAAGACCGAACTTCGATATTTTGTCTCTTATGATTTTCAAGGCATAGAACGTAACGACAATTCCATTGCTGATGCCTTATCGAAACTAGCCACTACGGATGCTGTCGTTTTCAATGGGTCAGTCTATTTGGAGGTTTTGCAGCAGCCAAGTATCCAGCATGAAGCGGTGATGTGTATCGAACGATCTGACTGCTGGATGACTCCCTACATCGAATATTTGACAGATGGCGTCCTTCCTTCTGATCAGATGCTAGCAAAGAAGATCAAGTATAAGAGTGCCAACTTCATTCTTATTGATGGGGATCTTTATCGAAGGGCATTTTCGTCACCATTATTAAAGTGTTTGGTTCCGTCTGAAGCTGAATATGCTCTTTGGGAAGTCCACGAGGGCATTTGCGGTGATCACATGGCTGCTAAGTCACTAGCATACAAAGTTCTTCGGCAGGGATACTACTGGCCAACGATCTTTAAGGAAGCTACGGAGTATGTGAAGAAGTGTGAGAAGTGCCATTAAACAAATCGATACCACATCACCACCGTAAGAAAGCTATACTCAATTTATCTCCTATACCCTTTCTTTATCTGGGGTTGATATCTTCGGGTCCGATTCTTAGAAAGCTAAAGGACGAGTTGATTTATCATAGATTCTTTATTGATTACATGACCTAAATGGGTGGAGGCGGCCACTTGGTTGATAACGGAACAAGAGTGTTTGAAGTTCATGAAAGAATCCGTAGTGTTTCGCTTCGGGATTCCTAAAGTGGTGATATCGGACAACGGACACCAGTTTGTGGGATCAAAATTTGAAGGATTTCTGAAAGAGCTGGGGGTTCAACACAGAAAGACTTCAGTGGCTCATCCACAGTCGAATGTGCAGGTTGAGGTGACTAACAAAACGCTTCTGAACGGGATCAAGCGCAGATTGGACGAAGCGAAAGGAAGATGGCCGGAAGAGCTGATCAATGTATTATGGGCTTACTGAACTACACCGAGGACTACAACAGGAGATTCACCTTTCAGATTGGCCTATGGTACTGATGCCTTAGTCCAATCGAAATTGGATCTCAAGTCTTCGCGTTAGTCGATTCGAGAGAGATCTACAATGTGAAGGTGAGGCCTGACTTGGATCTGTTAAAGAAGTCGAGAAATGGCTTTGATCAAGTTAAGCGACCTACCGGATGAGAGTTGCCAAACATTACAACAAAGGGGTAAAGCTCAAGTAGATTGAGTGGGGACTTCATCCTCGAGAAATTTGAAGCATCTACGCCGTGAGTAACGCGTGGGAAGGCGATGCCGAATTGGGAAGGACCTTATGAAGTAATCAAAGTACCAAAACCAGGGACTTACCGATTGAAGGCATTGGATGGATCCGAGATTAAGAACACTTGATGTACATATTTGGCGATCATGAAATACTTTCAGTAGAGATCGAGTCAGTTTGGAAGTCTGTACATAATTGATCACCATCAATAAAAAGTCACTTTTTCACAACTGATTCTCTTCTTATTTGTCCTAAGATCACAATGGTGTAAGGAGGTATGGTAGGACTCGCTGGCCATTCGATGGCAGCCTAATTATTTGTTACCCCGTGTGGTAGACAAATCTTGTGATCCTTTTTAATATTGATTTTACCAAGGGTGGTAAATCAATGGGCACCGAAGTAAGGAGGACGGGGTGGACTCGCTGACCATTTGATGGTAACTCTTCTTGGTAGGAGTGTCCTTATGGTTTTGTTATACCTACCTGTGGTAGACAAATTCCACAGTCCTCTTTTATATTGTTTTTGCCCAGTGGTGAATCAATGGGCACCAAGAAGTAAGGAGGTATGGTAGGGACTCATTTGGCCATTCGATGATGACTTATTATTCGTCAGAGTGTCCTTATGAATTAAATGACCGTGTGGTGAACAAATTCCATGGCCCTTATATACTTTTCTACCCCAAGTGGTAAACAAATGTCCTTATATACTTGTTCTACCCCGAGTGGTAAACAAGATCTTGATGGTGCAAGGAGGATCAACCGAATTTACCTCACTCATGACCTGTCTCTCATTTAGAAAAAGATAAGTATACATTACTTTATGCAAGTGTTAAGTTCGGTTCAGTTCATTCAGTTCATTTCATTTCTTAACTTAACTGCTATACACCTTATCTGATTTGTAGTTTAAGTTAAGTTCATTCAAGATCATTGATGCTGAATGATTGACAAGAAACTAAGTAAACAGAAGTCATAGTAAAGAAAATTAAAATTTCATTAAACACTTAAACGAGTCCACTTAAATTTCTTTACAAAATTTTTGCACAAAATTCTAAAGATCAGAAGCAGTAAGATCCTATTTATACATCATTTTCAAAATCGAGCAAAACAAGATCTACTTGGGCTGCCACCAGCTTTTCCTTGCATTGACCTCGGCAGTCTTCGTATCCTTCGTAGTATACTTTCATAATCTCTGACCGAAAGCCATCGGAAGTCCGATAGTCCTCCCGAATCAGCTTGAGCAATTCTTTGATCGTGGGAGGATCCCGTTTCCGAAGTACCTTAATCTTACTACGAAGTTTACGGCGCTTAGCCCTGTGGGCCTTCCTATCATCCCGAGCCTTTGTACGAACTTCGCTAAGTTGTGTTGCCAGATCTCGATGTTCTGTAATGATCTCTTCATTCTTATTCTTCAAAGCTTCAGTCTCTGCAACGAAGCGAACATTCATGTTAGTCAATTTCTGTTCGCTGGCTTTTGTCATCTTCAGTTCTTCCCTGACCGAGATCAACACGTCATAAGTTTCCCTCAGATCATCTTCATTTTGGGCTAACTCCCTTTGAAGACCTTCATTGGAATGAAAAACGGACTCGTGTTCCTCTCTCTCTCGCGCCAACGTGGCCTTCAACATGTTGATCTCCCTTTTCATGGTCTCCTCATCAGACTCGGCATTTATGTGTCTGGGACGTAAACGCCCGAAGACTGCATTTGCTTGCACATATTCGACAGTATCCAGTCAAGTTCAGATATTTAAACAAGAAAATAAACATTTAACCAAGAAAATTGTAACTTACGTTTGCCAGATAACTCATGCCTTCATCAAGAAAATTCCCGTTCGTATGGTCAACAAACCGATGATCATCATTTTCCCGAACGAAGGCGTCAAAGAGTTGGAAGGGAAAATTGGCGTTATCTGAGGCCACAAGGTCGGCATTCGAAAGAAATTTCATCGTGGATTTTTATGATGAAGGCCTTGGGGGGAAGGCCTTGGTTGGTCATGAATTGGAGAAGGATCCATGTAGACATTTTTGGTGGAAGATGGTGAAATTGACAGGGGTCGCGAATCATGAATGGTGAATGTACGTGTGTTGAGCTTGGATAGTATCGGATGGTAGTTTCTCTTTCGAGATGGAGTTACGTGAGTTGTTCGCTCTTCTTCATTAATAGTTCGAAGTCTCCTTTGGGATTATCGGGGAGGACGCTTTCAAAGAAGACACCTCAAGTCATCGGCGGTCAAAGGAGTAACCTGAGTCTTTAACTTCTTAATTCGAAGGATCTGTCTACGATCGTCTGCAGACAGATCAAGTAAGCTCCTTCGAACTGTTGTAGATTTGACAACTGGTGTTGTTGGGTCAGCAGTTGGTGGTGTTGGGATAATGACTGCGGTGTTGGGTCAGCAGCTGGTGGAGGTAGGACAATGACTGGCGGTGTTGGGTCATCGATCGGTGGTGGTAAGTCAACAGTTGGCGATACCGATTTGGCAATAGGTGGGGGTATCAGATTGACATTTAGTTCAGATTCAGAAAAGCCTTCGGAATCTGATGGTATGGAGATCTGTTTGGGCTTTCGGACACCCCTCTTCCTTCGACGTAGTTTGAGTTGTATTTCTGGTAAAATAGCTCTTGAACACGGCTCAATAGTGCAGGATTGGCGTTGGCTTGAGGTGCTTTGGTAGGAGGCATCTCGGTAGATGGTTTGAATTGGGAAGAGGCTTCCCGTTGAGAAGGTTCAGAACCAACCTTTGTAAATTTCCCGACCACATTATCTTCGGACGAAACTTCCTGCTGGGAAGACTTGGCAATGACTTCTACGGATTTTCTAGCTAGAAAATCCTCCAACTCCTTCACCTCCGAAGACGATGGTTTGATCAAAGTCACTGCAGAAGATTAACAATTTTACATCAAAATCTATACCACAGCAATTTTCAAAATATTGATAAAGTAAATCTATACTTACATTTATGGCCATACAACCATGCTTGCTTAGGATGTACCAAGTATTTCCATTCTTCCTTCGGAAAATTATCAAAGAGATCTACCATTTTAAATTTATACGTTCTTAACATAAACGTCCGTCAAGTCGACAAAAAATTTCTCGTCAAGAGCCAGATTCGGAATAATAGCAATTTGGGTCCCTTGATGTAAAACCATTTCTCATTCCATCCCTTATTACTAGATGGGGTAGTTACCGTGAACGCTTTTGAATTTTTCCCCGCCTCAACGCTCGCTTACTATAACTTTGAACCCTTTTCACGAGGTGGTGATCTTGTACAAGTGAAAAAGAAATCGAGAAGTAGGTTAAACTCGCCTTCACGTGGCAGAATGCAATGAAAGGCTAGGATATATATATAAGAGTTCGGCACCAATTGGGCGAACCCACAATCGACAAACCCTAGAATGGTTAAAGAAATGGATGAAGAGGAAATCGACCCTTTCTCAAGAATAGTCACAATGATATATCGTCCATCCCTGGTCTTTGATATATCCTCTCCTCAAATTACAGGAACCTCACCAAGTGAGTATCCTAATGTGGCATCGATCTCGAATCCTCCGTAATTCCTTTTTAGTAATAGTCGATGGAGTATTGGCATGGGTAAAAATTCCTTGCTCTGAAAAAATTCGGAAGGGTAAGCGCGAGGCTTAGGAGGCATTTTATCTTTATCTGGAAGCGATCGCTTTGAGGGTTAGAACTCAAAGCCTCTTTCTTTGGGGTTTGGGTTAGGTGGGACGATCATAATAGGAGTTGCCTTAGAATCGGAGATGTCTGGTTTGTATTGATGACCACCATTGTTAGCGATTTGCGGAGAGAGAAATAAAGCTCGGAAGGTTAAAAACTCAAAAGTCCAAAAATTCAAATTGGCGGAGTGTAAAGTCGTATTTGGTGAAGTTTATCTTTTATAATCGATTTACCATACGAATCGAGGGCGCACATTAATTAACAGTCATGATTACGAATTTAAAAGGTTGCGTTCGGTTTAAGTTTTAGATATTTAGCAAATTGGGCCTCCCATTAAATTTCCGGTCTTGACCCATCCTTTCAGTATCCTTGTTGTTCCCATTCTTCACCAGTTGGACCTTGGTAAGTTATACTTTGGGCCCATTTCAATCCTGTTGGATCGTAATATATATGAATGATCGCTTATAGTTTTCTATTAAATATCCTATTTAATAAAAAACTAGAAGAAAATGTTGGAGTCATGATATTTCTCTATTAATTTTGACGGATTAGGCCTATCCATTTAATTAGCTTATTGGACCTTTATTATTGAGTTTTATAGTCATTGGGCTTAATATTTATGTTACCTTTATTATATCCTCATAATGATGGGTTGGGTCAAAGGATTGATCCATTAAAGCTTTTTTTATATCTAAGCCTTTTTGACTTGTAATGATGAAAAAGGAGAGCAGTTGACCAAAAGTTTGCAGATCATTAATGTGGATGAGATTTTATCGGTACGTGGCGAGTACTGATAGAAAAAGGTGACAACTGCGTGCATCCCATTGAGACCATAGAAGAGTTGAAATCGTGTCAGATCAGGGTTGGTGGCACAAAAAATCGAGCATGAGAGTATAACCTAGCAAGGGAGTCTTCTAACAAAAGGTACGCATACATTTTTATCGTTTTTTGAGAACGCTAGACATTTTATATCCTCCATTGTTAACTCTTGTGGACTGTCTTGACCGACTCACATGGAGCTATCCCCGACGATCGATTCGTCAAGCTTTATGTGTTGATCGTGTTTACTGTGCAGGATCGAGACGTCTTACGTGATTGAGACGTGGCAGAAGATCTTGGCGTTAACACACATAATTGTGTATGTT
Source organism: Panax ginseng (assembly GCA_020205605.1). Taxonomy (NCBI): domain Eukaryota; kingdom Viridiplantae; phylum Streptophyta; class Magnoliopsida; order Apiales; family Araliaceae; genus Panax; species Panax ginseng. The sequence continues at coordinate 82,244,422 of CM035150.1, read as the reverse complement.
TGATTATATAAATAGGGTGCTTAAAGAGTTTGCAAATTAAATTGAATTATGACAGGGAACCAAAGTAAGTTTATAAATTGTATCTAAATATTTTTTATTTTTAAATTTGTATTATGAATATTTATTTATTGTGTATTATAGAATTCTATTATAATTAATATTATGATTAATTTAATTGAATTTTTTTTTAAAAATCCGGCCCTCCTTCTCCCCAACAGAGGGATGTGTCTCCGTCCCGCCCCATTATCAGTCCAACGCTGCATTGGGCAGATGAGGGGCAGGGGCCAGTAGGTCGGGAAGTACTGCAAAGTGGAGTTTGAATCACGCGAGGGGGGTTTGTTTGTTGGACTTCTCACATGATCCGCCTGCTCTTTTTCAGTTTCCCACTTTACAACGATTGCGACAGGCAGCAGCAGCAGCACCCCCAACGCCCTTTTCCGTTTAATTTGTTTCAACTTCCTTTAGTTTTTGTCTTCTTCCCTCCTAACTTACCATCTCTCTCCTCCTCTTTCACTCAATTCCCACATGTATCCCTTCTTTATTTTTACAACTTATTTTTTTGTAAGAAACTTGTAAGAAACTTGTAATACATCCTAATATAAGAAGATTGATGCTAGAGACACAAACTATTTTATAAATATTTTATAAATTGTTGATGTGGCATACACGTCAGTCTATTAATCAACAAATTGTTTAATGTAATCTTCGGTCCCACATAATATGCTGATGTGGAGTATGTCACATCAGCAATTTGTAAAATATTTGTAAAATAATTTGTGTCTCTAGTATTATTCATATAACAATACCCAAAAGGACAAAATGAGGTGCGTCTCGAAATTTTTTAGAAATAGAGAAAACTAAATGAAAGAGTGCGTCTTGGAGTTTAAGTTTGATGAGAAAGGAAAAAATAAATGAGAAAATAAGTGATTTTTTTATCAAATATTTTCTTCACTTTTGAGATCAAAGTGGGAAAAAATATGAGTCTTTTTCTTCTATTCTCTCTTTTTATTTTTTGAATGTCTTAATCTATTATAATAATTTATGACAACCGATATTTCTACATGATTCTCTCTCAGATGAGTATACAGTGAGTTTCAACTTTATGTCAGAAGGAACTACGTGAAAATATCAAAAATACATGTGAAAATATTATTCTCCTAATTTATTCTAACCTAAGGAGAGAGATCTAGGTGGGGGATGAAATAAATTAGGAAACTCATATTTTTACATGTATTTTTGATATTTTCACATGGTTCTCTCTCACATGAGCATTCAGTAGATCACACCTTCATGTGAGAAAAAACCATATAAAAATATCAAAAATTCATATGAAAATAATACTCCCCAATAACTTACTGTCTTGAATCTTCATCGCATCCCTCGACCTCTATATTAATAAAAGTGAGTTTAATCTAGTGGTCATCAATTCAATCCTTCTCTTCTCTAACCTTCTATTCTTTTCTTTTATTCAACTAAAAAATTAACTTGCAAACAGTGTAAAAATAGTGATGCTAAGGGTCTCAAAAGTGTCTCAGATGATGTGTTACTATAACAATTAGTTGGGTGAATATCACGTGATTGGTTATGCCATAAATTAGTATTAAAATAATATTCAATGTCATGTCTTTTGGGACCCATTTAAGACAAAAAATTTGAGATTTCTAACATTATTCGTGTAGAAAATACTATTATATAAATTGTATTGTCTTCATTTGATCATTGTTGACTTTTTACAGTCAAATTAATATATTTTAAAACAAAATATTAATATAAATTTATTTAATTTTAATCGATGCAATAAGAAGTATTGTAAACTATCCAAGACATACTACTAATTATAAATTTTATTTATTTTATAATTTTTGGAGAATTGACTTTTTAATAATTTAAACTTTAAATTATTTAAAGTTAACTTTAATTAATAAAAATATTATATTTTAAACTCGATAAATTTTATAAATTAAATGTGAACAAATCAGTATATATGATGCATGATGGTTGATTCTGATTGTTTAGTGACTAGTCTCTAACAACAAACAAAAGGAAAGCAATTGCATCTCCATGTCAATAATTGCTTCCAAAAAACTTATTACTATTTTATAAACTGCCCACTATAATAGTACTACCCAAATAGACTTGTATAAACCACTCATTAATTTCTATACATTATAATAGTACTACTCAATGATGCACCACCATGCATCAACCCCAAACTCCTTTCCCAAAATAGTACGGCATTTCTTTTTTTAAGGCAAGTGGATAAACCATGACGACCATTATTAACTAACAACATTATTATTGTGGGACATGCATACCCTTTCTAAATATAGTTACGAATCACTCACAACCTAACCTAATTGGAATAAACTGACTAAATAAATTGTGTTAATTTTAAATTTTTTGGAATAAGGATCCTTAAGAATACTGCTGAAACTATCTATTTTAATGTAAAATACAAGCATGTGCTAGTGATAATTTGGTTATATATTAAAAAGGCAAGGGCATATCTGTCCCCAAAAAAATTGAGGGCATCCCTCGTGACCTCATGAATCTTAAATAAATAAAACCCCCACCCCTCGTCAAGTTCATATTTTTCCACCCTCCTTCAACCTCCCCTTCTCCTCCTCCCTTTTCCTTCATGTTTCATCTCCTTCAATACCCACCCTCCCATTCCCAGTTGTAAAATTACCACTCTACCTTCCCGCATCCTACCCCCATCCATGGACATCACCAGCCACGGCCTAACCCACCAAGAACTCACCGAGCTAGCCCCCCTCATCCAAGCCCACCACACCTTCGACCCAAAACCCAACACGTGCACCTCCCTCATAACCCAACGGATTGAAGCGCCGGTCCGGTACGTCTGGCCGTTGGTCCGGCGCTTCGATAATCCCCAAAAATACAAACACTTTATCAAAAACTGTACAATGAAAAGTGGTGATGGACAAGTGGGCAGCATTAGAGAGGTGACGGTCGTTTCGGGACTACCGGCGTCTACAAGCACGGAGCGGCTCGAGATTTTGGACGATGAGCGCCATATTTTGAGCTTTAGGGTTGTGGGAGGGGAACATAGGCTGAATAATTACATGTCGGTGACTTCGGCGAATGAGTTTGAGGAAGGGGGGAAGGTTTATACGGTGGTGTTGGAGTCGTATATTGTGGATATACCGGAGGGGAATACGGGGGAGGATACCAAAATGTTTACGGATACGGTTGTTAAGTTGAATCTTCAGAAGCTTGGGGTGGTGGCTACGGCTTCTTTGCATGGGAATAATTAATGATCGTGCCGGAGGTGGAGGTGGAGGGGAGGGGAGGTGGTGGTGGCGGCTTTGCATGGGCGCCATGCATGAATGGTGGCGGTGGTAGTGGGGAGGTGATGGTGGTGGTGATGACAGGCAGGGGCATATCTGTCCTTGTACTGTTAGTTGCTGTTGCTTTCCCCCTTAAAAGTCGTCATATAAGAAATATATTTTTATATTTTGTAACCGATGGAGTATTATATTTATTTGTTTTTGCAAGTTAGTTGGATTAATTTCTATTGTTTTTTAATTTGTTTTAAAAAATTCAAGTAATTTTTTTTAAATGTTATACTTGGTAACAAAAATATAACATGACTTTTTTTATTATATTTTTATTTTTAAGTTTTGATTCGGTTATAGTTTCATGGGTAGTCCAATGGGCCATGGCATTTGATTTATATTTTTGTAAATAAATGATACTTATCTATATATGTAATGGAAATTGTAAAAATAAAGCGTAGCCAGCTAGTTTTCTTAGCATGCACATCTCTCAATTTGGATGTAGCAAGTTGGACACTGGAACTGGTTTATTTGTATAATTTATTGCTTGCTGGGTATGGTTGACTTAGCTATATTTATAATAGTATATATCAACTCGTGGGATGCACGGACCAGTTTAAATAAAATTTTTAATAATTTTCAGATATTTATGTTAAAAATAATAATATATAATTCAGTAATTATTTTTATCCGTAAGTACTTAATAACACTAATCAAATAGTGATCTTTGAGTTTAATTGGAATACTAATTTTTAATAAATTTTTGCGCTAAATTAAATTGATTATAGTAATATTTGAGAAAGAAAACCTACACTATATATTTCAAGTAATTAATTTAATAATGATATTTTCAAAATTTTAATTGGCTATATCTAAAAATTGAATATCTTAATAAAATTATAATAATTAAATTATCTTACATAAAATTGGTCAAGATATATTATCTTAAACAATTTTTTTAATAAAAAATATTATAATAAGTTTGGTAGAACGAAAAATAAAAAATATTTTAGACTTACTTTCTCTTGTTAGAGAATAAAAATAAAAATGTATTTGTCTTTTACTAACATAAACCGAGTTAACCCTTAATTAATTCGGTGAGTTTTTCAATTGAACATATATAGATATTGATTTTAATTGATGATGTCATCTTACATCATCATTTATGTGTATTTATATATAACAATAGAAGAATAGATGAGTTATCACACTTAATTTAATTAAGAGTGAACTCAACTATTTTTTTAATTGATTTGATTTGATTTGATGACGTCATCATTTAATAAAAATTTTCAATTAATTTGATTTGACGATGTCATTATTTATGTGTGTGTGTATATATATATATATAATGGGATATTAATTAACCAATCTTAATCATTCTTTAATTTAATATAAAAAATATAAATTAACTATATTCATTCAATGTATGGGAGTATCTATTATGGGGTGGTAAGATTTTAATATGATCCTAATGTTGTGGTGATATTTTATAGCACCTATATATTGAAGTTAGGAAATCCATATTTTTATGGGTTTTTTTATATTTTTACATAGGTATCTCTCATATGAAAAGAAAGTAAGTCTTATCTTCACGTTCACGTGAAAAGAAATAATATAAAAATATCAAAAATTCACGTAAAAATAATAGTCTACTCGAGGTGAAGTTATTGGTCAAAGAGCTAGTTCATGTTCGAGCTAGATAGCTAGCTTTATAGATAAACACTTGAATAGTGTGTTGCATATCTATTTCTAAAAGGACATCTCAGCTCACTTTTAGTCTATTTGATATATATAATAGAGACTTGTCACTCACTTTTTATCCATAAATTTAAATTCACATTTTCTGATCAGTTATAATTGTACTTCAACAAACATGCATGGAAAGTTTTCAACCTCTAAAAGAGGCAAGAGTTGTACCCTTTTTCAATAATTATGAGCCTGGCTGCAGTAGTGTGCTTGTGATACATTTATGGAAACGATCTATGCCGTTAGCCAACCTTCGTCAAACTGTTTGACACATGTGTGGATGACATTTGTTAGCAGTAGGTTTAGTTGCGGCAAGACTTGGTGTCTATATTCTGGAATACTGAAAATTAAATTATGGGTAAAAGTTTTATTTAACTGTTCGATCAATGGATCGATGGATGTTCATGATGTGTTGTATGAATAATTTTAAATTGACAATGTTAACTATGAATTAGTCTCATATATATATATATATACACACACATTCAAAAGATTATGATATTTATGGCACCAACATGATAAACAATAAGATCAATAATTATGGTTGGGTATAAATAATTTTCTCACTAATTTGCAGGGTTTGTTTTTTTACTTTTGTGAAATTTTATTTTTCTTACTTTAGGGTTAGATCTTTCTTTCGAATCTTATGAAGTCATTTTTCTCATTTTGGAAGATGGAAATCTATCTATGTAGAGAATTATGTTGATTTCATATATGGTGATGGGTAATTGCAGATTTACTAGTTGAATGTGCAATGCATGTCTCCGACAATTGTTTCTCGATTATTTTTTTTTTAATTATTTTTTTTGCTTAGATCACTAAAATTTGTAATTTTAATTTATTTCTGAATACAGTAAGTTTTCCCTCAACTGTATCATACATAGGGCTGAGCAAGTAACCAAATTGGAACCGAAACCGCACCAAAAATCGCACAAACCGCACCAATTAAAATCGCACCAACGGTTCCGGCGTATGTTGCGGTTTTAGGTTGGTTGAATAACCAAATTTATGGTTCCGGTTTGGTTACTAGCCAAAACCGCAACCATAAAACCGAAACCGCACCATATGTGTGTGTACGTATGAAGGGGCGGATCGAGTACAAGGGAAGCTTATGCTCAATTTTTTTTAATAGGTAAACTCAATAGGGGCAGAATTTATAAGTTAGTAAAGTCAAAGGGCCAGATTAATAAACAAGTTGAACTTGGTGGGGCAAAAGAAAAAACATTCAGTAGTTTGGCTAGGAAAGGGTTCTGTTGCACACTTGCAGGCTTGCAGCATTGCTATAAAAACATTCAATAGTTTGCAGTAGTTTATAGTTTATAGCCTTTTTAATTCTCAGTTCTCAGTAAATATGTGTCTCATTTTGTATTTTGATTTAGAAAATATTCCGCAGTTTCCATGTAATGAAGAAGTTGTTCCAAAAAAAAATTTATATTTTAGATAGTTTATAGTTTTCATTGTTGTATTTGTCTACATTAATGAACTTATATCAATTTCGAAAACAGAGAGTTTATTTTATATCAATTGTTGTTTCAATTGGTTTTGGAACCGAAACCGCACCAAATGAAACCGCACCGCACCAATCACAAACGGTTTCATGTGCGGTTTTGAATTTATCAAACCGCACCTAAGCGGTTACGGGTGCGGTTTTGGCTTAACCGCACCATGCTCACCCCTAATCATACATGTAATTTATATCCTTTTATTTCAATGAATTTTCCTTGGAATTGTTTCTAGGGTTTGCCAAAAAAATAAAAAATTGTCCTAATTTTAATTTTAAAATTATGTTAAATTAACTTTCAAAACATAGAATCATAAAATCATAATAAAGCAGAATAATAGACTGGAATACACTGTTTAAAATAGATGGTTGGTTTACAAGCCCATGCTATACTACTTTGGGCTTAATCCCATATGGTTTTAAGTTACCCTCATTCAACATTTTTTTTTGTTAAGTTTTAAAAATGAATTGAATGAAAAAAGGTTACACGTTCAAACGGGCATAACCTAAAAGCATTATAAATGAATTTGATCATTTGCATGATATTTTTGGCAATGACAGTATGAGGAACTGTGGCATGCATGATCATGAAATCTAGTGTTCCTTTCTTGCCAAATATTCATGCATAAGCTCATGATTTGTTTTGTTATCTTCAAACCGTTTTGTGCTCTTATCAACTGAGAGCTAGAGAGACTCCAGAAGGTTCGGAGGATTAAAACAGCCACCATGAGAGAAAATTCGATTGAGAACTGCATGCATACCACTTTGGCTTGTCTCTTCCTAATAGAGTTCCAAATGTGAGAGACCTTTAGAACAGGATAAATGGAGTTGTCCCACAAAAGTTTATCCTGTGTTTGTGTGTCAAACTGGTTTTTAAATTGAGCAACTAGAAGCAGACAGGCACCAGACATTATTAATTATAATATGTTGCACATCAACATTGGCTCCCAAGCCAGAGTGAATGTTACGAATTCCATGATCCCAGGGGTCAAACTATAGGCTAATGTCAGCACCATTGCCTACATAATAGGAGATATGTTGCTTTGCAATGTCTTTAAGCTTGAGAACTTTCTAAATTGAGCAACGGTTTGATGACGAGAAGCAGGCAGGCACCAGACATTGTTAAGTATAATATATTGCACAACAGCACTGACTCCCAAGTCAGAGTGAATGATGAGGGGATCAGGGGTAAGGAACATGCTAGAAAGATTTACCTTTGAGAACTGTTTTTCTAATCCAAATTGTCCGGAAAGATGTGGCCTTGAATTGAATGACTTTCCATAAATGTTGCAAGATATGAGCCTTATTCCAACCTTGGCTCCAAATTTGGCAAGAGATTGGCCTTTCAATTCAACGTTTAATCCGTCCCGCATAATGATTGTACATTCAACATTTTCTTCACAACTCAAGAACCCGACTTCTATTTTAGACTGTACAGACCCTGTTTCTTGTATGTATCCAAATTACACCTAAAATACTGTTTTTTATAAAAATTTCAGTTAGAATAAATACTATATATTTTTTGAGAAGTATTACAAAAAAAACCAAAAAAATAAAATAAAAAAATAATATCGCTAGAATGTCAGCAAAAAAATGTCCCTTTAGAAGGACTCTTTTACATATGAGGGAGAGACACTCTCCTTTTGAAGATATTTTCTTAGATCTTTCTTATTTTGATTTAATAAATATTCTTATTTCTTATAAAATTTGTTTTTCTCAGTTTGAGAGAATTTTTTTTGTTCATAAAACTTTCTCTGATGCATAAATTGTTAAAGATAGATTGTCCAAATTTGGATGTAGCGCTATCATGGCGGCTTGTTCTTTTGTTCCTCTTGTCAAGAATGGTCATGATCTGCGTATTCTATAATTATTTTGGAGATATAACTGTATTTTAGGAGTTTATATAATATTCATTAGCACTGTGCTACGATTTATTGTTTCAATTCTTTTATTGTAATATTTTCATCTTTTTTAACAAATTATAATTTTAATATATTTCAATCTTTTGAATTTTTCCTTTAGAACATTTCATCAAAATAATATACACATTCAACATAGTTAAAAGTAATTTAGAAATTTCTTAAAAATATATTTTCGAGGGATGGCGTAACTCTCGTTTTCTCAATTTAAATTATACTCCATATAAATACGTTTTTAAATGTAACAAGTAATATGAATTTATACATTCTTTTCGTTAATAATATTTCTCTTTTAAATTATAAGATTATTATTAATTTTTAAAAGTTTATTTAAAATATATTTAAATTTAAAATTGAGATAATTTATTTAAGATTATAAAATAATAAGTCTTATAATGAGTAATACTTTTATATTATTTATAATTTTTATCATTATATTAACTAAAATTTTAAAAAATTATGTTAATTTTGAGTTGACTTTAAAAAAAATTAATAATGATCAGAACGGGGTGAGTATGTTATAACTTTAAAATATTCAATAGAAAGTGTGTAATCAATAAATTATTATTAGGAAAATAGAAAAGCATAACGTGAAAGCCTACAATGTTATCATCAAATTCATAAAGCGGGAGGACTGCTTTGCTTTGTGTAAACTTTTTTTGTGAAGTTTTTTGGCATTTCCTAAAACCTCCCTTCGACATTTATAATAATTCTTATTTTTTTTTCTATTTTTTTAATTTTTTAGTTAGTATGTTAAATTATATAAAGATTTATTTGCAAAGCGTACATATATATTCTTTGAAACATAGAATAGTAACCAAGAAAACAACAATAAGACTAACGAAGGTTGCCTTGTGGAAGTGGTTGTGGCATCTTAAGCAAGATGTTTTGGTTTGGGTTTCTGTTACTAATCATGCAGGATGTCATAATTGTCTTTCGTTTTCTAGAGACAATTTTGGAAGTCAAAATTATCAAATTCAAACCCCAAAAACAACCCCGGGAGATCAAATCAAACCCCGGAGACAACCCCAGGAGATCAAATTAACCGCCGGTGACAACCCCGGGAAATCAAGTCAAACCCCGACAATAACTCCGGGAGATCAAGTCCAAGCCCGGAGACAACCCCAAGAGATCGAATCCAGCCTCAGAGTAAACCCCGGGAAATCAAACCAACCTTAGAGACAACCTTGAGAACTGACAAAATTCAACATCAAACGAACTTCAGACACAACCCTAAGAACTGTCAAAAGTCAACGACAGTACGTCCTATTTCGGAAACAACCTTGAAAAAAGACGACTACAACTGCATCAAACCCGGAACTAACTCGAGAGGGAAAAAATAGTAATTTTACCAACTCAACATCAATTCAAACCAAATCACTGCAAAAGAAGTCATGCAAAATCATAACATCAATCCCAAGTGAAAACATCACAAGACAACTCAACGAATGGACTGCGAAGACTTGAAGATATAGTCATCGACCCATCTTCCCGAATTCAGAAAATGTCAAATCTCATGTCACTGTGTAGCTCTCGTCAAGAGCTTTTCGGAAATGTATATACACCTCACTCGCCGGATTTCGGATTGAAATTTATGAAGGTTTGAAGCGAACAAACACGTTGGTCGAGAGTGTATGTACTTTGAGACAATGGGACCCATTCAGCTCATTTAAATTTAATGGGCCGCAGCAGTAGACACATGACTACTTTGGTCTATAAATAGACCACCCCATCATCCCAAAAAAATAAAAAAGGAGAAAAGGAGAGAAAAATCTGTCCATTTCAGCTCTTAACCCCTCCTATAGTATTCCAAAATTCAATATTATTCTTTCTAAACACTTGTATACATATATACTACGACATATCAAATTTTAACAGGTGAAAATTGAGTTTTCAAGCTTTAAAAGCAGTCTGAAGCCTTCTTTGCAACACATTGTAAGATTTTTTCATATTTGAAGCTTTCTCTTGCTTTAATATATATATATCCTCACCGATTAGTTATGTCCGGATCATCGATTCATAGCTTTTTCTCTCTTTAATATATATATAAATATATATGTAGACTTTAATCGAACAGTTGAGTGCGGATTGACTCTCCATGACTTTTACTTACTTTTATATATATATATATATATATATATATATATATATATATATATATATATATATATATATATCCAAGACTATAGATTCGGACTCAATTTTATCGCTTATTATATATAATCATATATATATATATATATAATCATGCATGGATTCTAAATTCGTGGATTTTTATCTCTTTAATATATATATATATATAAATATATATGTATATTAACTGTTTAGTGTGTTTAAATATCTGTTTTAACTGTTCATTCAATGTAAATCCGTAATATTTAAATTTGTGAACTAGATTTATTAAAATTTAGCCATATTTAAATTTTAACTGGTTCAAAAGTTGTAAACATGGAACCGTTGAGCTAGAATGGCTAAGATTTATTTAAATCTCATTTTTTTTCTAGTTTTTTTGTAAATATTAAGCATTCACGTGACCCCAGGTCTGTATCTAGAGAGAACGGGAAGCATGGCTATGCGCAAACATGGATTTAACTAATGAATCCTTGGTTTTGCGCCGTTTAGATTAAATATTTGTTTTATTTCAGTATCATCGTTATGCAGGCTATTCATATGATATTATGTGAGCCTAGGAGCCACGGGATCTAAGTTCCAACTGACGAATCTAGCTTGGGTTCTCAATTGTATAGTTATCTTACAAGTCATATTTGTGGTGTTTGGACATCGTCCTTCGATGCCTTTCATTCCCATAAGGAGCCCGATACTTATATGTATATTATTTTATCGAAAATACTTCGCATCTCGAGAATAAAATCAAATCAAGCCGAATACAGAATAAAATGGAAGTATCAAATGCCTCAATTACTATGTGAGCATAAGATTTTGAAAACCTGTTTTCAAAATATCATTTCTGCTTATATTGCTTAAAATTAAACTTTTATACAAGTCAAACCCTTTGTATATAGGTGTAAACGAGGCATAGCACTACTTCCAAATAATGCATTTAGGCCCAATTAACTGCGCGTACACACACACACACACATCAAATAAATTAGGAAACTGAAAAAGACGCAGTAACCGTGTTTTCAAGAAAGTCAGGGGGTGCCTAACACCTCCTCCCCGCTTAATCAAGCCCCCGAAATCTATGAATCTCGATTTTCCAAGGCCTTTTAAATAGAGTCCAATAATTGAACCTTTGTGTAAACCTTTTTAAATTCGGTTGAGTTGGTACAACTATTTCACTACTACTAACTAGCGACTCTGAATTTTTAAATCGTCGACATTTTATGTCAGACTCTTTTCAAACTCTCCCTTTCAAATAAAATTCAACACATAGAAAACATAAAGGGTAGAAATACAAAAGGAGAAATTCCAAAAAGGAATTTTTTTTCTCGACGTCGACAAACCCTTGTGCAAGATTTTCATATTCGGACCGGTCATCGAACCGAAAAAAGTACCAGGTGGATGGATCCACTGGTTCAACCAGTGTTGACCAAGTGACATCATTAATATATAAAAATATATATTAATATTAATTAATAAATTTTTTTAAAAAGCTCATTTTTATGAATTAAAAACATAATAAAGTTGAGTTACAATATAACTAAAAGTGGTTAATTTTAATTTTAAAAAAATGTACAAAAAAATATTTAAAATAATTAAAATCGATTCACTTAGTCAAATTAATCGATTTTAGCGATTGAACCACCGGTTCGACCGGTGGTCAACCGTTTCTACTGGGTTTTGACCAAAACTGGGTTAATGGTCCAAATCGGACTGAAGTATCGACCAATTACGATTTTAACCGGTTGAACCGACGATCCAGTCCAAATTTTAAAACCATATCCTTCTAACTGCAAACTCAAAGTGTGAACATGAGGATATCTTGAGAAACCAAAAACAAAACAAAAATAATAGCAAACAAATAAAGTTGTCAAGCACATCTCTAGGTCCCACTCATATGGTAAGTCACATGATGAAGACTATAAATAAAGGATTCGGTTAGCATAAAATTTATTTTTGGATAAGTTGGTCAATTGATCATTAGAATGTTGATACACATAGAACCTCGTCTGCGTGTCAGCATTCTATTGGTCAATTGACCAACTTACTTAAAACTCATGTTAACCACTTCCATAAATAAAATAACAAACAATCTACCCTTCCAAATATTTAATTCCCATAAAATTAAAAATATTCGATATTTTGTCAAAGTGAATAGTATTAGTATTTGCGATGGTTTGCAAATAAAGACAAATCCATATTAGTAATATCAGTATTTGTATTCGGAATACATATAATAATCCTTTTGTTCTAAGCAGACTACGATATAAGATTACAAATGATTAAAAAAATATTTTAATGTAATGAATATCCATTTTATCAAAGATGAATTTTTTTATATTAAAAAAACACGAAAAAGAAAGACATGCACTTTTGACCTAATTTTTAATTTTTATTCCAGCTATTTGTGTAGATACTTATTCATAATTGATGGGCCCATGGACACATTTTTTGGTGTAACAATAATATTGGCTCAAGCAATTGTGTTCATTCCCTTCCAAAACCCTCCCCTCAAAACCCTCTCAACCGTACAAAACCAAAATCAAAAGTAGATAGCCTTTTACATTTAAGTTATTGCACCACCAAATTTTCTTAAGAAGGTAAACTTCAAAATTGTTCTCATACAATATATTGAGTTGTAATTGTAATATAGACTTCAAAATAAATCTCATACAATATATTGTAATGATTTATAATTTAAAATAAATATAAAGATCACTAAAATGAAATTAATAATATATATTACATTTAGTCAAACTAATTTATTTTAAAATAATTTATAAGTCATTTTAAATAAGACACAAATAATTATTTTTTTTAACTTAAAACATAACTTATAAGCCAAAAAATAAGTCGTTACCTCCTTTCCATGCAACTAGAGAGCCTCTATAAGAGAAAGTCATTACTTTAATACTTCATTCGCTCGTTAGTGCCCTTCCTTCAGTTGGCTTTGCCTTAGGTTCTACCATATATTATTATTTACCTATTAATGTTAATATGAAGATTTTAAATCCAAATAATCTTACGTAGGATGATACATTGATACTTGAATAACAATATGATATTATATGATTTTACATGAAAGAATTGTTTTCTTGAATGTAACTAGTAGCCGCTAAATGCTAAGAAAGAAGGTTACTAAGCTAGACCTTAGGTTTAAAGCCTTTAGGCCGGGCTTAACTGGTCTAGTCATTGACCATATTAATCTAAGGCTAGATCGCAAACTTTTTGTGCACTTATGTCTGAGGATAATTTTATAGAATACTAAAACATTAGTTATGACATTATAAAAATTTAAACTTTAGTATCTATATTGTAATTCATCGTCAACTTGAAGAACAGTTTTACAATTTGTCAAAACCATCCAAATTACTTTATGGTTTTGCTTGCATCATCATTTGAATCATTTCTCCTTATTTCACTCCTCACTGTGCTGGTGCAAATGCAATAATAGTGCCACTCTCCTCTCACATCTAATTGCCTAAACCCCTTAGTTGTTAAATTCAGTGTAAAAGTGTTAACACTGGGATCTTTCTTGGCGCTTCAATCGCAAAAAGACGTCCACGATCTTTTGCAGCGATAAATACGACAAACACCACAAGTTTGACGGTAGGACGGATCACGGGGATATTTCGAGGCGTGAGAGTAAGTATGTCATTCCTGAGTTAACTTCAAGAGGATGATAAAATCTAGTGTGATGAGAGAGATTATTATTATCGGTTGTGTGAATGCGTATATATCAAGAAGCGTACCTCCTTGTGAAGACTTACTCGCCAAGAAATAATATCTTTACGGATTCTTTGTGCCACCCACTACCATCCGACATATCCCATCGATCGATGGGTTACGCTTAATTGCGTGGAGCTTATTCACTCGCTTTTGGCCACTCGCTCACACGTACGTACCGTATTATAATCCCATCCACATTAATGCATGGAGATATCTTGGTCAATTGTCATACTATATCATCATTACAAGTCAAAGTAATAGATATTAAGTGACCCGATGGGTTAATCCATAGAAACCAGGCCGGTCTATAGGATTAAATAAAGCTAACTTTCTGATGTTTGGGCCCAACAAACTCATGGCTTAATTATAAAAGCCCAATGGATTAAATTAATAAGTGAGCCCAATTTAGTCGGCCCAAATAGGAGAAATATCATGACCCAACATTACCCCCTAGTTTTTTGTTAAGCGGGATGTTTAATGGAAAACTATAAGCGATCTATGATATCGAATTTATTAAAGGCCCAAAATAGAAATAATTGAGACATACCCACTTTAGTGCAAAAAATGGGACATGAAACATTTGAACGCCCAGAGTAATAGGCCCAATCAATAAAGGATTGAAATTGAATAGGATGGACCAATAATTAGAAACCCAATTGTGAGGCCCAATCCAGATAAGATATCCAAAGGTCGTCCCAAACACGCCCCATTCAATTCTCATCATTCTTCGACATTTAATGCGTAGGCCTCGTTTCACAATGTGGCAAATCGATTATAAAAGGTAAGCTTTTACCAATTCAGCGGTTTTACTCTGCTAATTTGAAATTGAACCTTTGAGCTTTCTTCTCCTTACTCAAAATTCTCTCTACAGCTTTGAAACCTCAACAATGGTGAATCCAAACAGGACTTCTCCGGTTTCCTCCCACTCGAACCCTAACAAGAGGGTTCGAGTTCAAACCCACCATCTCCCACCGATTTCTTGAGGATGGGGAAAAATTTCCTCATGCCAACATTGCATCCACCGTCATGAGAATCTAAAATATGTGCCTCCAGATTCGATGCGATTCGAACAACCACGTTATAGGGCTCCTCCTTTCCGGAGGAAGCGAATGTCTAAATGATGAGTGACAATTTGGTCGCCATACCGCCACTTTTTACGGAAAAGGGGATTCGCTTACCCTTTCAACATTCGTCGTCACCCTCCTAGGGTTCATAGGAGTGGGCTTTGCTTTCGGTGGTGCCCAACTCCTATATCCACATCTTGGCATTCATTGCCATACGCCACGAGCTAGGGGTTACTCCTCCGTCGACCTTTTTCTTCACCCTTTTCTCGTGGGTAGATCCGAGAAACGAGGGTTTAAGATCTTGAGCAAACAATCTCGCGCCCAAACTCTAAATTCGAGAAGAGGGTCCATGATGAGCACCCTTCGAGCAACAAAGGTTTGGCATGAGAAATGGTTCTTCATCATTTGGACCAGAGATCTCTTCTCTTCCAGTTGGACCATCCTGAATAGGATCTCTGCTTGACTTTGGTGACATTCCCAAGAGCGTGTGAAGGAAATGGGAGACTTTTCGAAGAAGACCCTCCACAAGAATGGAGTTTTACCTGTGACCAAACAAGCTGGTTGTATGATCATAAATGTAAGTTTTGAATAACTCTGCAATATAATTTTTGAGGTATTTATGTGGCAAGGATTTTAATATGTGATTATTTGCGGTGTCACGATCAAACCAACTTCCTCGGAAGTGAAAGATTTCGGAGATTTTACGGCGTGGGGAGGATTACGGAGGCTAATGAAGAGCTTCCTCTTGAAGAGCCTTCCGAACCGACCCCCCCCACCTCAGAGCCAAGAACTACCCCCCCCGGAATGATGAGCTGGTCCACGCAGCCTCTCATTCTGAAGAAATCCTCAAACCTCATCATAGGAAGGAAGAAGAAATGCGCTAAAAGGCCGAACTACCCCTCATGAGATAGATCCACGAAAGCGACGAGAAGGTTCTTCCCAAGTAAACCCACAATCAACTCCTCCAATTGACCTGTTACACACCTTCCGAAACCGACCCCAATAAAGAGGAGTCTACTTGACATACCTCTACACGATCGAGCGAAAGTCCTTCGTGCCAAAAAATTAAGATCAAAAATAATTCCCCTCACCGTCGAAGAACTCCGCGTCCCTCCAACTTCAACAATTGACCCCCCAACCGAAACCCAAACACACGATCTTTGAGAAGGTCGGGCAGACCCTCACCGTCTCCCGAAAAGAAAAACCGGACTGACACCGGCCGGTTTAAACCTATGCCCCTTCTTCAACTTCTGAGCCTATACCTGCTCGATCTCCTTCCCCAGAGAGCGGTATATATGCGGATCCTCACGGATTCATGATCGACTGTGATTTCTCCTCCAAGACACACGACTACCGAATTTCAGCAGGATGCCATGGGCTCGCCAACTATGTGGTCCCGATTCAATGCCAACTTCCCTTTTCAATTTGTTGCTCGAGGCCTTCGATTCATGAGACCGATGACCACCGATTCGTAAAGCAAGACGAATGAGGACTTGCTTAGCGAAGGCATAAGCTACTTGGCGAAGGTAAATGGCTCTCCCCTCCCTTTGCTTTCAATACTTATCTTTGTACTCATATATCTGAAAACTGATCAAATAAAATCGAACACGTCTGAAGCCAAAAATGTCAGATTCAAGGCGTCTGCGTCCAAGATCTCTCGAGGCTGAATCCGAAGAGGAGGCGCTAATGAAGGAGAACTCTATCCTGAAGTCTGCCTTGACTCGGGAAAGGACCCAACGTGAAGGCATCCTTCATACCAATGAAGGACTTCAGAAAGAGTTGGCCTAAGCCAAGGAAGATGTGAAGGCCTCCAAGGAAGAACTAAAGTCGACTAAAGCACAGCATGCTGAAATCGTTAATATGAACGTCGACTTGGTTCAGAGGAGTGAACTAAGGATGAACAAGATCAAGGAGCTGAAGGCTAATGCTAAGATCTTGACCAAGACGATCCATAAGCTGGAGCGAGAAGAAACTCGTCGAGATGAATATCTGGCGGCTGACTCGAACAAGAAATCCGAGAACTCAAGGCTCTTCGGGACCTTGGGCCTCCTTTTGACCGATCTTTCTTCGATGAAGAGATATGTGAAAAATCTAGGAACTCGGATGAAATTAATGGAGAAATAATGAGGATTCATACGGAAAGTTACGAGCTCTGCCGAAGTCGTGGCAAGGAGAAGCTGATCAAAGCCAACTTAGATCCATACTTGCTCGACTCTTCAGATGATGAGGGTGCTGCCTGAAGCAACAACTTTTGTTTCTCTTCGGTTTTATTTAAAAAATACTTGTAAAAATTTTCTGTTATTTTCCCTTTTTGTAAATAAATTAAGTATTAATGAAAAGTGATCTTCTCCCTTATGACTTCAGTGTATTTTTACTTCCTGCCAATACTTCAATATGAATTTATAGGGACAAATGTACAAAAACCCCTTCAAGGATTTAACTCAAATTGTTAATTAACAATTAAGCATGTCTTATAACAGATAAAGTGAAGTTAAAGAACGAGGTATTCCGAACTCAACACTTAGAAAAAATTCGGGTAATAAAGTAAAGAGATACTCATTCGATCTCCATCAAAAGTGAGACGGATCTGCTTTATCGTGAGTTTGTTTACCCTAAAAGGCCTAATAACACCGAAGATAACATTCGCCTACCACGAAGGGGCTCGACGAAGTTTAATTGTTTCGACCATTGCCTACCACGAAGGAATTCGACAACGTCTTGAAGATGACACTTGCCTACCACGAAGGGCATGACAACGTCTGGAAGATGACACTTGCCTACCACGAAGGGCCTGACAAGGTCTAAGTGACGACAATTGCCTACCCCGAAGGGCCTGACAATGCCAAATAGTGGCGATAATTGCCTACCGAAGGCCCGACAATGCCAAATAGTGACCACCTGCCGAAGAGGCTACCATCGAATGGTCAGCAAGTCCTCCCGAACCTCCTAACACCAATGAAGCGAAAAAGAACAGAGATAAAATTTGTTTGAGAGAAAAGAGGAACTTTTATTGATGATGATGTAAATATTTCTGAGACTTCGATGTAATCGACATTGAATCTCTCCGAAAGTACTTTCTAAGTCCGCCAAATGCGCTAAGTGTTTTTGATTCTTCGAGCCATCTAATGCCTTTAACCGATAAGTCCCCGGCCGGAACTTCAAAGTGATTTCATATGGTCCTTCCCAATTTGGCATCAACTTTCCCAGATTTCGAGGCGTAGATGCTTGACTTCTCCGAGGACAAAATCTCCTACTTCAAATCATGAAGCTTTACCCCTTATTATAATGCTTAGCCACTCTTCACGATAAGTCGCCAATATTATTAAGGCTATCTCTTTGACTTCTTCCAGCAAATCAAGATTGGCCTTCAGCCCTTCTTCATTGTAGATCTCCCGGAAATGACTAACTCGAAGACTTGGAGATCCAATTTCAACTGGGATTAAAGCATCAGTACCATAGGCCAATCTGAAAAGGTGAATCCCCTGTTGTAGTCCTTGGAGTAGTTCGATAAGCCCATAACACACTTAGCAGCTCCTCCGGCCATCGCGCTTTAGCTTCGATCGCCCAACCCACGCTGATCCCATTCGATCATTTCTATTGGTTACTTCAACTGTCCGTTTGACCGAGGATGAGCTCATGAAGTCTTTTGTCTTTGGATCCCCGATTCTCATCAAAAATGCTTCAAACTTGATCCCATAAACCGGCGTCCATTGTCCGATACTACCACCTTAGGAATTCCAAAACGGAATACTACTGACTCCTTCAAAAATTTCAAACACTCCTGTTCCGTTATTGACCTAAGTGGCTTTGCTTCTACCCATTTGGTCATATAGTCTATGGCAACTATAACAAAACTGACCTGACCTTTTGCTTTCGGTAGTGGACCCGAGATATCTACCCCCAGACAAAGAAAGGGTATAGGAGACAAGATCGAGTATAGCTCTTCTGGTGGCTGATGCGGTATTGGACTGTTGAGCTGGCACTTCTCGCACTTCTTGACGTACTCAGTCGCTTCCTTGAAGATGGTAGGCCAGTAGTACCCTTGACGAAGTACCTTATAGGCTAATGACTTAGCAGCCATATGGTCACCACAAATGCCTTCATGCACTTCCAGAAGAAGCATATTCAGACAGGATGGAGTCAAACATTTCAATAATGGAGATTTAGAGGCCCTTCGGAAAAGATCCCCATCAATCAGAACAAAGTTAGCACTCTTGTACTTGATTTTCTTGGCAAGCATCCGATCCGAAGGTAAGACGCCATCTGCCAAATATTCCAGGTATGGGGTTAACCAGCAGTTGGTTCGGTCAATGCACATTACCATTTCATGATGAATACTAGGATGTTGCAAAATTTCCAGGTACACCGATCCTTCAAAAACGATAACATTCGTA
Source organism: Panax ginseng (assembly GCA_020205605.1). Classification (NCBI taxonomy): domain Eukaryota; kingdom Viridiplantae; phylum Streptophyta; class Magnoliopsida; order Apiales; family Araliaceae; genus Panax; species Panax ginseng. The sequence goes on along the minus strand of CM035150.1, from coordinate 82,224,646 downwards.
GTGGCTAGTCTGGCGAGTGCATCAGCAATGGAATTGTTATTACGCTCGACCCCTTGAAACTCGTAGGATTGGAAATACTGAAGCCGTTCTTTCAATTCTGCCAAGTACTTGATCATTATTGGACCTCGAGCTTCGTATTCCCCAGAGAATTGTTTAACAATTAACTGAGAATCACTGAAGATGACTATTCTCTGCACTTCAAGACTCTTCGCTAATCGTAACCCTGCAAGCACTGCCTCATACTCAGCTTCGTTGTTCGTCGCTTTAAACTGAAATCTGATGGCCTGTTGCACCTTGAATCCCTCCGGACTTGTCAAGATAATCCCTGCTCCACTGATGTCCGAAGTAGAAGACCCATCTGCATACAACATCCATGAACTCTCCTTCTGCTGAAGAACGGCAACTGCTCTGTCAGATCCTCCAGCATCGGCCACGACTTCATCAGCTTCAGAAAATGAACACTCAACCACAAAATCAGCCAAGGCTTGCCCTTTGATGGCGGTTCGGGGATGATACTCAATAAAGAATTGGGACAACTCCATCGTCCATGCAGCTAGTCTCCTCGATACCTCTGGTTTGCCCATAATCTTCTTTAAAAGCTGATCTGTGTACACTATTACCAATCTACCCTGGAAGTATTGCCTAAGCTTTCGACTAGCAGTTATTAAAGCAAAAGCAAACTTTTCAATGTTTGGGTACCTTGTTTCAGCATCCCGAAGGACATGACTTACATAATAAATCGGGTGTTGCTTACCCCCAACTTCACGCACTAAAACCGCCTCCTACCACCGACGAAAGCTAAACTGCCTGGTATAAATATAGAGGCTCGGCAAAGAGCAGGCTTCACCAACAAAGGAGCCAAGATAAATAGGACTTGATGCTTTGAAAGGCGACTTCACTCTCGAAGTCCATTGAAAGGTCTTCGCATTCTTGACGCCCTTTCAATGTGTCAAAAATCCAGTAAACATCTTTCACGATTTGGACATGAACCTCCGAAAGCAGCGATCCTTCGGTCCAGACGTTGAACATCTTTAAATGGACCGAGGAGTCTTCATGTTCGGGATCACTTGAATCTTCTCGGATTGGTTTCAATTCCTCTTTGGTGACAAGATAACCCGAGAAATTTGCCATTCAAACCGAAGGTGCACTTAGTGGGATTCAGTCTCAAGTTGTGATGACGAATAGTCTGAAAGCATTCCTCTAAATCATCCAAATGTTTATGCACCAACATGCTTTTGACAATCATGTCATCCACATACACCTCAATGTTCTCGCTTGGCGATATCTAAAGATATGGTTCATCATCCTCGATGTACGTGGCTCGGATTGATGGTAGAAAGTCATTTTCTTATAGGCATATACCGAACGATGCGTAATGAACGTCGTCTTCGGTATATCCTTTTTACACATGGAGATCTGATGATACCCAGAGAATGCATTCATAAAACTTAATAAAGCATACCCCGAAGTGGCATCAATGAGTTGATCAATGTGGGGCAGCGGGTAGAAATCCTTCGAACAGGCCTTGTTTAGATCAGTATAATCGATGCAGACTCGCCATTTGCCATTCTGCTTCTGGATCAGCACCACATTAGCCATCCACTGCGGGTAGTCGATCTCAAAGATAAAGTCAGCTGCCAACAGTTTTGCAATCTCTTCATCTATGATCCGTTGACGCTCAGGTGCAAAGATCCTCCTCTTCGCCGCCGAGACCGGCTTTTCTTGACAGTCTACTTCCAATCGATGCTTAGCAATATCCCTGCTCACTCCCGGCATATCTTGAGGTTCCCATGCGAAGATGTCAACATAGCACCTTAGGAGTTCCACGAGGTTCGTCCGGAGAGGTTCCGGCAAGCCCGAACCTATTTTCACCGTTTTGTCCACCTTGCCCGGGATGAGCTCTATCTCCTCCGTTTCTCCAGCTGGCAGGACCAACGGTTCGGAACTACTCTCGGTGAAGGGTTCGATCTCTATCATCATGGTCTGCTTTTGTTTCGATATCCCCACTCCCGAAGTAATAACAGCATTTCTGTAACACCTTCTGGCCAGATCCAAATCTCCTTTCACCTCCCCAACCCCATGAGCCATAGGAAATTTGATTTTGAAATGAGGTATTGATGTTTGACTTGAAGCAAAGCAATTAAAGTGGGCCTCCCCAAAATAGCATTATAAGCGAGAATCTACATGCACATGATATAAAATTTGCAAATAATTTCTACATTGAGGGGATAGTTCCAAATATATTTGGTAGCTCAATGGTCCCAACCCACTAACTTAGGATCATTCTTTGAAACCATAAAGAGGAGCCTCCCGCCTCTATTTCCATCTTTCGCCCATCCAGATTCATCCTTTGATAAGCGTGGGCGTCTGAGGATGTCTCTGAAGACCCATTATCTACCATCATCCTTTTCATATCCACCGAACCCACTTCATGCAATCGGCCAATGATCCCTCGTCTTGATTCGATGACTTAGAAGGGTAATCCTCATCGATAAAGGAGATTACAGTATTCGGATAGGTCTGTCGATCTTCGGAAGGTACCCGCCATCATACATGACCAAGAATCCAAATAACCGGTGGCTTTTCCAATGAGCTTGCGGAAGTACCCCAGTGATGACATCTATCACATGTCTCGCAGGTATCCGGTCGGCAATGCTTCTTTGAAGCGGTTGAGCTACCGAGAGACGGTCCTCGATCCTTTGTATTGATTGATTAGATTCTGGCGTACATCTGAACTAAAGCCCCACTTGTACCTTTTCTTTCAATGAATTCTTTTAAAGCCGCACAATCGTTCGTTTACGACCCAAAGCTTGATGGTAATCGCAATACTTGCGAGGATTCCCTTTTCGAGCTTAATATTATCTCGTGGTGGCTCGAAGATAGGTTGATTTTGATCCGATCCAAGATAATTATTACATCTGCGTTGAGTGTCGTGTATCGTCTATTACTCTCTGGGGTGGAGCGGATGAACGTCCTCCACTTCGCCTCCAATTGTTGTACCTCTTGACCCGCCATCACGACGGTCTTTATTCCCTTCATTCTTCTTTCCGATCCCCATCGGTTTTTGTCCCGATCTCGCCTCTTAAGCCGTCGAAGGACGTTTGAAGGTCGCTTCATGGCTTCTCCACCACGATATAGCCCCGGCTTTGTCAAAGGCTTCTGCGAGACTCTTGGTGGTTAAACATAAGTTTTTCACCAACTTTTCCGATTTAACCGGATCTAACCCATTTTGAAACAGTCCCACTTGTAGATCATTCAAATCGCTTAACTGGCCGATTACTTCCGGAGCAAGCTTCACATCATCGCCCAAAGATTCATTAGAGGTTGTCGAACTTGAGCAATGAACCGATTGGTTTTCCCCTTCTCTGCTGCTCCCAAAGCGAGCATGAAACTTATTGCATGTCTTCCCAGACAAGATTGAATCGAGGTAAGGTCCCCATCCACCGGGCATCCTTCTAAGAGTTGTGACAAAAGTATGGCATTTAGCAAAGATCGCTAAAGTAATAATAATCCATGAGTCGATTCGAGCGCCGACTATGGTCGTAAAGGTCCCCGATCCATCATAACTCTCGATATGCATGGGCAACTTCTTGGTGGGATCGACTTTTCTCTAAGAATCTCCGCGAAAAAAGGGACGCCTTCTTTCCCGGGGCGTCTTTAGTTTTACGGACTTGACAATTCGCTCAAAAGCTCCTTGATTCTTTAACCAGATCTCCACGCCTTACAGTTGAGATGATGCCTCCTTCTCCCGGTGACCCCTTCTTCCTATAAAGTTGGAATAGAATTCTTTCAATGAACCTTCAACTTTAGAGGGCTTCTCGATAGCGAGTGTCTGCAGGCGGGTGCCTCGGTGAGACTCTCTGGAGTATGTCTCGGATATACTTCGCCTCGAACTTGGGCACTATGGTGAGAATACGAACAGCAGGGCTTTTTTGCATGTTGCAGGTGCGATCCTGGATCGACCTCTTCTTTCGCCACCGCATCCCCCTAGAATCGGCGGGGTGATAAGTCCTCTTTGATCTCGAGGAGTAGGGCTTGGGACCTTCTTCTTTCCCCTGAGTTCGACCCAGTGTCACCTGAGCAAGCGGAGTTCCTTCCCACCGATGCCTTTTTCTTGGATTGAACATAGTTGAGCTCTTCATCTCTCAATTCCGCCATCCGAGCCATCTGCTTCAATTTATATCTGACGCCGCTTCACCACGGTACCTCCATGGCTCTATCCGCTTTATCTCGCCATCTTAGTAGGGAGGCTCAGATCTGGTCATCTCAGATCGAGTCCTGGCGAGTGCCTTCTACTCGCTTCCACCATAACCATACCCTTTATCCGTCGGGAATACTTAGCTTACGCTTCGCTTTCCTCTACCGCGCCGGTATGAGAATCTTCGGTGTGACCGTTTGGTGTTGTCTAAGCTTATGAACACTTATGGTTGGTCCCAAACGATCTTTGGCGGATCTTCATGATCTTGACTCACTAACAACCATGGTACCGTCCTTCGGGTGTAGGTGTTCTACTCTTTCCCATGAAAACTGAATAGAATAAAACACAATCTGTGATTGAAAAGTACTCAAGACACTAGAAATCGAGCCCTCCTTACAGCGCCCAATGTTAACGCCAGGATCTTTCTACGTCCCAATCACGAAAGACGTCCCCGATCCTACCACGATAAACACGACAAACACCACAAGCTTTTACGGACCACAGGGGATATTTCAAAGCGTGAGAGTAAGTATATACATTCACAAAGTTAACTCGAGAGGATGATAAAATCTAGTGTGATGAGAGAGATTATTATTATCGGTTGTGTGAATGCGTATATATCGAAAAACGCCTCCTTGTGAAGACTTACTTTGCCAAGAAATAATATCTTTACACCGGATTCATTGCTACACCTACTACCATCCGACATATCCCACCGATCGATGGGTTTGCTGACCGTGGAGCTTATTCTTCGCTTTTGGCCTTTATGCTCACATGCGTCAGTACGAATTATAATCCCATCCACATTAATGCGTGGCGGATATCTTGGTCAATCATCATATTATATCATCATTACAAATCAAAGTAATAGATATTAAGTGACTCAATGGGTTAATCCATGAAACCCACGCTGGTCTATAGGATTAAATAAAATTAACACGATGTAGTACCAACAAACCCCAATATGGCTTAATTATAAAAGCGATGAATTAAATTAATAAGTGAAATTTCAATTTAATCTATGGTAGAATAAGAGAAATATCATTACCCAACAAAAAGTAATAAACTTTGTTACCCCTTTACTCTTCTTTCTCATCACATTGCCTTGTTGCCTTAAAATAGCTAAAAAAACAAACCCATTTTTTTTCTCACTGGAAAAATGGAGCTGTTAAGGCCTGCCATGAACAGGGGTTTGAACAGAGGGTATCCAGATATTTTGATTGTGATGATTGCAGAGAAGTGGCAGATAATGAATGGTAAGGCCGTAAGGGCAAGGAAGATCAGTATTCAAAGATTAGGGATGGCCCCCCTCTAAAGGCTGCAACAGAAATGAGTGGCACTGCACCATTAAAGATCACTAATACCCTTCTCTTTCTCTCTCTGTATCTACGTGTATATATTTTTATACATATCTACTGTATTTTCTTATTTTTACTCTTGTGTGGTTCTTCTGCTCACTCTATTTAATATGGGTCCATTCAATTTATCCTTCTACCACTCTACAGAGGCCCTTTTTTGGCTTTTTGTCACTCTCTTTCTTGCTTTAAATGGTGTATCTCAGATGATTGTCCTTCGTTTACTAGACCACATTTGTGATTTTGAGCTTTAAAATCTAGTGGGCATTGTGTGTTTCTTCTATTTGGCTTTGGGAGAGAGAAAGGGAGAGTGATGATGATTCTCCATGGCCCTCTGACTCTGAATATTTTTTTTCAGTTTCTTGGGTTTTGTGTTTGTGAGAAATACAATCTCACTTTTCTTTCATGCAAGCAAGCAAGATAAACCCACTTTTCTTGTTAGCTTTTTCATCTTGTTGTTTTTGTTATTAAAAAAAAACAAGATAACCTCTCTTTTACCACTGTTTACAAGCTTTTGATTTTATACTGTTTGGGGAGAAAGGGAAACCAATGATTTCATGTGAAATTTGTACAGCGTTTGCTTGTTTTGGGTTTCTTTGAGGAAAACTACATATAGTGGCCATTGATACAGAAACAGGCCACACTAACCCTTTTGAATATTGGAAATATTTCTATGTTCTAATTAGGAAAAATGACTGCATAAAAAAGATGACCCCATATATTCTTGTTAATAGGCTTTTGGAGGAGATTGCATTTTAAAGAATTTGATCTGTTGGTGGATCACAAATTCTATGCAAATCATTGCAAGGTTGGTTCACATGTTTTCCTCTTGTTGTCTTTGATTCAACTTTCCTATTAAATTTGCAGCAACACACGTGCTCTGAAGAACTCTGTTTTAAACTTTCTAGCTGAACTTACCCTTACTAATTCATATTGAGAGTGTTCGTAACTTCGTATGCATCTCAGCTAATTGTTTTATATCTTTTTAAGTTTTTCAATTTGTCATTTGTTGTTTTAAGCTACTTCCCTACCTCAACAGTAATCTGAAAAGCCCCACCATTGCTTCAACTTCATCTTCTTTATCTTTAGTTGACCAAGATCGACTGATATTTAGGGGATCAAATTTTCTGATAATGGTTTCCATTAGTACGAAAATAGGTCAAAAGAATAGTTATAGTGAAAGGGTGTGGCTAGCAAAAACATTGAACTTACAAGGGTGTGGCTAGTGAAAGGGTGTACCCATTGGCATCTATGTCACATGGATGCAAACATGGGTTTGGGGAAACAGGATGATTAGAAAGTCAACATACAAAATTTTGACTAATGAGATTAAAATTGACACTGTAAAAATTTGTTGCAATCCAATAGGAGTATTTCTGTTTACAGCCAGGCAGCTGTTGGTTTGTTGCCATACCTATGTTCTAGGGATTATGCAGATTAGAAACATCCTAGCTTAAGTGCTTGTTGCATTGCTTTCGAGTAAGAACTGATGTTCTCCAAATTTATGCTGTTTCTGTGTCTGTATTTGTTCTTGAATATTGGTTGTGCACTATGTCAATATAAAGTTTTTTGTATTTCTGCTCCAAATTGCAAAGTTTTCCTAGATGCTCCACAAGCATAATTTCTAGCACCAATTACCCAAGTTGATTACTGTTTACATAGTTCTAAAATTATATCGGGGGTATTCTTGTCCATATGTTATGAAGTTCGGTTCCTGTACTCCCATTTAGATCCCTTTAATTGGTGATAGGTAACCCTCATCCTGACTGATCTGGCGTATTTAAATTAGTTTTCATTGATTTTAACAATACTCTTGGCATGTTAGTCTAAACCCTTGTTGGCAATCTATGATAGTTTTGTTTTTGGGATTTTTGAGGAGGCTTGAGTTTCCCCTTACTCCTGGTATAGTTTGCTTTAGGTAAGATTTTGGTGTTTTGGGAGGCACAGGATGCTAAGATTCTTTGAAGGAGTTGCGGGTATCAGGACTAAAAGGAATGTTGGGATTTTAAATGATACACATCTCTCTTCCTCTCTTCTTTTTCTGTGTATTTTATTTATTTATGATGAGTCTCATCATTCTTTGGGATAGGGTTTCATGTTAGCATAGCTTTGAGCTTTAGTTATGGGAGCATTTAGAGGAGTTGCTATTTTAGATGTTCATGGAGATTGGTGGTCTGTGCTTCATTAGTTTCCTTTATTATCCTATTTTTATTTTCTTACAGGGCTGCTTTTCCTCCCTCTATATATTCTCTCTTATATTTAACAATACTACTACTTTTTCTTTTTAAAATAAATAGTTTAGTTTTGAGAACAATATTTATTGCAATTTGTTGGCCTGTAAAATATAGTTAACTGGCCCTGATTCTTACTTTTGTCTAACGTTATGGTTTCATAGTTCTGCAAAGAAAAAAAAACTTCAGTACCCTCGGAACCAAATGGCGATGAAATTTATGTTTACCACTTGAATTTTCTAGGTAATGTATGCCACAGCTTTATGGAATATGCAGAGCTAATTGGGATCATTAAGATTACTGTGTTATAGTCTCTCCAGATCAATCGAGAAATCTTTTGGAAGAATTGGGAACATTATATTGGAACAGAACCAGCTTGATATGTATTTAAAAGCTCTTGAAACCTAATTTTTTTCTGATTCCCTGTCATCACACAATATAATGGATAATGATGTATTTAATGTGCCACTAGATATGGTATGCCAGAACCCCATCATTGTGAGTGGAAATATTTCACATTCAACCTCAGTTTCCCATGTTCAGTCCAATTCACAAGATCTGAACAACCAAAACCAGATCATGGCTGGATTTCCTACACTTTCCATGATGCAAGGTGAGCTCCTAAGTGAACTCCATGGGGGTCTTCACTTTGCAAGTCATGCTGGTACTTCTAGTGCACTGGGTCCGAGGAGTTCACAGCTTGAGAGAACTGTTATTGGGGATACCTCAATAGGCAGATCGTGTTCAATCAGTAACATTGATGTTCAGGATCGATTTATGGCCGGAATGCCCATTTCTGCTGCTTCCCTTGCAACCCTTTTGGCTGCAAGGTATGGTCCTCATGGGAATTTAAATGATATAGAGATGTTGGCGCATTCAGCACATCATGGGGAGGTTTCTGATACTTTTGTTTCTAATGACTACTCTGATACTGTACAATCTTCACTCGGAACCTCTGTAAACTATGGGTATGATGGGATGCTTGGTGATTTAAGCAGTAAATGGGACTTCCACAAGTTTCCCGCTCCTCAACTTGGTGGGACAGTTGCCCAAAGAACTGAACTTGAACCATTCCAAACTATGGGAAGCATGGATCAAAATGGGTGGATATCATCAGAAAATACCAGTATGAGTACTGATACTACTTCTGGTTCCTCCAGATATAGCAGTGAGCTATCCCTAAGTCTTTCTACATGCCAGCCTTCAGTTATTTGTGGAACAACTATCCAAGAACATTGTTCGGAGATGAGTGGTTCGGGTTTAAGTAGTCTTTCTTTGCATGAAAGACGGTTGGGCTCAGAACAAACTTCTAGCAACGGCAAGAATCTTTCTTTGAGTTTTGGTTATAAACCGGTCCAAGTTTCACAAATGTTATGTGGATCAAGATTTCTTAATGATATGCAAGAAATACTTGCTGAAATTGCTAGCTATTCACTCGGAAATTCAGGTCATCTAAGCTATCCAACAAGTGGGACCGGAGCTGGGGAAATCTTTTCATTCTCTTTAAGTCGGTCTGCTGGAAGAAGCTATTATACAGCTATGGGTCCTGATGACCTCCCCGATTGCAATGACACCATGTTGTGCTGCGAACGGAAGTTAAAGCGAAGAAGAAGCATATGCTGGATTTACTACAAATGGTATGTTCTTATCAACAACCCAATTTTAAAAAGATGCATTTTTATTTTAACATTATAAACAGATAATATTTCTAATTTATCATGACCTTTCACTATAATTTTAGTTCACCATCACTACTAAATTTTACAAGAACTTTAAAAGTTCTTTTTGTATAATGTCACATTTTTATTTTTTTTCAAACGACCTCAAGTGTGTATGGGGAACTCTAATTAATCACGAAATTTTACCAAAGGAAAAGAGGAAAAGAGGGGAAAAAAAGAAAAGTATTGCATATGATTTTAGGTATTACACGAAAAACTTGAAAACTAAGTTCAACAATAAGCTTTGCCTGACCATTATCATCCTTTTCTGAACTCAGGTCGACAGTCGATACACCCAATGCTTGGATGAAATCCATAAAGTAATATCAGCATTCCATGCAGTAACTGAATTGGATCCTCAAATACATACTCGTTTTGCTCTTCAAACAATCTCTTTCTTGTATAAAAATCTGAGGGATAGAATAAGCAACTATATCCTTGCAATGGGAGCACATCTCAATGAAGGAGGTAGAAGAGAAGAGGAGAGGTCATTTGAAACATCTTTCATTAAGAAGCAATGGGCGCTCCAACAGCTAAGAAGAAAAGATCATCAGTTATGGAGACCCCAGAGAGGCCTGCCAGAAAAATCTGTATCGGTTTTAAGGGCATGGATGTTTCAGAATTTTCTTCACCCGTGAGCACTTTACCACAGAGAATCTATCATTTAGTTCTGTTTCATTCCTTGTTCTTGGAATTCCAATTTGTGTCATCAAGAATGATTTCTTGATATTTTCTAGGATTTTCTTTCTTGAAATTCTGATTTATTGCCATACATGCGTCTTCATCCAAATCAATAAAATAAAAATGTTTGCAATATGTTTTGATCTTCACTTGGCTATAATGCATTACACAAGTTTTTAGCGCTTGCGACATGGAAATCATTATCATTCATTATGAAGGCTGGAATCTTGAATTTTGAATTTAATTGATTTGCAGGTATCCAAAGGATGCAGAAAAGCATTTGCTTGCAGTAAAAAGTGGATTGACGAGAAGCCAGGTAACTACGGCTCCTATCTGTTATTTGTTTTTCTTTTCTGTTTTTTTTTTCATTTGCAGGCTTGCAACACTAAAATGATCAAAATCTAAATGTTATTTTAGCTTAAAAGGAGAACATGTTATAAACGTTTGGAGGATAATATTTCTCAGTTTTGTATTTAATTATTTCTGAAAGTTTCTGTAAATAATTTTATACTAGACTATTTGAAAATATTTCTGTCAACCTTGTACCTCTTTCCCTGGCTGTTATTTATCTGAATAATATGATGGAATGATATTCATCTATGACAATGCCCTCGAACACCAGACTGTTAATTGGTATTCTTCTAAGTTTCCATCTCTATTTTTATTTTTTAACCCTATGTGTTAATAATCAGGTGTCCAATTGGTTTATAAATGCTCGAGTTCGGCTCTGGAAACCAATGATAGACGAAATGTACTCGGAGATGAATAGGAGGAAAGCTCGTCAGAATGGAGAAGAAACTGATAGCCAAAGTAGAAGCCTTATAAGCATCGACAGCCAAAGATTTAAAATGATTTGACATGGGAAATAAGGTATACGTTGCAAATGGCAGCTAAACATTGCTTGATCATTCATATAGGGGGGATATAAATCAAGTGTAAAACATGATTATAAATGTACATAATCATCTCTACAATTGTGATTAAGTTAGCCATATGTTATTCTGCATGTATTTTTTTCTATTCGAACCCATTAAAAAGTTTAGTATAATCAGTATGCCTCTCTCGTGTGCTCAAACAAGAACTTTCATGCTCTTAACTAATCTATCTGCATTCAATCATTTATACATTTGGATTGAAGGAATGGAATAGAGTTGGGAATGGAATAAGGAAAGGAATGAAATGATTTTTTAATATTCTATGTACATGTTTGGTTGATATTATGAATACATCTAAGAATGAAATAAATACGTAATCAAAGGGGTGGGGGTGTGGGGTAGGGGTGGGGTGGGGTGGGGTGGGGGTGTGCGTGGGGGTGGGGTGATGGTAAGGGTGTATACATAATCACATAATATTATTTTTTTGGGTGGGGTGGGGTGGGGTGGGGTGGGGTGGGGTGTATACATAATCACATAATATTATTTTTTTGCGTGGGGGGTGGCGTGGGGGTGTGGATGCGGGGTGGGGGTGTGGGGGAGTGGGGGGGTGTGGGTGGGGTGGGGTGGGGTGGGGGGTGGCTCTGCTCCTCTTTCGCTCGCCTCTGCTCCTCTTTCACATATCCATAGATTGATTGAATGAAAGAACATGGAACCCTATTTTATTTTTAAGGGGCATATTTGTCAATTACTTAAAAATAATAGATGGAATAAGTTATTCATAACCCCCCTTCCAGGAATAAAAATTATAATTTTAAGTTAACATCTATCCCACTAGAAATACATTATTCCGTTGGAATAAACAAATCAAATATCATTTTTATCATTCCAATAGAATGATTCATTCCATTCTCCCTCCTATTCCATCGATCCAAACGTAGCATTAACGTATGTGCCGGCTGTTCAATTAACTCGTCTTCTTTCCAGTTTTGAAACATGCTATTAGGTAAAATTATTTGGATTGAAAAGAGTAACTTGCTCTGCGTTCAAGCACATCTTCGTGCTCTGACAAGGGAACTGTTAAATTTACAACAGAAAATGTTATTTTCATAACAAAAGTGTTGCTATAGATTCTATAGCTATGGTTTTCACTATCGCTATACATTTACAGCGACACTTTTGTTGTGAAAATAACAAAAAGTATTGTGGATTTAACAATTTCCTATATTTGTTTGTGCCCGGTGTTAAAGTTTTCAAGCATATTGTTTATGTACTTAATTGCATTAAACTTGAACGATTATTGTCTAAGGTTCTGTTGGTTGTTGCCAAAGCTTTGAGTGTGCCTTTCCCTTGTGGATGTGAGCCAGTTCTCCTTTACACATTGTATTGTGGAGGAACAAAGAATAAGGATATAATACCAATTCTCCTTTGCACATTCTCAAGGTGGATAGGATTCTCCATATTTCAACTCTACTTGCCTTTTCATCACCCCACAACTATGGAGGAAAATAAATATTCTTTAAGAAATATTAAAATCATCCTTTTCCCCAACTGAAATGAAACAAAAAAATAAAAAATAAAGCTCTTTTCATATCATCATTGTTTAATTAATCCCTAAGAAGGTTCATCTTATCATTGTCACATACTATAATTTACAAGGGAATGGTGACGATAAAAATATAAATCTTCCACATTTAAAAGTTTCAGATCAATGCGGCATACCAAACACTGTTGTGTTTGGATTGAATGAATGGAATGATTCATTCCATTCTAGTTGGAATGAGTTATTCCATGCTCTCCATTCCCAAACACTCTCATGGCTCAATGATAAAAAAAAACTACTTATAAAGGCTTTGGGCAAGAATCCAAAATTTCAAAAAAAATAAATAATAGTTCAATCCATTTCAATCACAACTAAACACAATTTTTTTTATTCCATAGGAATGAGTCGTTCCATTCCCACCTTTATTACTACGATCCAACAAACACGTAGGCTAACACAATTACTAGATAGCTTAACTCAACAATAAAGAAAATACAATTACCTTGACAAAGAAACAGACACAAGCTTTAAGCTGCAAAAGCGCAAGTTTGCTAAACGCTTTTTATTATTCTTACTTGCTTGTCTTTATCAAATAATTATTCTGAGGATGTACAGATAATTCACTCCTCTACTAATCTTTATGATTACAAAGAATCCAATCTCACATATTCTAATGTTTTTTTTTGACCTTTTGACCTTGCTCGTCTCTATCTTTCCTCTCTGTATCTACAATCCTCCATTAATTTCCTTATCTATATAATTCACAGAATTAAGAATCCTTATCTTGTTACACAGATTACAAAATCTTAGCTCCTAATTCTACCATCTATTAAACTTCGAGAGGAATTCTTGTTTTTATTGGTTTTAGCTTTAAGCCCATGCTTTCTGGTGAGAAAAGCTCGGGAGAGATGCAAGTCGGACTCAAGGGACTTCTCGGGCTAACATTGTATTGAGATGGTCTGTAGAAGCCATACCCCATGAGGAAGTATTCCAATGGTATTAACATGGCATCTGGTTGCTCTTTTGTTACCACCGAACCGCATGCCTGAACCTGCCAGACACAATACGATAGTACAGCCCATGTTTTATGTATGCATAGCATCAGAGTAGAGATTGGCATAAAACCTGTGTTACATACCTCAACTAAGGCAGTATATCTTCTATCCAGTTTTGAAGTCATGTGAAGAGACTCAAAGTGGAAAGGAGAGTTCTCCCCAACAAATATTAAGGATCGACATTGTAGTTTCTTTAATCCTAAAGTGATGTCTGGTCTCCTGCCAGAGAGCAAAACAATTAAGTTCATTTAGACCAGAAAGTAGCATGCGTCACACTGTTTAAGAGTGGGTCAGCTATGTAAACATACAGGATGACTTATGCCGTGGGAAAAAAAATCTCAATTTAATATCACTACCATGGCAGGTTGGACCTACCAGTTCATAAACCCTTGGTTCATATTCGTGCTAACTGAAAGTTTTCAAGTTCACTAATTTTTATTTTTAAAAATGCAGATGAAAAGTTAATGTAAACTTTTTCCAGAGAAACTTTGATAAGTTCGGCTACTCTCAAGCATTTTACATCCAAACTAAATGTGGCCACATAAGTAACCATGAAGAATCAAGTTGTAAGCTTGAGCAAAATGACACTAAGAATGCTAGAAGGATGTTCCTTCTCAAGGAATACAACAAAGTAAAGGATCAAATTAGAACTTCTAGACAACAATACAGGCACCAAGAACCCCAAACCCCAGGAAAACCACTATTTACTTTGCCCGCATATGTAGATGAAAGATGAGGAAAGTTTTCTAAGAAACGGATTTACCCATTAATAGCTTCAAGAAACTGCAATACATTCAGACTCTGCCTCTCTCCCAAAAACTGCAAATAAAACATAGACCTGCAGAAATTAGCAGAGTGCCCCAACCTAGCCAACATTCCTGTATCATTTTCCGGATTTACATGGATCTAAACAAGAAAACAGAAGCACATACTCTTCTGCATGCTTGAACTACATCTGAATCTACCACTTGGACATTGTCACGAACATCCTGTAATTTCATTTGGTATACAAATTAACCCATCATATCTTAAGAACCAGATACCAAAATTTCATAAACTGGAAGCAGAAAGATACCTTGCTGAAGTAACGCATAAGCAACAACTCCTTCACTAATCCGCACATGCCGTAAAAGTAAAGTAAATTTGACATAACCTGAAAATAATTAACTGTGTTAGACAATAACAAGATATAACCCTCCTCCCCCCCCAAAAAAAAAAAAAAAAACCACACCCACCACCCACACAAAATAATTAAATAAGTCTCAATTTTGCACTCTCCAAGAATTAACAAAAGGTTGAGAAAGTTAACCTTATTATACAACCACTCTGTCCAGCATGGTCTTTGGCATAGAGGGGAAACAAGTATCAAACCAAGTACACGACGTGAATATTTTATCTGTTGCCAAGTGAGTACAAAACCAG
Source organism: Panax ginseng (assembly GCA_020205605.1). Lineage (NCBI taxonomy): Eukaryota > Viridiplantae > Streptophyta > Magnoliopsida > Apiales > Araliaceae > Panax > Panax ginseng. Next base: position 82,209,571 of record CM035150.1, on the reverse strand, counting down.
CTCAGTAAAACCTCAATTGTTCAAGACAAACAACCAAGTCTTTTAGAAAAAAGATCAGGCATACTATACAACGGACAAAACTTACAGCAAACAGGGTAAGGATGTAAGCACCAGCTGTTACTCCCATACACATCACTGTACCAAGTCTGTATAAGGAATTAAGAAGAAAAGTCAGCTTTCTTCCATTGATTCTTCCTCAATATCATCTAAATAATACACAAGGAAAAGGCGGCCGGGGCCTGTATAGTAGGTTGGAGAAGACGAAACACAGACCCTTGGAATCAAGTATAGTAAAAACTTTCAACTATATAAGAAAACAAAGCAGTTTCCTACTTTACTAACACTAACGTAGACACAAAATAAGGGAGTTCTTTAATTACTAAATATTTACCCGAAATAGTCAAGAACCTCAGCAACCTGATCTGCCAAGTCATCGACAGATAACACTGGGTCATCAGGGCTCGTAACAGCAGCTCCCAACTGAAATAACTCTTGAAGGCAGTATTAGATAAGAAATTATGTGAAATCAACAAAAATCAGCACAAATACAAAAACTGAAGGCAGTATTAGATAAGAAACTAACTCAACAAAAATCAGCACAAATACAAAAATCATGCAAGTGTACTAACCTCATGCCCAGGAGGACTAATATGGTAAATGCAAAAGTTATGGAGCAGCAAAGAAAATGCTTCTGGACACATCAAAAGTCCTTGAAAACAGGAGACATCTGCTTAATCACATACACAAGGACCAAAAAGAATTAGATTCTAATAGCATTGTTACCTAATTGTAGGTACCCTACCAGAACCCACGCATTTCAACGACAGATCTCCAAATATGGTTTTAGATAAAAAGAAAGGATGTTATCAGGACGCATTGAGATTACAGAAGTAAAAGGAGAAGAAGTCTTCAAAATTGAAACCAAAGAGGAGAAATACAAGTAGGAAACAACAATGTCTTCCAAGGAAGTGCATCCCTCCAATCTCTATGAAAATCTCACACAGAAACTTTCAAAAAACTCCTGTTGCCAATGCCCAAAGACAAGCACAAAAGGACATGGTGTCCCATAGCAGGGGAAACTCAATATATAGTTCAGTTTCGTGGAAATGAAAATTCAAATGAACATAGGTCAAACTCCTGAGTAGCATAAACTATGCAAATTAAACTATTTTGAGGAGTTTGGACAATATCCAGGACAAATTACGGAGGAATACAATGATTATACTTTATTAGCTAACCATATATGACTGTATGTAAGCTTGAGAACTAGTAACGGATCAAATGCATGATTACATAAAAAGAGAAGTTTGGTCAAATATATTGTAGTTGATGATGCACTAAATTTGATTGATTCACTCACGATTTAACGCTAGATCAGGATAGGTAACTAGAGCCGGCTTTTCCTGGTCTCCAAACACAGCAACAGAAACGGAACCAAGGCTAGTTTTAATAAGGTAGTCCTGAACGAGAATTAAGAAAACACACTTGGTCAAACTTATAACAGAATGTAACACACATATCCAGCTACATAAGAAAACTTAGTATAACCATATTTAATCGATAACAAAAACTAGACCTTTCCGATAACTAGGTTCACAACTTTATGGTTGTCAATTTAAAAAGAGGAACAATTCATTTATACTTGAGTTTGGCATCTTTTTTTTCCCAATAGAGTTTCTATCCCATGTGCAGTGGTCTTTCTAAAGCAAACACTTTTGTTCTTGCCAGCTTCTGTTGCCTTTTATTAATGGATAGAATGTACAATGTAAAGGAACAATACAGAAACTAACTACCACACTCTTCCCCTAATCTAGAGAAAACTAAAGAAAAAAGATTTTCAATCTCCTAATTGCTAGACAGTGATTAGTATTTCACCGGTTCTCAAGTGGGAGATCCAATTTGCAATCAACATGTAACAGGGAAAGCCTCTAGAGAGATTAATGATTCAACCAACAAATTGCATCCCTGAGAATTTAACAAAGTCTCAAATCCAAAAAGATTGCTCAAGTGCAATAAAACCTGACAATCCCCATACTTGGGACCAAAATTTAATTAAAAAAATAAAAAAGACACCTTCCCAATGGCCTGAAATTTATGAAGTTCTACAACAACCCCAACCATAAGAAACAGCAATTTAATTAACAGAAAAAAGGTCTCCTGCAATTCTAACTTATTTACAGCTCACTATCAAGAAGGAAAAAAAATAACAGCTGCTCCCATTCCTAACTCCACACTTTTAAAACAATTGAACAATCTCATGATAATTCATAAATGTAAATATAGAGGCTCACATGGACGAGAACGTGCCCAGAAATGCAATCAAATACATAAAAACGAATTAGCAAATTTCTTTTACTAAAAATCAATCAATCAAAAAGAAAATCGCACCATAAACAATAATGCGAAGGAAAAAGAAAATTGCAGCCAAATTAAGCTCCTCTGTAACTCCATAATCTTGTATAATAATCAAAATGCATTTCATGATCAATCAAAACCTTCATTTCCACCTAAGAATTAAAGAAACCACGCCTCAAAAACATTTGATATTGTCCCCAAAATTATCAAAATCGAGGTAGATAAACAGAAATGTAGCTAAATACATAACACACATACATTCATATATACATATACTGCAATGTATATAATTTCTAACCTTTCCGGCTAGCGAGATCGTCTCCATATCAATGGAAACAGAATCGCTTGAGTCCGCCATTTCTCTCTCTAAAAACTCTAAATTCTCTCTCTCCTCAAAAAAGTCCTCGCTATTCTCTCTCAAATTGGAGACGCATTGGATTTAGCATCCATAGATTATATACGAATCTATGTGCCTCTTATTTTCTCTCTCTATATCTCTATATTCTTCATATTTCTCTCTCTATATCTATATCCCTTATTTTTTTGTCTCTCTAACTTAACTCTCGCGCAACGTCCACGGACTCACCGACGCTCGCCTTCACGAGGTGTTAGTATACTGGTTAAATATTAACCAGAGTTAGAGACCGACAGAATTTCTAAATTACCAAAATGGCCTTGTCCACATGGGACAATTGACATTGACAAGACTACGTTTTCGTCTTTTGACCGTTGTGGTCAAATGAGATAAAATATTTTTGAATTTAAATTTTTGATAAAAGTGATTTTGAATAAAAAAAAAATAAAATAAAATTCAAAAATTCAAATAAAATTTGATATTTTCCCATATTCCCTCATGCATGAATGTATAACCCATCTACTATTCACGTGAGAGGAAACTCTTAAAATTTATTATGCTAGCAGGATCCATTTAACATCTACTTGTACGTGAAAATATCAATTGTTTAATTTTATTTGTTCAATTGTTTCTTATTTGTTGGAGGTATTAAAAAAATTGACTTCATTGGTCAATTTATAATTATTTTAAAAAATATGTTAATTTGTTTAATTCTAATCCAACCAACTATAACTATTAAATATTAATTAAAATTGTAATATTTATTAGTTTTGAAATTTAAGTAAATGAATTCTTACAATTTAAAATTTTTAATATTAAAGTATTCCAATTCCATTTATTTTTCTTCCTTTTTAAAATAAAAAATTGCCTTCTTTATTTATTTGTTGTCTTTTGGAGTAAGCTAGATTTTCTTCGAACCTTTTTGACTAAAAGTATTGAAGAGCGCATCAAATCTTAGACAAGGAGAATACTCAAAAGTTTTATGTTTGATGCATATATAATAATAATAATAATAATAATATATTAAATATACATAAAAGTTACTTTTTTCATTAAAATTAGAGATACTTTTATAAAATTACGACTATTACGATTAATTTTTTATTCTCAAATATAACCTTAATATTAATTAAGAATTTAATTGTGACGCTCTCAAAATTAGATATACATCACCCATCTTGGGTCGTCGGATCATAAGATGTAATTCAAATACAACTTATTTAATCTTGTCTGTATGGGTGTACAATACGACAAAATATAAAGCGTGAGTTTGAATACAACTATTATCTCTTGTAGAGATTATACAAACTCAAAAGGAGTCCTCATTACAATTATTATCATACTATTTCACGAATAGTGAGGACTACTAATCTTATCCTCGAACCATCACTCCGATTCTCCGACTCGTCCCATTTATATTCTCATTTCACAGAAGAGAACGGTGAAAGGAAAGAAAGGGTGAGCTCAACTAGCCCGAGAAAAAAATATTATGACTAAGATAATGCGAATAAATTATCATTAGTCTCCAACAATGTTAAACCGATAAAATATAATAGACATCAAGTTTAAGCTGCGGTGAACAAGCAATCCATTAAAAGAGTCAAGTAGAAAATAAAATCTACTATCTTTTATGATTCAAAAGTTTTTCATCATTGTTATCATTTGAGACTCAACTTAATAAATAATCCACATCATGAAATCATCCCCGCACTACAAAGCCAAGGATATTCTTTAAGTATCACGACCACGAATTATCCATGCACTACGGCCAAAGATAATAGAAAGTTTTCATCAACTGATCCCTGATCATGCCATAAACAATTCATCTTTGCTCCTTGGTGGAAAAAGAATCCATAGCCATAATCATACCAAAACTGTTCATCAACGACTACGGGCCAATGAGAACTTTTAATTTTCACATCATTTGTAACATTACGGTCATGATTATAAGAATAATCTTTTGGTCATAATCATACCAAGTCCATCTATGCCTTCACTACGTGCCATGATGACTTTCAACATAACATAAACATGAGGATGATGACAATGATATAAGAATTCAATTAAACAAGTTCAAGAATTAATTTGTCAGGGAACCAATAACGTCCAAATTGTCAACATGATACTTCTTTTGTAGAATAAAATTCAAGAATGATCGGAAGAATATTTCCATGAAAAGATATCTTTGGATGAAGCTAAAAATATCAAGGATATTTCACTAATTTCATGGAGTATAGAAGTCAAAATTTTAATCAACCGAGTATAATCTAGAATGGAATAACAAAAGATATCACCGTAAATGCGGTGCTTGCATGAGCGGTTATTTCAATAATAATAATAATGGAACCGGTCGGGTAAAATTCACACCGACAAGATGTTCCAATGAGAATAATAAATGCGGAATAATAAATGATGGAACCGAATTAGGCGTATAAAGCAGACGAGATATTAAGCCGAGAATAATAAAGACGGAATAATAAAAATGGAACCAGTCAGGGTGTATAAGATGCATGGGATATTAAAGCGAGAATAATAAAGACGAGAATAATAGAAGAATGTCACCAAGTATAGGGTAGCCATGATATCTGAGTTATTCAACAAAACAATAAAGAAATGGAATAATGTGAAGTTCTCTTCTTGAATACAAAAGAATAATATCCTCACGAAGTAAAAAGAACTGAATATAAGAGTAGTTAAGTAGAAGAGAAATCTTTTCTTCTTTCTCTATAATTTTTCTCTCTAGAGTTTCAATTGAATTCGTAAGAAAATAATGAAGGAATGAGCTTATTTATAGAAAATGGACCTGCGTAGTAACTAACTCATGAGCGGTCCAGATTGATTTACTTTAATCGACGGTCCATATTTAAAGCAAAATCTTTTAAATAAAATATAATATATTCTATTTATAATCTAATAAAACGAATAACTTTATAAAAAATTTACTACTGCAAAACACTATATCAGACTATACAAACACATGCATATAATAAAATATAATATATTCAAATTATTATCTAATAAAAGCAGAGATAGCTTTATAAAAGTATTACATTTTTATATAAAAAGATTTTATTATGCAAAACACTATATCGTATACACTTTATGCAACACTATGCATAATAGAATATAATATATTTTATTTATAGAATAACTTTATAAAAGTATTTTGTTTTATATAAAAGATTTTAGTATTATTACATTAATAATACCAACAAAACCGAAAGTGACTTATCCCGTAAGCATCAATAATCAATCTGTGTGTGCTACTATGCAACCCGCGATATTATCGCATACTTTTAACACCGGTGTTTCAACATTAACGGTAAAACTTCCCCAAATTATTTTCATAAAGTATTTTGTCATTTTCTCAATCCGACAATAATTCCGTTGTAGGGTCCACCAATGATTGTGCTTGTATTTAATATTCCTGTTAAAACGAATATTCCCACCAATCGAATATTATATAACAACTTGCGATTTTGCAAAATTTATAAATATTACCCACAACTATTATATCAATTTCACTCCATAATATTCAAAAATAATATTTATAGAAAATTCATCTTTATTCAAAAAGTTGGGGTTTTACAATCTCCCTTCTTATGAAATTTCGCCTCGAAATTAGGGAGTACGTACTGGTATATTGAAGAGGTAAGGATACCTTGATTTCATTTGATTCTAACTCCCAAGTCATTTCTCAACATCGTGATTTCTCCACAAAACTTTGACTTGAGGTATAAACCTTAGTGCGTAGAATATGTTCCTTCTTATCCAAGATTTGAACAAGAACATCTTCATACGTCAAATCTTAGATTATTTTCGCCGGTTCTAACTCAATAATGTGGTTTGGTCTTCCACATATTTACATAACATGGATATGTGAAAATATTATGAACACGAGACATACTTTGGCGGTAAAAGCGAGTCTATAGGCCACAGTTCCTACTCGATCAAGGATTAAAATGGGCCGATGAATCGAGGATCGAGCTTTCCTCTCTTTCCAAATCTCGTAACTCCTTTCCATGGAGCGAACACGTAACAACACATGATCTCCTATATCAATTCCACGTCCTTTCGATGAAGATCAAGATAACTCTTTTGTCGATCTTGTGAGGTTTTTTATACGTTCTGCGGATCGTTTGAATCCTTTCCATAGTCATACGTACCAACTCTGGTCCCAACAACGTTGCTTCACTCACCTCATCCCAAAGATATCTTTGGAAGCGACACTTTCTTCCATACAACGCTTCGAATGGAGTCATGCCAATACTTGTTTGATAACTGTTGTTGTAGGAAAACTCCACCAATGGTAAGAACTTGTCCCAACTTCCTTGAAATCAAGGACACGTAGTCTTAATAGATCTTCAAGAGTTTGAATAGTCCTTTCCGATTGTCCGTCTCGTCTCGAGGATGATATCTTAAAGCTAAATCGTAAATCTGTGCCCATAGCTTTTTTGCAAACTAACCCAAAATCATGAAGTGAATCTTGGGTCTCGATCGTAAACTATGAATATTGGTATACCATGCAATCTTACAACCTCGTTTATGTATATACGAGCAAGACGTTCAAGTGTATAAATTTCTCGTATCGGTAAGAAATGAGCAGACTTTGTCAATCTATCAACAATGACCCAAATCGCATCTATGCCTTGAGAAACTTTGGGAAGACCAGTAACGAAATCTATGGTAATATGCTCCCACTTCCATTCTGGAATTTCAAGTGGTTGCAATGGACCTTTTGGTACTTGATGCTCGCCTTGACTCGTTGACACGTTAGACACCTTGAGATAAACAAATGTATCTCTCTCTCTTCATATTGCCCCACCAAAATGTATGTCGAAGATCATGATACATCTTAGTACTCCCGGAGATGGATTGCAAAGCGGTGTGTTGGCGCCTCCATCATGATTTTATACTTTAAATCGAGGTCGTTAGGAACACAAAGTCTGGAGTTGACTTGAAGTATTCTTCTTCATCGATTCTTGCTTCCCAAGATCGCACCTTCTTGCACTTTCTTCCTCATATGCATCGACTTCCGGATCCAGAACTTGAAAGCGACTTTAATTTTATCAATTAAAGTCGGTTCTAATCGTATATTTGCCATCATCCGTGGGTCCCTGAGGTCTTTATCTTTATCTCCATCCTTTGCAAGTCATACAAAATGGGCCTTTGCGTTGACAATATTGCACTCGTAGCCGCATATGATCTTCTACTCAATGCGTCAGCTACCACGTTCACTTTTCCAGGATGGTATTGGATAGTATGATCATAATCTTTCAACAGTTCAAGCCAACGTCGTTGTCGCATGTTGAGTTCCTTTTGAGTGAAGAAATATTTGAGACTTTTATGATCCGTAAAGATCTCTACTTTCTCCTCATACAAGTAATGCCTCCAAATCTTTAGTCGAAGACAACATTTGCCTTAACTCTAGATCATGAGTAGGATAATTCCTCTCATATTCTTTGAGTTGTCGTGAGGCATAAAGGCTATGACTTTCCCATGTTGCATGAGAACACATCCAACCCTTTGCCGAAGCATCATCATCAGATGACAAATCCTCCGAACCGGATGGTATTGTCGGAATAGGTCTTTGAAAACGAGTCTTCTCTTGAGTTCTTGAAAACTCTTCTCACATTCCTCGCTCCAACCGAACTTTGTATCTTTCAGAGTCAGCTAAGTTAGTGGAGTAGCGATTCGAGAAAACCCTTCTACGAATCTCCGATAATAACCAGCTAAGCCAAGAAAGCTACGTACTTCGGTCACTGATTTAGGTTGCTTCCAGCTTTGAATAGCTTCAATCTTTGCTGGGTCAACAGATATTCCATGACTTGATACCACGTGCCCAAGGAATGCTACTTCCTCAAGCCAGAACTCGTATTTCTTCAACTTGGCATAAAGCTTATATTCACGAAGCTTTTGGAGTATCAGCCTCAAGTTTTGCTCATGATCTTCACGGGTTTTAGAATATATGAGGATGTAATCAATAAAGACGACCACAAAGTGATCAAAATATTCCTTGAATACTCGGTTCATCATATCCATGAAAGGCAAAGAGAACATTAGTCAATCCAAGGACATGACTAGAATTCATAATGCCCGTCTTCAGTTCTCAAAGCCGCTTTGGAATGTCATCGGTTCTAATCTTTAATTGGTGATATTCAAACGAAGATCAATCTTTGAAAAGAATTTGGCTCCTTGAATCGGGTCAAACAGGTCATCAATACGTGGCAATGGGTACCTATTTTGATGGTGATATGATTCAACTCCAGATAATCAATACAAAAGTCGCATACTTCCATCTTTCTTCTTCACGAATATGTAAGCAGAGCACCCCAAGGAGAAGTACTAGGGACGAATAAAGCCAATGTCTAACAATTCCTGCGGTTGAGTTTTTGACTCTCGAAGTTCAATAGAGCCATTCGATATGGGGATTTAGAAATGAGTTTTGTACCGGGTTCAAGGTCGATACAAAATTCAATTTCACGCTCTAGGGGTAGGCCAGGAAGTTCTTCGGGAATACGCCAGAAATTCATTAACAATAGAAATATTACTCAAAACTGACGCATTTTTGTTTAGATCTGTGACATGAGCTAAGAAAGCTTGACATCCGTTTTTCAATAAATGAATAACTTTATGGCTTGAGATGACAGTGATTGATTTTAATGGTTTGGTTGCTTGAATTCGCATAATAGGTCGATTAGGAATATGAAAGCTAACAACCTTACGAAAAGAATCAATTTTTGCATGATGAATAGTTAACCAATCAATCCCTAGAATTACATCAAATGCAAGTATTTTTAATGCAATAAGATCGACAGGTAATGTGTGGGTACCAACTTGAACCAAACAAGACTTATAAACCGTGGATGTAATGAAGGTTTCTCCCAGCGGAGTTTCCACAAATAAGTCAAAGTCTAATTTCTCCGGAGTAAAATTTAATCGTTGAGCGCAAGTAGGAGAAATAAAAGAATGGGTAGAACCGATATCAAATAAAGTGTAGACTTCGCTAGAGTTTATGATAAAGCTTACCCGTGATGACCTCATTCGGGTTCCTTGCTTTCTGGGAGGTCACAACAAACGCTCTCTCTTGACTACTGAGCTTTGACTTTTTCGGGATGACCTTTGGTGCCTCCATCCTAAGGTGAATTTGTCTTGATGAAGCGACATAATCGGGCTAAGTGACCTTCTCTTCCACAATTATAACATGCTTTGGATGGCATCATGCAAATTTGGTGATGATGTCCCTCCCTCCGCATTTGAAGCATATGATAGGTGGTCTTTCTCCTTCCTTAACAAGCGGGTGTTGGTCTGCCGACGTCTTCCATCATTGTTGAATCTCCTCTTCTTGAAATGTCCATTCTTATTATTTTGGCCCCGATTACCATCGAAGTGGTTACCATTTCGCCTGTTGATTCCTTCCACGCTTGTTGTCACCGCTCGATGATCGCTTTCTCCATTGGTATTATCATTTTTCAAATTGGCTCTCTTTTTGGTTCGTTGACTTTCGTATCGCGCTCCACTAATCGAGCCCTATTTACAACATCTGAATACAAACACAGTTTATGAGAAATAAGATGTTGACGTATCTCCGGCTTCAAACCTCTTAAAAACATTCGCGCCATTCTCTCTTCATTATCCACCAAGTGGGACGCAAACCGGAATAACTCCGCAAATTTTGCCTCGTATTGCGACACGGTCATATTGTTTTGCTCCAATTTGATAAACTCCACCTCCTTCATGTGACGAATACTTTTGAGAAAGTATTTGTCGTTGAACAGCTCTTGGAACTTCTCCCAAGACATCTTGAAAGACGGCAGAAGTTGAGTACGTTTACCGATTTTCACCGATGAATCTGCCTCTCGCAATAACATAAAGCGCAAAGGAACCTTTTGCTCCTCGAAGCATCCCAAGACATCAAATATCTTGGTGATCCGATTTATCCATGCTTCCGCCTATATGTGGTTTTTGCTCTCCTTAAACTCCGGTGGTCCCAGCTCCTTGAACTGTTTAGCGATGGATCGCCCGAGAGTTTCAAGAGTGTTCCACCTATATTTTGGACAGAGCCGCCGCTCTGCGTCATTGTTGCATGAATTGCATAAAGCCTCCGAACAATCCATCATTCATCATTTGGTCGGTGTTGTTGTTTGAATGAGGATTGTCGCCTTCCGATGCACATTCTCTCGATTATTGATATGTTGAGACTCAAGCGGTCTCTTGTGCTCCATTGCTATTCTCAACATTTTTTGGATGTCATTTTAGACATCGCCACAAAACAAAGGTTAATTGACATGTAAAATAATATCTCTAAACTCTGACCAACCAATTTAAATACAAAATAAATTTAAGTAGGTCCTACTAGTGAAGGAATTCTCCGTCTCTCTCCTCCTAGTTCTAGTCTCACATCTTAGCCAGGGATCATATCCCTAAGCTTTGATACCAACTGTGACACCCCCAAAATTAGGTATACATCACCCATCTTGGGTCGCCAGATACATGGTACAGAATTCAAATACAACTTACTAATATAACTGTCGTGTACAATACGACAAAACATAAATTGTGAGTTTAAATACAAATATTATCTACTAGAGATTATACAAACTCAAAAGGAGTCCTCATTACAATTATTATCATACTATTTCATAGAATAGTGAGGACTACTAATGCTATCCTCTGGACCATCACTGTTCCCGACTGCCCCTCAAATTTATATTCTCATTTCACAAGAGAAGCGGTGAAAGAAAGGGTGAGCTCAACTAGCCCAAGAAGAAATATTATGACTAAGATAATGCGAATAAATTATCATTAGTCTCCAACAATGTTAAACCGATAAAATATAATAGACATCAAGTTTAGCTGCGGTAAATGAACAAGCAATCCATTAAAAGAGTCAAGTAGAAAATAAAATCTACTATCTTTTATGATTCAAAAGGTTTTTCATCATCATTATCGGCCGAGACTCGACTTAATAAATAATCCACATCATGAAATCATCCCCCGCACTACGGCCAAGGATATTCTTTAGTATCGCGACCACGAATTATCCATGCACTACGGGCCAAAGATAATCGTGTTTTCATCAACTATTCCGATCATGCCATAAAACAATTCATCTTTGCTCCCTTGGCGAAAAAGAATCCATAGCCATAATCATACCAAAAGCTGTTTCATCAATGCACTACTACCAATGAGAACTTTTAATTTTCACATCATTTTTGTAACATTACTGGCCATGATTATCGAATAATCTTTTGGTCATAATCATACCAAGTCCATCTATGCACTTACAGGCCGAGATGACTTTCAACATAACATAAACATGAGGATGATGACAATGATATAAGAATTCAATTAAACAAGTTCAAGAATTAATTTGTCCAGAACCAATAACGTCCAAATTGTCAACATGATACTTCTTTGTAGAATAAAATTCAAGAATGATCGGAAGAATATTTCCATGAAAGATATTGGATGAAGCCGCAAATATCAAGGATATTTCACTAATTTCATGGAGTATAAGTCAAAATTTTAATCAATGAGTATAATACCGAATGGAATAACAAAAGATATCACCGTGCATGCGGTACTTGGCATGGCGGTTATTTCAATAGAATAATAATAATGGAACCAGTCGTGTAAAATTCACAATCTTAGCAAGATGTTCCAAATGTAATAATAAATGCGAATAATAAATGATGGAACCAGTCCCAGAGAATATGATGACGGGATATTAAAGCCTGAATAATAAAGACGGAATAATAAAAAATGGAACCAGTCAATTGTATAAGATGCAGACGGGATATTAAACGTAATAATAAAGACAGAATAATAGAAGAATGTCACCAAGTATAGGGTAGCTCAGCATTATAAAAGTTATTCAACAAAACAATAAAGAAATGGAATAATGAAGTTCTCTTCTTGAATACAAAAGAATAATATCCCTTACAGTAAAAGAACCGAATATAAGAGTAGTTAAGTAGCGAAATCTTTTTTCTTTCTCTATAATTTTCTCTCTCAGAGTTTCAAATTGAATTAGTAAGAAAATAATGAAGGAATGAGCTTCTATTTATAGAAAATGGATTTGATAAGTAACTAACTCATTTAACGTCCAGATTGATTTACTTTAATCGATCATCCATATTTAAAGCAAAATCTTTTAAATAAAATATAATATATTCTATTTATAATCTAATAAAACGAATAACTTTATAAAAAATTTTACTACGCAAACACTATATCTACAAGCATTATACAAACACTATGCATAATAAAATATAATATATTCAAATTATTATCTAATAAAAGCAGATATAGCTTTATAAAAGTATTACATTTTATATAAAAAGATTTTATTATGCAAAACACTATACGCATATTATGCAACACCATGCATAATAGAATATAATATATTTTATTTATAGAATAACTTTATAAAAGTATTTTGTTTTATATAAAAGATTTTCGTATTATTACATTAATAATACCAACAAAATTGAGTGACTTATCCGTAAAGCATCAATAATCAAATCATGTGTCTACTACGCAACTAGCATATTACTATACTTTTAACACCGGTGTTTCAACGATTAACTCAGTAAAACCGCCTAGTTATTTTCATAAAGTATTTTTTGTCATTTTCTCAATCCGACAATAATTCCGTTGTAGGGTCCACCAATGATTGTGCCGTTGTACTAATATTCCTCGTTAAAAGCGAATATTCTAAATTAATCGAATATTATATAACAACTTTGCGTACTTTGCAAAATTTATAAATATTACCCACAACTATTATATCAATTTCACTTCATAATATTCAAAATAATATTTATAGAAAATTTATCTTTATTCAAAAAGTTGGGGTTTTACATTAACGGTAATGATTTGATATTGAAAATAATAGTAAAAAAATAATAACAAATTTAGAATATCATCTCAATTAAAAATTTGTTATTTTATAAACTCAATTACTTACGTGAATGAAATTAATTTTTCATGATGAAAGTAACGCAATTAATTTTCATCTTTCACACACTAGTAAAATGGAGTAAAATTTAATCTAAAAATATTTTCAAATCTTAGATAAAACGGGTGAAAAAAAGTTTGTATTTTTTAAAATTATGCAAAAGTCTAAAATTTAAAATTTAATATGAGTAAACTTAAATTCTTGGTCAATAACGTAATAATTGTTATTTTAAGGACTCAATTACGTGAATGACATTAATTTTAAATTTCAGAATTATGCAAATTAACTTCAAAAAGTTAAAATAAGAATCTTTTGTGTTGTAGAGGTAGTCTTAAATTTACATAACAATAATTTTCTTTGTTCCTTTTTTTTTTTTTTTTTCCTTGGGGAAGGAATGAGTGTTTAATTGGAATTGGGATCCAATTATCATGGAGTTAAAATATACACATATTTTTTGTTTTGACTCTTAAAAATGTATAATATTTTTTTTAGCTGGAATTTTTACAATATTCAATGATTTTAGTGTAATTTGGATACATATAAAAAATAATATTGTACAGTCTGTGTAATATTATTTTTTATATGTATTTAAATTATACATAAACCACTGACTTCTGTAAAAATTATAATTAAAAAAATACTATATATTTTTTAAGAGTCGAAGCAAAAAATTAAAAAAATGGATCGATCGGTCGGAATTACTGGTCAGTGTAGAAAGGACTGAAACATGAATGAAGATGCATGATCACTATCCTTTGAAGTTGGTATATGTCATTACCATTCAACTAAATATGAGTTATGAGAATAGCTACATGGTTTTAGCACACAAAAGGGTTATTGCGATATGCATGATATTGGTAGAAATAATAGGAGGTCCCATTTATTACACGTTTTTTAAAAATAATTATCACGGATATTTATTTATGTAACTGACAATCAAAAAAATCGACGTAAACCTTCGCAATATATATCATTACGGATATTTTAATGTATGTTGTCATATATTACTACAATCGATGAGACTCAAACACACATATCGCAAGTAAGGGTGTAAACGAATCGAGTCGATTCGAGAGATTGAGTTGTTGATTTGGTTCACAAAATTTATCGAAAGTATAAAATAAGGTTTAATTAGGACCCATTTATTTCTTAGAAATGAAGCGTGATTCGAATCGAGGCAGAAACAGTTTGAACTTTTCAAAGGAATATGATCCGAGTATCAATAGAAAATTATAATTTAAAGAGGTACGAGTCATTTATCGAACTTTAAAATTTGTTTATATTTGACTCATTTATATTTCGAATCGAACTTTTAGTCGAATAAATACAAATTAAGCCCGAACTGTTCGCTCATTTTACAATCTTAATCGCAAGTGAAATTTCATCATCTCCTTAAAAAAATACCAAAGTAAAATGTTTAAATGTAAAACATGCGCTAATACAGCTCGAAAACAAGCCGTCCGAGGTGAACAAATGCTATTGAATTAGTCATCTGTTTGTCCCAAAGTATTTGTTGCATTTAGCTAATTATCTGTGGGAAACATTAAATTAAGATTATTTTTTCATTACTTTAATTATTTCATAACTTATATTTCACTCCTACATGCATAGGTTAGGTGTAAAACCTACAACCTTTTTGACCGGGAGAAGTGAGAAGCAAACATCATAAGTTCCAATGTCCTCCCATTATTAACTCACCAAAACTATATATATATATATATATATATATATATATATATATATATATATATATATATATATATATATATATATATATATAGAAAAATTAAAACGTTCTTCTTAAATAGTATTTATCTTAAATAAAGACTCCTTTATTAAAACTACGTTGTTTTGGAGTGGCCATGGTGACATTTTTGTAAATAAAAAGAAAAACAAAGTGGGACCACTCTCTTTTAAGCCACTTTCAAAAAGCAGCGTAGTTTTAATAAATGAGTGTTATTTAAAGAGGAATATTATTTAAGAGGAATACTTTGATTCTTGCTCTCTCTCTCTCTCTATATATATATATATATATATATATATATATATATATATATATATATATATAGGTAAAAATTGAGAAGTACTGCAGTAGTGCAACTTTTAAAGTTACACGGTCTACGATCGTAAAGTGATTTCACTCTACAATCGTAGAGTAGTCCACGATCGTAGAGTGAATTCACAAATCGTGGAGTGACTACTCTATGATCGTAAAGTGAAATCACTTGATCGTCGTAGATCGGTCAACTTTAAAAGTTACATACAAATGTACCTCCATATTCTCCAAATATATATATATATATATTCCACACGGTGTGTACACATTGTGTAACTAAAGTTACACGTCTAATATAGTCCGGCTTTCTTCAGAGAGGAGCTTAACTAAAACTAACCAATCGATCAGAATGACGGTTTTTTCCGTCGCTATAAAGATAAAAATCGATTTTCTATGCTTTAATGACGGAAAAAACCATCGCTATACCATTAACCGTTCTGGGCCGTTCCTCCGCTCGATTAAAATGGATATATATATATATATATATATATATATATATATATATATATATATATATATATACAGTAGGGATCTGGTCAGGACTCCCTGATTTTACTTAAAATCTGAACTACCACTCTCAGCCATGGGATTGCATCCAACGGTCCAGACTGGGGAAAAAAAAAACACGCGGACTCTCTTGTTGGGTTAAAAAAGAACTGACCCGGCCGGGTCAAAAAAGAAATTTGAGACAGCGCTGGATCTGAAGCTCTCCTCTCTCTTCTTTTTCCCCAAATCGTGACTCTACTCTCTCTTCTACCATCGAAGCTTTGAAGCTCGCCGGATTCGTTTCTCGAAGCGAAGCTCGCCGGACGTCGTGGTCTCTCTCCGGCCAGACTCTTCGTGGTTTCAATTGAAAACGAACGGCCATCGTCGAGCGTCGTTTCTCGAAGCTCTGAAGCTCGTCGGATCCAACGGTCTCTCCCCGGCCAGACTCGGTCAAAAACAAACAAAGTGTCCCTGAAAGGATGTTAATTACATTTTCGAGATACATGAATGATCTTGTTCCAACACTCTTCTTTCCATTTTGAAAAGTTAAATATATAAGCTTAATTATTACTTTAAAAAAATGGTCAATTTGTCCAAAAGAGAAAATTTATCCTTATACTGAACAAAGCCAATACTAGACAAGAAACTTAAACTCTGATATAAACAAAACCTCTGAGGCAAAAAAAAAAATCAATCATTCCAGCTCTATAGCTACAAAATGAACAAAAATGCCTGCAACTATAAAAAATTTATACCAGAATATGAAACCCTAATGAAAAATAAACACAAAATGTAGTGGAAAAGCTTGGAATTTCATGCGAAAAAATGAGAACACATAATTAGAGACAGAAGGACAACATCTAAAGTTACAAACCTTTAAGTACAAACTCCACAAACCCTAAAAATTAAGCTTATATATTTAAAGTAATGATCTTGAACAAATGTGTTATGCTGCTTATGTAAACAGTTTCAAGAAATCAGTAATTAACTACTACTAGACTGATAACTACTACTAGACTGATCCAATGCCATGTTCTGAGAATATGCAATGTATCTTGAACATTAAAAAATAAAAACAAAGTGTCTCTGCAGTTGCTCAGGACATGATGATAGAAGAGAGAGGAGAGTCACGATTTGGGAAAAAAGAAGAGAGAGAGCTTCAGATTCAGCGCTGTCTCATATTTCTTTTTTGACCCGGCCGGGTCAGTTCTTTTTTAACCTAACAAGAGAGTCCGCGTGTTTTTTTTTTCAGTCTGGACCGTTGGATGCAATCCCATGGTTGAGAGTGGTAGTTCGGATTTTAAGTAAATCAGGGAGTCCTGACCAGATCCCTACTATATATATAGGGATATGATCCATATCAAATATTTGCTATGGAGGATATTTAGGCAAATAGCATCATATCCTTCCATTCTATAAATCAAGGACGCATATTAAAAAAGGAAAATGCCCTTACGCTAGACGATATTGCGTACGCTGAAAATTTTAATCTCCCATACGCTACATCAACTAGCGTACTACAAAAAAATATGGAATAAAACTCGGATTTTTCTTCATCTCGTCCTGTGTGAATAGACGGGGATGACATAGGATTCATGGTCACATTTCCTGCCCACCACCTGTTAGCCATTATTTCTCCACCACCAAACCTTCACTCCCTCAAGTCGACAAACACAAAATGTAAGAAGACAAATATATTTAATAAACACACACACACCACCTCTCTCTATCTACCCAACTCATATTTGGGTAATAAGCGGACTACTGATTACCATTAATAGACCTTGAAAATATATATTTCTCAATCTCGTGTTTTAAAGATTTGTCGATTTCCTAAATTTAGATAGAGATCTCGATCGACTCCCATATCCAACAAAAAAACAATCCAAAACCTCATCAACTTTCTTCACTTCCCAATCGGACTAAAATTACACTAAAACAAGAGATCTAGAAATTAAACCCATTTCTTCAACAGATCGATAGGGACTAATTTTTTGTTATACTGGTGTATAGTCAAAGACGTGGATATGAGTCACAGTATTCTTTTCTTTTCCGGAGGAGAGAGAGAGAAGACAAAGAAAAAGAATTGGACAAAAGAAGCTTTCGTTATCTGTACGTATTTACTAATTCCTTTAGTTGCTATGAGAGTGGGGGCTTTTGCTTGACCAGTGTACATTAGCAGAGTAAAATGAGGGCACTTTTGCTAACTCAACTAACTGGTGGCTTGGTGTATTTTTTTGTAGTACGCTAATTGATATAACGTATAGGAGATTAAAATTTTTAGCGTACGCCATATCATCTAGCGTAAGTGCATTTTCCTTTTTTAATCTGCGTCCTTGATTTATAGAATGGACGGATATGATGTTATTTGTCCAAATTTCCTCCATAGCAAGTATTTGTTATGGATCATATCCCATATATATATATATATATATATATATATATATATATATATATATATGTAGTATTCATCCATTGGCAAACGTTTGCCGTGGACAACATTCAATAAACAAGTTGATTACCGTTGATCCCGGACGATGAAAAGGTGAGATTGGTCAAATTTTCTCCTCGCCGCTACGACATGGCGACAGTCCACATCCCCAATCCGTCTTTAGGAATTTACCCATCGCCTAATAATAATAGATGCCTCGCTACGAAGTACATAAGAATAAGAATATATAGCTCTCCCCCCATATTAAGATAAGGTAAAGATGAGTTTATTTTTAGGTATACATAACGTAAAAATAAAAGATAATGTAAAGATAAATAATGTAAAAATAAAAGATAATGTAAAGATAAGTCTGAATAAAAGATAAATTTATTTTTATGTATACATAATGTAAAAATAAGATAAGTTTGAATAAAAGATAAAATATCAATCAGAAAAACTCTATGCGAAAATGATACTAAAATTTTCACACTTTCAAGCAAATCAAGATTGTTCATTGAAAAAACAAAATAATTTTTCATTGGTATTGCTTCTGTCTCTTAATATATGTCGTTTTAGAGTTGTGCACAAAAATTAAGAAAATAATTGTATAATATTAAATATAATATCAATTGTCTATAATATCCTTAAATTCTCATAATTATCTCATACTTTTGAGGAGTAATTTTTGAAAGATTGTAATTAATTCTACTAAATTATATAAAATAATAAATAATTAAGAAAAAATGAAATCATCTCAATCTCAAACGACATATATTAATATATATTAATAGAAGGCGAGTATGAGTTTACCATATTCACCCTTGGTTCACATTCATGTTGGTCTTTTTGCAAAGGCCATTAGGTATGTTATACATACCTTTTTTTGGTAATTAATTTAAAAATGACCATACCTCGCATCATATTTGCCTTTTCATTTCAAACATGACCGGGAAAGTATGGCTGGACATACGTAGCGACTGTTCCGGAGCTACTTATAAGTTGTTCAAATTAATTTATACGTTAACTTTTTGCTGTTTTGAGTGTTCGGAAATAACTTATTTTATAACTTATTTTTTGAATTATAAGTTAAAAATAATAAGTAACAATTTATAACTTAAATTAAAATGACTTATAAATTATTCTTAATAAGTTATTTTGACTAAATATAATAACTATTTTGTCACTCCTCTTTCTTGACAAATTACATCTGCATCATTATGTTAAAGTGGCCTGTAGAAGCTTTAATGCTAAAACCTCATGGTAAAGCTATGTGCCTATGTCTTGTGGTTACTGAATATAATTGTAAAGTTGTTCTAAATTGTTGAGTTCGAATAATTGAGAATCAATGTACAAAAATGTAACACTAATAAGTTGTTTACCAATAAGTTATTTATTGATAAGTTGTTTACCAATAAGTTTAAATAATAAGTTGATTACCAATAAGCTTTTTAAATAAGTTGTTATCAATAAGTTGTTTAAATAATAAGTTTAGCAATAATAAGTCGTTTACCAATAATAAGTTGTTTAGCAATAATCTGTTTAAATAATAAGTTGTCTACCAATAAGTTGTTTACCAATAAATTATTTAAATAATAAGTTTTTTAGCAATAATAAGATGTTTAAATAATAAGTTGGTTACCAATAAGCGGTTTAAACATTAAGTTGTTTTCCAATATACTGTTTAAATAAGTTGTTTACCAATAATAAGTTGTTTAAATAATAAGCTAATTACCAATAATAAACTATTTACCAATAAGCTATCGAAATAAGTTGATTACCAATAATAACTTTCGATATGATATTGAATCAATATATCTTTTTTATAATGTCTTTTTTAGTAATCTTTATATTTTATTTTAACTTATAAGTCATTATCAGTCGAACACCTTCATAACTTGTTTTAACTTAATTTCTGACTTATAAATCATTATCAGTCGAACACTTTTACTTATAAGTCGCAACTTAAAACAATTTATAAGTCATTTTAAAATAAGTCACTCCCGAACAGGGCCCGTAATGGGTGGTCCTATTATTTTAGCAATTTTTTTCGGTGCATCACTTTTCCATGTTAGTAATTTGCAATATAATGTTACTATTTTTTTTTAAAAAAAAGGCCATAAATTTCATTGCATTTCTACATTGAAATTTTTGAGTGGCATATCCGTTAATCAATCTATAATAAAAATATAGAACCCATTTTGAATTTGGATGGGAAAGTACAAGAACGGTTCAGATTCATTTTAATTGATTTAGACGGAAAAGCACAAGGACGGTTCAAATTCATTTAGATTTTCAGATTGTTAAAACGAAAAGAGAGGAAAACACGAAGAAAGAGATGATTTCGTTATGAAGGCACGGACAATTACTAGTAACTAAATATAACAAGGATTTGAAGATCTTATCTTGTGTAATTAGAATGAGAGGTTCACTCCCATATTATTGTATGCAAGGGAAGTTCGCTCCATTTGTAAATTGGTCCAACTTGCAATGATTTTACAATTTAACCAAATTATTTTGGTGGGTCATGAGTCAATTTAAATTTAATTATTTAAACTCTCTATTATGTTAGTTTTTAAAAGAATTATGCTAATACAATATATGTTAGGTACATATTTATGTTAAACTCTTCGTATTCAGTAGCTGAGGTTCTATCATTCCTAAGATCCTACATACATATATGTAAAAATATATATAATAATTTTTTTGAATATCCTAATATAGGACATTAACTTATCCTTATTTAGGGGATGAGTTTAGGCTTTTTGGACCTGTATTTGTTAAACTTTTCTTCATAACTTACTTTCAACAAAGCATCCAATCATCAACCTCTATGTCAATAGAAATGAGTCATACTAATAGACTAAGGGGGTATTTGTTTTTTGCTTAATAGTACTGAATGATCCAAAATTTGAGCGAATCAACTATTAAGAGTGTTTGTTTTGGAGTTTTAAAATGAACAGGATCGAACAAAGATCGAACCATTCTTTTAAAAAATTGGTGAATCAAATTTGAATAGCTCTTGTAACTTTTTACCCAAATAGTCCTTTCTTCTTCGCATTGTCGTTCCATCAAGATCCAAGTGAAATTGGAAAGAAGAGGTGGGGTTCTTGGGAGGAATTGGAGATGATGGTGTTGTTGGGCATTGAATACTTAAGTCGGGCAGAGCCGAAGCCGGGTGTTGTTGATTCGGGCAACGGTGGGGTCGTGATGGGAAAACTCCGATTCGAGTTCCAGCGGGTGATGAGGGGAAGGATGGAGGTTTTGATGCCGACGGGAGAGAGAAAAAAGATAAAAGCAAAATTAGTGTGTATAAAGCATATTGAGGTCTTGAAAATGGGATGACAATGGGAGATTCAGTAACAAATAAAATCAAAGCTATTATGACTGGACAATTGACTAATTGATTATTAATTAAAGTTAATTTAATATTCAGATTTGTTCTAGTTTTGGGATTAATATTATTTGATTATGATATTTTTGTTTCTTGTTGACGGTTATTTTAAAAAAAAATTAAATAAATAGAGAGTGTGTACAGAGATTAGGGTTCAGTTTTTACTTTTTTTTTATATTTATTTTATAGTAGCCTCCCTTCTCAATAGTGAATGTGAGTCAAGCCACTTATCCATAAAAAACAGGATAAAAGTTTTAAAATTGTTTGAATTATTCAATTTGATTGAATTATTTATTTTTATTTGTTGTATAATTAATATTGTATTTAAGTTTTTTAAATACGTTTAGACAAAATTATATACTTTTTCAGCATAGTTTAGAGAGGTAAAATAGTAAAAGACTGTTAGTTCCCAGTAGGCACAATATAGATCTAGAAGTGGGGGTTGAATAGATCCTTTTTAATTTCAAATACTTTTCTGGTTTATTTTGTATTGCTCATGAAAAATATAAGAATCTTTTTAAGCACAGCGGAATAAGTAAAAGATCATCTTCATTGATATATTCATAATCAGACATACATTGTTCGTAGAGTTAATTCAGTAGTAAGCAGTTAAAACATACATAGCAGTTATAGCAGTTAATGTACATAATGTAATTGACACAAAGTAAAAGACACAAGGGGTTTTAAGTGGTTCAGAGACTCAAGCTCCTAATCCACTCTTCTGCATTCAACTAGCAGGATTTTCACTAAGGAAGGGCAGCACCCTGAATCACTAAGATTCCTTCAAGGCCATCAGCCTTGGGACTCCAGTTCACAAAGAACTCTTCAAGACCAGCAGCCTTAGAACGTCTCTAGTTCCCTGGGAACTCTTCAAGCCCAGCAGGCTTGGAACTTCATTTAGTCCCTCGGGACAAGGACCCCTCATGCCCTGACTTCTTGTTATTGAGTTGTTTGTTTGTTTGTTGGAGTTGGTGTTGAAGTCGCTAAGATGTCTTTATGCTCGAACATCTTTTTGTACTTAGCGACTTGGCGTGATCATCCTTGAAGTGCGATTGAGTGTTGCATGATGCTTTCAACTTCTTCGCCACTCAACCTCTTCTCGATGATCCTCGATGGAGCTGGCTTGAAGTTCATTCCTCTTGATACTTGATGGCTGCACATGATGGGTTTCTAAGATGACTGTAGACTCTTCTGCTAGGTACTTAGAAACTTTCTCATGCTTGCCACCATGATGGCGTTGGTGATCTTCTTTCTTGATACTTGATGCCTTCTCACGATGGACTGGCTAAGATGATTGTAGGCTCTTCTTTCTGGTACTTAAAGTCTTCCCATGATGGACATCAAGATGACATTGATACTCTTCTTTCTCTCTGCAGTTCAGAACACTCTTCTTGTTGTAGAACTCTCACTTCTACTTCTTTCTTTTTATGTCTCTAAGTGTTCTTGGTGGATCGTAGAGTGAGCCTTCAGACCTTCATCGGTCACTCACTGTTTACTTGATTATATCAGTCCACCAGTTCTTCAAACTCAGCAACTCCAGCAACCTTTGATCTTTGAAGCTCTAGCAGATTTATATTCCTTTCTAATCTTCCCGTTGGAAAGTAACCGTTGAAAGCTCTTTGAAATGCTTCACAGATCTCGAGTTGCTTGGTGCAGACTGTAGATGTGACATGAAAACTTTTTACGACTTTCGACACCGATATCTCATCGTTTCACCCGCCTGTCGACAGATATTACTTTTATACCTCGGGCAGATCGAAGACTTTATTTCACCCTTCTGATTTCTTGATCAGAGGTTATCCTTTTGCATCGATGCTCTCAATAAGCTTTTGTACAAATATCAACCTTCAGATTGATTCGTTGCCAATGCTTCAATCTTCAGTTGTTCTAACTCCACGATTCTGATGCATGTCTTCTTGGACCTGATCGTAGTGTCTTGTTGACTGGTAGAGACAACACTACGATCTTGAAGAGTGTTGATTGAATCTTAATGTAGAACACCTCTTCATTCTCCTGTGCAAAGGCTTCAACGCTTGCTTGCCTCAGCGGCTCTCGAATCGACATCGATGGCTTGACTTCTTTGTTCGGCCCCTTACGAATAAAGAAGACACTTCAGATTTGTGGCGTGTCCAGCTCGCTTTCTCCTTGTGATCTCCCGTTCACTTATCATCAATGGACAATGCTTAATCACTTTAGCCTTGTTCTCCAGAAGATGTCCAGTATCTCTGTATGCACTCCATCAGTTCCTTCTTTGTTTGGCAAACACTACGATCCTGGTTACTTCCAAGATCGTCGTCTTTTGTTTATTTGACAACTACTGCATTTGCTGACTTTCCTTAGTCAGTTACTGAAGTCTTCTTCTGATCTCCTTGTGGAAGACTTCATCCTGAATGACTTCACAACTCAATCTGGATGCTTATTGGGTTGGTGCTTAGATCTTCTGTTAGCTTGCATGCCATTCGTTGAGTGCTCTCTGGTTTCCTTCAAATGGGATGTATCTTTGCAGTGCCAACCAGAGGCTTCATTCCTTTGGATATTCTGGGAGTGCTCATTTGTTGATAATCGTATTTGCTCTACGATTCTGCCTTGGCATTGTGAGCACATCTGTTGAAGTCTCAGTTCTACACTCTACGATTCAGCTTTGGCTGTGCAGACACTACGACTCCGAGATCAGATATTGACACTCTATGATTTTTGTCATTGTGCTTGTTGTCTTCATCTGATCTTGCTCAACTATGATCTCGCCTCGATATGATCGAAGACTCTACGACTCGAAGTTTAGTCTCACGATTCTCGACTTGACTTGACCAGCAGATACTCGATGGCCTACTCGTAAGTAGTCGTTCTCACGATTACGAACACGACTTCCTCAGCAGACTACTACCGAGGAAGTTCTCCTCACACACTACAATCCTTCCTCGCTTCTCCCGACGATACCACAAACTCCGAGATCTACTATCTTGCAGACTACGATTACGCCTCGATAGCTCTCAAGTTTTCCTTGACTCTCTCGCGCAGACTACGATTTACAGTGCAAAGGTTCTACGATCGACAAGCTTATCTATTACATCATTAGATCAACCTAACATGCTTGATCTTTCTATATTTATAGTCCTTGTACATCATTTCTTTTTAAGACTTTAACAAAGATGTTTTGCTTATGTAGGATCAACCTAACACATTTGATCAATTCATTCTAAGTCCTTGTACATGTGTTTCTATTATCTATCAAAAGACTTTACAACTTTTCTTTATGCAAGCATACTTGCATATTCATTCATGTATATATCATAATCAAATCATATGTAAATAGGAATATCATTCACATACTTATTCCTAACAAAGACTATTATTCAGATATTTTAGGCGTATCAATTATCAAACAATTTTTTTTATTCAGATTCAGCTCATTCAGATTCAGATTCAGATTCATTCAGTCAACTCTACTATTCTTATCACTCTAATATCATTAAAGTTCATAGTGTACAGTCATGTCTGACAGAGAAGACTAACAAATGGAATGTTGCAATATTGAAGGTCCCAAGGCATCCAACAATGTATCCTTGAAGAAAGATCGAAGATCAGATCAATGTGTCTAACAACTATTTTGAAGAGAGATGATATCTATCCGTTGAGAGACAAAGCTACAATCTGATGTGACCAGCTAAAAAGCAACCTGACAAAAGCACAAAAGCCAACATCAAGGATATTGAGATTTTTATGCTATAAATGTTCCAACGAACACTTTGCAACGAAAAGTCTTTTGAAATACTATAAATAGCTTTGAGATTTCAAATTCAAAGTTGTTGATCATCCCGACCATATCACTAATAGAATCAAAAGGAATTGTCGCACCAAATCAGAAGAGTCAAAGAGATGAAGAGCCAATGAGCTAAGGATCTAAGAGTCGAAGACCCAAAGAGATAAAGAGCCTATGAGCCGAGGAGCAAAGAGCCGAAGTGCCCAGATGATGAGAACTTAGCTGAGCTAAGAGTCGAAGTGCTGAGAAGCTAAGAAGTTGATGTGGGTGAAATAAGAGTGACAGATCAGAAGGCCCACCTTAAATACCACTCTACAAATCACCAAGAACACTCAGAGCTAAACAGATGAAGAAGTAGAACAATTGATTTCTACAATCCGACAAGTGTTCAAAGTTTCTAAGTACAAGAAGATGACAAACTGAATTGCAAAGCTTAACAACACATCAACGATGATCATGAATAGTTGTTGAGTACCAGAAGAAGTCAAACATCAACGTCAAAGCTCATCAGCACCAAGGAGATGATCATAACCAAGATGTTAAGTACCAGATGATAAAGGGCTTTAATGTCATCTTAGCAGCATATCCAACAAACATCAATAACAGAAACATGAGTCTGAGTGACTTGATTTTAGTGACCGAATTGCCGAGACTTAGTGACTCCCAAGACTTAGTGACTCGAAGTAACTTTAGTGGTTCAGTTGTAAAATGGTCCGAAGGACCTTATCCTTAATGGATACCTGCTCGGTGGAGTAAAAGAGTAGATTAGGAATTGTTCAGTTTCTGAACCACTTAAAAACTTCTTGTATCGTTTACTTTACGTCATTTACATTCTGCATATTATTACTGTTATATCTGTTATGTGTTTGTACATCCACAAGACTAAATTTAAATCTGAGATTTCCATAATCTTTAATGGGAATTTTACAAAATAATATTCTGTTGTGCTTAATCAATATGATTAACTGATTATTTGGTAATATATTTTTAATTAATCGATTTATTTTGAAAGATCTATTTAACCCCCTTCAAGATCTTTAGTGTATCTCTGGGAAAAAATAATTTTATATTTTAACAATTTAAATTAAGTTATATAGACTCGAATTTGAGAACTTCACACATATTGTGAATCTAGTATGTATGTACGTAAATAGAGGATTTCCTATGGAATTATACTAATTGGGGGGAGGTGCTGTATCGGTCTAACGACCGGTACAATGTTATTTATTTTTCTTAAATTTTTTTTACTACAATTATGAGAATAATAAATAAAAAATAATAGAGCAAGTTTGAATAAAAAATTATAAAAAATTATATATTTTTTATTGAAAAAATACTGTAAATTGTTCAAACTTACTCTATTATTTTTTATTTATTATTCTCATAATTGTGATATAAAAAAAATTAAAAATTAAAAATTAAAAAAAAAAAAATTACATCGTTCTCGCATTTCTAACGTCTCTACATTTTAAATTGGACCCCCCGCTCATGGGTCTCCGGACCGGACCGGACCCGAAATATACAAAGACAAATACACAAGGATCGGATCCCTAGCTATACAATTGCAAACTAGAAGCTGATTAATGCTAAAATTCAAATGCTTAATTAAGAATTAAATTTAATTTTTAAAGTTCCTCAATAATTAATGTATTGCATTTATGTCTACTTTTTTCAACAATATATATTAATTTCTACAACATTTTGCCTGCTAATCAGGAAACACTTGGGTTGTTCAGTGTTCAGATATAGCATATAACATTTAATTTTAACATAAATAATTAAAGGCAAAACTATGAATTTTGGCTACAAAAAATTAGCGCTTTTATTGAATCTGGATTAAATTTTTAATTTATCAAATTAACTAATCGAACTAATTAAAATTTTCAAAATTAGGTCATTAAAGTCAAATTTGGTTAGCAATTTGTCAAGTTTTTTCATACGTGGAAGAAAAAAAAGGGAAAATAAAATAAAAAATAAGGTGGCCAATCAGAAACAATGACATGGAAATAAAAATAGAATTTTTTTAAAAAATAGAATTTTTTTAAAAACAGAATTTGTTAAAAAATAGAATTTTTTAAAAAAACAGATTTTTTTTAAAATAGAATTTTTAAAAGAGATTTTGTTAAAAAACATATTTTTTAAAAAATAGCTTTTTTTTAAAAAACAGAATTTGTTAAAAAATAGAATTTTTTAAAACAGATTTTTTTTTTAAAACAGATTTTTAAAAAATTTCTGTTTTTAAAAAAGCTATTTTTAAAAATTCTGTTTTTTTAAAAAACTGTTTTTAAAAAGTTCCGTTTTTTTTTTAAAAAATCTTATTTTTATAAAATTCTGTTTTAAAAAATCTAATTTTTAACAAATTCTGTTTTTAAAAAATCTACTTTTTAAAAAAAAGCTGTTTTAAAAAAAATCTGTTTAAAAAAAATTCTGTTTTTAACAAATTCTGTTTTTCTTAAAAATCTGTTTTAAAAAATCTATTTTTTTAAAAAAATTGCTTTTAAAAAATCAATTTTTAAAAAATCTGTTTTTTTAACAAATTCTGCTTTTTAAAAAATTCTATTTTTTTAAAAAATTCCGTTTTTTAAAAAAATATATATTTTTTAAAATCCGCTTTTTAAAAAATTCTGTTTTTAAAAAAAACCTGTTTTTAAAAAAAAATATTTTTTTAAAAAAATCTGTTTTTAAAAAAATTCTATTTTTTAACAAATTCTGTTTTTTTTAAAATTCTATATTTTTAAAAAATTCTATTTTTATTTCCATGTCATTGTTGCTGATTGGCCACTTCATTTTTTATTTTATTTTCCCTTTTATTTTTGTTTCCACGTATGAAAAAATTTGACAGCCGTTAACCAAATTTGACGGAATGACCTAATTTGAAAATTTTAATTAGTTCAATTAGTTAATTTTATAAATTAAAAATTCAATCGGATATTCAATAAAACGTGTCAATTTTGGTGGCCAAATTCATAGTTTTGCCAATAATTAAAACTCCATTAATTCCTTGAAGGCATATAATGAGCTAAGATCCAATTTATTGGTGATCAACATATATTGTAATATTATTCTTAAGTCTGGCCATAATTATATTTTATTTCATAATGATTCTTAATTTAAATTTTTATTTTTAGAAAATATCATTGAAAATATAAAGGGTAATATATGGATTTTAAAACGAACTCTAATCTGTTTGTTTAGACACCATTTGTAAAAGTAAATATAAGTAGATATAGTTATAAATATTAGAGTATCATAACTCTTGTTACAACACGGTAAATGTTATTTTTGAAATTATTAGGTTAAAGTTTTGTTACAGTTAAGTTTTACTTGAAAATTTATTACTCCATTCGTCTCAGGATAAAAATTCTGGTGGATTTTTTTATGCATATTAAGAAGATGAATAAAATGACAAAATTGTCCATAATAATATCATTAAATATGGAGAGAGAATTAGAATAAGAAAAGTATGAGATATTTAATGCTACGGGTATAATAGAAAAATATGTGTAAAAGTTTGGTTATTAAAGGAAAATAGACATTTAACATGAGACTACCCAAAATAGTAATAAAGACTTTTATCATGGGATGGACCCTCCATTAATATATATCATTTTAAATGATTTTATTTTTTCCTAATTATTTATCATTTTATATAATTTAGGAGAATTAACTATAATATTTTTAAAATTATCCCTCATTGAAAAAATGTTACAGATGAGAGATAATGATATAAGTATGACAATTATGATAATTTTTAAGGGTATTATAGACTATTGATATTATATTTAATATTATACAATTATTTTTTTAATTATTGTGCTCAAATATAAAATGATATATATTAAGGGACATAGGGAATATTAATCTTTCATTTGATGCTAATTAATTTTAAGTTGGATGTTTCAACATTGTATATTTTACTATTTTTGTCATTATTATCTCCTATTTATTTTCATGTGACATTTACCCACATTTCATTTTTATTCTGTCCGCCCCATAATAAATATTTTAATTTGACTTTTATGGATAAATTGATCATTTTTTAAATTAACGAATCTTAAAAATATTTAACGTATATGTCGAGAGATTATGATCATAATAAACTATGAAAAATTTACAACCAATGCCATCTTTCGTGATTTAAAATTCTCTGTAAATATTTTTAATCGTTAATTTTAAAAATAATTAATTTGACTATAAAAATATATCCTTAATATTTTTAAATTATTTATAAAAAAGAGATTATTTTTATAAACACCAAATAAAAATTGTCAACCACCTACTCTAATCTCCATACCTTGACCTTGTCAAGCACAAAAGTCCTTGGAATTCACAGCTATTTATTAATGGAATGATTACAATTAAATTTCAATAATAAATAACTTATTTAAATAATTCACATTAAATAAATAAATAGACTTATTTATCATTAACTTTTTTATATTTTTCATTCAAATATTAATAAATAATAATATAAGTTATTATAATAAATAAGAACTATTCAATTGATATTATATACATATAAATATAAATTATAGAGCTTAAAATATGTGTCGGTGTATACTAGCCCCAAACTACCCTGCCGACAAATATCACATCTAGAAATAATTTATAATCCTTTTGTCCCAAAATTTTATTATTAAAATTTTTAATATTATTTTTATTCTTGAGTAAAAATTGCGGTAACGCCCAATCAAATAAGTATATTATATAAATTTATATTAATTCTCTCAAGAATTAAGAATCATGCCCTTTTTGTTGATTCTTTTTTTAAAAAATTAAAATTTGTAAATTCTCATTGAAGATTAAGAAAATATATAGTTTATACATTTTCTTTGCATGTTTGTGAGTTTTGTTTGAGAAAAAAGGGAAAATAAGATTTTTTTTTCCTCCCTCTCCCAAAATTAAAACTCACAAACACATAATAAAATCACAGAAGGACCAAAAATTATTAATTGAGTCATGCTATGTATTGCGATAAATTTTTATCGAATTATAATTCCGAAACTTATCAATACATAAAATTGATAGAAATTATAGAAATGCCGCACTTATTGTACATCTGTCTAAAAAAATTACCATTAATATTTATCTACGTAACTGACAATCAAATAGTCGACTTAAACATTCGTAATTTAGGAAAATTGATATTTTCACGTGATTTTTTGATATTTTTATATAAAAACCGTCGCTATAAATTCTATAACAACAATTTTTACCGTCGCTATAAATTTATAGCGACACATGTGGAAATATCAATTAATTAGCATGGAAAGAGTTGCATATAAATATAAATATAAGGAGGGTAACCTTGGTTAGTTGGTTGGTAAGGTATCACCGTCTGTTGTATTCTCGTGGCCCTCACGTTGAAGTTATGGCCATCAACGTTAAATTTGCCACGTGGACGGACAGGCAAACTTGTTCCATTTTCTAATTGTTTATTTGCTTTGCTTACCAGGCATTATGAAGTGCAAATAAAAACTGAAAATTGAATCATGTTATTTATTGCAATTTAAAACCTTATTAGTATATGGAATTAATAAAAATTATAAGACATATATCTCCAAAAAAAAAGATTATTATTAATATTTATTCACATAAATAATAATTAAAAAGTCGACATAAATATTTATAATATATATAATTTTCTATCTAATTTAATTTTAAAAAAATATGAGTCATACTATGTATTGCGAGAATATTTTGTCAAATTACTATTGTGATTGAGATTGGGCAGGATTATAAATTAATCTACTATATCAAATACATCGTTAAAATATTATTAATTATAATAATTTATGTAACTCGCAATTAAAAAGTAGACATTTAAAGTCATAAAATTAAATTAAGTCAGTTTTTTTAGAATTTTAGTAACATTAATACTAAATATTAATATAGGAAATACTCTCAATCTGTCAATCATAAGTCATTTGGAATCTCTCTCTCTCTCTCTCTCTCTTTCATGTTATATTTTTTGTCTAGTGATTCTCTTGTTCTATAAAATTCTAGATCCTTTATTTTTTTAAATTATATTTTTATCTCTTGTTATGTAGAATAAGATATTGAGCTCGTTGTAAATTTCTAATTCTCTCTTTCTACCAGATTCATTGGAAAGGGTTTGTATGAAATTAATTTTAAGTCAATTAATTAATACAGTATCAATATGCAGATGGGAGGACTAATTCAAAGAAACTCAATGAAGATTATCATGATAAATAATAAATATAAAATCTGTTGATACAAGTCAAATTTATTAATTTTCTACTAAATTTCTTACGTGTCGTGCTGTTATTGATATGTATAAAACTCTAATTTTCCAGATAATCCGTATATAATTTATTCTCTAACAAATATAATTGACATTACAACAAATCAAAAAAAAATGTAATCCCAAAATGATTATCCAATAACTAAACTTGGATAAAGATTTTGGTTTTCACAAATTGGCCCAATTGTTATTCTAATAGTCTAATAGAACTATAGAAAATGATAAGATAACTTGACACTAGATTAAAGCCTTAGCTTGGGTCAGGGAAAGCATTATATAACAATGTCCCCTAGGTTTCAGGGAAAGCATTATATAACTATAGGTTTCTAATTTTTTTATGCTGCTAAGCCATCATAAATTACTTAAAAAACATACCCCAAAAGGTCTATTTATCAATGGGTTCTTATTGTTCTGTTGTAGCTGCCACAAAATTAGGACATGTATTGCGATAAATTTATAGCGAATGATATATGGAATTCATAATAATTATAGGAGGATCGTACTTATTACATATATCTCTAAAAATGTTATCACTAATACTTATTCACATGTAATTAACGATCAAAAAATTGCAATATATATATATATATATATATATATATAGTTCTAGAGTCCTGGATTTTGTTAAAATTAGATTTTTTTTTTTTTTTTTTTTAAAAAATAACAAAAAAAAATTAATATTTTATGGCCGAAAATTTTTTCATAATAATGTTTTAGTATAATTTGGATACATATAACAAAAGCAGATTTATGCAGACTGCAGACGAGTCCTAGGCACGATCGACCTATATTCTATATATATATATATATATATATATATATATATATATATATATATATATCATTTTCTTTGTTGTTTTGCATTTGCATGGAAATAGTTTGCAAACTATTAAATTTATCCCATAATGAGAGTTCATACTAAATTTCAAAGTTTATTTAGAGTAATTCAACATTTAACATATTTGGCTACAATCAAAATTTTGAAAATAGACTCTCATTTTAGGGCGTCTCAAAATATAAATTTGGAAGTTTATTTTTCATATAAATTGAAATAGAATAATAATAACTACTAAATCAATCAAACAACTTCAAATTAACATAAAAAAGGATAACATCACAAGGTTTCAACATTTTTCATATATGTACATTCATCTAAAACATAAAAGAAAGGAAGCATCTCCAGCTGTGTAGTTCTTTATTACCAAGATCCAGTCCTTCTAAACATCCACCAAAAAACAAGAGAATTTACCCATAATTGCCCGGACCGAAAATCAGTTCTTGTTCATAAAAGCCTTCATCATCCCAAAACTTCCATTTCTTCATCACTATCATCATGAACTGTGTTTTCCATTAGACTCCCGGTACAAACACCATGAGCCGGATTGCTAACCTCGCTTCCAGTAATCAAAGCATCACCTCCGGTAAAAGGCAAAAAGTTGGCTGGGTATGAATTTTCATGGGAGTTATACTTGACAATCTTATTCGGTGTAGCCTCTTCATTCATTTCTTCTTCGCGCTTCCTTCTCCCATGAGTTGCTGTTGATTTCACCACACAGGCAGCCGCTGAAAATGGATTGTGCAACAAATGAACCATCTCCTGATCTTCAGCGACTTTATCCTTCCCAGTTGCCACATTTCCAATGTCAAAGAAGGTATTATCATCAGCAGGCTTAAATGCAGGGAGCTCATAGTCCGCTCTTGACATGCAAATTGCAGCTTTAGCATGCAATTCAGAAACGTCTTGATCAAAAACCCTAATCCCCTGATTTTGAAGGACCAATAGCCATTCTGAAAGAAATTTAACATATAGTTAACATCAAAATGATTTATGAAAGAAAAACACAGAAAAAATGCGTTTAAAAAAGAGAGAGAAGGAACTCAGATTAGTAAGATGATCAAGCTTCTTTCACCATAGACCAAAGGTGATAGCCTAGTGGCAGAGGTCTCTCCCTTTACTGTGCAAGGTCACAGGTTCGAGTCCCTGAGGTTCCCCCTAGTTCCCTTCCCTAGGTCCCCAGGGAGCCTAGAGGCCCCTAAGATTGAAATGTATCAATAGATTTACTACATTATAATAGTACAGGTTCTCAAAAAAAAAAAAGAAGCTTCTTTCACCATTTTACCTCAGCATTTACTTTTGCTGAAAGATATAAGAAGTAGCATCTGTAGCACCAAAAGATTCCGTTTGAAGGAACCGAACCTAGATTTCTTAAATTAATAGTAACGGCTACAGACAACAGACAACAGACAACAGACAACTTACTGATAAGGACTTTAGGTGTGGGTGTATTTGGTATAACCAGTTTCTTGTCAGTGCCGGTTTGAATAGTGACCCATTTGATTAACAGGTTAGAAAAGTCAGATTTAGAGAAGGCTTCTATGTAAGAAGTGGCTGAGGCATGGTCACCACATTCCCTATACGACCAAAAAAAAAAATCAGAGTTTATTGCACAGAACATTCTAAAAATCAATAATTGCATCTCTACCACAATTGTAACTCTGTACCTTACAAACTGTATGGCACCGTCTGCAACAAGCAACCATGCCAGGGACAAATTTTTCAATTGGTTTAAAGGTAGCCGAGTAAATCTGCCAGATTTTAGAAACGGAAACTCTCCCAGTAACACGGCATCATACAACACTTTCCTAACAAAAACCTCTTCCTCAGAACTCTGCAGTAATGAAACAGATTATTAGTTGGCTATTGAAATCAATTCCAACATCAGTACCATATTTGATGTGCTCCTTTCTCTGGGGATTAACATATGTCTAACTGTCTATCATAGGACGATCGCAACAGAACAGCTAAGAAAAAGACAGAGAAAGAAGGATCGACTAGGATTGGATACTCTTGACATGGAAAAATGGTAGTCTAGAGGCCAAAACTAGAAAACAATAACTGATCAACCCTTTAGGGGGTGATTGAGGGTAAATAATTTAAGTGGTTCAGATGAACATTGCCTATAAACTTCTTTGGTATTAATGACATCATGATGCCATATAAGTTTAGTATAGAGGAATGAAACAAGTTCAAGTGAAAGAATAAAAATACTAACCAATAGGGTGGTAACAGGCAAATTTGGCTCCAACATCATCCTGAGAAGCATATCTGACAGCCACAGGCAACATAAAGAAATCAGGAATTTATACATATGCGAGTTAACCGTAACACTTGAGAGAAATTTAATTTCCCAAGGGCCAAGATTATGAGGAGACAGAACACAAAATGAAAGAAAATGAGTCAACATCTCTTGTACCCATAGTATTTCAGATGATCCCTCAAAATTTATTAAATCACCAATGAAATATCAACATAAAGTTGATTAATTTGATTCAGTCAATATGAGAATATATGTAATAAGAATGATTAGGAAAACTCATAGAAGGTCCATTCCCTGCCTGTTCCGTGGACCCATAACAATACATGCAAAATAAATAAAACTTGTCCGAATAGAAGAGCAAAATTATTATTTGCAGGATATAAATTAATTATTGTTTAGGTAAAAACTTTCCTCTCTTTTTTTCTACATGTCAAATAAGCATACGTTCGCAAAAACTATTAATTGGTATTGCATTGAAAATGAATTATCTTTTTGAACGGTGAATTCCAACCCCTATCCAAACAAATTACAAATTTACCACTAAAGGGATTTCTCAATTAAAGGTCCATAAAAATAGCTAAATGAACTCTAAAATAGATAATTTAGGGGGAGGTGTGTGGGTCCTATTGGAGCTTATACACAATTCTATGTTTGGAAATTATAAGAAAACAAAAGAAAGGAAGCAAGACTATATGAATAAGATCCTGACTATATGAATAAGATCCTGAATGAAAACCACAATAGGGGGTTATCGAAGTAAGATCTTGCACTTGACTAAAGGAAACTTCAAGCCACAGTCTGATGCTCTCGCTAAGAAGACTTGCAGTGCGACTATTACGGCATTGATACCACCCTGTTACAAGCACTATGTTTACAACACACTGGAAAACCTATTTGTGGTATGTTCTCACATTATGCAATACCATCACATATGCTAAAGCCTCATTTAATCAGTAAAACATTACATGATTCATACCACATACAATCTTAAGGACATGTAATACTTATTTACATTTATATATCTATACACATTTAAGGGGATTTAATACTACAATAAACTATTTCTCCACTTTCAGAATGCCACAGAATCATAGGAAGAATAAAAATTCTTGATCTAACAAAAGAGTAATAATAAGCTTTCCAAAAAAGGTTAAATTCTGAAATCCCTTTCTAGAATTACAATTATTCATCTAATAAAAGAGCATTAACAAGCTCACCAAAGAAGATAAATTTCTGAAAACGATTGATAGTCTGAACTGCCCACTCACCCATATCCCTCCGCAGATTCTCTCCGCACATCCCAAAACCAAGTTTCAACTGTAACCTTAATAAAAATATCTCATTCATAACAACCCCAGCAAGGTAGTCCATCCTGCACCCCACATTTATTTTCAGTCGAACCTCATCACTTAGAAGTGGAAAAAATAAGCTCAAAAGGCTCATATCGTCCACAAGTTTACAACTGTCCCCAACTTGATCCATTGTCCAAATCCGTATCAGATCTACAAAATATGATGTTATTTCATCCGACCCATTTTCTTGTTCATCCAAAGCGCAACACATGCTAATATAACTAATAACCCTTTCTAGTAAACTTTCAATCTGTCTTCCCAAGCATAAATCTGTCTTCAATAAATCTATTACTGAATTATTAACAACATACATGACTGGAGCAAGAAGAGCAACTTTTTTTAAGGCATTACACAGAGTCGAGCACGAAAGTAACATTTGGAACAAATATTTAGGAATCAGCAATTTCTTTGAAGGGTCTTGCGGGATTGCTTTAAAGCTGTGGTATGACATTGACATTGAGTAGTAGAACCAAAGGACCCAAAAGGCGGATCTTCCATTGTGTGAAGAAGGCGATATGAAATTGATTGTAAAGCGGAGAAATCTGAACCACCTCTGTGGGGCTCTTTTAGAAAGAAACTAATTGATTCCCTCAACATGGGATCATAGCCTTCAGCCAGGTTTTGACCAACGATTGTCTCAACAGTTGGTGCATTCATGTTAAGGCCGGGGGAAAATGGAAAAAAACTGAATCAGTAATGGCTCAATTAGATAATATTGGGTAGAATTCTCAAAAATGGAAGACTATCGGGTAGAAGTACGATTGGAACCCTAGTTTGACAGTTCCCATGGAGGACAATGTGGGAAAGGAGGATCCTTCAATACCTTTTTGTAACTGATACAACTTTAATGCGAGATTGCACACAGATTATACAATGCTTAAAGTTTCGGTCTATACTTCTTGCTTTCTACTAAGCCAAATGGCCATCTTTTGGAAGCACTCAATGCTTTTTGGTATATGTTACAAGATTTTTTCTTGGTCAGAGGTAGCTAATTTAAATATAGTAAATCATTAAAATATCTGGAAGTTCACAATCAAAAGTACCATTAAAGTAATGAAATAAATATTAAAGCCGAAAATATTTACATATATAAAAACATAAAGATACAAGAGATGAAGCAAATTCTGTAGTTAATCACTACTATATGTGTAGCATCTTAACTATTGCTTATTACACGTGCACAAATGAGATGATGACATTTAAGTATAATCACGAACTATAATAGACATCAATGAAAAGAAGCTATTGTTTTTGTAGCATTGATGCTAGTCCCAGGGCCGTTCCTGAGATTTTAGTGGCTCAGGTCGAAAGATGAAAATGAGACCCTTTTCGAAATATTGTCTTAAAAAAAGAAGGTAAAAATAAATAAAAAGTACAAGCTATATCCAAAAAGTACATTTTCGGAGCTTAAAACATAATAGTTCGACTACAAAGAAAAAATATATGAGAACTTGACTCTGAAGAAAGTATATGAAAAGTTCGACAACAACAAAATATATGAGAATACAAAAAAAAAATATATATATATATATTGGGACCCCTATGATATGGGGCCAGGAGTTGATTGTGGGTCCGTCAGGTCGTCGAGGAACGACTCTGGCTAGTCCCATTTACTACACGTATTGTTTTTACTCCCACACCCTTAACACAAAAATTACTTCAAATTTCAATCAAGTTACTTCACACCTCACAGTATATTGGTAAAAACCTCATCTAAACTATAGGGTCACTTAAAATCCACATTTTAGTACTATATTATTACAAAATTCGGTTAGTGTAATACTACAATATACAAGCTTCGGTTAAAGTGTAAAACTACAATATACAAGATATGGTTTTCTTTTTCCTTTTCTCTTTTGGAATCAAGCTACAACAAATAAATAAGTTGCCAGAGGCAACAAGATCAAGTTGGTAAAGATTAAAATATCCCTTTTAAAAAAACACATCAAACTAACAGGTACTTATAATTAAATATCCAAAAAGATAACAATAAAAATTTTAGACGATGGGTGGCATGAAGATGAGATTAGAATACAGTTTTACATATTCGGGAAATCAACAAAAGCTAGCAACGAGCCAATACTTTTAATTTGTGACAAATTTACATGTTCAAGATAAATCATTTGATGATATATGTGTTGAGAAAATAAGTAATTTGCATGTTTTGAGTTGTCCTAGTCTTAAGGATTGTCTATTAGTGGTAGGAGTTTATTTGGTGAATGTTGGGTAGTGGTAGGAGTTTATTTTGTGAACGTGGGTAGTGGTAGGAGTTTATTGGGGTAGTGCCTATTTTCATGTTATCAATTATGTAATAGCCTATATAAAAGAGTTGTGGTTAAAGAATATTATATTTTGATCGATCCTCCGTTCAGTTTTTTTTGTTTACATCAATTATTTGTCTTTTGTTTATATCAGTGGTATCAGAGCCAGGAATAGGAGAGAAGAGCGAGAGTTCCAAAAGACTGTGAAAATCCCCAAACAGTCCATTGTCCAAAATAGCAGTAGCTCTATTTACTCATTTGTCTATTCTTTTGCAGAAGCAGTAAAACAATGGCTTTAGATTCCAATTTTGTGCAGGCGGCGATCCCACGTTTTGATGGTCACTATGACCATTGGAACATGCTAATGGAGAATTTCCTACGGTCAAAAGAATTTTGGCAGATTATTGAATCTGGAATTGGACAACCATAAAAAGATGCAGTGTTGATAGATGCTCAGAAAACAGAGATGGAAGGGAGAAAGCTAAAAGATTTAAAGGCAAAAAACTACCTTTTTCAGGCAATTGATCGTCCCATAACAATTCTTAGCAAAGACACTTCCAAGGATATTTGGGATTCCATGAAGAAGAAGTATCAAGGTACAACACGGGCTAAGAGCAGCAGCTTCAAGCACTTCGTTCGGAGTTCGAAATGCTTCGAATGAAATCAGGAGAGTCAGTTTCTGACTATTTTTCAAGAACGATGGCAATCGTTAATCAGATGCGAATCCATGGCGACAAGACAGATGATGTTACTATTGTTGAGAAGATTCTTCGATCCTTGACAGCAAAATTTAATTTTGTTGTCTGTTCTATAGAAGAGGCTAATGATGTTGATAAACTTTCAATTGATGAATTACAAAGTTCCCTGTTGGTTCATGAGAAAAAAATTAACCAACAGGAGAAAGAAGAACAAGCATTGAAGACCTTATCAGAAAATAATTCTACACCTAATAGAGCTGATAGTGGACGGGGTAGAGGCAATGGACGTGGTAGAGGAGGCTGATTTAACAATGATCGTGGGTTTTACCAACAAAACCATCAGCATCATGAGAAACAATTTCAAAGAAAAGGCAGAGGACGTGGCGGCTACCACTCAACAAATTATAGACTAAAGTCAGCAGACAAGTCCAATGTTGAGTGTTACAGATGTCACAGGTATGGCCATTATAAGTCAGAATGTGAAACTAATTTGAATAGACAAAGTGGAGAAAAAATTAACTTTGCAAAAAAGGAAGAAGAAGTGTCTCTTTTGATGGTGTGTCATGTGAAGGAAGAAGCTCAACAAAACATGTGGTATTTAGACACCGGCTGCAGCAACCACATGTGTGGAGACAAAAAGGCGTTTTC
Source organism: Panax ginseng (assembly GCA_020205605.1). Lineage (NCBI taxonomy): Eukaryota > Viridiplantae > Streptophyta > Magnoliopsida > Apiales > Araliaceae > Panax > Panax ginseng. The sequence continues at coordinate 82,169,452 of CM035150.1, read as the reverse complement.
TGAGTTGGACGAATCGTTCCGTAATACTGTCAAGTTTGGTGACAACTCCAAAGTTTCTGTCATGGGAAAAGGAAAGGTAACTGTTCAAACTAAAGGAAATTCTACCCATATCTCTAATGTTCTTTTTGTCCCAGACTTAAAGACCAACTTGCTCAGTGTGGGTCAGCTACAAGAAAAGGGGTACAAGATTATTATCAAAAATGGAGTATGTCGGATTCAAGATGCAAAGTTGGGCTTAATTGCTCAAGTTAACATGACAGAAAATCGCATGTTCCCGTTGTTTCTTCACAACACCAATCATACGTGTTTTTTTAGCAAAATTGAAGGATGAATCATGGCTATGGCATTTTCGTTAAGGTCACCTAAACTTTGGTGGTTTAAAGGCTCTACAACAGAAAAACATGGTGATTGGTCTTCCTTAAATTACAGCTCCCGCTGAAGTTTGTGAAGAATGCATTGTTAGCAAACAACATCGTAATCAATTTATGCAAGGAAAATCATTGAGAGCAAAAAAACCATTGGAGCTGATTCACTCTGATTTGTGTGGGCCAATAAGTCCATCTTCTAATGGAGGTAAAAGATACATAATTACCTTCATTGATGATTATAGTAGAAAATTTTGGATTTATTTTTTGCAAGAGAAATGTAAAGCTTTTGCAGCCTTTAAAAAATATAAAGTGTTTGTTGAGAAGGAAGTTGGCAGCCCCATCAAAGTTCTTCGTACTGATCGTGGTGGAGAATACAACTCACACGAATTTGCAAGTTTTTGTGAGGCTCATGGAATCAAGAGACAACTTACAACAGCTTACACTCCCCAACAGAACGGTGTGTGCGAAAGGAAAAATCGCACTATTATGAATATGGTGCGAAGTCTTTTGACAAGCAGCGGTATTCCGAAAACTTTCTGGCCAGAAGCAGTCAATTGGAGCATTCACATTTTGAACAGAAGCCCCACACTTGTTGTTCAAAAAATGACGCCAGAAGAAGCCTGGAGCGAACGAAAACCAGCAGTGGATCATTTTAGAATTTTTGGGTGTATTGCTTATGCCCATATTCCAGATGAGAAGAGAAAGAAGTTGGATAACAAAGGAGAAAAATGTGTTTTTCTTGGTGTCAGTGATCAATCAAAGGCCTATAAACTGTACAATCCTAGCACCATGAAAATAATTATTAGTCGTGATGTGGTTTTTGATGAAAATGGCACATGGTTGTGGAGTGAAAATGGTGTTAAGCAAAGCATTCTAGCAGATTTAGATGATGACGAGACAAGGCAGCAACCTACGGAGACAGTACAACAACCAGACCCAATCAAGATCAACCTCAAAGTCCACTTGTTAATGAAGCTGCAGAACAAAGACCTCAACGTCAGAGAAAAAGGCCTGCTTGGATGCCAATTATGAGGTAGATGATTTTGACAAGTCTGAAGAAGATATACTTACATATCTTGCTTTATTTTCAGATTGTGATCCTGTCACTTTCGAAGTGGCTGTCAAAGAATCAAAATGGAGAAAGGCTATGGATGCTGAAATTACAGCCATAAAAAGAAATGATACTTGGGAGCTTTGTGATCTTCCAAAAGGGCAGAAAACAATTGGTGTAAAATGGGTTTACAAGACAAAGCTGAAGGAGAATGGTGAAGTTGATAAGCACAAGGCACGTTTGGTGGCTAAGGGCTACAAGGAAGAGTTTGGTGTTGATTATAAAGAAGTCTTCGTCCGGTTGCAAGGCATGACACAATCAGATTAGTGATTGCATTGGCAGCTCAAAACTCATGGCCTATCTTCCAATTGGACGTGAAATCAGCTTTCCTTCATGGAGATTTGAAAGAAGAGGTATTTATCGATCAACCTCCTGGTTATGTGAAACTTGGCAATGAGCATAAAGTGTATAAATTAAAAAATGCTCTATACGGATTAAAACAGGCTCCACGTGCTTGGTATAATCGTATAGAAACTTATTTTTAAAGGAAGGATTTCAAAAATGTCATTATGAACATACACTTTTCATAAAGATGGAAGATGGAGAAAAAATGCTCATTATCTGTTTATATGTAGATGGTCTAATCTACACTGGTAATAACACAACAATGTTTGAAAGTTTTAAGAAATCCATGATGACAGAATTTGAGATGTCTGATCTTGGTATGATGCATTACTTTCTTGGGATTGAAGTGGTGCAGTCCCCTACTGGTATTTTTATTTCTCAAAAGAAATATGTGAGAGAACTTTTAGACAGATTTCAAATGAAGAATTGCAATTCTGTTTGTACACCAACTGAAGTTGGTTTGAAACTTATCAAAGATCCTGAAGGAAGGAGGGTTGACAGCACCAGGTTCAAACAAATAGTCGGAAGCTTGATGTATTTAACAGCCACAAGGCCCGATATAATGCATGCTGTAAATGTTATTAGCAGGTTCATGGAAAAACCAAGGGAGATGCATCTTCTAGCTGCAAAGAGGATTTTTCGTTACTTGCAAGGTACATTTAATTATGGGTTGTTCTACAAGAAGGGAGAAATGTCATGCTTAATTGGCTTCACAGATAGTGATTATGCTGGAGATAAAGATGACATGAAAAGCACTTCGGGTTATGCTTTTATGCTGGGTTCAGGAGCTATCTCTTGGTCTTCAAAGAAACAACCTATTGTCACTTTATCAACAACAGAAGCTGAGTTTGTTGCTGCCACTTCATGTGCTACTCAAGCTATTTGGTTGAGAAGGATTCTTAAAGAGTTGCATTGCAAAGAGGATGGGCCTACTCAGATTTATTGTGACAACAGTTCAGCAATAAAGCTTTCAAAAAATCCTATTCTACATGGTCGAAGCAAACATATAGATGTGAAGTATCATTTCTTGAGAGATCTCACGAATGATGGAGTCATTGATCTTATTTACTGCAGGAGTGAAGATCAGGTTGCTGATATATTTACTAAGCCCCTCAAATTGCCTACATTTCAGAAGCTCAGGAAGCTACTTGGTGTTTGCACTTCAAATGATCCAGTTTGAGAGATGGAGGTTCAAAGTTTGACTCTATTAAACTGAATGTTATGTCTGGAACATCAGTTTAAGGGAGGGATTGTTGAGAAAATAAGTAATTTGCATGTTTTGAGTTGTCCTAGTCTTAAGGATTGTCTATTAGTGGTAGGAGTTTGTTTTGTGAATGTTGGGTAGTGGTAGGAGTTTATTTTGTGAACGTGGGTAGTGGTAGGAGTTTATTGGGGTAGTGCCTATTTTCATGTTATCAGTTATGTAATAGCCTATATAAAGGCTGTGTGGTTAAAGAATATTATATCCTTTGATCCTCTGTCTTCTAGCTTTTTGTTTACATCAGTTATTTGTCTTTTGTTTATATCAATATGATCATGCATATATGAGATACCGGAATTAAGATCAATTAATGGAAACTTTATCCATGCAATGCTCCTTCCAACTAAGATACTTGCATCTAAGAAAATTTTGCATTGCTGTGTGACATAATTTTTTTTGTTCTTGCTCAATATCACTAAGCAGTCTAAGCTCCATATATAAAGCAAAAACACAATTAGGCATTACTTATTCACAAAAGTACAAGTTTAAATGACAAAACCACCAAATGCAAGTATTCTACATAAGAAATGCCATAATTTCAATGAAGAAGAACAAATATTCAAATTTTCAACTTACCTAATAAAGCACCAACTCAAAATAGGAACTTCATCCTTAATGTCAAGAGCACCAACGAATCTAACCATCAAATCATGAATTTTGAAACCTGAGACATCTCAATTTGCATGTCACTCTGCAACTCCTTTCTCGGAACCATCAAACACAACCTCAAAAATGTATCAAATCAAGAATAAATCTCCATCACATAATTACTAACACAATTGCTTGTTCTTCAAAATCATAACACAATATATGTTAATATAACCAACAACCCCTTCTACAAATAAAATGAATAAATAAATAAAAAATCTCTGCATCTCCCTTGAACACAAATTATTTTCCAACAACTATACTATATGTGTAACACTGGAGCAAGTACAGAAATTTTCTGCGACCCGTTAGAAGGTTCCGATCACGAATCTATCGACTGAAACATATCTTCGAGTATCAATATTTTCTTTGATGATTCTTGAAGGGTTTATCTAGAGGTGTGAAATGTAAATAACCAGATAAATTCGAGTGGTGGGTCATCCATTGTTTGGATTATCGAGAAAAAAAAGTACCCAAAAATGAGAAAATCAGTTTTGTCTCTCTGCGAAACCAGAAATGAAGTGATGATTTGAGTGTTTTTTTTTCAATATGACTTGTTACTTTTCTTTTCTTTTCTTTTTCTGAACAGTTGAATATGACTGGTGTGTTCGTGTAGAATTTTGGGTTAAATAACGAGGGGGCATAAAGCTAAATTTGACAGTATTTCTATTGGAATTTTTAGAGGGAATAAGTAGGTTCCAAAGCCCTAGATTTTGGGGTGAGAAAAGTAGCAATTTTCCAAACAAGTTTAATTTTTTTTGCTATTGAACAATAGATTTTTGAAAATGGAATGCACTGGTTTTATTATATTTTCACAATGAAAAATTTATATGTTATATTCTAATTTTCGTGTTTTAAAATATTTTTTTCAATACTAGTACATAAAATGCTTCTCTTCTAGTCCTTTCCCATCTATATTAATCTTTCAATTGAATTGAACCGTATATATTTTTCCTTTTTTTTTGTGTGGTAGATTTTTCTAACTAAAAATCAATTTATTTTTTTTAATAAATTTCATTAAAAAAAAGTTGAGGAGGATCCATTAGGTAACAAGTTAATGGTCAAAGAAAAAATCTACTATCACATAAAACCGTTTAGATAATAAATCGATGGTATGTTAGCGGTTGTATGTGATAGAAATTTATTGATGTTAAAAATTTGAACTTCACTTTCAAATTCTGGTTCGATGGCAAAAAGACTTTAGTTAGGATTGTAATTCGAATTGAGTCGAGTCGAACTTTCGAAAAGGGTGCGATTCAAACTTGAGGCGTTTATGCATCGATTCAATCATGAGAAATGTTAGAAGTCAATAGTGTACTCGACGATTGAAGGATCTACTTGTAATCGAACAACAATATTAATTTGTTGAACGAGTTCAACTCAAACTCGACTAAATATTCTTTATGGAATCGAATTTGAAAAGCCAAATCCAAATTAATTTGTAGTGCTCCCTTCCTCCCTTCCTTTTACAAAATAGATTCTTGTTATTTTGTTTAAAAAAGAGTTATCTTTCTTTTAATAGTACTAAAAACTAAATCAATATCTTCAAAATTATTATTAAAATTCTACTATCATGTCATGAATATTAAAATAAATCCTTAATAAATTTAGAATAAATATGAAAAAAAAATCTTTTGCAAAAGGAAAAAACACAAATTTTTTTTATTCTTTTTTAAACATAGAAAAGAAAAAGTAACAAATTGGGGAAAATGGGAAATAGTGACCAACATAATTCAGACTCGGCGCCCCTATCGCATAAATTCACAAGGTGATTGCTCGTTTGGCAAGCAAAGCTCTTTCTTCTGGTTTATTCCCCCCATTTAGTAGCTTAGCTTGCTGCCTTGTTACGAACATACATACATACCCAATTCAGTTTGATTGATTGAACGGAGGAAGAGAAATGGCTTGCTTGCATGATCACAGCTGCGAAGAACACGATTGTTCTTCTGATTGGTCTCTCTACAAACACATAGACCTCCCTAAGGTTTGTGTTTTTCGCCAATATAATTCTTCTTTTATATATATATATATACACACACACACACACGCACACGCATACTATATCTTCAGATGGTTGTGGCCTTTCGTAAAGTTATTGAAATTGATGCAATTTGTTGCAGACCCAGATGGTTAATGGTCTAATGTTTAATCCAATTGACATGTCCTTGTAAAATTTAATCTCTAGATCGTGTTTTAATCGCACATTTTACCCTGTTGGTTAAACTTTTATGCTCAATGTCTATGAAGTGAAGCTCAAACTATGGACTATATAGTTTGGGTAAGAATGTTTTGTGTGTGTGCCAGAGACGGTAATAGGCTGAGTGAAACTGCTTATTCAACTTTTGATTGTTATACTGATACCTTTTTGCAATTTAAATTGTTGCTTATAATCAGCTTTTTTACCTATGAACTTTATTTTTTTATTTTATTTTTTGTGTGGGAGGTTTGGGGGGTGTTACGCCTTTTTCAAAGGAGAAAAGTATGAATCAGTTTCAAGGATTATAGTTTTCATTAGTGTCCCACTGAAATCATTGTTTCGGTGCCTATTTGTTTACTATAACTTTTAGTCATCTCACAGGAGTGTATACTGTTGATATTTCTTTTCTTCTTTTTGAATTTCTCTATCTTGCATGTTCCATATTTTTGCAGAATGATATGTATACATAAACTTCTCATGTCTTACTGCAACAACTTCAAGTAGGATAATGTAAAAACCGTTTGTAGTTGTCCCCGTGTATCTGTGCTTATGTCTGTATTTACTGGATCTCTTCCTTTTCACATGAGTGATACATGGAGGTTAATTCTTAGTCTTTTGTTCATATATATATATATATATATATATATATATATATTTTTTTTTTTTTTTCCCTCTAAGCCACACTGTGTCCCTTCTTGGAGAATATGCCCAAAGGTAGCTTTTGTCTTGTCATGCTCAAGGTATCTGCTTTGAATGAGGCTGTGCCAGGAAGTGTTAAGTCGGTGTTTAAAGCTTGGGAGCAGCGTTTAAATTCTTCAGAGGTAAATTTTACAAAAGTCTTGTTAATACTCTCCAAATTGGGTTTATGCATTCTATTCACATTATCATTACTTTGGAATTTTAGATATTCATTATTCTTATCTTTTGCAGTAGTTTCAAGAACATATTGCTAGTAAAAACATATAGTTTAACCAAAAACTAAAAGCTCTATTAGTGATTTAGTAATTCGTTTCCTCAAAGCCTGAGCACAAAATAAAGTCTCAAAGTTATTGCACTAGCAATTTCGGCTGAATGTTATTGTGTCATTTGATGTGGTCAGTGGCGAAGCCTGGATTGGTTCGCAGTGGGGTCAATAATTAGAGTATCAGACAATAAATTAAAATTGATAATTATAGTAACAAAAAATGACTCAAATATATAACCACAAAAATATAATATGTCATTGTTGTAGACATCAAACTTATCCACAAAAAATAACTAGTAGAATTAGAATATAATAATTACAATTGCTCTCTGCATGTTTTCATTCGTTGAAATCGTTACATAATACTTTTATTGTCAATGCAATCAAATACATCATTCTCGATGTATGTGGGGTCAAAAATGTGTTAAAAATGCCTGACTGTGCTTCGTATAAAAAAAATTTAACTGGAATCAAAAATTGAGTGGGGTCAATTGACCCCACATTTTTAATGTAGCTTCGCCACTGGATGTGGTGCTCGAATTTCTGAATGCTTAGTTTTGTTTCCTTTTTCAACCTGATGATAATGCTACTAGGATACCATGAATTTGACACTGAATCATTCCAAAGGCCATCATTTCTGTTAGTTTGGACTGGTCTTGTCTATGATGAAAAATTTAGGCAGGTCTTGTTTATGATAAAAAATGATAAAATATTCTACGGTGACAAGTAACATGATCGTATCTTATTATCCTATGGTATCCCTATCATGAAGTACCTCTTGCAGTGTCTCTCGGATATATATCTTTATTCGGTTACCATCTGCTAACTTATGTATTACTTGAGGATAATATTTAATACAAACATTAAATATCAAATCACTACGCTAGATGGGAAGTTTTGATTCTCGAACTTCTCTACTTTTTATATTTCCTGAGACACAATAAGAATCTTGCAAGTATATAGTCCGTCCAGTTGACATACTTACATACTGGATGAGCCAATATCAAAAGTTTTCATAAACATACTTTTCCTTTTATTTGGCACCTTTAAGGAAGCTTTTTGGCTTCATCCCTGCTTGAAGTCTTTGACGTAGGATAAACGTGAAAAAAATTAATCATAAACTCTGATGTACAAGTACAAATGAATTGGGCAGCAAGAGGAAAGGACTTTTACAAGCTTGGTTATTCATGAATTAACAAATGACATACGAGGGGACCAAGTAGTATTAGGATCCAACTTTGATTAATGACCTGGACTCTTATTGGGATTTTCAAATCCAACAAAAGATGACAAATTACAAAGCCGTTTCTGGCAACCGACTTCTTTCCCAAGAAGGTGAAATTGCTAAACTACATTGATGACTAAAACATACTCCATTAAGTAAGCTAAATAACAAACTATAAGCATGTGAACCTATAAAAACATAGAATGACTCCAAATTAAATCCGTATCAGCCCAATAACCACATAATTATCTCTTTCATACATCTTTTTTCTTAGGCCTTTTATGGAGTTCATCAGTCTTAAATTAAGGTTGTATATAATTAAGTTCTGCTTTGAGTTCTTAGCTCTGAGTGAGGATACACTGGGCGGGGAATCCGAGAGAGCTAGGAGAACCTCCTCCCGAGGGGGAAGCGTAGCAGGGGGGAAAGTCATATCGACCTCGCTCTAACCAAGGCCACTATTCCTGATAAGGAATAGAGTAAATGGAGGTTGTGAACATCAGCTTACCATTCCTTAGTCATGAAGAAACAATTTTCTGGATAGGCTTTGAGATTGTAGTACATGAAATTGTTCACAAGATTTTAGAAAAATTCTGCATTTTACAGATTCCAGTAAAGAAAATTCTAAGATACATGCCCTTGTTCTTCTTTTCTGGCTGCACTTCCATCATCTGATAGGAATTATTTATTGTAACTAGTTCTGGTTTTTTGTTGTTGTGACAAGTGTCTATTTTAATTTATGGATTTTTGTGTCTCTGGTAAATTATGGTCATCTTTCTTGTAACAGTCACTTGGAAAGGGTGATCCAGAGTTAATTGTATTCATTCCGTAAGCGACTATGCAAGTGATTTAGCAACACTTATATGAGAAGTCATGCTGACTTAAAGTTTACCTGACCCGTACTTCAATTACTTTAATTGCTGTGCATCTTTTTGCCAAATGATCCTTAATAGTTTTGGGCTTCTGCACAAGTAATCATGCTGAATTCATGGTGTATATGCGTTAATTCAGTTTGTTGCTGTATTTTATTTATGTACCGTTATCACTTGTTAATCTTCTGTACTTTTAGAGACTTGGCCAGTTAGCCCTCTTAATTCTTATAATTTTATTTGATCTTTTTGTCGGTGGGATCCTGCCCTGTGCTCTCTAGGCTTCCTTATCTCTCATGACTGGTAGATGGATCTCTCTATGTAGTAGTTGGCTTTTTAGAAGCTTCGCTTGAAGCAACTTTTAGTAGATACCATACCATCATTTCCTTGATATTGTGTTTGGATGAAGATTTGTAAATTTACCTGTTTCAATATCCTCATGTTATATCCTAGGATATGCAGTATCTGCTCTGTGGATTTGAAAATCTTCAGCATTGATAAATTTTTATTGCTTATGTATATGAATACGTTTGGCTTCATGGGTATCTGACGAGGCGGGATTTATTACTTTTTCATAAAAAACACCAAATAATTGCATCAGCTAAGTTTTGACTGGTATGGAATGCACAGGTATGTGATGTCCCAATGATAATAATTTTTGTTTTGGAGTGTTAAAATTCCACTTACCATGCACCTTCTTTATATATCTTGATGTATGAGGCACAGTACTGACTGGCCTTCAATTGTTTCATGGCTCAAAAATTCCCTTACTATCACTTAAGTAGTTAAGCTTGAAGAGTTACTAAGACAAAAAGCGATATTATAGTTCTGCATGGAATCAATATGCGATTGATGTCTAACGTCTGATGTATATTTTATTCAAACTCCTCTGGCTATCAATTATATTTTTTCTTTCTTTGCTCATATACTCTTCTGTGAGTTTCATTGGTTAACATTTATTGTTGGATTTGATTGTGATAGATTTACATCAGATGTTAAGATCAAAAGCATTTCAATCGTTGGTGGGGCTGATGGAACAAGTCCTTCCAAGATGAGAGCGTGAGTTCAACTTAGTTAATAAGTCTTCTTACATAGTACTGTTATTAATGCAAGCTATGATGACTGGGCCAGCAGTTGTTTAATTCTAAAAGAGGATAATGTAATTCTAATTAAATAATCTCTTATGATCCTCTCTAATATGGTTTGACATTAGTCTCCTGCAACTCTAACCTCTGTATCACTTCATTTGGGAAGTATAGCTAATTTTTATTCTTTTTTGGGGTATATACTTGGTCAGGTTCATAAATCGAGAGGGTATCGACTTTTCTGATGCTCAAACAATGCAACCAATTCAGGTATTGCTGCATCTTCATTTGTCAGGGAATTTATGTTTCTGAAGCTATTAATTTACATATGTACATGTTCATTGTTTTAAGGAATGGGATTTACCGGAAAATTTGCAAGGAGTTTTAGAATTCCAGACAAGGTACATTATCCGGCTATCCATTTATATGGCATAGTACATGACATTTTTTCATTAATACCTCAGTGTGATAAGTTTCTGTTGTACGTTTAGATGGTTGGCCGCTATTAATTTTCTCACATTGCTAAAAACTGACAAAAAAACTAGTTATAATAACACCAATAAGAACTATAACAACAATAATAATAGAACATGAAGAATAGTTAACTTTAAAATAAAGCAAAACTTGTTGCTTGCTTTAATTTTAGTTCCTGAAAAGGTGTCTAGGGAGAAGAATGAATTTGGTTGATGCAAGGCTTGTAAAAGCTTCTTCCATATGATAGAGTGGCTAATTGTCCTCCTACAACTATTTGGTTTCAGAAGAGTCATTTTGGGTATAATTTAGGACAAGAAACTTGTCCACTGCCCAAGAGCGCTTCTTTTTAAAGAATTATGCAAAAGCCTCGTGCAACAATGCACAATGCTTCAATAAAATTTTTATCAATCAAACTGAATCTTCAGCTTATATCAGCTTAATTTGAACTGGGGATAGGACTAAACTAAGATGATGACAAGACCATATTAACTTGAACAATAGAAAGAACCCATGTGTCCAAATATTACGTTAAAAAAAAACTATCATTCCTAATCTAATTACATATATATTTAAATGTGATTCATGATATTTCACGTGCATGCATAGGCATCAGGATGTCTCAGATACTATCAGTGTTTAGTGAATTTTGTGTTGAGTCAACATGAAGTTTGAAGGATGGTGACATTTGCCATATTTGTTTCTCCAGTATTTGGAAAATTCAACGTTCTGACTATGTACTGATGATTGAACAGATATTCTAGGTTTCAAGGCGTTGCAAATCTCACCTTGCATTTTCCTGAGAATTATGGTGGTGAAACATCTCAAATCCTTTACATTGGCTTAAAAGGTGAAGCCACCCAGGTAATATCAGTGCAAAAGTTTGAATTCTATGGACTTATTTGTTCAATAAATGATATGTTTTCTTTTTTACAACATAACAGTTGAAGAGGGATGTTGTTGCAACAATTGTGTATGAAATCATGCCTAATCCTTCTGATCACAAGTAAGTACTGTTTTTGCGGTTCGAAAAACGTTTTGAATGTAGTTTGATCGCTTGATGCATGATACAAGACTGTATCTGTTTGGTTTCGACTTTTTATATGGTACATAAAAATTGCCGGGCTTGTTTGCAGGACTCGAGCTGAAGGGGGAGGAGGTCTTTCACATGTGGAATGAGGGATAATATTTGTGCTAATTACTAAAAAGACCCTTTCTATTGATGTTACTTTTGTCATGGAATACACCCAAAAGAACAACTGAATTTCTGTGACAAGTCTGTCCATTTATGGAAGTTTGTCCTATATACTAAAAGATTCTTCCTCATTTTGGCTTGGTTCAGATGGGTGGAATCCTACTTTTCTCCTTAAGATATTAAATTTCTCCTTAAGATATTAAATTTACTTTAATGACTTGTATGTGATTATGAAAATTAACAGGTTTTGGAAACCATTTTCATAGCTTGTTCATGGTGTTCTTCTTCTCTTTTGATCTGTTCATTATGGTCGAGTAGCAGGGCAAAATATTACTATTACCACCCTTCAAGTTGAAATTCGGTTGATATGTCATATGTGAGGTGTTTTAACAAGCCAAAATGAAATTAGCATATTTTTCGGAAACTGATATTTCCACGTTTGATTTTTATATATTTTTTATGAAATATTAAAAATAGGAATTTCCATACATGTGAAAATATTAAAAATGAAAAATATAAGATAGTGGAATTGAAAATAGCAGGAAGGAGAGAGCATTTCTAAATTTTACAAATGAAAAATATAAAATATGGAAAATTTTATTTTATTTTTATATGATAAAAATTTGTTAAAGCAGGAAAATTTTTGGTTAATTTTGTTAATTTGAAAAAGTTGTCTTATGGCCAAAAAGAGCAGGAAAAAAAATGAGAGATTGAGATTGAAAAAGTTGTATCTTTTATTAATTTTGTCATCTTTGTATCCTTCATTTTTTATATTATTATTATGGTTGTAAATAAGAATTATAAAATTATAAAACTTCTTTTCTCCAAATCTATTACCTTCTTTTTTCACCCTAACAAAAAAACTAACAATCAAGATCCAAATTTTGTCTTTTAAAAAAAACAAACTTTAAGAAATAAAAATGATTTGTTTATTAAGCGGCGCGCGCTTTTCGATAGCTAGGGTTTCTATTTATTTATTTATTTATTTTTCTGTTATAAAGTTATACTACTACTACTATATTAACACTGTTTGCCAGTTTTTTTTTTATTAAAAAAAAAAAGGATAAAAGGAAGGAATACTTGTTATGCTATAAAAAGCTCACTCCCTGTTCTTCACTTTCATTTGGGTCAGCTCGGACGCTTCTTTTTTTTCGCAGAAAATTTTCAATTCGTAAGTAATTCTCTCTCTTCCACCTTTGCTCTCCTTGTTATTCGCCTCCTAAACACCACTATTTCATTTTCATCCATACCATTCAGTTTTTTTTTGAGTTGAAAAATAAGAAATTAGAGCTCATGCGTACAAATTTGACCCAGAATTTCTCAATTAGATAACACATAGTAGATTTTTAGTTGGCATAAGTTTTTGATTGGTTTAAAGATTCTATCTATATATATATCTATATATATATATATAAAGAAATTTTTGATAGTTTTAATTTTTAAAGGGAAAATACATAGCCGGAGAATATTTTGTTTATGTCCCTGTGCTATTGTTCTGCAATGGCATCAATTATAACTTATAAATTGCAATTTGAATGGAGATGTTATTTTGAGGACAAACAAAAACAAAAAGGGTGGGAATTTGAATTTGTTCCGAGTTGGATTGCTTATCTTTGATACAATATGCTTAAAAGTTTATATTTTTGCGGCAATTTTATATCCCGTGTTTAAATTAGATGGACTAGTGTGAATATTGGAAGTGATTAATGTGTTATATTGAGAGTAGGAATGCTATTTGATTATGTTGGATTGCTTATGTTTTATGCTCTATTTCAATCATGCAGGGAACTACAATGATGGGTTCTCTTCAACAGTCCATTTGGATGAAAGGGTCATCCCCTTTTCCTCCAAAAGGATCTGTTGTTGGATTCCCACCTCAGGTTAAACTAAGTTCTTCAATCAGTCCTGGTAGATGCTACTCTCAGCTTGAAGCTAGCTTGATCACCGGGAGGTCACCCTCCTCTGTGTCTGTGTCTGTTCCTGCGGCTGAAATTGGAGGTTAGTTAATTGATTGCTAATAAATTGATACTTTGTCAAGTTTATTTTGGGGTGTGAACTTCTTGAAATTCTTCTCTTTGATGTCTTCAGTTATGTTTGCGTGTAATTATTTGTCTTACATTTCGTGTCAAGTTTATTTTTTGATTTCAGAGATGAAGTCTACTCTATAGTAGTAGAGTATCATGATTGGTGTTTTTGAAATTGTACGTATGTTGCGATTCTCGCAGGTTTGATATTGTGATGGGCCTAATTCAAGGATTGATCTATCAGTCTGCATTTCTGATTATTAAATCAGTTACTTATTCTCTTCTGATTTTCTTTTAATGAAATTCCATAATGTTGTAAAAAATGATAGAAGATAATTTTTTAGTTTTAATTAGACATGATGTATGCTTCAAAAACCTCCACGCACGTTTAATAGTAGGCTGTCTATAACAATTGAGAAGCATCTGCTGGCTTCAGATTTATGACTTGGTGTTTGTAATGAACTTTATAGAATCAATCCTGTGTAATTATTTCTGATTACAAAGTAATCAGTTGAATATTTTGATATAAAGAGAAAAATTTACCAAATTAATCTTCTATGCAAAGAAATTGCATATATCTTATGAACTATTTTGCATCTAAGATAGTTGGATTCAATAAAACTGGAAGATTTACATCAATAGAGTCCTCTGAGTATTGATTTGAGGTCAGTATATCTGCAAATTTAGCTTAGGATTGAGGTAACTAGATGACAAATGCTTCTCTGCATAGTAGCAAGAAAAATATTACTGGTAGGATTTTTAAAGATTGGTCCTCATTCATGGAGCTGTGAATTCCATTATTTAGGTGAAGGGAGAAGCTTTAAAGACAACGCATTAAGTGAAGTTGATCCGGAAGTGCGTGCACTTATTGACAAGGAAAAGCAACGTCAGTTCCGATGCTTAGAGCTTATTGCCTCAGAGAATTTCACATCCCGAGCAGTGATGGAAGCAGTTGGTTCTTGCCTTACAAACAAGTATTCTGAAGGACTACCGGGCAAAAGGTCAGTTTTGTCATTTCTGGAAAGGATCATTTTACTTCTGTTTTTGTTTTGATTTGTCAGAACCAATACGTTAATTTTTTTTGCTTGTCGATTTTATAATATTTTTCAGGTACTATGGAGGCAATGAGTACATTGATGAACTAGAAATTCTTTGTCAAGAAAGGGCTTTGGCAGCATTTCACTTAGATGGGGAGAAGTGGGGTGTGAACGTTCAGCCGTTGTCTGGTTCCCCAGCAAATTTTGAAGTTTACACTGCCATTCTTAATCCACATGACCGCCTAATGGTAAGTTAACTGCTATTTCAATTTAAGTACTACCTTGTAGTGCATGCATCCATATAAATTGTATATGTGATCAATCAGGGACTGGACTTGCCTCATGGGGGACACTTGTCCCATGGGTTCATGACTCCTAAGAGGCGCGTATCAGGCACATCTGTTTATTTTGAATCTATGCCTTATCGGCTCAATGAATCGACAGGTGATATATTTGTAATATGATATTTTTAGAAGCTACAATAGATTCTTTTTGTGGGATATGTCCTAAAGATGTAGCAAGTGATATCTGCTTATTAAAAGAAATTGGCTGCTTAGAAGTTATTCAATTTTTTTGGTAGGCCTTGTTGATTATGACATGCTTGAGAAAACAGCTAACCTCTTTCGACCAAAACTCATTATTGCTGGTGCTAGTGCCTACCCTCGAGATTTTGACTATCCTCGTATGAGAAAGGTACTATTAATTGGCCTTGAGAATGCCGTTTTGATTTCCTTTTTATTTTTGGGTGTATATTGCGTGTTCACTTTTCTTTGCTTTTTAACATCTAATTAGTTACTTGGTCCTTTATGCATTCAAAGATTGCAGATGCTGTTGGTGCTTTTCTCATGATGGATATGGCTCACATAAGTGGACTTGTTGCTGCTTCTGTGGTTGCTGATCCATTTGAGTATTGTGATATTGTAACGACAACTACACATAAGGTAGGGGATAACCATTTTACGAGAATGATTCACTTGCGATCAGTCTTAGGTTACATAAATTTGACTTTCTTACTCCGCTCAATTTAAAATTCAGTACTGGTAATTGGTAAAACCAAGTGTCGTATTGTGTAGTCCATGTTTGTGATTTGTGGTCCTATATGCTTAATAACTTCCACATTTATCAATAAGCAATTATAAAACCCTGCAAGTACTCGGCACTTTTCTTGCTGATGACGTTGTGTTTGACGTTTATGAATTCCTGGCCCATCTTATTTGAGCTATGGCTCTTCATTTGGTCCGGATTTGAGGAAAGGAAGTCCAAATAATAGAAGAAAAAGGGAGCTGAATAGGTATGCAGATTCAAGCTAAAGAGGGTGTGCTAGTTCACTTCTTTTTCTTTTTCTTTTTGGGGGTGGGGATGTGTAGTGGAGCGGGGGAGAAGGAGAAGAAATTGTACAATTTGCGGTCAGGTGGTTTACCCTGTGCATGCTCGGAGGGTATGTGATGCCTCCACTAACAAAATAAAGAATTTTTTTTTACTGTGATGGTCTAAAATCCTTCAAGTAAGGTGTTCCTATTTCCCGTAAACTAGTGTAGAAGTTAATGAGCATGTCCATTGCTTATTACTAAACCTTAGGACAAAAACTACCTTCCCACTACCTGAGGAATTTATGCCTATAAGCTTTTTGGCCTTACAAGCATACTCTTATTATAAAATTCAGAAGAAACTCTAGAGTTGGGATGTAATCATGTAAATGTACTATACATACGTATAATTCTGTGTTTGTTATTTCACCAATGCCTATTCTTTTACGAAACTAGAGATCACCGATCTCTTTATCTCTCTTTCATACTTGATTTCTTGAAGGACATGAAAAAAGTAAGCTTAAATTGCTGTAAGCAATCAATAGTTAAAAGGCCACGTGAAACAACTTGGCAAGTACATGAAATTTTTAACTATCTTAGGCTCTGATATGGAGTTTTTTCTTTTCCTCGAGAACTATGGCCATAAATATGTTATTCACTTCTTGATGACTCTCATCACTACTGTTGAACATCTCGACACGCCCCCAAGTTACATGAGTAAACTTGTGGGGTATGGAGAAGAGCATGGCAAAGAGAGATAATGGATTTTCATTTTAGGGATATGTCAAGAATAAAAGGTTTAAAAGAATGAGAAATACTCCTTGTATATGTTACAGGAAATTTTTCTTTTAACAAATATATTAACTGTTCCAAATGACCTTGATTAGCTTTTTCCTACCATACACACAATATATCCATATACATATATATAGTACTGTGTAGTATAGCACTGAGGAGATATTGTTGGAGAATTTATGAGAAATATCATCAAACACATTTATTTATCGAGGATATGATTTTACTTTGACTAGTGTCTTATGTGGTTCGGTCATCATCATGAGCTTGAATATAAAAGGATCTTATGCAACTAATAACATAACTAAAAGGTGAGAAATATCTCTATGATTTGTGTTTTTATTAGGTTGGATTGTGTTTAAAGCAATATTAATGTGTGTTTTCAAATAGTGTTGTTTTTCTTGAACCTTGCATGTTATTCCTGGTTTTAATATTGTCTGTACACAACCTAACAAACATTCTCACCAGTCTTTGAGAGGCCCTAGAGGTGGCATGATCTTCTTCAAGAAGGACCGTGTTCTGGGTGTTGATTTAGAGTCTGCCATTAACAATGCTGTTTTCCCAGGTTTGCAGGTTAGTTAAACTTTTCTTTTGCTCAGTTACCATGAATATGAGTTACTCAGCTATTTTGTTCAATGACCTGTTTCATTTTATTTATTTTTCACATTGATCCTTAAAGAAAAATTAATGTCATTGAATCATCTTGGCAGGGTGGTCCTCATAACCACACAATTGGTGGACTTGCTGTCTCCCTGAAGCATGCTCAGTCTCCTGAGTTTAAGGCTTACCAGAAGCAGGTATTACTTCACATATTCTTTATGATCTGAATATGTCACAGCTCTTATCAGAATTTTAACTTGAGCATAGTTACTTTATCTTGTAGGTGGTTTCTAATTGTAGAAGTCTTGCTTCTAAACTGCTTGCACAAGGGCATGAATTGGTTTCTGGTGGGAGTGATAATCACTTGGTTCTTGTGAATCTTGGGCCATTTGTAAGTTTCTCCTGAAAATTTCAGAATCTTGACTGTTGATGTAGGATAGACATTTTTAATGAATAGCTGCATGTCTGCATTATTAATTTATTATCTAACTAGCAAGTCTAAGCAACTTTTTAGTTGGTAGCTAGTATGTCTTGCAGATCTTAAAAGAGTTTGTGATGTATATACAATCTGTTAATGTTATTTTACTTTTTATTGAAAGAGTTTGTGATGTAATCAATTTGTTATTGTTATTTTACTATGCTCGAATCGTGAGAACCAATTATGAATGATATAATTAATAGGTTTATCTTGGCTTCTTGTTTTTTGAACATTATATATAATTCTGGGTTGATTTCAACCTTCTACAAACGATAGTTTGGGAAGAAAAGAGGATTGTTTACATATGAACTCAATATTTGTTTCCAATGTGAAGTGGGAACTATTTAACAAATGAGTAGAGGATCTAGATGTAAAGTTATCTAAGATTTGATATTGTAAATTAGGTTGATAATATCTTCCAATCTTGATGAGTTATTCTGAATCTTTTATTTCAGAATGTCAACGGTGCTCAAGTGGAGAAAATTCTTGACATTGCATCCATCACCCTCAATAAAAATTCAGTACCCGGTGAGTGTTATTCTGTGTTCATTTTTCTCTGCAGAAATATTTTAGATAATCTTTTGATTCCTTACACAGTCTGTCTGGTTGGAACATCATTCATAGGTGATAAAAGTGCAATAGTGCCTGGTGGCATCCGCGTTGGAACACCTGCGATGACTACCAGAGGCTTCACAGAGAAGGAATTCATTCAAGTCGCGGACTTTATTCACGAGGGTGTGAAGATTACCCAAGAAGCAAAAAAGTTGATATCGAGTCCCAAGATTCAAGATTTTATACAGTTTGTAACGTCTCCAGATTTCCCTTTGAAGGATCAGATGTTGGATTTGCAACGGAGAGTTGAAGGTTTAGCAACCCAGTTCCCCTTGCCTGGTTTATGAGTGTAAGTGATATAAAGAGAGAGTTGGCACCACCAGGTGACACTGCAGGTTATGGACTTGGACGAACTACCAGTCTTGTACACTGCAGGTTGCTAATTATTATATGTACTACTAAATTTCAAGGTTATAGTTGGTGACTTTTTAATCAGTCCCTAATTATATGTACTAAATTTCAAATGCATTATCCTTCGGTGGATATTGAATTTTCAAGAATTTTATGAAATAGATGATCGTGATCTTGATATATGGTGAATGAAATTCAAGGGGAGTTTGAATAAATTGGGGTATGTTATTACAGTATATTTCTCAACACAACTACAATTTGGTAATTTCCTATTTAATTAATTATAATTCGGAGAATAAAATTGTTGTGTTAGGGACAAAAATACTTGTAAAATTGTATACTCTCTATTCCAAATTATATGACTATTATTGACTTTTGTAAGTCAATTTGAGACATTTTCAAATTAAAAATTATGATAACTCGTTAAAAATTATGAAATAATAATGTTTACAAGGAATAATACTTTTTAAATAGTTTACGATATTCATTGTATTGATTAAAATTAAAATAATTTATGTTAATTTTGAGTTTAAAAATCTCTTTAAACTTTAAAAAGTTAATAATGATAAAATAATATGTAACAGACGGTACGTTTTCCCTTTTATTTCATTCTTAAAAAAGAGATGCAATTTCTATAAGATTATTGATGAGTGTGTTTTATACCCAAGAATCGATTGCATTTGAGCTTAATCTTTTGGTTGGTTTTTAAGTGTTATGTGTGCATTTCATACATTTTTTTGTTATTTTGTATGGTATGACATGACATTGGCATGAAGAAGCAAAGAAAAGCAATTCAGACATCTTTTGGACTAAAATATGAATCAAATACAAGAAGAGAAGATTGCAGTGCTTTTAACACTAAGTTGGATTCATGTTCTTGGCTTGAAACTTGAATTTTATTGTAGATCTACTTCTTGCTTTCTGGAACATCTTGAATTGTCCCAATCGGAGTTCGGATTTACATAGCATCCACTTGAAGCCAAATTTCGACCTTGATCCGATCAGAATCTGTCAATTCTCAAAAAATGAAAGTTGTAGATCTCGTTGATATCTTCGATTTAATAAGTGGCAGACCCCGTAACTCCTAGCTGATCTAAAGTTATGTCTATTTTACCAAAGGACGTCGCAACAGAAAATTTACCAGCGCGGGGCGCGCCAGAAATGAACTAAGAGCGGTGCAGGGCGCGTCAGACCTTCAGATTTTCTGCTACTGTAGCTCGGGTCGCGTCCATATTAGCCTAGGAACAGCGATGGGCGCGCCGGACTGCGGAAAAAGAGCTGATTTGGGTGTTATGTTGTCCAAGTTGAGCTAGAATAGAATTGTTAGTTGTCTAACTTGCTAGGTTTTCATTAGGACTATAAATACTTGATTATAACTTGGATTTGAGAGACTTCTTATATACTTTTGACTTGATATTCATTGAGAGCCATCTTGGGGAGACTTGGAGTTTGCATTGGTGGATTGACTAACTTAAGCTTAATATATCTAACAAAAAATACATTCATCAAAGCATAAAACATCCTCTCAATCTTATATCATCAACAAATGATATATATATATATATATATATATATATATATATATATATATATATATATATATATATATACCTCATATCAACCATCAGAGCACATCAAGTTTTAATAGCATACAAAACTAACCATTAAAGAGTTCATGTGATGTGCAATACTTCAAAAAAGTAAAGTAAACTTCTTGTATTTTTCTCTGGCGTTGTGAGCATTTTTTTTATTTTTTATTTTTGCTTAACAAAATTTCTTATCAAAAGATAATATTAAAAAACACCACTAAAGGGAGTTTTGTATGTACTTTGTGCTCTACTACTACATAAAGCATCTTAGTTTGTTTAGTGTTTTACATTAATTTGATAAAAAAAATTACACCTGATAGCAATCAAAATTAGACATAATATTCTCAAAAGTGTTGAGCGTTATAATTCTCAGCTATAGGATGACACAATACCTTATAAAATATTACTTTATAATAGGAAGATTCAAAGATCTAAACACTTTAACGCGCTCCTTGACTGTATTAATGTTATCATCAACCCGTCGTTTTGCCGCTTCTGGTATGGGCTACCCAATACATCATTTCTGACGGGGATTTGGGGAGTGCAGGGTGTTGGCTTTTTCATGCACAGTTATACCTGTAATTAATTAATAATATCAACATATATACAGAAAATGAGACATATGTCAAGTTTAAGCCAAATTAAATTGAGAAACAAATTAAATATAAACACCACATAAAAATACAATATCATATCTTCCAAAGATTTAAGTTGTCTATTCTGATGGTCCTTTTTTGGATTTGCTTCCTTGGAATGAAGTTCTTCATCCCTATGAAATAAAGTAATTCACCAAAGAGTGCAAGGCAAATATATCAGAAGATATGGGGCTAACAAATATAAATAGCAAGACTCCAAGAATTTGATATTATTGGGAAAGTCTTTATCAAATAAAAGAATTTGAATAGCACTTACCTCCTCACGTGCACTTTATTTGAGGGCTAAAATAGAAGTTACATATCCTTGTTAGATTCACTTTTGAAATTAATTCTTATCATATATCACCTTTATAACTGCATTGTAACTCCTCTTTCTATAACACACTTCAAACCAAAACACATTAGTTATATACACCATTATAGCCAATAAATCTGGTCAGAACCTAGTAAAAAATTGTTAAATGTCATTATAATTTTACTCAACTAAAATTGAATAGAATTACATTCTATGTAACCCAAACCATTAGCCCCTTTCAACGACTCGCTACTAAAAGGTTAGAACCACTTTGAGACATATTTAAAAACATATATTGACAATTGAAACCTCTAAAAAGAAAAAAACTTTCCTAAATGTAGAATTTCAACTCACATACAACTAATCACATACACACTCGATCCGGTTTCATATCAATCAATTATTGCATCAAAAACTGAGCTTCAATTTCATAACTTCTCAAAAAATGAGAAAATTTTAAACCACACGTACTATAAACAAAGAAAGGGAGAAAACCTTAAATCCAAAGAAAGAAAAGCGCCAAATCGTTCGAATTCTAAAAAGAGGAAAAATTACCATATTTTAAAGAGGAGGTAGTTGAGATGAAAAAGATACACGAATAAAAGGAATATTTAGTTAACATTATATATAGAAAGATTCATATATTTTGTTATTTTTAAAAAAAATAAAAAATTATGCACCCCTTATTCGGCTTATCACTCCATTCAAAGAAGGAACCTCGTGGTGGTGAAACAAATTCTTTACAAAAACATTAAAAAAAAATCAAACATTAGTAAATTAAGAAATTAATACTAATATCTAATAAGGTGTGATTAATTAACGTTGTATTCATCATAATAACATATTTAATACACAATTGCTTAAATGATTGAAGAAGAATGAACCAAAGACTTAAATGATTAGAAATTAGTAGCCTCCATGCCTAAGCATAAAGAAGTTCTTCTGACTTCACAATAATTGAAACAGGGGTTCACAATTTGTGGTCATTTACAGGGTCAGAACTTGTAGTTGATAGCTTCCCCAGATTCTAGAAATTCCTCGTAGATTTATTATACATAACCTAGTATATATTTAATGAATTGACACCTTATCAAAAGGAAAATCTCTATTTAAACCTCATCAAAGGGTATGATAGCTAATATTTAGAATATATAGTTGTCATCAATTACTCAAATCTATAGGTGTAATGATTCATTCTGAAAAGAACTTCATTAGAGCTTTATAAATTGGAGCAAATATATACATCTAAACAAAAGCAGCATAAAATGGTGGAAAAAATCAACCAATTCTTAACGATTATATATGAACACAAACAAATGAAGACTTTTCTTTATTTTTTTTCATTTGGAGGAAACTAAAATTAGCTTTTACTTGTCATAACTTGGCTTCAACCCTATTTTCATGAATAATAATTAATTAGTCAAGTTATTATTAAATTTTTTTAATCAAGTTACATTAAACCACTATTTAGAAACATGTTTGGTCCCATTAGATAAAATAAAGAAAAAGTCATGTACCATAAATGCATGATATAAATAATAGAAGTACTTGTAATAAATTAGTTATCATCGAGTGTGTATTAGTAGTTATAATAATTAGCTGAAAACATTAAACTAAACAAAAAAGAATTTAAATAATGAGATTGAGGTGTACCTTCTCCTCCACACAGCAAAAATGCACTGAAAGACAAACTTGTTATTCTCCACCTTAGCACCTGGAGTAGATTTAGTTTTGTCCAATAATGCTTTGTAAACCTGAAATTTAAAATTCAATTAGTATTTAAAAATTTCATTAAAATATATACATACATATAAACCCCTCCAGAATTAAGAATGAAACCTACCTCGTCGATCATGGGAAGAAATTTGGTTGGCAGAGAACAGATTGAGCACTCCCTGAAGATTACAAACATGGAAAATTATGATGAAAATTATATGATCACAATTTATGATAATTTGATATAGAAATTTTAAAAAAACTGTAAATTATAAGATCATTACTAACTTTAGAAAGTTAATTTCAAATATTTTTAAACTCAAAATTGATAAGATTCATCAAAAATTACGAAATAATAAATATTTAAAATAGTAGTAGTGTAGTACTCGCTGGTTTGAAAGCTCACACTACAGTATTCATTGAGTTTATGTCAATTTTGTATTTGAAAATATCTCGACTTCAAATATTCAATCATGATCTTATATTTTGTTGGAATGGAGTTTCACAAAATGGTTAAATTCAGTAAACTCAATAAAATAATTTCAAATTCATCCAAAGAAAGGCATATAGAATTCTATTGAAATAACAATATATATGACACTAATGTAAGAAAAACAATATACGGTAAAAGATGTTATAAAACTTTCTAAATTTACTAACAACCAAATAATAAAACAATTATCAAATATATTTCCCAAAGTCAAATTTAACGAATATTTTTACCTTAGTTTTTGAGAAAACAGAAGCAATATCAGGATTCCCATCAATAAGAGCCTTAATCCTCCCAGGAGTAGCATGGAGTTTTTATACTGGCATGCATTTGAGAATCGGGATCCTCAAATTTGACTCAGTTCTGTAGTAAGGTTCAGTCAGATAAAGAGACATACATAGATACATATGTTTTAATTGCTGAGGGAGAGAGGTGTATGTATGCATGCAACAAATATAGGATTTGGAAATAAAAATCAATTACATACATCAGTATAAGTTGTTTATCGATTATATCAATAATCACAAAATACAAAATTAAAATTCTCTTACCAGTAAAAGTTACTCCAAAAAACAGACAGACGCATCATCCATCAGAAAGAAAGGATATCATCTCATAAATTCTGAAAAGCTAGCAAGTAGTACAACATAACTACATACTATTATTATACTCCATCTTGATGCATGATATATATAGTCAGCCTTACTATATAAGACTGGTATCGATGAATTCATATTTAACCTCAATGTGGATATTTTATATACTTGTGATTGAACCCATACCCATACATTTGTTGTATCTGATTATCCCCATAGTTAAAAGCTCCATCCATCTGTTGCAAACATCTCTCATACTTCCGCAAGCCTTGCAGCCATCAAAGTGTGATATAAATGGCCAGCGCTGATCGCTTAAAACCCAAATGCTGGTAGTAAATAAAAGTACAGGCCCTTTTATGAACACAAATCCAATATATAAACAATGTCAAGTAATTTTAATTTATAGAGTAATGAAGAAATTTGGCGTTGTGAAGTAAAAAAGAAGAGAGAAATTAAAAAAATACTATTCTTACCTTTTTTGTAGCATTTCAACAAACAGTTAGTGTGCATCATTTACATTGATCTAATTAGGAATTCAGATTCATCATCTAATCTGATGAACCCAGGCAAAACTCAATTATAATATCTACCTCCTACCAAAAATAAAATTCATGTGCAGATCTTTCTTTAATACATCACAAATTCCTTTTTACATAAGCACTTCATTTAGACCAATATTAGGAATAAAAGGATAAATCCCAAATAATTACCAATAGAAATCATAAAAAGTAATCGAAAGTTTGATGAACAATTACCAATATATGTGAAAACAGGGACGGCGTCGGAGGCCTTCAACTATTCAACTGCATCTGGCCGTCAGGTTTTGGCCATGCCAGTGACAATACCAGCGAGGGTCAGGCGTGGCATCACAGAAGACAGAAGAGAAATGGGAGTTAAAGGATGGAAGTAGAAGAGGAGGGCAAGGAAAAGCAAGAGGAGCGAGAGAAGGAGAAAACTATATGGAAGTGAAATAGGCAAATAGGGTTGAGGGTAGTGAAGAAGAGGAAGAGCACAGGAAGAGGCAGCGTGATTGAGCGAGATCCTAATTGATTTCAAATTGAGTGAGTTGACTCATCCAATTATATAATTGATTTGAAATTGAGAGAAACGGATTTTCCAATTTAGACATTCTTTTTGTTATTGATTGAGCATTTTTAAGTTAACTTAGTTAATATTTCATCTGTTCAATTTCATTTGATTTTTCCAAGTACATTACTCTAATCTTAGAAAACAACTACTATATTTTTAAAATTAACAGTTTAGTTTGGGTTGATATCAATAATACTATGGGTTACAAAAAAAATACAAAATGACGTGCATATATATTGTTACTAATTAAATTTGAAATTATTTTTAAACTAGAATAGGCAATACTGACCAATTGTATTTAGTTATATAATGCTATGTATTACTAAAAAATTTACTTGTTTATATCATTTTCGGCAAAAAATACATTTACCCTCTTGTGGTCGTCGACTTGTAAGCATTTGGCCACTGAACTTTAAAAAAATGAAATTGACCCACTAAGCTTTTTAAAATTTTTAATTGGGCCATTCCGTTAACAGATGTTAAAATTCTTCATTTATTTTCTGACGTGGCTTAAAAAAAGAAAAGAAAATGACATGTAAATGCTGAGATGAATAATCATCAACCTTCCCTCGGGTCAACCCGACCCGTTCACATATTAAACGGGTCAAACTCACTTATTTCAATTCTAAATAATACAAATAATATATCAAAATATTCCTATCAGATCTGGCTTTGAACAAACCCATTTATCCAACCCACAGACAGAGAGGGAAGGGAAAGATAAACAATGGAAGAAGTGTCAATCGGATCATCGAAGAAGATGATAGTTACACAAGTCTATTCTTTGTGCTTTGATAGTTTATTTTCCCATTCTTCCCTTCACCCCTCCTCCCTCCATACACATTGTTTTATTTTCTTTCTACACAATAATAACCCTTCATTCTTCTCTCTCATCTCCCTTTTGTCACCAATATTCTTTGATATTGATGGATATGTTCTAATTAATTCAATATTTTCAATTGAATTTTTTTCTGTACTTTTACAAAAAACAATTGATGGAAATCATAAACAGGGTCTCCAAAATCGATTCCGTCACTCTCCTTGGCTGATCGGCGATTATCTGCTCTGGCTCGTCACCTCGAAGGCTCATCGTCGACCATGGAGTCGACCGTCTCTGCTTCTTCCACCTCGGTGACCTCCAATGGCAACTCTATCTTTGCTCACCTTGTTCGTGCTCCTGAAGATCCTATTCTCAGGGTACCTTTCATTCCTCTTTTCTCTCTCCTTAAACCTCTAGTTTATTTGTTTACATGGATCAATTTTTCCTTTACATTAGGCAAATTGACAATGGTTTCATTGTCCATGTGTTAAATTCCTTGAATTTTTATTTATAAATTGATGGCAATTTATGAAACTGGATTAGCTATAAGTATATAATATTACGTTGTAAAATCTTGTTATTCAAAATTCTATTGTATGTATCGACGGTTTTGTCAAAAATGGTTGTAATACTGATTTGGTTTGATTTCTCATTTTTTGATTTGGTTTGGTAACATCCTGTTTTGATTTCTCATTTTTTTTATTTTGAGTCTAAGTAGTCAAATAAGCCGCCTCAGCCTAATATGTATTGATTTTTTTTTTAAAAACAGCCACGTAAAATTTTTTGTCATATCTTCTAACGTCTATTAGCTAAATTAAACGAAATGATCTAATTAATTTTTTTTTAAAAACTCAATGAATTAATTTTATTTTTTTAAAATTCAGAGACAAAAAATTTGATGACAGAAGATCTACTCTCCGAGAGGGTTAAGGTACTTTTTGCCTATCATTTTTGATAGTTTAATACTCAATGATATAATACATCCGAAGTAATTCAATAGGACACAAGTTGAAATTGTTATTTCCCCTTGAATAAAAAATTGAAACGAAAGTTACAAAAGTGATAATATATTGAAGGCAACAATTACGCTTTTTTTGAATTGAAAAATGCTGCATTTGAATCGAAATAATTTTAAAGCATTTCAAGTGTATATTTAATTGTTCGATTTTAAAGTATTTCAAATATATATTTAGTTGTTGCTAATGGTACATGTTATTATATAATGATTAGAATAAATTTTATCCCATCTTTCTCCACATAGAATAAAAAAGCAAATAAATGAAATGAAATTCATTCTATTAGAATGATTTATCTATCAAAATGATAATCAAATACACTTTTTGTATTTCCTCCATTCCATTCTATCAATCCAAACATATAATTACAGATTCAATGTGTTCTTCTATGCTAAAAGAAGTTTTAAGCTTAAATAATGTTGAACAGTCCTTTGATCAATCAAAAGTATATGAAATTAACTAGCTGCCTACATGATTCCATACACTAATTTTACACCTTCACTTCTGATGCAAAAGATAAAGACTTGTGCATTTTCATATGCATATGAAATTAGCAAGGAGATTCACACAAAAGAACAAAGAAATTCACACATAAAAGAATAATATGCAGCAAATGGAGCAAAAACAGGATGATTTTGATCTTACTAGGAGGGAAAAAACTGCAAACAAGCTAAAACTTTCTAAATTAGGAGAAATACTCAGATCCAACACAAAAGTTGGGGGTTCTTCTTACATGTTAACTGCCTCATCACTGCACTACTTTTGGTAAAAACAGGATGCAATGAAATTCATAATATGCAGCTAATGGAGCAAAACAGGATGATTTTGATCTTACTAGAGGGAAAAAACTGCAAACATGCTAAAACTTTCTACCTTAGGAGAAATACTCAGAAGCCAAGCGTAAGTATTTCATTGAAGATCCAACACAAAGTTGGGGTTCTTCTTACATGTTAACTGCCTCATCACTGCATTACTTGTTCAATTTCAAACATTCAATGTCATTAACTATAGTTAGACAATAAGCACATATTGCTACTTCAAATTTGAAGGAAGCCATGGGAAAAACAACTTCCCCCAATCGTGTTCAGTAGCTTTATATAGGCACCGTGCAAAAGGTGGCTTGTTATTCTATTAAGAAACAAAGCCCCCGTGTCTAAGTATGCCATTTACTTTTCCCCACAAAGTGGTTAACTTTGTTCAATTGACCAATACAGTATCGACACGCAAACAAAAAAGGATCTGTCAATACTTTATTAATCAATAAACTAATACAGTGTCAACACGCAGACATGAGGTGACCTATTTCTGTATGTCAGTACTTTATTTATTAGTCAATAAACCACTAAATTCATGCAACCGGATCCCCCACACCCATAAATTTTCATTTTGTCAAAAGACTCGATCTTTCCTAATACAAAATTATGCAAATGAATGCCACATTATGAAAAAATTAAAAAAGAAAATCAAGTTTTCTAAAAGCAAAATTGAAAAAAAATAAACTAAAATTACAAAAGATTCAATCTTTAAGCTGAAGTTTGAGAATTTAAGCAAATTGGGAAATGTAGCCAGCATATTGTGTCACAGAATAACAAATAAATATTCAGTGGATCTTCAGCCGTCGGCTTAATCTGGGCTCCAAGCGGCAGACGGGTCGCCAGTAAATAGGCGCCTGCTGTTGACTCTGAGTTAGAGCCCTTTGGTTTAATGTTTCACCTTATTGATTCAGTCATTATAACAAACATAGATATGTATTTACCCACTAAACAATTTCATCCAATCGAAAAAATCATTCATTTACAGAGCAAATCTTGAGCAAAAGCTAGTTATAAGTATCAAATCACATGAAAACTTAACAAAACAGAGATAAGAAATGAAGGAAAAGAATAACAAACTTTATACGCTGCAGAGTATGTGGGGCAAAGAGATGAAGCCAAAATTTAGCCTCCAATGAATTTTTGTGTGTATGATGTGCAATAGGGGCGGTCTATATATATAGCGTGTTGTTATGTAAACCCTAAGATGAGAGGATGTTAAATTACCTAAAAGGACAAAGGTTGCTGGGTTTATTACTTTTTGGACTAAATTGCAAATATTACCCATTCGAGTTGTCATGTTTTGCGTAAGAATCCTAATTTGAAACCTCTATTATCATCTCTGCACCTTTTCGATGGTGAATGTGAATACTATTTTTCTCAATTGCGTATTATTACTATAATAACCTTAGTTTAAACATAGAAATAATGTGCTAGTACTTTTTTTTGTTATTTTTGATTTCTTATTTAATAAAGAAAAATATTATTTATAATATATAAAAGTAATTAACAAATCATAATAACTCAATATAATATCATCACGTACTTTAAAAAATTAGAAAATTAATATATATACATTTGTCACAAACCTCTATCAATATTATATATAATACTTTATCTGTTCCAAACTATAGGGTTATTATTGATTTTTAAAATTAATTTAAAATATGTAAAGGTAATAAAACAATACATAATAAAAGTTTGAGAATAAGAATAATTTTATAAATGAAATAAAAAACTATATAAATATATAATTAACAAATACCAATTATTAATTTTAAATTTTTGGTAGTATTTCACCATTATTATTTTAGTTTGGATAAATTCCAAATGTTGAATATAAGAAATAAAATACTGTATATATAATTGTCTTTGTTACTATAAATTGATCAAATATATTATAAAGAAAACAATGTTGAAAACAAATTACTTAGGAAGATGGTACTGTGTAAGACCCCAACTTTTATAAATATAACTTAATTTTCTTTATAAATATTATTTTAAATAATAAAGTATTAAATTGATAAAAATATTAAATTAAAGGCGATATGTGCAAATTTTAAGAAATAAAAAGTATGTCATGGAATATTCAGTATGTCGGAGAATATTTGTTATGTCGGAGAATATTCGGTAAAGTATGACAACTTCGAAACAACCAATCATTGGTGGACCCCACGACAAAATAATTGTTGAATATAGAAAATGCCAAATATAACCTTCTTAATAAAAAAAATTATTGGTGAAACTGTTAGCTTTAAATGTTAAATTACCCGGTGGTAAAGGAACAATAACATACACTATTTCACAGTAGTACGCGGTGTTACACAGTCGCACACGATATTCCACAGTAAAACACGACATTTCATAGTATTTCATACTGTTAAATCAACAATTGTCACAGTAGCAATTGAACAATATTTCGTATTATTGAATCAATAATTGTTATAGTAACAACTGCACAATATTTTATATTATTGAACCAATAATTATCACAATAGTAACTACACAGTAATTCATATTATTGAACCAATAATTGCGCCATAGTAATAAATGCATAGTCATTCATATTATTGAGCCAATAATTGTCACTGTAACAAAGATAGAAATGAAAAGCTACGTAATTAAAAGTCACAAGTATTAAATAGTTAGACAAACTCATTATTTGAAGAACATTGATATCTGTGATATTAATACATTAAGTCAATAATGCAGAAGATGGATAATATAATAATAATTTTCAAATGTGAAACGTGTGGATAACTAATGAATGGTATAAATTAAAATTTTGAAATGCGAAACGTGTGGATAACTAATCTATGGTATAAATTAAAGATAATCTTGAAATGTGAAACGTGTGGATAACTAATAAATGGTATAAATTAAAATCTTAAAATGTGAAACGTGTGGATAACTAATATATGGTATGCATTAAAGATAATCTTGAAATGTGAAACGTGTGGATAACTAATATGTGGTAGATTAAAGATAATCTTGAAATGTGAAACACGTGTGTTAGTAAAAATTGCATATTTAGATTTGATGATGATGATGTTGATGATGATATAATGTATATTTGTATCTAGTAAATTTTGTAAAGTCCTTAAATGAAATTGATGTTGAAAGTAGTATGTCCTCAAGCCAATCACATTGGATGTGATAAATATTTACTTTGTAATCTTATTCATTTATGTCCTCAAGTCCTTAAATGAAATTTATTCATTTTGGACCAATACTTTTAGAACCATGATGAGTTCATGCTAATGAGATCTAAAATCTAGATAGCTCAAACTAGAATGTTCTTAATCATTGGATCACTAATGTGGGGTTATTAAATTCGGATAGATTAATACATACTATACTTGCTCTGTTGAAGATGATGATTGATCTCATAATCATTTGTGTGAAGACAATAAAGCAAGTATGTAGATGCTTATTGGAGAATAATTAAGTTTACTGAATGTGACTTGCTTAAAGGAACACCTAATGGAGTTTTACTTATCTGACAATAAGAGTTCATATAGTGATAGTAATACAAGTGATCATTTGACTTGAGATCATCAAAGTATCTTGTGTATTATGAGTTATGCTTTGTCACATTCCTTAAGAATCTTTGGGTATATAAAAGGATATGTTTGGGTATAATAAAGTGTGCATAGAGGTAGATGAATGATCAACAAAGGATCTACCACTTCCAGTAAAGGGAGAGAATGTTATATGCTATTCTATAAGTGACAACTTAAGAATCCCAGGCCAGTGTGAATGAAAATTAGAAAGGAGTTTCTAATTTACATTAACTAGAGTTGTGCATTTTAGAATAAAAATGCATATGATCAAATAAATAAAATTTGTCAGATATTTCACGTTTTATATTTGATCGGGACATTGTATGGTAGAAGGATTAAATTGTACGATAACTATTTACTGAATAGGATCTTTTTGATTAAACGTTGATTTCATATTATCCGGATAGTCATAATATGCTGAGAGGTGTCACTCATGATGTATACTAAAAATATTTATTTATATTTGAATTAAAGGAGTTTAATTCATTATAAATAATATTAGAATGTTTCTAATTTATTTATTCTAGTACCGGTATGATATTGAACCTAAAGTGTAAGACCCCAACTTTTATGAATAAAGTTTTAATTTTTTCTAAATAATATTTTGAATAGTAAGGTGTTGATTTGATATAATGTTATAGTTATGGGAGATATGTGAAAATTTTACAAAGTAAACAAGTTGTCATAAAATATTCTTTTTGTCGGGGAATATTCGTACGACAGCGCAATCATTGGTGATTGGCTTGTATGCATACTCCTTTCGAATAATAATAATAATAATAATAATAATAATAATAATAATAATAATAATAATAATAATAATAATAAATTAAAGTCAATCCATCGACTTACAAGTCACGATGACATTCAGAAGAAGTTCGCCACCCTCAAGTCGTGATGACAGCATCCAAAGTGAACTCAGGCCAGAAGACATGAACCGAACGGTGACCCGAAGTTAACTGAATCTCAGTTCGCTTAATCCCTTAGCTTTTGGTCCTTTAACATCATCATCATACTGTCCGACCACTCAGTATCTTCGGCCTGAAATCCTCATGCATCACTTTTGAGATTTTTGGACTTTAAACGTCTTCTTTTTCTACATAAACACACATTTTCAACATAACAAAACAAAAAAACTTAAGATCAGTTACACAAAATAATATATCTTCGTGATTTTTGTTAGTCGATTTCACAATCAATAAAACACGCGCAAGTATACGCATTCAACAAGTAATATAATGATAAGTCGAGTGTCGAACCCACGAGGAATTAATATCAAAGCTATTCAAGTACTAAAATTATATCAAAGTACTCTTATCTAAACAATTGATTTAATATAGATTATCCGGTGCAATTTTAAGTAACAAAGTAAATTACGAGCAACGATTGATATCAAGTAAGACAAGCTAAGATCACAATTCCCCCAATCCTTCGTTTAATCTCCTAACTCTCCCTTTAATTAACAAATCACTAGAATGGTTAACCGGGAATTCTAAGTATACATAATCCTTTTCCAAAGATCATGAGAATCACCTAACTAAATAAATCACTATATTCCTATGGTGAAATAACTTAGGCTAGGAGTCATTAAGATTAGAATCTCTCAATAGCTACACATAACAAATAGATATATTTATATT
Organism: Panax ginseng; assembly: GCA_020205605.1. Lineage (NCBI taxonomy): Eukaryota > Viridiplantae > Streptophyta > Magnoliopsida > Apiales > Araliaceae > Panax > Panax ginseng. Next base: position 82,136,230 of record CM035150.1, on the reverse strand, counting down.
CGGGATAAATGTTGTTTAGGTTACTGTACTTTAGGTCAACTTACAAATGGGTCACTGAACTTTTTTTCTTACAGTCAACTCACTGAACTTTAGTTTTCTTAAAAACCGTTACAAAAATCGTTAAATCCTTTGACTTTTAACGAAAATTGACACATATAATGTTGAGTTGGAAAAAAAGAGCTGATGTGGCAAAAATGATCTAACGTGGCCTTCATTACGTGGAAATTTTCCATCCTTTAGAGCAAATTCAATATTCAATAAAAAAACATACCAAATTTTAAAATCAGATAACAAACAAATATACACAAATTTCACTACTAATCGCTGGAGAAATTTCAACTGAAGAAAGTTCAACATCTCGACTATATAATTCAGTTTAACTAACAAATATTGCCAATGGGATAGAATCAGAAAATAAACGAATTCAACTTCAATACAAGAAACGACATACATGAACCTCAAATATAAACAATTACATTAAGATAAACATGAACATATATATATATATATATATATATATATATATATTAGATAATGGATAAAGTATTATAATTTGTAGAGATAATTGATCGGGGGGTAATCGATTGAAATTGGCAAAGTATACTGATGAAGACGTGGTCAAGCAAGCGACTAAATGTGACAATGGTGTAACTTCGCGCTCACCTTCGCACCCACGCTTAATAGTATTCTTCCATCATCACTGCCGATTTCTAGATCAATCGAGCCTTCAACCTTCATGAGAACCATCAATAACACATCAATTCTCTGATCCCCTTTCTTTACTTCAAATTAAAACCCTAGGTCTTCGTAATTTGTCAATTCCAGTTGGTTTAAAACCCTAGATCGATAGAATTAAGTATCTTAGAATAATAGAAACCCCAAAATTGAAAAACAAGAAACTGACGAATTCGACGATTAGGGCTTTGGTGTCAAGAAAATCGAAGGGTTTAACGAAGAATTCAACATATTTAGATCTAGAGAGAGAAAGGGAGAGGAGAGAGACGATCGAGTTACCAAAATTGAGAGATTTCACTTTCATTACTAATTATTATAATTATTATCAATTATCTCCAGCAATATATCTTTCATTTCCTCCATAAATTTTTTCCTCCATTTAATTTCCACGTAAAAAAGCCACATGGGATGATATGTGACACATAAGAATTTTTTTTTACATGTATCCAGCTGATGTGTCAAATTCCGTTAAAAGTCAAAGGATTTAACGGTTTTTTGTATCGGTTTGTAAGAAACTAAAATTCTGTGAGTTGACTGTAAGAAGAAAAAAAAATTCAGTGACCCATTTGTAAGTTGACCTAAAGTACAGTGACTTAAAAAATATTTATCACATTCATATTCTATTATGCAAATTATGTATTATATTTAGGTTTGAACTCTACAATCTATTTTCCAATATCATATAGATACCCACAATAATCACTTGGCAAAGTAATTAATACATGAAGCTTAAAGTATAATAACCCATTCACATGTGATACATTATAATAAAAACAAAAGAAAATCGATTTAACTATACATCAGGTTTCATTGCAATCTTAGAATGGAAGTTTAGTTCATAGCTATAGAATTAAACTTCATTAACAATGTATTCAACATTTTTAGATCACACAAAGTGAATGAAAGAAATTAGAGAATGAAAACTCCTTAGAAGCAATATTCAAACTCTAATTCTTCTCTTTCAAGCATGATCTCCAAGCTTGTTGCAAGAACTATTCTTCTCCTTCCTTTGGTTTCAAAGCACTGCTAAGTTGTTGGTCAAAAATGTATGTCTTGTTTTAAAAAATGGAGGCTGGTAATAAGGCGGAAAGCTAACCCATTAGGTGAGCCCGCTTGCATCATTTGCTCGCTGAAAAACCCAAGACTGCCGTGCATGGCTACTAACTTTGGCCTAGTTTTGAGTCAGCAGTGTGACGCCCCAAAATTAGGTATACATCACCCATCTTGGGTCGCCAGATACATGGCATGTAATTCAAATACAACTTACTAATACAACTGCCATGTACAATACGACAAAACATAAACTGTAAGTTTGAATACAAATATTGTCTACTAGAGATTATATAAACTCAAAAAGAGTCCTCATTACAATTATTATCACACTATTTCACGTGAATAGTGAGGACTACTAATGCTATCCTTCGGACCATCACTCCGTTCCCCGACTCGTCCCCAAATATATTCTCATTTTCAAGAGAATAGTGAAAGAAAGGGTGAGCTCAACTAGCCCAGTAAAAAATATTATGACTAAGATAATGCAGAATAAATTATCATTAGTCTCTAACAATGTTAAACTGATAAAATATAATAGACATCAAATTTAACTGCAGCGGAACAAGCAATCCATTAAAAGAGTCAAGTAGAAAATAAAATCTACTATCTTTTATGATTAAAAAGGTTTTCATCACCGTTATCGCTAAGACTCCAACTTTAATAAATAACCCACATCACGAATCCCCCCCGCACCACGGTCAAGGATATTCTTTAGTATCACGACCACAATTATTCATGCATCATGCCAAGAATATTTGTGTATTCATTAATGGTCATGATCATGCCAACAACTGTCCATCAATGCATTATGGGCCAATGAGGACTTTTACCACATCAATTGTAACATTACGGTCATGATTACACTGAATAATCCCTGGTCATAATTATACCAAGTCCATCTACATGCACTACATGCCACGTATGACTTTCAAAAATATAAACATGAGGATGATGACAATGATATAAGAATTCAATAAAACAAGTTCAAGAATTAATTTATCTAGGAACTGATAACGTCCAAATTGTCAACATGATACTGCTTTGTAGAGTAAAATTCAAGAATGCTGAGAAGAATATTTCCATGAAAAGATACTGGATGAAGCACAAATATCAAAGATATTCCACTAATTTCATGGGTGTAGAAGTCAAAGTTTTAACCAACTGAGTATAATAAAGAATGGAATAACAAAAGAAATCACCATGCATGCGATAGACCACACATGCAGGTTATTCCAATAGAATAATAAAGGATGGAACCGGTCCCGCCAGAACGCATACGCATGTGATATTCTCGATGAATAATAAATAATGGAACCCAGGTCCGCGCGTAAAACGAACATGATATATTCGAACTAGAATAATAAAGAATGGAATATTAGAAGAATGTCACCATGTATAGGGTAATAGGTAGCATGATACTGAGTTATTCCAACAAAATAATAAACAATAGAATAACAACAGTTCTCTTCATGAATAAGAAAGAATAACACCATTTACCGTAAAAGAATGAATATAAGAGTAGTTAAGTAGATAAATCTTTTCTATAGTTTTCTATAATTTTTTCTCCGGAGTTTCAAAGTGAATTCGTAAAGAAATAATGAAGGAATGAACTTTTATTTATAGTAAGAATGGATTGCATAAGAACTAATTTCCGAACGATCCAGATTGATTCACTTTAATCTCCAAGCCATCCATAAAACTTTTAAATATAATATAATATTATATATATATATATATAAAATAATAAAACTTCCTCCACCAAAATCCACTATCAAATATATATATATATAATAATAATAATAATAATAATAATAATAATAATAATAATAATAATAATAATAATAATAATAATAATAATAATAATAATAATAAAACTTTCTTCCACCAACATCCACTATCAAATATAATAATAATAATAATAATAATAATAATAATAATAATAATAATAATAATAATAATAATAATAATAATAATAATAAAAAACTTTCCTCCACCCAACATCCACTATCAAATATATATATATATATATATATATATATATATATATATATATATATATATATATATATAAAATAATAATGTTATACTCTCTCCACGTGAATATCAAATCCCCACCCAATTTCGGGATTTCATACATCACATGTGGGTTCTATATGTGGTCCCCACATGTGGGCCCCACCTTTATAAAAAATTTCACCGAATATTTTGAAAATGGGTAAATAGGAATCCATAAAATAAGCAAACTTTATAAAATCACCTTAATAATTTTAACAATATTTATCATTTTATTATAATTCACAATATTAATCACTGTGTCGCTCCTGTGAAAGAGGGGGCTTTTCAATAAGGATTTTCCCCTATTCATGCAGCAATTAGGTGACCAAACCTCTCCTCGATGTAACTTCTAGACATCGTTAATATTGCAAATAATAATATTAATAACTTTGTCGTCTCAATTATTGATTTTAACAATATATAAAATATCGACAATAATTGAATCAAATAACGTGAGATACTATGCAACAATTACTATAGCAATAATTGAACAAGATGAATGACTTCTCACGTAAGCTTCAATAATCAATACTGCGTGTACTTACTTGAACCACGCCAGACATTCATTTCTTTTACTACCGAAAGTAGTTCAACAAAGATCAACCAGTAAAACTTCCGCCGTTATTTTTATAAAAATACTTTTATCGTTTTCTCAATCCGATAATAATTACATTGTGGGGTCCACCAATGATCAAGGCGGTTGTTATTTAATATTCCCTGCTAAAATGAATATTTCCCGACCAATCGAATATAATATAACAACTTGCATAATTTGCAGAATTTATAAATACTACGCACAACTATAACATTATATCAAATCCACACCATAACAAAAAAAAATTATTTCAAGAAAATTAAATATTTATTCATAAAATCTGGGGTCTCACATGCAGCGCCAGGGAGACAATGGAGATCAAATGTAGGCGCTGCGGCGCCCAAATATAAAGCAAATCCGGCACTGCGGCGCCGATAATGAGAAAATAACCCTTTTGCCCCTTTTAAAGTTGGAAATGACTGTTTCGCCCATCTGTTGCTTCCTTCTACTATATATCAAGAAAAATACATCAAAAGCAAAGTGAAACATGCAAGGATATACAGATTACTAAGTCTAAAAGCACCCGATTCGTAGGTATACATCTCACTCATTAATTTTATATATTAACTTTATTTATTTGTTTCGAGTTACATGGGTAAATATAGTTAGTACTACTTTAATGATATATTTGGTCAATCTTATAAACATTTTCAGTCCAATGTATATAGGTCGCAATCAAAATCAAAATTTGATATAAAACTTTCATAATACATAACAAAACTCCTTAATTATTTACTTTTATTTGTATCAACATCGAACATTTTAGTATTTGTATAAAATTTTAGAATTTTATTAATTGAATAATAAATAATATATATATATATATATATATATATATATATATATATATATATATATATATATATATATATATATATATATATATATATTGTATGACAAGCTTCATACCATAGTATACAAGCACATAAAGACCAAATCATAAAAAGTTTTTTTTTACGAGTACAAACTAATTTTCAATTTATCAAAAAATAAATATTTCACTTTTAAAATTGAAGTTTTCTTACAAGTTTTTTTATGCAAAAATATGAATGAAGTAAATAATTGAGCCCTTAGGTTTCAGTACTTCGAAAAATAGCCTCAAGGTCACATGTCCCATCCCTACTATGGGTACTTCTACTTATCCTTATCAAAATAATGAAAAATATTTGATAATTTTGAAAGGTAAAAGTTACGTCCAAGATAGTGGTATATATCTTCATGAGTAGAACCCATGAGTAGGGATGATTAATAAATTAGTGTCCATGGTATGGTATATATCTTCCTGTAAGGTTTCTTTTCTTCAGTGATAACAGTGCTGAATCGGTGAGAAGTCTGTCGACCAAGACTGATCTGATTAAGAGCCTTTTAGGCTACTCGTACAGTAAAAGAATGTGCAGAATGTTTTAAATATTATAGTAAGTCGATCCAGCACATATGCTGGCTTCCCTAATGAACAACAATCCAGTACTGTGGTACTGGGTTTGTTGAACAAAATTCTAACTAATTTTGTATGAATTTTCCATTTGTACCAGTTTATCTTTTCCTTTATCTAAACGTAAAGTCGTAATAAATCATGGGTAGATTGACTACGCATTTTATGAAAAAATCAGTCCATTCTGCTATCTGATTTGGTGCTTGATGGACATTATTCTGGTTGATTTATCGGTATTAGGCGATATTTTAAGAATATAATATTTTAGATATTATTATATTGTTAGGATAGTTTCCATCATTCACTCTTCCATGATTATCTCCAATAATTATGTAATGGTTATCTCCATGATTATCTCCTTGAGTTAGGTAATATGTTAGTCACCCATCTTATCTTGTATTAGTATAAATATCTCCTATCTTCTCAATGTAAACAGGAGAGATAATTATCAAGTTATTATCTATGCAATTATCTATTCTCTCAATTCAATATTCTCTCTCTAATATGATGTTCTAACATGGTATCAAAGCCATAAGGCTAGCAACCTTTGATCCTCCCTTTCCTTTCTTCTATCTACCGCTGTATATTTTCTAAATTCCTTCGTCAGCATACAATTTTTGCGCATTTAGTCTTCTCCATACGATTCCATGGTGGAAAATCAATTCTCTCCATACTCGGATTTTCACTCTTCTCCATACGATCCCAAATGGTGGCTTGATCATCCCTCTTATGATTGTTCTAATGAATCACAAGTAGGAGTGAGCAAAAAACGGATAAAACCGAACCACCGAACCGAATCGAAATTTTTTAACCGAATTATTTTTGTTTTTTTTACAATTTTGGTTATATCCAATTATATTTCAAAGATTCGATTACGTTTTGGCTTCAAATATGTGAGTTATTCTGTATCAGAATAACCGAACTTTAATTATTAAAATATTAATTTTATAATATTATTATTATCTCCTAAGTCCTAACCTAAGTGACCGAGCCTGGCTTAAGTCCTAAGTTTCAGATCCGAGCTCTTCTTCGATCTTCACTCTTTCGCTCTCAACCCATTCTTCACTTTTTGCTCGAGCCTCTCGACAACAATGACACTCGACAATCGACTACTCTGTCTCCCCTTACGACTTCATTGTTTGTCATCTCGACTCGAGCTCGATAAATGACACTCGATAGAACTCCTTTTCAAAAGACTCTCGACTCTCTTACGACTTCGGGGCTTGAACCACGCAAGACGCCTGGTCCACGCCTTTAGACTTCAGCTTGATTGATTTCAGATGTTTACTTTACATCTATGTTTGATTTGAACCCTTTTACGGGTATTTGATCCGATTTTGTTAGTTAGACTTAGGGTTTTGATCTAATTTTTGTTGTTCGACTGATCGGCAACCGCCAATCGCAATGTTCAATTTTTGAGATGCAATCATTTTCGCAACTTGTTTGAGCTTATATTCCCCTTTAATTTTTTTCTTTTCTCATCAAAAGAAGACAAAGAAATACAGACGATAGAATCATAGATAGACCTTTAAAATAGTCTCTTAGATGCCCATCTACGTAAAAACACCAGAGGACTAGTATTCATCTTTTCCTTTTTTACCAATTGCATTTAGGGCTTATTATATGCTTTACTAGAGTAATTGTTGCATCACGAGATGTATAAAATGTATGATTTATATGTATGATTGATAGAAATCATGTGATTATGCATCCGATTTTGGTTTTTTTTGTTTGACATTTGTAGATAATGTCAAGTCTTTTAAATGATTCAGACATGGTGGATGATACTTGACGAGCCTAACCTTGATGACCTTTGATCCAATTGGAGATGGGAGAGAGGCAAATGATGTTGTTCCCACCAATACAGAGCCCCTGGCCAAAAGAACCCACGACAAGTACAAAAACTACGGACACTCGAGAAAGTGTAAAGGGCCAAGAAAAGGATGGCACCTAGATCCAAGGTGTGGACCTCGAGGGCACTTCATTCCCATGAAAGATAAGGATAAGTAATGTCATCAAAGGTAAGTGTATTTATTGTGAAAAAGAATTAGTCAACGATTCATTCTCAAATGGCACTACTTCTTTAAGAAATCACTTTAGAACTTGTAAAAAAAATCCTATCAACATGGACAAATCTCAACCCCAACTTGTAGGGATTAAAGAGGAGGAGGGAGAGGGAGGGGCATGTGAGGGTACACTCACTTCTTGGAGGTTTGACCAAGAAGCTGTTAGGGGTACCGTGGTTCACCATCTTATATCAGATGAACTTCCTTTCAAACATGTTGAGAAGGAGGGTTTTAAAAGACTTATGCAAGTTGTCTTGTCCCAGTTTCAATTGCCTTCACGCTTTTACATTTGCTAGAGATTGTATTCGTTTGTATGAGAATGAGAAGAGTAAGTTGAAAACAATCCTTAGAAAACATTATGAACGTGTTTGCCTCACAACCGACTCTTGGACTTCTAATCAACGCTTTTGAATTATATGTGTGTTATCGCTTCATTTTATTGATGAAAACTCGAAATCGCATAAGAAAATCTTGAATTTTCGAACCATCACAAGTCATAAAGGGAAGGACATCGGGGAAATGGTTGTTCAGAAGGTTGAAACGGTTGAGTCTAATCTAATTGAGTGGGGACTTTCTAAAGTTATGACACTCATCGTAGATAATGCTAGCTCAAATGATATCATGCAAGGCTTACTTTGAGAGATAGATGTACATACGAAAACCAATGTCTTAGAGGTAAATTCATTCACATGAGATGTATAGCTCACATTATTAATCTTGTTGTGAATGATGGGTCAAGTTGATTGAAAAATCTATTGAAACAATTAGGCGTAAGCAATCAAGTATGCAAAACAATCTCCATTTAGGTCAAGTCATTTAAGGAATGTATCGAGTTTTGTGGTCTTCAAGATAAGAAAGGCTTAAGTCTAGATTGCCCAACTAGATGGAACTCAACTTACTTGATGTTAAGTTCACTTAAAATACAAGGAAGCTTTTGATCAATTTGGGTTTAAAGATCGTGGCTTTGAAAAAGAGATGGGGCAAAAATATTCCAACGGACTTGATTCGAATAGGCCAAATTGTTTGTTGGATTCTTAAAATATTTTTATAATCTCACTGTGCGTATTTCGGGCTCATCTTATGTCACATCAAATAATGCATTTCTTGAAATATGTGACACTTATATTATTTTGAATGACTGAGAAAGAAGCAATGATGTAGAATTGCAAAAAATGGCCAAGACAATGAAAATAAAATATGTTAAGTATTGGGGAGATGTTACAAAAATGAATATGTTGTTATATATTTCCGTTCAGGTTGATCCTCAGATAAGTCGAAGTTTTGTTCAATTTGGTTTAAGGAGAATGTATGGAAATGGTGAAATTGAAGTTGAAAATCCGTTGGAGGGTTTGGAAATAGATCTTCACTTTGATATTGATAATGAATATAGGAATTTAGAATATCAATCAAGTAATAAGGCCACTGGGATGGAGATTGCCGATGGTGTGAAGTGATCAATGGAAGATTTGTTTAATGAGTACAGGAAAAAGTATTTAACTCAAGAAAGTGGAAAATCAAGTTTAAGTAACATGTCAATGTCATCCCAAGGTTCTAGTTCAATGGAATCCCAAAATACAAATAGAATTACAGAAGAGTTCAAAAGGAGTCGAACCAGAGTTATACTTGGAGACAAATCTGAATTGGACAAGTATTTAAGTGAAGATGTTGAAGAAGTTGATGAGACTTTCGATATTTTGGGATGGTGGAAAGTTAATAGTGCAAGATTTCATATCCTTGCACGTATTGCCCGTGATGTGTTGGCTATTCCCATTTCTACCGCTGTTTTGAGTCCGTGATTTAGCACGGGGACGATTCTTGATGCATTTAGGAGTTCATTGTCTCCTAATATGGTGGAAGCTCTCATATGTTCTCAAGATTGGGTTAAAGTGAAGAATCATATTGATGTGGAGGAAGATATCGACTTTTTGCCGATAAATTTGAGTGTGGTAATAATTATTGTTTTTGTTTGTTTTATTGAACCTTGATCCAATTGTTTGTTGAAAATAATGTGTTTAATTATATTTTCAATTTTCAGCAATATCCAACTTGAGCCTTGTTACTAATGATGCCAATGTTTTTGACTCAACTTGATTAATGAGGTAAATTCGCTCTCTCGATTCATCATTGCAATTCAATGTTTATGACCATATGTAAATGATATAATACTGCCAACCTGACAACCGGAATTTGCTGCCTAATTAGTTTTCTATATTTGAACATGTGATATTTATGTCTTTATTCTTAACCTTAGTGCAATAGTTTTTTTTGTATTTTTTTTGAGTCAAGTGTTACTTATTGTTAAGAACTAATAGCATTAATTACTGAACATGGTATTGCATGGCTTGATATTCTAATAGGGACTGGGACCAATCTTCTTGGCCTTCTGCTACTTGGTATAATTTTTGGGTGTGGTTGTAATCTCTATGTGCTTTGTAATTTTTGGTTGGTTAGCTTCCTAGTGTTGGGTAAGGTCTGGGTCATGTATAGTTGCTGCTTGTGAAATTCTGAACCCTGGACTTGTTCATGCAGTTCTGGATTTCCTTATTCTATATAAGTATATGCTTTTGCTGTTTGTCATATTAGAAAAGGCATACTAACATATTAGTTATTAGGTATGGACAGAGTGGATTGCTAAGATCTTAACTGGCCACTATATGAAATTCATACCTTTTGTCATAGTTTGTAATCAATATTAGGCCGGTCACAACCCAAATTTTTGGGTAATATTAAAATAAGAATTAAATAAATAAAATTCTTATTATATAATATGTTGTATGATATTATATTGCATAAGTGGGTATGAACTTTGCAATATGTGATGTTTATGCTTAATAAATATATTCAGTATTATATATTTATTATATGTAAATAAATTGTAAGGGTAATTTATTATAGAAAATGAGATGAGATCCAATATATAAAATATGTATATTGGTATCAAAGCTAGTTAGTAAATTAAATTCATATTTGAATAAATTAAATATATTAAATTATATATTCAATACATAAATAAATTGTTTGAAAACAATTTATGGAAAGGAGGAAATTAAATTTAATTATACAATATAGATTGTATAATTTAAATAAGTTATTTAAATTAGGTAACGAGGAGTTAATAAATATATATTACTTAGGAAATAAAATTGTGGGAACAATTTATGAATGAGACAAAAAGAGGAGTAAGTTAAGCATATAATATTTGTATATACTTTACCCAAGAGTATTAGAATAAATTCTTATATAAATTAATTTAATAAAGAAAAGATATTATATTTATCGTAATATCTTAAGAAAATAAATAAATTCTTAATTGAATTTATGATAATGAGGTAAGGATATTATATTATAATATTTTGTATATGTAAATAATTGTATTTACATAAGAAATTATGTGTAGCATATTTATTTTACAATTATAAATAAATATGTAATTTGAGTATGTTATGTTATATTTTATATAATTTATATATCAAAGATGAGTTATGTAAATTATATGATTCCAAGAGGGTAAAATAAATTAAGGAGATTTATGTAAGAATTTATTTGATTAAATTAAGTTACTAAGATCGGGTAAATAAATAACTTAATAAAGTGTGGAAGTGAATTATGAAAGTTAAGGAGAATTACGCGAGTTAAGAAAATCTTAGGGTTAAAAACCTAATATTTGAAACTTAAGAAAATATCTTAAGAAATATGCTAAGGAATAAAGAATATGCTAAGAATATGATGGAGTGATTTGCAAGCTTTTAAATATGAAGGGAAGAATAGAGAAGATTTAAGTCAGGCACCAACTTATAAGAAATTAAAAGTAGTTTTTATATAAGCAAAATTGATAGAAATCAAGTTAGCAAAATTTGAACCAATAAGAATTTAGAAGGGTGAAAGAGGCTAAGATGTTTCGCATAATTATGGAACATTAAAATTTCAGTAGTTGGTATATAGAAATCCTCAATTTACCAACTCTTCCTTATTTTGTGCCAGATTTTTAGGGAGTTGGTAAATTATTACCCCCAATTCATTTACTGACTCTCATCCTTTCCTTTTCATTCTCCTCAACGAACTTCTTCCTTCCCATATTGCAAAACAAAAACAGAGAGAGTGAAGAGGGAGCAAGAGAAGAGAGATTCATATGGCTTGAGCAAGAATGAAGCAAGAAAACAACAAAACAAACTCCTACAAACCTCCATAATCATCCTACTTCATCCTCTCCACCAAAACATCCATATTTTCTAGAGAGAGAGAAAGAAATGGGTGGAGTGATTTTACTTGATTTAAGCTACGGGAGTGTTCAAGGAGAGAGGAAATCAGATTCTAGCAGGTCCTAGCACATCATCTAACATCTTAGAGGAAGGAAATCCAAGAAGTAAGCTCTTAAAACCCTAACCTTCCATTTTAGCTCTTAAACTCATCATATCTTGTTAGATGTTAATTTGAGTTTTATGAGTTGTGAAACATCCTAAGAGTGATGAAATTAGAGATATGGAGCTAGTATGTGGTGTGGAGTTATAAGGAGGAAAAACATGGGTGAATACCGAACTAAATGGCTATGAAATCAACCCACAATTTTGACGCACCCATTATGTTCGATTAAATTATTAAAAGAGCAATTTTGCCTAAAAATCCATAGTTAGGCGAAGCTAAGACTTGAGTTTGATTCATACATGTTATAAATAACTAATTAAAAGATATGAGTGAAGCAAATCAAGAGAGGAAGTATTTTTGAGACAAAACGAAAAGTCCGAGAGATTGTGTGACTGCTGACCCTAAAACATAAATTCGGGGACAATATAGGTTTTCAGAAAATTCTGGACTTTTGGGGTATTATAGTACACTAAACAAGCTTTTCATAGACTCCAAAACGAACTAATTCCGACTTCGGAGTAAAGAGTTACGACCATTCAAAGTAGTCGCGTCAAAACTGTCCAACTAATTCCGACCAGTCCCCTTTGCACGAAATTTTGGAATTCTGTGTTTTGAATTTGAAAATGGTCAAAGAATGAAAGTTGTAGTCCTGTGGTTAGCTTCACAGGCTCAAGAAACGCCTAAAAATATTTTGAAACGAAAAAGTTATTTAATTGCTTTTAGCGAGAGAGGTAAAGTTGGGAAAAAGTTAAAATCATATGATTGTGCATTTTAAGTTCTGCTTTTGAACTAAAGTAAGAAGCCTCAGTATATAGACTCTTTAAAGCATGAATATATATTATATAGCAAGTACATGATGTTATAACACTTGTGTTAAGAGCTTGAAGGACTATTTTAAATAAAAAGTCTGTTATTAGGCAAAACTCAAAGTTGGGATAACTGAACATCTTACACATTGATAAGAAAGAGTTTAAAGGTATATAAGGAAATTTAAAACTCAAAGCCAAAGATTGTATAGTGGTACAATTTGCCCACGTGAAGCAGCAGCCACATCTGCAACAATTGGGGCTTTCTTGAGCTCTAGTTTAAAGACAAGAGACTACTAAGTTTGCTTAAGTAAGACTTCCCAAGAATAACTACTAGCTATGTAATACCCAAGACTTGGTGCAAAAAGGGTGAAGAAGGAGGAAATAAGGTGCAAAGAAATTCAAAGCAAGAGTCACGCCTAATCGACAAAGAATCAGGATAACTAATTAACAACTGCTACAGCAGTGTTAGTAGGATAACTTTAGCTTCATGGCATAACACAAAAGTTGAAACTTCAAAGTCCATATATCTATAATTAAGAGCATTGTAAAAGAGAATGGTGGATATATAAAAATATTGTGAGACATGTCTATTTTCTCTAATCATTTTGTTCTTAATTTTTAGTAATCTTTATAACATAAAATATATTTTGTATTCACCTGAATACTTAAGAAGGAACAAGAGATATGGAAAACCCATATATTAAGCTATGAATGGGTTATAAATGGTTCAGTAAACCACATATATAACGTATTAATGTGCTAAAAGCTATGTTAAAACCTTTTGAGCAAATAGTGCCTAAAGAAAGCCAAAGTCTAAAAGGTTCTAAATGAATATAAAAGTTCTTCAAAAACGAAAAACAAGGGATGTTGAAATATTCTATGGGATTATATAGATACGCGCATATATGTTATATAATCTTGAGTTCATGATAGAATACTTAATCATTTATGTAATGAATTATAGAAGGAATACGTTGGTACCTGTTAAAAGCTACCTCAAATGTAAAAGTAATATACCAAATGAAAATGGACAAAAGTTATACATTGAAAACAAATGGTTTTCGATATGCAAAACAAAGATTGTGGAAAAGAAATCAAAAGTTGGTTAAATGGCATATGTAGGTACATGAATAAATGATTATAATCATAAGTTATGTACATACATAAGATGAATAAATATCATATGATATCTATGAGCTAGTTTAATGAGATATGACTTTACTTTGTAATTCAAGTATATACGGGAAAAATATATATTTCACTACTATGTATACGTTAAGCATGGAAAGCTACTATACATGCGAAATGGAGTCTAAGTTACTCACAAAAGCAAAGCTAAGCTAGAAATGCTCAAAGAAAGGCACAAATGTACTATAAAACTATAAATTTACATATAGATGCATGATAAACTTATAAATGCATTGTAAAGAATATATAGACTATAAATGTAATGAATTGACATTTTAAAAGTTGTGTTGAAACTTTTTGAGAATGTATGGCTATATTAAGCCGAAACCTAAAATATTAAAGAGGAATATGGATGTTTCTTGGAAATAAGAATATCAGATATTGATATAGTTTATGTGAATATTTACTAACCATACAGGTTATGAGATATGAATGTGTGACTAATGTATGCATACATGTGAACATAACTGTGTAGGATTCGTGAAGTGAAGTTAAATTAAAGTTTGTATCAATGGTTATCGAACGAGGCAAGTTTTTCAGTTTTATTATGTTTGTGGATTAAATGTGATTATGTGGTGAGTTACATACCATGCTTTATGAATTGTTAAAGTCAAAATATGACTAAGTTAATTGGGTTATGGAACTCAATTTATATGTGATATGTGATATCACATGTTGTATGATGTAACTCGATAAATTAGAAATGTATAATGCATGAATGTATGCTTTGTATGGAATTATTGTTGCATGTAGGATATGATAAGAAAGAATATATGTTGCATGCAAATATGCATAGTATAAGAAATATAGTGCATATGAAATTGTTGCTATGTGAAACATGATAGACTATTAAATTTGCTGGGCTGTCAAGCTCAATCTTGCAAACACAAACTTTTTGCAGGTTAATGATGTTGAGCGATATTACTTGCTCTACGGATGATGAAGATTGAACGATGTGCAAAATGAATACATTTCTTTGAATTAGAAATGGTATAAAGCTATAATTGATAGTTTTGCTAAATGTAATTGACAGTTATGTATAGTTTGAAATGTTGAATAGATAAAGAATGTTTATTCTGAAATGAAAATAGATATGATTCTGAAATAAGTGAATCATCGATAGAAAAGATATGAAGTATTGAGACTTAATCTTTTAATACGTTTACTTAGATTATACAAATCATATAATAAATATGATTTTAGTATAAAGAAGAATTGTAAAGGTTGCGATTTAGGGAATGAATGAATGGTAAGAAGAAGAAAAAAAATCTATTCCGTATTTTTAGCTATTTTAACATTAAATAATGTTTTAAAGCTAGATCAAGATAATATTAACGCACAAGATCAGGAAGGAAAATAGTCCCGATTTGGGGGCGTTACAAGGCCACTATAGCTCTTTCATTTTTATTTTGTATATGCATATATATGTTCTAAGTGATGAAAGAATACCAAAACTTAAACATCAGTGCCTGTCTTCATAATATAAACCTCATATTATTAACTATCCGTAATCGTGTTAATGCTATTCATTGCCTAAAGGAGCTTTGGTCTGTTGTTCTTCGCCGCCGCCACCGCCTCGCTAGTCATTGTCGCACCGCCTCTCCGCTCATTGCTTAATTCATTCACCGCTCGCTGAAGTTGTCATTATTTCTTCGCTTTCTAATCTTGTTGTTGCTTTGTTAAGTCATAAATTTGTTAAGTAGATTAATTTCAAAGGATCTTTGGATCGACGATTAATTTTTGTTGGCTTGTTGTTGCCGATTTCATCAGATTTTGGACAATTAATTTGGCTTTTGCTTTGTTAAGTCATAAATTTCATGTTGGGTTTGTTGTTGCTGTCCGGATGCTTGATTTGTTAAACAGTAGTAAAAGTTATATGTTGTTGGATGATATTTCGGTTATTATTCGAATAACCAAATTACAATTTGCAATTCTAGATATTTGGTAATTCGGTTTTTTCAAATTTCGGTGTTATTTTGGATAGTGATATCATCAATAATCAGCTTTTTCGGTTATAACCGAACAACTTATTCGGGATTTTGTTATAACCTAATGCTCACTCCTAGTCACCTATTCGCGCTCGCTTGAATTCAGTTGTCAAGGTCATCTTTCGCTAATCTTGTTGTTGCTTTGTTAAGTCATAAATTTGTTAAGTAGATTAATTTCAAAGGATCACTGGATCGGACGGTTAATTTTTGTTGGCTTGTCATCACGACTTCACAGATTTTGGATGCTTAATTTTGGCTTTTGCTTTGTTAAGTCATAAATTTCATGTTGGATTGTTGTTGCTGCTGGACAGTTGATTTGTTAAACAGGTAACAGGTTATGTTGTTGGATGATATTTCGGTTATTACCCGAATACCCGAAATTATAATTTGGTAATTCGGTTTTTTTCAAATTTCGGTTGTTACTTCGGATAGTGATATCACCAATAATTCGGTTTTCGGTTATAACCGAACATCTTATTCGGTTCGATTATAACCGAATGCTCACTCCTAATCACAAGACAACTTTTGTGATCTTTCTCCACAATTTCCCACATCTCAAGTCGATGATGATAGTGCCTCCACAAATGATGCTTGTGAGTTTTTCCAGAATTGGTATGTTGATGATCTTTTAGATCAAGTGTACTCTCTTCAGAAACTTCCTTCTCAATCCGTGAAAAATTATATCTCCGAGGCAAAATCTCTCGCCTATGTTCTTACTCGCGCCGGTGAACCGATCGATGAAATTGAACTCATTGATTGCATTATTGATGGGCTTGATGATTCTCTTAGTGACTTCTGCAAGTACTATTATGAGATAAATCCTTCTTTATCTTTAGATTTGCACTCTCATATGCTTCTTGATCATGAAAAATTACAAGATATTCCTTCTTTCTCCACTGCAGTGATATCTCACATGCTCACTCTTCACCAACAGGATATTCTGATGAGCACTTGTCTACTTTTGCCCAATCCAGACAATCTGTGTATCAATCCAGACAGGCTGATCCGTCTACATCAGAAGTAAAAGTAGATGTAATCGCACACCCAATTCGCCCTGCATTCCCCCAATTTTCTCCAATTGCTTATCCTTTTCACTTGCCACTTTCCACTGTCAGAACCAAGAGCAATATTGCTCGCTTTCTCTATATCTATGCAACTGCAAGACTTGCAACCCGATGGATCTCTAATACATTTCCTTCTTTATGGTTCTCATGTTCCTACCTCTCGCCGCTCTCTCTCCTCCAAATTTGGGAAGTCACGATCCGCAACCATGGATACTTTGGACATCATGCTTTCATACCCAAGACGACATGCCCACCACCTATTCAACATATGCCACCTACCTTTCTTTGGTTGGATGTTATTATCATGCATGCTACATCTTTGTTCAACCTCTCATGGAAGTTGTCCGTGTTTTCTCTGATTCGAAGAATTGTTATTTTGTTAACTCTTCACTTACATGGATGTTCAACAAGTGCAAGCTTAAACTTCGCTTCCTACGTTTTCGCTTGTGGGGCGATTAGGGCGATATTTTAGGAATATAATATTTTAGATATTATTATATTGTTAGGATAGTTTCCATCATTCACTCTTCCATGATTATCTCCAATATTTATGTAATGGTTATCTCCATGATTATCTCCTTGAGTTAGGTAATATGTTAGTCACCCATCTTATCTTGTATTAATATAAATATCTCATATCTTCTCAATGTAAACAGGAGAGATAATTATCAAGTTATTATCTATGCAATTATCTATTCTCTCAATTCAATATTCTCTCTCTAATATGATGTTCTAACAATCGGAAGAGAAATTGAAATATGCATCCGTGTTCTTGAAAGAATATTTTTCAGGTGAATTATAGTATTCAATTGGTAGACTCTGCTAATTAGTCTTTTCAATTTTTCTACTCTAAAACAAAATCTAAACCTGAGTTCTCCATCAGGGAAGATTCATTTTTGTCAAGACTTCCTGTTTCTATTATAGAGTCCTGGTATATATCAACTCTATGACAGACTTGATTGGAAAAGTGTTGAAAAGTTTCTCCAAGCCCGAAGAGGTGGTCTTTCTAATTGTATTTTTTTTTTCTTTAAATTCGCTGAAGAATCTTTTGTGATGTATCATCTATTAAATTGTTACCTGTTCTAATTATGTTGCTGGGGCTCTCATGGTCAGGTCATGATATTCTTCAGTGCACATGGAGTACCAGTCACTTAAGTCGAAAATGGAGGTGATCCTTACAGAGATCAGATGGAAGAATGCATTTTTACTTTATAATGAAAGAATTGAAATCAAGAGGAAACAACAACAATCATACTCTAGCCTATCTATCAGGTTTGTTGTTAAATCTAAGTTATCAATTCCCAATTAGAATTAGATATCTAGAGAGAAAAGTAAAACCTAAGCTATGGCCTTTTTAAATTTGGTAATGCTTACAAATGGTTGAAGCCCTACACTGATGAAGTTCTTCTTAAGCTTGTCGAAATGGTGTGAAAAGTCTCCTAGCCGTTCCAGTAAGGTTTGTTACAAATTATCAAGTTTTTTACTGCGTTTCACTAGCATTCATATTAAATCCCTTAATTGTAAGAACCAGATGATTTCTACCTCTTTGATGCTGGGCTTAAATTTTTAATATATTTCCGCATTTGGCGGAGTGTATTATTTTCATAATTTGATGTTCGATTGAATCTTTTTCTTTTGTTTAGTTTTCCTCCCATTTTCAGGTTTCACTTTTGAGATGAATTGCATGTTTTATTGATTGCAACTATAAGAGATCCATGCTTATGACAATGTTTTATATGCTGTGTAGCCTTCCTACATGTTGGGGTTAATGTTGATTACAAAGATTTTAGATGACTTTGTCAAAGACTATCAGCTGAATTGAAGGACAGGTTGATGAGATATGTTGGCTCTTTTTGTACAAAGGTCATGCTTGCATTCTAGCAAAAATTACCTGTTTGCTTATTTACTTGTACATATTTATCTTGAAGTGGAAAAACTATCAGAACAATAAACTTCATGGACATCAAGTTGTACTTCAATATGTGTGTTCCTTTGCTGTTCAGTATATATATTCAAGAAAAGTTTTTCTTTATTTGGAGTGCTTCATAATTCCTTCACTTAAAGTTGCGAAAATTATACGTCTGAAGATAATATGATTGTTGAGCGTGTGGTAAGGATATGTAGTGAAAGTTCTTTTTGGTCTGAGTACAAAGAGCAACTGTTGATTGATATGATCATGACCATTGGTGTTACAGTTGATGCACTCTTGATGATGAATTTTTAAATTGGAGAAGATAGTAGACATTATAATATATTTGACTCTTCTAATGAATTCATCATTTCTTTGCAATTATTTGTTGAAAACTTATATATATTATCTACCATATGTTTTTAAGCCTCTAATTATTATTGTTAAAAGTTAAGGATAATTTATTTTTCGCTATCTTAGTACATGATAGTACATGATATTCTTTACTGGGCTATTTGAGCTCACCTTTTTATTTCATAATTCCTTTCAGGAAATGATATATCCTTATGGTATCGATTTTGACTTAGATTTGACTCATTTTTATCGATTGTTTTTCTTAGGAGTTACTTTATATTGATTTCAAGGTCACCCACATATCCTAGATTCATATCTAGGGCTAAGGAGATCCCACCTTTTGGCTGACGAGGAATTCTTACAAATAGAATTAATCCTTATAGCCAATCTGAGATATATTGTCGACTAAATCCCAATTACGTCACTGTCTAGATCTATAAGATGTTAGATCTACAAATTTCATTTCCTAGACTCCAAATTCTTTCAATAGATCTCGTTAATACGTAATAGTCATGCGCGATATTATTGTTGGTTGTGCGCTCTACGGGTTAGGGTCTACGGGAGCCCTTTTCCTAGATTCTAAATTACGCTTTTGAATCTAGATGTATTGGTTGTTGTGATTCTGAATCATGTTAGCCTAGGAATGAAGTCAAGGCCTTTAAACATCGTGTTTAATAGGCATTGATGACAATATTTTTACGTTGGACATAGTTGGTGGTTGTAATGTTTTTTATTCGTTGATTGTAAATGTAAATTCGGGCCTTACAACGATATCGAGGGTTCTGATGTGAAAAAAATATGTAACTGCAAGTGCACAGTGTTCAATTGAAGAACTGACAAGTACATGTCGAACCACATAGACTAGATTAATTTAATGTATCCTTAATATCTATTTTAGGCGAATTAGAAATAAATATTGAAAATCGATTAACTATAATTAAACTAACTAATAATAAGAAAGCAATATAGGAATCTGAATTCATTAAACAATAAACATAACAAATAATTCAATCTCTTCAATTTTTATAACTTAACTATGATTTTGATCTACCTTCTCTTTAATTTAGTAATTTTACAATTAACGTGGGTAGCATAGACTATGAAAATTTAAGAATTAACTATAACCCATCAAAACTTCTTCGAGTAAGTATGAATTATGAAAAAGTCATATATTAACGATAAACTATCAAAACCTCTTAATTAATTTAAAATCACATAAGAACTATAAAACGAAAGTATTTTAATATTGAAACATGAAAGTAAATCAATTAAACATAAATAATAGAAGTGATAGAAAAATATTATCATGAATAATTATTTAATTTCATTTTAATACTAGATTAAAGAAATTAACTAGACATGAAAATAAATAAACTAACTAAAATAAAAAAGAGAAAAAGGTTAAAAATAAATAGGAAAACTCCCTTTTATTAATGATTCTACAACAAGCTTACAATGAAGAAGTAATTTAATCTACTCCTACTTCTAACCTAAACTAATACAATACATCCCCTCCCGCTAAAATAAGATACCTATTTATAGGCACCAATGAATTGTAACCTAATACTAATACATTGGACTTGATCTCTTTTGTTCCCTTGTTATCCTATTATTTCCTTCTTAACAACAATCTGTACATAGTAATCTGCCGAGAGTCATTTTATATCTTTAAAAGCTGGAACAATTATCTTTTCCTTATTCACCACGATAAATAAGGTAAATCTAACCAAATAAAATGTATTAGTTAAATAAAATAAACATATAAAATAATAAATATGGGAATATTATATTAAAATGTATGAATTATGTGTCTATCAAGTTCCATCCCTTGAAAATTGGATTTAAAGTCCTGTGATAGTGGATTTCATTATTGCAAGATGCTTGAAGCTATTTAGATGGCTTACATGCCTACGGGTAGCTCCAACTCTATATGTGATGCTTGATTTTATATTTCGACAATGCAAAATGATTTTCGAGCGAGATGACAAAGATTTTGTAAAATTGAATCAACCTAAGTTTTAGATTAATTCTAGGCTAAAACTGAAAGTAGTAGAGAACCTCGATTCCTATTTGACGAAGGGTTTGAAAATAATGTGTTCTCTAAAAACGTCATCAACAAGTGTTTATCAAATGAAAGCCAAAATTAAGTTTTGACAAATAAAACGAATATTTTCCTTCAAATTAAACCCTTTGTGCATAGGTTCAAAGAGTTTCAAAGTTACTTTCAAAATAATGCACACACCACGACTTGACCTTAGGAGATCGATATATGATCCTTAGATTATTTGCGACTCGGATTAAATCTAGAAGACGACACCCTATATTCCACAATCTGACCTTAGGAGACGATCCCTAAGTTACTTACGATTCGACTTGATTCTAATAGGCGATATCGTAGATTTTCTCCAAATCACACAATTCACATAGGCAAATCACACACACGCACACACACACACACACACACACACACACACACACACTTCACAAGGCATTTCATTTTAAGGAAAGCATTAGGAAAGCTGTAATCGTGTCTTCACGAAAGTCGAAGGGTGTCTAATACCTTTCTTAACTTAAACAAATCCCCGAACTCTAAAAATCTTGGTTGCAAACTAATTCTTCAAAGTCACATAATGGGTCATTTCAATTATGAAAAAAAATTTAAAATTCGGATGAGTTAGTACATCTATTTGAACATTTATTAATTGGTGACTCTGTCTAATTGACCCTTCATTAAAATCAACCATTCAAAACCCCGCTTACGTTTATATCAGTTATTTTTCCAAAATCACCCCCTTAAAAATAATAGATAAAAAAGGATAAAAAAGATTTAAAATAAAAGGAGAAGAACGTAGGAAAAATATTTAAATACCAGCGTCAACAGAAATCAACATGAATCTTTCATTAAATCTAACTAAATATTTAATAATCATCATGTATTCAACACATTTTATTTTCAACCAATTCAAATGTCAAAAGATGTTAGTGTTGCTCTATGGAAAGTTTTTAACCCGAATTGTTTTAGGAAATTTAGTTTCATGATGCGAATGTAAATAAAGAATATATCAGTTCAGTAGGAAAAACGTAATTTATCCCTTTTTCAAAGTAGATTTTTCGATAGAATAGAGAAAATATATTAGAAACGTTGTTCAATATCAGGTCAAAATTAAACGACTACTCATTCAAAATTTAACAAAGCTTGACAAATGGTACTTGACATGCAGCACACAACATAGAAAAACGAATCCGATTAGGTTGAAATTAGCACAATACATACTACTATGAACTTCTATAACTTTTTGTTGCATTTGTTATAGAAAATGTTGCATTTTAACCTAATGTCCTGTTTGTGGGCTAGCCCAAATGCATTATTTGCTACAACCAATATAACAAAAAGTTATAGATTTTTATGGTAGTATGTGGTGTGAACGCTTCACCCATCAGATCTTAGGAAAACAAATAATCAGAATTATGAAAAATCTTGGATAGGGACAAGCTTATAAGTTAAAACTTCAATCCGAACCCAGAGAACTTTTCTTCAGTGATTTTGTCCATTCGGTCTACCATCTCATTAGAAAGATAATTCTTCCAGTCTCCAACCTCACCGCGTCGAAAAAATGCATTATTTTCTTCACCAGTTGGCAATTTCCCAACTTTGTTCACCTCCAAATTGCTCAACTTATCAAAGCTACACAAGCCCAATATATATTCCATAACCCCTTCACTTTCTTCCTCTTGGCTAAATGGGAAACCTATAAATTCAGCTAATTTTCTTATATGAAGTCTAGGTTCTTCTTTCATTTCCTCGTACTTCAGAAAGAACACCTTTGTGGCTGCCTCAAGCTTTCTTTTATAGTACCCTAAAACATGATCCCAAAATGGCCCACAAATGCTCACTCCCTTACAAAACATATCAAATGCCTCTTCAAGTGAATTATTTCTAACATTTTGAGGTACTAACTTGTTTAAAACTTCCAAAATGAAATGAAAGTGTCTTTAGGGTTCCTACATAGATAAACAAGTTTGCAAGGCGTATTTTGCATGGAATTTGGCAAGGAAGAAAATGGCATGTGTGTCGAAAAAAGCCTTGGATTTGGGAAAGAAGTAAAATCGGGAAGTTGGTTTTCCATGTAGAGCTGAAATTCCAAAACTGGCAGTAGAATATGAGGATTGTTGCTGAGTAAAGGGTGATCTTGGGTATTTTTGGGATAGAGCTTTGGTTTATTACGGCGAAAATGAGCGCTTTGAGCCAGGTTGTGCCTGATTTAGGGTTGGTGGCAAGGATGATATCAGAATTTTGAGCTTGAAAATTTTGTTGGCAAGAAAGGACTCCTTGCAACTGCTTGGGGGTGTGCCAAAATCCTTGGTATTGGTATAAATAAGTTGAAACCAATCCTTTCTCTTTGGGTACGGAGGACATTAAGTCCCTGCATTCTTGGGAGAGTGCATCATCGTGTAAAAAATTGGGGAGAGGCTTAGAAGTTGACATGGAGGGAAGATATGAGGAGTTTTGATTAGGGTATTAGCTACTTGTTTTATGATGTTCAACCAAATATTGATGCCTATAAATAGTTTCAAAGTTGAAAGCACAGCAACAAATCAAATTCAAATAAATAAAATAAAATAAAATTAATATGCTCCCTTCATTCCACAAAGAGAGTCTTAATTATCATTTTTCTTTTTTCAACAATGAGTCATTTTTTTTAAACTATAGTATTAAATGACACAACATTTTCAAATTTACTGTTACAATTTAATTATCATATACCATCACTACTAAACCAAACACTATATCTAAGGTTAACTTTATATATATATATATATATATATATATATATATATATATATATGGAATAAAAACATAATCTTAAAATTTGAAAATCTTACAAATGAGACTCCTTTTGCAATATAGAAAGAATATCTTGTACTTGACACTTGATCACACCTCAAAATTTTCCTTCATTAAGGAATTAATTAAGGAAAATATTAAATGTAACGTAACTACACGCTTTTTCATAGCTTACAACTTTCATCCACTATTAGTAACTTTTTGGAGATACTACATATGTTTCTTACTTTTCTCCTTTCTCCTTTCTCCTTTCTCCTTTCTCCTTTCTCCTTTCTTATCTCATTTCTCTTTATTAAATACATTCTCTCTTTATGCCTCGAACTCTTTTATGCAGACATAAAAATTAAACATGTACATGAGTGTATTTAAATTTCACTCACTCAAATACACTCACGTTCAATTTTTATGTCTACATAAATTTTTTGTATGTCCTCATTTTAGGTTCATTCACTTGTGTTGCACACTCTCATCTCTCCTTATCAAACACATTATCTCTCTTATGTCTTCATTTCAGATTCATTCACTTGTCTTACACTCTTTTCTCTCTCCTTTCTTATTTTCTCTCCAATTTTCCACAAAACATTCTTTCTTTTCTTTCTCATCAATTAGGTAAAATAATTTTGATAATTTTATGGTGCTACTGTTGAGCTCCTTTTTTTCTAAAGAAAAAAGGAAACAAAATATTAAACATAAGCTTCTTACAATTATTTCGACAGATTTTCGTTGTAAAATACAACTCATCACTTCTATTTTACACGTGTTTTACATATCGCTACTCATGATAAAGAGTTGTCAATTAACAACTTGTAGAAAGAAGAAAAAAAAGTTGCACATTCACGTCTGGGATCTGATCATGTGGCTTAACATATTTAATGTCGCACGATAATTAGCACTGGTTTGATGAGCACACACTTACGTGTGTGTTAATTATTTTTAAACATTAATAGGTTATTGGAATTTATATTAAAAATAATAAAATTAAAAATAAGTAATAAGAGAAACGATAATGAAGAGATCGAGATAAAGATATGGAGCAGGGTAAGTAGAAATAAAAATGTCGGAGTAGTGGAGAGAATAGTGTATAGATAAAGATTTATTATATTTTTCCTATAAAAAATTAACAATAGTATTTTGGCGACAAAAGATTGATGCAAAAAGAGGATACAAAATGATGTGCATAATATAATCATTGGATCCACCCATTACTTTTGTATGGTAGAATATTAACTAATTATAATTCGTCAATTCCTTTTTGTATTCAAATTTTTGTAACTATATTTTGTCACCTTATCATTATTCAAATTAATCGCATCTTCTCCTCAGGCTTTATAAAGTAGCTATTTAGTGTTTACTCTGTATGTTACCAACGATTAAAGCCAAGAGAAAGCTAAGATTTGTATATTATTTTCTTGTATTGTTTACAAACAAAGTTATTGTTATAAAATTATGTATGTCTAGATTCATAATATGATGGATGTCTAGATACATGTAACTCTCATGTCTATTGAGTTTTGAAACTCACGACTCTTGAGTTTTGTAACTTCCTAATAGTATTGATGTTCTTATTTCTATAAATAAGACATTTGTAAAGTGATTGAGTTAGATACAAAATATTATGCAAATACTCTCTTTTCTCTAATCATCTTTGTACTTGATTTTAGTTATATTTTATAACACATTATCAGCACGATTGCTTCTCAATTTCATCTTGAAGATCATCATATTTGATTTAAAGGAGAAGGTATATATATATATATATATATATATATATATATATATATATATTATCTATGTGCAGTACTTATATGTTCATTTTTTTAAGTGTACATGTACATCACTATCAATGATTCTGGTCTCTGATATTTCAATAAGTCATAGACATTCCACCAGAATAACAGCCCCATGCCTTGGAATATATATGTCACCATATAGGCACAACATACTACACAAAACCTTACAACACTTCCATGGAAGCAAAGTCCAACATGACAACTAACTAACCAAGAAAAATCTATACATACACAAGTTATATGCATACAAGCTTTTCTAAATGGCCATAATGACCCTCCTTTCTCTACATCATAATCGGTCCCCACTTGGTTAGCTCATAGTTAAGTTTCTCAAACCCTAGTTACTCCAATTTAGTTTACTTTCTTAACTAAATTCCAAAGTAACTTAGTGTGATTTCCTAGTTTACTTCCAATTAAACTAGTTAGTCTTCTAGTTTGTTTCCAACTAGGTTAGTTAGGTGAAAATGTTGACTTTGATTTTTCGTACTTTTAAATTGTAATTGCATATTTATCCCTGTATAAATATTACTGCGTAATACGAGATGTCATAAAAACAAAAATCATTTTCTGCGTTATTTTTTAGAAATTTTTTATTTTCTTCTTCAAAACAACAACACATATATTCCATCACATAACACATTGGTCACTAAATCAACCTTTATTAATCACATATGATTATATTTATAAGTCTCATAAATATTCAAGATATCAAATTCGAGACAGATGTTATTTTGCCATTTTTTATATTACGTCAGGTGGAGTCCCTTTGACACCCAGCCTAACTTCTCTGTTTCAAGCTCAGGGGAGAGAGTGATTGAACTATTGACTTATAATTTAATAGTTTTCTAGCGCAATTTGCAGGTTGATGACTATTACTTTTAACTCAACTTGAGAAATTTTAATATTTAAAATAAATATTAATTTATTAAATATGGCATTAGTAGTATTTTTTTAAACTAATTTAACAATATAATTTAGTAAATTATATAGACTTTTTAGTAATATGATATGATAATAGAAATTCTGAAAATATTTTTTTTCCCTTGTGGGAGAAAGCCTTGGATCCTAATTTTTATGTGTAAATAATTTTTCTCACTTATTTCCTAACAATTTTCTAATTATTATTAATATTATTACTATCAAAATAATTAAATAAATAAAAGTTGTCTTCAATTGAGTAACGCTACTAATTAAATAAAGCTAAGCAACTGGATGTTTAGTTATTTATTAAGTGGGGGTAATTTGGACATAAGAACTAAACCTTATAGTTAGTTTACTGCACAAAAGGGTTGATTTAGTTAAAAATGGGACCTACGTGTAGAAATATCAAATTTACTTGTGGAAATATCAATTTCCTAAAAAAAAACTTTTTTATGATTTGGTATTTATGTGCTTGTATACTATGGTATGAAGCTTGTCATACAATTTATATATATATTTTAATTATTCAATTTATAAAATTCTAAAATTTAATACAAATATTAAAATGTTCGGTGTTGATACAAACAATTGTAAATAATTATGGAGTTCTATTATGTATTATGAAAGTTTTCTATCGAATTTTAATTGCGACCTATATCAATACTTGGACTGAAAATGATAATAAGATTGACCAATTATATCAAATATATCATTAAAATATTACTAACTGTATTTACCCATGTAACTCAAAATAAATAAATAAAATTAACATATAAAATAGCAAGATATATTATTTTGTGTAACTAAGCTTAAGTTTGTTTGTTTTGGTGTGTTGAAAATGTGTGTTAATTTAGACAACACTGCTTCAAAAATAGTGCAATGAATTTGGAGCTTAAAAATTAGAGTAAAATACAAAAGTGATCACTGTACTATTTGTATATTTGGATATATTGTGTCCATTTTTGTTGGTCAATGCAAAATAAGTCATCTATTATAGAAAAATTTGAATAATAAACTTTTATGTGACAACTAGACATTGACTAGAAAAATTTGAATAATAAACTTTTATGTGACAACTAGACATTGACTATCCTCTATGATAATGATGACTAAAAAATTTGCTTCTGTCAAGAAGCGAACTTAAAACCTCAACCACATAACCTTAAGGAAAGTCTAACCAAACTACATGATGTAGTTGTAAATAAAATTATATTTATACATAATTCTCCATTTAAACTAAAAAAAGTGATAAATACGTGGGTAAATCCTTTTTGTGCTTGATAAATATTTTGGATAAAGGAGACAGTGTTGTATGATTAGATTCCTAGCACCAAATTTATTTATTATTTTGGGTAAACTTTATTTATTATTTTTCCTCTAAATACATAAAAAAAAGTATGAGGTTTAAACGTAATTGTGCAATGCAACCTCCAAAATCATAAAATCGCACCTCTGCAAAAGCTAATAACGCAACATACATGCTTAACATCAAAATTACATATATATGTTGCATTATCACTTTTAAAATTAACTAAAAATATCCAACAAATATTTATCATCTAAAGGGTCACTAGATTATTTAGAAAAAAATCATACCCACTTTATTAAAGCGCTAAAAACCACATGCACACCCACTTTCTCTCTCTATTCCTAAAAGAGTAATAATTCTTTCAAGTTTCAACCATGTACTTGCACAAACCATGATTAAAGTCCTAGCACGAAATTTGTGTATTTAGAGAAAAAATAATAAATAAATTTGGTGCTATGACTTTAATCATACAACAATCAATGCCCTTTTTATCCAAAGTATTTACCAAGCACAGAAGCAGTTTACCCATTTATTTATCTTTTTATTTCTTTTATTTAGGTTTAATTGTAGAAGTTTGTATAAATTTAATTTATGTTATCTCATTTACAACTAAGTAATGTAGCTTTAATTTGTTGGACGGTTTGTTAAGGTTATGTGGTTGGGGTTTTAAGTTTGAATTTTGACGGAAGCAAATTTTTAGTTTTAGTTTGGCTTACTTACATGTCATCATTGCCATTGAGGGTAGTCAATGCCATGTTACATAAAAGTTTGTTATCCAAATTTTTCTATAATATAGAGTTTATTTTGCATTGACCAATAAAAAGGGGGCATAATATTCAAATATAGTAAGAGTACAATGGTAACTTTTGCATTTTACTCATAAAAATTACATGTGAGTTAAAAGTTTCATTTAGATTAAATTTATGTAGAAAAATAAGACGTTAATATCCTGCATCAGCATATCCAACTAATTTATGATTATCATTATTTGAATAAAATAAGTCCATATCCATAGTTCCTCGTAGGTAACGAAAAATAAGTTTAACCCCATTCCAATGTCTCCGGGTAGGAGAAGAACTATTTCTTGCTAATAAATTCACAGAGAATGCTATATCAGGTCGTGTATTATTAGCAAGATACATTAACGCACCAATTGCACTGAGGTATGGTACTTCAGGACCAAGTAATTTTTTATTATCCTCACGAGGTCTAAAGGGTCCTTTCTCACATCAAGTGATCTAACAACCATTGAAGTCTTGTGTAAGTTGGTGATGAATGAAAATTCCATCTGCTAAATGCTCGATCTGCAGGCTGAGACGATTTTTTTTCCTAAATCTTCCATCTCAAATTCTTTCTTTAAATAATTCATTGTCTTTGGAATCTCTCCATGAGTTTCAATAATATTTAAATCATCAACATACACAAAAATGATAGCAAAACCGGATTCAGACTTCTTTATAAAAATACATAGGCATATAGGGTTATTATTATACCCTTATTTCAATAGATATTCACTAAGACGATTGTACCACATCCGTCCTGATTGCTTTAACCCATATAGGGACTGTTGCAACTTGATTGAATAAACTTCCCGGGGATTTAAACTATATGCTTGTGCATTTTAAATCCTTGAGGATTTTCATATAAACATCATTATCAATTGACCCATATAAATAAGGTGTAACAACATCCATTAGACACATATCTAGTTTTTCATGGGTTCTTGGGCTAATAAGATATTGCAATGTAATTACATCTACCACAAGAGAATATGTTTCATCATAATCAATGCCGGGTCTTTGTGAAAACCCTTGTGCCACAAGTCGTACCTTATATCTTACGATTTCATTTTTCTCATTTCTTTTTCACACAAATACCCATTTGTATCCAAGCGGCTTTACTTCTTGGTGTATGGACTATAGGTCCAAAAACTTCACGTTTGCAAGTGAATTTAATTACACTGGATTGCTTTTTTCCATTTTGGCCAATAATTTCTGCATCGACAACATTCTTCGGCGAAATTAGGCTCAAAATCCTCATTTTCATTAATTATATCAAACGATATATTATATGAAAAAAATATTGTCAATAACTATCTCACTTGGTTCCATATTTTCTTTGTAGAAACATAACTTGTCGAGATCTCATCATTTTATTGTTTTCGGTACGAACCTCTTACGGGTTTTAGCTATGTCTATATCCTCATGAATATTTTCCTCCTCATGAATATTTTCCTCCTCAATAATTCCCACTTGTTTATTTACTTATTTTCTTTTCTGAGGATTTTTATCTTTCGAATTACCGATTGGTCTACTACGCTTCTGGCGTGCATTAGACTCATTTGCTACAATTTTTGCGGATTGTTCTATTGGGACTTCAATCCGAGCTGGAGTATTTACAGCTAGTATATGAGATTTGGTTACTCCTTTTAAGCCAGTGAATGCATTCGGTAGCTTATTTGCTATATTTTGCAAACGAAGTATATCATTACTAGAATAATGGGCAACTGAAACAAATATTTAGAGACGAACTAAGTTCCGTCTCTAATTCTAGTAATTTGAGACGGACTTAGAAGCCAAAATTTTCCAATGTCTCGACATGATTTGGAAGTAAAAAAACCGAGACGGATTCTGAAACCACATGCATCGTCTCAAATTTTACAAACGGAATTAGAGACAGATTTCAAAATCTCAAAAAGTAAGTATTTTTTAGAAAATTATAAACTCGCTTTTTGAAACAGATTTGAGACCAACTGTGCTCGTCTCAGATTAATAATTAAAAAAAAAATATTTATGTTTGAAACGGATTAGAGACCAAAATGTCAGTCTCTGACTTTTATTTTCCCTCCAAATACTAGTCTCCAATTCCATCCTTAGTGTTAGAGACGGATTCGAGATGGATATAGTCCGTCTCTGAGTATTTTAGTTTCCCACCAAAAATTTCCTCCAACTATATCAACAAAAAAGAAGAAGAAAAGAATTGAAACTAAATTGAGGTAAAAACAAATAAAATCCCCAAAATCGTTCCATCCCCAGAATACGGATTGTGTTCGTTCTTTCTACAAATTGAAAATCCCCAAAATCCATCTTCTCAATTGCAACCATAGATCCCGATTTTGCTTCTCAATTTCCATCCCAAAGCCTATCTCTTCTCAAATGCAACCATGAATTCCCGATTTTGTTTCTCAATCAATTGTCGTCTTGTGGATCTTAGTTTAGGGCTAAAGGAAAACTTCTATGATGGTCAAGAGCGAAAACAATCACGCACCTCTCTAGCGTGATCATCCCTCCGACAAATAATCTTTCTTTTCTTGTTCTTCTTCATTTTTTAGACCTAATATCCTTAAACCCCTAATCTCGTCTTTTACTTTTAAAACAAGAATTAAGAGTATTTTCTGTGAAGTTAATTATATTGAATTGAGGAACACAAGCTTCAATTGGTTGATTTGCAATATATTCTACAGTGAAGTTGATTAGTCTAACATGGCCGATAAGAATTCATTTTGATCTAGTCATAAAAAGGGAAGAGCATGTTCTATTTTCTCATGATTTTGGCATAAGATCTGCTTTGTTCAACCCCTTTGGGTTTAGTGTGTGCATGTCATTCATGAGTTCTCAAACTTTGGCTGATGATAATAAGACAAGGCATATGTATGATGTAAAATTAAGATAAGACCGTTCCATTAGGTTATCAATGACCTGTAGAGATAATTGATCGGGGGGTAATCGATTGAAATTGGCAGCAGCTACAGTAGACGTGGCCGAAGCAGTTTTCGACTAAATGTGACAATGGTGTAACTTCTGCTTCTCACCTTCGTACCCACGCTTAATAGTATTCTTCCATCATCACTGCCGATTTCTAGATCAATCGAGCCTTCAACCTTCATGAGAACCATCAATAACACATCAATTCTCTGATCCCCTTTCTTTACTTCAAATTAAAACCCTAGGTCTTCGTAATTTGTCAATTCCAGTTGGTTTAAAACCCTAGATCGATAGAATTAAGTATCTTAGAATAATAGAAACCCCAAAATTGAAAAACAAGAAACTGACGAATTCGACGATTAGGGCTTTGGTGTCAAGAAAATCGAAGGGTACATATTTAGATCTAGAGAGAGAAAGGGAGAGGAGAGAGACGATCGAGTTACCAAAATTGAGAGATTTCACTTTCATTACTAATTATTATAATTATTATCAATTATCTCCAGCAATATATCTTTCATTTTCTCCATAAATTTTTTCCTCCATTTAATTTCCACGTAAAAAAGCCACATGGGATGATATGTGACACATAAGAATTTTTTTTTTACGTATCCATCCGGTGATGTGTCAAATTCGTTAAAAGTCAAAGGATTTAATTGCGGTTTTTGTATCGGTTTGTAAGAAACTAAAATTACGTGAGTCGATTTATGAAGAAAAAAAAATTCAAATGACCCATTTGTAAGTTGACCTAAAAAGTACTGTTGACTTAAAAATATTTATCACATTCATATTCTATTATGCAAATTATGTATTATATTTAGGTTTGAACTCTACAATCTATTTTCCAATATCATATAGATACCCACAATAATCACTTGGCAAAGTAATTAATACATGAAGCTTAAAGTATAATAACCCATTCACATGTGATACATTATAATAAAAACAAAAGAAAATCGATTTAACTATACATCAGGTTTCATTGCAATCTTAGAATGGAAGTTTAGTTCATAGCTATAGAATTAAACTTCATTAACAATGTATTCAACATTTTTAGATCACACAAAGTGAATGAAAGAAATTAGAGAATGAAAACTCCTTAGAAGCAATATTCAAACTCTAATTCTTCTCTTTCAAGCATGATCTCCAAGCTTGTTGCAAGAACTATTCTTCTCCTTCCTTTGGTTTCAAAGCACTGCTAAGTTGTTGGTCAAAAATGTATGTCTTGTTTTCAAAAATGGAGGCTGGTAATAAGGCGGAAAGCTAACCCATTAGGTGAGCCCGCTTGCACTGCTGTCTGCCTGAAAAACCCGCACCGGCGTTGCGGCGCCTAACTTTGGCCTAGTTTCGGAGCTGCAGTGTGACGCCCCCAAAATTAGGTATACATCACCCATCTTGGGTCGCCAGATACATGGTACAGAATTCAAATACAACTTACTAATACAACTGTCGTGTACAATACGACAAAACATAAACTGTAAGTTTGAATACAAATATTGTCTACTAGAGATTATATAAACTCAAAAAGAGTCCTCATTACAATTATTATCACACTATTTCACAGAATAGTGAGGACTACTAATGCTATCCTCTGGACCATCACTTCTTTCCCCGACTCGTCCCAGCTATATTCTCATTTCCTGAAGAGAATAGTGAAAGAAAGGGTGAGCTCAACTAGCCCAGTAAAAAATATTATGACTAAGATAATGCAGAATAAATTATCATTAGTCTCTAACAATGTTAAACTGATAAAATATAATAGACATCAAATTTAACTGCAGCGGAACAAGCAATCCATTAAAAGAGTCAAGTAGAAAATAAAATCTACTATCTTTTATGATTAAAAAGGTTTTTCATCATCTTTGTTATCGCTAAGACTCAAACAATAAATAATCCACATCATCGAATCACCCCTGCACCACGGTCAAGGATATTCTTTAGTATCACGACCACAATTATTCATGCACTGCGGGCCAAGAATATTTGTGTATTCATTAATGGTCATGATCATGCCAACAACTGTCCATCAATGCATTATGGGCCAATGAGGACTTTTACCACATCAATTGTAACATTACGGTCATGATTACACTGAATAATCCCTGGTCATAATTATACCAAGTCCATCTATGCACTACATGCCACAGATGACTTTCAAAAATATAAACATGAGGATGATGACAATGATATAAGAATTCAATAAAACAAGTTCAAGAATTAATTTATCTAGGAACTGATAACGTCCAAATTGTCAACATGATCTTTGCTTTGTAGAGTAAAATTCAAGAATCTTTGAGAAGAATATTTCCATGAAAGATCTTTGGATGAAAGACAAATATCAAAGATATTCCACTAATTTCATGGGTGTAGAAGTCAAAGTTTTAACCAATGAGTATAATAAAGAATGGAATAACAAAAAAGAAATCACCATGCATGCGATAGACCACATGCAAAAGTTATTCCAGCAGAATAATAAAGGATGGAACCGGTCGTAAAGCGCACGTGAGACGAGGATATTCAGCGAATAATAAATAATGGAACCAGTCCCGCCAGAACGCTTGCAGACGGGATATTCGATAGAATAATAAATAATGGAACTAGGTCCCACAGCGTAAGCATGAGACATGATATTAAGCCGAATAATAAAGAATGGAATATTAGAAGAATGTTACCATGTATAGGGTAGCCCGCGTATACAGGTTATTCCAACAAAATAATAAACAATAGAATAACAACAGTTCTCTTCATGAATAAGAAAGAATAACACCATTTACCGTAAAAGAACTGAATATAAGAGTAGTTAAGTAGCATAAATCTTTTCTATAGTTTCTCTATAATTTTTCTCTCTGGAGTTTCAGTGAATTCGTAAGAAATAATGAAGGAATGAACTTCTATTTATAGAAGAATGGATTGCATAGTAACTAATTCCTGAACGATCCAGATTGATTCACTTTTAATCGGGCGGTCCATAAAACTTTTAAATATAATATAATATTATATATATATATATATATAAAATAATAAAACTTCCTCCACCAAAATCCACTATCAAATATATAATAATAATAATAATAATAATAATAATAATAATAATAAAACTTTCTTCCACCAACATCCACTATCAAATAATAATAATAATAATAATAATAATAATAATAATAATAATAATAATAATAATAATAAAAAACTTTCCTCCACCCAACATCCCTATCATCAATATATATATATATATATATATATATATATATATATATATATATATATATATATATATATATATAAAATAATAATGTTATACTCCTCCACGTGAATATCAAATCCCCACCCAATTTTCGGATTTCATACATCACATGTGGGCCCTATATGGTCCCCACATGTGGGCCCCACCTTTATAAAAAATTTCACAAGAATATTTTGAAAAATGGGTAAATAGGAATCCATAAAATAAGCAAACTTTATAAAAATCACCTTAATAATTTTAACAATATTTATCATTTTTATTATAATTCACAATATTAATCGACCGTGTCGTTCCCGGAAAAGGGGCTTTTCAATAAGGATTTTTTCCTATTAGTAGCGCAATTAGGTGACCAAACCTCTCCTTGATGAACTTCTAGACATCGTTAATATTGCAAATAATAATATTAATAACTTTGTAAATCTCAATTATTGATTTTAACAATATATAAAATATCGACAATAATTGAATCAAATAACGTGAGATCTTATGCAACAATTACTATAGCAATAATTGAACAAGGTGAATGACTTCTCACGTAAGCTTCAATAATCAATACTGGTGTCTTACTTATGCAACCACGCGTACATCGCATACTTTTACTACTGAGAGTAGTTCAAGCATTATCAACGGTAAAACTTCCGGCGTTATTTTTATAAAAATACTTTTATCGTTTTCTCAATCCGAAAATAATTACATTGTGGGGTCCACCAATGATTCTTGTAGTTATGCGAATATTCCCTGCTAAAATGAATATTTCCCGACCAATCTGAATAATATAATATAACAACTTGCATAATTTGCAGAATTTATAAATACTACATAACAACTATAACATTATATCAAATCCACACCATAACAAAAAAAATTATTTCAAGAAAATTAAATATTTATTCATAAAATCTGGGGTCTCACATGCGGTATGAGGAGACAATGGAGATCAAATGTAGTATTTGTATTACCAAATATAAAGCAAATCCAAACATCATCTTGGCGTAGATAATGAGAAAATAACCCTTTTGCCCCTTTTAAAGTTGGAAATGACTGTTTCGCCCATCTGTTGCTTCCTTCTACTATATATCAAGAAAAATACATCAAAAGCAAAGTGAAACATGCAAGGATATACAGATTACTAAGTCTAAAAGCACCCGATTCGTAGGTATACATCTCACTCATTAATTTTATATATTAACTTTATTTATTTGTTTCGAGTTACATGGGTAAATATAGTTAGTACTACTTTAATGATATATTTGGTCAATCTTATAAACATTTTCAGTCCAATGTATATAGGTCGCAATCAAAATCAAAATTTGATATAAAACTTTCATAATACATAACAAAACTCCTTAATTATTTACTTTTATTTGTATCAACATCGAACATTTTAGTATTTGTATAAAATTTTAGAATTTTATTAATTGAATAATAAAAAATATATATATATATATATATATATATATATATATATATATATATATATATATATATATATATATATATATATATATATTGTATGACAAGCTTCATACCATAGTATACAAGCACATAAAGACCAAATCATAAAAAGTTTTTTTTTACGAGTACAAACTAATTTTCAATTTATCAAAAAATAAATATTTCACTTTTAAAATTGAAGTTTTCTTACAAGTTTTTTTATGCAAAAATATGAATGAAGTAAATAATTGAGCCCTTAGGTTTCAGTACTTCGAAAAATAGCCTCAAGGTCACATGTCCCATCCCTACTCATGGGTACTTCTACTTATCCTTATCAAAATAATGAAAAATATTTGATAATT
Source organism: Panax ginseng (assembly GCA_020205605.1). Classification (NCBI taxonomy): domain Eukaryota; kingdom Viridiplantae; phylum Streptophyta; class Magnoliopsida; order Apiales; family Araliaceae; genus Panax; species Panax ginseng. The sequence continues at coordinate 82,099,016 of CM035150.1, read as the reverse complement.
TTGAAAGGTAAAAGTTACGTCCAAGATAGTGGTATATATCTTCATGAGTAGAACCCATGAGTAGGGATGATTAATAAATTAGTGTCCATGGTATGGTATATATCTTCCTGTAAGGTTTCTTTTCTTCAGTGATAACAGTGCTGAATCGGTGAGAAGTCTGTCGACCAAGACTGATCTGATTAAGAGCCTTTTAGGCTACTCGTACAGTAAAAGAATGTGCAGAATGTTTTAAATATTATAGTAAGTCGATCCAGCACATATGCTGGCTTCCCTAATGAACAACAATCCAGTACTGTGGTACTGGGTTTATTGAACAAAATTCTAACTAATTTTGTATGAATTTTTCCATTTGTACCAGTTTATCTTTTCCTTTATCTAAACGTAAAGTCGTAATAAATCATGGGTAGATTGACTACGCATTTTATGAAAAAATCAGTCCATTCTGCTATCTGATTTGGTGCTTGATGGACATTATTCTGGTTGATTTATCGGTATTAGGCGATATTTTAAGAATATAATATTTTAGATATTATTATATTGTTAGGATAGTTTCCATCATTCACTCTTCCATGATTATCTCCAATAATTATGTAATGGTTATCTCCATGATTATTTCCTTGAGTTAGGTAATATGTTAGTCACCCATCTTATCTTGTATTAGTATAAATATCTCCTATCTTCTCAATGTAAACAGGAGAGATAATTATCAAGTTATTATCTATGCAATTATCTATTCTCTCAATTCAATATTCTCTCTCTAATATGATGTTCTAACATGGTATCAAAGCCATAAGGCTAGCAACCTTTGATCCTCCCTTTCCTTTCTTCTATCTACCGTTGCATATTTTCTAAATTCCCTTCGTTGCATACCCCTGCTGCACATTTAGTCTTCTCCATACGATTCCATGGTGGAAAATCAATTCTCTCCATACTCAGATTTTCACTCTTCTCCATACGATCCCAAATGGTGGCTTGATCATCCCTCTTATGATTGTTCTAATGAATCACAAGTAGGAGTGAGCAAAAAACGGATAAAACGAACCACCGAACCGAATCGAAATTTTTTAACCGAATTATTTTTGTTTTTTTTACAATTTTGGTTATATCTGAATTATATTTCAGTATTCGATTACGGTTTCGGTTTCAAAATACAGGTTATTCGGGTATCCGAATAACCGAACTTTAATTATTAAAAATATTAATTTTATAATATTATTATTATCTCCTAAGTCCTAACCTAAGTGACCGAGTCGGCTAAGTCCTAAGTTTCAGATCTGAGCTCTTCTTCAGTCTTCACTCTTGCCTTGCCTCTCAACCATTCTTCACTTTTGCCTGAGCCTCTCGACAGTCAACAGTCGACACTCGACAATCGACTACTCTCTGTCTCCCTTACGACTTGATTGCTTGCCTCTCGACTCGAGCTCGACGATTCGACACTCGATAGACTCCTTTTCAAAAGACTCTTGACTCTCTTACGACTTGGTTGAACCACACGGCGCACGCATGATCCACGCCTTTAGACTTCAGTTGATTTCGGTATGTTTACTTACATCTATGTTTGATTTGAACCCTTTTACGGGTATTTGATCTGATTTTGTTAGTTAGGACTTAGGGTTTTGATCTAATTTTTGTTGTTCGACTACATTTGTATTTCTTAAAATTGCGATGTTCAATTTTTGAGATGCAATCATTTTCTGCAACTTGTTTGAGCTTATATTCCCCCTTTAATTTTCTCTTTTTCTCATCAAAAGAAGACAAAGAAATACAGACGATAGAATCATAGATAGACCTTTAAATAGTCTCTCTTAGATGCCCAATACAGAAAACACTAGAGGACTAGTGTTATTCATCTTTTCCTTTTTTTACCAATTGCATTTAGGGCTTATTATATGCTTTACTAGGAGTACTGTTGCATCATGAGACAGACAAAATGTATGATTTATATGTATGATTGATAGAAATCATGTGATTATGCATCTGATTTTGGTTTTTTTTTGTTTGACATTTGTAGATAATGTCAAGTCTTTTAAATGATTTGCACATGGTGGATGATACGGACGAGCCTAACCTTGATGACCTTGATCCAATTGGAGATGGGAGAGAGGCAAATGTGATGTTCCCACCTGTCTGAGCCGGTCAAAAGAACCCACGACAAGTACAAAAACTACGGGACACTCAGAAAGTGTAAAGGGGCCAAGAAAAAGGATGGCACCTAGATCCAAGGTGTGGACTGAGGGGCACTTCATTCCCATAAAAGATAAGGATAGTAATGTCATCAAAGGTAAGTGTACTTATTGTGAAAAAGAATTAGCTGCTGATTCATTCTCAAATGGCACTACTTCTTTAAGAAATCACTTTAGAACTTGTAAAAAAAATCCTATCAACATGGACAAATCTCAACCCCAACTTGTAGGGATTAAAGAGGGTGGGGGAGAGGGAGGGGCATGTGAGGGTACACTCACTTCTTGGAGGTTTGACCAAGAAGCGGTTAGAGGCGTGAAGTGGTTCACCATCTTATCAGAGACGAACTTCCTTTTAAACATGTTGAGAAGGAGGGTTTTAAAAGACTTATGCAAGTTGCTTGTCCTAGGTTTCAATTGCCTTCACGTTTTACATTTGCTAGAGATTGTATTCGTTTGTATGAGAATGAGAAGAGTAAGTTGAAAACAATCCTTAGAAAACATTATGACGTGTTTGCCTCCTCTGTTGACTCTTGGACTTCTAATCAACGCTTGAATTATATGTGTGTTACTGCTCATTTTATTGATGAAAACTGGAAATTGCATAAGAAAATCTTGAATTTTCGAACCATCACAAGTCATAAGGGGAAGGACATTGGGGAAACGGTTGAGTCTTGTCTAATTGAGTGGGGACTTTCTAAAGTTATGACACTCACTGTAGATAATGCTAGCTCAAATGATACTGCGGCGGCTTACTTGAGAGATAGATGTACATACTGGAAAACCAATGTCTTAGGAGGTAAATTCATTCACATGAGATGTATAGCTCACATTATTAATCTTGTTGTGAATGATGGGTTGAAGTTGATTGAAAAATCTATTGAAACAATTAGGCGTGCACTGAAGTATGCAAAACAATCTCCAGCTAGGGTCAAGTCATTTAAGGAATGTATTGAGTTTTGTGGTCTTGAAGATAAGAAAGGCTTAAGTCTAGATTGCCCAACTAGATGGAACTCAACTTACTTGATGTTAAGTTCGGCCTTAAAATACCAGGAAGCTTTTGATCAATTTGGGTTTAAAGATCGTGGCTTTGAAAAAGAGATGGGGGGCAAAAATATTCCAACGGACTCGGATTAGAATAGGGCCAAATTGTTTGTTGGATTCTTAAAATATTTTTATAATCTCACTGTGCGTATTTCGGGCTCATCTTATGTCACATCAAATAATGCATTTCTTGAAATATGTGACACTTATATTATTTTGAATGACTGAGAAAGAAGCAATGATGTAGAATTGCAAAAAATGGCCAAGACAATGAAAATAAAATATGTTAAGTATTGGGGAGATGTTACAAAAATGAATATGTTGTTATATATTTCCGTTGTGCTTGATCCTCGGTATAAGTTGAGTTTTGTTCAATTTGGTTTAAGGAGAATGTATGGAAATGGTGAAATTGAAGTTGAAAATCCGTTGGAGGGTTTGGAAATAGATCTTCACTTTGATATTGATAATGAATATAGGAATTTAGAATATCAATCAAGTAATAAGGCCACTGGGATGGAGATTGCCGATGGTGTGAAGTGATCAATGGAAGATTTGTTTAATGAGTACAGGAAAAAGTATTTAACTCAAGAAAGTGGAAAATCAAGTTTAAGTAACATGTCAATGTCATCCCAAGGTTCTAGTTCAATGGAATCCCAAAATACAAATAGAATTACAGAAGAGTTCAAAAGGAGTGAACGAGTTATACTTGGAGACAAATCTGAATTGGACAAGTATTTAAGTGAAGATGTTGAAGAAGTTGATGAGACTTTCGATATTTTGGGATGGTGGAAAGTTAATAGTGCAAGATTTCATATCCTTGCACGTATTGCCCGTGATGTGTTGGCTATTCCCATTTCTACCGTTGCTTCGGAGTCCGCATTTAGCACGGGGGGACGCATTCTTGATGCATTTAGGAGTTCATTGTCTCCTAATATGGTGGAAGCTCTCATATGTTCTCAAGATTGGGTTAAAGTGAAGAATCATATTGATGTGGAGGAAGATATCGACTTTGCCGATAAATTTGAGTGTGGTAATAATTATTGTTTTTGTTTGTTTTATTGAACCTTGATCCAATTGTTTGTTGAAAATAATGTGTTTAATTATATTTTTCAATTTTCAGCAATATCCAACTTGAGCCTTGTTACTAATGATGCCAATGTTTCCGTGACTCAACTTGATTAATGAGGTAAATTCGTCTCTCGATTCATCATTGCAATTCAATGTTTATGACCATATGTAAATGATATAATACTGCCAACCTGACAACCGGAATTTGCTGCCTAATTAGTTTTCTATATTTGAACATGTGATATTTATGTCTTTATTCTTAACCTTAGTGCAATAGTTTTTTTTGTATTTTTTTTGAGTCAAGTGTTACTTATTGTTAAGAACTAATAGCATTAATTACTGAACATGGTATTGCATGGCTTGATATTCTAATAGGGACTGGGACCAATCTTCTTGGCCTTCTGCTACTTGGTATAATTTTTGGGTGTGGTTGTAATCTCTATGTGCTTTGTAATTTTTGGTTGGTTAGCTTCCTAGTGTTGGGTAAGGTCTGGGTCATGTATAGTTGCTGCTTGTGAAATTCTGAACCCTGGACTTGTTCATGCAGTTCTGGATTTCCTTATTCTATATAAGTATATGCTTTTGCTGTTTGTCATATTAGAAAAGGCATACTGACATATTAGTTATTAGGTATGGACAGAGTGGATTGCTAAGATCTTAACTGGCCACTATATGAAATTCATACCTTTTGTCATAGTTTGTAATCAATATTAGGCCGGTGACAACCCAAATTTTTGGGTAATATTAAAATAAGAATTAAATAAATAAAATTCTTATTATATAATATGTTGTATGATATTATATTGCATAAGTGGGTATGAACTTTGCAATATGTGATGTTTATGCTTAATAAATATATTCGTATTATATATTTATTATATGTAAATAAATTGTAAGGGTAATTTATTATAGAAAATGAGATGAGATCCAATATATAAAATATGTATATTGGTATCAAAGCTAGTTAGTAAATTAAATTCATATTTGAATAAATTAAATATATTAAATTATATATTCAATACATAAATAAATTGTTTGAAAACAATTTATGGAAAGGAGGAAATTAAATTTAATTATACAATATAGATTGTATAATTTAAATAAGTTATTTAAATTAGGTAACGAGGAGTTAACAAATATATATTACGCAGGGAAATAAAATTGTGGGAACAATTTGCGTAATGAGACAAAAAGAGGCGGGTTAAGCATATAATATTTGTATATACTTTACCCAAGAGTATTAGAATAAATTCTTATATAAATTAATTTAATAAAGAAAAGATATTATATTTATCGTAATATCTTAAGAAAATAAATAAATTCTTAATTGAATTTATGATAATGAGGTAAGGATATTATATTATAATATTTTGTATATGTAAATAATTGTATTTACATAAGAAATTATGTGTAGCATATTTATTTTACAATTATAAATAAATATGTAATTTGAGTATGTTATGTTATATTTTATATAATTTATATATCAAAGATGAGTTATGTAAATTATATGATTCCAAGAGGGTAAAATAAATTAAGGAGATTTATGTAGTAACTTATTTGATTAAATTAAGTTACTAAGATTGGGTAAATAAATAACTTAATAAAGTGTGGAAGTGAATTATGAAAGTTAAGGGAGAATTATGCGAGTTAAGAAAATCTTAGGGTTAAAAACCTAATATTTGAAACTTAAGAAAATATCTTAAGAAATATGCTAAGGAATAAAGAATATGCTAAGAATATGACAGGGAGTGATTTGCAAGCTTTTAAATATGAAGGGGAAGAATAGAGAAGATTTAAGTTGGGCGACCAACTTATAAGAAATTAAAAGTAGTTTTTATATAAGCAAAATTGATAGAAATCAAGTTAGCAAAATTTGAACCAATAAGAATTTAGAAGGGTGAAAGAGGCGGAAGATGTTTCAGACAATTATGGAACATTAAAATTTCCGTAGTTGGTATATAGAAATCCTCAATTTACCAACTCTTCCTTATTTTGTGCCAGATTTTTAGGGAGTTGGTAAATTATTACCCCCAATTCATTTACTGACTCTCATCCTTTCCTTTTCATTCTCCTCAACGAACTTCTTCCTTCCCATATTGCAAAACAAAAACAGAGAGAGTGAAGAGGGAGCAAGAGAAGAGAGATTCATATGGCTTGAGCAAGAATGAAGCAAGAAAACAACAAAACAAACTCCTACAAACCTCCATAATCATCCTACTTCATCCTCTCCACCAAAACATCCATATTTTCTAGAGAGAGAGAAAGAAATGGGTGGAGTGATTTTACTTGATTTAAGCTACGGGAGTGTTCAAGGAGAGAGGAAATCAGATTCTAGCAGGTCCTAGCACATCATCTAACATCTTAGAGGAAGGAAATCCAAGAAGTAAGCTCTTAAAACCCTAACCTTCCATTTTAGCTCTTAAACTCATCATATCTTGTTAGATGTTAATTTGAGTTTTATGAGTTGTGAAACATCCTAAGAGTGATGAAATTAGAGATATGGAGCTAGTATGTGGTGTGGAGTTATAAGGAGGAAAAACATGGGTGAATACCGAACTAAATGGCTATGAAATCAACCCACAATTTTGACGCACCCATTATGTTCGATTAAATTATTAAAAGAGCAATTTTGCCTAAAAATCCATAGTTAGGCGAAGCTAAGACTTGAGTTTGATTCATACATGTTATAAATAACTAATTAAAAGATATGAGTGAAGCAAATCAAGAGAGGAAGTATTTTTGAGACAAAACGAAAAGTCCGAGAGATTGTGTGACTGCTGACCCTAAAACATAAATTCGGGGACAATATAGGTTTTCAGAAAATTCTGGACTTTTGGGGTATTATAGTACACTAAACAAGCTTTTCATAGACTCCAAAACGAACTAATTCCGACTTCGGAGTAAAGAGTTACGACCATTCAAAGTAGTCGCGTCAAAACTGTCCAACTAATTCCGACCAGTCCCCTTTGCACGAAATTTTGGAATTCTGTGTTTTGAATTTGAAAATGGTCAAAGAATGAAAGTTGTAGTCCCAGAAGTTAGCTTCGCGTGGGCTCAAGAAACGCTCAAAAATATTTTGAAACGAAAAAGTTACGACTGTTTTAGCGAGAGAGGGTAAAGCTGGGAAAAAGTTAAAAACTGTTATGATTGTGCATTTTTAAGTTCTGTTTTGAACTAAAGTAAGAAGCCTTGTATATAGACTCTTTAAAGCATGAATATATATTATATAGCAAGTACATGATGTTATAACACTTGTGTTAAGAGCTTGAAGGACTATTTTAAATAAAAGTCGGTTATTAGGCAAAACTCAAAGTTGGGATAACTGAACATCTTACACATTGATAAGCAAAGAGTTTAAAGGTATAAAAGGAAATTTAAAACTCAAAGCCAAAGATTGTATATGGTAATGCAATTTCTTTGCGCGTTAGCGGCGTGATAAATATCTGTGATTAGGGGCTTCCTTGAGCTCTAGTTTAGCACAAGTAGACTACTAAGTTTGCTTAAGTAGTACTTCCCTAAGAATAACTACTAGCTATGTAATACCCAAGACTTGGTGCAAAAAGGGTGAAGAAGGAGGAAATAAGGTGCAGCAAATTCCAAAGCAAGAGCTGCCTAACTTGACAAAGAATCAGCTGTGACAACTAATTAACAAGCTACTTTCTGATGAGTGTTAGTAGGATAACTTTAGCTTCATGGCATAACACAAAAGTTGAAACTTCAAAGTCCATATATCTATAATTAAGAGCATTGTAAAAGAGAATGGTGGATATATAAAAATATTGTGAGACATGTCTATTTTCTCTAATCATTTTGTTCTTAATTTTTAGTAATCTTTTATAACATAAAATATATTTTGTATTCACCTTGAATACTTAAGTAAGGAACAAGAGATATGGAAAACCCATATATTAAGCTATGAATGGGTTATAAATGGTTTGTAACCACATATATAACGTATTAATGTGCTAAAAGCTATGTTAAAACCTTTTGAGCAAATAGTGCCTAAAGAAAGCCAAAGTCTAAAAGGTTCTAAATGAATATAAAAGTTCTTCAAAAACGAAAAACAAGGGATGTTGAAATATTCTATGGGATTATATAGATACACGCGTACATGTTATATAATCTTGAGTTTGCGCATAGAATACGAATCATTTATGTAATGAATTATAGAAGGAATACGTTGGCACGGTTAAAAGCTACCTCAAATGTAAAAGTAATATACCAAATGAAAATGGACAAAAGTTATACATTGAAAACAAATGGTTTTCGATATGCAAAACAAAGATTGTGGAAAAGAAATCAAAAGTTGGTTAAATGGCATATGTAGGTACATGAATAAATGATTATAATCATAAGTTATGTACATACATAAGATGAATAAATATCATATGTATATCTATGAGCTAAGCGAATGAGATATGACTTTACTTTGTAATTCAAGTATATACGGGAAAAATATATATTTCACTACTATGTATACGTTAAGCATGGAAAGCTACTATACATGCGAAATGGAGTCTAAGTTACTCACAAAAGCAAAGCTAAGCTAGAAATGCTCAAAGAAAGGCACAAATGTACTATAAAACTATAAATTTACATATAGATGCATGATAAACTTATAAATGCATTGTAAAGAATATATAGACTATAAATGTAATGAATTGACATTTTAAAAGTTGTGTTGAAACTTTTTGAGAATGTATGGCTATATTAAGCCGAAACCTAAAATATTAAAGAGGAATATGGATGTTTCTTGGAAATAAGAATATCAGATATTGATATAGTTTATGTGAATATTTACTAACCATACAGGTTATGAGATATGAATGTGTGACTAATGTATGCATACATGTGAACATAACTGTGTAGGATTCGTGAAGTGAAGTTAAATTAAAGTTTGTATCAATGGTTATCGAACGAGGCAAGTTTTTCAGTTTTATTATGTTTGTGGATTAAATGTGATTATGTGGTGAGTTACATACCATGCTTTATGAATTGTTAAAGTCAAAATATGACTAAGTTAATTGGGTTATGGAACTCAATTTATATGTGATATGTGATATCACATGTTGTATGATGTAACTCGATAAATTAGAAATGTATAATGCATGAATGTATGCTTTGTATGGAATTATTGTTGCATGTAGGATATGCATAGTAAAGAATATATGTTGCATGCAAATATGCATAGTATAAGAAATATAGTGCATATGAAATTGTTGCTATGTGAAACATGATAGACTATTAAATTTGCTGGGCTGTCAAGCTCAATCTTGCAAACACAAACTTTTTGCAGGTTAATGATGTTGAGCGATATTACTTGCTCTACGGATGATGAAGATTGAACGATGTGCAAAATGAATACATTTCTTTGAATTAGAAATGGTATAAAGCTATAATTGATAGTTTTGCTAAATGTAATTGACAGTTATGTATAGTTTGAAATGTTGAATAGATAAAGAATGTTTATTCTGAAATGAAAATAGATATGATTCTGAAATAAGTGAATCATCGATAGAAAAGATATGAAGTATTGAGACTTAATCTTTTAATACGTTTACTTAGATTATACAAATCATATAATAAATATGATTTTAGTATAAAGAAGAATTGTAAAGGTTGCGATTTAGGGAATGAATGAATGGTAAGAAGAAAAAAAAAATCTATTAAAAGTATTTTTAGCTATTTTAACATTAAATAATGTTTTAAAGCTAGATCAAGATAATATTACGCATACAAGATCGGGAAGGAAAATAGTCGATTTGGGGGCGTTACAAAGGCCACTATAGCTCTTTCATTTTTATTTTGTATATCGTATATATATTCTAAGTGATGAAAGAATACCAAAACTTAAACATCGATTACTGTCTTCATAATATAAACCTCATATTATTAACTATACGTATGCGTATTAATCTTGAATTCTTTGTCTAAAGGAGTCTTTGATGCATTGCTCTCTTTGCTTTGCCGCTGCCTTATCACCTTCAATTCTTTGTCGCTTGCCTTTTGCACTCGCTTTGCTTAATTCTTTTTGGCTTTGGCCTTTCTTCAATTCTTTATTCTTCTTTATCTCGCCTTCTAATCTTGTTGTTGCTTTGTTAAGTCATAAATTTGTTAAGTAGATTAATTTCAAAGGATTCTTTGAATTTGGACGATTAATTTTGTTGGCTTGTTGTTCTTTGACTTCTTGTATTTTGGACAATTAATTTGGCTTTTGCTTTGTTAAGTCATAAATTTCATGTTGGCTTTGTTGTTCTTTCTTTGGGACAGTTGATTTGTTAAGCAGTAACGAGTTATGTTGTTGGATGATATTTGGTTATTACGAATAGCGAAATTACAATTCGATAATTAATTATTTGGTAATTCGGTTTTTTCAAATTTGGTTATTACTTGGATAGTGATATCATCAATAATTGATTTTTTGGTTATACCAAGAACAACTTATTGATTCAGTTATAGCAGAATGCTCACTCTGGCTACCGGCTTTGCCTTTCTTGAATTCTTTATTCTTCTTTCTGCACCGCTAATCTTGTTGTTGCTTTGTTAAGTCATAAATTTGTTAAGTAGATTAATTTGAAAATTTCTTTGGAATTTGGGCGGTTAATTTTTGTTGGCTTATTCTTCTTTGACTTCTTTGTATTTTGGACGATTAATTTTGGCTTTTGCTTTGTTAAGTCATAAATTTCATGTTGGATTGTTATTCTTCTTTGAATGAGTTGATTTGTTAAGCAGTGTGAGTTATGTTGTTGGATGATATTTGGTTATTGCGAATACGAAATTATAATTTGGTAATTCGGTTTTTTCAAATTTGATTTATTACTTGGATAGTGATATCACCAATAATTCGGTTTTGGTTATAATAGAACATCTTATTCGGTTCGATTATAGCAGAATGCTCACCTCCTAATCACAAGACAACTTTTGTGATCTTTCTCCACAATTTCCCACATCTCAAGTCGATGATGATAGTGCCTCCTGAATGATGCTTGTGAGTTTTCGAATTGGTATGTTGATGATCTTTTAGATCAAGTGTACTCTCTTGAAACTTCCTTCTCAATCAAGTGAAAATTATATCTAGAGGCAAAATCTCTCGCTTTATGTTCTTTACTTTGTGGCCGGTGAAGCCGTCGATGAAATTGAACTCATTGATTGCATTATTGATGGGCTTGATGATTCTCTTAGTGACTTCTGCAAGTACTATTATGAGATAAATCCTTCTTTATCTTTAGATTTGCACTCTCATATGCTTCTTGATCATGAAAAATTACAAGATATTCCTTCTCTTTCTCCACGGTGTGATATCTCACATGCTCACTCTTCACCAACAGGATATTCTGATGAGCACTTGTCTACTTTTGCCCAATCCAGACAATCTGTGTATCAATCCAGACAGGCTGATCCGTCTACATCAGAAGTAAAAGTAGATGTAATCAGACACCCTGACCCGTCTGCATTCCCCCAATTTTCTCCAATTGCTTATCCTTTTTCACTTGCCACTTCTCCACCGTCAGGAACCAAGAGCAATATTGCTCTCGTTTCCTCTATATCTATGCAATCTGCAAGACTTGCAACTGATGGATCTCTAATACATTTCCTTCTTTATGGTTCTCATGTTCCTACCTCTGCTGCTCTCTCCTCCAAATTTGGGAAGTCACGATCTGCAACCATGGATACTTCAGACATCATGCTTTCACAGTCCAAGACGACATGCCCACCACCTATTCAACATATGCCACCTACATTTCTTTGGTTGGATGTTATTATCATGCATGCTACATCTTTGTTCAACCTCTCATGGAAGTTGTCCGTGTTTTCTCTGATTCGAAGAATTGTTATTTTGTTAACTCTTCACTTACATGGATGTTCAACCAAGTGCAAGCTTAAACTTCGTTTCCCTACGTTTCGCTTGTGGGGGCGTATTAGGCGATATTTTAGGAATATAATATTTTAGATATTATTATATTGTTAGGATAGTTTCCATCATTCACTCTTCCATGATTATCTCCAATATTTATGTAATGGTTATCTCCATGATTATCTCCTTGAGTTAGGTAATATGTTAGTCACCCATCTTATCTTGTATTAATATAAATATCTCATATCTTCTCAATGTAAACAGGAGAGATAATTATCAAGTTATTATCTATGCAATTATCTATTCTCTCAATTCAATATTCTCTCTCTAATATGATGTTCTAACAATCGGAAGAGAAATTGAAATATGCATCCGTGTTCTTGAAAGAATATTTTTCAGGTGAATTATAGTATTCAATTGGTAGACTCTGCTAATTAGTCTTTTCAATTTTTCTACTCTAAAACAAAATCTAAACCTGAGTTCTCCATCAGGGAAGATTCATTTTTGTCAAGACTTCCTGTTTCTATTATAGAGTCCTGGTATATATCAACTCTATGACAGACTTGATTGGAAAAGTGTTGAAAAGTTTCTCCAAGCCCGAAGAGGTGGTCTTTCTAATTGTATTTTTTTTTCTTTAAATTCGCTGAAGAATCTTTTGTGATGTATCATCTATTAAATTGTTACCTGTTCTAATTATGTTGCTGGGGCTCTCATGGTCAGGTCATGATATTCTTCAGTGCACATGGAGTACCAGTCACTTAAGTCGAAAATGGAGGTGATCCTTACAGAGATCAGATGGAAGAATGCATTTTTACTTTATAATGAAAGAATTGAAATCAAGAGGAAACAACAACAATCATACTCTAGCCTATCTATCAGGTTTGTTGTTAAATCTAAGTTATCAATTCCCAATTAGAATTAGATATCTAGAGAGAAAAGTAAAACCTAAGCTATGGCCTTTTTAAATTTGGTAATGCTTACAAATGGTTGAAGCCCTACACTGATGAAGTTCTTCTTAAGCTTGTCGAAATGGTGTGAAAAGTCTCCTAGCCGTTCCAGTAAGGTTTGTTACAAATTATCAAGTTTTTTACTGCGTTTCACTAGCATTCATATTAAATCCCTTAATTGTAAGAACCGGATGATTTCTACCTCTTTGATGCTGGGCTTAAATTTTTAATATATTTCCGCATTTGGCGGAGTGTATTATTTTCATAATTTGATGTTCGATTGAATCTTTTTCTTTTGTTTAGTTTTCCTCCCATTTTCAGGTTTCACTTTTGAGATGAATTGCATGTTTTATTGATTGCAACTATAAGAGATCCATGCTTATGACAATGTTTTATATGCTGTGTAGCCTTCCTACATGTTGGGGTTAATGTCGATTACAAAGATTTTAGATGACTTTGTCAAAGACTATCAGCTGAATTGAAGGACAGGTTGATGAGATATGTTGGCTCTTTTTGTACAAAGGTCATGCTTGCATTCTAGCAAAAATTACCTGTTTGCTTATTTACTTGTACATATTTATCTTGAAGTGGAAAAACTATCAGAACAATAAACTTCATGGACATCAAGTTGTACTTCAATATGTGTGTTCCTTTGCTGTTCAGTATATATATTCAAGAAAAGTTTTTCTTTATTTGGAGTGCTTCATAATTCCTTCACTTAAAGTTGCGAAAATTATACGTCTGAAGATAATATGATTGTTGAGCGTGTGGTAAGGATATGTAGTGAAAGTTCTTTTTGGTGCGAGTACAAAAGAGCATTTGTTGATTGATATGATCATGACCAATTGGTATTACGATTGATGCACTCTTGATGATGAATTTTTAAATTGGAGAAGATAGTAGACATTATAATATATTTGACTCTTCTAATGAATTCATCATTTCTTTGCAATTATTTGTTGAAAACTTATATATATTATCTACCATATGTTTTTAAGCCTCTAATTATTATTGTTAAAAGTTAAGGATAATTTATTTTTCGCTATCTTAGTACATGATAAGTACATGATATTCTTTCTTTGAAATTTATTTGAGCTCACCTTTTTTATTTCATAATTCCTTTAGGAAATGATATATCCTTATGGTATCGATTTTGACTTAGATTTGACTCATTTTTATCGATTGTTTTTCTTAGGAGTTACTTTATATTGATTTCAAGGTCACCCACATATCCTAGATTCATATCTAGGGCTAAGGAGATCCCACCTTTTGGCTGACGAGGAATTCTTACAAATAGAATTAATCCTTATAGCCAATCTGAGATATATTGTCGACTAAATCCCAATTACGTCCTTTATCAGATCTATAAGATGTTAGATCTACAAATTTCATTTCCTAGACTCCAAATTCTTTCAATAGATCTCGTCAATACGTAATAGTCATGCGCGATATTATTGTTGGTTGTGCGCTCTACGGGTTAGGGTCTACGGGAGCCCTTTTCCTAGATTCTAAATTACGCTTTTGAATCTAGATGTATTGGTTGTTGTGATTCTGAATCATGTTAGCCTAGGAATGAAGTCAAGGCCTTTAAACATCGTGTTTAATAGGCATTGATGACAATATTTTTACGTTGGACATAGTTGGTGGTTGTAATGTTTTTATTCGTTGATTGTAAATGTAAATTAAGACGCCCTAGCGATATCGAGGGTTACGATGTGAAAAAAAAATATGTAATCGCAAGTGCGGTGTTCAATTGAAGAAGCCGACAAATACGTATCGAACCACATAGACTAGATTAATTTAATGTATCCTTAATATCTATTTTAGGCGAATTAGAAATAAATATTGAAAATCGATTAACTATAATTAAACTAACTAATAATAAGAAAGCAATATAGGAATCTGAATTCATTAAACAATAAACATAACAAATAATTCAATCTCTTCAATTTTTATAACTTAACTATGATTTTGATCTACCTTCTCTTTAATTTAGTAATTTTACAATTAACGTGGGTAGCATAGACTATGAAAATTTAAGAATTAACTATAACCCATCAAAACTTCTTCGAGTAAGCATGAATTATGAAAAAGTCATATATTAACGATAAACTATCAAAACCTCTTAATTAATTTAAAATCACATAAGAACTATAAAACGAAAGTATTTTAATATTGAAACATGAAGGCGAAATCAATTAAACATAAATAATAGAAGTGATAGAAAAATATTATCATGAATAATTATTTAATTTCATTTTAATACTAGATTAAAGAAATTAACTAGACATGAAAATAAATAAACTAACTAAAATAAAAAAGAGAAAAAGGTTAAAAATAAATAGGAAAACTCCCTTTTATTAATGATTCTACAACAAGCTTACAATGAAGAAGTAATTTAATCTACTCCTACTTCTAACCTAAACTAATACAATACATCCCCTCCCGCTAAAATAAGATACCTATTTATAGGCACCAATGAATTGTAACCTAATACTAATACATTGGACTTGATCTCTTTGTTCCTTGTTATCCTATTATTTCCTTCTTAACAACAATCTGTACATAGTAAATCACGAGAGTCATTTTATATCTTTAAAATTTGGAACAATTATCTTTTCCTTATTCACCACGATAAATAAGGTAAATCTAACCAAATAAAATGTATT
Organism: Panax ginseng; assembly: GCA_020205605.1. Taxonomy (NCBI): domain Eukaryota; kingdom Viridiplantae; phylum Streptophyta; class Magnoliopsida; order Apiales; family Araliaceae; genus Panax; species Panax ginseng. The sequence continues at coordinate 82,083,250 of CM035150.1, read as the reverse complement.
AGTTAAATAAAATAAACATATAAAATAATAAATATGGGAATATTATATTAAAATATATGAATTATGTGTCATCGTGTTCCATCCCTTGAAAATTGGATTTAAAGTCCTGTGATAGTGGATTTCATTATTGCAAGATGCTTGAAGCTATTTAGATGGCTTACATGCCTACGGGTAGCTCGACTCCATATGTGATGCTTGATTTTATATTTCGACAATGCAAAAAAATGATTTTCGGCGAGATGACAAAGATTTTGTAAAATTGAATCAACCTAAGTTTTAGATTAATTCTAGGCTAAAAGCGAAAGTAGTGAAGAGAACCTCGATTCTATTTGTGAAGGGTTTGAAAATAATGTGTTCTCTAAAAACGTCATCAACAAGTGTTTATCAAATGAAAGCCAAAATTAAGTTTTGACAAATAAAACGAATATTTTCCTTCAAATTAAACCCTTTGTGCATAGGTTCAAAGAGTTTCAAAGTTACTTTCAAAATAATGCACACACCACGACTTGACCTTAGGAGATCGATATATGATCCTTAGATTATTTGCGACTCGGATTAAATCTAGAAGACGACACCCTATATTCCACAATCTGACCTTAGGAGACGATCCCTAAGTTACTTACGATTCGACTTGATTCTAATAGGCGATATCGTAGATTTTCTCCAAATCACACAATTCACATAGGCAAATCACACACACACGCACACACACACACACACACACACACACACTTCACAAGGCATTTCATTTTAAGGAAAGCATTAGGAAAGCTGTAATCGTGTCTTCACGAAAGTCGAAGGGTGTCTAATACCTTTCTTAACTTAAACAAATCCCCGAACTCTAAAAATCTTGGTTGCAAACTAATTCTTCAAAGTCACATAATGGGTCATTTCAATTATGAAAAAAAATTTAAAATTCGGATGAGTTAGTACATCTATTTGAACATTTATTAATTGGTGACTCTGTCTAATTGACCCTTCATTAAAATCAACCATTCAAAACCCCGCTTACGTTTATGTCAGTTATTTTTCCAAAATCACCCCCTTAAAAATAATAGATAAAAAAGGATAAAAAAGATTTAAAATAAAAGGAGAAGAACGTAGGAAAAATATTTAAATACCAGCGTCAACAGAAATCAACATGAATCTTTCATTAAATCTAACTAAATATTTAATAATCATCATGTATTCAACACATTTTATTTTCAACCAATTCAAATGTCAAAAGATGTTAGTGTTGCTCTATGGAAAGTTTTTAACCCGAATTGTTTTAGGAAATTTAGTTTCATGATGCGAATGTAAATAAAGAATATATCAGTTCAGTAGGAAAAACGTAATTTATCCCTTTTTCAAAGTAGATTTTTCGATAGAATAGAGAAAATATATTAGAAACGTTGTTCAATATCAGGTCAAAATTAAACGACTACTCATTCAAAATTTAACAAAGCTTGACAAATGGTACTTGACATGCAGCACACAACATAGAAAAACGAATCCGATTAGGTTGAAATTAGCACAATACATACTACTATGAACTTCTATAACTTTTTGTTGCATTTGTTATAGAAAATGTTGCATTTTAACCTAATGTCCTGTTTGTGGGCTAGCCCAAATGCATTATTTGCTACAACCAATATAACAAAAAGTTATAGATTTTTATGGTAGTATGTGGTGTGAACGCTTCACCCATCAGATCTTAGGAAAACAAATAATCAGAATTATGAAAAATCTTGGATAGGGACAAGCTTATAAGTTAAAACTTCAATCCGAACCCAGAGAACTTTTCTTCAGTGATTTTGTCCATTCGGTCTACCATCTCATTAGAAAGATAATTCTTCCAGTCTCCAACCTCACCGCGTCGAAAAAATGCATTATTTTCTTCACCAGTTGGCAATTTCCCAACTTTGTTCACCTCCAAATTGCTCAACTTATCAAAGCTACACAAGCCCAATATATATTCCATAACCCCTTCACTTTCTTCCTCTTGGCTAAATGGGAAACCTATAAATTCAGCTAATTTTCTTATATGAAGTCTAGGTTCTTCTTTCATTTCCTCGTACTTCAGAAAGAACACCTTTTGTGGCTGCCTCAAGCTTTCTTTATAGTACCCTAAAACATGATCCCAAAATGGCCCACAAATGCTCACTCCCTTACAAAACATATCAAATGCCTCTTCAAGTGAATTATTTCTAACATTTTGAGGTACTAACTTGTTTAAAAACTTCCAAAATGAAATGAAAGTGTCTTTAGGGTTCCTACATAGATAAACAAGTTTGCAAGGCGTATTTTGCATGGAATTTGGCAAGGAAGAAAATGGCATGTGTGTCGAAAAAAGCCTTGGATTTGGGAAAGAAGTAAAATCGGGAAGTTGGTTTTCCATGTAGAGCTGAAATTCCAAAACTGGCAGTAGAATATGAGGATTGTTGCTGAGTAAAGGGTGATCTTGGGTATTTTTGGGATAGAGCTTTCGGTTTATTACGGCGAAAATGAGCGCTTTGAGCCAGGTTGTGCCTGATTTAGGGTTGGTGGCAAGGATGATATCAGAATTTTGAGCTTGAAAATTTTGTTGGCAAGAAAGGACTCCTTGCAACTGCTTGGGGGTGTGCCAAAATCCTTGGTATTGGTATAAATAAGTTGAAACCAATCCTTTCTCTTTGGGTACGGAGGACATTAAGTCCCTGCATTCTTGGGAGAGTGCATCATCGTGTAAAAAATTGGGGAGAGGCTTAGAAGTTGACATGGAGGGAAGATATGAGGAGTTTTGATTAGGGTATTAGCTACTTGTTTTATGATGTTCAACCAAATATTGATGCCTATAAATAGTTTCAAAGTTGAAAGCACAGCAACAAATCAAATTCAAATAAATAAAATAAAATAAAATTAATATGCTCCCTTCATTCCACAAAGAGAGTCTTAATTATCATTTTTCTTTTTTCAACAATGAGTCATTTTTTTTAAACTATAGTATTAAATGACACAACATTTTCAAATTTACTGTTACAATTTAATTATCATATACCATCACTACTAAACCAAACACTATATCTAAGGTTAACTTTATATATATATATATATATATATATATATATATATATGGAATAAAAACATAATCTTAAAATTTGAAAATCTTACAAATGAGACTCCTTTTGCAATATAGAAAGAATATCTTGTACTTGACACTTGATCACACCTCAAAATTTTCCTTCATTAAGGAATTAATTAAGGAAAATATTAAATGTAACGTAACTACACGCTTTTTCATAGCTTACAACTTTCATCCACTATTAGTAACTTTTTGGAGATACTACATATGTTTCTTACTTTTCTCCTTTCTCCTTTCTCCTTTCTCCTTTCTCCTTTCTTATCTCATTTCTCTTTATTAAATACATTCTCTCTTTATGCCTCGAACTCTTTTATGCAGACATAAAAATTAAACATGTACATGAGTGTATTTAAATTTCACTCACTCAAATACACTCACGTTCAATTTTTATGTCTACATAAATTTTTTGTATGTCCTCATTTTAGGTTCATTCACTTGTGTTGCACACTCTCATCTCTCCTTATCAAACACATTATCTCTCTTATGTCTTCATTTCAGATTCATTCACTTGTCTTACACACTCTTTTCTCTCTCCTTTCTTATTTCTCTCTCCAATTTTCCACAAAACATTCTTTCTTTTCTTTCTCATCAATTAGGTAAAATAATTTTGATAATTTTATGGTGCTACTGTTGAGCTCCTTTTTTTCTAAAGAAAAAAGGAAACAAAATATTAAACATAAGCTTCTTACAATTATTTCGACAGATTTTCGTTGTAAAATACAACTCATCACTTCTATTTTACACGTGTTTTACATATCGCTACTCATGATAAAGAGTTGTCAATTAACAACTTGTAGAAAGAAGAAAAAAAAGTTGCACATTCACGTCTGGGATCTGATCATGTGGCTTAACATATTTAATGTCGCACGATAATTAGCACTGGTTTGATGAGCACACACTTACGTGTGTGTTAATTATTTTTAAACATTAATAGGTTATTGGAATTTATATTAAAAATAATAAAATTAAAAATAAGTAATAAGAGAAACGATAATGAAGAGATCGAGATAAAGATATGGAGCAGGGTAAGTAGAAATAAAAATGTCGGAGTAGTGGAGAGAATAGTGTATAGATAAAGATTTATTATATTTTCCTATAAAAATTAACAATAGTATTTTGGCGACAAAAGATTGATGCAAAAAGAGGATACAAAATGATGTGCATAATATAATCATTGGATCCACCCATTACTTTTGTATGGTAGAATATTAACTAATTATAATTCGTCAATTCCTTTTTGTATTCAAATTTTTGTAACTATATTTTGTCACCTTATCATTATTCAAATTAATCGCATCTTCTCCTCAGGCTTTATAAAGTAGCTATTTAGTGTTTACTCTGTATGTTACCAACGATTAAAGCCAAGAGAAAGCTAAGATTTGTATATTATTTTCTTGTATTGTTTACAAACAAAGTTATTGTTATAAAATTATGTATGTCTAGATTCATAATATGATGGATGTCTAGATACATGTAACTCTCATGTCTATTGAGTTTTGAAACTCATGACTCTTGAGTTTTGTAACTTCCTAATAGTATTGATGTTCTTATTTCTATAAATAAGACATTTGTAAAGTGATTGAGTTAGATACAAAATATTATGCAAATACTCTCTTTTCTCTAATCATCTTTGTACTTGATTTTAGTTATATTTTATAACACATTATCAGCACGATTGCTTCTCAATTTCATCTTGAAGATCATCATATTTGATTTAAAGGGAAGGTATATATATATATATATATATATATATATATATATATATTATCTATGTGCAGTACTTATATGTTCATTTTTTTAAGTGTACATGTACATCACTATCAATGATTCTGGTCTCTGATATTTCAATAAGTCATAGACATTCCACCAGAATAACAGCCCCATGCCTTGGAATATATATGTCACCATATAGGCACAACATACTACACAAAACCTTACAACACTTCCATGGAAGCAAAGTCCAACATGACAACTAACTAACCAAGAAAAATCTATACATACACAAGTTATATGCATACAAGCTTTTCTAAATGGCCATAATGACCCTCCTTTCTCTACATCATAATCGGTCCCCACTTGGTTAGCTCATAGTTAAGTTTCTCAAACCCTAGTTACTCCAATTTAGTTTACTTTCTTAACTAAATTCCAAAGTAACTTAGTGTGATTTCCTAGTTTACTTCCAATTAAACTAGTTAGTCTTCTAGTTTGTTTCCAACTAGGTTAGTTAGGTGAAAATGTTGACTTTGATTTTTCGTACTTTTAAATTGTAATTGCATATTTATCCCTGTATAAATATTACGGCGTAATACGAGATGTCATAAAAACAAAAATCATTTTCTGCGTTATTTTTTAGAAATTTTTTATTTTCTTCTTCAAAACAACAACACATATATTCCATCACATAACACATTGGTCACTAAATCAACCTTTATTAATCACATATGATTATATTTATAAGTCTCATAAATATTCAAGATATCAAATTCGAGACAGATGTTATTTTGCCATTTTTTATATTACGTCAGGTGGAGTCCCTTTGACACCCAGCCTAACTTCTCTGTTTCAAGCTCAGGGGAGAGAGTGATTGAACTATTGACTTATAATTTAATAGTTTTCTAGCGCAATTTGCAGGTTGATGACTATTACTTTTAACTCAACTTGAGAAATTTTAATATTTAAAATAAATATTAATTTATTAAATATGGCATTAGTAGTATTTTTTTAAACTAATTTAACAATATAATTTAGTAAATTATATAGACTTTTTAGTAATATGATATGATAATAGAAATTCTGAAAATATTTTTTTTCCCTTGTGGGAGAAAGCCTTGGATCCTAATTTTTATGTGTAAATAATTTTTCTCACTTATTTCCTAACAATTTTCTAATTATTATTAATATTATTACTATCAAAATAATTAAATAAATAAAAGTTGTCTTCAATTGAGTAACGCTACTAATTAAATAAAGCTAAGCAAACTGGATGTTTAGTTATTTATTAAGTGGGGTAATTTGGACATAAGAACTAAACCTTATAGTTAGTTTCTGCACAAAAGGGTTGATTTAGTTAAAAATGGGACCTACGTGTAGAAATATCAAATTTACTTGTGGAAATATCAATTTCCTAAAAAAACTTTTTATGATTTGGTATTTATGTGCTTGTATACTATGGTATGAAGCTTGTCATACAATTTATATATATATTTTAATTATTCAATTTATAAAATTCTAAAATTTAATACAAATATTAAAATGTTCGGTGTTGATACAAACAATTGTAAATAATTATGGAGTTCTATTATGTATTATGAAAGTTTTCTATCGAATTTTAATTGCGACCTATATCAATACTTGGACTGAAAATGATAATAAGATTGACCAATTATATCAAATATATCATTAAAATATTACTAACTGTATTTACCCATGTAACTCAAAATAAATAAATAAAATTAACATATAAAATAGCAAGATATATTATTTTGTGTAACTAAGCTTAAGTTTGTTTGTTTTGGTGTGTTGAAAATGTGTGTTAATTTAGACAACACTGCTTCAAAAATAGTGCAATGAATTTGGAGCTTAAAAATTAGAGTAAAATACAAAAGTGATCACTGTACTATTTGTATATTTGGATATATTGTGTCCATTTTTGTTGGTCAATGCAAAATAAGTCATCTATTATAGAAAAATTTGAATAATAAACTTTTATGTGACAACTAGACATTGACTAGAAAAATTTGAATAATAAACTTTTATGTGACAACTAGACATTGACTATCCTCTATGATAATGATGACTAAAAAATTTGCTTCTGTCAAGAAGCGAACTTAAAACCTCAACCACATAACCTTAAGGAAAGTCTAACCAAACTACATGATGTAGTTGTAAATAAAATTATATTTATACATAATTCTCCATTTAAACTAAAAAAAGTGATAAATACGTGGGTAAATCCTTTTTGTGCTTGATAAATATTTTGGATAAAGGAGACAGTGTTGTATGATTAGATTCCTAGCACCAAATTTATTTATTATTTTGGGTAAACTTTATTTATTATTTTTCCTCTAAATACATAAAAAAAAGTATGAGGTTTAAACGTAATTGTGCAATGCAACCTCCAAAATCATAAAATCGCACCTCTGCAAAAGCTAATAACGCAACATACATGCTTAACATCAAAATTACATATATATGTTGCATTATCACTTTTAAAATTAACTAAAAATATCCAACAAATATTTATCATCTAAAGGGTCACTAGATTATTTAGAAAAAAATCATACCCACTTTATTAAAGCGCTAAAAACCACATGCACACCCACTTTCTCTCTCTATTCCTAAAAGAGTAATAATTCTTTCAAGTTTCAACCATGTACTTGCACAAACCATGATTAAAGTCCTAGCACGAAATTTGTGTATTTAGAGAAAAAATAATAAATAAATTTGGTGCTATGACTTTAATCATACAACATTATGCCTTTTTTATCCAAAGTATTTACCAAGCACAGAAGCAGTTTACCCATTTATTTATCTTTTTATTTCTTTTATTTAGGTTTAATTGTAGAAGTTTGTATAAATTTAATTTATGTTATCTCATTTACAACTAAGTAATGTAGCTTTAATTTGTTGGACGGTTTGTTAAGGTTATGTGGTTGGGGTTTTAAGTTTGAATTTTGACGGAAGCAAATTTTTTAGTTTTAGTTTGGCTTACTTACATGTCATCATTGCCATTGAGGGTAGTCAATGCCATGTTACATAAAAGTTTGTTATCCAAATTTTTCTATAATATAGAGTTTATTTTGCATTGACCAATAAAAAGGGGGCATAATATTCAAATATAGTAAGAGTACAATGGTAACTTTTGCATTTTACTCATAAAAATTACATGTGAGTTAAAAGTTTCATTTAGATTAAATTTATGTAGAAAAATAAGACGTTAATATCCTGCATCAGCATATCCAACTAATTTATGATTATCATTATTTGAATAAAATAAGTCCATATCCATAGTTCCTCGTAGGTAACGAAAAATAAGTTTAACCCCATTCCAATGTCTCCGGGTAGGAGAAGAACTATTTCTTGCTAATAAATTCACAGAGAATGCTATATCAGGTCGTGTATTATTAGCAAGATACATTAACGCACCAATTGCACTGAGGTATGGTACTTCAGGACCAAGTAATTTTTTATTATCCTCACGAGGTCTAAAAGGGTCCTTTCTCACATCAAGTGATCTAACAACCATTGGGGTACTGTGTAAGTTGACTGATGAATGAAAATTCCATCTGCTAAATGCTCGATCTGCAGGCTGAGACGATTTTTTTTCCTAAATCTTCCATCTCAAATTCTTTCTTTAAATAATTCATTGTCTTTGGAATCTCTCCATGAGTTTCAATAATATTTAAATCATCAACATACACAAAAATGATAGCAAAACCGGATTCCGACTTCTTTATAAAAATACATAGGCATATAGGGTTATTATTATACCCTTATTTCAATAGATATTCACTAAGACGATTGTACCACATCCGTCCTGATTGCTTTAACCCATATAGGGACTGTTGCAACTTGATTGAATAAACTTCCCGGGGATTTAAACTATATGCTTCAGGCATTTTAAATCCTTCAGGGATTTTCATATAAACATCATTATCAATTGACCCATATAAATAGGCTGTAACAACATCCATTAGACACATATCTAGTTTTTCATGGGTTGCCAGGCTAATAAGATATTGCAATGTAATTACATCTACCACAAGAGAATATGTTTCATCATAATCAATGCCAGGTCTTTGTGAAAACCCTTGTGCCACAAGTCATGCCTTATATCTTACGATTTCATTTTTCTCATTTCTTTTTCACACAAATACCCATTTGTATCCAACTGGCTTTACTTCTTCGGGTGTATGGACTATAGGTCCAAAAACTTCACGTTTTGCAAGTGAATTTAATTCTGCCTGGATTGCTTCTTTCCATTTTGGCCAATAATTTCTGCGTCAACATTCTTCGACAGAATTAGGCTCAAAATCCTCGTTTTCATTAATTATATCAAACGATATATTATATGAAAAAAATATTGTCAATAACTATCTCACTTCGGTTCCATATTTTCTTTGTAGAAACATAACTTGTCGAGATCTCATCATTTTTATTGTTTTCAGGTACCTGAACCTCTTCTGGGGTTTTAGCTATGTCTATATCCTCATGAATATTTTCCTCCTCATGAATATTTTCCTCCTCAATAATTCCCACTTGTTTATTTACTTCTTTTCTTTTCTGAGGATTTTTATCTTTCGAATTACCGATTGGTCTACTACGCTTCTGGCGTGCATTAGACTCATTTGCTACAATTTTTGCGGATTGTTCTATTGGGACTTCAATCCGAGCTGGAGTATTTACAGCTAGTATATGAGATTTGGTTACTCCTTTTAAGCCAGTGAATGCATTCGGTAGCTTATTTGCTATATTTTGCAAACGAAGTATATCATTACTAGAATAATGGGCAACTGAAACAAATATTTAGAGACGAACTAAGTTCCGTCTCTAATTCTAGTAATTTGAGACGGACTTAGAAGCCAAAATTTTCCAATGTCTCGACATGATTTGGAAGTAAAAAAACCGAGACGGATTCTGAAACCACATGCATCGTCTCAAATTTTACAAACGGAATTAGAGACAGATTTCACCGTCTCAAAAAGTAAGTATTTTTTAGAAAATTATAAACTCGTTTTTGAAACAGATTTGAGACCAACTGTGCTCGTCTCAGATTAATAATTAAAAAAAAATATTTATGTTTGAAACGGATTAGAGACCAAAATGTCAGTCTCTGACTTTTATTTTCCCTCCAAATACTAGTCTCCAATTCCATCCTTAGTGTTAGAGACGGATTCGAGATGGATATAGTCCGTCTCAGTATTTTAGTTTCCCACCAAAAATTCCCTCCAACTATATCAACAAAAAAGAAGAAGAAAAGAATTGAAACTAAATTGAGGTAAAAACAAATAAAATCCCCAAAATCGTTCCATCCCCAGAATACGGATTGTGTTCGTTCTTTCTACAAATTGAAAATCCCCAAAATCCATCTTCTCAATTGCAACCATAGATCCCGATTTTGCTTCTCAATTTCCATCCCAAAGCCTATCTCTTCTCAAATGCAACCATGAATTCCCGATTTTGTTTCTCAATCAACTGTGCGTCTTGTGGATCTTAGTTTAGGGCTAAAGGAAAACTCGGGCGACTGGCTGAAGACGAAAACAATCACGCACCTCTCTAGCAGCGTGATCATCCCTCCCGACAGTAATCTTTCTTTTCTTGTTCTTCTTCATTTTTTAGACCTAATATCCTTAAACCCCTAATCTCGTCTTTTACTTTAAAACAAGAATTAAGAGTATTTTCTGTGAAGTTAATTATATTGAATTGAGGAACACAAGCTTCAATTGGTTGATTTGCAATATATTCTACAGTGAAGTTGATTAGTCTAACATGGCCGATAAGAATTCATTTTGATCTAGTCATAAAAAGGGAAGAGCATGTTCTATTTTCTCATGATTTTGGCATAAGATCTGCTTTGTTCAACCCCTTTGGGTTTAGTGTGTGCATGTCATTCATGAGTTCTCAAACTTTGGCTGATGATAATAAGACAAGGCATATGTATGATGTAAAATTAAGATAAGACCGTTCCATTAGGTTATCAATGACCTGTATCTTTGCTGAATATTCTCATTTCCTGGCTTATCTTGTGAAAGAGTTAGATTGCAGAGTGTTTTTATTAAGCTTAATCTTACCTGTTAGTCAATCAGTTCATCTTGCGGAAAGATAGATTACTAGAAGGTTTATTTAAGGGTATTATTAGTACTAGATTGGAAAGCTAAAGTATTGATTTCTTCAAAGCTCTATGGTAAACTATAGGAATGGGGTTTACATAACTAATTTATAGGTGAAGTTGACTTTTCTAATTAAGGATCTAAGGTTAATAGATAATAATAATAATAATAATAATAATAATAATAATAATAATAATAATAATAATAATAATAATAATTTGACAAATTTTAATGATGTTATGTTCAAAAAGGATGCCTCTTGATCGAAGTTGGATTGATAGACGAGTTGCTAAAAATGGAAGAACAATTAGTGAAGAATTTAGAGAGGGAGTAAAGAATTGAGCGTGTGTCAAAATTGCCACCTATTACATTTGGAAAGGTTGGCAATAAACATAAAATAGATGGTTATGGAAAGGAACATAATTGGTTGAAATGTTCAATCTTTTGGGAGTTACCCTATTGGCGTTCACTTCTAATTCGACACAATCTTGATGTGATGCATGTTGAGAAAAACGTGTTTGAAAACCTGTTTTATACAATATTGGATGGCAAGGGTAGAACAAAGGATAATCCAAATGCAAGGAAGGATCTAAAGACCCATTGCAAGCGTCCGGAACTAGAATTACAAATATTAACCAGAAGATCATAAAGCCCAAAGCAACTTATACACTAACCAAACCCCAAATTCAGGATGTTTGCAAGTGGGTTAAGCAATTGAAGCTCCCTGACGGCTATGCTTCTAATATTTCGAGATGTGTTAATGTAGAAGATAGCAAGTTCACTGGGCTAAAGAGCCATGATTGTCATGTGTTTTTTGAGAGGTTATTGCCAATTGTATTTCGAGACTTGTTGCCCAAGTCGATATGGGATTCATTGACCGACTTGTGTCATTTCTTTAGGGATTTATGCTCAACAAGGTTGCGAAAGGAGCATATGGAGTTGCTTTTGTGACGCCCCCAAAATAGGTATACATCACCCATCTTGGGTCGCCAAATGGTACAAAATTCAAATACAACTTAATTATAGAACAGTCGTGTAAAATACGAGAAAATATAATCTAAGAGTTTTTAATAAGAATATTTTCATTTAGACAATAGACAAACTCAATGGAGTCCTCATTACATTTATTGTCACACTATTTAACAGAATAGTGAGGATTACTAATGCTATCATCTGGACCGTCACTCCGTTCCCCGACTAGTCCCGACTACGTTCTCATTTCCTAAAGAGAACAGTGAAAGAAAGGGTGAGCTCAACTAGCCCAGTAAGAAATATTATGACTAAGATAATGTAGAATAATTTATCGTTAGCCTTGAAAGTGTTAAAGCGATAAAATATAACAAACATCAAGTTTAAGCTGCAGGAACAAGCAATCTATTAGAAGAGTCAAGTAGAGAATAAAATCTACTATCTTCTATGATTTAAAAGGGTTTTCATCACTTTTATCATCGAGACTCGACTTAATAAATAAACCACATCATCCCCGCACTACGCACGACGAGGATATTCATTAGTATCACGACCACAAATTATCCATGCACCACGGGCCAAGGATATTCGTGTATTCATCAATGGTCATGATCATGCCAACAATTGTCCATCGATTGCACTACGGGCCAATGAGGACTTTTACCATATAATTTGTAACATTACTACCGTGATTATAAAGAATAATCCACGGTCATAATCATACCAAGTCCATCTATGCACCTTCTGCCACGATGACTTTCAACATAATATAAACATGAGGATGATGACAATGATATAAGAATTCAATAAAACATGTTCAAGAATTAATTTATCCAGGAACCAATAACGTCCAAATTGTCAACATGATACTGCTTTGTGGAGTAAAATTCAAGAATGCTCAGAAGAATATTTAAATGAAAAGATACTGGATGAAGCGCAAATATTAAGGATATTTCACTAATTTCATGGAGTATAAAAGCCAAAACGTTAACCAACTGAGTATAATAAGGAATGGAATAACAAAAAAATTCACCAGGCATGCGATAGACCGCACATACCAGTTATTCCAACAGAATAATAAATAATGGAACGAGTCGTGCGTACGCACGCTGTGACGGATATTCCAGCTGAATAATAAAGAATGGAATAACAGCAGAATTCACCATGCATGCGATAGACCGCACAGACAGGTTATTCCAACAGAATAATAAATAATGGAACCAGGTCATGCGTAATACGCACATACAGGATGTTCCAACAGAATAATAAATAATGGAATAACAGAAGAATTTCACCATGTATACGGTACTTCGTATAGACATGTTATTCCAACAGAATAATAAATAATGGAACCACGTAATGCGTAATTCGCACAGACAGGATGTTCCAACAGAATAATAAGGGATGGAATAACAATAGCTCTCTTCAAGAACACGAAAGAAATAATATCCCTTACCTTAGAAAAACTGGATACTGGAATAGTGAGGTAGCAGACTTCTCTTCTTCTTTCTCTCTATAATTTCTCTCTATAATAATTGCTCTAAAGCTTTTGTGAATTGGTGAGAAATGAAGGAAGAATGAGCTTCTATTTATAGGAAAATATAGTTTCGATAATTGTACATTTTGGGGCTTGAAAATATTACAGTATAATACCTTTCTCTTTTTCTTCATTTTTAATTTAGACCTGCAAGTATTATCAAACTTGCACCACCTCCCCTAATAGTAAATGATGTGAATTAATAGTTCATTCATGTGACTCAATAGTATAATCATGTGAAAAAACTAATTACAGTATAGTACCTTCAACTATACCTCCATTTTTAACTTAGTCATGCAAGTATTATCAATCTTGCACCAACTCCCCTAATAGTACAAGAATGTGATTCATTTGTACACACATGTGAACAAATAGTTATATAAGCATGTGAATTAGTAGCAATTAATTGCACATTTATCTGATAAATTATCCGATTTATCAATATAACCCCCAGACATCAATTATCATCGGAATAAATGTCGATTTCCACTAACACTAATAATCCCAACATAATGGAACTATCAAATTCATCTTTAATCAACACAACTTATTCATCATTTAATATTATAACTCACAATATTTAACAACCAGGTCGTTCCCAGGAAAGAGGGCTTTAGATAATGATTTCTCCTTATTCAAGCGCCGCAATGATTAGGTGACCAAACCTCTGCTTGATAGAACTTCTAGACATTGTTAACATTGCAAATAATAATATGAATAACTTTGTCGTCTCAATTATTGATTTAATAATAATAAATTAATGCAGATGATACTGTGACAATAATTGAATCAATAATATGAGAGATATGATGCAGCAATTACTGTAGCAATAATTGAGTATAACTGAGTGACTTCTCATGTAAACATCAATAATCAATACCGTGTGCTACTATGCAACCACGCGTATTACTGTACTTTTACTATCGGGTAGTTAAACAGTTTTAACGGTAACACTTTCGCCGTTATTTTTATAAAAAGATAATTTTGTCATTTTCTAACTACGAAAATACTTCCGTTGTAGGGTTAACCAATGATTGTGCCATCGTACGAATATTCCCTGTTAAAACGAATATTCCCCGACCAATCGAATATTATATAACCACTTGCTTACTGTGCAAAATTTGTAAATAATACCCATAACTATAACATTATATCATATCCACACCATAATATTCAAAAAAATATTTCGAGAGAATTTAATCTTTATTCATAAAAGTTGGGGTCTTACAACCTCCCCTTCTTATGAAATTTCGTCCTCGAAATTAGGGTACGTACCTGGTATATCGAAGAGGTGAGGATATCTTGACCTTATCTCAGATTCTAACTCCCAGGTCATTTCTTCAACATCGTGGTTTCTCCACAAAACTTTGACTTGAGGTATAACCTTGGAGCATAGAATATGATCCTTCTTATCCAAGATTTTAACAGGTAACTCTTCATACGTGAAATCTTCCTCTATCTCGTCTGGTTCTAATTCAATAATATGGTTCGGGTCTTTCACATATTTACGTAACATAGATATATGAAAAATGTTATGAACACGAGACATACTTGGTGTAAAGCGAGTCTATAGGCTACGCTCCTACTCGATCAAGGATTAAAATGGGCCAATGAATCGAGGGTTGAGCTTTCTTCTCTTTCCAAATCTCGTAACTCCCTTCCATTGGAGCAACACGTAACAACACATGATCTCCATATCGAATTCCACGTCCTTTCGATGAAGATCAACATAACTCTTTTGTCGATCTTGTGAGGTTTTTATACGTTGTTGGATCGTTTGAATTTTTCCGTAGTCATACGTACCAACTCTGGTCCCAACAACGTTGCTTCACCAACCTCATCCCAGCATACTGGAGAACGACACTTTCTTCCATACAACGCCTCAAATGGAACCATGCCAATACTTGCTTGATAACTGTTGTTGTAGGAAAATTCCACCAATGGTTAGAACTTGTCCCAACTTCCTTTGAATTCAAGGACACAGAGTCTTAATAAATCTTCAAGAGTTTGAATAGTCCTCTCCGACTGCCTGTACGTCTGAGGATGATATGCCGAGCTAAATCATAAATCCGTGCCCATAGCTTTTTGCAAACTAACCCAAAATCTTGAAGTGAATCTTGGGTCTCGATTAGAAACTATGGATACCGGCATACCATGCAGTCTTACAATCTCGTATATGTACATACGAGCAAGACGTTCAAGTGTATAAGTTTATCGAATAGGTAGAAAATGAGCAGACTTGGTTAATCTATCAACAATGACCCAAATTGCATCTATGCCTTGATAAACCTTGGGAAGACCAGTAACGAAATCCTTGGTAATGTGCTCCCACTTCCATTCTGGAATTTCAAATGGTTGCAATGGACCTTTTGGTACTTGATGCTCCGCCTTGACTTGTTACCAAGTTAAACACCTTGAGATAAACTCCGCTATCTCTCTCTTCATATTGCTCCACCAAAATGTATGTCGAAGATCACGATACATTTTGGTACTCCCAGGATGGATTACAAACGGTGTGTTGTGCGCCTCCATCATGATTTTATACTTTAAATCAGGATTGTTAGGAACACAAAGTCTGGAGTTGACTCGAAGAATTCCTTCTTCATCGATTCTTTCTTTCGACATAGCACCTTCTTGCACTTTCTTCCTCATACGCATCAGCTCCAGGTCTGTAGCTTGAGCAGCTTTAACTTTATCGATTAAAGTCGGTTCTATTCGTATATTCGCCATCATCACATGGGTCCCTGGAGTCTTTAACTCTATCTTCATCCTTTGTAAGTCATATAAAATGGGCCTTTGCGTTGACAATAATCCACTCGTACCCGCATATGATCTTCTACTCAATGCATCAGCTACTACGTTCGCTTTTCTAAGATGGCATTGAATGGTATGATCGTAATCTTTCAACAACTCAAGCCATCGTCGTTGCCGCATGTTGAGTTCCTTTTGAGTGAAGAAATATTTGAGGCTTTAATGATCCGTATAAATCTCCACCTTTTCTCCATACAGGTAATGCCTCCAAATTTTAAGCGCAAAAACGACTGCTACCAACTCTAGATCACGAGTAGGATAATTTCTCTCATATTCTTTGAGTTGTCGTGAGGCATAGGCTATGACTTTCCCATGTTGCATGAGAACACATCCTAACCCTTTGCCTGAAGCATCACTGTAGATGACAAATCCCTCCAAGCCAAATGGTATTGTCAGAACAGGTGCTGAAATGAGTCTCATCTTGAGTTCTTGAAAACTCTTCTCACATTCCTCGCTCCAACCAAATTTTGTATCTTTTCGAGTCAGTTGAGTTAATGGAGTAGCGATTCGAGAAAACCCTTCTACGAATCTCCGATAATAACCATCTAAGCCGAATAAGCTACGTACTTCGGTCACTGATTTAGGTTGCTCCCAGCTTTGAATTGCTTCAATCTTTGCCAGGTCAACAAATATCCCATGATTTGATATCACGTGCCCAAGGAATGCAACTTCCTCAAGCTAGAACTCGCATTTCTTCAACTTGGCATATAGCTTGTTTTCATGAAGCTTTTGGAGTATCAGCCTCAAGTGTTGCTCATGGTCTTCACGGGTTTTGGAGTATATGAGGATGTCATCAATAAAGACGACCACAAAGTGATCCAAATATTCCTTGAATACTCAGTTCATCATATCCATGAAGGCAGCAGGAGCATTAGTCAATCCAAAAGACATGACTAAGAATTCATAATGCCTGCGTCTAGGAGTTCGAAAGCGATCTTTGGAATATCATCAGTTTTAATCTTCAACTGATGATATCCAGAACGAAGATCAATCTTTGAAAAGAATTTGGCGCCTTGCAACTGGTCAAACAGGTCCTCAATGTGAGGCAAAGGGTACCTATTTTTGATGGTGACATGATTCAACTCCCGATAATCATTACAAAGTCGCATACTTCCAACTTTCTTCTTCACGAATAGAACAGGAGCACCCCAAGGAGACGTACTAGGACGAATGAAACCGATGTCTAACAATTCCTGCAATTGGGTCTTTAACTCCTGAAGTTCAATAGGAGCCATTCGATATGGGGCTTTGAAAATGGGTTTTGTACCGGGTTCAAGGTCGATAAAAAATTTAATTTCATGCTCTGGGGGTAGGCCAGGAAGTTCTTTAGGGAATACATCAGGAAATTTATTAACAATAGAAATATCTTTCAAATCTGACGTATTTTTGTTTAAATCTGTGACATGAGCTAAGAAAGCTTGACATCCATTTTTCAATAAACGAATAGCTTTATGGCTTGAGATGACCGTGATTGATTTTAATGGTTTGGTCGCTTGTATTCGCATAATAGGTTGATTAGGAATATGAAAGCTAACAACCTTACGAAAACAATCAATTTTAGCATGATGAGTAGTTAACCAATCAATCCCTAGAATCACGTCAATTGCAAGTATTTTTAAAGAAATAAAATTGACAGGTAACGTGCTGTTACCGATTTGAATCAAACAAGACTTATAAACAGTTAATGTAATGAAGGTTTCTCCCAACGAAGTTTCAACCGATAAGTCAAAGTCTAATTTCACCGGAGTTAAATTTAAACGTTGAGCGCAATTGGAGAAATAAAAGAATGGGTAGAACCGGTATCAAATAAGGTATAGACTTTGCTAGAGTTTATGATAAGCTTACCCGTGATGACCTCGTTCGGGTTCCTTGCTTTCTGGGAGGTTACGACAAATGCTCTGCCTTAAACTACGGGCTTTGACTTTTCTGGGACTGCCTTTGGTGCCTCCATCCCAGCTGGACTTGTCTTTGGTGCACAAAAAAATCGGGCTAGGCAACCTTCTCTTTCATAATTACAACACGCTTTGGACTGCATCGCGCAGTTTGGACTGATATGTCCCTCCCCTCCGTATTTAAAGCATATGATAGGTGGTCGTTCTCCTTCCTTAACAACAGGTGCTAGTGCTGACGTCTTTCCATCATTGTTGAATCTCCTTTTCTTGAAATGTCCATTTTTACTGTCTTAGCCATGATTACCACCGAAGTGGTTACCATTTTTGGCATGTTGATTCCCTCCAAGTTTGTTGTCACCGCTCGATGACTGCTACCACTGGTATTATCATTTTGCTGGCTACTTTCTCTTGGTTGAGTTGATTCGTTATCGCGCTCCAATAACTTAGCCCTATTAACAACATCCGAATACAAACACAGTTTATGAGAAATTAGATATTGATGTAACTCGGGTTTCAAACCTCTTAGAAACATCCGCGTCATTCTCTCCTTATTGTCAACCAAGTGAGACGCAAACCGGGACAACTCGACAAACTTAGCTTTGTACTGCGACACGGTCATATTGTTCTGCTCCAACTTGATGAACTCTACCTCTTTCATGTGATGAATACTTTCGGGAAAGTACTTATCGTTGAATTGTTCTTGGAACTTCTCCCAAGACATCTTCAGTGCGACAGGTTGAGTGCGCTTTACCGATTCCCACTAGTAATCTGCCTCTCCTTGCAACATAAAGGTGGTAAATGGAACCTTTTGCTCCTCGGAGCATCCCAAAACATCAAATATCTTGGTGATCTGCTTTATCCACGCTTCCGCCTTAAGTGGTTTTGGCTCTCCAATAAACTCCAGTGGTCCCAGCTCCTTGAACTATTTAGCGGTGACCCTCCGAGAGTTTCCAGTGTTTCCATATATATTTTGGATAGGAGCCGCTCTCGCCTGATGTTGCATGAATTGCATAAAGCCTCTGAACATTCCATCGTTCATCATTTAGTCAGTGTTGTTGTTTGCATGAGGATTATCACCTTCCTGATGCACATTATCCTGATTATTGATCTTTGGAGACTCAACGGTCTCCTGTGCTCCATTGCTATTCTCAACATCCTCGAATGTCATTTTCAAATACTGCCACAAAACAAGGGTTAATTGACATGTCACATATTATCCCTATACTCTGACCGACCAAATAAATACCAAATAAATTTAGGTAGGTCATACTAGCGAAGGAATTCCCCATCTCTCCCCTCCTAGTTCTTGTCTCATATCTCAGCCAGGGATCATATCCCTAAGCTTTGATACAAACTGTGACGCCCCCAAAATAGGTATACATCACCCATCTTGGGTCGCCAAATGGTACAAAATTCAAATACAACTTAATTATACAACAGTCATGTAAAATACGACAAAATATAATCTAAGAGTTTTTAATAAGAATATTGTCATCTAGACAATATACAAACTCAATGGAGTCCTCATTACATTTATTGTTACACTATTAACAGAATAGTGATGACTACTAATGCTATCATCTGGACCGTCACCCGTTCCCGAGCTAGTCCCGGCCACGTTCTCATATCCTCAAGAGAAAACGGTGAAAGAAAGGGTGAGCTCAACTAGCCCAAAGAAGAAATATTATGACTAAGATAATGCAGAATAATTTATCGTTAGCCTTCAACAGTGTTAAACTGATAAAATATAACAAACATCAAGTTTAACTGTAGCGGAACAAACAATCCACTAGAAGAGTCAAGTAAAGAATATAATCTACTATCTTCTATGATTTAAAAGGTTTTTCATCACTTTTATCACTGAGACTCAGCTTAATAAATAAACCACATCATCCCCTCAACACTACTACCAAGGATATTCATTAGTATCATAACCACAAATTATCCATGCACTACGCGTCAAGGATATTCGTGTATTCATCAATGGTCATGATCATGCCAACAACCGTCCATCGCTGCACTACGGGCCAATGAGGACTTTTACCACATCATTTGTAACATTACGGTCATGATTATACCAAATAATCCTCGGTCATAATCATACCAAGTCCATCTATGCACTCTGAAGCCACGAGATGACTTTCAACATAATATAAACAAGAGGATGATGACAATGATATAAGAATTCAATAAAACAAGTTTAAGAATTAATTTATCCAGAACCAATAACGCCCAAATTGTCAACATGATCTTTGCTTTGTGGAGTAAAATTCAAGAATGCTCAAGAATATTTCCATGAAAAGATATGGATGAAGCGCAAATATCAAGGATATTCCACTAATTTCATGGAGTATAAAAGCCAAAACTTTAACCAATTTGAGTATAATAAGGAATGAAATAACAAAAGAATTCACGGGCATGCGATAGACCGCATGCAGAATAAGTTATTCCAATAGAATAATAAATAATGGAACTGTGTCATGCGTAAGCGCTTACAGACGAGGATATTCCAATGAATAATAAAGAATGGAATAATGGTAGAATTCATCATGCATGCGATAGACCGCACAGACAGGTTATTCCAACAGAATAATAAATAATGGAACCAGGTCATGCGTAATACGCACAGACAAGATGATCCAACAGAATAATAATGAATGGAATAATAGAAGAATTTCACCATGTATGCGATTGCTTGTGATAGGCAGTTATTCAATAGAATAATAAATAACGGAACAGTCATGCGTAATTTGTACAGATAGGATGTTCCAACAGAATAATAAGGGATGGAATAACAATAGCTCTCTTTAAGAACACGAAAGAAATAATACCCCTTACCTTAGAAAAACTGGATACTGGAATAGTGAGGTAACAGACTTCTCTTCTTCTTTTCTCTCTATAATTTCTCTCTATAATAATTGCTCTAAAGCTTTTGTGAATTGGTGAGAAATAAAGGAAGAATGAGCTTTTATTTATAGAAAAATATAGTTTCGATAATTGCACGTTTTGAGGCTCAAAATATTACAGTATAATACCTTTCTCTTTTTCTTCATTTTTAATTTAGTTCTGCAAGTATTATCAAACTTGCACCACCTCCCCTAATAGTAAATAATGTGAATTAATAGTTCATTTATGTGACTCAATAGTATAATCATGTGAAAAAACTAATTACAGTATAGTACCTTCAACTATACCTCTATTTTTAACTTAGTCGTGCAAGTATTATCAATCTTGCACCAACTCCCCTAATAGTACAAGAATGTGATTCAATAGTACACACATGTGAACAAATAGTTATATAAGCATGTGAATTAGTAGCAATTAATTGCTCATTTATCCGATAAATTACCCGATTTATCAATATAACCCCCAGACATCAATTATCATTGGAATAAATGTCGATTTCCACTAACACTAATAATCCCAACACAATGGAACTATCAAATTCATCTTTAATCAACACAACCTATTCATCATTAATATTATAACTCACAATATTTAACAACCATGTCGTTCCCAGGAAAGAAGGGGCTTTCCGATAAGAATTTCTTCTTATTGGCGAGCAATTAGGTGACCAAACCTCTCATTGACAGAACTTCTAGACATTGTCAATATTGAAAATAATAATATGAATAACTTTGTCGTCTCAATTATTGATTTAATAATAATAAATTAATGTAGATGATACTGTGACAATAATTGAATCAATAATATGAGAGATATGATGCAGCAATTACTGTAGCAATAATTGAGTATAACTGAGTGACTTCTCACGTAAGCATCAATAATCAATACAAGTGCTACTATGCAACCACGCATATTATTGTACTTTTACTACTGGGTAGTTCAGCGGTTTTAACGGTAACACTTTCGTAAGTTATTTTTATAAAAAGATAATTCTATCGTTTTTCTAACTAATACAATACTTCCGTTGTGGGGTCCATTAATGATTGTGTCATCGTATTTAATATTTCTTGTTAAAGCGAATATTCCCAACCAATCGAATATTATATAACCATTTGCTTACTTTGCAAAATTTGTAAATATTACCCACGACTATAACATTATATCAAATCCACACCATAATATTCAAAAATATATTTTGAGAAAATTATTCTTTATTCATAAAAGTTGGGTTCTTACAGCTTGAGACAAATATTGTGACAATATTGTGCAACCTTGAGAAAATATTTCCTCCAATTTTTTTTGATTCTATGGAACATCTACCAATTTACTTAGCTTATGAAGCTAACATGGGTGGACCCGTACAATATCGATGGATGTATCCTTTTGAGAGGTATTGTTTTTAAAACTTTTTTTTTAATTCTTTTCAACAAATTTAGTTTAGTGATAAAATTGACATTTACTTTTTAGGTGTTAGTTCTATAAAAAATCAAATGGGGCCATATCCGACTTGGTTATCAGTGGCAAAAGATCTCAAGAATGAGTTATGGGCTGAATTTGAAGAGATGTATCAATTTAGTAATGAAGTAGAGAATAAAAAGGCAAGAAAGGTTTGGGAGCAGGTTTGTACTATACACTATAAAGATTTAATGAAAAAGGCAAGAGACGAGGCAAAGAAAAAAACAGGGCTTACAACTTACAATTTTGAAAAAATGGCCGAGTACCCACCCTCGTTTATGAAGAAAGAATATTGGGTCTCTTTTTGTGGAGGATGGAATAAGGAAAGTTGGCAAAAAATTTCAAATTCTGGTTCTACAAACCGAAAGAAAGGTGGAACACTTAACCATGTTGGAGGGTCAATACCTTTTATAAGTCACGCGAAAAAGCTTGTAAGTATTTTTTTGTTATGGTTGCTTTAATATAATTAAAAATGTTTGATTATTGTGCTTGTGCTTCCGTGATGGTAGGAAAATGAGAAGAAAACTAAACCTACTCACATCGAGGTTTTTGATCTAACACACACAAAGGACGGTGTGTAAAGTAATGACAAGGCAAGAAACGTAGGAGTAAGTGAGTACCTATAAGCTTTGTGTATTGCCAATTATACATGTTTGACATATTATGTTCTAAACTTGGCTCATTCAATACCTTTTATCAGGAAAAATAGAAAAGTGATATTAGTCAAAAGTACGGAAGTAATGAACCTATTTTTGGACAGAGGCTTCAGGTGGTATTAAAAAGGGACGAGTGTTTGGTCTTGTTTCGAGTGAGGATCTTAAAGCAAGTGGGTTCAGTGAATCGATTTCTACAAATGCTTCTACATCTTGCTTCACTCCCTCACCTACATCACCTGATATGCAATCTCTCATCCTTGCTGCGATGGAGACCCCCCAATTTCAAGCTATGATGGATGCAAGACAAAAACAATTGGAAGAGGCTATGCAAAATTAATTTGAAGAAGGGATGAGGAAACTGAGAGAAAAGTCGTTGAATCTTCCAAATAGCGATGTAAGTGTTTTTTCTTGCCCAGTATTCTAGCATTTTCTTCATTCTTCAATAATTTAGAATTCAGTGCAAGTCTAGGCATATATATGGTTTCTCATTTTGTTGAATGCTATTAATAGGAGTGATATGGTTTCTGATGAATATGCTACTTATAAATTTGATTAGTTGACACTATTAATGTTTATCACTTTCTAGAATCTCAAAAGTATTTGCAATGGATCTTGTTAGTTCCCTGTTAAATTCTATCTTCTTCAGATATGCATCCCCAATGGATATTGAAATCTGAAACAGAACATAAAACCTAGTCAGTTAACTATGTTTTTATAATCACGATATATAAGCCTTCTTACCAGGAACATTGCTCATGCATTTGGCATTGCTTATAATGCTTATGAAAATGCAAGAACACTTGTAACTAAGTGATCATCAGCTGCCAAGTAAATGTGCATTTGAAAACATTTAATGCAGTGTAAAAGTAACTGACATCATATTGTCATAATATATGATTGTATTTATAAAAACTATATGTTCAGCTCAGTTATTTGCATATAGGGGAACCACACAATACCCTTTTTTATACATATTTTTTTTTCTCTCACTAGCACGACGTGCAAGCTTTTCTTAACTTTGGGGTAATACGGATGCACAAGAACATATAGGAAGGGTAAACTTAGATATCAGGAAGCTAAGTAGATTATTTAACAGAAAACTATTGGTCTGTCCAAATCAGACACTAATACGTGAACCAAGAGATTTCAGTTCTCTGGAATGTCTTCATTGACAATTTCATGGGCTAACTACACGTTCATGGTTTTATAATTTTTTGAGCATTAAATCTCAGACTACATATATTCATATTACAATTACTGGGTTGGTAGCAACAAATATTGATATATATATATATATATAGTTATTCAATCAAGTTATCTTATATTTATTATCTTATTTTTCTGACCCCAAATGTGATTGCAGATTTACGTGTTACATGCTTTAGGTTTTATTACCTACATATATATGGTTTCTCATTTTGTTGGTGTAGTACTATTTGTTGCACCTTATGTATAAACTTGTGCTGAGATTATTGCTTAAAATAGGTGCAATCTGCAAGTTGCTCATGTTTGTTCATAGACCATAGTATGTAATTAGTTTTCTTAGTCTTATGTTTAAAATGCATGCATTCATTTCATATATTTGACATGCATTCCATGTACTACTACTTGTAGGATGTTGATGTCGAGGATGAGCATGATGAAGATTCAGGCGATAGTAACGAGGATGGAGACTTGTGATTATATATGTATATTAATCTTTTAGGTAGCATTTTTTAGAAGTTACTTTTGTTTACCATCGAGCTAGGATGGGATATGATGGTGTGATTATGCATATTTTTGAGCTTTAAAGTAGTTGTTTTTAGAAGTTATTTTGTTGTATTTGGTGAGACTTGTAGTACTTTGATATTTGTAAAGTACTCATCGATAGATGTCTTATCTAGTATTGTCTATAAATAACAGTTTAGTAATTATCATTATTATTTTGAACATATTTATTTTTAGATTTTGAAATTAAATTATGAAAATATTTATAATTTGTTGTTAATAAATATATTGAGACGGAATTGAGACGACTTCTTTTTGTCTCAAAGAATTTGCGATGTTGGCATCAAAGTTGACACGAATTTTGAGACGGCTACAGCCTGTCTCAAAATATGCACGCTAAAAAGATATTGGCGTCAAAGTTGAAACGGGATTGAGACGGATGGTATCCGTCTCAAAATATGTGTAAAATAAATAGTTGCTCCCCATTTTGAGATGGATTTGAAATGGCTTTTTCCGTATCAACTTATGTGGACTAAAATAAAGCGCCAAATCTGCCCGCCAAATCTGAAACCAGCAAAATTGGTTTCAAAATTCAGCTCCCAATGGGTTAGCTCTGAGACAGATTTGAGACGGACTATGTCTATCTCAGATGGTTTGAGACGGATTTGAGGCGACAATTTTCTGTATCTAATTTCCTGTTTTGAGACAGATTTTGAGACGAGCATAATTAGCGACGCGACCAATTGACATGGCCAACATCCGTCTCAAAATCGCTTTTGAGACGGATTTTGCTGTATTTGATATGGATTTTGTCCGTCTCAGATGCCCAGATTTTTGGTAATTTGAACTTCTTGTTCACATTGTTTTGTACGAGGATCAAAATTCAATAATGATAATGCATTCCAAGTTATATCTTTATCCAGCTGTTTAATTTCTCCCCCTAATACTGGGAACATAGTCTCATCAAAATGACAGTCGGTAAATCATGCCATAAATGAATCACCTGTTAAGGGTTCAAGATATTTAATTATTGATGGGGACTCAAACCCAATATATATTCCCAGCCTCCTTTGAGAACCCATCTTTGTACGTTGTGGAGGATAAATTGGAACATATACCGCACAACCAAAAATTCTTAGATGGGAAATATTTGGCTCATGACCAAAAACCAATTGTAATGGGGAGAATTTATGATATGATGTTGGCCTAATGCGGATAAGTGCTGCTGCATATAAAATAGCATGCCCCCAAACAGAGACAGGAAGGTTTGTTCTCATGAACAATGGTCATGCAATTAATTGGAGGCATTTAATAAATGATTCAACAAGACCATTCTGAGTATGAACATGGGCAACATGATGTTCATTATTTATCCCAAGTGACATGCAATAATCATTAATGTTTGGGATGTGAATTCACTAGCATTGTCAAGATGAATAGTCTTGATTGTATGATCCGGAAATTGTGCTCGTATTCTAATAATTTTAGCAAGTAATCTCGCAAACGCCAGGTTGCGAGTTGATAATAAGCACACATGTGACCATCTTGTAGATGCATCTATTAAAACCATAAAATATCTAAATGGTCCACTTGGTGGGTGAATAGGCCCACAAATATCTCCTTGAATCCGTTCTAGAAACCTTGGGGATTCAATCCCAATTTTAGCTGGTGATGGTCTAATAACCAATTTACCTTGAGAACAAGAAGCACACGAGAATTCCTTAAATTGAAGAGTCTTCTGGTCCTTTAATGAATGGCCATGCCAAATAATAAAATTATTTGGTTCATTGAACTTCTGGTTCATTATTGCATTAACTTCAATTGTACTAATACTTGTTGTGACACCCCCAAAATAGGTATACATCCCCCATTCTAAGTCGCCAAATACATGGTATATATAGAATACAAATACAAACTTAAATATACAATATGAGCTGTGAGTTTTAATACAAATATTATCTTCTAGACAGTATTCAAACTCAAAATAAGTCCTTAATACATTTATTATCACACTATTTCATAGAATACTGAGGACTACTAATGCTATCATCTGGACCGTCACTCCGTTCCCCGATTAGTCCCGGCTACGTTCTCATTTCCTGAAGAGAACAATGAAAGATAAAGGGTGAGCTCAACTAACCTAGTAAGAAATATTATGACTAAGATAATGAAAGATAATTTATCGTTAGCCTTCAACAGTGTTAAACTGATAAAATATAACAACCATCAAGTTTAACTGCAGCGGAACAAACAATCCATTAGAAGAGTCAAGTAGAGCATAAAATTTACTATCTTCTATGATTTAAAAGGTTTTTTCATCACTTTTATCATTTGAGACTCAAATTTTAATAAATAATCCACATCATCGAATCACCCCTGCACTACGGCCAATGATATTCCTTAGTATCACGACCACAAATTTACCCTGCACTTCGGGCTAAAGATATTCGTGTATTCATCAATGGTCATGATCATGCCAACAACTGTCAATCAATGCACTACGGGCCAATGAGGACTTTTACCACATCATTTGTAACATTACGGTCATGATTATACCGAATAATCCCTGGTTATAATCATACCAAGTCCATCTATGCACTATAGGCCATAGATGACTTTCAACATAATATAAACATGAGGATGATGACAATGATATAAGAATTTAATAAAACAAGTTCAAGGATAAATTTTTAAAGATTTATAATTTAATTTATCCAGAAATCAATAACGTCCATATTGTCAACATGATACTGCTTTGTGGAGTAAAATTTAAGAATAATATTATATCAAAATGATTTGGATCGAAAAGAAATTAATTTTTTGTCATGAATAGTACTCGGTGAATAAGAACCAGAGTGAATAGTACCCATGAATAATAACTTCAGAATAGTAACCTTATGAATAGTACTCTACATGAAAAAGTTAAAACTTATCAAGAATGCTCGTAATAATATTTCCATAAAAGATCTTTGGATGAAGCTTAAATATCAAGGATATTCTACTAATTTCATGGAGTATAGAAGCCAAAACTTAACAAAATGAGTATAGAATTCAAAATCTGAAACAAAATAATATTACTTACATACTACAGAGTATGGAAGAAAATATTATTTTATACGAATACTGAATAAAAATAATATCCCTTACCTTAAAAAGAAGGGTATTCCAACTGGTATAGCGGCGATATTCTTGAAGAAAACTTGAACTATTTTCTTTGCTCAAAGCTTTATAAAACTCTAAAGAAATACGCTCAATATTATAGAAGAAGAATTCTCTGATTCTGATTTGATTTTCAATTCTAACTAAGCATCCTATTTATAGGAGAATGGAAGGGGTACTGTTAAGAAACAGACTGCACAGTGGAAGAATATCATGGGCGATTTAATCGCTTCACGATTTTCAAAATTCATGAGTTTTGTTATCGTGGCAATGCATAGTAAAATACTATGCTAATAAAATATAATATATTCTATTTTCATAAAAAAATAAAACTTATTATATATATATATATATATATAATAATAATAATTAAAAGTTAACCACACTGTGACTTTGCTACACTTCGAGATGACAAAATTTGTATATATATATATATATAATACTTGTATATATATATATATATATATATATATATATATATAAAACAACAACTGATATAACTTCTACCGACAGTTTTGAAAAATGGGTAAATGGGGGTCCATATAATAAGCAAAATTTACACAAATACTTGATAAAATTCCCTCAATATTTTTAACAACATTTATTCATTATTATTATAACTCACATTATTAACAACTAGATCGTTCCCCAGGGAAAGAGGGGGTTTTTCGATAAGGATTTCTCCCTATTGGCGCGCAATTAGATGACCAAACCCCTTTCCTCGACAGAACTTTCTAGACATTGTTAATTATGCATATAATAATTAGAATAACTTGTCATCTCAATTATTGATTTAATAATATATAAAATATTAACAATAATTGAATCAAATAACGTGAGATACTATGCAGCAATTATTGTAACAATAATTGAACAAAACTGAGTGACTTCTCACGTAAGCATCAATAATCAATACCGTGTGCTACTATGAAACCACGCGTATTACTGTACTTTTACCACCAGTTATTTCAATAGTTTAACGGTAAAACTTCTGTCGTTATTTTTATAAAAAGATATTTTTGTCATTTTGTAACTCCGACAATAATTCTGCTGTGGGGTCCACCAATGATTACGTCGTTGTACGAATATTCCCTGCTAAAACGAATATTCTCCGACCAATCGAATATTATATAAAAATTTGCATATTTTTTAAAATTTATAAATATTACCCACAACTATAACATTATATCAAATCCACACCATAATATTCAAAAATATATTTCGAGAAAAAAATAATCTTAATTAATGAAAATTGGGGTCTTACAACCTCCCCTTCTTAAGAAATTTCGCCCTCGAAATTAGGGTACATTACTGGTATGACGAAGATGTGAGGATACATTGATTTCATTTCGGATTCTAACTCCCAGGTCATTTCCTTAACATCGTGGTTTCTCCACAAAACTTTGAAATTGAGGTATTACCTTCGAACGCAGAATATGTTCCTTCTTATCCAAGATTTTAACAGGAACCTCATCATACGTTAAATCTTCCATTATTTTATTCGGTTCCAACTCAATAATGTGGTTCGGGTCTTCCACATATTTACGTAACATGGATATGTGAAAAAGGTTATGAACACGAGACATACTTGGCGGTAAAGCGAGTCTATATGCCACAGTTCCTACTCGGTCAAGGATTTCAAATGGGCCAATGAATCGAGGATTAAGCTTTCCTCTCTTTTCAAATCTCATCACTCCCTTCCATGGAGCAACACGTAGCAACACATGTTCTCTAATATTGAATTTCACGTCCTTCCGATGAAGATCAGCATAACTCTTTTGTCGATCTTGTGAGTTTTTATACGTTATCGGATCATTTGAATCTTCTCCGTAGTCATACATACCAATTCCAATCCCAACAACGTTCCTTCACCCACCTCGTCCCAGCATACTGGAGAACGACACTTTCTTCCATACAACGCTTCAAATGGAGCCATGACAATACTTGCTTGATAACTGTTGTTATAGGAAAACTCCACCAATGGTAAGAACTTGTCCCAACTTCCCTTGAAGTCAAGGACACAGTCTTAATAGATCTTCAAGAGTTTGAATAGTCCTCTCTGACTGTCCGTCCGTTTGAGGATGATAAGCCGAACTAAATCATAAATCTATGCCCATAGTTTTTTACAAACTAACCCAAAATCTTGAAGTGAATCTTGGGTCTCGATCAGAAACTATGGATACTGGCATACCATGCATTCTTAAAATCTTGTTTATATACATACGAGCAAGATGTTCAAGTGTATAAGTTTCTCGTATAGGTAAGAAATGAGCCGACTTGGTCAATTTATCAACAATGACCCAAATCGCATCTATGCCTTGAGAAACCTTGGGAAGAACGGTAATGAAATCCATGGTAATGTGCTCCCACTTCCATTCTGGAATTTCAAGTGGTTGCAATGGACCTTTTGGTACTTGATGCTCTGCCTTGACTCGTTGACAAGTTAGACACCTTGAGATAAACTCCGCGATCTCTCTCTTTATATTGCTCCACCAAAATGTATGTCGAATATCACGATACATTTTGGTACTCCCAGGATGGATTGCAAACGGTGTTTTGTGCGCCTCCATCATGATTTTATACTTAAAGTCAGAATCGTTAGGAACACAAAGTCTGGAGTTGACTCGAAGTATTCCTTCTTCATCGATTCTTGCTTCCGGGATCGCACCTTCTTTCACTTTCTTCCTCATACACATCATCTTTAGGTCTGTAGCTTGAGTATCTTTAACTTTATGAATTAAAGTTGGTTCTACTCGTATATTCGCCATCATCACATGGGTCCCTGGAGTCTTTAACTCTATCTCCATCCTTTGCAAGTCATACAAAATGGGCCTTTGCGTTGACAATAACGCACTCGTACCTGTATAAGATATTATACTTAATGCATTAGCTACTCCGTTTGTTTTTCCAGGATGGTATTGAATAGTATGATCATAACCTTTCAACAGTTTGAGCCAACGTCGTTGCCGCATGTTGAGTTCCTTTTGAGTGAAGAAATATTTGAGGCTTTTATGATCCGTATAAATCTCCACTTTCTCCCCATACAGGTAATGCCTCCAAATTTTAAGTGCGAAGACAATAACTGCCAACTCTAGATCATGATTAGGATAATTCCTCTCATATTCTTTGAGTTGTCGAGAGGCATAGGCTATGACTTTCCCATGTTGCATGAGAACACATCCCAACCCTTTGCCTGAAGCATCACTGTAGATGACAAATCTCTCCGAACCAGATGGTATTGTCGAGCAGTCTTTGAAATGAGTCTTCTTGAGTTCTTGAAAACTCTTCTCACATTCCTCGCTCCAACCGAATTGTATATCTTTACGAGTCATTTGAGTTAATTGAGTAGCGATTCGAGAAAACCTTCTATTTAATCTCCGATAATAACCAATTTAATTCGAGAAAGCAACGTACTTTGGTCACTAATTTAGGTTGCTCTCAGATTTGAATTTCTTCAATCTTTACCGGGACAACAAATATTCCATGATTTGATATCACGTGACCAAGGAATGCAACTTCCTCAAGCCAGAACTCGCATTTCTTCAACTTTGCATAAAGCTTGTTTTCACGAAGCTTTTTGAGTATTAGCCTCAAGTGTTGCTCATGATCTTCACGACTTTTGGAATATATGAGAATGTCATCAATAAAGACAACCACAAAATGATCCAAATATTCCTTGAATACTCTTGGCTCATCATATCCATGAAGGCAAAGTAGAGCATTAGTCAATCCAAAAGACATGACTAGGAATTCATAATGCTCGTACCGAGTTCTGAAAGTCGTCTTTGGAATGTCATCGGTTTTAATCTTTAACTGATGATATCCGGAACGAAGATCGATCTTTGAAAAGAATTTGGCGCCTTGCAACTAGTCAAACAGGTCATCAATACGTGGCAACGGGTACCTATTTTTTATGGTGACATGATTTAACTCCCGATAATCAATACAAAGTCGCATACTCCCATCTTTCTTCTTCACGAATAGAACAGGAGCACCCCAAGGAGACGTAATAGGACGAATGAAACTGATGTCTAACAACTCCTGTAGTTGGGTCTTTAACTCCTGAAGTTCAATAGGAGCCATTTGATATAGGGCTTTGGAAATGGGTTTTGTACCAAGTTCAAGGTCGATACAAAATTCAACTTCACGCTCTGGGGGTAGGCCAGGAAGTTCTTCAGGGAATACGTCAGGAAATTTATTAACAATAGAAATATCATTCAAAACTGATGTATTTTTGTTTAAATCCGTGACATGAATTAATAAAGCTTGACATCCGTTTTTCAATAAACGAATAGCTTTATGACTTGAGATGATAGTGATTGATTTTAATGGTTTGGTTGCTTGAATTCGCATAATAGGTTGGTTTGGAATATGCAAGCTAACAACCTTATGAAAATAATCAATTTTTGCATGATGAGTAGTTAACCAATCAATCCCTAGAATCACGTCAAATGAAAGTATTTTCAATAAAATAAGATCGATAGGTAATGTGAGGGTACCGATTTGAACCAAACAAGAATTATAAACAGTGGATGTAATGAAGATTTCTCTCAACGGAGTTTCCACAGATAAGTCAAAGTCTAATTTCTCCATAGTCAAATTTAAACGTTGAGCTCAAGTAGGAGAAATAAAAGAATGGGTAGAACCGGTATCAAATAAGGTATAGACTTCGCTAGAGTTTATGATAAGCTTACCCGTGATGACCTCGTTCGGGTTCCTTGCTTTCTACGGGAGGTCACAACAAACGCCTCCTTGAACTACTAGTTTTGACTTGTCTCAGGGCGACATTTGGTGTCACCGCTCCAACTGGACTTGACTTCCCACGACAAAATCTAGCTAGGTGACCTTCTTTCCAAAATTGTAACACGCTTTTGATCACGCGCATGATTTGGTGATGTGTCCTCCCTCTCGCATTTGAAGCATATGATAGGTGGTCGTTCTCCTTCCTTAACAACGGTGTTGGCTTTGACGTCTTTCCATCATTGTTGAATCTCCTCTTCTTGAAATGTCCATTCTTATTATCTTGGCCATGATTACCACAAGTGGTTACCATTTCGCATGTTGATTCCTCCACGCTTGTTGTCACCGCTTCGATGATCGCTAAGATTGGTATTATCATTTTCCTACCGCTTTCTCTTGGTTGGGTTGATTTCGTTATCGCGCTCCAATAATCGAGCCCTATTTACAACATCCGAATACAAACACAATTTATGAGAAATTAGATATTGACGTATCTCAGATTTCAAACCTCTTAGAAACATCCGCGTCATTCTCTCCTCATTATCAACCAAGTGAGACGAAAACCGGGATAACTCGGCAAACTTAGCTTCGTACTGCGACACAGTCATATTGTTCTGCTCCAACTTTATGAACTCTACCTCTTTCATGTGACGAATACTTTCAGAAAAGTACTTGTCGTTGAATAGTTCTTGGAACTTCTCCCAAGACATCTTGCAAGCGGCGAGTCGAGTACGCTTTACCGATTCCCACCAAGTCCGCCTCTCTCGCAACATAAAGGTGGCAAAGGAAACCTTTTTCTCCTCTGAGCATCCCAAGATATCAAATATCTTGGTGATCTGGTTTATCCACACTTCCTCCTTAAGTGGTTTTGGCTCTCCAATAAACTCCGGTGGTCCCAACTCCTTGAACTGTTTAGCGGTGACTGCTTGAGAGTTTCGGTGTTTCCACCTACATTCGGAGGAGCCGCCGCTCACCGATGTTGCATGAATTGCATAAAGCCTCTGAACATTCCATCGTTCATCATTTGATTGTTGTTGTTAACCTGAGGATTATTGTCTTCTTGTTTCACATTATCCTGGGTATTGATCTGTGGTGACTCAACGGTCTCCTGTGCTCCATTGCTATTCTTAATATTCTCGGATGTCATTTTCAAATACTGCCACAAAACAAGGGTTAATTGACATGTCACATATTATCCCTATACTCTGACCGACCATTTAAATAACAAATAAACTTAGGTAGGTCATACTAGCGAAGGAATTACCCGTCTCTCTCCTCCTAGTTCTAGTCTCACATCTCAGCCAGGGATCATATCCCTAGGCTTTGATACCAACTGTAATTCCCCCAAAATAGGTATACATCACCCATTCTGAGTCGCCAAATACATGGTATAGAATACAAATACAAACTTAAATATACAACATGAGTTGTGAGTTTTAATAAAAATATTGTCTTCTAAACAGTATTCAAACTCAAAATAAGTCCTCAATACATTTATTATCACACTATTTCATAGAATACTGAGGACAATTAATGCTATCATCTGGACCGTCACTCCGTTCCCTGACTAGTCCCAGTTATGTTCTCATTTCCTGAAGAGAACAATGGAAGCAAAAGGGTGAGCTCAACTAGCCTAGTAAGAAATATTATGACTAAGATAATGCAGAATAATTTATCGTTAGCCTTCAATAGTGTTAAACTGATAAAATATAACAACCATCAAGTTTAATTGCAGCGGAACAAGCAATCCATTAGAAAAGTCAAATAGAGCATAAAATTTACTATCTTCTATGATTTAAAAGATTTTTCATCACTTTTACCGCTGAGACTTAGCTTAATAAATAATCCACATCATCGAATCACCCCTGCACTACGGCCAATGATATTCCTTAGTATCACAACCACAAATTATCCATGCACTTCGGGCCAAGGATATTTGTGTATTCATTAATGGTCATGATCATGCCAACAACTGTCCATCAATGCACTACGGGCCAATGAGGACTTTTACCACATCATTTGTAATATTACGGTCATGATTATACCGAATAATCCTTGGTCATAATCATACCAAGTCCATCTATACACTACAGGCCACAGATAACTTTCAACATAATATAAACATAAGGATGATGACAATGATATAAGAATTCAATAAAACAAGTTCAAGGATAAATTTTTAAAGATTTATAATTTAATTTATCCAGAAATCAATAACGTCCAAACTGTCAACATGATACTTCTTTGTGGAGTAAAATTTAAGAATAATATTATATCAAAAATGATTTGGACCGAAAAGAAATCATTTTTTGTCATGAATAGTACCCCGGGTGAATAGTAACCGAGTGAATAGTTCCCGTGAATAATAACTTCGAGAATTGTAACCCGTGAATAGTACTTTAATAAAAAAAGTTAAAACTTATCAAGAATGCTCAGAATTATATTTCCACGAAAAGATACTGGATGAAACGCAAATATCAAGGATATTCTACTAATTTCATGGAGTATAGAAGCCAAAACTTAACAAAATGAGTATAGAATTCAAAATCTAAAACGAAATAATATTACTTACATACTATAGAGTATGGAGGAAAATATTATTTTATACGAATACTGAACAAAAATAATATCCCTTACCTTGAAAAGAAGAGTATTCCAACTGGTATAGCGGGGATATTCTTGAAGAAAACTTGAACTGTTTTCTACGCTCAAAGCTTTCTAAAACTCGAAAGAAATGCGCTCAATATTATAGAAGAAGAATTCTCTAATTCTGGTGTGATTTTCAATTCTAATTAAGCATTCTATTTATAGGAGAATGGAAGGGTATCTTATTTAAAGCTGATTTGCATGGAAGAATATCAGGGTGTACGTAATCGCTTATCTTTGATTTTCAAAATTCATGTGTTTTCTTATCGTGCCTTTGCATAGTAAAATACTATGCTGAATAAAATATAATATATTCTATTTTTCATAAAAAACAAAACTTATTATATATATATATATATATATATATATATATATATATATATATAATTCAAAGTTAACCACACGTGACTTTCTTTACCCCCCTTTCGATGACAAAATTTGTATATATATATAATAATAATAATAACTGAGATAACTTCTACCGGTTTTTGAAAATAGGTAAATGGGGGTCCATATAATAAGCAAAATTTACACAAATACTTCATAAAATTCCTTAATATTTTTAATAACATTTATTCATTATTATTATAACTCATACTATTAACAACCTGATCGCTCCCAGGAAAGAGGGCTTTTCCGATAAGGATTTCTCCTATATCATAGCCGCAATTAGGTGACCAAACCTTTCATCGACAGATCTTTCTAAACATTGTTAATTATGCATATAATAATTAGAATAACTTGTCATCTCAATTATTGATTTAATAATATATAAAATATTGACAATAATTGAATCAAATAACGTGAGATACTTATCGCAAGCAATTATCGTAGCAATAATTGAACAAAAGCGAGTGACTTTCACGTAAGCATCAATAATCAATACCGGTGCTACTACGCAACCATCGCCAGACATCTTGTACTTTACCAATAGGTTATTTCAACAGTTTAACGGTAAAATTTACGCCGTTATTTTATAAAAAGATATTTCGCTTTTTAACTCGACAATAATTTCGCTATGGGGTCCACCAATGATTGCGTCGTTGTACGAATATTCCCTGCTAAAACGAATATTTTCCGACCAATCGAATATTATATAACAATTTGCATACTTTGCAAAATTTATAAATATTACCCACAACTATAACATTATATCAAATCCACACCATAATATTCAAAAATATATTTCGAGAAAAAAATAATCTTTATTTATGAAAATTGGGATCTTACACTTGTATAGTACAAACCTGAAGATAGAACGGGTAATTTTTCCAATATTTGTTTTCCAGCAAAGACATTTGATATGATGTAAAGATATTCTATACCATTGCCATTGGCTGTCTCAATATGGTACCCGTTAAGACGTATATCTTTAAAACTTAGCAGATTCCTTCTTGATTTAGTGGAAAACAAAGCATTATCAATAATATATTTTGTTCCACTAGGAAGCATTATATTGGCTCTTCCAGAGCCTTCAATCAAGTCTACTGAACCTGATATTGTATTCACATAAGCTTTCATCATTTTTAGATTTGAAAAATATTGCTTATGTCTGAGAATAGTATGTGTCGTTCCACTATCTGCTAAGCATATATCTCCACCACTGATATTAGGCTCATATATAGCATGATGCCAATCCATATTTTCTTCATAAAAAGGAATAAATAATAAATTTATAATAAAACAGAATATTAATAACACAAACCAACAATTAATGAACAAAATACATTGGAATTTATTAACATAAAAGGAATACACTTAAAAAGGATTAATGTGAGACCCCAAATTTTATGAATAAAGATTTAAATTTCTCGAATTTTTTTTTTAATATTATGGTGTGGATTTGATATAATGTTATAGTTGTGGGTAATATTTATAAATTTTGCAAAGTAAGCAAGTTGTTATATAATATTCGATTGATCGGGAAATATTCTTTTTTGTGGAAATATCCAAATGCGACGACACAATCATATGGTGGACCCCACAATCTGGAAAGTATTGTCGATTTATAAATGCCGAATTATCTTTTATAACGGCGAAAGTGTTACCAATTAAAACCGTTGAACTACCCGATAGTAAAAGTACGAGAATACGTGTGGTTGCATAAGAAAGACACCTTGTATTGATTATTGATGCTTATGTAAGAAGTCACTCGGCTTATACTCAATTATTACTACTGATGAATTGTTGTATCATATCTCTCATATTATTGATTCAATTATTGTTACAAAGATTATCATCGCATAATATGTTATATTATTAAATCAATAATTGAGATGATAAAGTTATTTATATTATTATTTGCAATATTGACAATGTCTAGAAGTTCTGTCAAGGAGAGGTTTGGTCACCTAATTGCGCGTCAATAAAGAGAAATCCTTAATAGAAAGCCCCCTCTTTCCTGGGAACAACCTGGTTGTTAAATATTATGAGTTATAATATTAATGATGAATAAGTTTGTGTTGATTAAAGATGAAATTGATATTTCCATTGTTTTGGGATTATTAGTGTTAGTGGAAATCGACATCTATTTCGATAATAATTGATGTCTGGAGGTTATATTGACCAATCGGGTAATTAACCAGATAAATGAGTAATTAATTGCTATTAATTCACATGCTTATAACTATGTGTTCACATGTGTGTACTATTAATTCACATGATTTACTATTAGGGGAATTGGTGCAATATTAATAATACTTGCATGACTAAATTAAAAATGGAGGTATAATTGAAGGTACTATACTGTAATTAGTTTTTTTACATGATTAGTGTGACAACCCCAAAATAGGTCCAATTTGCCCAACCCATTCTGAGTCGCCAAATACATGGTACAGAAAATAACTAAAACTTCATTATCATAATTGTCGTGCAAAATATAACAACACAAATGCTGTGAGTTTGAATACAAATATATACCAACTGTGACTCTCATCCCAACCTTGGATAGCACGTCACAATGGTACCGTACATAAAGGTATAGTCAAAAACTGTTTTAGAAATTAAAATCTTTGAGAAGTGCTCAAGGAAACCTTCGTACATGGGAGGCCACGCGTCTAGGTTATGATAGATATCATATGCCCACAGAATTATCCTTGGTTGACCCAATAGACCCCAAAGAAAAATGAGAAGATTACTATCATATTCTTTCCAATAGTGAGTCTTCTCTTGACATATAACTATCTCCACTGTCTCCAGTTGAAAATTATATTTCAAATAAACTCCAAGATCATATAGGTAGTGCTCGTAGATATACTCAGCAAGTGGATGTGTACCACCCTATCTTATGATAACACGAGGTTGTATGTCACTAGAAATCTTGTATGATAGTGGCAAAACAACCTTCCGACGTTGGGTTCGCCTCACCCTATTTGATTCACCAAATATAACTACTAAATAATGTATATAAAATACGAACTTCCACCGCTAGAGACCACCGTTCTATTCCCCTTTTACCCCCGCTCGACCCAGCTACACTTTTATTACCTGAAAGGAATTGTGAAGCAAAAAGGGTGAGCTCAACTAGCCCAGTAAAGAATATCATGACTAAAGATAAATAAATTATCAATAGCCTTCATCAGTAATAAATCAGAGATTTAGAACATATGGTAGATGGTAAAACATTTCAACCATAGTTGCAGCGGAACGAGCAATCCATTAGAAGAGTCAAATAGACCATAAAGTCTATTATCTTCTCCATGTTAAAGGTACACCAATAATGTTTTATCCCTATAACAATAATCAATAGTTCCTGTCCACAATCATGTGAATAACTCATAATCAAAATTGTGGTTCTAAATTCCTCTTCTCATCCAGGACGAAGATAATTTACATCACCTGTCTTTACCTGAAACATCAAAGATCATGGTTATACCAAATCACAGTTCCTGTTCATAATCATACTAATAAATTTATCTTTGCACTACGGGCCAAATATATTCATTAACAGTTCATCTTTGCACTACAGACCAAAGATATTCAACAATAGTTCATCTTTGCACTACAGGCCAAAGATATTCAATAACAGTTCATCTTTGCACTATGGGCTAAAGATATTCAACAACAGATAATCTTTGCACTACAGGCCAAAGATATTAATATCTCAAATAAATACATAATCATTTTAGAATTTATATAAACCATAATTATAACCATGTTGATCCTTTCACCTTTGCACTTAAGCTAAAAATATTCAATTGTAAATTCAATGGTCATGATCATACCAGTTAACGATTAAACTTTGCACTACTGGCCAAAGAGAACCCATAGTCATGATCATACCAATAATATACCCATCTTTACACTCAAGTCGAAGAGAAATTTCTTCACCAGGATTATAAAAATGTTATATATGATAATAAAAACAATATGATCAACAACTGCATTTAATTTCAAGAGTAAGATTCATAAATCAACGATAATTTGGTCAGAAAAAGAAATCAATTTTGTCGTGAATAGTACCTATGAATAGTAACTCAAGAATAGTAATTCATGAATAGTAACCCCGACATGAAAAAGGTAGAAATTCCACAATAAAATACATACCAATATTTCGGTATAATGATATTGAAAGAATAACATTTCTTAAACGTATAAACAATTTATTTTAATTGTTTACACTTTACAAAATAATGCATTTAATCATCCTAAAATGCCAAACTCATAAGATTTCATCACCAATAACCAAAACCCTCATCAAAAATCTGCATATACCTCATATAGGATTCTCAAGCCATAAAATCCTATTTTTTAATTTTCTTACTTTACATAACATATTTAATTCATTTAGTCATAACTTGTCCATTCCACACGAAATCGAATTCTCTATAACTTTGTAGCTTCAAGTTTTTCCAAATTCTAGACAGAAAATATCCGAAATCCACAAAGGGACGATTTTCAACACCTTTTAAAATTCATAACAAATCATGCGTTAATTTTTAACGGTTCAAAATTTGTGGACATATACTCAACTTATATATGTATAACATATTCAAAAATCACAACGATCCAACGGTCGAATTAAAAGTTATAACTCATATAATAGAGCTGTAAGAATACCGATTTGATCTTTTAATACCTCCAATCCGACAAAATACTAATAAAATATCTCAACATTAATTCCTTCATTTATAACCACATAAATAAATCCATCATTTATATCCACATCAAATAAATATTTCTTTATCATATAAATCAATAATTAATTATTCACAAATAATATTACGAATCAAAATTATGACAACCAGTAGTTCGAGAAAGAGGGGCTTTCAATAAGAATTTTTCCTTCTTGGTAGCAATTAGATGACCAAACCTCTCCTCGATGTGAACTTTCTAGACATTGCCAATAATGCTATCTAATAATATTATTCAAATAATATAAATTATTGATATGATAATGGGAAATAATAATGTGGTGACAATTATTGAAACAACAATAATATAAAATATCAACGTAGCAATTATTGAATCAATAAAATAAAATATTGAGCAAGTAATTACTATAAAAATTATTGAGTAGTGCCTTTTACGTAAGGATCAATAATTTAAAATATCGCAATACCAGGTGTCTTCTTATACTGCAACCACGGCAGACATCGTATTTTAACCACCGGTATTCCAACAAAGGTTACTCAGAATAACTACGCCAATTATTTATAAAAACTCAAACTTATCGTTTTCTTCATCCGACAATTATTTTATTATGGGGCCCATAAATGGTCAATATCGTCGTATTTAATATTCCCAAACAATAATAAGTATTTTATACCACTTGCTTATTTTGAAAAAAATTCATATATCACCCTTAACTTTAACTTTTTATCAATTTAACTATTTACTAAATAGAAAAATTGAATACTTTTATTTCATAAAATTCGGTCTTACAATCTCCCTCCTTATAAAATTTCGCCTCGAAATTTACGCATACTGTATTTCAAAGAGTTGAGAATACCTTGCTTTCATTTTGATTCCATCTTTCGCATCATGATTTCTCCATTGCTCATCTCCCGTATTTGAGGATATCATTCTAGAATACGACTTCAAAATAAAGGTTAATTGAACAAATTAACATATCACATAATATCCCGATATTATGGTCGACCAACAAATAAGCTTAGGTAGGACACCTTTAGCGAAGGATTTACTCATCTCTCCCCTCCTAGTTCTATTCCCCGATCTCCGCCAAAGATCATATCCCTAAGCTCTGATACCAACTGTGACAACCCCAAAATAGGTCCAATTCGCCCAACCCATTCTGAGTAGCCAAATACATGGTACAGAAAATAACTACAACTTCATTATCACAATTGTTGTGCAAAATGCAACAACACAAATGCTGTGAGTTTTGATACAAATATATACCAACTGTGACTCTCATCCCAACCTTGGATAACACGTCACAATGGCACCTTACATAAAGGTATAGTCAAAAACTGTTTTAGAAATTAAATCTTTGGGAAGTGCTCAAGAAAACTGTGACGCCCTCAAAATAGGTATACATCACCCATCTTGGGTCGCCAAATACATGGTACAAACTTCAAATACAACTGTCGTGTAGAATACGACAAGACATATGCTGTGAGTTTTAATAAGAATATTGTCATCTAGACAATATACAAACTCAATGGAGTTCTCATTACATTTATTGTCACACTATTTCACAGAATAATGAGGACTACTAATGCACCATCTAGGACCGTCACTCTGTTCCCCGACTAGTCCCTGCTACGTTCTCATTTCCTGAAGAGAACAATGAAAGCAAAAGGGTGAGCTCGACTAGCCCAGTAAGAAATATTATGACTAAGATAATGCATAATAAATTATCGTTAGCCTTCAACAATGTTAAACTGATACAATATAACAAACATCAAGTTTAACTGCATCGGAATAAGCAATCCTTTAGAAGAGTCGGGTAGAGAATAAAATCTACTATCTTCTATGATTTAAAAGGTTTTTCATCACTTTTATCGCTGAGACTCAGCTTAATAAATAATCCACATCATCAAATCATCCCTGCACTACAGGCCAATGATATTCTTTAGTATCACAACCACGAATTATTCATGCATTACGATCCAAAGATAATCGTGTTTTCATCAACGGTCCTGATCATGCCATAAAACAATTCATCTTTGCACCCTTGGCCGAAGAGAATCCATAGCCATAATCATACCAAAAACTGTCCATCAATGCACTACGGGCCAATGAGAACTTTTTTCACATCATTTGTAACATTACGGTCATGATTATACTGAATAATCCATGGTCATAATCATAACAAGTCCATCTATGCACTACATGCCATATATGACTTTCAACATAATATAAACATGAGGATGATGACAATGATATAAGAATTCAATAAAACAAGTTCAAGAATTAATTTATCCAGGAACCAATAACGTCTAAATTGTCAACATGATACTGCTTTGTGGAGTAAAATTCAAGAATGCTCAGAAGAATATTTCCATAAAAAGATACTGGATGAAGCGCAAATATCAAGGATATTCCACTAATTTCATGGAGTATAGAAGCCAAAACTTTAACCAAAAGAGTATCATAGAATATATGAAACTGCAATGGATTTTCACCCGCCATGCGGTAATCCACATAGACAACTCATTTCCACAATTTAATAAGAAATGAATACGAAGGGTCATTCACCATGCATGTGGCAATCCGCATTGATAGGTTATTCCAACAGAATAATAAAGAATGGAATAATAAAAGGATTCACCATGCGTGCAATAGATCGCATGCATGTGTTATTCCCAACGAATAATAAATAATGGAACCAGTCCATTAAACGCATACGAGATAGGATATTCACGAATAATAAATAATGGAACCAGGTCGAGCGTAAACATCGAAAAGATATTTTGTGAGTAATAAATAATGGAACCGGTCCGAAAAAGCATTGATGTGATATTACGACAAAATAATAAAGAACGAAATATTAGAAGAATTTCACCATGTATGCGGTACTTTGCATAAACAGGTTATTCCAACAGAATAATAAGAATGGAATAACAGAAGTTCTCTTCATGAATACGAAAGAAATAATACCCCTTACGAGTACATCAAATAATATCCCCTACCGTAGAAGAAACTGGATATTGGAGTAGTGAAGTAGCAGAATACTTTTCTTCTTTCTCTCTATAGTTTCTCTCTTTAGAGTTTCAGCGAATTCGTAAGAAATAATGAAGGAATAAGCTTCTATTTATAGAAGAACTGAAAGTGGCTCTTGGTCTTAACGAAGGGTCAAAATGACTCTTGGTAATATTGAAGAGACAACTACTATTTGCGAAGGGACAATTAACTCTTGGAACACCGAAGAGGCAAATAACTCTTGGAAAGCTGAAGGGACAAATAACTCTTGAAAAACTGAAGGGACAATTAACTCTTGGAAAACTGAAGGGACAATTAACTCTTGGAACACCGAAGAGGCAAATAACTCTTAGAAAACTGAAGGGACAAGTTACTATTAAAACTTTAAATCAACTATCCATATTGATTTACTATTATAATTTCAACCAATGGTCTGAAAAATTAGCACATCTCCTCATGGAATAATATTGTACCCAAAAATGATTTGGACCGAAAAGAAATATATCTTACGTGTGAATAGTACCCCGTGAATAGTAATAGTAACTCATGAATAGTAACTCATAAATAGTAACTCGTGAATAGTAACTTGTGAATAGTAACTCGTGAATAGTAACTCGTGAATAGTACTCCGATGCGAAAAGTGCCCCGAATACCCGATTAAACAATATAACCTCCAAACATCAATTATTATCGAAATAAATGTCGATTTCTACTAACACTAATAATCCCAACACAATGGAACTATCAATTTCATCTTTAATCAACACGAACTTATTCATCATTAATATTATAACTCATAATATTTAACAACCAGGTCGTTCCCAGGAAAGAGGGGGCTTTCTGATAAGGATTTCTCCTTATTGGCGTGCAATTAGGTGACCCCACCTCTTCTTGACAAAGCTTCTAGGCATTGTCAATATTGCAAATAATAATATGAATAACTTTGTCGCCTCAATTATTGATTTAATAATATATCATATTATACAGATGATACTATGATAATAATCGAATCAATAATATGAGAGATATGATGCAGCAATTACTATACAATAATTGAGTATAACTGAGTAACTTCTCATGTATGCATCAATAATCAATACCATGTGCTACTATGCAACCACGCGTATTACTGTACTTTTACTTCTGGGTAGTTCAATAGTTTTAATGGTTACACTT
The DNA here is from genome assembly GCA_020205605.1 of Panax ginseng. NCBI lineage: Eukaryota > Viridiplantae > Streptophyta > Magnoliopsida > Apiales > Araliaceae > Panax > Panax ginseng. The sequence goes on along the minus strand of CM035150.1, from coordinate 82,038,557 downwards.
TCGTCATTATTTTTATAGAAAGATAATTTTGTCATTTTCTAACTACGACAATACTTCCGTTGTGGGGTCCGCCAATGATTGTACCGTCGTACGGACATTCCCCGACAAAAAGAATATTCCCCGACCAATCGAATATTATTCAACAACTTGCATACTTTTTCAAAATTTATAAATAGTACCCACAACTATAACATTAGATCAAATCCACACCATAATAAAAAAATATTTTGAGAAATTTAAATCTTTATTCATAAAATTTGGGGTCTCACAATCTCCCCTCCTTATGAAATTTTGCCCTCGAAATTTACGTACGTACCTGGTATGCCGAAGAGATGAGGATACCTTGACTTCATTTTAGATTCTAACTCTTGAGGTATAACCTTTGAGTGTTGAATACGATCTTTCTTATCCAAGATTTTAACATGTATCTCCTCATACGTTAAATCTTCTGTTATCTCGTATAGTTCTAATTCAATAATGTGGTTCGATTCGTCCACATATTTACATAACATCGATACGTGAAAAAATGTTATGAACACGCGACATACTTGGCGGTAAAATGAGTCTGTAGGCCACAGTTCCTACTCGATCAAGGATTTCAAATGGGCCAATAAAATTGAGGGTTGAGATTTCCTCTCTTCGTCGATTCTTGCTTCTAGAATAATGCCATCTTGAACCTTCTTCTTCACATTCATCAGCTCTGAGTATGTAGCTTGAGCGGCTTTAACTTTATCGATTAAAGTCAATTCTAATCGTATATTCATTATCTTCACGTGGGTCCCTAGAGTCTTTAACTCTATCTCCATCATTTGTAAGTTATACGAAATGGGTCTTTGTGTTAACAACATCACACTCGTAAACGCATACGATCTTCTACTCAACGCGTTAGCTACCACGTTCGCTCTTCCACGATGATATTGAATGGTACGATCGTAATCTTCAACAGCTCGAGCCAACGTTTTTGGCACATTATACGATCGTTTTAGGTAAAGAAATATTTGAGGGTTTTAAAAATGGGTTTTGTACTGGGGTCAATACAAAATTCGATTTCACGTTCTAGGGGTAGGCTAGGAAGTCTTCAAGAATACGTCAGAAAATTTATTAACAATAGAAATATCATTCAAAACTGTGACTCTCATCCAAGACTTGGATAACACATGTAATGAAGGTTTCTCCTAACGGAGTTTCAACCAATAAGTCAAAGTCTAACTTCTCTAAAGTCAAATTTAAACGTTGAGCGCAAACAAGAGAGATAAAAGAATGGGTAAAACCGGTATCTAATAAGGTATAGACTTCGCAAAAATTTATAATTAACTAACATGTGCTAACTTCGTTCGGGTCACTCGCTTTTTGAGAAGTCACGAAAAACATTCTTCCTGAAACCACCGACTTTGTTTTGTCCGTATCCGCCTTTGGTGTCACCGTACTAGATGGACTTGACTTCACTATATAACAAGATCGAGCTAAATGACCTTCTCTTCTTGAAATTTCCACTTCTATTATCTTTGCCATGATTACCACCGAAGTGGTTACCATTCTTGGCATGATAATTTCCCCCACGATAGTTATCATTGTTTCAATGGTCGTTGCCACCGGTATGATTATTATCGTGTTGTTGGTCGTTACCTTTTGAGCTAACTCAACGGTCTCATGTGCTTCATTGCTTATCTCAGCATTTTCATATGCCATTCTCAAACACTGTCACAAAACAAGGGTTAATTAACATGCCACATATTATCCCTATACTCTGACCGACCAATTAAATACCAAATAAACTTAGGTAGGTCATACTAGCGAAGGAATTCCTTGTCTCTCCCCTCGTAGTTCTTGTCTCACATCTCAGCCATGGATCATATCCTTAAGCTTTGATACCAACTGTAACGCCCCCAAAATAGGTATACATCACCCATCATGGGTCGCTAAATACATGGTACAAACTTCAAATACAACTTAATAATACAACTGTCGTGTAGAATACGACAAGACATATGTTGTGAGTTTTAATAAGAATATTGTCATCTAGACAATATACAAACTCAATGGAGTCCTCATTACATTTATTGTCACACTATTTCACAGAATAGTGAGGACTACTAATGCACCATCTAGGACCGTCACTCTGTTCCTCGACTAGTCCCTGCTACGTTCTCATTTCCTGAAGAGAACAATGAAAGCAAATGGGTGAGCTCAACTAGCCTAGTAAGAAATAATATGACTAAGATAATGCAAAATAAATTATCGTTAGCCTTCAACAGTGTTAAACTGATACAATATAACAAACATCATGTTTAACTGCATCGGAACAAGCAATCCATTAAAAGAGTCAAGTAGAGAATAAAATCTACTATCTTCTATGATTTAAAAGGTTTTTCATCACTTTTATCATTTGAGACTCAAATTTTAATAAATAATCCACATCATCAAATCATCCCTGCACTACAGGCCAAGGATATTCTTTAGTATCACAACCACGAATTATTCATGCATTACGATCCAAAGATAATCGTGTTTTCATCAATGGTCCTGATCATGACATAAAATAATTCATCTTTGCACCCTTGGCCGAAGAGAATCCATAGCCATAACCATACCAAAAACTGTCCATCAATGCACTATGGGCCAATGAGAACTTTTTTCACATCATTTGGAACATTACGGTCATGATTATACCGAATAATCCATGGTCATAATCATACCAAGTCCATCTATTCACTACAGGCCACATATGACTTTCAACATAATATAAACATGAGGATGATGACAATGATATAAGAATTCAATAAAACAAGTTCAAGAATTAATTTATCCAGAAACCAATAATGTCCAAATTGTCAACATGATACTGTTTTTTGGAGTAAAATTCAAGAATGCTCAGAAGAATATTTCCATGAAAAGATACTGGATGAAGCGCAAATATCAAGGATATTCCACTAATTTCATGGAGTATAGAAGCAAAAACTTTAACCAAAAGAGTATCATAGAATATATGAAACTGCAATGGATTTTCACCCGCCATGCGGTAATCCACGTAGACAACTCATTTCCACAATTTAATAAGAAATGAATATGAAGGGTCATTCACCATGCATGTGGCAATCCACATAGACAGGTTATTCCAACAGAATAATAAAGAATGGAATAACAGAAGGATTCACCATGTAATGCGATAGATCGCATGCAGACGAGTTATTCCCAACGAGAATAATAAATAATGGAACCAGTCCGGCATTTTAAACGCATACGAGATAGGATATTACGAGCGAGAATAATAAATAATGGAACCGGTGAGGCGTAAATTGAAAAGATATTTTGTGAATAATAAATAATGGAACCGGTCCCACAGCGCTTACAGACGAGGATATTACGACAAAATAATAAAAAAAAGAATATTAGAAGAATTTCACTATGCACGCAGTATCCAGATAAAAGGTTATTCAACAGAATAATAAGAATTGAATAACAATGATTCTCTTCATGAATACGAAAGAAATAATACTCCTTATAAACAACAAATAATATCCCCTATGTAAGACCCCAACTTTTATAAATAAAGATGAATTTTTATAAATATTAATTTTGAATATTATGGAGTAAATTTGATATAATGTTATAGTTGTGGGTAATATTTATAAATTTTGCAAAGTAAGCAAGTTGTTATAAAATATTCGTTTGGTCGGAGAATATTCTTTTTTGCTTGGGAATATTCGATGCGGCAAGACAATCATTGGTGGATCCCACAACAAAAATTATTGTCGGATTTAGAAAATGACAAAAATACTTTTTATGAAAATAACTACGGAGGTGTTACCGTTAAAACCTGTTGAACTACCCGGTAGTAAAATTACGAAGAATACGCTGTGGTTGCATAGTAGCACACTCAGATTGATTATTGATGCTTACGTGAGAAGTCACTCAACTATACTCAATTATTGCTATGAAGAATTCTTTGCATCATATCTCTTATATTATTGATTCAATTATTGTTACAAAGATTATCTCAGATAATATGTTATATTATTAAATCAATAATTGAGACGACAAGTTATAAATGATTAATAATTGTTGAAAGATTAAATATGTGTTGATTAAAATAAAATGATTTGTGGTAATATTTATTCAATCCTTGATGTATATAAAGAGTCTATTATGAGACGTTTGTGGTAAGTTTGGTTATTTTATGGGGGCCCATATGTCATCATCTAAGAGTCTCTTCGTTAATCTCTTCTTAGTTAATAGTAATTACCTTCGTCAATAGTAATTACCTTCATCAATAGTAATTACACTTTACCAGACGTCAAACCACTTGTCATAGTTTTATATTACAAAAGGCCGAACCAATTGTCGTTTCATATTACAAAAGGCCAAACCACTTTTTTTTTTTTTCACATCACCAATCGTTAAGCCACTTTGCCTTTTCACATTTCAAGTGCTAAGCTAGAAATCTTCTATAAATAGAGGCCTAGTGCTTCATTATTTTCATTTAATTCATTCAAGCTATAGAGAGAGAAAGTATAGAGAGAATAAGAGAGAAAGAAGAAGAGTATTCTGTTACTACACTACTACAGTATTCAATCTCCTACTAATGTAAGGGGTGTTATTCTTTCTTATTCATGAAAAGAACTGTTGTTATTCCATTGCTTATCATTCTGTTGGAATAACCTGTATACGTGGTTTACCCTATACTTGGTGACATTCTTCTATTATTCTGTTGGAACATCCTGTCTGTGTGTTTTCCACTGGACCTGATTCCGTCTTTATTATTATTCTGTTGGAACATCCTGTTTGTGTGTTTTCCACCGGACCTGGTTCCGTCTTTATTATTATTATTCTGTTGGAACATCCTCGTCTGTATGTTTTACACCCGGACCGGTTCCGCTCTTTTTATTATTCTGTTGGAACATCCCGCTTGCGGTGAAAATTTTGCTCGACCGTTCCGTTATTATTATTCTCGTTGAATAACTCGCCTATGCTAAATACCGCATGCATGGTGATTTCTTTTGTTATTCCATTCTTTATTATACTCGGTTGGTTAAAGTTTTGATTTCTATACTCCATGAAATTAGTAGAATATCCTTGATATTTGCACTTCATCCAAAGATCTTTTATGGAAATATTCTTCCGATCATTCTTGAATTTTACTCTACAAAGCAAAGATCATGTTGACAATTTGGACATTATTAGTTCCTCGGATAAATTAATTCTTGAACTTGTTTTATTGAATTCTTATATCATTGTCATCATCCTCATGTTTATATTATGTTAAAAGTCATATGTATTCAGAAGTGTATATAGATGGACTTGGTATGATTATGACTGAGGATTATTTCGGTGTAATCATGACCATAATGTTACAAATGATGTGGTAAAAGTTATCATTGGCCCGTAGTGCATTGATGGGATGATTGTTGACATGATCATAACCATTAATGAATACACGAATGTCCTGGTCAGTAAAGCATGGATAATTTGTGGTCGTGATACTAAAGAATATCTTTCGTCAGAAGTGCATGGGTGATTCGATGATGTGGATTATTTATTGTCGAGTCCCAAATGATAAAAGTCATGAAAAACCTTTTAAATCATAAAAGATAGTAGATTTTATTCTCTACTTGACTCTTTTAATGGATTGCTTGTTCCACTGCAGCTTAAACTTGATGTTGTTATATTTTATCGTTTAACATCGTTAAAGGCTAACGATAATTTATTCGCATTATCTTAGTCATAATATTTTTATCGGGCTAGTTGAGCTCACCCCTTTCTTTCACCGTTTCTTCGTGAAATGAGAACATAGCAGGACTAGTCTGGGGAAATGGAGTGACGGTCCGAGGATAAGATTAGTAGTCCTCACTATTTCGTGAAATAGTGTGTTAATAATTGTAATGAGGACTCCTTTTGAGTTTGTATAATCTCTAGTAGACAATAATTGTATTCAAACTCACAATTATGTTTTGTCGTATTGTACACTACATAGCTTGTATTAGTAAGTTGTATTTAAATTTTGTAACATGTATCCGACAACCCAAGATGGGTGATGTATACCTAATTTTTGGGGGCGCCACAGTTGGTATCAAAGCTTAGGATATGATCCCCGACTAAGATGTGAGAATAGTACTAGGAGGGGAGAGACGGGAATTCTTTTCGCTAGTATGACCTACCTAAGTTTATGTGGTATTTAATTGGCTCACGTAATTTAGGATAATATGTTACATGTCAATTAACCTTTGTTTTGTGGCAGTATATGAAAATGACATCCGAGAATGTTGAGAATAACAATGGAGCACAGGCGACCATTGATTAACCATATATCAATAATCAGGATAATGTACATCAGGAAGGCGACAATCCTCATACAAACAACAACACTGACCAAATGATGAATGATCAAATGTTCAGGGGTTTTATGGAATTCATGCAACAGCAGGCGAGAGCGGCTCCTGTCCAAAATGCAGGTGGAAACACTGGAAACTCTCGGGTTGTCACCGCTAAACAGTTCAAGGAGCTGGGACCACCAGAGTTTAAGGGAGAGCCAAAACCACTTATGGCGGAAGCATGGATAAAGCAGATCACCAAGATATTTGATGTCTTGGGATGCTCCGAGGAGCAAAAGGTTCCCTTTCACGCTTTTTTATGTTGCGCTGAGAGAGCAGACATCGGTGGGAATCCAGAAACGTACTCAACTCCGCCAGATCAAGATGTCTTGGGAGAAGTTCCAAGAGTTGTTTCAATGACAAATACTTTCCCAAAGTATTTGTCACATGAAGGAGGTGGAGTTTATCAAGTTGGAACAAAATAATATGACCGTGTCGCAATACGAGGCTAAATTTATGAGTTATCCCGGCCAAGGCCCCACTTGGTGGATAATGAAGAGAGAATGACACGGATGTTTTTAAGAGGTTTGAAGTCGAGATACGTCAACATCTTATTTCTCATAAACCGTGTTTATATCGGGGATGTTGTAAATAGGGGGCTCGATTAGTGGAGAGCGATAACGAGTCAACGAACTAAAAAAGAGAGCAACAAAGGCAAAATGATAATACCAAATGAGAGCGATCATCAAGCGGTGACAACAAGCGTGGAGGGAATCAACAGCCGTAAATGGTAACCACTTTGGTGGTAATCAGGCCAAAATAATAAGAATGGACATTTTAAGAAGAGGAGATTCAACAATGATGGAAAGACGTCAGCACCAACACCTGTCGTTAAGGAAGGAGAACGACCACCCATCATATGTTTCAAATGCGGAGGGAGGGCACATCGGTCCAAATCGCGCGATGTCATTCCAAAAGCATGTTATAATTGTGGAAGAGAAGATCACTTAGCTCGATTTTTTGTCATTCATCAAGACAAATTCAAGCTAGGATGGAGGCACCAAAGGTCATTCCCCTGAAAAGTCAAAACCCAGTAGTGCAAGGAGAGAAGCGTTTGTTGTGACCTCCGAGAAAGCAAGGAACCCGAATGAGGTCATCACGGGTAAGCTTATCATAAACTCTAACAAAATCTATACTTTATTTGATACCGGTTCTACCCATTCATTTATTTCTCCTACTTGCGCCATCGATTAAATTTGACTCAGGAAAAATTAGACTTTGACTTATCTGTGGAAACTCCGCGTTGGGAGAAACCTTCATTACATCCATCGCTTATAAGTCTTGTTTGGTTTAAATCGGCACTTCACACTACTGTAGATCTTATTTCATTGAAAATACTTGCATTTGACGTGATTCTAGGGATTGATTGGTTAACTACTCATCATGCAAAAATTGATTGTTTTCGTAAGGTTGTTAGCTTTCATATTCCTAATCAACCTATTATGCTAATTGCCAACCAAACCATTAAAATCAATCACGGTCATCTCAAGCCATAAAGCTATTCGTTTATTGAAAAATGGATGTCAAGCTTTCTTAGCTCATGTCACAGATTTAAACAAAAATACGTCAGTTTTAAACGATATTTCTATTGTAAATAAATTTCCTGACGTATTCCCCAAAGAACTTCCTGGCCTCCCCTCGAAAGCGTGAAATTGAATTTTGTATCGACTTGAACCCCAGACAAAACCCATTTCCAAAGCCCCATATCGAATGGCTCCTATTGAACTTCAAGAGTTAAAGACCCAACCGCATGAATTGTTAGACATCGGCTTTATTCATCCTAGTACTTCTCCTCGGGGTGCTCTGCTCTATTCGAGAAGAAGAAAGATGGGAGTATGCGACTTTTTGTATTGATTATCGGAGTTGAATCATGTCACCATCAAAAAATGTATCCATTGCCACGTATTGATGACTGTTTGACAATTTGCAAGGAGCCAAATTCTTTTCAAAGATTGATCTTCGCTTCGATATCACCAATTGAAGATTAGAACCAATGACATTCCAAAGACGGCCGTAACCTTCAGACGGGCATTATGAATTCCTAGTTATGTCCTTTGGATTGACTAATGCTCCTGCTGCCTTCATGGATATGATGAACTGAGTATTCAAGGAATATTTGGATCACTTTGTGGTCGTCTTTATTGATGACATCCTTATTTATTCGAAAAGTCGTGAAGATCATGAGCAATACTTGAGGCTGACACTCCAAAAGCTTCGTGAATACAAGCTTTATGCCAAGTTGAAGAAATACGAATTCTGGCTTGAGGAAGTAGTATTCCTTGGGCACGTAGTATCAAGTCATGGAATATCTATTGACCCAGCAAAGATTGAAGCAATTCAAAGCTGGGAGCAACCTAAATCAATGATCAAGCACGTAGCTTTTTCGATTTTTATTTGGTTATTATCGGAGATTCGTGGAAGGATTTTCTCGAATTGATACTCCATTAACTCAGCTAACTCGGAAAGATACAAAGTTCGGTTGGAGTGAAGAATGTGAGAAGAGTTTTCAAGAACTCAAGAGGAGACTCATTTCAAAGACTGCTCGACAATACCATCCTGCCTCGGAGGGATTTGTCATCTACAGTGATGGTTCGGGCAAAGGGTTGGGATGTGTTCTTATGCAATATGGGAAAGTCATAGCCTATGCCTTAAGACAACTCAAAGAATATGAGAGGAATTATCCTACTCATAATCTAGAGTTGGCAGCTGTTGTCTTTGCATTTAAAATTTGGAGGCATTACTTGTATGGGGAGAAGGTGGAGATCTTTACGGATCATAAAAGCCTCAAATATTTCTTTACTCAAAAGGAACTCAACATGCGACAACGACGTTGGCTTGAACTGTTGAAAGATTATGATCATACCATCCAATACCATCCCGAAAAGCGAACGTGGTAGCCGACGCATCGAGTAGTAAGATCATATGATAAGACGAAAGCGATATTGTCAACGCAAAGGCCCATTTTGTGTGACTTGCAAAGGATGGAGATAGAGTTAAAACTCTGAGGGACCTATGTGATGATGGCGAATATACGAGTAAAACCGACTTTAATCGATAAAGTTAAAGCTGCTCAAGTTACAGACCTGGAGCTGATGCGTAAGAGGAAGAAAGTGCAAGAAGGTGCTATGCCGGAAGCAAGAATCGATGAAGAAGGAATACTTTGTGTCAACTCCAAACTTTGTGTTCCTAACGACCCTGATTTAAAGTATAAAATCATGATGGAGGTGCACAACACACCGTTTGCAATCCATTCTGGGAGTACCAAAATGTATCATCATATTCGTCATACATTTTGGTGGAGCAATATGAAGAGAGAGATAGCGTTGTTTTATCTCAAGGTGTCTAACTTGTCAACGAGTTAAAGCGGAGCATCAAGTACCAAAAGGTCCATTGCAGCCACTTGAAATTCCAGAATGGAAGTGGGAGCACATTACCATGGATTTTGTTACCGGTCTTCCTAAAGTTTCTCAAGGCATAGATGCGATTTGGGTCATTGTTGATAGATTAACCAAGTCTGCTCATTTCTTACCGATACGAGAAACTTATACACTTGAAAGTCTTGCTCGTATGTACATAAACGAGATTGTAAGACTGCATGGTATGCCGGTATCTATAGTTTCTGATCGAGACCCAAGATTCACTTCACGATTTTGGGTTAGTTTGCAAAAAGCTATGGGCACAGACTTACGATTTAGCTTCGGCATATCATCCTCGGGGATGGACGGACAAATGGAGAGGACTATTCAAACTCTTGAAGATCTATTAAGACTCGTGTCCTTGATTTCAAGGGAAGTTGGGACAAGTTCTTACCATTAGTGGAGTTTTCCTACAACAACAGTTATCAAACAAGTATTGGCATGGCTCCATTCGAAGCGTTGTATGGAAGAAAGTGTCGTTCTCCAAAGATGCTAGGATGAGGTGGGTGAAGCAACGTTGTTGGGCGGGGGAGTTGGTACGTATGATGACTACGAAAAGATTCAAACGATTCGACAACGTATAAAAACCTCACAAGATCGACAAAAGAGTTATGCTGATCTTCATCGAAAGGACGTGGAATTCGATATAGGAGATCATGTGTTGTTACGTGTTGCTCCATGGAAAGGAGTTACAAGATTTAGAAAGAGAAGAAAACTCAATCCTCGATTCATCGGCCCATTTTTAATCCTCGATCGAGTAGGAACTGTGGCCTATAGACTCGCTTTACCGCCAAGTATGTCTCGTGTTCATAACGTTTTTCACATATCCATGTTACGTAAATATGTGAAATACCCGAACCACATTATTGAGTTAGAACCGAACGAAATAGCGGAAGATTTGACGTATGAAGAGGTTCCTGTTCAAATTTTGGATAAGAAGGAACATATTCTACGCTCCAAGGTTATGCCTCAAGTCAAAGTTTTGTGGAGAAACCACGATGTTGAGGAAATAACTTGGGAGTTAGAATCTAAAATGAAATCAAGGTATCCTTACCTCTTCGACATACCAGGTACGTACCCTAATTTTGAGGGCGAAATTTCATAAGAAGGGGAGGTTGTAAGACCCCAACTTTTATAAATAAAGATGAATTTTCTATAAATATTATTTTTGAATATTATGGAGTAAATTTGATATAATGTTATAGTTGTGGGTAATATTTATAAATTTTGCAAAGTAAACAAGTTATTATAAAATATTCGTTTGGTCAGGGAATATTCTTTTTATCGGGGAATATTAAAGACGACTCAACACAATCATTCTTTGGACCCCACAAATGTAATTATTATTCGGATTGAGAAAATGATAAAAATACTTTATGAAAATAACTACGGAGGAGGTGTTACCGTTAAAACTGTTGAACTACCCGGTAGTAAAAGTACAAAGAATCTGGCGTGGTTGTATAAGTAGCACACCAGATTGATTATTGATGCTTACGTAAGAAGTCACTCATTTATACTCAATTATTGCTACAAGAATTGCGTGATCATATCTCTTATATTATTAATTCAATTATTGTTACAGTATCATCTGTATATTATGTTATATTATTAAATCAATAATTGAGATGACAAGTTATAAATGATTAATAATTGTTGAAAGATTAAATATGTGTTGATTAAAAATAAAATGATTTGTGGTAATATTTATTCAATCCTTGATGTATATAAAGAGTCTATTATGAGACGTTTGTGGTAAGTTTGGTTATTTTATGGGGGGCCCATATGTCATCATCTAAGAGTCTCTTTCTCAATAGTAATTACCTTTACCAGACGTCAAACCACTTGCCGTTTCATATTACAAAAGGCGTCGAACCAATTGTCGTTTCACATTACATAAAAGCGCCAAACCACTTGGTGTTTCACATTACAAAGCGTCAAACCACTTTTCTTTTCACATAACCAATTACCGTCAAGCCACTTGCCTTTTCACATTTCAAGTGCTAAGCTAGAAATCTTCTATAAATAGAGGCCTAGTGCTTCATTATTTTTCACTTAATTCATTCAAGCTATAGAGAGAGCAAGTATAGAGAGAATAAGAGAGAAAGAAGGAGAGTATTCTGTTACTACACTACCGCAGATTCAATCTCCTACTAAATGTAAGGGGTGTTATTCTTTCTTATTCATGAAGAGAACTGTTGTTATTTCATTGCTTATTATTCATTGGAATAACTCGATATCATGATTTACCCTATACTTGGTGACATTCTTCTATTATTATTCGTTGGAACATCACATGCTCTGTGTGTTTTACAGGACTGGTTAAAATCTTTATTATTATTCTCGTTGGAACATCACATCTCGTGTGTGTTTTCCACCGGACTGGTTCCATCTTTATTATTATTCTCGTTGGAACATCCTCGTCGTGTGTTTTACAGGACATGGTTCCGCCTTTTATTATTTTGTTGGAACATCCGCTTCGGTGAAAATTTTTATCGACTGGTTTCGTTATTATTATTCTGTTGAATAACTCCGTCTATGCTAAGTACCGCATGCATGGTGATTTCTTTGTTATTCCATTCTTTATTATACTCAGTTGGTTAAAGTTTTAACTTCTATACTCCATGAAATTAGTTGAATATCCTTGATATTTGCGCTTCATCCAGTATCTTTTTATTGAAATATTCTTCTGATCATTCTTGAATTTTACTCTACAAAGCAGTATCATGTTGACAATTTGGACATTATTAGTTCCTGGATAAATTAATTCTTGAACTTGTTTTATTGAATTCTTATATCATTGTCATCATCCTCATGTTTATATTATGTTGAAAGTCATCTATGGCCTGTAGTGCATAGATGAACTTGGTATGATTATGACCAGGGATTATTCGGTGTAATCATGACCGTAATTTTATAAATGATGTGGTAAAAGTTATCATTGGCCCGTAGTGCATTGATGGGCAATTGTTGGCATGATCATGACCATTAATGAATACACGAATATCCTTGGCTGTAGTGCATGGATAATTTGTGGTCGTGATACTAAAGAATATCCTTGGTCGTAGTGCATGGGTGATTCGATGATGTGGATTATTTATTGTCGAGTCCCAAATGATAAAAGTCATGAAAAACCTTTTAAATCATAAAAGATAGTAGATTTTATTCTCTACTTGACTCTTTTAATGCATTGATTGTTCCGCTGCAGTTAAACTTGATGTTGTTATATTTTATCAGTTTAACACTGTTGAAGGCTAACGATAATTTATTTTGCATTATCTTAGTCATAATATTTCTTCTTGGGCTAGTTGAGCTCACCTTTCTTTCACCGTTTTCTTGTGAAATGAGAACATAGCAAAAGACTAGTCGGGGAACGAAGTAGCGGTCGAGGAGGATAGCATTAGTAGTCCTCACTATTATTCGTGAAATAGTGTGTTAATAATTGTAATGAGGACTCCTTTTGAGTTTGTATAATCTCTAGTAGACAATAATTGTATTCAAACTCACAGTTATGTTTTGTCGTATTGTACACGACAGTTGTATTAGTAAGTTGTATTTGAATTTTGTACCATGTATCTGACGACCCAAGATGGGTGATGTATACCTAATTTTGGGGGCGTCACACCCTACCTTAGAAGAAACTGGATATTGGAGTAGTGAAGTAGCAGAATATTTTTCTTCTTTCTCTTTATAGTTTCTCTCTCTAGAGTTTCAGTGAATTTATAAGAAATAATGAAGGAATGAGCTTCTATTTATAGAAGAACTGAAAGTGGCTCTTGGTCTTAACGAAGGGTCAAAATGACTCTTGGTAATATTGAAGAGACAACTACTATTTACGAAGGGACAATTAACTCTTGGAACACCGAAGAGGAAAATAACTCTTGGAAAGCTGAAGGGACAAATAACTCTTGGAAAACTGAAGGGACAATTAACTCTTGGAACACCGGAGAGGCAAATAACTCTTGGAAAACTGAAGAGACAAGTTACTATTAAAACTTTAAATCAACGATCCATATCGATTTAATATTATAATTTGAACCAACGGTCTGAAAAATTAACACATCTCTTCATGGAATAATATTGTACCCAAAAATAATTTGGACTGAAAAGAAATATATCTTACGGGTGAATAGTACCCCATGAATAGTAACTCGTGAATAGTAACTCGTGAATAGTAATTTGTGAATAGTAACTCGTGAATAGTAATTCATGAATAGTAACTCATAAATAGTAACTCGTGAATAGTAACTCGTGAATAGTACTCCGACACGAAAAGTGTCCCGAATACCCGATTGAACAATATAACCTACAAACATCAATTATTATCGAAATAAATTTCGATTTCTACTAACACTAATAATCCCAACACAATGGAACTATCAATTTCATCTTTAATCAACACGAACTTATTCATCATTAATATTATAACTCATAATATTTAACAACCAAGTCGTTCCCAGGAAAGAGGGGCTTTTCGATAAGGATTTCTCCTTATTGGCGTGCAATTAGGTGACCAAACCTCTCCTTGACAGAACTTCTAGACATTGTCAATATTGCAAATAATAATATGAATAACTTTGCCGTCTCAATTATTGATTTAATAATATATCATATTATACAGATGATACTGTGACAATAATCGAATCAATAATATGAGAGATATGATGCAACAATTACTATAGCAATAATTGAGTATAACTGAGTAACTTCTCACGTAAGCATCAATAATCAATATCGTGTGCTACTTTGTAACCACGCGTATTACTGTACTTTTACTACCAGGTAGTTCAACAGTTTTAACGGTAACACTTTCGCCGTTATTTTTATAGAAAGATAATTTTGTCATTTTCTAACTACGATAATACCTCTGTTGTGGGGTCCACCAATGATTGTACCGTCGTACGGACATTCCCCGACAAAAAGAATATTCCCCGACCAATTGAATATTATACAACAACTTGCATACTTTTCAAAATTTATAAATATTACCCACAACTATAACATTATATCAAATCCACACCATAATAAAAAAATATTTTGAGAAATTTAAATATTTATTCATAAAATTTGGGGTCTCACGAAACCTTCGTACATGGGAGGCCACGCGTCTATGTTATGATAGATATCATATGCCCACAGAATTATCCTTGGTTGACCCAATAGACCCCAAAGAAAAACGAGAAGATTACTATCATATTCTTTCCAATGGTGAGTCTTCTCTTGACATATAATTATCTCTACTGTCTCCAGTTGAAAATTATATTTCAAATAAACTCCAAGATCATATAGGTAGTGCTCGTAGATATACTCAGCAAGTGGATGTACACCACCCTGTCTTATGATATCACGAGGTTGTATGTCACTAGACATCTTGTATGATAGTGGCAAAAAACCCTTCCAACGTTGGGTTTGTCTCACCCTATTTGATTCACCAAATATAACTACTAAATGATGTATAAAATACAACACACTTTTTTATACTGTTTAGGGGAATTTCCACCGCTAGAGACCACCGTTCTATTCCCCTGTTACCCCAGCTCGATCCAGCTACACTCTTATTACCTGAAAGGAATTGTGAAGCAAAAAGGGTGAGCTCAACTAGCCCAGTAAAGAATATCATGACTAAAGATAAATAAATTATCAATAGCCTTCATCAGTAATAAATCAGAGATTTAGAACATATGGTAGATGGTAAAACATTTCAACCATAGTTGCAGCGGAACGAGCAATCCATTAGAAGAGTCAAATAGACCATAAAGTCTATTATCTTCTCCATGTTAAAGGTACACCAATAATGTTTTATCCCTGTAACAATAATCAATAGTTCCTGTCCACAATCATGTGAATAACTCATAATCATAATTGTGGTCCTAAATTCCTCTTCTCATCCAGGACGAAGATAATTTACATCACTTGTCTTTACCTGAAACATCAAAGATCATGGTTACACCAAATCACAATTCCTGTTCATAATCATACTAATAAATTTATCTTTGCACTACGGGCCAAAGATATTCATTAACAGTTCATCTTTGCACTACAGGCCAAAGATATTCAACAACGGTTCATCTTTGCACTACAGGCTAAAGATATTCAATAACAATTCATCTTTGCACTACAGGCCAAAGATATTCAACAAAAGATCATCTCTGCACTACATGCCAAAGATATTAATATCTCAAAGAAATACATAATCATTTCAGAATTAGTATAAACCATAATTATAACCATGTTGATCCTTTCACCTTTGCACTTAAGCTAAAAATATTCAATTGTAAATTCAATGGTCATGATCATACCAGTCAACGATTCAACTTTGCACTACTGGCCAAAGAGAACCCATAGTCATGATCATACCAATAATCTACCCATCTTTACACTCAAGTCAAAGAGAAATTTCTTCACCAGGATTATAAAAATATTATATATGATAATAAAAACAATATGATCAACAACTGCATTTAATTTCAAGAGTAAGATTCATAAATCAACGATAATTTGGTCAGAAAAAGAAATCAATTTGGTCGTGAATAGTAACTCATGAATAATAATTCATGAATAGTAACCCCGACATGAAAAAGGTAGAAATTCCACAATAAAATCCATACCAATATTTTAGTATAATGATATTGAAAGAATAACATTTCTTAAACTTATAAACAATTTATTTTAATTGTTTACACTTTACTAAATAATGTATTTAATCATCCTAAAATGCCAAACTCATAAGATTTCATCACCAATAACCAAAACCCTCATCAAAAAATCAGATATACCTCGTATATAGGATTCTCAAGCCATAAAATCCTATTTTTTAATTTTCTTACTTTACATAACATATTTAATTCATTTAGTCACAACTTGTCCATTCCACACGAAATCGAATTCTCTATAACTTTGTAGCTTCAAGTTTTTCCAAATTCTAGACAGAAAATATCCGAAATCCACAAAGGGACGATTTTCAACACCTTTTAAAATTCATAACAAATCATGCGTTAATTTTTAACGGTTCAAAATTTGTGGACATATACTCAACTTATATATGTATAACATATTCAAAAATCACAACGATCCAACGGTCGAATTAAAAGTTATAACTCACATAATAGAGCTGTAAGAATACCGATTTGATCTTTTAATACCTCCAATCCGACAAAATACTAATAAAATATCTCAACATTAATTCCTTCATTTATAACCACATAAATAAATCCATCATTTATATCCACATCAAATAAATATTTCCTTATCATATAAATCAATAATTAATTATTCACAAATAATATTACAGAATCAAAATTATGACAACCAGGCCGTTCCCAGGAAAGAGGGGGCTTTCCAATAAGAATTTTTCCTTACTGGCGCGCAATTAGATGACCAAACCTCTCCTTGACAGAACTTTCTAGACATTGCCAATAATGCTATCTAATAATATTATTCAAATAATATAAATTATTGATATGATAATGGGAAATAATGTGCAGTGACAATTATTGAAACAACAATAATATAAAATATCAACGTAGCAATTATTGAATCAATAAAATAAAATATTGAACAGTAATTACTATAAAAATTATTGAGTAGTGCCTTCTTACGTAAGGATCAATAATTTAAAATACTGTGCAATAGTAACTCAAGAATAGTAATTCATGAATAGTAACCCCGACATGAAAAAGGTAGAAATTTCACAATAAAATACATACCAATATTTCGGTATAATGATATTGAAAGAATAACATTTCTTAAACGTATAAACAATTTATTTTAATTGTTTACACTTTACAAAATAATGCATTTAATCATCCTAAAATGCCAAACTCATAAGATTTCATCACCAATAACCAAAACCCTCATCAAAAATCTGCATATATCTCATATAGGATTCTCAAGCCATAAAATCCTATTTTTTAATTTTCTTACTTTACATAACATATTTAATTCATTTAGTCATAACTTGTCCATTCCACACGAAATCGAATTCTCTACAACTTTGTAGCTTCAAGTTTTTCCAAATTCTAGATAGAAAATATCCAAAATCCACAAAGGGACGATTTTCAAAACCTTTTAAAATTCATAACAAATCATGCGTTAATTTTTAACGGTTCAAAATTTGTGGACATATACTCAACTTATATATGTATAACATATCCAAAAACCACAATGATCCAACGGTCAGATTAAAAGTTATAACTCACACAATAGAGCCGTAAGAACACCGATTTGATCTTTTAATACCTCCAACATTAAATAAATCCATCATTTATATCCACATCAAATAAATATTTCCTTATCATATAAATCAATAATTAATTATTTACAAATAATATTACAGAATCACAATTATGACAACCGGTAGTTCGAAAAAAGAGGGGCTTTCCAATAAGAATTTTTCTCTTCTTGGCCAAGCAATTAGATGACCAAACCTCTCCTCGACCAGAACTTTCTAGACATTGCCAATAATGCTATCTAATAGTATTATTCAAATAATATGAATTATTGATCTGATAATGGAAAATAAAGTGGCAATTATTGAAACAACAATAATATAAAATATCAGTAGCAATTATTGAATCATTAAAATAAAATATTGAGCATTAATTATCGTAACAATTATTGAGTAGTGGCTTCTTCACGCAAGGATCAATAATTCAAAATCTTTATGCAATACAGGTAATGCCATCGCGGCAACCCACGCCAGACATCGTATTTTAACCACCGTGTATTCCAACAAGGTGTTAGCA
The DNA here is from genome assembly GCA_020205605.1 of Panax ginseng. Taxonomy (NCBI): domain Eukaryota; kingdom Viridiplantae; phylum Streptophyta; class Magnoliopsida; order Apiales; family Araliaceae; genus Panax; species Panax ginseng. The sequence continues at coordinate 82,020,032 of CM035150.1, read as the reverse complement.
GAACGCAATTATTTATAAAATCTCAAATTTGTCATTTTCTTCATCTGACAATTATTTTGTTATGGGGCCCACAAATGGCTGCGCCGTCGTACGAATATTCCCCGATAACAAGAATATTCCACTACTAAACGAATATTCCCCGACAATAATAAGTATTTTATAGCCACTTGCTTATTTTGAAAAAAATTTCACATATCACCCTTAACTTTAACTTTTTATCAATTTAACTATTTACTAAATAGAAAAATTGAATACTTTTATTTCATAAAATTCGGGGTCTTACAATTAGAATTATTGAGTCACATGATTTACTATTAGGGGAGGTGGTGCAAGTTTGATAATACTTGCATGACTAAATTAAAATGAAGAAAAAGAGAAAGGAATTATACTGTAATATTTCGAGCCCCAAAACGTGCAATTATCAAAACTATATTTTTCTATAAATAAAAGCTCATTACTTCATTATATTTCACCAATTCACTAAAGCTATAGAGCAATTATTATAGAGAGAAATTATAGAGAAAGAAGAAAGAGAAGTCTGCTACCTCACTATTCCGATTATCCGATCTTCTTTTGAGGTAAGGCGTATTATTTCTTTCGTATTCATGAAGAGAGCTTCAGTTATTCCATTCTTTATTATTATGTTGGAATAACATGTCTATGCGAAGTACCGCATACATGGTGAAATTTTTTGTTATTCCATTCTTTATTATTACATTTGGAATATCACATGCAAAGTGATTTACGCATGACCTGGTTCCATTCTCTATTATTCTGTTGGAATATCCTGTCTGTGCGGATTACACAGACCTAGTTCCATTCTTTATTATTCTGTTGGAATAACATGTCTATGTGGACTATCGCATGCATGGTGAATGACCTTTCATATTCATTCTTTATTAAATTGTGGAAAATATCTGTCTACGTGGATTACCGCATGGCGGATGAAAATCCATTTGCAGTTTCGTATATTCTATTATACTCGTATGAGATATCATTTTTTTTGTACTCGTCGTGAAATATCATTTTATTTAGTATTTTATTTACGAGTTACTATTCACTCAAGTATTATTCACTCGGGCATTCGGGGCACTTTTCATGCCGGAGTACTATTCACGAGTTACTATTCACTCGATTACTATTCACTCTAGTATCATTCACTCAGGTATTCGAGACACTTTTCGTATCGGGATACTATTCACGGAGTACTATTCTCGAAGTACTATTCTCGGGGTACTATTCACCCAAAAAATATATTTCTTTTCTGTCCAAATTATTTTTGGTACATGAATATTATTCTTGAATTTTACTCTACAAAGCAGTATCATGTTGACAATGTGAATGTTATTGAATTCTGGATAAATTAAATTATAAATCTTTAAAATTTATCCTTGAACTTGTTTTATTGAATTATTATGTCATTGCCATCATCCTCATGCTTATATTGTGATGAAAGTCATCTTTGGCTTACGTGCATAGACGAATTATTGGTTATTGGTTTTACAATTGTATGTCTTTGGCCCGTAGTGCAAAGAAAAATATTTGATTGATATCTTTGGTCGTAGTACAAAGATGAACTGTTGATTGATAGCTTTAGCCTGTAGTGCAAAGATGGACAGGTGTATGACATGATCATGACCACTGGTGATACTAACGAATATCCTTGGCCGTAGTTCCTGGATAATTTGATGATGTGATTGGCAGGATCATGACCATTAGTTAACAGTTGAATGTCTTTGGCCGTAATGCACTGACAGACAATTGATTGGTATGATCATGACCATTGGTTTTATAGTTGAATATCTTTGGCATGTAGTGCATAGATAGACAACTGATTGGTATGATCATTTTTGTTATATTTGAATATCTTTAGCCTTTGGGGTAAGGATAACGAGTAAACGTTCTATTAAGCCTTTATGGCAAAGAGAAACTATTGATTTACATGATTATAAATATGAATTGTCGATTTAACTATAATCATTGGTGGTTCATGTGACGCCCCCAAAATAGGTATACATCACCCATCTTGAGTCGCATGATACATGATGCGTAATTCAAATACAACTTAATTATACAATCGTTATGTAAAAGTAATGCGACTAAACATAAGTTGTGAGTTTTAATACAAATATTGTCGTCTAGACAATATTCAAACTCAAATTCAATATTATTACATTTATTTTCCACTATTTCACTGAATAATGAGGACTACTAATGCTATCATCTGGTCCGTCACTCCGTTCCCCGACTAGTTCCTACTACGTTCTCATTTCCTGAAGAGAACAATAAAAGTAAAAGGGTGAGCTCAACTAGCCCAGTAGGAAATATTATGACCAAGATAATGCAGAATATATTATCGTTAGCCTTCAAACGTTGTTAAAGCGATACAATATAACAACCATCAAGTTTAACTAGAATGAACAAGCAATCCATTAAAAGAGTCAAGTAGAGAATAAAATCTACTATCCTTTATGATTTAAAAGGTTTTCATCACTTTTATCATTTGGGACTCAACTTAATAAATAATCCACATCATCGAATCACCCCCGCACTACTGACCAAGGATATTCTTTAGTATCACGACACACAATTATCCATGCACTACGGGCCAAAAATATTTGTGTATTCAATAATGGTCATGATCATGCCAACAACCCATCCATCAATGATCTACGGGCCAATGAGGACTTTACCACATCATTTGTAACATTATGTCATGATTACACGTAATAATCCTCGGTCATAATCATACCAAGTCCATCTATGCACTTCTGTGCCACGAGATGACTTTCAAAAAATATAAACATGAGGATGATGACAATGATATAAGAATTCAATAAAACAAGTTCAAGAATTAATTTATACAGAACTAATAATGTCCAAATTGTCAACATGATCTTGCTTTGTAGAGTAAAATTCAAGAATGCTCGGAAAAATATTTCCATGAAAGATCTTTGGATGAAGCGCAAATATCAAGGGTATTCCACTAATTTCATGGAGAGTATGAAGTCAAAACTTTAACCAACTGAGTATAACAAGGAATGGAATAACAAAAGAAATCACCAGACATGCGATAGACCACACATGTAGGTTATTCTAACAGAATAATAAATAACGGAATCAGTCCGCGAAAAAACGCATGCATGTGAGGATATTCAATGTAATAATAAAAGAATTTTAATCAGTCCTGTACAACGCATGATAGGATATTCCAACGGAATAATAAAGACGGAACTAGGTCCTGTAAAATGCATGACAGGATATTCAACAGAATAATAAAGAGCGGAACCAGTCCGGCAGAGAACGCATATGCATGATGGATGTTCCAACAGAATGATAAATAATGGAACCGGTAAAAGTAAGTAAACGCACATGGATGTTCCAACAGAATGATAAAGAATGGAATAATGAAGAATTTCACCAAGTATAGGGTAGCTTGGCGTATCTGAGTTATTCCAATAGAATAATAAAGAATGGAATAATGAAGTTCTCTTCATGGATAAGAAAGAAATAATATTCCCTACCTTAGAAAAAGCGGATCTTTGGAATAGTGAGGTAGCGGACTTCTTCTTCTTCTTTCTATAATTTCTCTCTATAATAATCGTCAAAGCTTTTATGAATTGGTGAGAAATGAAGGAAGAATGAGCTTCTATTTCTGTAAAAATATAGTTTCGATAATTGCACGTTTTGGGGCTCGAAAAATTACAAAGACAATACCTCCAACTTTTCCTTTATTTTTAATTTAGTCATGGAAGTATTATCAAACTTGCATCACCTCTCCTAATAGTAAATAATGTGATTCAATAGTAAATTATGTGAATCAATAGTTCTAGACATGTGAAAATATGAATTACAGTATAGTACCTCCATCTATACCTCCATTTTTAACTTAGTCATGCAAGTATTATCAACCTTGCACCAACTCCCTAAATAGTAACAAGAATGTGAAACAATAGTATACACATGTCAACAAATAGTTATAATCATGTGAAATAATAGCAATCAATTGCTCATTTATCCGGTTAAATACCTGATTGGTCAATATAACCTCCAGACATCAATTATTATCGAAATAATTGTCAATTTTCACAAACACAAATAATTCCAACACAATGAAACCATTTTTATTAAAAATATAAAATTTGAAATTTCAAAGTTTGACTTTTCCCGAAAAAGTCAACTGTTGACTTTTTGACCAAATAGTGAATTCTAAAATTTTGTGTTTATAGACTATTTTACTACTTTCATCGCTCAGACTCAAATATCACGTCGCGTCTCCAAATTCAACTCCGAACACAACTTCAATTTTAATAACATTCATCATTAATATTATAACTCACAATATTTATCAACCGTGTCGTTCCTGGAAAGAGGGCTTTCAATAAGGATTTCTCCCTATTGGTAGCGCAATTAGGTGACCAAACCTCTCCTCGATGTGAACTTCTAGACATTGTAAATATTGTAATTTAATAATATGAATAACTTTGTTGTCTCAATTATTGATTTAATAAAATAACATATTATGCAGATAATACTACGATAATAATTGAATCAATAATATGAGAGATATGATTCAACAATTACTGTAGCAATAATTGAGTATAACTGAGTGACTTCTCACGTAAGCATCAATAATCAATACCGTGTGCTACTATGCAACCCACGCGTAGACATCGTACTTTTACTACCAAGGGTAGTTCGGCAGTTAACGGTAAAACTTCTGCCGTTATTTTCATAAAAAGTATTTTGTCGTTTTCTCAATCCAAACAATAATTCCGTTATGGGGGTCCACCAATGATTGTCTTGTTGTATGAATATTCCTGTTAAAATGAATATTCCCACCAATCGAATATTATATAACAACTTGCGTATTTTGCAAAATTTGTAAATATTACCCATAACTATAACATTATATCAAATCCACACCATAATATTCAAAAATATATTTCGAGGAAAATTTAATCTTTATTCAAAAGTTGGGGTCTTACAACTTCCCTTCTTATGAAATTTCATCCTCGAAATTAGGGTGCGATACTGGTATGTCGAAGAGGTAAGGATATCTTGATTTCATCTCGATTCTAACTCCTGTGTCATTTCTTCCACATCGTGGTTTCTCCATAAAACTTTGACTTGAGGTATAACCTTGGAGCGTAGAATATGATCCTTTTATCCAAGATTTTAACGGGTAACTCTTCATACATTAAATCTTCCTCTATCTCAAATCGGTTCTAACTCAATAATGTGGTTCGGGTCTTTCACATATTTACGTAACATAGATATGTGAAAAATGTTATGAACACGAGACATACTTGGCGGTAACGCAAGTCTATAGGCCACAGTTCTAACTCGATCGAGGATTAAAAATGGGCCAATGAATCGAGGATTGAGCTTTCCTCTCTTTCCAAATCTTGTAACTCCTTTCCATGGAGTAACACGTAACAACACATGATCTCCAATATCGAATTCTACATCCTTTCGATGAAGATCAGCATAACTCTTTTGTCGATCTTGTGAGGTATTTATACGTTGTTGGATCATTTGAATCTTTTCCGTAGTCATACGTACCAACTCTGGTCCCAACAATGTTGCTTCACCCACCTCATCCTAGCATACTGGAGAACGACACTTTCTTCCATACAACGCCTTGAATGGAGCCATGCCAATACTTGCTTGATAACTGTTGTTGTACGAAAACTCTATCAATGGTAAGAACTTGTCCCAACTTCCCTTGAAGTCAATGAGACAGAGTCTTAATAGATCTTCAAGAGTTTGAATAAATCCTCTCTCCGACCGCCTCATAAAGTCGAGGATAATATGCCGAGCTAAATCGTAAATCTGTGCCCATAACTTTTTGCAAACTAACCCAAAATCTTGAAGTGAATCTTGGGTCTCGATCAGAAACTATGGATACTGGCATACCATGCAATCTTAAAACCTCGTTTATATACATACGAGTAAGACGTTCAAGTGTATAAGTTTCTCGTATCGGTCAGAAATGAGCATACTTGGTCAATCTATCAACAATGACCCAAATCACATCTATGCCTTGAGAAACTTTGGGAAGACCAGTAACGAAATTCATGGTAATGTGCTCCCACTTCCATTCTGGAATTTCAAGTGGTTGCAATGGACCTTTTGGTACTTGATGCTCCGCTTTAACTTGTTGACAAATTAGACACCTTGAGATAAATAGCGTTATCTCTCTCTTCATATTGCTCTACCAAAATGTATGACGAAGATCATGATACATTTTGGTACTCCCAGGATGGATTCCAAACGGTGTGTTGTGTGCCTCCATCATGATTTTATACTTTAAATCAAGGTCGTTAGGAACACAAAGTCTGGAGTTGACTCGAAGTTTTCCTTCTTCATCGATTCTTGCTTCCGGCATAACACCTTCTTACACTTTCTTCCTCATACGCATCAACTCCAGATCTGTAACTTGAGCAACTTTAACTTTATCAATTAAAGTCGGTTCTACTCATATATTCGCCATCATCACATGGGTCCCTGGAGTCTTTAACTCCTGAAGTTCAATAGGAGCCATTCGATATGGGGATTTGGAAATGGATTTTGTACCGGGTTCAAGGTCGATACAAAATTCAACTTCACGCTCTGGGGGTAGGCCAGGAAGTTCTTCAGGGAATACGTCAGGAAATTTATTAACAATAGAGATATCCTTCAAATTTGACGTATTTTTGTTTAAATCCGCGACATGAGCTAAGAAAGCTTGACATCCATTTTTTAATAAACGAATAGCTTTATGGCTTGAGATGACTGTGATTGATTTTAATGGTTTGGTCGCTTAAATTCGCATAATAGGTTTATTAGGAATATGAAAGCTAACAACCTTACGAAAACAATTAATTTTAGCATGATGAGTAGTTAACCAATCAATCCCTAGAATCACGTAAAATGCAAGTATTATTAAGGAGATAAGATCGACGATGTAACGTCTGATACACCGATTTGAATCAAACAAGACTTATAAACAATTGGATGTAATGAAGGTTTCTCCTAATGGTGTTTCAACAGATAAGTCAAAGTCTAATTTCTCCGTGAGTCAAATTTAAACGTTGAGCGCAAAGTAGGAGAAATAAAAGAATGGGTAGAACCGGTATCAAATAAGGTATAGACTTCACTAGAGTTTATGATAAGCTTACCCGTGATAACCTCGTTCGGGTTCCTTGCTTTTCGGGAGGTCACAACAAACGCTCTCCTTGCACTACGGCTTTGAATTTTTGGGATCGCCTTTGGTGGCTCCATCTAGTTGAACTTGTCTTCGTGAACGACAAAATCGAGCTAAGTGACCTTCCTTCCACAATTATAACATGCTTTGGATGACATCGCGTGAGGGTTGGATGATGTGTCCCTCCTCCATAATTGAAGCATATGATAGGTGGTCGTTTCTCCTTCCTTGACAACGGTCTTTGGTCTTGGCGTCTTTCCATCATTGTTGAATCTCCTCTTTTGAAATGTCCATTCTTATTATCTTGGCTATGATTACCACCGAAGTGGTTACCATTTCTGACATGTTGATTCCCTCTACGCTTGTTGTCACCGTTTCGATGACTATTACCACTGGTATTTTCATGTTGTTGGCTGCTTTCTCTTGGTTGCGTTGACTCGTTATCGCGCTCCAACAACTGAGCCCTATTTACAACATCTAAATACAAACACAGTTTATGAGAAATAAGATATTGTCGTATCTCCAGTTTTAAACCTCTTAAAAACATTCGGGTCATTCGCTCCTCATTATCAACCAAATGGGATGAAAATCAGGATAACTCCGCAAATTTAGCCTCGTATTGCGACACGGTCATATTGTTTTGTTCCAACTTGATAAACTCCACCTCCTTCATGTGACGAATACTTTCGGGAAAGTACTTGTCGTTGAATAGCTCTTGGAACTTCTCCCAAGACATCTTTCGTCAAGGCCAAGTCAGGAATGCTTTTTCTGATTCCCACCGAAGAATCCTTTATTCACGCAACATAAAGGTGGCGAAGGGAACCTCTTGTTCCTTGGAGCATCCCAAGACATCAAATATCTTGGTTATCTGCTTTATCCATGCTTCCGCCTTAAGTGGTTTTGGCTTTCCAATAAACTCCGGTGGTCCCAGCTCCTTGAACTGTTTGGCGGTGACCGTCCGAGAGTTGCCAGTGTTTCCACCTGCATTTTGGACAGGAGCCGCTCTCGCCTGATGTTGAATGAATTGCACGAAGCCTCGGAACATTCCATCGTTCATCATTTGGTCAGTATTGTTGTTTGCATGAGGATTGTCGCCTTCTTGATGCACATTGTTCTGTTTATTGATCTATGGAGACTCAACGGTCTCTTATGCTCCATTGATGTTCTCAACATTCTCGGATGCCATTTTTAAATACTGCCACAAAAAAGGGTTAATTGACATAAAACATATTATCCCTACACTCTGACTGACCAATTAAATACCAAATAAACTTAGGTAGGTCATAGTAGCGAAGGAATTCCCCGTCTCTCCCCCTAGTTCTAGTCTCACATCTTAGCCAGGATCATATCTCTAAGCTTTGATACCAACCGCGCCCCCAAAATAGGTATACATCACCCATCTTGAGTCGCTTGATACATGGTACAAAATTCAAATACAACTTAATTATACAACTGCGTAGGCAAAGCAACGACAAAACATAAGTCATGAGTTTTAATACAAATATTGTCGCCTAGACAATATTCAAAACACAAATTCAATATTATTACATTTATTTTCCACTATTTCACCGAATAGTGAGGACTACTAATGCTATCATATCCAATTAAGTCACTCCGTTCCCCAACTAGTCCTGCTACGTTCTCATTACCAAGAGAACAATAAAAGTAAAAGGGTGAGCTCAACTAGCCCAAGAGGAAATATTATGACTAAGATAATGCGAGAATATATTATCGTTAGCCTTCAATGATTGTTAAACCGATACAATATAACAACCATCAAGTTTAAGCTGCAGCAATGAACAAGCAATCCATTAAAAGAGTCAAGTAGAGAATAAAATCTACTATCTTTTATGATTTAAAAGGTTTTCATCACTTTTATCATTTGGGATTCAAACAATAAATAATCCACATCATCGAATCACCCACAATACTACGGCCAAGGATATTCTTTAGTATCATGACCACAATTATCCATGCACTACGGGCCAAGAATATTTGTGTATTCAATAATGGTCATGATCATGCCAACAACTGTCCATCAATGATCTACAGGCCAATGAGGACTTTTACCACATCATTTGTAACATTACGGTCATGATTACACCAAATAATCCCTGGTCATAATCATACCAAGTCCATCTATGCACTACAGGCCACAGATGACTTTCAAAAAAATATAAACATGAGGATGATGACAATGATATAAGAATTCAATAAAACAAGTTCAAGAATTAATTTATACAGGAACTAATAATGTCCAAATTGTCAACACGATCTTTGCTTTGTAGAGTAAAATTCAAGAATGCTCAGAAAAATATTTCCATGAAAAGATCTTTGGATGAAGAGAAAATATCAATGGTATTCCACTAATTTCATGGAGTATAGAAGTCAAAACTTTAACCAACTGAGTATAACAAGGAATGGAATAACAAAAGAAATCACCGGACACGCGATAGATCGCATACGCGGAGTTATTCCAACATAATAATAAATAATGGAATTAGGTCCAGCGTAAAATGCATGTATGGATATTCAGCGAGAATAATAAAGACGAATCAGTCCGGCGTAAAACGCATGCACAAGATATTCCAACGAGAATAATAAAGAGCGGAACCAGTCAAGGCGTAAAATGCTGTGAACAAGATATTCCAACGGAGTAATAATAAAGAGCGGAACTGTGTCCCGTAGAGAACGCTATGCATGAGGATGTTCCAATAGAATGATAAATAATGGAACCCGGTGTCCCCCAGAAACGCATTTATGACAGGATGTTCCAATGCAGAATGATAAAGAATGGAATAATGAAGAATTTCACCAAGTATAGGGTAGCCCCACGATACTGAGTTATTCAATAGAATAATAAAGAATGGAATAATGTAAGTTCTCTTCATGGATAAGAAGGAAATAATACTCCCTACCTTAGAAAAACCTGGATTTGGAATAGTGAGAGGTATGACTTCTCTTCTTCTTTCTATAATTTCTCTCTATAATAATCGCCTCAAAGCTTTTGTGAATTGGTGAGAAATGAAGGAAGAATGAGCTTCTATTTATAGAAAAATATAGTTTCGATAATTGTACGTTTTGGGGCTCGAAAAATTACAGTACAATACCTCCAACTTTTCCTTTATTTTTAATTTAGTCATGGAAGTATTATCAAACTTTCACCACCTCCCCTAATAGTAAATAATGTGATTCAATAGCAAATTATGTGAATCAATAGTTCTAGACATGTGAAAATACGAATTACAGTATAGTACCTCCATCTATACATCTATTTTTAATTTAGTCATACAAGTATTATCAATCTTGCACCAACTCCCCTAATAGTAACAAGAATGTGAAACAATAGTATACACATATGAACAAATAGTTATAATCATGTGAAATAATAGCAATCAATTGCTCATTTATCCGGTTAAATACCCGATTAGTTAATATAACCTCTAGACATCAATTATTGTCGAAATAATTGTCGATTTTCACTACCACAAATAATTCCAACACAATGAAACCATTTTTATCAAAAATATAAATTTTGAAATTTCAAATTTTGACTTTTCCCAAAAAAAGTCAACTGTTGACTTTTTGACTAAATAGTGAATTCCGGAAAATTTTGTGTTTATAGACTATTTTACTAATTTCATCGTTAGGACTCAAATATCACGTCCGTGTCTCCAAATTCAACTCAGAACACAACTTCAATTTTAATAACATTCATCATTAATATTATAACTCACAATATTTATCAACCGTGTCATTCCCAGAAGAGGGGCTTTCTAATAAGGATTTCTCCTTATTGGCGCGCAATTAGGTGTCCAAACCTCTCCTTGTGTAACTTCTAGACATTGTAAATATTGTAATTTAATAATATGAATAACTTTTTCGTCTCAATTATTGATTTAATAAAATAACATATTATACGAGATGATCTTACGACAATAATCGAATCAATAATATGAGAGATATGATCGCAAACAATTCATCTTGTAGCAATAATTGAGTATAAGCGAGTGACTTCTCACGTAAGCATCAATAATCAATACAGGTATGCTACTATGCAACCACGCCAGACATCGTACTTTTACTACTGAAAGTAGTTCAATAGTTAACGGTAAAACTTCTGCCGTTATTTTCATAAAGTATTTTTGTTGTTTTCTCAATCCGACAATAATTCTATTGTGGGGGGGGGGGGTCCACCAATGATTGTGCCGTTGTACGAATATTCCCTGTTAAAATGAATATTCCCCGGACCAATCGAATATTATATAACAACTTGCGTACTTTGTAAAATTTGTAAATATTACCACAACTATAACATTATATCAAATCCACACCATAATATTCAAAAATATATTTCGAGAAAAATTTAATCTTTATTCAAAAAGTTGGGGTCTTACAGTTCAGGTGAAGATAGGTGATGAGAGTTCTTTCTATCTTGGGTATAACCAAGAACTATTGATGAGTATTACAGGAATGAAATATTAACGATGGACTTTTAATAAAGAGGAGATAGTAGACATTATGTTCTACTTGACTCTTCTAATGGATTGTTTATTCTGCTGCAGTTATTGATCTAAAACTTGTTGTCTATTTTATTCTATCAGTTGTTATACTGTTGAAGGCTAAGGATAATTTATTATACATTATCTTAGTCATAATATTTTTACTAGGCTAGTTGAGCTCACCCCTTTCTTTCACTGTTCTCTTCAAGAAATGAGAATATAGCTGGGACCAGTCGGGGAATGGAGTGATGGTCCAGGATAAATGGCTTTAGTAGTCCTCACTATTCTACGAAATAATGTGATAATAATTATAATGAGGACACCATTGAGTGTGGATATTGTCTAGATGACAATATTCTTGTTTAAACTCTCAGCTATGTTTTGTTGTATATATTACACGACAGTTGCATAAAAGAAGTTTGAATTTGATTTATGTAGTGTGTATCTGGCGACCCAAGATGGGTGATGTATACCTATTTTGGGGGCATCACAGTTGGTATCAAAGCTTAGGGATATGATCCCTGGCTGAGATGTGAGACAAGAACTAGGAGGGGATAGACAATGAATTCTTTCGCTAGTATGACCTACCTAAGTTTATTTGGTATTTAATTAACCCTTGTTTTGTGACAATGTTTGAGAATTGCATCTGAAAATGTTGAGATCAGTAATGAAGCACATGAGACCATTGAGTCACCAACGATTAATACCCAGGATAATGTGCAACATGAAGATAATAATCCTCAGGTAAGCAACAACACGATAATAATCATACCGGTGGCAACGACCATCGGAACAATGATAACCATCGTGGGGGAAATTATCATGCCAAGAATGGTAACCACTTCGGTGGTAATCATGGCCAAGATAATATGAGTAGAAATTTCAAGAAGAGAATGTTCAACAACGATGGAAAGATAGCAGCACCAACACCCGTTTTCAAGGAAGAGAAACGACCACCAATTGTATGCTTCAAATGCGGAGGGAGGACATATCGGTCAAGTCGCGCGATGCGGTCAAAGGATGTTACAATTGTGGAAAAGAAGGTCACCTAGCTTCCGATTTTGTGCGTGCACTAAAGTCAAGTCCGGTGGGGCGGTGGCACCTGCAGACGGATACGGACAAAACAAAGTCGGTGGTTTCAGGAAGAGCGTTTTTCGTGACTTCTCAAAAAGTGAATAACCCGAACAAAGTTAGCACGGGTTAGTTAATTATAAATTCTTGCGAAATCAATGCCTTATTAGATACCGGTTCTACCCATTATTTTATCTCTCTTGTTTGCGCTCAACGTTTAAATTTAACTCCGGAGAAATTAGACTTTGACTTATCAGTTGAAACTCCGTTAAGAGAAACCTTCATTACATGTGCTATCCAAGTCTTAGATGAGAGTCACAATTTTGAATGATATTTCAATTGTTAATAAATTTCCTGACGTATTCCTGAAGACTTCCTAGCCTACCCATATAGCGTGAAATCGAATTTTGTATTGACCCTAGTACAAAACCCATTTCTCAAACCCTCGAATATTTCTTCACCTAGAACGAACATAACATGCTCCAAGGACGTTGGCTCGAGCTGTTGAAGATTACGACTATACCATTCAATATCATCGTGGAAGAAATGAACGGTACGTGGTGGCGGCGTTGAGTAGAAGATCGTATGCATTTACGAGTGCGATGTTGTTAACACAAAAAAAACCTATTTCGTATAACTTACAAATGATGAAGGTAGAGTTAAAGACTCTAAGGACCCACGTAGTGATATCAAATATACGAGTAGAATCGATTTTAATCGATAAAGTTAAAGCCGCTCAAGCTACACACCCGAATATGATGAATGTGAAGAAGAAGGTTCAAGAAGGCGTTATTCTAGAAGCAAGAGTCGATGAATGGAGGAAATCTCAACCCACGATTTAATTGGCCCATTTGAAATCCTTGATCGAGTAGGAAATGTAACCTATAGACTTGTTTTAACGCCAAGTATGTCGCGTGTTCATAACGTTTTTCACGTATCGATGTTACATAAATTTGTGGATTGTAAGACCCCAACTTATTATAAATAAAATTGAATTTCTCTATTTATTATCTTGAAATAATAAGGTGATAATTTGATATAATACTTTGGTTATGGGTGAAATGTGCAAATTTTGCAAAATAAGCAATGGTTATAAAATATTCATTTTTGTAGGGAATATTAGTTTTGGTCGTGGAATATTCTTTACGTAGAAGAATATTAAATGCGACCAGTAGCTAAAACCATTTGTGGGCCCCATAATGGATAATTTTAGGATAAAGAAAAGCGAAAAGTTTGAGTTTTTATAAATAACGACGTAGTTATTACCAATTAACCTTGTTGGAATACGGTGGTTAAAATACAAAGATGTACGAGTGGGCTGCTAACGCGATAGCACACGGTATTATTGATAGTGTTGAATTATTGATTCTTACATAAGAAGGCCTTTACTCAATAATTGTTACAAAGTAATTATTGTTCAATATTTTATTGATTCAATAATTGATGCGTTGATATTTTATATTATTGTTGTTTCAATAATTATCACTGCACAGTATTTCCCATTATCAAATCAATAATTCATATTATTTAAATAATATTATTAGATAGCATTATTGCAATGTCTAGAAAGTTCTGTCAAGGAGAGGTTTGGTCACCTAATTGCGCGCCAGTAAGGAGAAATCCTTATCGAAAAGCCCCCTCTTTCTTGGGAACGGCCTGGTTGTCATTATTGTGATTCTGTAATATTATTTATGGATAATTATTTATTGATTTTTATGATAAGGAAATATTTATTTTATGTGGATTTAAACGGAGGAATTTTGTTAGCATGTGGCATTTGATGTAAATTGGTATTTTATCTTTTTTGATAAAATATTCATTCATATATATTATTATAATATATTATAATTGTTTAATAATATATATATATATATATATATATATTTCATATATATATATATATTATTTATGTTTTTGAATGCTAGCTTGGTTTGGTTGGTGGAAATGGTGGGTGAGAAAGCTGTCTGCAAATTCTTAATTTTCAAATGTATTATAGGAGCATTGTTTTTTTTTCAAAGATGAGTTATGCCTTGTTTTTTTTTCAAAGCTGGCTTGTTTCTTTTTCTTTCCTGTAAACCATTCTTCAAAGGGATGGCCCCACCCATTTGAAAATATGAAATGTTAGGCATGATATTAGGCAGAGGAGAAAAAGAAAGAAATGTCAGGCGCACTTTTTCTGTTTCTTTTCTCCTTCCGTTGCTATAAATAGGGGGTAACCCCTCCTTCCTTAATCACACCTTAATAATCATAAATTTTTATTCTATAGTATTCTGAGTATTTTCTTGAGTATAAGAATACTTTGAGCGTAGTTTTTCTGCAAGATTTTCTCAGAATAATATCCATATTCCAGTCAAATCCAGCTTCTACTAAGGTAAAGGATATTATTTTATTGTAACACTCGTGAGAAATATTATTTTCTTTCATACTCCATATTATAAGCGATATTATTTCTTCTCGTATTCTTAAATTTGAACTTACTATGGTAAGTATTGCTTCTATAATTCCTGAAATGATTAAAAATTTTGCTTCATCTAATATCATTTCATAAGAATATTGGTCTGAACTTTTTATCAAATTTGGAACTTTTCACGAGTCATCGTTTCACGATTCCATCGTTCACTAGTACTATTCATAGTTACTGTTCACAAAAGAATTTTTTTTTCTTCCAAGTTATCTGTTGTGACCCTTATTCTTGAAATTTAATCCATGTTTTGATCTTCATTCTTGAATTTTACTCCACTATAGTTTATTATGGAGTATTATTGAACTTGGATAAACTGAAATATGAATCCCTAATATTTGTCCTTCTGTCTCATGAGATTCGTTCTCTAAAATGTTTTTCATCATTATCAGTCCTTAATAGGTGATACTTGATGAATGTCTTTGGCCTGTAGTGCAAATATGAATTATTACCTGATGAATATCTTTGGCCCATAGTGCAAAGATGAACAAGTGTTGATATGAACATGACCAACTGATGATACAAATTAATATCTTTGGCCCGTAGTGCAAAGATGAATATTTGATGCAAGATGTATATTGATTGATGTTACAGGGATAAAATATTGATGATGGACTTTTAAATCTTAGAAGATAGTAGAATTCATTCTCTACGTGACTCTTCTAATGGATTGTTGTTTCCACTTTGCATTTGTTGATCTAAAACTTGTTATCTATTATATTCGATCGATTTTTCCTCGTGAAGACTAATGATAATTTGTTGTATATTATTCTAGTCATAATATTTTTTCTTGGGCTAGTTGAGCTCACCCTTTTCCTTGTTGTTCCATTTTCTTCTCAGGAAGCGAGAATATAGCAAGAACCAGTCGGGGTAGAGAGTGATAGTTCTAGAAAGTTGTTTTACCAGTCCTCACTATTTTTGTAAAATAGTATATGAATAAATGTAATGAGGACTTATTTGAGTGTGGATATTGTCTAGAAGACAAAATTTGTATTTAAACTCACAGCATGTGTGTTGTCGTATTTTGCACGATAATTGTAATAATAAAAGTTATAGTAGTTTCTGAATGGGTGATGTATATCTATTTTGGGGGCGTCACATGGATGACCCGAACCACGCTATTAAATTAGAACTAGACGAGATAGCAGAAGATTTTACGTATGAGGAGATAAATGTTAAAATCTTGGATAAGAAGGATCGTATTCAACACTAAAAGGTTATACCTCAAGAGTTAGAATCTGAAATGAAGTCAAGGTATACTCATCTCTTCGGCATACCAGGTACGTACGTAAATTTCGAGGGCCAAATTTCATAAAGAGGGGAGATTGTGAGACCCCAAATTTTATGAATAAAGATTAAAATTTCTCAAAATATTTTTTTTAATATTATGGTGTGGATTTGATATAATGTTATAGTTATGGGTAATATTTATAAATTTTGCAAAGTAAGCAAGTTGTTATATAATATTCGATTGGTTGGGGAATATTCTTTTTGTCGGGGAATATCCGTATGACGGCACAATCATTGGTGGACTCCACAACGGAAGTATTGTCGTACATAATTATCTTTTTATAACGGCGAAAGTGTTGCCGTTAAAACTGTTGAACTACCCGGTAGTAAAAGTACAATAATACGCGTGGTTGCATAGTAGCACGGTATTGATTATTGATGCTTACGTGAAGTCACTCGGTTATACTCAATTATTGCTACTACGATAATTCTTGCATCATATCTCTCACATTATTGATTCAATTATTGTCACAGTATCATCTGCATAATATGTTATATTATTAAATTAATAATTGAGACAACAAAGTTATTCATATTATTATTTGCAATATTGACAATGTCTAGAAGTTCTGTCAAGGAGAGGTTTGGTCACCTAATTGCGTGCCAATAAGGAGAAATCCTTATCGGAAAGCCCCCTCTTTCCTGGGAACGACCTGATTATTAAATATTATGAGTTATAATATTAATGATGAATAAGTTCGTGTTGATTAAAGATGAAATTGATATTTCCATTATTTTAGGATTATTAGTGTTAGTGGAAATCGATATTTATTTCGATAATAATTGATGTCTGGAGGTTATATTGACCAATCGGGTAATTAACCGGATAAATGAGCAATTAATTGCTATTAATTCACATGCTTATAACTATGTGTTCACATGTGTTTACTATTGATTCACATGATTTACTATTAGGGGAATTGGTGCAAGATTGATAATACTTGCATGACTAAATTAAAAATGGAGGTATAGTTGAAGGTACTATACTGTAATTAGTTTTTTCACATGATTAGAACTATTGAGTCACATGATTTACTATTGATTCACATGATTTACTATTAGGGGAGGTGGTGCAAGTTTGATAATACTTGCATGACTAAATTAAAAATGAAGAAAAAGAGGAAGGTATTATACTGTAATATTTCGAGCCCCAAAACGTGCAATTATCAAAACTATATTTTCTTATAAATATAAACTCATTCCTTCATTATTTTTTACCAATTCACTAAAGCTATAGAGTAATTAATATAGAGAGAAATTATAGAGAGAAAGAAGAAGAGAAGTCTGCTACCTCACTATTCCAGTATCCAGTCTTCTTTTAAGGTAAAGGGTATAATTTCTTTCGTATTCATGAAGAGAGCTTCTGTTATTCCATTCTTTATTATTATATTGGAATAACTTTGTCTATGCTAAAAGTACCGCATACATGGTGAAATTCTTACATTATTCCATTCTTTATTATTCATTTGGAATATCCCGTCTGCATGGCGGATTACGCATGACTCGGTTCTATTCTTTATTATTACATTGGAATAACTTTTGCCTATATGAATTACAAAGATGCATGGTGAATGACCTTTCATAATCATTCTTTATTAAATTATGGAAATGATGCATCTCGTGGATTAATGCATGGCGGATGAAAATCCATTTCATATTTCAGTATATTCTATTATACTCGTATATGAGATATCATTTCTTTTGTACTAAATCATGAAATATCATTTTATTTGGTATTTTATTTACGAGTTACTATTTATTTTGATTCTTATTCATCCGTTTACTATTTATTCTAGTATTATTTACTCTATTATTCTAGGGCACTTTTTGTATATTTGAGTACTATTCATGGGTTCTTATTCACTCTAGTATCATTCAACGTGTATTCGGAACACTTTTTCCTGTTGAGGTACTATTCACGGGTACTATTCGAAGTACTATTCACGAGGTACTATTCAATTCGAAAAATATATTTATTTTCTGTCCAAATTATTTTTGGTACATGAATATTATTCTTGTATTTTACTCTACAAAGCAGTATCATATTGACAATGTGAACGTTATTGAATTCTGGATAAATTAAATTATAAATCTTTAAAATTTATCCTTGAACTTGTTTTATTGAATTATTATGTCATTGTCATCATCCTCATGCTTATATTGTGATGAAAATCATCTTTGGCTTATGTGCATAGACGAACTGTTGGTTATTAGTTTTACAGTTGTATGTCTTTGGCCCGTAGTGCAAAGTAGAACAGTTGATTGATATATTTGGTCGTAGTACAAAGATGAACTGTTGATTCATAGCTTTGGCCAAAGATGGACAGGTGTATGACATGATCATGACCACTGGTGATACTAACGAATATCCTTGACCGTAGTGCCTGGATAATTTGATGATGTGATTGGCAGGATCATGGCCATTAGTTAACAGTTGAATGACTTTGGCCGTAGTGCACTAATAGGCAATTGATTGGTATGATCATGACCATTGGTTTTATAGTTGAATATCTTTGGCCCGTAGTGCAAAGATAGACAACTGATTGGCATGATCATTGTTATTACATATGAATATCTTTAGCCTTTGAGGTAAGGATATTGAGTAAACGTTCTATTAAGCCTTTGTGGCAAAGAGAAACTGTTGATTTACATGATTATAAATATGAATTGTGAATTTAACTATAATCATTGGTGGTTCAGGTGAAGACAGGTGATGAGAGTTCTTTTTGTCTTGGGTATAACAAAGAACTATTGATGAGTATTACAGGAATGAAATATTAACGATGGACTTTTAATCTAGAGGAGATAGTAGACATTATGTTCTACTTGACTCTTCTAATGTATTGCTTATTCCGCTGCAGTTATTGATCTAAAACTTGTTGTCTATATATTTTATTCTATCAGTTTTTATACTGTTGAAGGCTAAGGATAATTTATTTTGCATTATCTTAGTCATAATATTTTTTACTGGGCTATTTGAGCTCACCCCTTTCTTTCACCGTATTCTCTTGAAATGAGAATATAAATTTTGGACGAGTCGAGGAATGGAGTGATGGTCCAGGATAAATGGCTTTAGTAGTCCTCACTATTCTATGGAATAATATGATAATAATTGTAATGAGGACACCATTGAGTGTGGAAATTGTCTAGATGACAATATTCTTGTTTAAACTCTCAGCTATGTTTTGTCTACACGACAGTTGCATAAAAGAAGTTTGTATTTGATTTATGTAGTGTGTATTTGGCGACTCAAGATGGGTTATGTATACCTGTTTTGGGGGCATCATAATTAACATAATTTTGAACTAATTATTTTCATTACAAGAAATATTAACTTGCTCATTATTTTGCTCAAAGAAATCTGCAACGTCAAGGTGTCTCATATCCAAATGATCAAAATAAATATCATTATTATCTTGATGTGGATGAGAAAACTTTATTTCTATGTTCTTCTCCCTTCCTTTTAATGAGGACTGATATAAATCAACAAGATGTTTGGCCGTACGACAGGTACGAGACCAATGTCCTTTCATTCCGCACCGATAACAAATATTTTCTTCCTTTTTGGTATCTCTGTTATTTATATTCTACCACTTTTCTTGTTTCTCCTCATTCCTTGAAGGTTTGGTATCATGGTTGCGGTAATTAAACCGTCCTTGCCCATGGCCATGACCACGACCTCTATTACGACCATGACCACGACCACGACCACGACCATAATTATTATTATGTCTTGTAACATTCACTTCAGGGAATGGAGCTGAACTAGTCGGTCGTTGTGATGCCCCCAAAATAGGTATACATCACTATTTTGAGTCGCCAAATACATGGTACATAAATCAAATACAAACTTCTTTTATACAATACGACAACAACGTAGCTTAGAGTTTTTACATGAATATTGTCTCATAGACAGTATTCAAACTCAAATGAAGTCCTCATTACATTTATTATCACACTATTTCATAAAATAGTGAGGACTACTATAGCCACCATCTCTCGACCATCACTACTGCTCCCCTAACTAGTCCCTATTATGTTCTCATTTCCTGAAGAGAATAATGAAAACAAAAGGGTGAGCTCAACTAGCCCAGTAAGAAATATTATGACTAAGATAATGCAGAATAAATTATCGTTAGGCTTCAACAGTGTTAAACTGATAAAATACAATAAACATCAAGTTTAACTACAGCGGAACAATCAATCCATTAGAAGAGTCAAGTAGAGCATGATATCTACTATCTTCTATGATTTAAATTTTTTTTCATCAACTTTATCGCTGAGACTCAGCTTAATAAATAAACCACATCATCGAATCATCCCTGCACTATGGGCCAAGGATATTCATGTAATCATCAATGGCCATGATCATACCAACAACTGTCCATCAATACACTACGGGCCAATGAGGACTTTTACCACATCATTTTTAACATTACGGTCATGATTATACCGAATAATCCCTGGTCATAATCATACCAATCAATAGTACATCTATGCACGTAAGCCACATATGACTTTTATCATAATATAAACATGAGGATGATGACAATGATATAAGAATTCAATTAAAAGAATGCAAAGGATAAATTTTTAAAGATTTATAACTTAATTTATCCAGAATTCAATAATGTCCAAATTGTTAACATGATACTGCTTTGTAGAGTAAAATTCAAGAATAATATTGTATTAAAAATGATTTGGACAACAAAGAAATCAATTTTTGTCATTACTAATTCCCCGGGTGAATAGTACTCGAGTGAATAATACCTCGTGAATAGTACTTTATGAATAGTATTCCGTGAATAGTACTACGTGAATAGTACCGTAAAAATGAATACTACTCATGAACAGTACTCCAGCATGAAAAGCTTAAAATTTAACAAGAATGTGCAAAAAATATCCTTATGAAACGATACTAGATGAAGCACAAATTTCAAGGGTATTCTACTAATTTCACAGAGTATAGAAGGAATACTTTAACAAAATGAGGGTATAATCAGGAATACACGATGAAATAATATTACTCATATACTACACAGTATGGAAGAAAATATTATTCCTATGAATATTGAACAAAATAATATCTCTTATCTTAGAAAAAGACTAGATACTGGAATAGTGAGGTAGCAGACTTCTCTTCTACTTTCTCTCTAAAGTTTCTCTCTATATGGCTTCTCTTTCTATAATTGCTCTTGTGAGTCTTAGTGAGAATGAAAGAAGAATGAGCTTCTATTTATAAGAAAATATAGTTTCGATAATTACACGTTTTGGAGCTCAAAATATTACAGTATAATACCTTCATCTTTTTCTTTATTTTTAATTTAGTCCTGCAAGTATTATCAAACTTGCACAACCTCCCCTAATAGTAAATCATGTGAATCAATAGTACACACATGTGAAAAAAATAGTTACGGTATAGTACATTCATCTATACCTCTATTTTTAATTTAGTCATGCAAGTATTATCAATCTTGCACCACCTCCCCTAATAGTACATGCATGTGAACAAATAGTTATAAGCATATGAATTAATAGCAATTAATTGCTCATTTATCTGATTAATTACCCGATTGGTCAATATAACCTCCAGACATCCATTATTATCGAAATAGATGTCGATTTTTACTAACACTAATAATCCCAACACAATGGAGCTATCAATTTCATCTTTAATCAACACAAACTTATTCATCATTAATATTATAACTCACAATATTTAACAACCAGGTCGTTCCCAGGAAAGAGGGGGCTTTCCGATAAGGATTTCTTCTTATTGGCGCACAATTAGGTGACCAAACATCTCCTTGATGAACTTCAGACATTGTCAATATTGCAAATAATAATATGAATAACTTTGTCGTCTCGATTATTGATTTAATAATAATAAATATTATGCGAGATGATCTTTGTGACAATAATTGAATCAATAATATGAGAGATATGATGCGATAATTATCGTAGCAATAATTGAGTATAAGCGAGCGACTTCTCACGTAAAGCGTCGATAAAACAATACCGTGTGCTACTATGCAACCACGCATATTATCGTACTTTTACTAGGGTAGTTTAACAAACTTTACTTGGTAACACTTTTCATGTTATTTTTATAAAAGATAATTTTATGCGTTTTCTAACTACGACAATACTTCTATTGTGGGGTCCACTAATAATTGTGCCGTCGTCACGAATATTCCCCGTTAAAAAGAATATTCCTCGACCAAATCTAATATTATATAACCCACTTACTTTGTAAAATTTGTAAATAATACCCACAACTATAACATTATATCAAATCCACACTATAATATTCAAAAATATATTTCGAGAAAAATTAATCTTTATTCATAAAAGTTGGGGTCTTACAGTCGTGATTCATGATTTTTCATTAAAAGCTCATTATTTTGTTCAGCCACAAGGAGACATGAAATCAGTTCAGAATATTTCTTAAAACCTCGTTCTCTATATTGCTGCTGCAGGAGCACATTCGAGGCATGAAAAGTAGAATGTTTTTTCAAACATATCTCCATCAGTTATATTATCTCCACATAATTTCAATTTAGAACTAATTTTAAACATTGCAGAATTATATTCACTTACTGATTTAAAATCCTGCAATCGTAAATGTATCCAATCATAACGAGCATTTGGAAGAATAATTGTCTTTTGATGGTCATATCTTTCTTTCAAATTTTTCCAAAAAATAAGAGGATCTTTTATTGTGAGATACTCTAACTTCAACTCCTCACGGAGATGATGGCGTAAGAATATCAGGGCATTTGCCTTGTTTTGGCTTGATGTTTCATTACAATCTTTAATGGTGTCTCCAAGACCCATGACATCAAGATGAATTTCGGCATCAAGGATCCATGACAAATAATTATTACCCGTAATATCAAGTGCCACGAACTCAAGTTTGGCAAGATTTGTCATTGTATTCATACAAAAATATATCAAAAGGTCATTAGAAATATATCAAATATGCTACCATACCAAAAAGAAATATTTCAAAAATCATTAGAAATATATCAATTTTTTTTAAGATTGTTTTAGTACGGAAACTAGAAACTACCTTTTTGAAGATTATATCTTCTAGTTGTTATCTGCTGAGATCTAAAAATATCTTAAAATGTAATCATCATGTATTTTATCGAATCCCTTTTGATTTATTCATATTGGAAGGAATATGCTAAACTGTTCAGGAAAAACCATGCAGCTCATAAGCTAAATGTTGCATGCAAAATTACAATACACTTTTATTGAAAAACATTGCACAATAATTGAGGTTAGACATTTCACCGTATAACAACAAGACAATTTGAGGGTGATGTGATAATATTTTTTTTAAACTTTTTGAAGCTGTAGGAATATTAATATAAGTTTTCCAAGTGAAGAGAGTGATACGATGGCTTACATATGAGTACGACAGTCATTAACATGTTTGAACCAGGAACAACAAATTCTAATAATAATAGATAAATATACCTTCTCCTTCAAATCAAATATAATTATCTTCAAGACGAAGGTGAGAAGCAATTCGTGTTGATAACGTGTTATAAAAGATTACTAAAATTAAGAACAAATAATTAAAGAAAAGAGAGTATTCTCATAATATATTTTTTATATATCCCCTTCTCTTATACAATGTTATTATTTATAGATATATGGACTTGGAAGTTTCAAAACTCAAAAGTCATGAGTTTTAAAACTTAATGAATGTTATAAAATTATGTATGTCTAAATTCATATTATGGATGTCTAGGTACATGTAACTCCCATGTCCATTGAGTTATGAAACTCATAATCTTTGAGTTGTGTAACCTACTAGTATTTATGTTAGTATTGATGTTATTATATCTATAAATAATAACATTTGTAAAGTGAAATGATGGATATATAAAAGTAAAAGGAGAATGCTCTCTTTTCTCTACTCTTGTTTGTTTTTGATTTTAGTAATATTTTATAACACGTTATCAGCACGAAGTTCTACCCAATTTTAAAAAAGGAATTCTCTCAACTCAATGTAAGTACTGTTGCTTCTCCATTCCTTTATCTGCTATTTGATTTGATGTTGCACTAAATCTATATTCACTGCTTATCTAAGGTCTACTAGCTTTTTGATTGTGTGTGATGTGAGTGCTTATTTTTGTTTTGACGTCGAAATATATGTTTATACATAAGCGTGTTTGTATTATTGTGAGCCAATCACTCATAACTCTTAATATTATCTATTAAAATGGCAAATTGTTAACTTGGGTGATGGTCTAATGCTCTTACCAAGTTTGAGTTAAATTCTGCTGATATTTCCAGCAAGTTGTTTCATTTTTACATCAAATGCTAACTTGTTCATGAGGGGTTCAAAGCTGAGTGCAGTGATTTATGCTCGAGTTAACATGCATATCGAGTCTTTAAGCAAAAACATAATAGTGATAATACCCCCTCTAGTGCTTTCATTGCAAGGCTAAAATGGGTAATGGCCTTTGTCTATTTACATTCAAACTACTCAAGATAAATGTTTCTATTATTTTATCTATAAAGCCACATGGATGGTTATAGTCTTTACTTTTATTATTGCTTTCTATATCAATATATTTCTAATGATCTTTTGATATATTTCTTTTTGGCATGGTGGCATATTTGATATATTTCTAATGCTTTTTTTGATATATTTTTGTATGAAGTTACAATGACAAATATACTTAGTAGTATTAGTTTGTTATTTAATTTTAGTGGACAAACATAGTTTCGTGTTTTACTGCATTTATATAAATTGTTTCATTACAATTAAATCTGAACATATATAATTATTTAATTTGATGAGAAATATGTTTAGTTATTTAATATTCAAATCTTATAAATTTGAATTTGTTGCCCTTGATTTATATCGAGCAAGAATTGTTTGTAATGGAATCTTGATGCTGAGATTCATATAAAGACAAAGAACCTTGGAGATACAATTAAAGTTGGCAATCATGCATCCATGCAGGATCATGCAAAACTAATGATTTTTATTCGTCATCATCTCCATGAAAAAAAAATAATCGATAGACATGTTAGAAAAATATTTACTATATTTCATGCCTCGAATATGCCTATACCTGTAAGGACCAAGAATTTTATATGATTATATATGTATATTTTTACTAATAAAAATTTTTTTAGCATATAACTGAATATGTGAATTAAGTGAGTTAGTTAATTTAATTATTTTATATTAACTATGATGAATACTTAATCAATTTGATTAAGGAATAGTAAGATAAGTTATGTTGAGAATTAACATAACTTGAATGTTAACCTTGAATGTTAAATTAAAAAAATTTATATTCTTTAAGTGATTAAATTGATATGACTAATATAAAGTGATTATATGATTATGTAATAACTTATTAAGCCAATTAGTGCTAATTAAGTTTATGAATTAATGGAACAAAAAAAGAAAAGCCAAGAAATTAGAATATTAAATTATTTATCAATATATTAAACATTTGGTGGCATATATTGAATAAATATGTGGGTAAATAAATATAATAATTATTTATCAATGATGATAAATATGTTATAATATATGTAGGGATGTTTGTGAGTAAATAAATATATATTATAGATATGTATATATATTTATTTATTATATAAAGAGAATTAAAAAGAAAGCTACATAACCTAATTACACATTAGGTATGGAAATTAAATAACCTAAGGATTAATTCTATTATCTCTATTTATTATTTATTTTAAACCTAATTAAAGAAAGCTTAATTGAGTTATGTAATTAAATCAAGATGAGTAATTATTTAAAGTCCAAAATGAGTGAACTAGAAACCCTAATGAAATATATAGCGTAATGTAAAATTTATGTGTTGGCCCCATGATAATTTTAGTGGCCCAAACAATTTAAATGAGAGCCCAAACAAATAAAAAGAATGACCCAAACCCTAGCCCATTTGAGATGGACCTTCTAGATGATTTAATAAGCAAATAAAGAAATTAACAAAAAATCAAAATTTGATATTAAAAGAGGGAGTGACCGGATACTCAAGGGGGAATGAACCACATGCTCATTTGGAAAAAAAAATTTCTCCACAAAATCTTCCAAATCTAGCTTATGTGTCCCCTAGTCCTAGCCTTATTAATTTATCTAAGATATGCAAAATATTGGAAAGAGAAGATAGAAGATTTGTTGGGAGATTTATATAGATATACAAGTTATATATATATAGATTTTCTCCTACTATAAATACTTCCATATTTCATTTCAATTAAAAAGTTTACTTCATTTTTCAAAGAGCTAAAAACTAAAATAGAGAGAAAAAAGAAAGAGGTATTCGACAGCCACCAAGGGAGGAGAAAGAGAAGGAGAAGTTTTTTTTGCTTGTGCCATCTAGCTTTATCTCATACTTTGGTTGTAGGAGTGTGGGCCCATGTGAAAAATTAGGGTTCACATGACCTAATGCACAATTAGGGTTCCATGACCTCATTAAATGTGCAATTTAGGGTTCACATAACCTAATGGAATGAAGATGGAAAAGTCAGAAATAAATGTGCCAGACCGGGAGAAGCCTCTACGTGTCCCGAGGCGGAAGACTCGTGGAGGCGGCTCATTTTTGGGAATTGATTGAGGGATTGGATTGGTGGCTAGAAGGACAGGGCAATATGGGCATTACTTTAATGACTGAAGGGTATTTCTAGAATTTCATTGAAAACATGTGCCTAGCATGTGATAACTTAAGTCCAGGGAACTCTATAAATACCCCTTCCATTCTAGGAAGGAGGAGGACTCTTTTGGTAGCTTAAGGCTTGGAGATTCCACCTAAAAGCACTAACAAGATTCGAACACTCTCTCAACTCGAAGAACTGAAGAAGGCTCTTGGAATCCCAATAACCCTAAACACGATTTCCGGATTCTAGGGGTTTTGCCACAGCGTCGTGGAGTAATCGCCCAACCGCTGCGTTCTTCCTCTACAATTAATCAATCAATTCCGTATTCTTCGTGGATTTCTCTCCTCCTCAGCCAACACGAAACCCTAACCCTAGCAAGGCGCGATTTCCTTGCCCACATTTATTTGGCGACTCTACTAGGGAGGTGTAGAATTCGTGAAGGGTATGCCTACAACTCGAAGTGGGAGAACTACAGGGAGAGCTGCTTCACCAACAAATAGCATTACCTCACCGAATCCAGTTCCAAGACAAGTAACTCAAGCATTCCAAGGCACAAACCTGGATTTTGACCAACCACTTTTTGAAGACGCTTCAGAAGGGAGTTCGACATCACCACATATGGCTAATCAACAACAAACCAACGCAGGCAGGCAAGGCGATGATGCAGGTGGAGACCAGACGAATGTTGTGCAACTGGAGATGCTCAAGGCATTGAAGGAAACACGGGAAGGGCAAGGGATGATGATGGCCATGATGCTGGAAATGCAAAGAAAGAAAGAGGAGATAGGAAATTTCCATGATGATTGATCTGATTCCCACTTTTAAGGCCATGTTCCCAGGAAGTTCGCAGGGGGAACAGGTAGGAGTGGAAGACAACAACAATGGCAGCAACAACAAAGAGAACCAGATCGCGAGGCCTGATTCCTTATGAGTAGCAAGCTGGAAGGAAGTGCAGGAAGATAAGTTTGTACCTGCAGAAAAAGTGAAGAAGAAGACCCGGAACATGGAGAATGTTCCAAAAATATGAAGCCGAGTAGTAGTGGACTTGGAGAAGGAAGGAAGAAGAGAAGAAAAGGCCGCAAATCCTCGAAGATGCGAAATATAATAAATGCCAATCGGATAAAGACGATCGAGGATGGCCAAAAGGCAAAATGGGAGAGGGTTATAAAACCTGACGGAAAGGTAGTGTTTCGATTGTGACGGTGCAAGGGGAAGAGCCCAAAGAAGCGTGCAAACCCAACGGCTCAGGAGGTGTCCCCCACTCCAGGAATAATGAAGAAGAAGAAGTTGTACAATAGAAGGTAGAACCAGCTCCAAAATGCTTTGAAGATAGGCCAAAACCTCAACAAAATGAATTAGAAAAAGTTGATTTGGCAACAGATGGAGGAATGCCAAGACCGACTTATGTCAACAAGGAGCTTGAGGCTAACCAGAAAGAGGAGCTCATACAACTATTGCGAGAGTATAGGGACGTCTTTGCTTGGAATTACGACGAGATGCCCGAAATTGACAAAGATCTTGTGGAGCACAATCTAAACATAAGCCCGGGAATGAAGCCAGTGAAGCAAGCACCTCGCAACTATGCACCCGAAGTCGAAACCCAAATAAAGGAAAAAATCAAAAAGTTGCTGGAAGTATGGTTCATCAAGTCGATCCAACATCCAACATGGCTTTCCAGCATCGTACCGATAAAGAAATCAAATGGACAGCTACGAATATGTGTGGATTTCAGAGACTTGAACAAGGCATGCCCGAAGGACATGTATCCATTACCCAACATAGACACTTTGGTAGATGCAACGGCTAATCATGAGATGATGTCATTCATGGACGGGTTTGTGGGTTACAATCAGATAAAGATGTCCATAGAAGATGAAAAATTGATAGCCTTTCGTACCCCGTTTGGGAATTTCTACTATGTAGTAATGCCATTCGGGTTGAAGAATGCAGGGGCAACTTATCAAAGGGCAATGCATGCCATATTTCATGACATGATTCATGAAATAGTGGAGGACTTTGTGGATGACATAGTGGTGAAATCCAAAAAGGCGACAACTCAGGTGGAGGACTTGAGGAAAGTGTTTGAGTGATGCCGAAGGTATAAGTTGAGGATGAATTCGAAGAAATGCGCCTTTGGAATGACGGCTGGAAAATTCTTGGGCTTCTTGGTGCACAACAGAGGTTTAGAGGTGGACCCAAGCAAGGCAAAAGCAGTTACAGAGATGCCCCCACCAAAGAAAAGCAGTTGAAGAGATTTCTAGGGAAGGTCTCGTACATGAGAAGATTCATGCCAGCATTAGCCGAAGTCACAGAACCTTTTGGCAAATTGCTAAAAGGAAAGGCACAATGGGACTGGGGTCAAGACCAACAACAGGCCTTCGAGAAGGTAAAAATAATTTTGTCTTCAGCACAAATGATGGTAGTGCCACAAAGAGGAATGCCATTATAATTGTACATCACATCTACCAAGAAGTCTATAGGAGGATTGATCACGCAAGAGGTGGATGGAGAAGAGAAACCTGTGTATTACATTAGCCGGATAATCAGAGGACCGGAAACCAGGTATTCACAAGTGGAGAGGCATTGCCTAGCGTTGGTGTTCATTGCGCAGAAAATGCGGCATTATTTTTTAACGCATAAAGTAAAGATTGCAACAAAAACTGATCGAATCAGATACCTATTGACTATGCCAGCATTAGTAGGGAGACCTGCCAGATGGATGATGATTCTTTCAGAATACGACATCAAGTGTGTAACACCAAAGGCAATCCGATGTCAAGCCTTGGCAGACCTGCTAGCTCAATTTCCAAATGGAGAATATGAACCCCCTTCTGAGGATCTTCCGGGTGGAGAAATAGAATCAATCGACTTGATGGATGAGGACCCACAATGGTGGAGTTTGGCTTTTGATGGATCATCTGCAGAAGGTAAAGGCGGAGCAGGAGTGGTGTTGACCACCAAAGAAGGAAATGAAATATCCTTGTCATACAAATTGGACTTCCTTGCATAAATAATGAAGCCGGAATATAGGCGTTCATACTAGGATTGTTGGCGTACTCAAGAGTTGGGAGCCAAATATCTTAAAGTAAAGGGAGATTCAAACCTTATAGTGCAGCAGATAAGAGGCCAATTTGGAGTGAAGGAACCTATCTTGGCGTCGTATCAAACTGTAGTACAAAAGGTGATAGAAGCTTACAAGAAGGTGGTGATTGAATATGTGCCAAGAGGACAAAATAAACAACCTGATGCACTAGGAACAGTAGCATCTCGAGTCTATGTCCAAAGGGAAGATTTGGATGTGAAGGTAATGAAGAGAACCCACCCAACCACGGTGCTAGACTTGTTCCCCAAAGACATGATAAACGATTGGAGATATGACATCTCCCATCAATTGCAAACAAAGGAAGGAACAGTACCAATCTTGGAGCTACAGAAGTACAACATCATCAAAGGTGTCTTGTATCACAAAGAAGCAGATGGGGTATTGACACGATGCTTGGGGAGGCAAGAAGCAAGTAAAGTCTTGCATCAGGTGCATGAAGAGAACTGCGGACATAGGTCTGTATCGTAGGTTACAACGCCAAGGGTATTATTGGCCTAAATGAAGAAGGAAGCAGATGCCCTACAATGCCACTGTGTTTCATGCTAAGAATACCTTGGGGAGGATGAATGCACTTTCATTGATGACATAGTGGATTGGCGAATTCCTTATGTGGACTTCTTACAAAGCGGGACTCTTCCGACCAAAAAGAAGGATGCAATTATAATAAAGAGGAAGTCGCAACGATTCTTCTTACAAAATGGAGAATTGTTCGGAAGAGGTTTCAATGGCAAGCCCCCTACGATTGTCTCAGAACTAGCGAGGCCAAAGATTTGGTTTATCAAATGCACAAGGATGAACATCATGGGGGAGTCAAGTTGTACAAACAACTTATCGATCATGGTTACTATTGGCCAAAGATGGAAGGAGATTGTATAGAATTTGTCAAAAAGTGCCATATTTGTCAAATACATGGAAACTTGATACATGCTCCTAGTGGTTGCGCACCTTAAGCAACACCATGGCCCTTTCATACATGGGGAATGGATCTTATAGGTCACATACACATATAATTCTAAAGGCAACATATGGATTTTAAGCGCCACCGAGATGTACACAAAGTGGGTGGAAGCCGTATACTTGAAGAAGGCCACAGGACCAAGACGGTGGCAAATTTGATCAAGAGCACATCATTTTCCATTTCGGGATCCGAAGATCATTTTGTCGGACAATGGAACCCCTTCATCAATAGGGATATCAAAAGTCGATGGAAAGATATAGGGTGAAACATTACAAATCATCACCCTACTACGAAAAAAACAACGGACAAGCAGAAGCGACAAATAAAACTTTGATAAAAATCTTATCAAAGACCTTAGACGATCATCCGAAGAAATGGGCAGAACAACTACCAATAGCGTTATGGGCATATCAAACTTCAAAAAGAAAGCCTACAGGAGAAACCCCATACGCTTTGGTTTATGGTGAAGAAGTTATCTTACCCGCCGAAATAGAAATACCTTCGGCTCGAATGAGACTTCGAAGCTTAGTCGAGGAAGAAAGCCGACCAGCCGCCCTAGAGGCCTTAGCCGACTTCCGAGATAAGGCTAAAGAAAAGCTTGAACGGTACCACGAAAGACTGCGACGACAATACAACACCGCGGTGGTACCACGACAAATTCTGGTGGGAGACCTGGTCCTCAAAACGGCAACTCAAGTTATAAGGGGGACCCCAACCACCAAATTTTACCCCAAATGGGAAGGCCCGAATAGGGTACGAGAGATCTCCGAAAGTGCGTATTGCAAGATATCTCGTGTGGGATCAGATGTTGTCTCAGGCCCATTAAACTTGAAATGGGTAAAGAAATATTACACATGAGAAGAGCATCACAAAAGTTATACTTTCAACTTCAAAAGTAATCGAGGCACCTGAATCACAGCCCTCGGAAGTTACACTTTCAACTTCAAAAGTGATCGAGGTACCGACTTATGACCTCGGAAGTTACACTTTCAACTTCAAAAGTGACTGAGGCACCTGAGTATAAGCCCTAAAACCCGAAAGTTACACTTTAACTTTAAAAGTGGAGAATGTTATGCTTTATTCGACAAAAGCAAGAAAGTTACACTTTATCTCTAAAAGTGGCAAACGGTATGCTTTCTTCGATAAAAGCAAGATTTACTATGTGAAACGTTATGCTTTTCGTTAAAAGCAATTTTTTATCAATAAATTGACAAACTTTCACTTATACTTGAATATTTTAATTTTCTTAAAAAAAAAGAGTATAAATTCAAGTGTTGGTTTGTGAATAATATATATATATATATATATATATATATATATATATATATATATTGACAAAATTCATGTTTTCTTATAATACCTATTGTTGTCTTGGAATATTAATTTGAAAAACTTGAGATTCAATGATAAATATTGAGTTTTAAGGAATCATTCAAATTAAAGGCAATCAACAAGGTTAAAGAAACAACGTTCTGATAAATGAAATATGTGTAAATGAGTTTCTGAAATAGGAAATCAAAAAAAAAACTACTACAATAAGTTATGATCTAAAGGCCAAGACATATCAAAATGAAGAGGAGGCACAACTAAAGCTTCCAAGTCAGCAACGACAGCATCTCGAATCTTAAGATTTGCAGCTTTCAGCTCCCTAACCTATTGAGTAGTCGACTCTAAGTCCCGGCGCTGACACTCTACCTCCTGAAGTTTTGCCTCTAGATCCCGGTGCTGGCCCTCTAAATCTTGAGACTGGATCTTCAATTTGTTTGCGGCTTCATCAAGCTCAGAAAGCTGCACTGAAAATGATTCATCTTCACACTTACGTACAGCAACCTCTGAACATAGTGAAACAAGATTAAAACTCGACTTGAGAAGATCCAACCTATCACGAAAAGGAGACATGTCAACACCTACGGCTGCAAGGTCATCTACATCATCGCTAAATTTCTTCAAGTCCTCAACTCACAAGGAATATAAAGAAAGAGTATGCAACCCAAGAACAAGGCCTGCGAGCTGATCTAGGAAGAGGGTTTGGGTGGAAGTTGTCTTAATAATCAGCCGATCAAGAATCTGCGAGAACCGAGCTAGGAGACGCTCCAGACTTTCTTGACTAGAAGACGATATCTGGAAACCCCTCCAAGAAATAAGATCCCCACTTGGATTAAAAGAAGCTCTGGTAGGAGCTACTTTAGAGACCACCATAGAATTTGTCGAGACCAGGGATGGAGGAGCTGAAAGATGTTATATGGCTAAGGATTCCTCGAAGCCTTGGTCACCTGGAGGATAACCAAGGCCACTATATGGCGAGTGGGCAACATCCGGATAGAGAACAGCAAATAACGCGAGTGCCTCAACGGGCAAAGGCAAATCTTTCATCCTCTCGCTCTGAAAATAAGATGTCAAAGCACAATATATTATAAAGAAAAAGAAGAAAGGAAATTCAAGATAAATCATTTGTGGATTAAAGAAGGATACTCACAATATAGTCAATGGAAAAGGAGTTAGGAGATGCCACAGAAAGGGGAATGTCATCCAACCCACCCAAAGTACTATCAACAATGCCCTCCCGAGCAATCACCAACTCGGTAGAATCCTTTCGGGGAGGATGAACATCACCAACAGTTTCAGAATGATTCTCCCTCGGGGAAGCAAGAGTCTCATCAACATCTTCAGACTCATCATGAGGAGCAGACATAGAAAGGTTTGAAGAAATTGCTGTATCACCCACAGCAAGACTCGAGCTCACATCAGACAAAGTATCCTTAGCATCCAGACTAACACAATCGTCGCGAGGAGTAGAGGACTTAATATCAACAAGGATAGGTTGGACGGGCTCACGACTAGTGGAAGCCGCCGCGGAAGCCTCATTTATAGTACTATACATTAACCCAAGAGGAACATCATCATCATCATCTTCATCGACCACGGTAACCTAAAATAAAAAAGAAATAATTAATCAATGATATATGAAAGCAGTAATACAAGGGATGAAAGAAAAATTAGAATAGTACGACAAATTACCAAATTTCTACGGCGCTTCTTGATCGGATCCTCGACTGTCGAGATACTAGGGTCAACATTATCAAGGGGGCATTTTGGTAATGGCTTTATGATAAGCCTGATAGGAGGATGACTGATTGGAACCACGGCAGAAGCAATAGGAGGAGCTATCTTAGAATCAGTAGTAGTAGCTGTTCTCGTTTTAGAACGAGTAACTCTCATCTCCTCGGCATCAGAGGACCCCTGGGGAGGAGCTAGAGAGGACACCCGAAATAGAGCCCATGGTGGAAGACTCCTGGAAGTAGTGGGAACCTGTGATGGAATGATCTGCTTAGGGGAAGACGACTTAGGCATCAAAATGTCACACTCACCAACAAAGCTCTTGGTCAACAAAGTGATGAAAGCGAACATTGGGCTTGGGAGGAGAGCATAGCGGTAATTCCCATTGAAGACGTTGTGGAATAGAGGCGGCAATGAACAAATCAAGGTATCATCCTCCCATCTTTTAAGATTGACTTGCCAGTAATTACGTTCTCCAGTAGTATATCGCCCGCTTCGGGAGTCATCTGGTATGATAAAAGGAAGGGATCTATAGGGATCACTTGATAGCCTCGGAAATGCCCATGTAAAAGAGGGGGAGGTAGAGACGAAATTGAAGAAGAGCATCCTTATAATTCCCGAGCTGTGTGTGACCAGAAAGCGTTCTGGTCATATCCGAATTGTCTCATGACCCTGTGAGGAGAATATAGTACAGTACCAAAACTATTATTCTCAAGGAAATAGGGAAGCTCTGTAGACCGAAGGAAAATAAACCAAGACAGTGCGGAGCCACTTAAGCTATTTCTATTGAGGTTGGAGAAGGTACGAAATTTGTGCTTGTAGAAGTGAGGTAGATGACCGCAACCCCCTGAAACAATGGTATAGGGACGAGCAGTGAAGCATGAATAATCATCAAGGAAATGTCGTAAATTTGTACTGTCAGGACTAGAGCGGTGATCAATCCAACGTAGCATGCGAGGAATGATGTTGCGTGGTGGGAGAGAATGAGACTTCTTTTTCTTCGTAGAAAGATGCTCAAGATCGGAATAGCCTTGAAAGCGCCGAAAAGAAAGATCTCAAGGAAGGAGCATGGAATGAAGCAACCGACATCATACCGAGTAAATAAAAAAATATATATATTATAGAAAAGGTTAAAGGAAAAGAAGCGCAGATTTGAAAGACAATTAAATATAAAATATGAAAGTGATTACCTCCCAACGGATTCTTTCATGGCAAGGGTTGTTTCGTCTAGGCAACGATATAAGGTCCCTAGGAAGAGAAAAGCAATGGGAATCTCCGAGCCTCGAGATAACAACATCGCTAAATGAACATACTGCGGTAAGGACCGTCTATGGGAGACCTGGGGAAGATGAAACGGGATGACCCACCTAACCCGGATAAGCGCGGAGAAAGGGATAAGTTTCTTCATGGAAGGTAAGAACAGACTTATCGTGAACAGAGCTGTTCCACTGGTTGGTCTTGTAATCACGGAAGAAATAGCGCACCCAGGATAACCAAGAATTCTTTTGTCGACTTGAGCTCTCGAAGTCCGGAAGGAGCGTATCGCCCTTGAAGCGGGAGGTGAAGTGGGAAGATTGCCTGAAGGCTTCCATCAAGTAGGCAACACATTCGTTATCTCTAGTGGACATGTTAGAAGGGCCGCAGGAGTTCGAAGAAACAATGGGAAGGCTACAAGATGATATTCAAAAAATAAATATATATATTTCACAAAAAAAATGAGAATGAATGAAAGGAATAAAAGAAGAAAACTTACTGATAGAGGGCATAAAAATCCTCTAGAGTAGGAGTGAATTCCCCCCAGGCAGTGACGAATGTACAAGTAGAGGAACACCATCGTGAGATCAACACAGTAAGTGCGTTATGGTCCTGGTAAATCTGTAGGTCTCTACACAGTTGAACACAGCGAAAGATACTCGCATTCTTGAGTATTTCCACATATTCAGCGTTGTCAAGGATCTCGTCGGTCCAATCCTGCCATCCTTGAATGCGACCAGATGAATCGATAGAAGCGAAGGGAATTTGAATGTGTCTCTCGCTTTCTATGCATAAAGTGGGGAATGCAATTGGCATGAGGAAAGTCATCCCAACCTCCAGAAGTTGGGGCATAGAGAAACAAGCCTTCTTTCTCTGGGGGAGGAAAAGTTGTACGGTCATAGTCTCTAACTTTATCCCAAAAGAGGTCAGAAGGACCAAGAAGGGAGCTCTTCCCCAATCAGTGATGAATGGGGACTCCTTGGTAGTCCTTAGTTCTGCAGAGCATTCAGGAGAAAGGGCCTACAGACAAGGGGGAGATCATTATAACAATCCTAGAGAAAGTATATCAAGAATGTCAAGTAAAGTATATGAGCATAAAGTACTCACCATGGCAAAAAGGAACGAACGTCCGAAAGTTAAGCTTCAAAACACCTGAAAAGAAGATGAAACAATGTCAGAAAGATTGAGGGAGTACATTTATGCAAGAAAAAATTCCCGAAAATTTTCGAAAAAACTTCGGATGGCCAAAATCCATCCTTCGGAGCCTTTTTTGGACTTATAACGGCATATGTCATGGAAAAGTGATGTTTTTGAAGGGCTTGTCTATATGGTCATTTTGATATATTATGGGCCCATAAACTCTAAATGTCGCTCCTAATAGTAGAGGCTCGTCGTCCCAAACTTCATTTTTTTTCGCCCAAAACATGAATTTCGCTTTAGAGTTAAGCCCCCAGGTTCTACTTCAGGTTCTACCCCCTAGGGTTCGGCCTCCTAGGGTTCACCCCCTAGGGGTTTGGTCATCTGGAGTGGTTTCGTCGCATGCAAGCATATCAATTTTTCTCCTTTCGCGTTTTTATCAAGGAAAAATGTTAAATCTTTCTTCATTATCCGAGGGAAAAAACCAAGATGTACTCAAGGTATTGGGGCTCGAAAGACATAAGAAAGTTTGAAAAAAAAATAAATAAATGTTAAGGTTCGGCCCCCGTAGGGTTCGGCCACCACTTAGGGCGGGATGTCTCCTTCAAAACAACAAAAAAAAAATTGTTAAGGTCCGGCCCCCTAGGGTTCGGCGCCCTATAGGGTTCGGCCACCACCTAGGTCGGGATGTCTCCTTCAAAAAAAAGTGCTTAGGTTCGGCCCCCCTAGGGTTCGGTGCCCTATAGGGTTCGGCCACCACCTAGGGCGGGATGTTTCCTTCACCAAAAAAAAAAGGTGCTTAGGTTCAGCGCCCTATAGGGCTCGGCCATCACCTAGGGGTTTGTTCCCACGCATACCTTTGAGGTCCTGTTGCTCTCCTAATCCACGAAAATTATGATTTTATTTGGTTTGATGAAAAAGAAAGATTTTGTGTACCACCCAAAAGAAAGATTTCTTTTTATTTAAATGTTATTTGATTATTTTTCTTGTTTTCAATTTTCAGGAAAAATAAAGAAACAAATCCAAGGGTTTAGCTCCCTAGGAGTTCCATTTACTAGGACCATGGTCTTCAAGACCCGTAAAGTGAAGTCACGCAAAATATACTCAAAAGTTTGAAGTATTCTTGCACGATCGTCTAATTGGAAATGCGACTCTCGCGCAGGGGGCAAATGTGGGCCCATGTGCAAAATTAGAGTTCACATGACCTAATGCACAATTAGGGTTCCATGACCTCATTAAATGTGCAATTTAGGGTTCACATAACCTAATGGAATGAAGATGGAAAAGTCAGAAATAAATGTGCCAGACCGGGAGAAGCCTCCACGTGTCCTGAGGCAGAAGACTCGTGGAGGCGGCTCATTTTTGGGAATTGATTGAGGGATTGGATTGGTGGCTAGAAGGACTGGGCAATATGGGCATTACTTTAATGACTAAAGGGTATTTCTAGAATTTCATTGAGAACATGTGCCTAGTATGTGATAACTTAAGTCCAGGGAACTCTATAAATACCCCTTCCATTCTAGGAAGGAGGAGGACTCTTTTGGTAGCTTAAGGCTTGGAGATTCCACCTAAAAGCACTAACAAGATTCGAACACTCTCTCAACTCGAAGAACTGAAGAAGGCTCTTGGAATCCTAATAACCTTAACACGGTTTCTGGATTCTAGGGTTTCTGCCACGCGTCGTTGGAGTAATCGCCCACCTGTTGTTCTCCCCTCTACAATCAATCAATCAATTCCGTATTCTTTGTGGATTTCTCTCCTCCTCACCCAACATGAAACCTTAACCCTAGCAAGGCGTGATTTCCTTGCCCACAAGGAGAAAACAAGACACCAAACTTAGA
This sequence comes from Panax ginseng, assembly GCA_020205605.1. Taxonomy (NCBI): domain Eukaryota; kingdom Viridiplantae; phylum Streptophyta; class Magnoliopsida; order Apiales; family Araliaceae; genus Panax; species Panax ginseng. The sequence continues at coordinate 81,981,510 of CM035150.1, read as the reverse complement.
AGGTATAAAAACTCATTTAAAACTCTAAAAAAAACTCTAATCATGGGTTATTTGTGTATTTTTATGTTAGACATAGGAAGTTCAAGCTTTAAATGGATAGAAACATGTTAGAATGATAGATATATAATTTAATGGGTTTAACTTGGGTATTGATATGTGTTTATGGAGAAAATTTTATCAAAATGTTTGAAAACATTTTTACCGACGAACAAACCGTAGTATGTTTGAATAAATTGCTCATTTTGAAAGCTATAAATTATTTTTGTTGTTTTATATTTTCGGTATATTATGGGTAAGTTACGAAAAAAATCTAGTTGGAATCATTTAAAAGAAGTTGAAATGAGTGAGATATGCATTCTTAACCAAAACATGTTCATTGTCGGAGACATTGTTAGAATCATCCACTTAGGGCCATTTTCTCGTTATTAAAAGCAGAACCAAAATTGAATCACCCTCGCACTATGGCTAAGGATATTCCTTAGTATCATGACCATAAATTATCCATGCACCGGGCCAAGGATATTCGTGGTATTCATTAATGGTCATGATCATGCCAACAACCATATCCATCAATGCACTACTGGGCCAATGAGGACTTTACCACATCATTTGTAATATTACGGCCATGATTATACCGAATAATCCTCGGTCATAATCATACCAAGTCCATCTATGCACTACAAAATACGAGATAACTTTCAACATAATATAAACATGAGGATGATGACAATGATATAAGAATTCAATAAAACAAGTTCAAGGATAAATTTTAAAGATTTATAATTTAATTTATCCGAGAAATCAATAACGCCCAAACCATCGACATGATCCGCTTTGTGGAGTAAAATTTAAGAATAATATTATATCAAAATGATTTGGATCGAAAAGAAATCATTTTTTATCATGAATAGTACCCCGGGTGAATAGTAATTGAGTGAATAGTACCCGTGAATAATAACTTCAGGAATTGTAACCCCGTGAATAGTACCCCAGAATAAAAAAAGTTAAAACTTATCAAGAATGCTCAGAATTATATTTCCACGAAAAGATACTGGATGAAGCGCAAATATCAAGGATATTCTACTAATTTCATGGAGTATAGAAGCCAAAACTTAACAAAATGAGTATAGAATTCAAAATCTGAAACGAAATAATATTACTTACATACTACAGAGTATGGAGGAAAATATTATTTTATACGAATACTGAACAAAAATAATATCCCTTACCTTGAAAAGAAGAGTATTCCAACTGGTATAGCGGGGATATTCTTGAAGAAAACTTGAACTGTTTTCTACGCTCAAAGCTTTCTAAAACTCGAAAGAAATACGCTCGATATTATAGAAGAAGAATTCTCTAATTCTGGTGTGATTTTCAATTATAATTAAGCATTCTATTTATAGGAGAATGGAAGGGGTACTGTTAAGAAACGGACTGCACAGTGGAAGAATATCATAGGTGTACGAATCGTTTATGCTGATTTTCAAAATGCACAGGTTTTGCTACTGTGCACTACATAGTAAAATACTATGCGAATAAAATATAATATATTCTATTTTTCATAAAAAAAACAAAACTTATTATAATATATATATATATATATATATATATAATTAAAAGTTAACCACACGTGACTTTCTACTTCCAGATGACAAAATTTGTATATATATATAATAAAAATAATAACTGAGATAACTTCTACCGACAGTTTTGAAAAATAGGTAAATGGGGGTCCATATAATAAGCAAAATTTACACAAATACTTCATAAAATTCCCTTAATATTTTTAACAACATTTATTCATAATTATTATAACTCGCACTATTAACAACCAGATAGTTCCCAGGAAAGAGGGGGCTTTCCGATAAGGATTTCTCCCTATTGGAGCGCAATTAGGTGACCAAACCCCTTTCATCGACAGAACTTTCTAAACATTGTTAATTATGCATATAATAATTAGAATAACTTGTCATCTCAATTATTGATTTAATAATATATAAAATATTGACAATAATTGAATCAAATAACGTGAGATACTTACTATACAACAATTACTGTAGCAATAATTGAACAAAACTGAGTGACTTCTCACGTAAACATCAATAATCAATACTTGGTGTGCTTCTTATGCAACCAATGCCAGTATTAGTACTTTTACCACCGGTTATTTCAACAGTTTAACGGTAAAATTTCTGCCGTTATTTTTATAAAAAGATATTTCTGTCGTTTTCTAACTCTAACAATAATTTCGCTGTGGGGTCCACCAATGATTGCGTCGTTGTACGAATATTCCCTGCTAAAACGAATATCTCCCGACCAATCGAATATTATATAACAATTTGCATACTTTACAAAATTTATAAATATTACCCACAACTATAACATTATATCAAATCCACACCATAATATTCAAAAATATATTTCAAAAAAAAAAAATCTTTATTTATGAAAATTGGGATCTTACACTTGTATAGTACAAACCTGAAGATAGAACGGGTAATTTTTCCAATATTTGTTTTCCAGCAAAGACATTTGATATGATGTAAAGATATTCTATACCATTGTCATTGGTTGTCTCAATATGGTACCCGTTAAGACGTATATCTTTAAAATTTAGCAGATTCCTTCTTGATTTAGTGGAAAACAAAGCATTATCAATAATATATTTTGTTCCACTTGGAAGAATTATATTGGCTCTTCCAGAGCCTTCAATCAAGTCTGCTGAACCTGATATTGTATTTGATGATTGGGTAATATACCCATGAATTGGATATATTTGAACTTAAATTATTGCTTTCTCTAGTTATTTAGTAGCATTTTTATTGTGTCTATGTCTTGTTTTGCAGATTTGGGAGCTATAGGGGTAATTCTGGGATTTTGAGCTTACAATGGCAAAATGGTAAATATTGTGAAGACTAGTAGAAGAGGCGCTCTAATTTAATGCAATTCAGTGGCAGAAGCCTATTGGGCCTATTGATATAATGGAAGGTCTAAAGCGGCGTGTTTGATGGGTTGACTGGATTGATTTTATTTGTTTGACTTTTTATGTAGAGCTTATTTGAACCCTAATTGGATTAGGGTTGTGGGAAGCTATAAAAAAGAAATTAAGTGCTGAAATTAGGGGGGATCATTCAATCAATTCATTCATTGGAGGCTACACAAGGACTACTTGGAGATTAAGGATTGGCTACAGAGTTTTCTTCTCCTTCTCTTTATTTTCAATTTGTAATTCTTTAAGGATGATTTGCAAACAATTATTGGTTTTTATTTCCGTGATGAACTAATTCTTTAATTAAAGATTTCAATTGAACCTTTTATGGCTATGAATTAGTTATTCAGTCATTCTAATTATTTATGTTGAAATGAATTGTTTATCATGTTTTGAATCTATTGCTTAATTATTTGGCCAATAATTACCTTGTTACTCTAGAAGAATTGGGAAAGGAATTCTAGGGTTAGAACTGGGCATGATAACATGTGACTTAGTTATTTGCACAGTGAATAATTAGGTTTGTGAATTGAATGGAAATATCTGTTCACCGCATGTAACACATAAGGAATTGGAATTGAAGGAGTTTAATTCAATTATTTTGCATAGGAATATAGCAAGATTAATCTGGATTAAATAAGTCAATTGATCACTTGAAAAGGACTTTTGGCATTTGAGAATTCTGTTAACAATTCAAGAGACATAATAATTGGGATAATTAGATAATTGATTTATAGTTCATAATTGGGGATATTGAAGTCTTAATCCTTATCTATCGAAAGTCATTCACTCAATTATTAGTTTATTTATTCGCTTATTTTAGGACAATATTTTTAAGTGTTTAATTTAGTTTTAATAATTTAGAAAATCATAATTTATCATTGTTTGAATAAAATTGGATTGATATAGTACTAGTAGTTGGAATTTATTAATTAGAATTCTCTGTGGGAACGATACTCTACTTTATCACTTTATTACTTGTTGACCGTGTATACTTGCACGTATTCATTGATTGCGAAATCAATCAACAGTATTCACATAAGCTTTCATCATTTTTAGATTTGAAAAATATTGTTTATGCCTGAGAATAATATGTGTCGTTCCACTATCTGCTAAGCATATATCTCCACCACTGATATTAGGCTCATATATAGCATGACGCCAATCCATATTTTCTTCATAAAAAGGAATAAATAATAAATTTATAATAAGACAGAATATTAATAACACAAACCAACAATTAATGAACAATATACATTGGAATTTATTAGCATAAAAGGAATACACTTAAAAAGGATTAATGTGAGACCCCAAATTTTATGAATAAAGATTTAAATTTCTTGAATTTTTTTTTTAATATTATGGTGTAGATTTGATATAATGTTATAGTTGTGGGTAATATTTATAAATTTTGCAAAGTAAGCAAGTTGTTATATAATATTCGATTGGTCGGGGAATATTCTTTTTGTCGAGAAATATCCGTACGACGGCACAATCATTGGTGGACCCCACAATGGAAGTATCGTCGTATTTATAAACGCCAGAATTATCTTTTTATAACGGCGAAAGTGTTACCGTTAAAACTGTTGAACTACCCGATAGTAAAAGTACAGTAATACGTGTGGTTGCATAGTAGCACATTGTATTTATTATTGATGCTTATGTAAGAAGTCACTCAGTTATACTCAATTATTGCTACAGTAATTGTTGTATCATATCTCTCATATTATTGATTCAATTATTGTCACAGTATCATCTGCATAATATGTTATATTATTAAATCAATAATTGAGATGGCAAAGTTATTCATATTATTATTTGCAATATTGATAATGTCTAGAAGTTCTGTCAAGGAGAGGTTTGGTCACCTAATTGCACGCCAATAAGGAGAAATTCTTATCGAAAGCCCCTTTCTGGAAGCGATTTCGGTTGTTAAATATTATGAGTTATAATATTAATGATGAATAAGTTCGTGTTGATTAAAGATGAAATTGATATTTCCATTGTTTTGGGATTATTAGTGTTAGTGGAAATCGACATCTATTTCGATAATAATTGATGTCTGGAGGTTATATTGACCAATCGGGTAATTAACCTAATAAATGAGCTATTAATTCACATGTGTGTACTATTAATTCACATGATTTACTATTAGGGGAATTGGTGCAAGATTGATAATACTTGCATGACTAAATTAAAAATGGAGGTATAGTTGAAGGTCTTATCATGTAATTAGTTTTTTACATGATTAGTGTGACAACCCCAAAATAGGTCCAATTTACCAACCCATTCTCGAGTTGCCAAATACATGGTATGAGAAAATAACTAAAAGCTGAATTATCATAATTGTCGTACAAAATACAACAACACAAATGCTGTGAGTTTGAATACAAATATATACCAAGCTGTGACTCTCATCCCAACCTTGGATATGACGTCACAATGGCTTTTATACATAAAGGTATAGTCAAAAACTGTTTTAGAAATTAAAATCTTTGGGAAGTACTCAAGGAAACCTTCGTACATGGGAGGCCACGCGTCTAGGTTATGATAGATATCATATGCCCACAGAATTATCCTTGGTTGTCCCAATAGACCCCAAAGAAAAATGAGAAGATTACTATCATATTCTTTCCAATGGTGAGTCTTCTCTTGACATATAACTATCTCCACTGTCTCCAGTTGAAAATTATATTTCAAATAAACTCCAACATCATATAGGTAGTGCTCGTAGATATACTCAGCAAGTGGATGTGTACCACCCTATCTTATGATAACACGAGGTTGTATGTCACTAGACATCTTGTATGATAGTGGCAAAACACCCTTCCAACGTTGGGTTCGCCTCACCCTATTTGATTCACCAAATATAACTACTAAATGATGTATAAAATACAACAGACTTTTCCATCTTGTTTAGGGAGAAATTCCACCATTAGCAGAGACCATGAATTCTATTCCCTATTACCCCATTTCGACAAATACCTACACTCTTATTACCGAAAAGGAATTGTGAAACAAAAGGGTGAGCTCAACTAGCCGAAAAAGAATATCATGACTAAAGATAAATAAATTATCAATAGCCTTCATCAAGGTAATAAATTAGAGATTTTAACATATGGTAGATGGTAAAACATTTCAACCATAGTGATTTAAGTGAACGAAAGCAATCCATTAGAAAAGTCAAATACACCATAAAGTCTATTATCTTCTCCATGTTAAAGGTACACCAATAATGTTTTATCCCTGTAACAATAATCAATAGTTCCTATCCACAATCATGTGAATAACTCATAATCATAATTGTGGTTCTAAATTCTCTTCTCATCCGGGGCGAAGATAATTTACATCACCTGTCTTTACTCGAAACATCAAAGATCATGGTTATACCAAATCACAGCCTCTGTTCATAATCATACTAATAAATTTATCTTTGCACCACGGGCCAAATATATTCATTAACAGTTCATCTTTGCACTACGATCAAAGATATTCAACAATGATTCATCTTTTGCACTACGGGCCAAAGATATTCAATAATGATTCATCTTTTGACTATGGGGTGTAAGACCGAATTTTATGAAATAAAATTATTCAATTTTTCTTATAATTATTATTAGGTAAATGGTTAAATTGATAAAAGTTTAAAGTTATGGGTGAATTATGCAAATTTTACAAAATCATGAGTGGCTATAAAATATTCATTGTTGTTAGGGAATACTCGTTTGGTCGTGGAATATTCTTTCTTTGTCGGGGAATATTCGTGCACGACGGCCAGCGATCTTTGTGGGGCCCCATAATGTAAAAGCGGTTGGATGAAAAAACGACAAATCTGAGTTGTTTATAAATGGCGTGGTTATTCTGGGTTATCTTGTTAAAATACTCCGGTGGTTAAAACACGAAGGCAGCTGTATTGCACCAATTATTGATTCTTACGTAAAGAAGACACTACTCGATAATTATTACTGTAATTCTTATTCAATATTTTATTTTATTGATTCAATAATTCTTTGGATTGATATTTTATATTCTTGTTGTTTTGATAAATTGTCATTTACGGTATTTTCCATTATCAGACAATAATTCATATTATCTGAATAATATTATTGGATAACATTATTGGCAATGTCTAGAAAGTTCTATCTAAGGAGAGGTTTGGTCACTTAATTGCGGCGCAAGATAAGCGAGAAATTCTTATTGGAAAACCCCTCTTTCTTGGAGGCTACTGGTTGTCGATATTGTGATTATATAATATTATTTGTGAATAATTAATTATTGATTTTATGATGAGGAAAATATTCATTTTATGTGGATATAGATGGAGAAAATTTTTAATGTGAAAATTATTGAAAATTAATATTTTATCTTTTACGATAAAATAATTCATTTAAATATATTATTATATTTTTAATAATATAATAATGGTGATATTTCTGATGAATGTGGGATATATGAGTATATGAGGAGGAGGAGTATTTTTGTTACCAAAAATGTTTTAAAACATATTAAACATGTCGGTGGACCCCATTTCTTGATTTGAAATTTGATTTATAGCTTTGTAAAATCGCTCGTTTGTGGATTTTGGTCAATTTTGTTTTGGAATTTGGAAACACTTTCTTCTGTAAAGTTGTAGAGAATTGAATTTCCTATAAAAACTTCATGAGATTGAATTTTCTGATAAAGGGCTATTTATTATGAATTATTGAAGTTTTGGATTAATTAATTATCATTTTTTTGGAGTTTTAATTAATTAATTAAGAAAAAATTTTTGACATGTTTTGGGGCATCTTTAACATGTGTTTGATGGCTGAAAATTTGATTCTAGGCATGCGTAGAAGATTATATATATATATATATATATATTAATATTTTAATAAATTTACTGCTTTTGGTGTTTAAGCAATTTCTATAAATAGGGTGCTTAGGTTATAATTGAAAATCACACTGAAAGCTGAAGTTTTTCTCTCTCTATATTATCGGCGTATTCTTGTGAGTATTTTGAGTATACTTTGAGTATTGCTATCTACGGTGCAAGTTAGTTCAATATTATTCCGATCGGAAATCTTGCTTTCTTTTGAGGTAAGGGATAATAAAGGGATTTTAAGGGTTATTATTTGAAATTCTTTGAACCTTCAAAAATTCTGGAAAATTTTGAAATGATAATTTGATGAGTTTTGTTGATTGTGTCAAAAATGGCGATTTTTGGATGTATAGATTAGGAGTTATGGATTTTATGAGAAAAAGACTATTTTAAAAGTAAGCGCTTATAACTCCTTGTGATTAACTCCAAAATTGATGAAATTTTTATTGTGAGTACATCTATATAATATCAGTATACCGTGTAAATTTTAGAATTTTTGGATAAAAGTACAATTTATGATAAATGTCTGAATATTCAGTGGTTTTTGGCCATGTGAAAAATAGTAAATGAATTTTAAAAATTTTAAGAAAAATATATATTCAATATGGGACTATATTCTTCTAAATCCCAGAAAAGAAATATTTTTAAAACTGATTTGGTATTTTTCATGAAAATATTCTAGTTATGAGTAAATGAATTAAATATGTTATGTGAATTAAGAAAATTGGAAAATATGATTTTATGGCTTGAGAATTATATATGAGATATATACGAGATTTTTGATGAGGGTTTTGGCTATTGGTGATGAGATCTTATGAGGTTGGCATTTTAAGATGATTAAATGCATTTATTAGTAAAGTGTAAACAATTAAAATAAATTGTTTATAAGTTTAAGAAATGATTAAAATATTGTGGTAGTATTAATAATATTAGATTATGAGATTATTAAGTGATTTATAACATTTTGATTAAGTTTTTATGAAATCATTGATTTATGAATCTTACTCTTGAGATTAAATCTATATGTTGATTATATTGTTTTATATAACATTCTTATAACCCTAATAATGATATTTCTCTTTGACTTGAGTGTAAAGATGGATAGATTATTGGTATAATCGTGACTATAGGTTCTCTTTTGGCCGATAGTGCAAAGTTGAATTGTTGGTGGTATGATCATGACCATTGAATTTATAATTGAATATCTTTAAGCTTAAGTGCAAAGGTGAATTGATCGACATATATGGTTATAATTATGGTTTATATAAATTACGAAATGATTATATATTTCTTTGAGATATGAATATCTTTGGTCCGTAGTGCAAAGATGACTTGTTGATGAATATCTTTGGCTGTAGTGCAAAGATGAATTGTTGATGAATATCTTTGGGTCGTAGTCTGAAGATGACTGTAGTTGAATATCTTTGGCACGTGGTGCAAAGATGAAGGCTGTTGATGAATATCTTTGGCTGTAGTGCAAAGATGGGCTGTTGATGAATATCTTTGGCCGTAGTGCAAAGATGAATTTATTAATATGATTATGAGCGAGGCTGTGATTTGGTATAACCATGATCTTTGATATTTCGGGTAAAGACAAGTGATTAAAATTATCTTCGTCACGAATGAGAAAAGGAATTTAGAACAACAATTACGATTATGAGTTATACATGTGATTGTGGATGAGGAATTGTTGATTGATGTTACGAGGATAAAACATTGTTGGTGGACTTTTAACATGGAAGATAATAGACTTTATAGTCTATTTGACTCTTCTAATGGATTGCTCGTTCCATTGCTATGACTATGGTTGAAATTTTTTTATCATCTACCATATGTTCTAAATCTACGATTTATTATTGATGAAGGCTATTGATAATTTAATTATCTTTAGTCATGATATTTTTCTTGAAAGCTAGTTGTGCTCACCCTTTTGCTTCACAATTCCTTTTCGGGTAATAAAAGTGTATTTGGGACAAGCGGGGAATAACAGGGAATAGAGCGGTGGTACATAGATGTTGAGGTGAGGTGAATTCAACTTTGGAAGGGTGTTTTGTCACTATTATATAAGATGTTTAATGACATACAACCTCGAGTCATCATAAGACGAGATTGTGCTCATCCACTTCTTTGAGTATATCTACCCGGCACTACTATATAATCTTGGTGTTTGTTTGGAGTATAATACCCGATTAGAGGCAGTGGAGATAATGATATGTCGAGAGAAGACTCACCATTGGGAAGAATATGATAGTAATCTTCTCGTTTTTTTCTTTTGGGGTCTATTAGGTCAACCAAGGATAATTCTGTGCGTATATGATGATATCTATCATAACCTATCGCGTGGCCTCCCATGTATGAAGGTTTCATGAGCACTTCCCAAAGATTCTAATTTTAAAAGCAGGTTTTCGACTATACCTTTATGTAAGGTGTCATTATGAAATTTTTGTCCACGGTTGGGACATGAGTCATGATTGATATATATTTGTATCAAACTCACAACATATGTGTTGTTGTATTTTGCAAGACAATTGTTGTAATAAAGTTGTAGTTGTTTTACATACCATGTATTTGGCGACTCAAAATGGGTTGGATGGAATGGACCTATTTTGGGGGCGTTACAATGGGCTAAAGATATTCAACAACAGATAATCTTTGCACTACAGGCCAAAGATATTAATATCTCAAATAAATACATAATCATTTCAGAATTTATATAAACCATAATTATAACCATGTTGATCCTTTCACCTTTGCACTTAAGCTAAAAATATTCAATTGTAAATTCAATGGTCATGATCATACCAGTTAACGATTCAACTTTGCACTACTAGCCAAAGAGAACCCATAGTCGTGATCATACCGATAATCTACCCATCTTTACACTTTCAAGTCAAAGAGAAATTTCTTCTGAGATTATAAAATGTTATATATGATAATAAAAACAATATGATCAACAAATACATTTAATTTCAAGAGTAAGATTCATAAATCAACGATAATTTGGTCAGAAAAAGAAATCAATTTTGTCGTGAATAGTACCTGTGAATAGTAACTCATGAATAGTAATCCCGACATGAAAAAAGTAGAAATTCCTGATAAAATACATACCAATATTTCAATTATAATGATATTGAAAGAATAACATTTCTTAAACTTATAAACAATTTATTTTAATTGTTTATACTTTTACTAAATAATGCATTTAATCATCCTAAAATGCCAAACTTATAAGATTTCATTTAATAACCAAAACCCTCATCAAAATGCAGATATACCTCGTATAGGATTCTCAAGCTATAAAATCCTATTTTTAATTTTCTTACTTCACATAACATATTTAATTCATTTAGTCATAACTTGTCCATTCCACACGAAATTGAATTCTCTACAACTTTAGCCTGCAGTTTTCCAAATTCAGAGCAGAAAATATCAAAAATCCACAAGAAGGGCGATTTTGACAACACCTTTAAAATTCATAACAAATCATGCGTTAATTTTAACGGTTCAAAATTTGTGGACATATACTCAACTTATATATGTATAACATATCCAAAATCCTGAACGATCCAATTGAATTAAAAGTTATAACTCACATATGATAGAGTTGTAAGAAAAGATTTGATCTTTTAATACCTCCAATCCAAAAAAATATCGATAAAATATCTCAACATTAATTCCTTTATTTATAACCACATAAATAAATCCATCATTTATATCCACATCAAATAAATATTTCTTTATCATATAAATTAATAATTAATTATTCACAAATAATATTACGAGAATCACAATTATTAATAACTAACTTGGTTCCCGAAGAAAGAGGGGCTTTCGATAAGAATTTTTTCTTCTTGGTAGCGCATGATTAGATGACCAAACCTCTCCTTGAGAACTTTCTAGACATTGCTAATAATGCTATCTAATAATATTATTCAAATAATATGAATTATTGATCCGATAATGGGAAATAATGTGCAATGACAATTATTGAAACAACAATAATATAGAATATCAACGTCGTAATTATTTAATCAATAAAATAAAATATTTATGCAAGATTCTTTGTAACAATTATTGAGTAATGCCTTCTACGTAAGGATCGATAATTCAAAATCTTTAATGCAATCGCAGTGTATCTTGTTATGCGACCGCGTATTCTTCGTATTTTAACCACGTGTATTCCAACGATTGTTACTTGGTAACAACTACTGTAGTTATTTATAAAAACTCAAACTTGTCGTTTTTTTCATCCAAGACAATTATTTTGTTATGGGGCCCATGAATGGGCTGCTTGTAGTAAATGCGAATATTCCGACAATAATAAGTATTTTATAGCCACTTGCTTATTTTGAAAAAAATTTCACATATCACCCTTAACTTTAAATTTTTATCAATTTAACTATTTACTAAATAGAAAAATTGAATACTTTTATTTCATAAAATTCGGGGTCTTCTGATCTCCCTCCTTATGAAATTTAAGCGCCTCGAAATTTACGTGCACAGTATTTAAAAGAGTTGAGAATACCTTGCTTTCATTTCAGATTCCATCTTCTTGTCATCATGATTTCCCTATTGCCCATCTCCTGTATTTTAGATATCATTCTAGAACTGACTTCAAAAAACAAAGGTTAATTGAACAAATTAACATATCACATAATACCCGATATTATGGTGACCAACAAATAAGCTTAGGTAGGACACACTTTAGCGAAGGATTTACTCATCTCTCCTCCTAGTTCTATTCCCCAGATCTCGCTAAAGATCATATCCTAAGCTCGATACCAACTGCTGACAACCCCAAAATAGGTCCAATTCATGACCCATTACGAGTAGCCAAATACATGGTAATGTAAAAATAACTACAACTTCATTATCACAATTGTCGTGCAAAATACAACAACACAAATGCTGTGAGTTTTGATACAAATATATACCAACTGTGACTCTCATCCCAACCTTGGATAACATGTCACAATGGCACCTTACATAAAGGTATAGTCAAAAATTATTTTAGAAATTAAATCTTTGGGAAGTGATCAAGAAAACTGTGACGCCCTCAAAATAGGTATACATCACCCATCTTGGGTCGCCAAATACATGGTACAAACTTCAAATAAAACTGTCGTGTAGAATACGACAAGACATATGCTGTGAGTTTTAATAAGAATATTGTCATCTAGACAATATATAAACTCAATGGAGTCCTCATTACATTTATTGTCACACTATTTCACAGAATAGTGAGGACTACTAATGCACCATCTAGGGACCGAGTCACTCTGTTTCCCATTAGTCCTCGCTACGTTCTCATTTCTGAAGAGAACAATGAAAGCAAAAAAGGTGAGCTCGACTAGCCCAAGAAGAAATATTATGACTAAGATAATGCATAATAAATTATCGTTAGCCTTCAACAAGTGTTAAACCGATACAATATAACAAACATCAAGTTTAAGCGCGCCGGAACAAGCAATCCATTAGAAGAGTCGCAGTGAGAATAAAATCTACTATCTTCTATGATTTAAAGGTTTTCATCACTTTTATCATTTGAGACTCGACTTAATAAATAATCCACATCATCAAATCATCCCTGCACTACAGGTCAAGGATATTCTTTAGTATCACGACCACAAATTATTCATGCATTACGAACCAAAGATAATCGTGTTTTCATCAACGGTCCTGATCATGCCATAAAATAATTCATCTTTGTACCCTTGGCCGAAGAGAATCCATAGCCATAATCATACCAAAAACTGTCCATCAATGCACTACGGGCCAATGAGGACTTTTTCCACATCATTTATAACATTACTGTCATGATTATACTAAATAATCCATGGTCATAATCATACCAAGTCCATCTATGCACTACATGCCACATATGACTTTCAACATAATATAAACATGAGGATGATGACAATGATATAAGAATTCAATAAAACAAGTTCAAGAATTAATTTATCCAGGAACCAATAACGTCCAAATTATCAACATGATACTGCTTTGTGGAGTAAAATTCAAGAATGCTCAGAAGAATATTTCCATAAAAAGATACTATATGAAGCGCAAATATCAAGGATATTCCACTAATTTCATGGAGTATAGAAGCCAAAACTTTAACCAAAAGAGTATCATAGAATAGATGAAACTGCAATGGATTTTCACCCGCCATGCGGTAATCCACACAGACAGCTCATTTCCACAATTTAATAAGAAATGAATACGAAGGGTCATTCACCATGCATGTGGCAATCCACATAGACAGGTTATTCCAACAAAATAATAAAGAATAGAATAATGAAGGATTCACCGTAAATGCGATAGATCGCACTGAACATGAGTTATTCCCAATAGAATAATAAATAATGGAACCAGGTCCGGTATAAACGCATAGACAGGATATTTTGACAGAATAATAAATAATGGAACCAGGTCCAGCGTAAACACACAGACAGGATATTTCGATAGAATAATAAATAATAGAACCAGTTCCATGCGAAGCTTATGAACAAGATATTCAAGATAAAATAATAAAGAACGGAATATTAGAAGAATTTCACCATGTATGTGGTACTTTGCATAAACAGGTTATTCCAACAGAATAATAAGAATGGAATAACAGAAGTTCTCTTCATAAATACGAAAGAAATAATACCCCTTACGAGTACAACAAATAGTATCCCCTAGTAGAAGAAAGCTGGATATTGGAGTAGTGAAGTGTGAGAATACTTTTCTTCTTTCTCTCTATAGTTTCTCTCTCTAGAGTTTCAGTGAATTCGTAAGAAATAATGAAGGAATGAGCTTCTATTAATAGAAGAACTGAAAGTGGCTCTTGGTCTTAACGAAGGGTCAAAATGACTCTTGGTAATATTGAAGAGACAACTACTATTTGCGAAGGGACAATTAACTCTTGGAACACCGAAGAGGCAAATAACTCTTG